>OY776662.1:30610251-31905092 GCA_963675795.1 Crossocerus cetratus | reverse complement strand
TGTGCAATTGTATAGGAAAGGTTCCCCCCTTTCTCCTCATCTTCAGGTTATTTGGATGAATGAAGTGTAACCTTTATATTGTTATTCCTATAACATCTTCTACATATATCTCATCTACCCTAAGCATTAATTACACAATGCACTCTTTTTGCTGATCACTAATTCTCCTTTTGATTATTGAGGTCAGAATAAAACATTACGGATCACTATTCATTTCCTTATTGCAACGACTCAAGAGACAAGTTTCATTTTTTCGTACGAAAGTCTAAGATATAAGACACGGCCAAAATGTATTACACAATTGGTTCGCAACTTATTGCATCAGTACACATTAATTAATGCTCTTATAGTATTTGCAGCGTTTAATGCAGCGTTTTAACATCTTAGTATTCAGTTAGACCTGCATCATACACGATTCAGTATCGTTAAAAGCATATCAAAATCCAAAGGCGCAAGTCGACAGTGTCCGACAAAGAATCAAACCCGTTAGTCGAGCGATCATCATAATTTCTAGATTATAAAATAGATTTTCTTTCTTGTAATAAAGCATCATAGACTGACCTGCCACGTCAAGCAACGTGTCCGTAGGATGTTCGTTTCGGGTTTAAGAGTATCTCATTAGCATGTTTATCGTTCTATTATATGTATGTATAAAATATCTATATATACATATACGTACACGTATGTAATGCAAATAATGTAATAAATAATACCTGCCCGAGCTGCCTCTATTCCGTCGCACACTTAAACATTTGGTGCCCTGTTTAACTTAAACATTACTTGACTCACGGAGAAGTGAAAATTCATTCTACAGGCGATGGATATGTCTTTCTTTTACACGATGGAAACATATATTTCACCAATTGATGAAAATGAAAGAAAGCAGAATACTTTTGGTGAAGAACTACTAAACAGTTTAAACATTATTTTTACGTTCAGCAAAGTTCGATGCATTTTCAATATTGATCTCGTTAATCGGAAGAATATTGAAAATCACTTCTAACTCTATTTTACGTACATTTTTTAGCTTCCACATCACATACATATTCATGGAATTTATGAAGTGTCGTGAACGATATGATGCAGTGATATGATGCATGCTCGCTTTTTCCTCCCGAAAATTTACCGGAACCGGTTGTAACAGGTTTGCACGTACCGAATTTGTATATATGATTGTTTTACGGGACGTACTAAAGTTATATGTGAACCGAAAACGAAATTAGTCATTAACAGAGTGAGTTGCCCTTTCACACTTGCATTAGCGTAGACATTGTACAGATGTATTTTTTTGTAAAATCGCGATGAACACGGGGCGTTTTAGTCTTATTTGATATGCAAGGATGATAAAGTGCACCAGCATTGTGCATCAGACGTAATTTGGAAAGTACGTAAAAGGTAAATATTGTCTGCAAACTTGCAATTCTACAGAAATAAATTCAAATGCGAACGCAACTGTGCAAGAAAGGAAATAAACCGGAGGTAGAATATTCGCGGTTTAGCGTATAGCAACCGCTTACTATCTTTGTTAAATAAACTTAAAATACTTATGGTGTATACCAAATTAATACAACGAAAGACTTATTGTAATTTACTATGTTGGCATAATAATCGCATGCACGCCGAATCTGAACGAATATTTTTAACATCCTAAACTAATGCGCGTTAATGCGTAAGTCTTTTGCTCTGTTGGACATTACTTGTGCATGGATGTAATAAAAAATCGATAAGTTGTTCATTACAATATTTGGCCAGAATTTACTAGAAATGGAAGAACCATTAGTCCATTATTTTTTACGGAAAATACTGGTATATCAATAGCATAAATTATAATATAACAAGTATCACTTTTCATATGTAACTAAGTAAATCAAATAAATTATTAATACCTAGTATGTACATACACCATTACATGAAATGCGCGCGGAAGTTTAATAGAAATTGAACAAGTCGCAATGGCAAATGGGGTGGCTCACGATAAGAAACACAAATCACGAGTTGGCTCAATGATGGCAGTGTTTCAACTCGAGATAGATTTCAAGAATACGTTACGTCCATGCATAGCCATAATTACCAAATTGTTAAGAATGGCAGAAGTGAGATCTCACTAAATACACGTACGGTACTACATGTACTCCGGACTCAAAAGATTCTGTTAGTTTTCTCGGCTTTGTTTACACGACCATTTCTAACAAAATGAGTTTGAGTGGGCTGTACATGTGTATTGTGTACAAATAGCAAATCAATATACAATTAGTTGTTTTTCTCATTTGTATCCCAGACTAGACAGAAATGATAATACCATGTTGTTACGAATTTATGCCACAGAGATTGTATTGCATTGACGCTACCATCGTAATGGTACGAATTGTACTGAGAACGTGGGTAAACTATGAATGGATGTGCTGTGTAAAACATAGATGGAATGATACAACAAACGCAAAAACCTAATGGTTAGGTGAATTAAGAACAACAATGGTCCCAAAATTCTCGCCGTGGTTCCTGCGATTTGTAACCGATAAGAGAATCAAGTTCATTTTCGTCAGACCTTAAATCTTCCCATTAGATGCCCAATGACTGAATGATTACATGTCACTACGTTTGATATCGATGTGATAATGAAGTCGATATATCCTCGTGTAACGATGGATTGTGTATAAAAACCATTCACTCGCCTACATGTGTGTGTATGTTTTTCCGCATAAATTCAATAGTGAGGACAGAAAAGAAAGAAATTAATCACCTAGAGAACAACGTCGGGCAGGGAGCAATGCCACTAGGCCAAATGTGTCCCACTTCGTCCACTGTGATGTCCCATTCCAATCATAGAACCGCCACCACCGATGTCATCACGTACTATTTTTCGTTCTTTGTAGTAAATTTCTTCACTCTCTTTGTCACAAAGTAATAGCACTGCACCACCGAATAGGAATATGGCAGCACCCCAACCAACTCCATATGCCCATCCAAATTCCCACATGGCTCGGTTTCCTACCATTGGACCTAATAGTTTATAAACATGACAATTCAATGAAAGGAACATATATTAATAATATATATATTTACCAAGATTGAGTTCTGTCGCAAAGCACACTGGATAAATCACCAAAGCGATCAAGAGTGATACCACTGTAAAGCAAAGATATAATCAATGATAGATTACAAATTATAATTAAGTGTCAATAAGTATCTTGTTCGAAATTCTCACATGCTATTCCCATACAGAAAACTGCAAATCTGTAATATTTATGCTTGTCTCTATGGTCCTGAGATCTCAGGCCGAGGCCAGTCAAGACAGTTGCTATGATGTCTGTTATGAGGCATACCACGCATAGAGCCGCAGCAGCTTTTATGTAGGCTGAAATATGTTAGAGTTCAATGTGAAGTCTATTAGCAGAGATCCTGTATGCTTATTAAAGTAAAAGGTATTAAACTTACCAACATCCCTAACTTGGTAACACCCGGCTGGATCTGGTTCAATCTTTATATTAAACGGCAGAGGTGTTGGTGCACCCTCTTCTACACAGTGTGCAAATAATCCCTGTCTCCATCCTAGGGCCATCAACCAGTCCGTGGATGCGAGGCCCATTATCATCAGTAGTATTACTATCACCCCACATATGAATGCAATCACCTAATGGAGCAAAAAAATAAATAAAAATAATGTGTCCAGAACTCTGGCAAACCGTAATCGTTCTTACAAAGTATTTTTTTTTAAACAGACACATCAAAGGATACCTGTGCGATCTCATTATCGCCCATGTGATCTTCGGCAACCGTATACATGATCATTTTAGACCGTAAATAGGTAGTTCAAAAAAGTAGATCGAGCGTACAGGGGTGAAGAAGCGAATGCTTAATAATTGCTTGGTATAAAGCTTTGCCACTTTCACCCTCTCTTTCAGATTACAACGATCCGCCGGTTACGGGACATCGTACACCCTCGCAAGGGCTGATTTATTTCGACGAAGGCAACAAGACCGCATTTAGTAAGTTCTGGCGCACGTAGGAACGATGGTCGACGCAACACACACTTCTAGGGTAAACACCTTTCTCGTTTTCGTGTTGCCGAAACGCAACTATTATTTGTTAAATAACACCGGATGCCCCAATCTCGAAGGTTGACGTTAAAGCCATTGGAACTTTGTTGAATTATTCGCCATCAGTGTGTTTATTTTTAGCTAAATCCTTCACCGATCGAATCTATAGAAGCCAAGCAGAAATAGGGGAAGATCGCGCGGCCGGGGTCGGAGGAGTAGTCTCGTTCCACAGGGAAGCTGCGCCCATTAAAGGTCGTGGCGCATTGCGCGTGCCGACGGGTGCCTAGCTCCTTATTTATCTTACAAAATTTTATTTTTCACCCTACCCAACGCTATCGCACTTATTTATTATCATTATCGTACTACGTCGTGCCTGTTTCTTGCTGTCGGTGCCAGAACTTAAAATAAGAAACGACGATAATATCCATATTTGTCTTTACGAATTAATGCGATTTTGCAGAAATTTACGATTGCCGTAGTTAGTCAATACTATTGCGATTTACCGCGCAATTTTTTTTGGGGGGGGGGGCAAATTTTCGCATTGTAAGAATATAGTATTTAATAGTACGACTGTTATAGAAAATATTGATTTACCAAGCCATCTTAAAATTAAAATTGTAGTTTTTAGAGCTAAATCAATAATTTCACGAAAACTTTGAAGAAATGAGAAAAAACTTGAATAAGAGCGTTATTCTTACCTTTAGGGGCCTGGTAATGGTGACTGTTTCAATAGTTGTTGCCTGTGCCATTGTGCTTGAACTGTAATAAAAAACAGTAAAGCAATAAAATAAACCAATATGCAAAAAATAAGCGGATTGGATAAACAGAAGCCTAGGTAATTTGGATTACATTTTTAAAAATCTGAACATTGTTTAAAATTAACAAAATGGAACGTGAAAATGCTTGAATCAAGATATAATACAACAGAATCTCCTGTAAATATTTTCGAGCTGGGAGTAACTTTATTAAACATCTTAACGATTTTCTATTGATTATCTTTATTGATATACTTGAGTGACAAGAGTGTCTGGTAACCAGAACTGGTAGATGCTGTGCTCTGGGCGAATGTAAACAGAAGCGTTCCCTTTGTTCGACATCAATGCAATCGGAAAGTAATCGTTTTTCTTCTCACTTTAATACCAGTTCCGAACGAACTACTCTGCTCCATTTACAATGACACACATATCAAAGAATTCTGGGTAGGAGTGATGCATTCGCCATTCGGGTTAATATTCGAGTATTAGAGGCTGCATCTGACAGAATACTTTGTATGCGAGCACAGGAATGGCGAAGGAGGCTCACTGATCCACCCAGAATTCGTATTCACTCAAGGTTTACACTTGTGTGCATTATAGCCATCAACAAGTTGTTGATAGTGGTTACTGTTTATTATGCACACCCATATACATACATTAACAAAATGTGGGGCTCGTCGAACGCACGATCACTTAGCGCACCCAAGCATCGCTCATTGGCCTTTATGTATTCTGAGATTTCTAACCTCCAGCGATGGCTCGAGTTTCACGCGTTTTCACTGTGTACCACTGTGTACCCTTAAGCACAGTACATATACACGGAAAGGAAAAGCGACCCATCAGGCTATGGGGCTACAACTACTTGTCGAACCACCAATGGTAAAGCTTGACCGCGCGCGCTTTGGTAGCTGCTGATGGCTCTTTCCTGGGTTTCCTGCTAACGTGCACTCCTGCGCTCACGTATGCGATTAATCGAAAACCTTGTCGTATTCCTTTTTTCGAAAGTTTCCAATGATTGAGAATGTCGATTCACTTATGTGACTCACTCATCGCCTGCGCTTACTCATCAGATCCTCTTTTACACATCAGCGAGACTAAATTGATTCTTATAGGATGGATCTTAGATATGTGTATGCTTCGAATACCATAAATAATTAAATATCGAAGAAAATCGTGAAAACATAACATTTAACTAAAATATGCGGCTCATGGAAGGTTGAACTTATTCGGCCAGCAGGTCGAAAATGTAGTATTTATTGTGATGGATTCCATTTGATGCCGAACTTTTAACCTAAATAATTGTGGCATACGAGGGGGTCGAATGTTAAACAATTAATGCAGGTATGAAACCATGAATTTTTCGAAGCTTTATGTTATTTATATGTGTGTTAATTTTCACTTTCCGAACCATATGTAAGCCCCGTACGTATGACGTCATGGCATGACGTCAGCACGACCAAGAGAATTACTCGCGATGTACAACATCGCGAATACCCATCAAAGCGCACACCATGCTCCGCTGTTCCCAACGGAACATATAAAATTATTCGCAGAAAATATATATGTTTAAAACAAATCGTGCGTTTAATAATTGAGCGAATAGCGATTTCACAATACCTTAAAATTATTTATACTAATATATACGTCGTCGTGTGCTATTCCTAAAATATAAAAAATAAATCGCAGACTTCGCTATAAAATTTATGAATTATGCAACATTTAATATGTCCTGCCTACATATAGATAGGTATAAAAAATATGTTACGTAAATTATATGTGGAATGCGCGAAAGAAAAATAATAACATTGCGAACTTTTATTTATTTATATATATTTATAATGTTTTTATTTTTACATGTGCGTACGTATTCATAAGATATATATAGTTTTTAGTAATACGGATATTATTTCGTCAATTACAGATTTGCGTGGCGTTTTTAAGAAGCGACAACCGCAATTGCGCGGTTTTGCAAAATATAGCATATTCCATTTAGGGTTGAAAAATGAATGTGTAATTTCTCTCCTGGCTCTTCAGATGAGTCGCTCTTATCTCAAAAGTCTTAGAGGCGTAATCCTATATTCATCTTTGAATACACAATCTTGTGACTGTAAAATGCAAACATAACAGCAGGTAGAAGAATACTCCAACTGCGTTCGGGTCTTGGGAAAAGTGTGCGAAAACCTGCTTTCAACATTCGATTGCAATCGTACAAGTTTAAAAAGGAGTTGTTAAGACGGTGAACTACAAGTTGTGAGTGGATTAATGGGATGCGAATAATTAAGATTTGAATGAACTCGCGAAAGAGCGTATCAGAGAGCGTCCGCTACCGTGGACGCAGTATCGGCGGCATAGTAAGAGGTGAAGGAGTAAAGGGAAGTGATAGCTTGTGGCGAAGGGGAGGTGCGGGGAGGCTGGTAAGAATCAGCCATTTTGACGGTGACGCGCAGCTCGGAGGTCGTGGGCTCCACCAGTGACGAAGCCACTGGAGTTTTGACGTGGCTGCTACGTACCTGCCCGTTTGCCCACTCCGATTGCAGCAAAGTTGGTGACGAGAAATACGTAACTGGTAAGTACCCAGCTGGAGAATAATAACAACCGGGCATGGACCACTGCACTTACGATGGAACTGAAATGCGCTTGAGACAACCAGCATTCGATTTCGTGAAGATACCGTGGCCAGTTTTGCGTCTGCTATGGAATATGCTGTAAAATATGGCGCCTTAAGAAAGATGTACGAATTTCTCGAAAAGGGCAATGAGGGTTACGTGATGATTCTGACATCTCCTTCGGTATGGTTCGATGCCACTAAGCACGATCGATAGAACCTTCGTCTACTGGATTTATATTTTTATTACTTTCGTCTGACGGCGTGCTGTAAAAGCATCTAAACTGTTTATTGTTCTGAAATTATTTTTAGATCTGCTTATGTAAATGACGCAGTAGCACCACGGATCATTCGATGGCGGGAAATTTAAAAAATGCGCTCTTCGCGTGTTTCCTTTCTACTCGTTCGGTTTGCGTGATTGTTTTCCTACACAACAGTTGACAATGTGTCTAGTGTATACTATTGTTGGAAAGTTGCTACATTTATCACTGTAGCTATTCCGTTCCTAATACCTTCGATTTTTTTTATTTAGTGCGTTTCATCATTTACGGTTTAAGCATATACCTTTTGTGTTATAACGCGGGATTTGAAACCAAACACGGCCGTTCGTAAACGATTTGTATAATACTGTTTCACTCCCGCTATACGTTGGTCAGTGCAATAAATATGTTTCAATTTCAATTGGCAACATACCGGTAATAAATCGTAAAAATTTATAGACTCTCATTCTACTTGTCCTGCTGATGCTTACTTAAATGCATATCTAAAAATGGTTCCAACATTTCAGGGCTGCAAGTTCCCAGGCTATGGAAAGTATGGTGGAGGAAAATGGTTCAGCAGTTGACCCATTGTCTCAGGGCTCCCAAAGTGGTGATGCAGCGCCAACAATTGTTACATCGGTACAATCTCTCAATAGAACATCTCTGCCGCAAACTCATCATCTGGTAGCTTCTACCAGCATTGTGCAACTCACACTACCTTCGTCAGGGACAACACAGGTATACAGGAGGTCCTCCTGTGTATCTATGTCTGATGATTATTCTTTTCATTTTCATGCATGCACATGTATATAATATATATTATATCTAGTCCGTTCATTTATTTGTCCTGACGATAATATACCAGACAAAATATTGAACATGAATTGAATCTTGCATAATGCTGGTCTCATCATGAATCCTGCAACTGAACATTTTTTGGTTTAGCCTGTTGTCACAATTTTTTAATCATTTCTGAATGAAGAATCCTGTTATCTACCAGTATAACATCTGTTCGTATCAGCATTATATAATCACAATATCTATTTTCAAGAATTGAAACACCTTTTGTATAAAGTGCATGTCATTCATCATACTTTACATACATGTGTATGTATACATATGCATATATAGATGTATATGTGTTGCCATACAGGTGCAATCTGTTATACAACCTAATCAGCAGTCAGTAATTCAGACAGCAACAAATATTCAGCCTGTTGCTATTTCAAAAGGAAATGTTATTCTTGTCAGCAAACCCAACTCTGTCATCCAGACAGCCCAGGGTAGCCTGCAGACGCTTCAGGTAATCTTACTTTTTAATTGTGATAGTATTACCATAAAATCTGAAAGCAGTACTAAAATTTCAATGGTACATGTAAATTAACACACTCTGTATGAAATACCCTCAGGTTGTCGAAACTGGCAGCGATGATAGTTATTCCGAGGATGATTCGCCGAAGCAAAGAAGAGGAGTACTAACACGGCGACCATCATACAGAAAGATTTTGAATGATTTAGGAGGTGGTGAAATTACAGGTATGGAAACCATTTAATTCTTACTATGATTAATCATTGAAATAAATTATATGATAAGATTTTTTTGGTTTATGCTAAAAATCTATACGTTTGATTATACAAATTCAGGGATTTTCTCTGCTGTTAATTTGGAACTGTAGTGTTTTTCTGCCTTAATTGGCCTTTGTGTGTCAATTTTTATACGTTCCTGGTATACCATACAAAGTTGCAAAGTGCATGTCAGTTCAAACAAAATACTATTCCATACACAGTATGATTTTCTGATAAACCTTTGGTCAAGACACTATCACGATTATACAATTTCCAAATGGAAACATATTTTACAGGATGCAAGTAGGTGTGTGAATGTGGTACAAATGCTTGAATTACATTTCATATATATAGGAAAGAATGCCATACCAAGCTTGTAGTATAAGTTTCTATGATAAAATCTTGGCTAATTCTAATTGTTAGCTTACCATACTAATTGTCCTCTAACTATTCCTTGTGGGTAACAAGACTTACTTATTTATCCAACTTACAATTAACATTACAATATAATATTGTGGGTTAGTGCCATAGTGACATAAAGATTTTTCCTGTGGTGACAATGACGTTACCTTCCCTGGAAAGGTTTTCAAGAATAATTGTCACTTTATATTCATATAATGGACTCAACATTGATAAGAGGGAAAGTAGTAATATTTTGGGACTCTTTGGTTTCAATTGTTCGTACATCCCATCCTTACTCCTATTAGATACACATATGTTTGTTTGTGTATAACTGTATCGTTTATGTTATACAAGCTCAATCTGTTTCCTTTTTGTATGAGCTGACTGTACAGTGGAAGTGAAAAACAGCAGCCAGAAAGGAAATAGCTGTGATTGTTGGTTTATGGACGTTCGCTATATGATTTAGATTAATGTATCACTTCACCTTGCTAATGCAAACTATATTCAGTAGTGTGGTACTTGGAATACCACAATCGAGATGAATTCATTATGTTTAGAACAATACGGGTTTAGCACCGCGCGTTTAATCGTATTTAATTGAAAAGATTTTGCAAAATGAATTGAGTCGCATATCAATTTGATCCGATTACAGTTGTATTATAATGGGGGTCTGGATGAATTCGGTGTTACAGACGGTCGGTTGCCCCCTCTAGAATCGTCTTCTGAGTGTGATTCTAACGTGGACAGTGAAGTGTCTTCCCATTCGCTCCATTACCAGACAGGTTGGTTACTTTTTCTTCTAAGTGTCTCCTGGCTGTCCATTGTATCAGTAAGACATACGAGTCCTATTGTCACCTCTGTACTCCCTGAGTTTTATGTTGGAGGAGCAATAAGCATTGTTAGTGCTATTGTGTTAGTATAAGATATCCTGTCCTTATGTACACATCTTTTATTATAGTACTTGCTTGGTGTGGCATCCTTGCTTCTGGGCTTTTCTAATATTTATTGTAACAAAATTTCAACTGGTATATTTAAATGCATTGTATGTGCTTGGTAAATGATTATAGATCTAAGTATGAACACGATGTTTGAATGTTACATATCTTTTGGCATATAAATGTACCCAGTAGGTATTTATACTATATCTACCAACACAACACTTTACATTTCATATGAGTAATGTGTTTCATGTTCTATGAAAATACTATACACAGGATTTGTATAGGATTGATTTTGACAATTGTGTGTTGCAGTAATTCCTGCTGGTACAATTCAGATTGCGACTCAGGGAGAGGGAGTTCCTGGGCTTCATACTTTAACTATGAGTAATGCTGCCACTGCTGGTGGAGCAATAGTACAATATGCACATGGTCAAGACACACAATTTTTTGTACCAGGTATGTATCTTAATAAGCCCCACTTGTTTTGTCAGTCTCACTCGAATGAATTGAAACTGGAAGAATAATAGTTATAAAAGTGCAATTTCTGTAACATCTCAGCTTCAACTGGACACGGTGTTGTAGTAGAAGATGCAGCGCGGAAACGAGAGTTAAGGTTGGAGAAAAATAGGTAAGATAGAAAAGTATGGCTGTATTTCACGTTATATATATATATATAATCAAGTCATACTAATCTTCTGTTATTTCTATCAGAGTGGCAGCACGTGAATGTAGAAGAAAAAAGAAAGAATACATCAAGTGTTTAGAAAATCGGGTGGCAGTGTTGGAAAACAGAAACCAGACGCTAATCGATGAATTAAAATCGTTAAAAGAATTATATCAACAGAAAACTGACTGAGGTTGGTGTTTGATATGGAAACACTATATCAAAACTATTAATCAGCTAAGAAACTTGTACATGTCTTGTTTGTGTACATTATCCTAAACGTTGTTAGATAAGCGACGGTGATGTACATGCATTCTTATAAATAAGCGTTTCTGTAACATATTGTATTTAAGTACGATAACGAAGGCTTGTGAAACTTGCTATTACTAAAGCGAGAAGCCAAAGGAGTGTGAATTATAGAGGCAACTAAAAAGTAGGCAATATCGGGAAGCCAATCTATATTTTGGATAAATTTAATAACCATGCGAATTTAGAGCAAGATTTACACTTGGGAAATGTTCGCTACACAGCGTCCATTTACGTATCAAATCACTGTGACTACGTAAAACATTGAAGTAATGTTACTACACACGGTACTATTTTATCGATTAGAATGTTGACGCTCATTCTGTTGCCCCGAACAGCACTATACCTCAGTAGTGATCACAATTTATGAGGAGAAGAAGTCTTTAATACCTTGGTATCGCAACAAAATCAGTTTATTTTAAAAAGTGAGATGATGAACAAAAAATCATTTATTGCCGAAAAAGTATGATCTATACTCTGTATATATAGAAAGAGAGCGAAAGAGAGAGAGAAAGAGAGTCACGGTGAAACGGCGCATGTAATAAAAGCAGTTTCGTTTTATCCCAGATGATTTCTGACAAGATGCCTCGAGTGTGAATAGCTGGGAAACAAGATTTGTAAAATATGAGTGTAATATATATCTGGAGTGCCTTGAAGATTTCTGTATACTTGTAGTATACAAATGATACATACACACACACACACAGACACACACACATGTATGTATGAAATTATGTTTAATATGGATACATATAATGTTTTTAAAATATTAATTACGTTATAATCTTATGTCCTGCGTAAGGATTACGAAGTTACGTTTAACAATTAAATTTTTATTCTCGTACATTTTCACAATTTTCGAATTAAATAAAAACTATGAAGGATGAATGTTAGTTGGCATAGCATATTGTACATTAATCGTAGATCTGATCAAAATTGCACTAAGCTCATAAGAAATCCCAGAAATCGCTAAAAATAAATTTAGGATGTTCTTCTCACGTTTTTACAGTCTATTTGGATATTGATTTTACGATGCTACACATCTGCTACTATAGAAAGTGTTCCTATAGTGCATTTCCTTTAAAACATTACAACGCTTCCAATCCTTTACGGGTTGTAACATAGCTACAACGATCATTCTCACGATATTTTCAACAGCTGTACGGATGAATATTGATATTATGTAATTAATTACCTCCAGTCTGATCGATTATTGTGTTTGCAATAACATTAATATTTGCAATATTTGTCACCTGTCACTCTTAAACTAAAACTTATTTTTCATGCCGATAGTTACCTTTCTACAAATGTAAATTTGTATACTCTTTATGGTGACCGATCAAACTGGAATAATTCTTAAAAATAAGTTTTTATCACACGAAAAGTTATATTAAAGGTTCGTGATCTTAATAATGTACATTCTACATTCGTGTCAATCTTTTAGTAGTTTCTCTCGAAGGAACGCATAATTGACGATTTTAATATGTTTCTCCCATAAACATAGATGTGCTTACTGTGTAATTTGTACAGTAACGCAATTTTCGTGTAGCCGGAAAGTACGTAATTTCCGTAAGCTATTTTTCACAAACTGAAAGTACAATGTACTTATAGTGAAATGCATGAAGGAAATCTAAATCACTATAAGCTCTTTCTTTCTTTACAATATTGCAAGTTGTATTTCAGAGATACGGTTCTTTATATATTGTCAAGCATATATATTAATGTTATTCATGTGTATAATATATGTATATCTTGATTGCTGCACCATTATAAAATATTGTACATAGATAATACATGTATTTTTACATATCAATAGGCTTCAAAAAATATAGTCCTCAAACCTACACTACCATGTTATTCTGCTAGTAGAAGGTAGGACAATCAAATAGATTAGACACTAGTCTTTCTATGTTACAGGTTTATTTGTATGTTTAGATGATTTAGTACAGGATTTTACAGATCATTTGCAGGATGTCATGTGTATGGCCCAGTTTGGTCTGCAAAGAATATTCACATATTATATTTGTTTTCAAAAACTACAACTATGGTTTAACTGATTGAAGCTATTCAGTTGGTAGTGCATGTGAGTATAATCACTTAGTCATGTAACGGTGATTTTGTTTCATCATTTAGTATGCATCTATGAGTTTGTATTACATTAGTTGAATAATCTACTAACCCAGGAAGCTAACAAACATGTAGCTTTATTCTCTGTGGGTTTACATCAGAACATCCTTGGTTTAAACTATTTTTCAGATTATTTGCAGGATATCATTCGTATACCCCAGTTTGGCCTGCAAAGAATATTCACATATTATATCTGTTTTCCAAAAACACAACTATGGTTTAACTGATTGAAGCTATTCAGTTGGTAGTGCATGTGAGTATAATCACTTAGTCATGTAACGGTGATTTTATTTCATCATTCAATATGCATCTATGAGTTTGTATTACATTAGTTGAATAAACTACTAACCCAGGAGCTTGATAAAGATGTAGCTTTATCCACTGTAGGTTTACATCAGAGCATCCTTGGTTTAAAGGATTTTACAGATCATTTGCAGGATGTCATGTGTATGGCCCAGTTTTGCCTGCAAAGAATATTCGCATATTACATCTGTTTTCAAAAAATACAATTATAGTTTAACTGATCAAAGCTATTCAGTTGGTAGTGCATGTGAGTATAATCACTTGGTCATGTAACGGTGATTTTGTTTCATCATTTAATATGTATCTATGAGTTTGTATTAGAATAGTTTAAGAATCTACTAACCCAGGAGCATGGCAAAAGTGTTGTAGCTTTACCGCTGCAGGTTTGTATTAGAACATCCTTGGTTTAGAAGTTTTATGAGATACATTCCACTTCTAAGTGCTGCATATTCCATTTCTCTCAGTTTGAGTATCACAAAACAGTTTCTCTATAGTTTAAGTTATTCCATCCGGGAACTGGCGAATCCTCAGATTTTTCATGATGGACAGCTAGCATTTTTAGAAACACATGAAATTGTAATAAATGCTTTGTTCAAAACTACTTGTTATACCTAGATATACAGGATATCCCATTTCAATTAATACATTTGAATATCTCTGAATCCTTGCGCATTATAGAGAAATGGAACACCATGTATACACACATACATTCGTAATAGAAAACAATTATTACAAGAAAAATATGAGTACTAGAATGTAGAAACTAAGTTTCTAGTTAAAATAACATATACAGATTAAAACATTATGAAAGGGTATAATGGATGCTTTTGGATACAAGAGCCTTCCACGTGTATCCATTTAGACAAATTTTTCTCTTCGACGGACTATCGAAACTTATTATAATATTAACACCAAGAAACCTAGTACTTCATTTTCAGTAACTAAGTATGGTATACTACGTTACGCTGAATATAGAAAGTCAAATTAATAAATATCTTACCATTCTAATAAATTTGGCGAGAAAATAGCAACGTGGGTTTCAATTCATGAAGATACAAGCCAACCTGAACCCAACTGAAGCCCAATTCAACTGACCGCGTTCAGCAATAAAATCCTGCTAGAACGGCGCTGGATGGTGTGTTAATTTAGAGAGGTCGTAACGCCACCTGTCCGTCGTTCGCAAAATCGCTCATTAAAAGCGGGCTGCAGGATTGGAGCGGAAATGAGCGGGAGAATATTATCTAATAAATTAAACGATGTTTAAGGTGGTTTAAGGTCAAAGTGACAGCACATATTTAAAAATATGAATTTATCGAACGCGTAAAGTAGGGTCATACAGCTATTAAATATTATACAGCTATGGTAACATGAAGTGCAATCCTATCAGAGAGATATAGTGAAACCCGCGCATGCAGTGAAACCTTTCAATATAAGCAACGAATTATATATTAGGTATAATTAGAGCATAGATAATCGATGACCCCCCGTCACCCTTATATGGATATATTCTATCTATGTAACATCCATGGCCATTTTTGATACATGAAACGCGCGCGCCTTCCAAACATATAAAAATGATTAATATATATATATATATATATATAGCTTTTATGTTTAATTGCGTATATTATTGATTTCCGAGAATAAAGTTTTGCTCGCGGTTTTGTGAAAAGAGTATAAAATATTATCGTTCCCGTTTGGGCTTGGTAATTTTGTTGGTTCTCCCGACTTCGTGCATATCATATTGCTTTCCGATATTTTTGATATTATATATAAATGTAATAATAATTGCATAGTTGAAAGATTTTTAAGTGGACTTATAGGTTATGCTTGACCCTGCCGGGACTGCATTGGGCATTTAACACCCGGATGGAGATTTGACTGCCACACTACGGCGAGTTTGAAATCCCCCTAAAATAGCAGTTTCCTGTCTATCTGTCATTCAAACTCAGAGACTCTGCGTTGGTATGTATATATATACGACACAAGTGTCAGAATTCACAAGTTCACAAGCTGAAGACGTTTGAGACACGAATGAGAGGAGCGGAGCTGCCGTGTCGGTGGCAGACGTGGAAATGGTCGTGTATCGTTCCGGTATCATTGGAAGTCAAACCTAAGTAGATTGACTGTCATCGATTAATGGGGAGCTAACAATCGTTGTGATTATGGAACTAGCTTCTACACGATAAAGACCGTATGCGAGGGTGATTTTTAATCAGTGCTATTCCATTTCACATTGCGTTGTATTAGCGGTGGAACTCCGGATGTCCAGAATCATTATTAGTATATCGTTGAATCAGTGAAATGCAAGTCGATACATGTCACCTGGACAGTTTAAAATACACACCTTAGCTACGATTCTCGCGTGACAGAGGCAACTCTGAATAAACTAGTTCGCAAAACGCGTGTAATGAGTGTCACGACGTTGAAGAGTCTATCAGGGATGCTGAGATTTCTGCCCCACAACATTCTGATTTGTTGACAAAGGCCAATTTCGGTAGTCTGAAAGCGAAAATGACTGAAAGTTTAATAAACGAATGGCTGGCAGACTGTGGTGATGTTTCTCCATCTGAACTTCACACGTTTGCCAGCACCCTGCTGGAGGATACTGAGATAGTCAGAGCACTATACGTGCTGTTAGAAGAACGCAGTAAATATAGTCAGGTAAACTCCTGCAACTGTCTACATAGATACTGCTAGATGAATATTAATTCTTCTAACTCTCAGAATATTAATATCGAACAATATATTTCAGCTAATGGATGCAGTCTGCAATCAATTATATAATTTCTATCGATCCCAGGAAACAGAATTGAAAAGGTTTACTCTCCAGTTTTTGCCGACATTAATATACATTTATTTAAATGCAGCAGCCCATGGAGATATCAAGGTAAAAACATCCTGTTGAAACATATAATGCATAAATAAGAAACCGTTATGAGGAAATGATTGGTAGCCTTGCTGGTAATGCAAAACAGGCAAATAGTAATGTTACATAATGTTTCATCCATGTAATTAATGTCATACAGAGTAGTAGTTACTCTCCTTTCTTTGATGGTAGTAGTGCACGAATGCCTTTGCGTCTTATGTGCTTATTCTAGTGACCAAAAAAGTAACAGACTCTTCTCTTTATAGAACTGCAGATCTGTAGAAACATTACTGATCGCATTGTACAATTTGGAGATAGTGGACACGTCCGGACAGCAAAAAGCAATTGCATTTAGGTTACCATCATTAGCTATGCTTTCCCTATATCATGAGGTAAATTATAAGTGCTTTACATTGGGAATATCTTGGGAATATTTCTAGTCACATAAAGGGAATTCTTGGAATTTTCACAGCCTGCAAGCCTCACTCCAGCATCTTTAACGGAAAGTGCAGTCCGTAGATTTGAAGAATGTAATTCAAAACTTGTTAGCTGGGGGCCGTTACAGCAGGTGGTGACATTGAATGCCCAGAACCGACTAAAAGTCATGACAGCATTACTTTTTATTTACAACCAACAGCTTGGTTATATCAGTAAATTTGCACTGGAACAACTATGCAAGGTTGCAACTAAGTAAGTTTTTGTACTTGTATGGTAACTTTTGATAATTAGAAGTTAGATTAAAGAACCAGATTAATTTTGCAGACTTGTTACCCAGGGATTTTCGAAACCAGGGCACCATCAGCGATCGTCATATGGAAGTGAATCTAGTTTTGTCCCACGGCTTTTGCCTCGAATACCTGTATCCAGTCAATTTCTCCTTGAGTTCTTGCATGCTGTATACTTTGCTATGTGTGTATTAATACCCGATTTTACAATTAATGAAATCCAATTTAAACGAACATGAGAATCTCAATTGAGTAGAGGCATATGTGCTTTTATAAAATTAGAAGACTTGCCTACTAACTTTGTTACCAAGAAGTCAAATTTTCTATAGCACGAGAACAACTAGATCATTAAAACTAATGAAAGTTTATGGAATTCATTTGACATGCAAATTATTTGTACTTTGGAACGTGAAGAGTGGCATATGTTGGCAGGTATAACGATTGCTGTTACTTAGGAACACAAGCCGTAGAAGATATTCACAATCGCGCATGCTACGAGGGTTATCCCGATGTAATGCTAGTCACAAATGCGGTCCGAAACTCCGCAAGTTCTGGACCTTCGGGTAAGATATATCATGATATCAATGCCGGTATCTTTATAGTAGTAAATAGTCGGATAAATTATGACGTCATTGTAATATCTAATTAATCCGCATTCTCAATAGGTCAACCGAGTGATGGTCCAATTGGTATTAGTGTGGCATTATCACCAGCAACCACCACCCCAACAGTATCAAAATCAATGATTACAAACGCTTCGTTCCGCACTAAAAAATTACCAGGTACATTGGTCCATTTCATTTATATAGGTATAACTATGTAGCCGGAGGTAGTCTTGTAGACACTCATAACAATTTTACGAATAAGGTTCATAAATCCCTGTAAAATCCTTACTGCACAGACCAGATAAGAATATATTTGAATTAAATGCACGAACATAAGTGTTAAACCTGTAAATACAAGTCTGACACCATGCATGAAATGCAGTTTTGGTAAAGTCTTGTTGGTAGCAAATAGGAAAAAATATCAGTTGTGGCCACAGGTTTTTAATGCATTTATCGGCATTATTTGAAGGAGTAAGAAAGACATTTGATGAACTACTTGTATTAAAAAATTTTTATTATGGAATATGATTGATTTAAAATATACGAGAATGTGCACTAGTTGCAAATATGTGTCATTAGACGATCTGGATGAGAAGTTGTTCGCGGGTGATTCAAACGCAACTCAGATCGAGAGGCAACAACAGCCGGTGGCCTCCGGTAGTACGAAACGACATACATGGCACCGGAAGCATGCACATGCAGACTCTTTAGATCAGGAAGACGACGGTGGCCGAAAGGTACACCCTTCCTCTTCGCTGGAAAGCTCAAGGCGTGGAAGCTTATGCAGCAATCAGAGTTCGCCGGTTAGATCTTCTCCTAAACGGAGTAGAGACCAACAATTAAAAAAGAATGCGTCTGAAAGTGGTGAAGATCACGCAAACCAAAGAGTGTGGAAAGACCACAAGAACAAGTCCGAGGGAAATCATAACGAACAAAGATTAAGCTCTAGTTCGTGCCTTTATAGTGTTCTAGAGGAACAAGCTTTGGGCGAAGCCATACGTGGTTCGCTGGAAAACTTGTATATGGAAAGCAATAGAACAATGAATGTTTGCACCACTCCTACACTGTCGACAAACACATGGTATTACTTATTCGGCCCGGCCTCAGCACTGTAGAATCACAAAATTTAATCTCACGCCAGTTCTTTCTAATATTACACGAATATACGCAAGATAGAACTTATATTCATGCTAATTGGCTCATAGCGATCGAATGATTATCGTTTGTGTGTAATTTGAGTTTAAGGAAACCATATTCAGTCACGATAAAATATTCCAGATATGAGTTATTATGTATTAGTGAGGCATGCACGGACGGAGAATGCATGTTCTTCTGTCATGTCTGTCTGCACTGAGAGAATGTGTGCCATAGAACACTTGTCAAAAGCAAGAGAGTCATTTTCTGTTCCAGTCATGCTCTTCCTTCGATTCGAGCGTACCATGCTGTTTATTGAGCACTCTTTCGTGATATTTTTTCGACGCAGCATCACATTTCTACAACTTGTCTTTATTTCTGTACAATATATGCTTATGACTTATCAAATTTTGTTCGATCGATTGCTTGCTTTAAACACATGTGTGATGAATTCCGCTCTCGTTTCAGATGACATACCGATTCAGGAAATGAAGGACGATTCTGGTGGAGAAGGTAAGGGGAATCTAGTGTCGATTAGCGAAGAACAAGAATCAGGAGAAGCAAATCGCGCTGGATCTGTAAGACAATCGAAGGATCAAAAGACTGCATCGAAGATTACCAATTTCCCAGTGCTCGGTAAGAAGCCACGGGAGAAAGATGGAAAGGTAACTAAAAATGCTCATATACTGGCATCTGAAAAAGAAAAGAAAATTGGATGTCAGACGTCTTCAAAAGAGAATATTAAAGGGAGTTCCTCGATGTTGAATAGTGAATCCACAGAAATCGATGGAAATGTTAATGGGTGTACAATCAGAAAAAAGAATAATAGTGTAGAGAACAGTTCAATTACTGTAGAGGCAAACCCTGGGTTAATCGACGGAGAACGTTTGGCATTGAGCGGAGACATTATTGAGAATCCTAATATGGAAACTTCTCTTAATTTGAGAGCACATAGTGAGGCATCAGAACCACTCACTTCATCTATACAAGTCAGTTCTGTCTGAGTCATGGAAAAGTATAAATTATAAAGCGAACTATATCGCAGTGGTGGGCTGCGCTAATGGATAATACATTACAAACTGTAGATAATTAGAGCTGGTGTTATATTATACGACACAAATTATTCTTAAAGAGTAGAACTTCATGGTTTCATGATATTGGCATAGTTTCTTCATCCAAATAAAGATTAGCACATAATACAGTGACGTATTCTTCTAATACTTTCAATCCAGCCCACTGCTGTATTGATCTCTGCAGTTACTTTATACAATGGGAAGGGAACAATCAAATAATGTTTTATGCTTTTTGATAGTATACTATCAATGCATATAAAAAGACTTTGTTAGCTGGCTTTATGACTTGTTTTGTAACATATTTAATAGATTTATCCTGTTTTATTATATCACTGTTTTTATTTATGATCGATTCCTGCAATGGAGTAATAACAATAGTCAATTACCAAGTAACACCCAGCGAGGCACACAGTAATAATCTGTTGGGATTTCTTCTTTAATTATGCCTCTCCCAAAGTGATATTAATTTTACTCTGAACACTCGTTAGTATGAACATCCTAATCAAATTCTCATGTGCTGAATGATGTAAATTGTTGTATCTCCCATGATATTATATAACGTTTATGTTGCCTGATAATTCATACAAGATGTAAAGTATTGTACAGCGGGTCTAGAGTAGTAATTAATAATTTTACGAGGGCCAATACTTTAATTAAACGAGAGGTAACTACTTACTGTACGCAAGCACGTTCTGTTTGAAAACGTACTGAATAGTGAAAGCCCCTCGTAACACTAAGTGCAACAGTAAACATTAGAGATAAAGAGAGTATCGTAACATTTCTTAAACGATGCGAGTTACCGAAAATTGATTACTTTCAGATACCGTTGCGTGTTCTCGACTTTCGCGTTTACTGAATTGTACAGTGTATTACACTCTTTGATATTTCGTGCAACGATAAATATTGATGTCGAGTTCTTCCTACGTTTTTACACATTCTCGTAATGTTATCACCTACTGCTGCATCAAATTTACTCAAGATATAAATACCTTTCCGTAACGGTTTCTTACTATACTTATAGAATTATTGACACGCTGTTCACTCTGAAATCTTATGTGAAAATAATTGATCAACTAGCAGAAGCAATTATCAGACATAAATCTAAAAAATTCAGTGATAATAAAGGAGTATCACAACAACTACTAAAAACTCTCCTTCGCTCCACGAATAAAAAACGGTTAACGCAGAAAGGTTTCTGTGCGTATAATGAACAAACATACTCGAACAGCAGGACCCAGAAGTATTCACTTTGATTCAGGAAGGATAGAATCTAATTTTTCTGTATCACTGCCATATACTGTAGTTTAGTCAGACTCATTTTGTGGACGTCCTAAGTTTGTAAATTGAGTTGGATGACTACTCTATTATACATAACATAGGCACACATACATACACTTAGAACAAAATAAGAACAGCTAGTGTTCGGGATAATATAGCCTCGGCTGTCGCGCGCCGGAGTGTCATATATATATGGAGAGGGAACTTCTACTTGGCGCGAGACTCTACCGAGTCTCCTGATTAGAGATATCAAACAGCACACTATAGTCTAATTTGAGTATTTCAGAAAAGCAAATACTTCTCCGGATTATGATAGCATAAGTTGAATATTTCGCAAATCTGTTATGCCGCTTGTACAAAAAGGTGGGTGATATCGAAAAACGTGTAAAAATGTATAATATTGTCTGTATATTCATAATACATTCAAAGATTGTTCAAAGTAATATGTATGCTCAATCAATTCTGTGAACTTTTTGTATGCACGCAAACCCGGAGAGCGGGCAGAATTGCTTGAGCATGGTGTACGTATACATAAATGCCTCGTCTCCACTTGGATCCCAAGTGTATACCGATACAGCCGTACAAAATGTGTTATGTATATATTGTATTCCGGAGTTTATAGTATACTGTTCTTACTTATGCTAGATGAGATGAACATTATGCTGCAGTCATTTCTAAAATTGGAACTTTACAATTGTGACATCAGAAATATGTGTATATGTCGTTATGAATGTTATGTATTACACGAATTTGTAAAAAGGTTCTAGAGCTTGTAAAGATCGTCCATATGTACATAATCCAAAAAGTATTTGGCGGAAAACTTGATGAGGTTTTTCCTATAACGGTAATGGCGCTCTTCATTTCAATATGAAAATGCTAACAGCCTAATGCTCCACGAAATGTATTTCCCTCTATTTTTAGCTATAATTGGTCAGTTAATATTGTGTAAATCAAAAAGGAACTAAATCGAAAGCATTTGTTAAGAGTGCACAATTAACATCCATTGAACAGTTATGTATTCTTAAAGATGGCATCAGCAATATTGCGTAACTATAAATCTCGAATGTGGCCAGTGTTCATGGTTCTGATTTGAGTGACTAGGTTCTACATTCAACGACAAATCTTTTGTTACAATTAACGGCCTCACGTGTTGATAGTTTGATGCATGAGATCTAATAACTTTTAAAGTGTAAATCTTATGATGCTAGTATGGGGGAACAGAATCGTATGTATCGCTCCCAAATCTTATGTTGATTCTTCAACCGATACAGTACTTACAAGATTCTTTATATATTATATGCGTTAATTGTTATAGAAACTATACATTTTGAATTCAGTTTTACACATTTATGATCATTCCAAACACTAATGTTTTGAAACATTAGATGCAAGTAGAATGCTATATAAGGAAGTACGTTGAACTAAATACGTAAGCATATGGAATAAATGTCATGTAACGACACTGTTGACAATGTAATTAAATAAAATATCAAAATTCTAAATCCAAAGAATGTTTATTTTTCCACTTACATTAAATGTAATAAATATAAATATCCATATATGGTGTAGCATGAATATCATGTATCTCGAAAATGTTTCCAAATATCCATTTCCTATGAGAATGAATACAGAAGCATGACTTTGACAGACCTTTACGCAAACTTGGCTAATGTGCATCAAGTACTTACTTCTGAAATTTCGGAGTCATAGAGTTCTTGGCAATTTTTTAGAAAGACAGATATTTCCTCTTCAACTTTGTTAATAAGGTTTTTCATGTCCTTCTTCTCCAAATATTGTTCACTATATTTAACTTTCTCATCTTCCAGTTTCACTTCTATTAATTTTTTCTCACTGAAATTTTAGATTTGTAGATGCCAAACTTCATGTTTTATGAGTTTTGATTGTGTTACCTAAGGAATTGCTTATGCAAATTTCTTAAAGGCAGTAGCCGTTCCTTCCACTGAGCTTGAAGATTGTATATTTCTGTTCCTTTGTATTGATCCCGCTGCACTGCCACAGCTTTTTCCCATTCTGCGATAGGGGATTTTATTGTTTCCAGTTGTTGTTTAATGCTTTCCTCGGCAGTAGTGACATCCCTGTACAATACTTATATTAGACTTGCGACCATATTACCAAAATATTTAATTAAAAATACACTGAAATTAATACTTTATTTGTTTTAATAAATCCATTATTTCCGAGTGCTCTTCCACCAGTTTCTTAACAAAGTTTAATATCATTTCTTTATGCTTCATTAATTGCTCTTTCTCTTTTAACGCTTCCTTCATTATATCACGCTCTTCAAGTTGCAATTTGCGATTTTGCTCGATAGTTTCCAACCGAGACTTACATTCCTCTGGTGATGTTACAATTTCAGATTGCAGTTCTGCTACTTCTTTATTTAACTGAAACAAGAAATTAGACATAGACAAAGATTATCAATTATTTATTGTGCATTTCTAATATATGTTTCTCACCTTTGCAGCCTGTGATTTATACGATTCACAAATTTCAAGTGCTGCTTCTTTCTTTTCTTTAATACTACTTGCTTCTTTACTTAGCTCAAACAATCTCTTGTTATTTGCTTTAATTCTAGCCTCTGTTTCCTTAATTTCACGCTCAATCTTGAAAACAGAATGAATTATATAAACCGAATAATATAAACAGAAATGTCTAATACACACTGTTTACTTTCTCCTTCTGGGTCATTTGTTTGGCATTGTGAAGGGCTTTCTCATTAATTTCACTTCTTGTTGCATTCTTTTGGAGTACCATCTCCTCGTGTTGCCTTGCTCTATTATGCATCTCATCGAGTCTATCTTGAATTTCCAATAATTTGTTTGATGTGTAGAATATAAAGTTTGTCAGCAATTTCAAGAATCTTCGAGTTCTCTTCTGGCCTGTTGATTACCGGTATTCAATAAGGACCTCAGTACATCATTTCAGGTGCGACTGAATGACTTACCTGGCGTTGTAATATCAATAATGCTGAATTGAGGGGTGTATATTTGGCTAGCTATTTCACCCATTACGGCATGTATGTTAATCAGACCTATTAAACTGCTATCCTCGAAATATATCATAATACTTTGTTGTTCCAAAGTGGGCTGTGAGGATTTATATATAAAGTTTGAAGTACATTCTTTGTGCATACACATATCTTGTATTAAGGGGCTACATTTACCTTGCTAATTAGATTTGCATCGATGGAGAATTTCGTTAAGAATGTTTTCAATACTTTTATTACATATTCTCCGTTGGGATCTTTGAGATCATTTATAGTGGACGGCAGTTGAACTTGTGAGAGGCTGCTGTGGAGATCTTCCAAATCTGTATCCATTGTGATAATGCACTTTTACGGAATTGTGATAACTCAAGCACATACAGTTTATCATAGGTCCGAAGAACTCTTCAATAACACAGTGGCCGTTAGCAGTTTTGAATGCTTTGAACTTTGAATTGACGTACGAAGTGGTGCGAAGTAGGATGCGCCGATGCAGAGGTCGGGAGCAGTCAGGAGTGGCCGGGAGGGGGAACGTGTGTGACGGAATTAGAAGAGGCTTGTCGTGACATCTTCCGGAGTCCATGATCTATAATGTGTTTTGCAGAGGATATATATTTCGATACAGTAAGTGAGCTGATTTAACTACTATCCGGTTTCATTAGAAATCTGCCGATTAGAATCGTATGATTATGAATTCAAGATGCTGAAACATCCAAAAAATTCGATGCAATGGCATTAACGTAGCGCCAATTCTGAAAGTGCATTCATCCCTCGCGGTGAGAGATCGTTCGGCGACGTCGGCTGCTTCGGGATCATTCGGGAAGTTTCGACGAGCGTGCGGCCAATCACAATCATTCGCAGTATGCGATCGGTGCAGTTGATAAATGGAGGACTTGTGTTTGTCAAGATAGTTTTGTTTACGCGAAAATTTTCACTCGGTATTAACTCCTTGTGTGTTGTGTGCTTGCTAAGAGGTAGATGAAGGTGCGTAACAGTTTCCTACGGGTCGCGAGTTGAAATTTGGAGGTATGGACGATTTTCACTGGGAGATTAGGCATTGCATCGCGGAGATTTGTTGTCTGGAACCTATGAACTCTATTGGAAAGAACGATCGTTTCGCACAAAAAACTCGCGGCTTCTTTATGACACGCCGTTCAAATGATTTACTTGCTTATCGTATAGATGTTTTGATTGATATATTAACAGAAACCAGTGAAGTATTTCGTTGCGTATGAATCGACCCATGTAATGCTCGTCCCCTGGTCAGAGGTTAAGAGCTTTCTGGTACAGAATTGTTAAACATTGATAGTTACTGACAGTAACTTTTGCTTAAAACATCCCGAGCCTTTTGTTCTAGTTGATGCAAAGTTTAAGCTTTAAGTTCTTTATTTGAATAGTTCTAATTGCAGTCAAGCAGAATGCTCAATGAATATACTTGTACCACTTAGGCTAGTCAAATTTTGTGTTGAAGAAACGTTCCACAATTGAATTTACAGTTATCCATAGTATCCTTATGGAATAAGTTAAATACTTTATACAATTATCATTCTGTTATAAATGTAGATAAGTAGAAAAGTGAGTTATAACACATACTTTGTTAGCATACAGCTTTTGGAGCATCTATCATATGTCGCTTATCTTTATGACTAAAAGAATACATAAATGTTCTGACTGTCAGTAGCTTCAATTGTCACCGCAGTCTTTTGTCAATTATTTTATTAGACCTTGTTGTTGTTATCCATTTGGACTATATATGCTTATTCTACAAGAAATCTTACAAGATGCATGATTGTTATGATCAAGTAAAAGTACCATTCTAGATGACCTTTTGAGCATGTATTTGACGAATGATTTGTTTTATCTTTCAGGATTTAAGATGTCCCGCAATCACAAGGACAAGTACGAAAACTCGAACCCACGCCGTGCGCACACTTTCATGTCCACGGAGGATGCAAACTCCGGGAAGAAATCTTATTGGCCGGAATTGGAGATAACAGGCAGTATAAGAAATTTGAGTCCCAACTTGTGGCAGCTGACACATTTGACAGCATTGTATTTGAATGACAACAATCTGCAAAGGGTACCATCAGAGATTGGACGTTTAGCAAATTTGCGCACGCTAGATCTCAGTAGTAACAAACTGCGAAGTTTACCGGCTGAGCTGGGGGACCTCATCTACCTGAGGTATGTTTGGATGTTGGCAAAACAATTGTAAAATAATCTAAATTGACAGCTTATCTATGTGGCTGATTATATACTATGAACTGATAAATTAATGATGGGTTTTATTTCTTTTTCAGGGAGTTGTTATTGAACCAAAATTACCTTCGCGTGTTACCATATGAACTAGGCAAGTTATTCCAGTTACAAGTGCTTGGACTCCAAGGCAACCCTCTAAGCAAGGAAGTAATGGCATTATATGGAGAACCATCAGGAACCCACAAGCTGCTGTCATATATGCTGGACAACTTACAAGGTAGGGGAATATAGTTCAAGCTTTGTTTCACCCATGCGGGAAACAATTATTAGCACAATGGACCATCCTATTAAAGACTCTATCGAAAATATCTTGTACACAAATTGATAAGTTAGAAATGAATGCATATTAGAATATTTCAAGGATAGTAGGCACGATTTTTGCTGGGACCATAGTGCTATTTCTGTTTAATTTCGCCTGTATTTATGCTCCTCCATATATATCTTGTGAAGCTGACATATTTATCACAGGCAATCATTCTGTTACGATCTATGCAATTAAAAAATGTAATTCTAGTCGTAACATGCTTTATTTGGAGCAGAATAAATCTAGGTCTTGCGTTAGGGAATAGTGAAAGGGGCTGCGGACCCAAAAAAGGGAAATTATGCGCGATTCACTTGGCTGGCCAGTGCCACCTCAGCCGTGTAATTACACGAAGCAACAGACTTCACTTCTTCTAATTGGGGACGAGTCCAACTGTACATGGGAGAAAGTGAACCGTCGCTCTACCGTCTACCAGGTTCACCGCATGCCGCGTACCGTGGCAAAAATTTCGATGATTCATGCGTTATTCGGTCTCTGTTCTTTATGCGATACTGACCGCTGTCCTACTATTGCCCGAGCAGTGCTATTGCATCAAGCTTCTTTTAGCAAAGAATCCCGAAAATTGTGAAACACGTATTTCCTACATTTATACGCAACATTTCAATGTGTCGACGATATGAAATTTGACTAACGAGCTAGGAACGAAATCGTAACTCATCTTCAAGGTGCTATACGATATTTCGGATTGGATGGTTGTGCTATTCGGCAACCGTGATTCTTTCGTTCAAAAGTGTCGAATGTTTCCAGAAAAGAAACTCTGTATACCGCAACTTCGCAAGAGGTGCCTTTTTAAATTTCATATTCTTTTGTCCTTCCAAGTTCTCCGGAAATAACTTGGATCCCTAAGTAGAAAATCTTGCGGAAATGAAATTATATCAAATTCAAAATAATGCCATGTAGTTGTAGTTGTGGGATACAATTAATCCGGTAAGTTTGTCGCAATAGAAATTACTCGGTTTCCGTTAAACATTCAAAAGAAATGTGTTAGGATTCCGTGTGAATAGCTCTGCCGATAGAAAGAGAAACTTAGTTTTGGGTGAACGGGCAGACTGCCGAATGAATTGTGCGTTCGTTCCCATTCTCGTTCTCGCGTCCCAAGTAGTACGCGGTTCACTTTCTACGAGCACCTGACCCCAACCACCCAATAGGCTTACCGGGTACTTAACTCGCTCGGACTATTATTAACCACGTAATAGACCCCGGTTAAATGCTTGCTGGAAGATAATCGGTTCGCATTTTGTCCCACGAGCGAACACCCCTTTTGCCTGTAGATTCGCACACCGTATGATACATCATTTGTGAGAGAAGTTGCGCAAATATTACGGAACTTGGAGAGCCCGGCGTGATCCGCAGTTGTAAAGTAGCGTGGATGCCTCTCACTTGGAGTCAAGTTGTACTACATATATACTTTCGTTTTTCTGCAAAGACGAGCGGCTCGCAATGACGCAGTAGAGCCGCTCGGCCCTGGCCTTCGTATTCTGCGATTTTACCAGCATCCTATACAACACCACGTGTTAATCAGGTTATGTAAGTCGAGTTGACCGAGCGACTCATTTCAACTTTTACTTCCTAGCGGGCGCAACATTAGTCCCCCCCCCCCCCCCCCCCCCCCCAACTACCAATGCGAGGGGTTCGCGGACTGAATTCCTCGATGCAATTTTCTTGCGCGAGCGAGGGAATCATGCGATATGTGCGCGATCAATAATGCCGACGAATTGAATTCGTTGGACAAATCTCGGTTGTATGTTGAGGGCGGAGAGCGGGGGGCTTAGGTCGGCGTATGGGCGCACGTGTGCGCGACCATAATCACACGCTATTTCCTGCCTTTCTCCGGAGGCAGAGCGAGCTCGGCAAACGAGGCAAATCAAACGATAAGGCATTCACTCGGTGCACACCGGAGAACGTAGACGTAAACGTGGGCAGTGGGCACCGGCTATTATAAACGAGGCACCTTATCTCTGAGAACTAACCGGGGCCACTCTTTCCCACGTTTTGTTACTCCTGGCATAAGGAGAGGGCGTTCACGGGCATTAAGAACAATGCTCGAAAGCCACTCGAACTTCCCTTTTTCCATCGAGCATTCCTTCATCAATGTGCCCGCGGATCACACACGCAAAGACATAATTTCGTATGCAGTGCATATCGCTAATGGACCTATCGTTAATTCGTTTAAATTATAGAACGAGACTGGTGAAAGATGTACATATGCAGTTGTAAGTCGGACTCGTACGGTTCCAGGAATAACCGTCGCTCTCGGGAAGCGGTAACTATCTACTTTCTATTCGACGAGCGTCGCCGTTCTCTAAATCTCTGGAATAGAAAGACAGGAAATGTCCGTGTGCTCAAAAGCCGTGAGCAGCTCCGCCGTTCTCACATCGCTCCAGTGCATATAGCATATGTATAGCGAACCGGCAATTACCATCGTCCGAACCACGTCGCGCACTCACTCCATCCATCATCTTCCACGCGGAATGTGGATTAAAAACTCTAATAGGGACATCGAATCTCCCGGGCGAAGCAGAAATTGCAATTTAACTTGCATCGGACTTTCCGGGGGAAGGGCGGAGCTCGAAGGGAGGGAATGAAGTATTTAAAGAAATTTCTTATCTCCAATTTCGAAGTTTCCAAGTGAATTCTCATCTAACGAGCACACCTTGAAATTACCGTAATCAAGATGAGCCGGCTCACTCGGGAGTGGAGCTAAAAATAGCTCGGGGAGGATGGAATATAGGACCCGTTACACGAGCACGTGCGTACTACAAAAATGAAAGTTCGCTTATGTGCCTGGCATACACGGATTCACTTGGCTGGAAAAGTAACACACTTTCGACGGCCCGTGTATACCCGTTGAACTCCTTTCGAACTTACAATTCAGGAGACAAAGGCCGGTCCCGGCTGTTAAATGCCTCGGCATACAGATAAAAAATGGAAAGTAATATTCTCCCCAACTGACACCGGTCTCGTAGCATTTTTCTCGTCTAGTCTGGTCTATCGCGGCCGGAAGTACAACACTCTAGCGTTGTAGGTTGGTGGTTGCGTTAGGGCAAACGTGACTCTCATGGATGAGTAATCGAGTGGGCCGCGAAACTTGATTACGAAAGTGAAGCACAGCTTTCCTATTTTCCAGCCGAATCGGCCGGCTGATCTCGTTACTGGAGTTGTTGCGCACGATTGTTTCGGGTATTTCCGATCGCCGAGGCGCGCAAGAGCCTGGTCCCGAGGTGTGTTCTATTGTATACCTACTTAGAGTCGTTCGGTCACCGTTATGTCACGATAGAGCGGTTGCCGTTGCAGTATCAACGTGACTAGGATTGTCAATCGAAATCAGGCGAGCCGTGTCGTTAAAGGGGCCTGAGGGAGGCGCGATCCCCTCGAGAAATTTTATTGTCGGCTAAATAGGCCATTACTGGCGTCGCTATCTAGATTCCTCGGAACAGAGCTATGTAAAACTCTCGACGCGCACAGGATGCATTTAGTTGCTCCGACGATGCTTAAGAGGATTGCATTCTAATCCTTATAATGCGATCACTCTTTGCGCCTTCTCTCTCGCGCCCAGCGGCATTCGCGCCCGGGCCTTTTTTCCTGGCCATGTTTTACATGCCGCGCGCAATTCCTTCCTCGGACACGGAAGCCGATTTCATTCTCGCTAATTAGCCTGCCTCGGCGCAGCGATAATGTTTATTGAGACGGCAAGCCGACTCGTGCCAGAGGGAATGTCGTATGCGGCGCCGCATTGCGATCGCTCTGGAGACTCTCGGCTCTCTCTCCCCCGCTCGAATTGCAACTTGGCGTGGTCGCGCTACCCAAGTCAGTGGTCCTCGTGATACGAGCGATGACAAAAGGAAGGACAATCAGAGGAGCAGACAGCAAGATCGAAGACGCCTCTCTCCTCCCTTGGCTTCTCGCAACTCTGAATACAAATGGCGGCACGTGGCGCAAAAATCCACGGGCGTGTGCCCGTGGCGGCGTGGCGCGGCCCCTCCGAGACTTGGCAGTTCGAGGTTCTCCAGGCGGCAGCCCGCTCGGGATATTTTTCCCCATGGAAACAAACGTGCTACGTGCCCGGAAAATACGATCGCTTACTTCGACATCCCGGGTGGACTTTTCCAATTAGACCGAACGGAGATTCATGGCTCTGTATGGCGCGAGGCCGCCGCTCGATTTTCCGCCGAAAAGCGTAAAGTGTCATCGGTTCGTGGCAGCGGACTTTGCGCAATTCTCCATCTTACGTTTTCCTTCTTGCTGGTAATCCGGCCGCCGCCGCGGTAGACGATGGGAATATCTAATCAAATTACCAGCCGAAACTCCGCGCTATCCCTCCCAGTTGAATGTTGGAGTTGAATTTCGAACATTTACTTTCCGTGGCGGTTGGGCTCCTCGCCGTCCTAAGGAGGACACGACGGAGCCGCACACGATTCGGAGAGTGTTCTTTGCGTAGCCAAAGACGAGGGGGGCCGGCCCGAACGGTCCGGACGCTCCGGGGGGAGAGGAGAGGAGAGGGTAACTTTCTCCGGTGGTTGTTCCACTGACCTCCTTATTATCGAGTGGGTTTCTATGTGTATCTAGTGTGCCTTTTATTCCAGCGGCGCTTTCTCGTGTCTACCAACTCCTCATCCTCTCCCGGGCCGATTTGACCTTCATTTTCTACTCCTCGCGTGCTTCTCCAAGTGAAAGGAACCGGCGTAGACGTCCGCATGAATCACATTATACACCGGTTATAAAATGATAAGTGGTCCCCCTTTTGGCCCATTTCTAACTTACCTCCGCCGCGCGAACCAATATCGAGCGCGCCGAGGAATTCCTGGTATTTGTTTTAACAGAGGGACTTTCTAAAAACATTAAAATATTCGACGAAACCCTTTTCCCACCGAAGCCCGAGAGCAGCGCCCGTAAATAACGGATATCCGGCGCGGAGGTTCTACAAAGGGCGGCTAAAAAAGCCCCGCTCTTTGGAAGTGCGATTTCACGTGCTGACAATTCCTTTGACTAGCGGCTGTAAATGTAAGCGTGAACCGTCTCTCTCTCTCTCGGTGTTGCGCGGGGCCGAGAGCTGTATTAGGAGGAATCGCCGCCAGCTGCCACTCTGATTTCGCAAGCAAGCACTGCAGGATGTTTAGCAAGGCGCGCGTGGCTGCGTGCACTCGGCCTAGCACTCTGTCTGAGCGTGTATACGCCGCCGAGGGACAGAGAGACGTCGCCCGATGGAGGAAGCGAGAGGACAAGTAGAAAAGGCGCGATGGCCTTATTCAGCGAATGCAGCAGTGTCTGCAGGTTGGTTGAGCAGGCCGCTACGGGAGGAGCGGACCACCGTTCGCCAAGTAAATCCGCTGCCCTTCCAAATGAACCTTTCGCCGGGCTTCCTTCGTCAGATCTTCACGGCTTATTGTGCCGGCGAACAATTCCCGACGAGCGTCAAGGACTCCCGCTACTATTCTCTCGAAAAAGTAAATAGGATTTAATATCGGCTCCGGCCTCAATCCATTATGTCCGTGGAAACGCGTTCCACGCTGATGAGAACGTTCTCCTCGCGCGGCAACGAGCCTCGATTCGAGTTTCGAATATTACGCCGCTCGGCCAGTGCCAGGGCTTTTTTCACCAGCCGTTTCATACCGGCCGGCAATGAGACTCCCGGGTTAAATAAACCCCGTGTCCCTCGCTATCGCTCCCCCGAGTATCCCAGATTGCGAAACGCCGAACGGGGAGAGAGAGGGAGAGAGTGGTGGAAAGATGGTGGAAGTCAACAAGCAGTAACGAGGAGTAACGAAGTGAGAGAGGACCGCAGAGGAGGAAGTCAAGTTGAAACTTCTGTAAAGAATAATACCGGCGACATCCACGTCGCCGCAGAGAATGAGATCGTCGCTCAAACTTTCCAACCTTCTCACTGACTCGAGTCAACATCGGAGCGCCGACGAATAAGCGGGGTAATTCACGAGTACCTTCAAATTTGCATTGCGTTTACGTGCTACTTATTACCCGAGTCAATCCGCCACTCCGCCCGGCGGGTCTTTGGTTTTAAGCGTGAAATATTAAATAGACCGAGCGCGAGCCCAGTGGCCCCGACGGCTTTAATTAAAGCTGCGGGGCCCTCGATTTTTCAATTACGTTGAATCGTTACTTCTGAAATTTATCGGTGGCCTTAATCCCGGGCTGCCCTCGGTGTCGCTGGATCGCGCTTAATAATGGATTATAGAGGCGCGCACGCGCCCTTTCACCGCATTCATAGAGCCGCGAGCATTAGGCACTCGCGAACTCATTAAGCGACGACGGCGCCGCTTCTCCGCCTAAATCTTCGTCGCGACTACGCTTACGGTGAATATTAGCGAGTTGGTTACCGCCGATATTAGCGAGTTAGTCCGACGAATCTCCCGGCCAGGTCGCTCGACCGGCCGGCGAGTGAAAGGACTCCGCTATAAATGGAAGCGGTCGAGGGACGATGCATCATCATAGTGGTAGGACCGCGGCAGCTTGGGTCGCGACACTCCCTATCAGCAGGGTCATCACCAATTATAGCGGTGCACCGTTGCGATTGTGACACCTACGGTCCCCGAGCACTTGATATTATTCAACACGCTCCTGCGAGTACCGTCTCCGGCCCATGCAGAGTCCATCGCCTCGCCTCGCCTCGCCTCCCTATTATTCGGCTCCGGCTCCTCTTCTCACTCCCGCACTCAAGCCTCACAGGCTCATCCGGACACATGTGGGCCAGCTGTGTCGATATTGCCCTTTCACAAATACATAGTATCGTTAGCCACTATTCTGGTTACTAAAGACCGATATAGGTCACACCTTATTCAGAGGTAAAATTAAATTATTATTAATCCATTCATTGTTTTAGTCCTGTGAAATAATTATGTAGAAATTAAATTATTATTCATATTAAGGAGAATCTTCAGCTAACAGACTCGTATGCATTATCCATTCGTGGCTGTAATTGCGAGCACTCGGGCTGCTGGCGCAGGTACAGTGGGGCGTTAATGGGTAAGTGGAGGGACTCGGTGGATTCCGCAAGTTTGAGGAATACATAGCAACAGAGACGGAGCCAGCCAGTTCGGGATGGGGGCGAGAAGCCTCGGTTCAGAGGCTGCCTAACAAACCCGCGCTTGATACACTAATAGGCGTTTCTCTTTGGCTGAATTGCCCCGCAACGTCCCCGTCAATGCTGGTCGGAATGTTTGGGTGATCAGCGAGGATGTTTCCGCGATTAACGCCATCTTTTGAAATGACGAGAGCCTACGCTCGGCCACTGTGTGGAAAATTGAATGGCCGAACTTTGTGCGGCGCGAGCGCAGGTCGTATTTAACGGGCGGCAAAAAGAGCCGGCTTTCTTACGAGCGCGCTCGTAAGAAACGCTAGGCGCAAAATGAACATTAATGAGCTCGCATTCGCACTGGCGCCTGTCAAAGTTTCGTGCGACGCTTTTTCGTAAAGGCCGCTCTTCCGCTCGGATGACAAAGTTAGTGTTTGACTGTCGGACCGTTTTGCCATCCACTAGGCGAATAATGCCGGGACAATTGTCAAAGCATTGGTTCCGTACGCCGCCGGTACCGTTTTAATGGTAAAATGGCTGCGACGCGGCTCTAAAAGTGTTTGATAGGACGCTTTGCCCTATTAAATATGACAAACACCCATCGGCCCATTATGATCCATCTTTCAAAGTCGAAACGTTGCCGCGCAACGGTACGTTCCCTCGGATGAATACGGTTCGGTGCGCTATAAATGCGAGGCCTCCATTCTAACCGCGGCTCTACGAGAACCTCCGTAGAAGAAATTCGCACTCTCGTCCCTCAGTATGCTTTTATTCGGCCGAATCTAATGCTCGGGTCGTCTAACGCTTGATTACCGCCAATTAGCCATAGGCATAATCTTCCAAAGGCGAGGCGGTACCGTTATGCCTGCTATAGTCAGGGGATCAGAGTGGAAAGCGCCGTCAATAGAAGTGCGAAGGATATGATTCATTCGGTCATCGTAATAATAGGATACCTCTTATATCCAAATTCCAGTTGTGTCTATCCTATTCAGGAGAAATTGCCTGAAAGCACGGGCGCAGGCATCCTAGTAGGAAAGCTAATTTGCCCGGGAAAGTGGAGAGTCTGCAACTTCTGAACAGGCTAATGTTACTGGCCTTGGTGTGCGCGAAAAGGGGCAGAAACTCTTTTAACGCACAGTGCACTTGAGCACATTATTCTCAACTTATTTGGGTAAGCTCTTTAGAAGCGGGTCACTAATGACTGTATTCATAGCCGCGAGGTAGATCGGCACGGTGAGTAAGCAAAAGTTTCCTCGAGCCAGGTAGGATCGCCGCGCGAAAAAACAGAATGCCAATTACCACCACGTGGTTAATGCTGTTAGCCAAGTTACAAAGCGGACGAAATTTTCCAGCCAGTGCATCAGATTGTCCTTGTTTTTAATGCAGTTGTTTCGAGGTCGAGTTATAATTCCACACACCCCCACCAGGCCGCGTCTACTGATTGAAATACTGCGGAAACTGTGCCATTGAGAATCTCGAGCGCATAATGGGTGAGAGCAAGTGCGCGCCGGGTTAACACTGTTAGGGTAGAGTTTCACCGGCGGGATTAACCATTAATACGGTCAGAGGCATGCAAAATCTATCTGAATAGAGTCTTTCAGTGCGGAATGAATGTCGAGCGGCGGAAAGATCGATGCCGGCATTCACCGGGAGGAGAAGTTTAGCCGGGTTGTGCTCGGGCGCTGCTCGAGGATGCACAGCGAGTGCTCGGCCGGCGAATGATTGATGTGCCGAAGAAGGATTACTCCCGCATTGGGTCAACTGCCGGCACGGCACTTACGTCGATTTACAAGACGATTAAGTCCACGTGTTGCCGGGAATAATTAACGGTCGGAGAGTGGGTTAATGGTCCCCGAGGGTGGGATGTTATGTCCGATTGAGCTATGAAGGGGCTTCTATCTGCCAAGTCGGTTTTCACGAGCCTTTTTCAAGCGCCGCTTTTCCTCACTGTCGTTTTAAGGCCAATCTAATCCGCAGGCGGCCGCGAGACGTAGAACGTGTTAATAAAATGTGAAAGCCAACCGGCGGCAAGTGGGACTTTCCGATCCGTCGAGGAGCGGCGAGTGCCGTCAAGAGAAATCCGCAACAGGCGAGAACGATTTCGCGCGATGCTCTCTATTATTCAAAAAGGCGCATCGCTCGGATCTCTCGGCGAGGAACTCGCGGCGTCGCGCGCTCCGGCCCGGCTCACCCACCCACCGGCGGGCGGGCGGCAGCTCGGTGGCACGGAGCACACACACCGTCGGAATGGGAGTACGGAAACGTGTTCAACGCCGGCAAACGGCAACAACAGTCGACAACGTCGAACGAGCGTGTCCCGCGTGCAAATGGCAAGGCATTTCGTGCATCCTTGGATGATATGTGGCGCAATGCCAAATGCCGACACGGCCGCACGGCAGCCACTCCTCCTCCAATATGCATACTTTCTCCTCCCCATCTCTCCCTCTCGCTCTCTCGCTCCCGCCACCCCGCTATCGCACACGCACCCCTGCTGCTGCGTGTACTCTTTGCATTGTGCGCCGAGGCGAACAATGTCTTCCCTCTCGAGTGCGCCTCACTCGCGATGGCTCCGAGTGCCTTTTCGGTCAATAGAGCTACCCTTCGATCGTATACGGGTCAACTGCTACCTTTGCAATTTCATGTTGGCCGTGGCTTCGAATGCGAGGTCCTATTGGATGAGCAGACACTCGAGCGACAAGCAAACAGACGAGCCTCGGGAATTTTATGAGCTCCGTCTTTTGATTTCTCCAGTCAGAGTTACGATCTCTGACTAGCTAGCGCTCGGTAATTCGCGCGTGCCGATTTTTTCTTCCTCGCACGTTTCACTCAAGCGATCCTCGATCCCTAGAGCGGCTCCTATGTATAGTTAACGGGGCGGGCAGGTCGGGTGGTTGGCGTAAGGTGGGCAGAGTTGAAAACGAAGGGCCGCCACCCGTTACGGAGTGCTTAGTCAGCTAGCGCGAGGGGGAAGGCTGCACGTAATGTTCCAGGACGAAAGATCGGAGGACGGTCCGCCGCCGGCGGCGGGCGACTTCCAGCGGGAAATTCGGACTAGTCGATTTCACGGGCGACGGGGCCTCCCGGCTATTTTCTCGCGCGCTTCCTCCCGCAATGGAAATAGAATTGCGCCGGCATCGCGAAACGAGGGCCGTTTTTGCCCGCTTCTTCTCCTTCCGCTGGATGCTGCGCGGGAGTCCCCCCCCGCCGACTCCTTCCAGTCCTCCCGGGACAATTGATGCTGTTTTAAATACGCGATCCCTTGTTAGGCGAGAGCGGCCTCAAACCTTTCACTGCCGGTCACGTGCTTTTTGCCGGCGGAATATTAATCACTCAGCCGGGGAGAAAGAGTATTCAGGTAGGTGCGGCTTACTCCAAATCCAGCGGAAACAGTCGTTCGAGCGGGCGCGCTCGCGCGGGAGCCTTTCCTCCTCGGCGTAGTACATCTGTTCCCCCGGCAAAAAGAAGATCGTGCCCTAACGAGGTCGCGCTTCCGTGCATTGCAAAAGGCGCTGCTTCGCCCACTATTCTCCATTGGGGAACGCGCTCGCTCGCTCGCTCGCCTCCTCTTCATTTGTCCGCTCGTTTGGCACACGGCCAGGTGAACCACGTGTACTCCTAATATCCGAGTTGCAGGGCTCCTGTTATGCCCGCTCTCGCTCCACTGGCTAGCTCCCGGCCGGCCGGGTTCATTCTCGAGGAAGAACGGCCGCGGCCGCGTTGTCAATAAATCGCCGGGAAATTTGTTGGGAGGATTCTCCGCGTGGCGTGTACATGTGACGATACACGAGGAGGCGAGCAGCTAGCGAGCCATTCCTTTTAGGTCTCGTGGCTCTTTTTCTCTCTCTCTCTCTCTCTCTCGCTCTCTCTCGGGTCGATGCATATATTCGCCGGTGCCAAGGTTGTAGGGCGAAGCGATGCGGTACGTCAATCTGGGCACGTACATCTCTCTGTGTTTGCGTATGCATCGCCGTCTTCAACAAGGCAAACGGGCATACTTTGGCGTTCAGCATCAGCTTTATAGCGCGCAGTTTACTCGGGGATCACCCTTAGCCAACCACCGTCCCGCTAGAGGCCGCGCACGCGATTCCTTCGTCACGAGGGGCCAGGGGCCACCTGCCTCCTCAAGAGACGTCCTTTGTAACACTGCAAGGCGAGCCTCCTTCTCTGCGCGCTCTCTGTTATGCCCGATGAATACGTAGCTGTTTGCCGACGCTAAGATTGAGATGTTAAGGCAGCTCTCCTCCTCCCGTACTCATCCCTGTACACGTCGAGTGCTCGGCTTATGTTAGACTAATTCCACCGGTTTCCAACTACTATTCCTCCCTGTCACGACCACCTCGCTCAGACAATGAAATCTCAACGGAAAAATCCGCGGAAACTATCCAACAAGCCGTGGAAAAAGTAAATGAAGAGCTCTCCGACCTCCGATAGACTTATCGATCGCAGCTGACAGCGACCGAGAGTCATTATAATATAATTACACGGAAGGAATGGCTGCGTGTGGTCATCAGCGTGGCAGCGAGAGATACAGGGACACCGGGAGGATGTACGATCAGGCGGCGCCGTTCAATAAGAACGGATCGAAAGTCGATAACAGTTTTCCCATTTACGGTCGCGCTGCTCGAGTAAAGCCGGGCGTTTCGTGAACGATGCCTTCCCGCGGCATTAAATAAATGTTGCGCAGCTGATAAAGCACCGGGCGCGCGCACGCACAATGGACGCGTGCTGCAAAGCTCCGTGGTACGAAAGTAGTGCAGAGAGAGAAGTCGGCGCACATAAAGTTGCGGCCTCCGGTGATAGGATGCCCGTCCGGCGCAACTTCAACTTGGCCCGCGAGCTTTCGATGTATACGAGCCCCGCTGGGGGATGGAAGTTTTTGCGCGTGCGGCGAGCATTGCTTTTTGCCGTGGCGGCCAGTGCTCTTTTTCTTGTTTGCATAAGTGGCCGGAATAATGCGTTAAAGGACGGGCGTGCGTGTGATCGTGCGCGGGCACGTATAGGTGGGGGCTGTCGGTAGGGTTCACGCACTGCTCGCGCCGCGATCTCGGCTGGCTGAGTGGTCCCTAAATGGCATTAAACTCAAACTTCAAAGCTCGCGGAGGTAGAAGAGCATTGAGGAAGAAAATGGAAAACGGCCCGGTGGGTGGGGGGTCGTACACGTCGTTTAAATGGAAATGTGGCCGCGATGTCCTCGAGGTTTTGTTGCGATAGCGGTAAATTCGTTATAGAGCGGTATCCCTGATAACAGCGGCGTGCTGTAGGCACCGCCGGCGCATCGGAGATGGCATTCTAATGTTATCAATGAAACGATCGCCGCCGCGCCGTTTGCCCTTTGAGCAACCAAGCAATTTTCGAGCCGGGCGCCCTGTCTCTCCACCGGAAACACCACTACGCTCTCTCTCTCTCTGTACTTTCATTCTGTTGGCAGAGTCAGTAGAAGTTGTGACGGCGAGAGACGGGCTTGAACGTTTTGCAAGGAGTAGCCGCGTAGAAAATTCGGCCTCGCCGCCGCCGCTTCGAAAGGAAGTTTACAAGGGGGAGAGAGGTAGAGGAAGGAGGGGGGGGGGCTGCTTTGCACAATTATTCGATGGACGGCAGGGTGTGAGGGCCGGCTGGAAGTAACGCCGGCAGCATACGGCGAAAGAACAAGCCGGAAACGCGTCGGGCGCACCAGCACCCCTCTCGCTGTAACGGAGTGACTTCCGTGAGGCGGAGGTGCGAGCCATGTATCCAGCAAGTTAAGCACGCCGTGTCAGGTGTCCGCGGTCACCTCTCCCGCCCGGGATAGTTTTCTCATCCTCATTAGGTATTCTCCTGCCGACCGTTTAAAGCCCCACATTTCATGCCGGCCGGCTGCTCGAAAGTTGGTGCGCGCGCTGGCCCTCCCGGAAAGTTCAATGAAATTAACTCTGCTTTGCATACACTTAATAGCCCGTATAGGACGCCCGCCCGCTGCTCTCCGATCTGCCCGGACCTCTCGAAAGCCTCCCGCACTTCGCATATCCATCCCCTGCCTTGGCTTGGCCCCTTTTACACCGAGTCACTGATTTCCCTCCCGACCCCCCCGAAACAGCCACTTCCCAACGAATATATATCCTCGCCTTTGCCTGCGCTTTGAGTTTATTTAGCAACAGGATCCTTTTGATGTTTTTCTGCTGAGACAGAATTACCGCAGACCTACAGTTTCCATTAAGCTCGGTGTATTAGAGTTTATGGTTCAGCGTGGACTTTACTTTCATCCGCTTCGAAACGTTGTGCGTGAAATGGATTTCTTTTTCTGTTTCAGGTAAGTCTTAGCGAGTCTTCCTAATCGCGAAAGTGTACGCGAGGCATTGGTGTCGCGCTCCAAGGAAATTCTGCGATGCTGAGTAGGTGAGTGTACGATAAGTACAGGTTTAACGACCCCACCGCTTATTATACCGCAGTGTTAATGGACAGCTTGTAGCTGTCCCACGAGAAGGAGAGAGACTGGTCGTCCGTCACATTGACGCACTTGTCGTTTAACTGTGAAATCTACGTCCCGCTTATCGGTAATTACACGATTGTTCCCTTTTACTCCTATCACCCGACGCGCCAGATATATAGGCGCCTCCTCACTTAGAACGTGTACGTTCTTCTGAATACATATTTAATCGAAGCCGATTGCCACGAGCATTGCTTAATAATTAATCGGTCCACGGGGATGTAAATAGAATTGGAAAATAGTATCAAGTCTTCCAACTCATTTGGGACTTTTGTTCAGACTTATCTGACAGATTCTACTAAAATATGAATGTTTGTAAATCACGTCAGCTGGTCCCCAATTTTCTGGGATTTAAGTCCCAGATGAGTGAGCTATCCTAGGATGGGCTTGGAAAGTCCGAGTCCATATCGACTGAAAATGTCGGAAACTGGAACCAACTGATATTCTATATTTTCTGGCGAATATTACTTCTCTTAGGAGAACTGCGGCACTGTATAGTGTACACGCTAACGAATCGCGTTTTCCTATTTCCCCGGCTGACAGTGCAACTCGTTTATTCGCTCGATCTCTATGTGCTAATAGGATTGCGCTGATATGCGTTTTAATATCGGACGCAATAAAGTTCCAGTCGGAGCGCGCTTTGCTTCATAATTCCTTTGGAGTGCATAACGGTTACAGCACGCGAGGGGAATTATTTTTTCCGGCCCTCGGAGACGCACGCCGGAATAGAGGCGAGCCTTATTGCCCTCGTCGCAATGGCCAGTTATTTTCCGGCGGACAAAGCCCCCTGAAAATTCGCGTACGCGTTCAGGGATATCTTGCGCGCGATGGGTTAACAGAGAGGGAGAGCCGTCCGAACGAATGGCGGGCTCGGTGTCGATTGTTCCGCAAGGTTGCGAGTTGCGAGTACACTTTGTTGCTCGGCGTGCACTTTTCTAGGAAGAAACAGAAGTGGACGCTCCGCCTGAAGTATCGAATTTCCGAGTGACGAGGCGTGTACCGCCGGTTTTCCCGTTACAGGCGGACACGTTTCCCTGTTACGGTCATTCAGTAAGAAAGTTGCAGAGTTTGCGATAGCTCCATTGGCTCCGGCGCTCGTGCCGGGAATGTTTCTTTTGACGGAGGGCCGCTGACTATTTGACAAGATAACTGAGTTCTCCCTTTTAGTTTGCAGCGCGGCGTCTAGCTATCCATTGTCCGACGTGACTTTGCATCGAGCCCGACCCCCCGTCACTTCGCGCCGCTTCCTCGCACGGCTCTCATTTAGCCGGACGAAGACGCTGCTAAAGAGCCGGAGGATGTTGTTCGTCGCGACGAGGCCGCGCCGAAAGTTTTTCCAGCCAATTTCCAAGAGCACTCAACCCGTTGCTTTTTTTACCGGGCTATACAGCGCGCTGCACAAATATCGTCCCGCGTTTCCCGTAAGCTTTTTGTTCGCCACGGTTAGCATTCCCGCCGGCAGGCCGAACGGTTTGGCAGCTGCTGCTCTGCCACTGACACGAGAATTTGCACGTTTGGGCGCAATCACTGCGGCCGAAATCAATTTTGTCTGCTTGGCCCGTCGGTCCACAACACGCGCAACTTTGCAAATTTGGACAATGCCTGAACGGAGAATGAAATCAGTGGCGTTCGGTTTAACGATAAAGCTCCGGAGCGCCCGCATTTCGTGCCGGTCCTCCAATCGCGATCGCGCTCTCGGTGTGCCGGCCAATTTCTTCTGCGTGTAGGAGCGCGAGGAAGAGCGGCACGGCCTCCGGGAAATCAAGCGTTCGCCGGCGATAATTGGCCGGCATTGATCAGGCAACATGATTGCGCTGTCCCTCAATCTAGGGACACTAGCGTCGTCACATCGTCGGTGCCTGATCGAACGTAAACACCCACACGCTCGCCCCGCGTATCTCTACAGGTACACGTGCACACTCGAACGAGCTGCCGGTTAAGTGACTTGGGCATAAGCTCCTCTCTTGCACTCTACCTCGATATCCCATCAGGAAGGCTCGATGCTTGACGATATTGGTGTGTCAACGCGCGTCCATGAAGATATCGGAGCCGATGACTTCCGCCAATTTCGTCCTGGCTCGATTTCCAATTGACTTGCATCCGGGGATGCTACTCTCTCCCTGCACTTATTTCCCCCCTCGCCCCTCGCTCTTGCGAGTCACGGAGGGCGCGCGCGTACCTCGGGATTAGAGGGATGCAGAGCGCGCGCGCGCTTCTGCCTTCTTGGCGAGTTCGGCATTATAAATCTGGTCCGCCGGCTATTGCGTCAAACGGCCCGTAAATAATTTGAGGAAAAGTAGTCGTTTGGGCGTCGCACTTAACCCGGCAAGCCGACGCAAAATAGGGCAGCGCTCTCTGCCGCAAGGTATTTATGGGTTGAGCTTAAATGCGAATCCACTGTCGGCGATGTCGACTGTCTTTCGAGTGTGTTACGCCCACTAAGAGAGTTATCATTTCGCCTCGCCGCCGCAGCGGTGTAGTCCTTGGTCGCGAATCGATTCTCAGCGGAGGAAAGAATGCGCACGTCCTTTCTTGCTGGATGGACTGTTGCTATTAGCGGAGATATTCCGCCGGGCTTGTTCGATGAATTCGTAGTGGCGAACGTCAGACTAACTAACTCTAACGAGGCCAGTATGCTTTTCATGGACTGTCTCAATGGCCGAGCGGGACTCTTCTGGGATGAACAGCGACGAGAAATGTACATATGTATGTAGAACTGGCCTTATCAAAACTTAAGCAGCTCGATTCATTTGAGTACGTCGACCTTTAATGCCCCGCGGAATGGATGATCGCAATAAACGAGCCAAACCACCAGCATCCCCTGGCAGCGTATTACCCTGTCCAATTAAACGGGCCGAAACGTCGAACCAATTGGAAATATTTATTAGAACCGCCATTCCGTTTGTTACTCTTATTTAATTTATGCGCCACGCCGGGAGCGTCCGCTCCATCCTATTTGCCACACGCTCCGCAATTGTCCACCTCTTAACCGACAGTTTGTCAGAGGCGGTACGTGACGGGCATCGCGATTTAATGAACCCCGGCATATTGCAGCGCGAAATCTGATTCGCCAGCATTTCATTTCCCCCCTTAACTCGATCGGAGGAGCTCCCGTAAAAAAGCATTCTCCTCTTATCAGCTCGGGTGGCTGCCTTTAACACAATTGGCCGCGGCATCGAGTTCCCTAAATGATGTGGCTCGTTTAGTGTGGGTCGGTTTGAAATTGAAGAAAGAGGCGTCGCGCGGCTGTATATCATTACTGGCACACTTACTCCCGCGGTCGCGGAGTCGAATCTATTTAACATTTCTCGACGGAGAGTGTTTGTCATCTCGACTCGCATCGATCGGGCGTACGCTCGCGGCGGGCACTACTCCTCGATTTACACCTGTCGATCGACCCCCTTTCTCCGGATCCGACCGTCAGCTTTCGTTCGCGTATTTTTCTGGGCCGCCCGGCGACGAAAAACGAAATTCGTCGACGCGCCGCGCGGCGGCCACGCACTCCGGCGTGTTTCCTGCGCGCCAAAGAGAATTTACACGGGGGGGTTGGCGAGGGGGGCGGGGGAGTGGACAGGGTAAAGCGGAGTCGCGAACAATCACGGTAATGATCCAGATGCCTTCTCGGGAAACTTATAGCCGCCTCTATTCCCGCTCTCTTTCTCCCTCGGCTGGCTGGTAATGATTGAGCGGCCCTTAGTCGGAAGGAAGTGACGGGCGAAAAAGAGCGAACCTTTCAGCCCCCGTGGAGACAAATCCCTGCTGGGCCAGTGGTATGGGAGCCTCCTATCCCACGAAGCTCGTTTTCGAGCGGAGGCACAAAAGGGGAGCAGCAGCCAACGGCTCTGGCTCTGGCTCTGGCTCTCTTCGCGTGGAACTGAACCACGTGGCGAGTACTGGCGCTCTCCGCTTCAAATCGCTCGGTTAATCTTCAGATCTTCTCTCTGTCACGTCGACTTTCTCTCCCCCCCCTCTCTCTCTCTCTCTCTCTCTCTAGCTCCGTCTCCCTCTCATCGGCTTTGCCGCGTCTGGGCTATTATTCATCCTCATTTTCCGACTAAGAGGGATCTACAGGTACTTCTAACGGATTTGGAGCATCGCCCCCCCCCCCCCCCTCCCCCTCGTGTAATTAAAAGTATAATCTCAATGCGAATAAACTATCGCCAATGATATACGGTGGTCGGACCATTGGACAGCTTTCTCAAATTAAGATTTAATTGGATTTGCGAGGCCCAGTACATTATCGTGAATGCCCCGGTCTGGCGCTTTCACCATGGAATTACTCTTTTAATTGCGGGCGAAAGAAATTCATCAAGCAGTCGGGCGCACTTTCACACACACGCGCGCACGCGGACACATATGCGCGCGGCCAGCCGGGCTTTGACAGTTTCTCTCTATTTTCTCGCATCGCGGGGGATGCAGGGCGCGCTGCTTTTGAATCGGCTCTGTAGCACCAAATGCGACTAATTTCTGGCACAGAATGTCCGTCACGAAAGTGTGTCAGGATGTCAGCGAGTTTCTAGGTCCACGTGGCTCAAAAAATATGGTAAATACCCGTGGAAGATACGCTTTCTATGACGGAAAACCTGTATCGCTCTCACTCCGTCCATTCTCCCTCAGCCATCACACTTCATCGGCCGCCAAGACCAAATCAGATTCACAGCGCTCTCAACCGGCGTAATTACTATCCGCGGATTTATGAGCGTTGACGCGTTCATTTTGCTATCCGGCACGAGTGTGTATTCCATGCGCTGTGCAAAACTCGCGAAAGTCTATACCTCGTAACTACCACGCGATGTCGAGCAACTTTCCTCGGTTACGAGCATTTAGCCAAACAGTTTCAAAATTGCTCTTCTACGAGATTCCTTGAAAATTTAACATTACTTTCCTCAACACTCTAGTCTTCTCCAACAAGTTATTATTTGAACCAATACGATCTATTACAACATCAATCGAACGCACTAACCTACTACGTCAGAAGGGGGGAGGAGTGTACATACAACCAAAGTTTGCATACAGATTAGTTTGCTAAAGCAACAAAGAGCCTGCTTGTACAATCTCGGCGTACAATACACATTGCGGTACGAAGTCGAGTTGGCTCTAATCTAAAAAAGATGTTCGAACCGCTCCAAGTCAGCCCGTTGCCACCTACTAATCGCTACTTCCGCTATCCTAGCTCCGCGCGCGCGGTGCCACTTTACAAACATGTCAATATTTGGCATGGGTGTGCTCGTCGGCGATACCGTATCAAGTGGCGTATTAATAATAAGGCTATTACGCAATAAACGATAAAGCATCGCGAAGGAATGACGGGACACATGGCCGCGCACGGCATGCTGTAATTCGCGCGAAGCCGCTCGGAACGAGTAAGAGTATGGAGGAGGAGACAGGCCGCGCCGGCGGATAGGATATCTTGTTAGATGGGAAAGATCTAGCGCGACGTAGCAGGAGCGGCGGTGAAAGGTTCGCTCTCTTCCGGGGTGTGATGCGATAGGAAAGGAAAGGAAAGGAAAGGAGGAATTGAGAGTCGCGTTACTTTGCTCGAGATGAGCGTTGATGTTCCAGATGATGAGAGTAGGTGGTCCGGAGGCCGGCTCGCGAGGTCCGAGTGAACGCGCGGCAGCGTGCCGCGGACGATTGATGACTTGTGACCCACTTCTAAGGCCTGTGACCTAGTTGCGAGGGTGCCCGCGCTCCGATCTAAGATATCAGGCCATGTTTCTCTTCTGGCTTCCCCAGGCGGATGCCCCTTTTCCTTCTGGACCCCGTGTGCCGGCGTCGCGTGCCTCCCAGGCTACTCTCTTCCTCCTCCTACACCAACCTTCCTCCTGCTTCTGCTTCCTCTAATCTCCTCTTCAGTATGCCGTTTCACGGTTGATGCTCCTACCAACGACTATCGGTGTTCCGATATTCCGAGGGAATATTACTTGCGACCTTCTGCATTCTTCCCTCCACCCCTTCTACCCTCGTCGCCGAGCGCGCGCGCGGGTCCGTTCTTCCTTCCTTCTGATTCTCGGATCGACATTATTCTTTTGAGATCCACTTCTCCGGGCTCGAGCTTTCCGGCTCGACTCGCCTTCCTTCTTTCGTTCCACCTTTCTCTCGCCGGGACAATTCCGGTTTAGACTATCGACCTGGCACGAGTCTTGGGAGATTTGGTCCTCCCTACAGAGAGCCAGCCAGCCAGCCAGCCAGCCAGCCAGCCAGCCAGGCCGAGCACAACTCGTTCGCCACTTTTCCACAGCGGGGGTATCCGCTCGGGGAATTGGTATTTGGCTTGGCGCCCATTGTAAACGGCCGAATCCACTATCCCTCGAAGCAATTGCGTTATCTAATTCCGTGTGAAATTCGCCCGTGATTTCTGACGAGAGGCTGCCCCTTTATTCGCACGGGGACCGATCGTAGCTCGGCGAGCCGCGGTTTAGCCGGGCCTCGTTACATCATGGTTATCTTTGTATTTGGCATGGGCGTGTGCTTCGCGATACCGTATCGCGGTATATCAATTACCAGTGTCACTCGTAAAACCAAGTTTCTGTTACCAAGCGAGTTATACCAGAACCCTCGGGGCCGAGCCTCCGACTCCTCGCTCTCCTCGCGCTCCGGCTGCTTCGATCACCGATAAATTATGGACACTCAATAAATAAAACGAGCGGCGGAATTTGGCCGAAGAAACCGCCGTACCAATTCCCGAGCGAGCCGGCGAGAGTTCGATCGGGGCGAAGTGTCGCTCATAAGTGGGTGCTGGCTGTCGGCTAGTGCTAGCCGCGCTGCCGAGTCAGCTTTCTCCGATATCTCGCCAAATTGTGACAGGCCTCGTCCACCGGAAGAAACGGCGTTACGTGGGGAACAGGCGTGTTACACCCGCGCGCGACGCCGTCGAGGTTTCTCGGCGTGTGACGGAGGGCGGGAGTGAGAGAAAAGAAAGGAAAGGAAAGGAAAGGAAAGGAAAGGGGGAGTGAGAATGGAGCATTGTTGATGGAAGGAGAGGGCGAGAGAGAGAAAGAGGGAGAGAGAGGGAGGTGGTAGTAGTAACGGACGGCATAGGACGGAGAATGGCGAGAGAGCGTGGCAGGGAGGACGCTGCTTTGGTGTGGAGTAGCCGCAACGCTCGCGAGGGTGATGGCGCCAGTGGTGGTGGCGGCGCAAGTGGAAGTAGTAGAGGACGAAGCAGCCGCGGTAGAGCTAACGACAGTGGAAGAGGTGGAATCGACCAAGTGGTGGGAGACCCTCCACGTCGGACGCGGAGCCCGAGAGTACGCGGGCTCGCCGGAGTTAGAATTCAGTGTCGTTTCGACCGCTCTCTCGTACGGTCGATACGGTGAGGCGCTCGTGTGCCCACCTGGGTTTGTTGCCACCGTCGCATCCACAGGCGACGACAAATCACACACCGATCAGGACCACGTTCTCCCCCATCCGACGGGACATCCCTCCTGGCCGACTCGGGGATAGCCGGTAACTCGCTCCAATTACCGGGACACGGCCGCGGATGAAAATGCCAGCAGTGAAATAGTGTGCCAGTGCCTGCGTTCGCCCGGAGAATCTATAATATCCCATAATTGGTGTGGTGGTGGATCGAGAGGGAGAGTGGGAAGGGCCTCGCGCGATAAAGGAGAGGATAATCTATCGTAGTGCGGTGGATAGCGCGAGTGATACTGATCGTGGTTATTGTAAAATGAGCCCGGCCTCCCAGGGCGCCCTGGAGGTGGAGCGGTACATCGGCAGCTATCTAATATCGTCGAGCGTTCGACCGGGATCGCACAAGTTGCTCGCCGCCAAGAAGCAGGAGCCCCTGATACGCGGGAAAACAACGCGCGCCTGTTACGCCAGCCAGAATTACGGGCTGAATAATAACGAGCAATGCCAGATCCAGTACGGTCATAACGGCTGGACCGGTGCGCCCCTGATATCGATAACGTCTAGTGCGCGTAGATGCAATCAGAGATCGTCCTCGCTGATCGGCCAACAGTACCAGCAGCAGCGGCCGCAATCGGCGCACCAGCAGCAACACCAGGCCACGGACCAAGTAGCGCAGCAAGTGCCAGTCCACTTGCACAAGAGTCCTCTCTCTAGGCTAGCCATTCACACGCAGGGAACGCCGCTGATCCTGGCCGGCAAGTTTCCCAATCGCGGCAAGCTGCTCGCCAGCGGTAACGCGAACGGCGCCGCTATTGCCAACTCGACTTGCAGCCCAGCCACACCTGGCAACTATGCCGTGTCGAACAATGCCGCGGCGTCGATGATGAACGGTGCCGCGAACAATGCAACGAGGTGTCCCCCGTCTCGGCCGCAGAGGCCCGGGGAGCCGGCCAAGAAGCAGCAGCAGGTCAGCCCAAAGGCCGATTGTCCTGGCGGCAAGGAGGCCGCAGGTACGAGTATCGCGAACATCGATTCCTTGAGCATCGCCAGTGACGAGAGCTCCGGCTCGATCCACTCGGAGAACAGTCTCCCGAGGATCATAAAACCGAGGAAGCGCAGAAAGAAGGACAGGAAACCGCCGAACAACGTCGCAGCCTCTATGGACGTTACGAAACACGAGGAGCAGCAGCAGCTGCCGATGTTCAGCACAATATCACTGGCCGAGCAACAGTCGAACCTCATCGGCATGAAAACGTACATGCCGTCCTCCTACGAGCAGCAGTTCCACCTACAGCAGCATCAGCACCATCAGCAGCATCAGCACCAGCAGCAGCATCGTTATGAAGGGGCGACAGGGCACTACTTCAGGAACCATAGAAGGCCACCGCTCGCTCGGGAAAGCGGTTACGGTTACAGAACGGGGTCCGTAGCGGGCACGGCCTCGTTGCACGAGATCGCCGACGTTAGGCAAAGGTATCCGTACCGGCACGTGGAAGTGAAAGTGTTCGACGACAACAGGAACTTCGTGGTGGCCGGGTCGGTCCGCGGGATACCGGGCAAGCTCTATCGGCACAATCCTCACCACCACCTCAACAACGCTGCTGCCAGCAATAACCTGTCGCGGTACATGCACGACTACAATGGTCCGGTATGCGAGGAGGCGATCAAGGACGATCTGAGATCCTGTCAGCGTCGCTACTGCGATCCGGCCCCGCTCATGTGGGACGTCGATCAGAATTGTTACATGCCCTTCCTCACGCCGGCCTCTACCGGAGTGATGTGCGGGAGCGGTCACTTTCCGCAAGTCCCGCACTACTTCTCGCAGCCGGCGATGCCCGCTTGCCAGGAGCGAGTGCGCGACAGGCTCTTCGACGCGGAGAAGTCCCGGCAGTATCACCCGCAGGAGCGAGCGGCTGCCAGTTCCGGCGTGATGCTGAGGCGCAGTTGGAGCGACCCCACGAGTTACTTCAGCGAGGAGATCGCCGCCCCGAGCAGGGACGTCGGGGTGATCGGCGACAGGGGACAGTCCGAGGGTGGCAAGCGGCGGACGCTCTGGCGCGGCGACAGTATTGGCATCCCCGCGGGTAACATCCCCGCGTACAGCGGCCCGGGCACCGCCGGCCAGACCGCGTCCAAGGGTCTCGAGGTCTCCACGGAGATCATCACCTCGCCGAACGGACATAGGGATCTAGAAATCAAGTTCTACTCGCCCGCGCCCAGCACGCCCAGCGGCTCCGAGGACGACAAGGCCAACTCCGAGGAGGAGGACTTCAGCGACATTTGGAGTTACCACGAGTCCAAGCTGCAGCAGGACTTCCGCACGCTGCTGCAAGCCGAGGAGTGACTGTCGTGCGGATTTATAGACTATCGGGAGACGTTATCCGAGCGGGAGGAGGAGGCCAGGAAAGGTGCGATCGCGTCTCGCACTTGGCGTCATATGTGAGAGGCGTCAGGACACGATCAGCCCGCGACGATGAAGTGCGGCTGATATCCGAATCCTTTTGCGATCGGGTTATTAGGGGATAGGGCGAGCGAGGGAGGTCGGCTAGGGAGAGATAGAGAGAGAGAGAGAGAGAAGCAATCAATCCGATCAGGCTAGGCACATTGGCCCAATTCGATGAGGTTCTCGAAAATACGTGACCGCGTGTTGCTCCCACCTTGATATCCTCTCTGTCCGTGTTCTCGTCAGTGGCCCGAGCCTGTAAACGCTAAAGAACGCGCGTCCCCATAGGCCCGGCGAATCTACTGGGAAGCTGCGGCTTGGAGAAACTAGCATTATCCGGTGCCACGCTTCCAGTAAAGAGCGAGGGCATCGATGCTTCTAGGGAGAGTCGACGGTAAATCGGTGGACTACCAGTAAAACTGGCTGTAAAAAGCGAGTCCATGCGTCAAACGACTCTTGCTCCTAACGGTGTACGTTGTATAACACGTAGTATATGTGACGCGTGTGCTCGAGAGAGCGAATCGATCGCGGTAGGGTTCGTACCCCGGCGGTGCACGCGGTCTGCTTATCAATGACACACATTATCGATTAATAATAATCAGCCCGCGCCAGCACACCGGGAAGTGAATCAGCGTCGACGGCGTGGCGGTGTCAGACGTTTGACCTAAAGGCTTGGCGAGCGTGTCGTCGTCATCCGGTCTCTGTCCACGCGAGTATCGTGTTACGTGCGTGTATCGCTAGTTACCACGTCTTTCTCTCTTTCCCCCATGGCTAAGCCTCTCTCTCTCTCTCGCCCTCCTCGAGTCTTAATTTTGTGTTACCTAACGTACAGCCGACCGCCGTCTCTGCAATGACACACCTCGAGCAAGGTGTCGCCTGGCTCTCGTTGCCGATCATTGTCGGCAGACAAAAGCAGTGGAGCGTGCGTGGCGGCGCGACGCTCCCAATGCGATGCGAACTTCTAATTAATCGATGATATGGTAAGTGGCGCTCGCCAGGCGTTGGCAGTGCACTCGTGCTTCGTCCGACGCACACCGAACTTCATCCTTCTTCATTGGGAGCGAGAGACTTTTTGTAGCTAGATAGTCGGGGATACCGAGACTAACGCCGAGGATATATAACCCGGAGCAGCGATCGGCGTGGAAAGATCTCCTCCGCGGAGCAGCCGCGTTCTCGACTGTATTTATTATTCTACTGACGATTGAATTACACTCCGGATGAGAAGGATGACGAAGCGCGAGACGGAGCGCCGAGTCCAGCCGCAGCCGGCAGCTCCAGACGATACATTTTAGTCAAAAGGAAGCCATCGCGCAGATTTACAGGCATAGCGATTTAGGGCGCATCGCATAAATACTCGGTCGCATTAATAGTCGATCGGTCACACTCGCGCACTATGCCAGTTGCGCGACAGGCACTGTGATAGGTCGACTTGATCTCTCCCGTGTAAATCTGCGCTCGATGGTCCAGCGATCGCGCCCCGAGCTGGAGCGGGGTCCGACACGAGGCGAACTCTGCCAATCTTGCTGTTTTCTATGCGATACCGGCGCTATCCGTTGCCACAGCGAATCAACTATGTTAAGCTTTCACACTCGGACACTCACACCACGTCACACGCATACACGCGCGCGCCTTCCGGAACGGGAGGCGTGAGCACAGACACGCTCAGACAGGTTCACCCACCGCCACTTTCTATGGTTTTAAACTGTAAGTCCTCCCGACTCCAGAGGCTGGCACCTCGTACACCTGGCACAAGAAGGAACCGCGAGCGAAAGTGTGTCTCGCTTCCCAAGCCAATGCTATCGATCAGAGACTTTCATCGGCGATCTAGATCCTCGCCGATTGGTCTCGCGAACCGAGAGAGCGAGAGAGGTTTCGTGTGGCAAGTGTGCGATGAGCCCGAGACGAATCCATTGGGTAGATTATCGCCGTTGTCTCAATGTGTATAGGAACGAGTTGCGAAAGCGACTTGCCTTTAATTGCGATTAGACCGTGAATGAGGGTTAAGAGGACGCGGGCGCGTGCGCGCGCCCGGCTCCCTGGGAACCAAGTGCGTAGACACACGAGCGTCGCGAAGCGACGGAAGATGAAGGCGATAAAAGCGGCGAGATGAGCAGTCGAGGAAATGACCGTGCGAACGGAGGACTGTGCACTTGGAAGGAAAGACGCGGTGCGGCGGACTCTTGCGCGCGAGGAGTCGCGGATTAGCAATATTTCTCTCTTGCTGGCTGGCATCGCACGTAGCAAGTTTTATTGCTAAGTGGCAATGGATAAATATTGACTGTAAACACTTTTGTTAAAGCAGCACCCACCAGCGGATAGGAACGCTGGTCTATTACTGATGCTGCTTTAATGATCTACACACTGACACACGCGCGTATCACGTGTTACACGGAGCCACACAGACACAGACAGACACTTCTCGTGGTTAACTTTCCTCGAGCGTAAAGTCGTGTCCCGACAGCGCAGCAGCGTTCCCTCATCCTATTGTACTCGTATGCGTGTGAAACCCGTGTTCTTTTCCTTCTTTCCTAACTCGATTCGTACTGTCTCCTTGCGAATCGCACGGAGAGAGACAACCGGGGCCCGGGGGCTCGATATCCTCGGGACTCGCGTCCCCGAGAAATGGGAGCGCTCGTTGGCAGCGTGCGGCCCTGAAATACTGCGATGCAGCACTAACGTTCGAGCGAGTACGTGTCGAACGAATCACATACATGCTTTCTTTTCCAAAACGAATTCGAACCACTGCTAAATCGATGCCCCGCGCGCGGGCAGCATTGGCGTGAGAGGCTTAATTTATTCGTTGTTTGGCTCGCGCGTTGCATCAGCTGTCGAAGCGGCTCCAATTGTTGAGCGGGACTTATTTAAATTGGTTTTTGGTGAACAAACGAACGGGGTGTAATGATTTTCTAGCTTTGTATGAAATGGCTGACGGCGTCGAGACTGCGGACGAATTGTGGAGTGCTTCTCAAATTAGTACAGATTCTGCCCTCACACACGATTTCTCACGGCAAACGCTTTCCCCGACTTCACCGCGCTTCTCCCCCCGTCTACTCGTTGTGATCGTCCGCCACCCCCTTGCTTTCCGCTGTCTGATCTCTCCAGTGAAAACGGAAGGCCGGCGGAGAGAATGGGAAAGAGGGAGCGAGAACGAGAGCGAGAGAGGGAGAGAAAGAGAGGGAGAGAGGTCGTCGACGACCGAACGCAAATAGCGCACGTTACTATCAATAGTTAGGGCGATTTTTATGTTCCCCCCTCCTCGCTAGTTATGTTCCTTCTTATCGCTCTCGCCTCCCGCCCTCACCGGCCTGCCGTCTCTGTAATTTATTTTAAATGCCGTCATACCGACGTCACGACCTATTGTGATAACGCAACGATAAATAGATTCGGCTCCACTTCGTCGCCGAGACTGATCAACACTCGCCGACCTACCAACGTCGCTTTAGTGCTACATCGCACTGACTCAAATTAAGCTGTTTAAAGGACTCAATAAAAGTGTCTTTAATTTGACTTTCTACATCTCATATTTTTTATTCCAACCCACCAACCCCGTCCAGGCCGACTCGACCCTATAATCCGCGCCCTTTTCTCCATCTTGCCGCAAGCTTTTCAAGTTGGCTCGAGAACTCGAGGTATTTCATCTCATTCTCATATGTCATAGCCGACCTTTGAAATACTAATGGAATCTCAGAACGAATGAGCGAACCTCGAGGAGATCCTTTGACTCGACTTGTTGGAGCGCATGAAAAGTTTCGGCAAAGGCAAATGGATCGATCGATCGGCGAAGACATGGGCTGCGGCCGAGAGAGCCGGGCAAGTCCAATCTCCTTTTTGCCGACGGTTCTCGAAGGCTGCGTTATCGGTTATTCGGGACGTATCAGCGTTAGAATTGCTCGGGAACCCTATGAAACGAGACTCTCTCTCGGCGTAATGCCCGCGACTACGAGGATGCAGTCGAGTTTGAGGAGCAGCTTTCACCGGCTCTTTATCTCGCCGGGCCGTTACATTCATCTGGCGGACAGACAGCCAGCCTTTTACCGCATGACGAACTATCTGTGCCTCCTCTACTTTCTCTGCAGGCGACTCCTTTCCTTGTTTTTCTTGGCTCCGACACGTATATCAGCGCGTGCGAGCGTGCCTTCCGTCTGGGAGTCTGGGGCTATCGTGGCGGTGGCCGGGCAACCCGCCACCCCGAGAGAGCTTCACTCACCTCGGCAAATATCCCATTTAGCCCAACCAAGGTGTAGAGACGGAGCGCCACGGATAAAACAACAGGCTGAAACAATTTTCTACAGCCGCCGTACTTTCTCCTCTTCTTACCGCACCCCCCTTCTTTTTCACCAGCCGGACGCGCCCCTTTCCAGCTGGCTGGCCCCTCGATTGTTCTCGCGAGTAACTCGTTACGGCGGCGAGTGCGGCAAATGCGCCAACAAGAGATTTTAATCAATAAGTGCATTTCGCCGTGGCCACATCATTATTCATCCCGCTGTCTCTCCGAGTGCCGCGCGCGCGCTGCTACCACGTTCTCCCCCCTGGGCCTGATAACTAATGATTAATGCGTTCAATTTCGATACCCGTTTATCTCGGCAGCAGGCAAAACCGCGCGATAGCACGGCCAGTCGGAAAAAAGGAGAGACGGAAACCGGTAAGAGAGTCGCTCGATAACTGATATCTTTATTCTAGTGGAGAGCAGCATCTTCGTCGAGGAGCCACCCGCTGCTCTCTCTCGCTGGGCGCGTTGCCGCGGCTTCTGCCGATACTCCGTATCATAACTAACTCGAAACTTGTGTCCGTCTTGGTAGATAGGAGCGAGTCGATATGCCTCCGAGGATACAGTAGCAGAGGCTGCGTCGGGGAGGATCAATTCGATCAAGCCCTGTAGTATTAATGACGTCTAGGCTCATTAACGCATCAATCCATTGTGACGAGCCCGCCATTGTCGATTAATTGAGGCCACCCTGTTCGTGGACCTGCATTTTTCCCCGGCTTAATTAACTCGGCATCGGTGTCGCTTTATGGCCGGTCACGTTATCATATCTAAAGGTCAAGGATCAGCCGGTTCCCGATATAGGGAGGGAAAACTTCTGCTAAGAGATAGAGTTCTGCTGAGGTGGCTCAGTTGTTGTTGCACGCGTGTAACCTAGACCGATTAAGCATTTGATTTAGAGCATCGCAGAGTGGGTGTACGAGCGAGACGGATTCCTCTTGAGACTTCCGCTGGCAGACTATTGGCACCCACGCGAAAAGCTCCGCGTTACATCTTTCCGATTGTCAAGGAAAACAAGCGGCTTAGCAAGTCAAATGCGCGAGCGTTGTATAAGACGGAAAAAAGATCGAGGAAAATTGAGCTTGCTCGTCCCAGGGACAAAGCCTCGGGAACCATTGCCAGAAAGCCAACAAAGGCGCGACTTCCGCGTCAATGTCTCTCGAGAAAATCGGATATTCAAATTCCATAATGCCGTCGCAAAGAAGTCAAAGGGAAGAATGACGCTTACCCGATGATCCCTGGCTGCATCATGTACATACACTTGTGCACCCGCGATATCGATACTTCCGTGTCTCGGTGGTGGCCCTTTTCCCGGGGACACACTGAATATATTCACCGAGTCGCTCGAATGCACAATCCCCGCACTCCCACTGTTTTTCGCGAAGAAAGGATTACGTTCGTTCTGTAAACGAGTTGTGTATCGCGCGAGTGTCAGCCGGATAATGTATTTCTCACGACAATATTGACATTCCTGCTTGGTGACAGTGACCTCTTTGTTGCACCGGTGGCGATGATTGACTTGGGATCATTTGCGCTTTAATCTCGAACGAGTGTCAACGAGTTCACCGATTCCCATATGGAAATTTATTCATTCTGCCCGCAAGGAATACCATTCAAGTTTGATGATTCGGTGATGGTGCTTTATGTATTTTGCGACAATACGCTCCTCGTTAGACTCAATTACAGAGCTGGAATTCATTTGGATTCAATATACGAGGAGCCTGGCTACGTTCTATTCTCGGTTCGGCGCGGTTTAAGAGAGCGGGAATGATGAATAATAATTTCGGCGAATTAACAAAAGCGAGCTTCTTTCTCTTTCTCTCGGTTTACGCTTTGCCGGGCGGCAGTGCAGCGGCAGCCAAAGTGTATGCGCGCTCGTCCGGCCATCATTCATAACGGATTCGTTAGTCCATAGAATGCAAATGGGCTGGAGTGGCCGGGGAATGAGAAACAGCCGGAAAAGAATACTGGAATGATAGAGGATTCTTTTGGCGTGCTTTGCACCAGGCTAGGATGTAGTTAGGAGTTGCGCCGCGCGGAGCCGGAAACGCGTGCGTTTAGCGTGCCAGGCCGATTAATCTCGGCGAAGCTGCTGATGTCTTCCCGGGAAGATTAAGGTGCTGGATAATCCCGAGGAACGGCTCCGTTTCCGCTCTAACCACTGCTACCCTCCTACCGCTGGCCATCGGGTATCGATATTGACTATCCCTTGATTGCAGCCTTTCCTAATGTCTCCCCGAAACCCATCAAATCTACCCGACTATCCAACAACCTCCTCGCACCGCTGCATCGCGCGGCGATGTTACGCCCGGGCGAAAGGCCGAGCGAGACATTTCTAATACAACTCCGAAGGATCTAGTCACACCGGGCCAAGTTCTATCATCCCCCCCGGCTCTCTGTGCGCAGAGAAAAGAATTTCCCAGCGCGAGTCCCGCCAATGAAAACCGACAGGGAAAGCGGCAACCGGCAGGATGAAAAGAATTATAAAGTGACGGATCTCGACCGAGACTCTGAGAGGTATAGAGAGATGCGAGTTGCAGTTGGCTTGTGATGTCACAGGGACTGTTTTATTTTACCGCTGGTCTCGCGAAAGGAGAAAAAGCCAGGGGACGCAGGTACAGAGAGGAGGGCGATTACACAGTGCTGCGTTTGAGGCGAGATGGAAGCGCACTCGTCCAATGGTTTTAGTTAGCAGTTTCGATTTTTTCAAAGACACCGCCCATTGCTTTCAGTTGCCCTGCTGCTTCTGACAGCATCGACTTTCTGCTCTAGAAATACCCTTTCGTTTTAATCGATCACGCTCCGCGCGCCTCGCCAGCACAATTTTCACAATTACTCTTGTAATAGTAATTCCTGCATGATTGACGGAATCCCTAACTAGGGGGAAGAGACTTTGCTGTGCTAGAATTGTATTAACTACCTAAACCCTTATTGGCGAAAGAATCCGCTGTCCCTTCACCTCTTTCGCCTGTAGACGTCACCTTCGATTGCGAGGAAAGCCGAGAAATAAAGCGTACGATTTTTAAAGAACATGTACCTGCTAGTTTACTTCGACCTACCTCTCATCACTGGTAACGAAGTCGTCGGAATAATGAGACGAGTGATTACAGCGGAAGAGCCGGCCAATTTTATCCGCAGCCCTCGTTTCACATGCACGTAAGTAGCCTCGGCATACACACGCATAGGTTTGCCAGGAAGAATTTCAAGCTAATGAGGAGATATACATAGTCGAGCGACGTGAGAGACGGTAAGACGGCGAGGAGGAGAGAGCTCGAGTGGAATTTGGCAAGCAAGTAACGCGCGACGATTAAGTGCACTCGCCGAGTCAAGCAGCGCGTGGGGCGAAGGGTTTGAAGAAAGCGAGGGAAGCCGCCAGTTCCCTTGGTAGGACGGAGAGGGCGAAGTCGGAGGGCGTGCGAGTGAGGGATATCAGTGAGCTAATTAAATCGTGAAACCGCGCCAGCAGTTTAGCCGACGCGTGGGCGCATTGCAGTGGATTGTTGGCGGCTCTGCCCGGGCAAGTGCAACTCGCTCAAACTGGCAAAGCGCTCGCCCGAGTTGAGGTCTAGGCGAGGGAAAGCCGGCGGGCAATCACCACGAGCGGAGGAGAGATCGCTCGGCCGACCGCGACATTGACAGCCGGCAAATGTGAGTGGCAGATGCGGGAGAGGACGGAAGGACGCAGCCACCTAGGAGAAACTCCGAAATCTCCACTGCCAAGGAGTGAAACGCTCCAGGGAAATCTAGTTTGACACGAATCGATTGAATTTTTCATTAGTCGAGTGTATTATAAAGCAGAAATAGTTCGGGCAGCAGACCCGCAGTGATTAAACCCGAGGCTAATCGCTGAGAATCGCAGATTGTCGGGATCGCGACGACGGTTACCTCAGAAATCTTCTCATTCGAGCAGTTTTAATTCCGCGATCCTCTGACAATGACACTGGAGAACGCCCGACCTCTTTGTACCCCTCGTTTACCATTAGACGCTCGGTATCTGACGGCTGGATAATTGAGACTCCTTCAGAAGGATAGAGCTTGAAGAACCGACCGTGAAATCCTTATTTTGTAGCTCACTAATTCCCTTGACTCAAGATAACTTGCGTGCACACTAGACCCCGCTGGCTCAGTCAGCCGGGCATGGTTGAAGAGGCGGAGAAACAAGCGAGTTACTCGAATATAGTTAGGAGCGGGGTGGAGGAGGAGGAGGTGGCGGAGAAAAGAGGAAAATCGAATTGCAAGGTGGAAGAGAGCCACGTGAAAGAGTAGAGGAATGCAGCTGCCTAGTGAACGAGGGGGAAGAAGGAGCACGCTCGATGAAAAAGCGAGGAATGGTGGAAGGGTCGCGTATCAGAGAAGAAAGGAGAAGTGTATACCAGTGGCAGAGGGCTGACGGCGTTGTACAAGTAGTCGCACATAAGGGAAACTTGCCAAAAAGTTGGGCCGACTCCGCCACGTGTTTGTCCACCGAGCGAAATTCCTTTTTCACCGTTGGTCCGCGCGCACGTACACCTCTGCGATAATAGACGGCCGCCGAATGCTCCGTCACTTGTGCGGTCCGCACTCGGAACATACTTCAAACACTCGGCCCTCCGGCTCTGTCAGTATTAATTACTTCGATTTCGAGTGAGCGGCCGCCTAATGAAAGGGGAAACTGGAGCTTCGCACCCGGCGGGATGTAGTTGTTATTTCAGCGTGAAATCAATACTTTTCGGAAGTTGGAGCTCGCCACCATGACTAATACAGGAAAGTGATTACTTTCCCTTCGCGGAACTTCGCATTCCCCACGCGCGCCTTTTTCCGGATGCGCTTTTTAGAGCGGAAGTCCCTCCTCGTGCACGTATCACTGCCGAGTGTACATTTGGAATGACAATGCCCGTTCCGCCGCTACTCCCAGGGTGGTGATTAAAAAAACTTGTAAGCCTTCCCTATTTCGATAGCACGCCGTCCTGATACAATACCTAAGCATCAGTGTGTCCTAGGTGGACGTGTGTGTGTGTGTGTGTGTGTCGTGGAGAGTGTCAGGAGAGTGCACGAGCCGCAGCCAGGGTGAGGGGGCGCGAGAGAGCGAGGTGGAGTGTTTCTCTCGGGGCGAGAGAGTCGTGAAAAAATGTTGGAGGCAGCGTTCTCTAATTACAAAAAAATCAGCATCTTCAACCGCGAGCCGGAATTTACACGGCGCGCGTTCGCACTTTTGGCGTGGGTTCCCGCTCCCGGTCTCGCACGTCCGTGTTATCTGTGTATTTACGTCGCTCGCCTTTCGCTCTATAAATATGAACCGCTATACATACGCCGTCTCATCTTGATGATGCACACAACTCGCGATATGAATAGAAATATCAATGCCGCCTCGTCAAAAGGCAGCCGCGATATCGTTGCGTAAGTGCGACGTCAAGTGCGCAGCCACGCGATAGTCGGCCTCGTCTAAGTAATTCGAGTATGACTTCGACATCTGGCACGCGAGGTGTTCCAGTCGACTTCTTATTTCATTGAACGATCCGGCAATTCATCTAGCAATAGAGATACCCGCGTACATCGGTCTAAAAGAAATTATTCCGCAAGAATAACTAATCGTTTTTTGATTCAATTGCGACCACCATTGATCTCCAACTAAGAGAATGCGCGTGAGTGCAAGGGTGAAAGATGGTCGCGAATTAAGCGGGAATTTCCCCACAATATGAATCGGACTTAAGCTACTCGAGAGCACACTTAGAGAGCGTGATGTGCATCCAGCAAATTTCCCCGGGAAACAAGTTGTGTACACAGGTAAACGTCGTAGGGTCCAGTGAGGTGTGCAGTGTGGAGGCGAGCGGGAGACAATCAGTAGTTTGGGTCCGTGTTGCTACGGCGCGCACTAGAATGTCTAAATCCGAAGGAGATGCTAAGTTATTCCATCCGAACTGGCGCGCTATTGTATTCGACGCGTGTCCCGACGTCCATGTCCAACTTAATTCTCTCTCTCCCTCTCGCGCTCACACACTCATTCAGTTTCCACGTACGCTGAAAGCACGTGCACGTGCCGATGGCATACTAGCGGCTCCGAGCGTCGGCGGCGGCGAAACGCGCCGACGGCCGCCAACACTATCTTTCTCTAGGCTCGCGAAAGCAGCGCGAATCTCGGAAACGGCGCGCTCCCCGCTGTTTTATCTGGCGGGGACATCGGCCAGATGAGATTTCGACGGGATATCGGCGGCGGTGGCGGGATCGGGACCGGGAGGAGGGCGCGGGCGCCGGGTGACCAGGGCATTCCTCCGGGATGCAAATCTTGGGCCGAGCGGCCGGGCCGAGTGCATGGAATACGTCGAAGAAGGTTTATGCTAATCCGCCGTCCTCTTTGCATCGATTTCGAAGCCCGGGCGCTTTCTGCTCCATATATCTGCGCCGATTTAACAAAGCGTGTGCGCTCGCCGCGAGCGCGCGTCCGGAGAGGACTCCGAGAGAGCGAGGGAGCGAGCGCGGGTCAGCCTACTTTGTTTATCGGTGATTTTCGACTCGCGCGCTCTCGCCGCCGGCCGGCCGGCGCAACACACAGCCTTCCGTTAGAAATACGAAACATTTTATACCGTGAATTATTTATGACCTCTTGCTCCCTCTCGCACTCGACTCGCGCTCCTCTCCCGCGCTTCCTGTCGACATGCTTTTTTTCACCCAGATACCGCGCTCGCCTTTCTTTTATCCGGGCACGGCAAGTCGGTGTTACGAAAGGGGCCGCTCGTGCAGGATTCACGTGACTCTTGGAGTGATTTGACTGATAGCCCGGCACAGTTACAGAAATCACCCGAAACGAGAGATTCTCTCTTTCTCTGAGTCGAGTGACCTCAAGAGTGAGCTAATAGCCGGGGGCCAGCTATATTCAAAGAAATCCAGGCTGCGCCGAGCGAGAGAAGCGGTGACGTGCCGAGGCTTATTAAGACCGGAGGAAACATGCCTCGTCATTAGCTACCGCACTACTTAAGACGTCCAAGTCTCGGGAGGCCCAATCTCACGGCGACTGCCGCGCAGTCGGCTACACGAAAGTACGTAATGACTATTTGTGCGCGGAGTTTCGCGTGGCCCCGTTTTCACGGGGCGCACGCCCGCATCGCCGCGATAACTTCTCGTTACGCGTTTCTTGTAATGTCTCGCGAGCGCGTTTACTTTCGCGCGCGCGGCTTTCAACTTTACAGCTTCATTGCGACGGGCGTTAGCCGGCGTTTTATTAAACTATGATGCGGACAATCCCCCGGGTGGAAACCAGAGGGTTTCGCTCCTTAGCCGCGGCAATGCCAGGTACTCCGGCGAGTTGTGTCACGGCGGTTGAAAAACTCGCCGTAACGCCCCCCCGGTTATTTCTAATACAACCGGCCTACACAGCTGCCTGGCGAACACAGCCTGCAGAACCGAGAACGTTCAACTTGCCAACAACGCTCTTGGTCCTTGTAATTCTTCCCCGGGCACTGTAAAACATTGCCACTTTTATTGATCCAGCCTCGTTGACTGGCGAGGCCGCGCGCGTAATGCCTCGCACACGCACACGGAATTCGCATTGGCTGGTCCACCAATTAAACTGACATAATGGCCCATTTATTGATTAAGCGCGCGCAGAGCCCTGTGGATATTTTCTTTTTTCATTGGCAGAGCTCTGTTTGGAGTTGGGGTGTAGCGGCGCGAGCGAGCTCCAAGAGGATTCGGAGCGGCGGAACTCGAGTAGATTCGGCCGGTTGGAGTATCAATTAAGATACTTTCTATACGACGATTGCTCTGGCATGTAATCATCGCGGCATCATCGAGAGCCGGAGCGCGCATTCCCGGCGTGTTGATCGCGCGCGCTCGCGTCCTGCGCCCGGATGGAATCACCGCCGTTTCATTACCATTCTATTCAACTGCAATTTCATGTTTCATCAGTCCCGGTACCGGCGCGGCCTCGGCCAAGCCAATCCACCCACGCTTAATAGGACTTGTCGCACACGTGTAGATTCCTCGAGTGATTTCAGTGCATTTGAATGGGCGTTCCAGCCATCGCGTGACTCTGCCCGCCGTCTGCCGGATGTAATGTCTCTCTTTTCCTTCGGCGCGCTGATACGCACGCCGCTCCCTGTTATGAGATTATCGGGCGGAATTGTTCGCCCGCGCGGTAGACGGGGGAGGCATCGAGAGAGCTTCGACTCCGCGGGAGAAAAAAGAACAATACTCGGAGCTCGTTCCAACAATCACGGGACCTTTATGTCGTCTGTAGCGCGTCGGGGGGGAATTTGTGGACAGCGCTAAGCTGTTTCATGAATCCTCCCGTTTATCAAGCTCGCCGGGGTTGTCGGGTCTAACGGAGTTTGGTAAAAGGTGCTTTAACTCGCTTACAGACCTATTGCGTGCTCCATATTACATTGGAACGAGCCCTGCGTCGGCCACCGGTGTAATATTCGCCCGGGAGATTGGGTCGTTTCACAGTCGGCCTAAAAAACTAGATATATACCTCGAAAGGGGAGAAAAAGTGGTGGTTGCTCGAAAAGTATGAATCACGACAGTCCGCCAAGTACGGCGAATCACAATCTTCGCAAAGTCTCGATTTCCTTGGTTAGTCTTCTCTTTAGCGCCGCGAAAAGTTCCACCTTCGCCGTTCTCTCGGCTTCGCCGGCGTTTACGCGAGTCTTCCATGTGTTTCCACGAAACGAAATCGAGTCGAATCCGCGCGCTCAACCACCTTCTATTTCCGGTGGCTCTCCACTTCCAGAGCACTGCGGCACGCGCTTTCTCACACTGAGCCGGCGACGCTTGCGTAACAATGGCAAATTTACTTGAACCACTAGTTTTCGGAATGGCGCTGTCTCACGTGACTCCGCGGCACCTTTGTTTCTCCCCGGCACGCTCGGAGAAAGCGTTACGCTCGCTTGGCCGGATGTCGGAGTTCGCCCGCGAGTTTTTACAGACTCGCGTCGAAGGTAGTGTACTGTTTTTGTGGAGGAACGCGACTAAAAGGAAAGTGATTGAAAGGATCGGTTGTTTGTTGCTTGGGGGGAAAGGAGGATGGGAAGCTATTGTCAGCGGTCGATTGCCAGTATACCGAGTTATCGGGCGGACAAAGGCGATTCTAATTGCAATGCAGGTGCATCGGCCTGCCCGACGATTGATTTCGCACTCGCTTTGACATGGCGTGCTTGAGTGACCCGCCACCGGCCAATGAAATGAATGATGATCTTGGTGTACCATTAATCAGTGCATTCTCTCTCCCTTTATCTCCCCCACCCTCTCTCTCTCTCCCTCAATCTCTTTGGATTCGCGTGCGCGCAAATAATTCCGCCCGCCGCCCTCTTAATTGCACACTCCACAGCGGCACGAGCGGTACGCGCTGGCAATACGAATTAGCCGACCTATAATAGATGAATTGCGACAATGCCAGATTATTGCCGAGTACCGTTGCACGGGCGCCGATGCTTTTCAACTATCCAGCCGACGAAAATCCGAGTACTCCTCGGGATAATGAGGTCGTCGACGTGTCGCACGCGACTATGGAGTGAGCGAGCTCTAATTAAATTATCGAGGCTGCTGCTCGCAGGTGGTAGATTTCGGAAAGGTTCTCCGTAGCGTGGGCTTTTTTCAAATCACTTTACCGGGATTATGATTGACGAGTGACGTGGTCGGGGGGACGCGTCGTGCTCGCCTGGTTGTACGAAAACTGGCGGAACGTGACATTGTGCCGCGATGTGTCCTACCTTCTGATGTGTTGTATTATTCTCCATTAGCCATTGTTCTGTCACGGATCCGCGGAGTGGAGTCGAGAGACGGAGAGAGACTGGCAGCCAGACAGGATGCGAGGGAGAAAGAGGAGTCGGGAGAACTCATATTCGGCATTGTCACACATTGTTCGTCGCCACGGTTACTCTAGATCGCGCATACTTGTAACCGAAACCGCTCATTTCACCTACGCCGTTGCCATTATCTCGTTTGTCTCATTCGTCATGCGCACGTTTCGTCCGCCGGTTCGCCACTTATGGAATCAGGTTTCGAATGCTCCTACTTTGCATCCGCGGCGGCGGTGCTCGTCGATTTTTCATGCCGAACCCGCGCTCCCGTGGCCCTGGCTCCTCGTAATTGGGCTAGCCGAGCAAGTTGAGGCGCGTGCCGCGCTTTTACGAGATAATAATCGAGCAGGGAGGCCGCGCGCCTGCCTACATCATAACATTATCATTGCGCAAATTACTGGCAGCGGTCAGGCGAGCGTGAAATTCCAACGTTCCGCGGAGAGCCATTCCGCTCGCCCGAAAATTCATTGACGCGTGATTCGCCGGCGCGTTTAACGATATTCCTCGGACTTGTAGTCCATCGAGCGGCGGGGGATGAGCCGTCGGGAAGAACCGGAGGGCCGCTAGGAGTGAAAAGTTTAATCCTCTCCCGTACATCGATTGCGATGGGAATTTGCCCGCTCGGCGGTCCGTAATAAAATTAATGGAGCGTGGTAAACGTCGCAAGGACATTCTCCTCCTTTCGTTTGGCTGAATGCGAGCGCGCGCTGCTTGTGCTTCCGCTTAAGCAATTCCACGCTTCGATTTCCATGCGTACCGCGCCAGTGCTGAGATGTATCGATGCACCTGCGCTACTGGGCATGTGTTGAGCCCTGTCCAGTGCCAATGCGCACTTTCCTTCGGAGGCGGCGCTTCAAAGTCTTAGCAAATTGATATTTCACGCCGGTTACAAGTACTAGCTTCGACTTGACGTGAAACTAATCCATGTAACTCCGAAGCGCGAGCCACTTAACGTCCTGTACTACTCGGGTTCTGTATCCACAGGTTTGTGTTTGATTAATACATCCACTTCCATTTAACTTCGAAAGATAAACATCGCGTCATATTCATTTCTACGGGATCTCCCGCGCAATCTACCCTTCTATTATTCATCCTCTAATCAACCGATAATCCCTTTGGGAGGCTTTGTCATTGTTCTACTCTCTATCGTGAGTATCGGGCGAAAAGAAATTCGGTTATCCGCGCTAACTGGCGAGGCAATGAAAACTTTTCTCATCAGGTACATACGCGTCGATTTCTGCCGTGCAAGCTAATAACGCGCGCGGCGAGACCATTTTTTCCGCTGTGTCGACGCGCTGCCCGCAGACAATGTCGTCATTTACAGGCAGGTTTCCCAGTGCCAGGGCGATATGCGTGCGCGCGTCCACGCAAATCCGCTGTCGAGGGCACGTTCCCGGTTCTATTCCTCAATTATTTCGCGGCACTCGCGCGCGCCATTTCCACCCTGGCTTTCTGACTGGTCGCTGTAATAGCATGATTTATAACTATTAGGATCGTCGGCGCGCTGGCGGCGAGAGTCGCGTGGAAAGTTTGTCGCTAACTTTTCGCCCACTTGCAAATGAGTGCGCCGGGTACACGGAGGCAAGTGTAGAAGAGACTACTCCCCCTCGATCGTGTCCTCGACACACTGCGATATTAACGACGGCGAAAGTTTCGGAGCAACCGATGACAGCGCCCGTTAATAACGACTGTTGTCCGAGGGCAGCGGCAAACAAGTGGAAATTAATCGGGCAATAATGCTCGATGTAAACAGTAACGTTGACCGGAGTTAAATCGCTTGGGCAAAGTGGGAAATGGCCATAGAGAGTTTATTTACCTCGGCGCGCTGGGGCATTATTGCAAATTATGAAATCATGAGCTCGTTGCACCACTGACCCAGTGGCTTTCCGCACTCGGCCTTCCCCTTTGTCCAAAGCTCGCCTCGCACTGTCTACGCCCGGCCGGTTATTAAAAGAAACGACTAGATGGAGGATGGCAAATAAGGCGGCCCCGAGGTAGAATCAAGTATATCCGAGACCGACTCGACAATAGACAATAGCCGCGGAAGCTGCGTGTATGCTGTCTCACTTATGATGTACTATTGTCATATGACGAGAGAAAGAAATGGGCGCTGGGAACGAGAAAGCCAGCGGTGCACGCGCGCGCGATATCTCGTCTGGTCTGGGGGCGCGCGAGCGACGAGACGAGTCCGGAGAAGAGGAGCGAACGGAAGATGCAAAAGGCAAAGGAGGAAAAAAGCGAGGAGCCGTAACCGGAGAGTGTGGCACAGTTATCGCATATGGGCACTGATCCCGCTCGTAATAAGCCCGTGTACAGCTACGCGCGTTCCACATAAGCGCGCGCGTACGCGCACACATGCGCCACGGAGCTCAATCTTAGCGGGGTTCGCTCAAAGACAGGACGGACACGCGGTGTCATTGATGACGATGATGAACGACTGCCGCCGCAATTTCCACGAGAATGCCCTATTACCCCCCAAGGATTAAGCAGTCGCTGGATACGCGCGCTCCGTCCTTCAATCCTGCAGCACTTACGGAAATTGACACGGCGCTGCGGATAGAACACGGCAGCCAGTGGATACACCGGCGGCGACTGCTAACGGCGCCTCATTAAAAGGGTGTCCCCGTTTTCCCGAAAAATTTCCGGCAAATTTTCGTAGCCGCCTGCCCGGTGTTAGGATAGACTTGGGCAACTCCAATATTTATGATGAACCTCGCTCCTCTGAATGCGCTCTAATTTACCCGGTGACATGTGCCGCGGCTCGAACTGAAATTCGAGCTTACAATTAACCTTCATCCGACTGAAAGCAATCGGACTAAAAGCCGGCCAACGCCGGAAGAGGAAATTACATCTCGTTCCTTATCGTCGAATGGTATTGTTAATTTTAGGATTTGGTATCGAGTTCGACTAGAACGTGGTGGTGTAATTGTATTAGCGACGATGCGGTTATGATGTCCGAGAGATAAGAGAGCGCGCTGACACTGGGCGAGAAATTCCACGTGACGCGGAAACCTCGGTTCTGCGCTATCGGTCATAATTGCCTGACTTTGCAGGCTTGGCCAATTATATATGGAAAGCGTGCTGGCTCGAAAGCCCTGCGGCCGGTGTATAGATTTCTCAGCGCGCGCGCAGGCCTTTCTATCTCCAGAGGGAAAAGGTGAAGTCGTTTATAGAGAGGACGGGCGACAATACGCGCTCGGCAATTTTCCGGCACAAAAGGACCCTAAATATTTGATTTTCCGCGCGCCCACGCATCGCGTCCAAATTACCACTTCCCCTCTCGGTATTTGCAGCTAGCTTTTCATTATCGATTGTCCATCGCAATATTAAAGGCCCATTAATTGCTCAGCGTGATTCCGGGCGACCGCAAAAACGACCTGCTAATGATACATGTAATCATTATTTGCACGTGGCACTCCGCCAATTCTATAGCTCGCCTTCACTAACGTTCCCCGAGGTATATATGTTTTGCAATCACTAGCAGGTGGAAATGGTGATATGGAAAACTGTGAAATAAAATAAACGGATGAATCGTGCGTGTTGAGTGAGTTTTTGTGACCAGTGGAGAATCGGGAGAAGCGGGGGCGGCGTACGAGTATTTTACATTAACTTTTGATTAATTTGGCAGCACACATTTCCTACGGGGATACAAGCTTGCTTTCCTGCTGGAAGTAAAACCTCCGCCGGGGCAGCTCGCTTTTTCTATTTCTATACTTAGCAGAGAGCTTGATTCGCAAGGGAGTTCCATTCAGGGATTCAGGGGGCCGGTAAACTTTTACGAGTGCGGCCTGCAAATTTTTCATTCGTACCGGCCGGAATTTCCCGACACTCCCTCGCGAGAGAAATCACGATTCAGCCCGATTCAGCGGGAAAATTGTGCGAGACGAGAAATCATCAACACTATAAAACGCTTTTCTCCTCCACTTTTTTCCACTCCCAATACCGATTGTGATCGCTCGCGTTCTTTAAGCCAACTCTTTTGTAAAGTTGCTTGTTCGTCCTCGAATTTTTCGGGCTCTGCTTTTCCCCGGGCCAGCTATTCCCCAGTATTTTTCGCGCGGCCGAGCGCCGGGAACTCGCGCGCCGATGAAACATCGCGGCAACAATTTCGCCGAGAGCGCGCAATATGCCGCGAAGTAAAGTAATTCGGCGCTCGGGCGATTTCTGCTTTAACTCCTCGAACCTGCACTGCCGCATTTCCCGCTGGCCCGCGTGGAAATAGCAATTCGTGCAGAATGGCCTGCGCTGTCGTATCACGCGAGGTTGACCGGTTAATCACGGCGAACAATGCAAAGGCGCTTTGACGCTACTTAGTTAAATTGGCCGCGAGTCCTATTGCGGCTGGAGGTAGTTGTTAGTCAGTCAGGCTGTTTGATGTATTATAAGAGCGAATCTCTTTCGCAAAACTGGTCCGATTTGCGCAACCTCGATGGATTGCCCTTTAACTCGAGCGACTCGCTGTAATAAGCCACGAGGGAGGCCGTGTCTGGCCGCATTCTGGCATTGTGGCGAAATCTTTCGTGATATGTCACGTCGGCCAAAGGAAGAAACGGGATCGCTTGCATTGCACTGTTCATGTCGTAGGCGCTGTGTCTACATGTACTCATGCGCGCCCGATCCGCTCAATGCTTTCTCTTTCCCTTCTGCCCCACCTCGCTCTCTCGCCCTTTAAATCCTTTTCACATTTCCCTTTCAATCTTAACAGGCCCAACTACCATATTCTTTAATAATGCCCCACGCAATCCTTCCAAATCTTCACTGGCTTTCGCCACATTCAAACGAGATTTCACTTGGCTCCTCCATTCGCATGAATGCCATGCGCTATTGTATATAGGTTGTTTTGATAGCGATGCGAAAGGTAAAGCAGACTTTTCCTATTCGCGGATAAGCAGAGCCACTGAGCCGCTTTTCCCATGGAGTGCTGCTTGGCAGCATTCACCGGGAATAAGAGTAGACTATATGCCGTAGGTAGACACTGACAATGACGCGCGAGAAAATGTATCCCGAGTGTTGTCTGGCCTTGTTTCGCTTGTTTGTCTCCCTTGGCCGAGGCTCTGCGGTTCGGAGGCTTAGGAATTAAAACATTGCTTAGGGTGACGAGGGGAGAAGCGACCCTTTACCTTAATCAATGTTATCACGAGATTAAACCCGGCCTGGTTTTAACCCTCGCTTTACACCGGTCTAACGGGCTTTCATCTCTACGCTCTTTAGCCGAGTATCTCTGGTTGTAGAGTGCATCTGGTGTAGTCAGACATATGTATAAAGACTCCTGGTGATCTCGCGCTCGATCCTAGTCATTTCTGTCCCTCGCCTAGCCCTCTCTATTAGCAGACCTTCAACGTAAAGGATATTCATAATGGTAGGGTGGCTGGGGCTCGAGTCGCTAAGTGCCAAAGAGTCCGCGGGGCTATTATTTTCATCGGATTTGGGAAAGTTATCTCGATAAATCTGGAGAACCACTGGAGCAGCCGCGGCCGGCTCGTACTTGAACTTTATGAAGATCCCTCCACTTTAATTATGAGACTTATTATTACTTTAAGAATCACTTGCAAATGAAAGTTTTTTAATAACGCAGCCCGCCTAATGATCCACTTGAACCTCCCACACTCCGGCCGCGTCGGGCTGCACTTTTAAACAGCTTCGCCGCTTTAATCCACTGGCGGAGCGGAGCGGAGTGTGTTTCGCTGTCACTGGCAGCATGAAAATCCGACATTAGATTTATCGGCGCGTCCGCTCTAGGTTAGAAAATAATGATCGCTGGAAAAATGAGCGGGTTCTCAGGGTTATTGATTGCGCGAGGGACGGCGGCGGCGGCATCGGCGATGGCTCGTGTAAAACGGGCAGAGCTCGAGCCCGGGCGCACTATTAACACGGTATAGTTTTTAGATGGCCGCGTGCCGATAGCCCCGGGGGCGTTTTCCATTCGGCGAAAACATTAGGCGCAGTCGATAAAGATTAATTGACCCGCGGATGATTGATCGACAAATGCCGGGGCATTCGACGCGCTTTTTCCTTGCCTCTATGTTTCGCATTCTCGAAAATTGGCCGGCCTTGTTGAGCTCGCGCGAAAACGGCGCCGCTCTGTTCCCCTTTGTATTTCGATTCTTGCCGGCTTACTAGCGGCTCCCGAGTATCGACAGGTCGGTACAATCACCTTGGGAGGAAGAAGAACGAACTTTTAACTCGCAGCTTTGATCGCCGCGCTAGTTTCCGGTTACGATGAATTAATAACAAATTTCTAGGATCAAGTGTCGAGCGGATCCGAGCGCGTAATCCTCGGATTACTTTTTGTGCGGGAGTTCGTGTTACACCCGCACAATTTTCAAATACTTGGGGCTGCTACAATGTACAATATGTGGCAAAATACGCTGATCTGTTTTAAAACGCGCGTCTCTGTATGCAAGCGTATTCGAGAGCGCACCGCCGGATAAAGGGAACAAAACGGATTATTCGCGGCAAGCGTGCTCGGCTCAACGTGGAAATGCGGTTACTGCTAAGAGTCTCGAAGTGCCACAATGCCGTAGGAAAACGGCGGGCGGCCGCGAGAAAACCCGCGCGCGACACATTAACCGAGATATTACACGCGCCCGGAAAAGCCATACCAGGAGGCTAAAGCTGCACTAAGATACTAGTTGCATGCGCCGGCATTGAGTAGGTGCGTACACCCGATACTCCAGTGCTCGCCGAGTCGCTCCAGTCCCTCGGCGATAAAATGTACTTTAGCAAGACGATAATCCATAACCCGCTATCCAGTAACACCATTATGCGAGAGGGATGAAATTCATATTGTTACCGGCAGCATCCGGCAGTATCCTCTCCACTTAATTTCCATTTAATCACGATAAACTTTGCAAAAGTGCCGGCGAAAGAAAGGCCAGTGAAATATGGCCGGGAGGCGAGGGAGCGCGAGCGCGCTACTCCGGCGCCCGCTCGTCCTCGTTTTATGCGGAGCGCCGTTAAACACGTCGGCGGGAAAAGTCGACGAAAAAGTTCGGCGTCAGGTGCTTATTAATGGTAACGACCCGGCCACCTTGCTCGGACAGCGAGCGCGAAGGTACGTCTACAGCTGAGACAAATAAGCGCCAACATCCCACTATCAACTGGCAACAGAGTTGCAATATAGTATGCGTTCTTATATGCCCCCTGGTATAAGGTGCAGGATGATTCGCTTGCCTGTGAAAGGCTAATAATGAATGCGGCCCGTTTAAAATGTAATAATTATACAGTGTTCAGTAATTTGAGTCTAAAGGAGATTTTACTGAGTCTTTTCCACGCACTGACATTTATTTATAATATCAAATTATATCAATAATGGAAATAATTGGAGCTCGAGTATGAAGGGGATGATTAAAAGGCAAGCGACTCATCCTGCACAAGTTAATTGCAGCTTAACAGGCACAGATACAACTTTATTGATCTCGCGGATTCGAGTGAGATACTCTGAATTCCATTACGCATGATTGTCCTTTAGACCAACCAACCGAACTCGCAGGGTTCTGTTAAAAATTCTCGCTGATCTCTCAAGGAATCTGCTAAGGCTAATAGAGTAAGTACCAAGAACTTATGGGGTACATTCTATGGGCACGCCCTCCCCTCCACGGCCATTCTCCCCGATGGATCGGTCTCCCATGATATCATAAAATTTAATCAGAATATAATAAGCCCTGGGTTATTGAATGCCGGGCGCGCCGCGATGGTATCGAGCGGAACGAATTGTAACTGGGTTGTTATCTGGTGGCTGGAAGCCTCTATGCTCGCAACCACCACCGCCACCACTGACGCCAGTACCACCAGACCACCCTTCGCTTCGGAGAGTTCCTTTATCGAGATTTTCCCTGTGTATCGGACTTCAAATCGCGCGCGGTAATTGAAAGAGCTTTCTCGATCCATGAGGTACAGATGGGGCGGGAGCAGAGGAAATGGGAGAAACCTGAAAAATAGGCGCGACACGCGAGATTAGGGTTACTTCCCCGAAGGCTTCGATACTACTTCGCGGGAGAATCAATGTTACGTTCTCGCGAAAGAGTGCAGGAATCTCCGGTGAGGCGAACAGCTTGTAATTCGACAGCCAGATCGCACCAGATCCCACGGTTGACCCGCGACGCTACGGTGCATCGTGTTTTTCCAGGGGCGCGTCGGATGAAACGTGTGACCTACATGCACGCCGGTTGAAACGCTGAGATTGATGTATTACTACTTGCACGGTCAAGACTTTGCGCAAAAGAGCCGCCATCCTGGCAAGTGTAATAGTCGTATCGCTCATGAGAGCCGACATTAATCCAAGCGTACTAGTTGCAGAACGATTAGCCAACCCAACTGCCAAAATCGCGGCACGCACAAAGCTTGCAGTACACATTTTGGAGAGTGCGAGGGCACTGCGACGACTTAACGAGGGCAAGCTTTGCAAACGTGGAAAGCGCCGGGGGACGGTGCTGAGGGTGGCGAGGCGAGGCGAGGCAAAGGTACGAATAGCTGCGAGCAATGTCCATAAATACCGAAATATCGTCTGTCAGCACTTTCCTCGGGCGAGGATCCTCTCGAGCAACAGCCGGTGCGCCCTCGAGAACGAGAGAAAGAGCGAGAGAGGCCACGTGGACAGAACGATAAAGTCGCGAAGCTAGAAAAGCTGGCAAAAGAAAGAAGAAGGACGGAAATCGCTTTCCTCATTTTTCTCTTGCTCGCTGTGTTTGCCTTCCTCTAGGCCCCTCTTACACCAGTACTGGACGACTGCAACGCCTCTTACTTTTGACTCTGTCCGATTGTGAGTCAATGTGGAAAATTAAAGTGGCTGCTGACATCTCGTCTTTTATCAATAAGTCCAAGCTTACCCCTCCACTCAGCCCATCCTCTAATGACACTCTGTTGCAATCGTCCCCCTCAACGGCGAACCCTTCAAACCCACAGCTTTTCTCATTTCTACTTCTTTCGATATCTACCAGCTTTCGTCGCAATCGCTCTACACTCTTAGGTATTTATTGTTGAATTTCTCGTGTTGTTTCTAGTCTTAGAGTTAGCGAGGACTGTAGAACATCCGTGGTGAGTTTCGATTATTAATTTACTTTGCTTCCAGTCGTGTTTACTTGGCTCTAGTTTCTCATACACAAGAACGTCGGAGTAAGGCTGCTGCAACCTCAGCAATTCTATATCAGAAGCTGCACGCTTTCTTTGCAGTGCGGGCCAAGGTGGACTGCGTCTCCCTTGTTTTCCCGGCTTAAAAAAAGTAACAGTGCGGATCACTTAACTGAATTGGACCCAGTAGACCTTTAATTTCGCGGAGAATAACAGTTGGCCCCGCGATTGGTCTGGAAGAAAAAAAGCGAGGGGAATAGGAGAGAAATCTCGGTTTGTTATTCGATCTGCATCCACAAGACCACCCCAGTCGCTCAATAATCAAGTGGATTTTGCATGAAAAGTCCTTTATTATTAATAACTAGACAATTCCGACGAGTTCTCGCCATTGCTGTCAACACTCTTCCCGAACAGCGAGCTCGTAATTTAGAAATGAAAATTCGAATGAAAAGGTGAAACTTGGGAGAAGTCGTCTTAACCAGCAGGTTGTGTGTAAAGTCTCGTGATAATTATATCGCGCAGGGTATCTCATTAAAGCGTGGAATCTGTTGACAGAGTAATAATAACGAGAGTCCAGTATACATACATATACATGTCTATCCAGCGGGTGCACGTATAACCAGTGGCACATCTTTGCCCCGGGGCGTCCGCTAAGTACACAGCACGTTTCGGTTATGGGCGGCGGCGCATACTGATAAATTCGGTGGCTCGGAATAGACTGTTAATTACTCAAGCAGCGCGTCAATTAATTGCGCGACAATCGACCAACGTGACGGGGAAATTAATCAGTTTCTCACGGACGCGCTCTGTCGCTACGGCTCTCTGTTGATTCCAGTTGGATATTCTTCGGCACGTTCGAGGAAAGCATCAGCATGATACACAGCCCCTTTTTGTACTACTCGGCTTTGGAACTTCCGATCCAGCTACCATTCAATACAGACTGCACCCCACTGCTCGAACAATAGTGGTATTTGCTAGAACAATTGCAACAATAGTATGCACAATTTATCACTCGCTCAAGTCCTTTCAGCCAAGGAATTATGTTCCACGAAGTACGAAGTAAATGAAGTGAAGCTCTGTGTTTGTCTAACATAGTGTGAAGAGGGTTGGCAAGTAAAGCGGAAGACTCGCGCTGGAAAAGTGCGTGAAGGCTCTCGGGTGTGTTTCCTCTGGAAGATCAGAATCTTCCTTGAAATAGCTTTACGAATTGCCCGCCTTTGACTTACCATTTGCATAATAACAGCTTGTTTCGCTGCATGCATACTAATTACATTCCGTTGCTTTGCCGAACACAATCCCGCTTCCAGCACTAACCCACATTTTCTTGGCGGGATATCTTTTTCACCCTGCGTGCAGCCTCCTAGGACCGGTTAAATGGGAAGCAGAGGCGTCTACGGTAACGGCTTCTCTCGACTGAGCAAGTGCAGACGACAGGATGTCAAAGGATCATCTAATTAGCTTTCGGAGATTGCTTATGAAACGTGCGTTATTCGCAAAAACACATTGTGGCATAGCTTGCTACTTTATTAATTCGAGTTTTCGAGTGTATTACGTCAAACACTGCGGGCAAGATTTGGGCCAGGGTCAAAGGGTCCTCTGCATATGAACCTCGTCTTCGGCCAACGTCGCTATTTTAAACTTTGCCAAAGATCGAAGCGGTCGTTTTAGAAAGCAGCAGGGTAGGATGCCATTTCTGTCTTCGCCAGTCGCGTTGCACCGGATATTGCAAGCGGCATCGCAACTATCAGCTGCATCCGCGTTGCCGGGCGATCGCGGTACCAGTGGCTTCAAACGTGGGCAGACGAGATCCGTGGAAATTCTCGGTGACCCGCTAAGTGGGACTCACTGCTCGAACGGGAAATTCGAAATGTCCCGATAGTCCGAGGTACAACTCGACTTGCTAATATCATACCGGTCCCTCTCTGCAAAAACTTGTCACCTGCGATCCGATTTCCCCGCCAGTTATTTTACCCCATCCATTCTTCATTTCATTCGTTTTACGCTGTACCACTGTTATCGTATATTCCCTACTATGTATTTGCAATCGTATTCCACGGAAGAGGCCAACGCTGGGCCCTTGCAATCCCTTTTCTCACGAAACCTTTCAACCCTGCTTTATTTTCCTCCCGCGTGTCTGCCCGAAATGAGTGAAGCGGAACTTTCCGTTTATTGAGGGCACTCGGCTACGCAGAGGGAATTCCGGGTAACCCAGCATTTACAATGTACCGCGGAATAGTAGATTACGGTACGACGTGCTAATACGTCGACTCTGATGACATGTGCGAGCAGCGAACGTGGATGAGGGATAAAGGGCCATTGGTCCACCGGCACTTAATGCCCGAATGTGTCCCTGAGCGCAGACGTGACTGGACTTAGCGTGCTTAGCCCGGCTATACCAGTATTCTCTGTTAACCCTGTACATACAACCAGTCACGTGGAACTGGTGCGGGTACACCTTACAACCAACCACTTAATAATCAACTGATTATTCTTAACTAATTATTAAGATTGCTTGGTGCTCCACTCACGCGAGAAAGTTGAAAGACCAACAAATCTTCCGAAATGCAGTTTAGTCACGAGACGAATTTGTCAAGAAAAATTGAAGTTCGATGCTATTGTCATGAAAATTCTATCTACCACCGACTTGTCAAGCAAGACGATCTTCAACAAAGACTCTCTCTTCCCTTATCAATCCCGCATATTCACCGGTAATATTCGCGTCAATATACGAGAACCTTTCTTAAATACTCTCCCCATCCTCGAACCAGCCGAACCGTGTACCACTTGCTGGGAAGCTGGATCCAGGGGCATTGGGAAAAAGTACTCCTCCTTGCATCGATTGCGCGTAGCACATCGGTCTCGAAACTGTTGGAAGCCGCATGCTCACCGATCTGGGTCAACGTCTTCACCGGCGCGGTATCGTCGCAAATCTATAGATGAGGATTTGTCGTCGCATCGTCGTCCCTCCTTCTCTAGTCGGGGGGCGGGGGAATTGGTAAAGAGCGGAAGCGAGAGGAGACGCTCGACAAGGAGACCGATCTTATCCGGTCGCGCGGCGCACTTACCTGGCTGCGTATCAGGTTTAACGCCCAAGGGATCGCACTACACGCCATACGGACATGGCTGTACAAGCGGCATATGGATTTCCAGCTCGCACATTGCTGGATGACGCGATTGGCGTATCCGCGATAAAATCGTTTTACCGCCAGATAATGCCTAACGGAACAAACGCGCGCACTGTAACGAAGTATTGTTGGCTGCCGGCTTTTTCTACCGGGCGTGTCGGCAGTGTTGGTGCTGGTCTTCTTTGTCTTGGAGAGAGTTCCCTGCGTGAGATTGGCCTGATTGCCATTAACGCGCGCGATCCTTGCTTCCCCGACGTTATCACCGTAGGCAATTTACGTTGGCCGAGTTTTGCCCTTTGAAAGTAGAGGCGGCGAGCTTAGGACGTGTGCCGGTTCTGTTTCAATTGTCGGGCGACTTTGGCGGCTAGACGAGTCAAGACAATGCCGATTAGCGTCGATAAATCCCACGTTGTCAGGCTTCTTCGATGTCGGAGCGGAGCGTAACCTCGATTTATGACGGCGTTTTATCGCGCTTCGTTAACGGTCCCGAGCCCGGAAGGCGGGGGCCCTTGCACGCTCTGCTGCGGGCGCCGATTTAAGAAGATTCGTGTCGAGAATTAAAATAATGATAATAAAAGAACATTTCCTTTATAGAAATAACATGATAGAGAGTATGAAAGTAGAAATAACTTATAAAAGGAATTATAATATACCATAAGCATTATTTCAAATCGAATTTTCATACTCAAAAATTGGGTTTATTGTGGTACGAAAAGATCTCAGAATTCTGTGTCAGAGCTCAAATGTTCCTGTTCACCCCCGAAAGAAATGACGCTATCAACCTCCTTAAAATTGACGCTCGTAAAACTCCCGGCACTGTTTAATTGATAACCGGGAAACTGTCGTCGTAGCGGACTATACAGCATCGACAATGGCAGTGTTATTTGGTTCCGCAAGCGGCGAATTACACGGTTCCCGGTTCGATCGGAGTCTTTATGAGCAATGGCGGGAGGTCGGCGGAAAATGGGTTTGAGGACTCCGCGAACCTCCATAAAAAGGACGACTTATTTCGAGCCGTTTCGAGCATGGCCGATGACGGCTGAGCAGTTCGGATAGGACAATTTCCTGAATGGCCAATCCTGGCGGCGGCATTACTTTCGCGTCGGCGGAAGTCGCCTGGGGAGCGTCCTGAATTAAGAACTAAAATCGCCCCGTCGATCCCCGGCTATGCCCTGCCCATCCTGGCAACTTGCTCCTTCCTTCCAGCCGAGTAGGAGCGGGCCAGAGTTACATTAGTGCACCACGTGTCCCCCGTAAAAGTCGTGAAGCAAAACCGAGCTGTGACACGGCCAAGCTGCGACTGGGATTTTAAGCCGAGTCGAATGATCTTTATGGGTGGCGTTAAACGGGCGATCGGTGTACGGGAGTGCCATTCAGAATTGCGAGAAATCCACGCCGAGACATAACGTCGGAGGAACGTGATGTACTAGAGAGTCTGTGCGAGCGTCGAAGGATGTCGAGTAAACGGGCTCGTTCCTATCTCATCGCTAGATCATCTTCGTATTTGGTCTGACAGTAATGAATGGTTAGTAAGGATCCAGGTCGACGCGTCTGTCGGAATTAAAGAGTTTACGAGTTGCATAATTACGCTCGGTGGGCTTCGCGGAGCTCCTCCGGTATTGTTTTGCCCGTCGGATTTATGGGATCCCCTTCATCATCGATATTGAAAACGCAAGAACCCATAAAGCATATAACCCGCGACGTATCGTGCGAACCCGTGATAAATCTGCCAGTCAATGTATCGGCGAGTGTGAGCCTTAAAATATCGCTGCCATGAAGTACCCTTCAAATTTACATGGGATAGGTAGAGGCTTGCTTCCTCCGACACGAGGGCCTCCCTCTCACAAAGTAAAAGGTGCGGAGTCCACTCTGACCCAGAAAGGGGACAAAGTATTAATAAGCAAGGCGTGACTGCTCATCGGATCGACAAGGATTCCTGCAACTCGACCCAGTTGAGTTGCTCCTGGTGCGCGGCTGAGTTACCGGTTCCGCGAGATGAAAAGCGTAAAGGCTTGACGCGTCGCTCGCCGGTGAGATCCCGTGGCACGTATCATCGCCAGTGCCAAAGGGCCAGCGACGCCAGCGGCGCGGCGGCGGGCGGACCGGCGAGTTACGTCGAGCAACTACCTAGAGAGCGCTCGTAGGCCAGAAGTCAGACTGCGCGCCGTTCCCTCCAGGCTCGATCCTTACTCGCACCCGAGGCTATGTACTCCATAATTGAGTGGTTTGCATCTCGCTCGGGCTCCGACTAGCGGGCTCCGGGTCGCCCTTCCGAGCATTCACCACGCAAACCGACCAACTAGCGCCATATCATAGTCAGGGAACGGAGTACACCACCGGCACATTACGGTTAACGCTGCCTCGTACAGTAAATCCCCAGTCAAATTTCATCCTTAACCCGAACCCGCTACTCATGAATTGAATCATGACATTTACTACTCTCGCTGACGGATCGTCCGGGATAGAGCCGGGACGCAGCTCAGAACCGTATAGAATGGACGTTAAATAAAATGGAGCCTACTTGGGTGTGTCGGTTAACCCGGCATATGACCCCGATTACCTTTTTCCCGGCGAAAGCGCAATTGTATAATATAATTTATTTCTCTCATTCCCGTGTAACTCTGATTGACTCGACGGCAAAGAAGTTTCGGTATGCCGGGCGTCGCGTGATTTAGAGCCGCAATTAGTCCGCGTGCGTACGAGCCGCATCAGCGTGTGACGCTCCGCTGCACGTTTACGCATTCACGGGAATACCTGTATGCCCATCACGTGTCCCAAGCTCGGCAGCTGTGTGGGTCTCTCTTCATGAGAGCACATACGCCAGTTGCACGTGACTTCGCGGTGTGCTACTGCATCGGCAGCCCTCTCATACCAGTGGCCCACCGTCTAGTTACACAGAGTGGGCCCCGTATACTCCGAGCGGAGGCTCCCGTATGTCTGTGAGTTAGTTCACGCTTGGCTTCTCGCTACAGGAGTCTTCGCGAATACAAATGCGCCCGGCGCCCGAGCAATAAGACAGAATGGAAAGAGCACTGTTTGTCACGAGGGGGCGTCTTCCTTTTGATGTATCGCCTGTGGGTGCACGGGTTTCGGAGACACTGGGGTGGACTCGAGTGCAAGTATCCGCTGCCGAGAAGAGTAGGGACTGGAAAGTACAAAGGATAGGTACGCTGAGATTGCCAAGGGGACTCGGCCGAGTCAGGGAAGACCTTGATTGAACCAGGAGCAGTTGGCTCCGCATACCAGTTTAATGCTCCTTAACTACAGGCTCGGATTATACCAGGCCATACGATACTTGACATATCCTCACTGGGAAAAAACCCGCCGTTAATTAACACTTGCATGACGACCAAACGTTTCAGGCAGAACCATACTTGTGCTCACTTAAACAGCACTGCTCCTATAAATCTATTAAATGTATTATTCTACAAATCTTAGCATATCATAATAATAATATGCTTTGTTATCAATTGACAAATTCCAAGTAATACTCCCCGCGCAGTTTGATCTGAATTGAATGGACTCAAATCTCTCTTAAATCTCTTTTAAAGGCGAATTCGAATAAGTTAGCGAAGGTGGCGTTGACTAGACGCATTTCTCTCTCTTTCTCTCTCTACCTGATGCGATCTACATGCGCCCCTTAACTGTGCTATATCGGCTTCCCTCGGTATACCATTATTGCGATAATAAGTGAATCATGTTACTTGTAGTACTTGCCAGCCTTCACCTAGGCATGCCGAGCATTGGCATGCTCGCACCGCGCTTTTCTAGTTTAATGATACCGGATGCGGGCACGGAATAATACGAGCCAGGGATGATCGAGCCTTCCCGTGGAAACGAGCAATTGTGCCGCGCGAGCCATTATAATGACGACAGCATGCAAACGCATTTAACCCGGCAAAAGAATGCGAAAGTATCCTTGGACGCCTAGATTCATAATGGGCCGATAGTCACGCAGACGTCGGACTCGAAATCTTTTAGCCTCAGCGTCTTTCGACGTCTCCGGAATGCGGTTCCGGGGCAAAGGACGCTTGTCTCTTTCGTCTGTTTCGTATCATAAGCCAGAGGCGAATATATGTCGGGGGATTGCGCTTGGTACGAAAGAAACTTTTGCACTGGCTGTGGCGGAGTGTCGAGAGGAAGAGAGAGAGAACGAGAGAGGGAGAGAGAGCGACATGCGAGAAAGGGAGCCGACGGCCAGGTTGGACTGGCGGGTGAAGCGTTGCAACTTCCAAAGCGAAGTAGCTGCCTAAGGAGAAAGTTTCTCTTTCGAGTGATTTCGGGTGAAACAGCGGCGTGGCATGGTACCGCAGAACGTGGCGGGATTACCGGAGCTGTCAGTGCGCCGCATACGATATAAGCCCGGACAAACTTTCGCGCGAGCGAGCGAGCGACGCGGAGGCCGTCGTAGCCGGGAAAATTGTTTCTACTCACGATCCCGTTATTTGCGATCGGCGCGGCCGCTTTATCTTCCAGCAGCGTAAACGTGCATCACACGTATACTCCGGCTGCCGATAAAATACGCCGTCGCGCACACGGCACAGCGGTCGCCGAGTGACGGCCGGCCACTTTTGAGCCGTGCGCGACTCGAGGCGAAATGGGCATTTCCTCGCTCAATTGTACTGGCCGCGACAAACGATGACAGCTGATCCTAGTAGCCCTGGAATTCCGTGGACGCACGGGCCGGTGGAACGCGTGCGGGGAATATGTCGCTCCCGCGAGAGCAGTAAATCCGTGGCGGTGATCGGCCAGTAGGAGTGGCCGCATCTTCCTTCGAGCTGTTTTATGTTAGTATGTTGCTGCACGGTTCCATCGATTACTAACGGACCACATATCAAGCCGCCTTGACACATCTAGACCATCCGACCCGACCCCCGAGCCCCCTCTCCTCTCGACCGCTCTCCACCACCCGTCGACGACTTAACGAACCGTTACGCGAACGGGCTAATTACAATTTGCCCGGCAAAAACCGCGGGCTTCGGTGTCAGTTTTCCTATCCGACTTGTTATTACCAATTACCTATTTTGTTTCCACTGGCATACGGTGCAGACCCTCTTCCCCCGGCCGCTTTGAATTGTAGTTCGGAGCACCAGTGGCTGGATCAACATTTATTCCACGCGCTAATGGGGAAGTTGGTAACTTCGAAACAACACTGTTATTCTGCAATTTGAATAATATTATCAGTTATTTTAAGAATCGCGCACGGCACAAGGTTTCTCTGTTTTCTCACATGTCGGTTGAGAGTTTCCCGAGGAGACAGCAGGCAATTTTTGGTAATGTGTTTGAACGGCGCAACGAGCGTTTACTCGTGGCTGAAAAGGCGGACGATCATTTTTCTCGAGAACATTGCACAGGCGGCGAGAGCGCGCGCGCGCGCGGACTGCACGCTGCTTAGGTTCACGATAGCACTAGACTGGTTGGTTAGCCGGCGCGAAATTGCACGGAAATAGCCTGGAGATCGCTGCTCAATCTGAAAGTAGTCCACGAAATTCAGCCGGTGATATCCAGTGGTTCGGGCACGGACCTCCCGGTAATTCCCTTCGTACACATAAACGTAGGGATGCCGTCGGAGTTAGCGCGATTGCGTCCCCCGCGGAGAACAAATAATCTTCCTTTGACTGGTTCGCCGGCTGACTATTGCGCGGGCCGCATACGAGCAGCATAATAAGCGGCCGAACCGAATGAACATGATACTATCATAAGCAATAAATGGGATTCCGCGTCATTAGGTTCGGGAATGTTAATCTCGATTAATTGGGCATAGCGCGCCGGTTCGGGACTGACTAGTACAGAGAGTCTACGTATCCGCCCGCTGCCCGATTAACTCTATAGTCAGCGTATAGTTTCCGTGTGATTTCACCGCCAAATTGACCGCGCCGCGCCGTGCCGCGCTCCCAGCCATCCTAGGGTCCCATATTATTTCGTGAGCGCAGCCAGTGCACGTGAGAGCTACGCGCGGAATGTTAATAACGATTAACAACCTCTGACCCTGGGGAGCTCGTGTGACCTGATTCTTGGGCCGGTTGGAAAAATGGCCGGATGCGTTCTCACAATCAATGTTATCTATTAGCGACCTCCGACCCCCCGTTCCCCATTTTCCCCGTGGCGGCGCTCGTATCTGTTGAATAAGTCGCCGCGAGACGCTTGTTCCTCGTCAATCAATTATCCCCGATGCTCGTGCCGCCTAAAGACATTAGCTCATAAATTGACTATCAAGGGGAATGAGTCTCCGATCTTGTATTTCGGATAACTACCTCGAGGCGAGGCACCACTTGTATCTCAATTAAGATCAGGCTTGACGTGTGGGAAAGCAGCCTTTTTTTTTCCGGACATAATTATGCCAGGGGTTATTGGGCGATTAACATTAATGTCCGGCGATTATCGCGCAAACGCCTCGATTCGTTGAGGTTCGAGGCGAGTCTCGCGAGACAGAATAAGCCGCTGGCGTCTGCACGCTCCTTCGTGGCTCGCATTTGTGCCGATTGACAGCTATGATGGATGCTTCGATTTTACTGACGGCTCCTATGATTATAGTTAATAGTGCGAGCACGTACGAAAGGGATTCAATCAATCTTTCTTTCGATCAGTCACTCTCTATCGCCCGGCCATTTATTGTCACCGCGCGCGGCTGATATTGGACCGCGGTAATGAACCGGCATACCTTTTTCATATAATTCTCTAAATCACACTTGCTGGAGTATGACCTGTGACTTGTAGAAATATTACCCGAGTGTCTTAAATTAACTTTTGCCTCTCTCCAGTTGAGTACGATAAACAAGTGGGAAACATGTATTTCAGAGTTACGCACAAGTATGATGGCGCAATCGTCGTCGTATTAATGAGCAGTAATGGAGACACAGTTGCTCCCATAGCGCGGTGGCTGATTCTCGTTTTGGTCCGTTGATTTCGCAGGGGAAAGTGCTTGACGGATGTGAGTGCAGTCACGCGTCTCATCATTAACATCCTCCCCGTAATAGGGAAGGCAGAATAACTAGGAATAGCCATTATGTCAAGCCCAACTTATGCGAAACTAATTGACTTTCCGACTTAGCCACCGCAGTCATTTTTAACTGATGAATTGGCATTTATGCGCTTGATGGACTGGAGAATCTAGTTAAGTGTTAGGCTCAAGCTATCACTTATATTTTTGGTCTCAGCAGTTTCTTCATACCACATTGCATCTAAACACAGATCAACTAATTTCATTCTAACTCAACGTACGTGTCTCCTCGCAGCGCGCGTTGCATCTGCAACCGGGAATGAAAATCACATAACTCGTGCGCGCAGAAGTTGCCTTTCACCGAAAATACTTTGAGACCTCGTATGTTTCTTGGGAGTACGAAATCGGACCGACATTTGTGTCAATACATCTGCCGGGGAGCACACACATTCGGTCGCTCCAGATGCATCCAATTTTCCGAGCATTCAGTCGGAACATCGGAGGGAATATCGTTCGGAACTTCCCACTGCTTATGCGTGACTGGTGGCCCGCAATAGGGAACTTGAGTCGAAGTACTCGGCGATATGCCCCTTTCAGAGACGGACATCCTCCAGCTCCTCCTTGAATTCGCGCAAGTTCCTACCCGCTTCTGGTCTCTTTATAAATTTATGCATCTTCCCAGGAGATGGCGAGCCTCGGGGAGTCCTTGATGAAGAGACGTAGTTGCTCCCGGACGATATATCCGAGATTGAATTCGACGAGTGAACCTCCCTCAAAAATCCACCCATACGATTCTCCTCTGCAAAACCGAGACTGCCCGGCTCCGAGTGGGGATCGATAAATCAAGTTTGGCAGGATCGCGGTCTCGTTAATTCGGTGTAATTAAATTCAGCGCGGTCGACGGCGCGACCGACGCGTCGCGCGATACGTGATCGGCGAGTGCGAGTGACGGCGACATAATGACAGAATTAAAATGAGCTCCGGCCATTATTTTCCCACCGGCCCACAGTGCGGCCGCGGCCGGCGTCATATTCCTGCCGAATTTCTGCCGGAAAATCGAGAAACTCGATAGGTTATTCGTGCGTTAAAGCGGCGAGCAGTAATAACAGAGAATGTGCAGGATCATCGGGCGCACACGTACGTGGACGTATTCCGGCGCGGCTTTCGCAAGATGCAACTGCACCGGCGAGTTATAAATAGGGAATAGACAGTCGCGCGGTAGTGGGATCTCCCCTTCACTTGCAGTTTTCTCAACGTTTCTTAAGCAAAGGGGCAGAGCGCGCGCGAACGCCCGCTCGGCCGGCTTTCAGTCGACCGGTAGCTTGCCCGCTCGATCCATTCCAGCTAATCCATTTTTCGCGACCTCCTTCGCTGCTAACGAGAGAGCATCCGTGAAACGAGCCTCCAGCCGCGCAACAGGAAACTGCATTTTCACGTAATACGTGAACGCACTCCCCGCGCTACCAGCAAAACGGTCTCGCGGCTTTGTTACACGGTGGCTTTGTAATGCCGGCTTTTCGCCTACCGTTACCACCAAATAAATACACACGTTCCTCTCCTCTGCGACCTCTCCTAACATGCTCTCCGGTGCATAGGCCCGTTTGCCGGCCTTCATTGTTTCCCTCCTTTTTTGCCAATTAAAGGACCATTTACACGTATCCGAGCGTGTCTTTGCAGCATTCGCACAGTGTTCCGTCATTTCTCCACAGTGCCAGTGTTGAACAATTCTCTCCTATTGTTTGTCGACGTTCCCGTTCACGCAAATCGGGTGCAGTGTTGTTTTCGGGGCTCTCAGTGTCAATTCGGTATACGTACGTCGCGAACGTATGTCAAGTGCTCTGCGCCCGAAAACAATCCTCGGATATTAACGAGAAATGATGGCACTGAGAGGATTAGGCGGTGAGACATCTTCGCGAGCGTGTGTGAATCGGCCAATGGTGTCCAGTCATTGGTACTTGCGCGTACGGGAAACTGGATTTGAATAGTTCGAGCTATACACGTTTACCTTGCAGTTCTTGCAAACTAGCCCTGGCACACCCTCAATTTTCGAACTGCCTTTCGTACCCGGCGGAAGGAGGTCGAGAGAGTGGGGCGGGTGAATCGGGGGCGCGCGCGTGTGTGGGTGTGTGCAGCACGATGCATATTTCCCCACGGCTCGGATCATCATAAGATTTCATCCCCCCCTCCCTCTCTCTCGCTCTCTCTGGGCGAAGGGGCAGAACTCGAAAATGTTTGCGTTGAATTTCATGGGATGCAAATTTGTTGCGGTACCCCGGAAGCCGGCTGAACCGTATGTATTCGTGTTCGCGCCGGGCCGCGCCGAGTGTGTGCGTGCGCGAGTGCTCTTTACAGGAGAAGCTGTATTTTAAACCGCGAGGGGAGCGGCTGCCTTCGCGCGGGGCGAAAGGAAAACACTTCAATAACGGGAAGTGCATCGGGCAAGAGCATTCCGTGATATATGTAGCATCAATCTTGGCGCCCGGCAAAAATGAGAGCCAAATCTGTCGTCCGGCCCGGCTGATTTATTGTCTATCCAATTTGACAGTGATCAAGAGCCGGGAATTCTTCGTCGCGCTCGGTACGCCTTCTTGGGGAGAGAAAAATATGATTAGTTCCACGGCTCGATTTGATCCCGATGATGAGGTAAAAACAGGTATTTCCGTTATCTAGGTCAGCGGGCATTAAATCCGGTTTTGCGCTTCTGTTCCTGACTGTGAGTTACAATTCAAGGCATGTGTGACAGCGGCACATGATGGTCGCACCATCGCTGGCTGCTCCGCTCGGTCAAGAGGATCAGCCGAGATTATGGAGAGCAGGTTTCGCATCTAATTTCCCTCGATGCGGCCCGACCCATTCAGAGATACTATGAACCAGTACCTCCCATCCTTTACCTAGATTCGCTTCTTCCCACTCGGCGCCCGCATTCCTTCATTCCGCGTCCCTTAATGCCGGTGACGTTTATTAGTACCAAGATATTGAATATTTAATACAATACTCGGCAAGTTCTTCCCAATATTGGAGAATAGGAAGTGATGTGTAATGCCGCTCTAAATACTGTAATAGTTATACCTTATCGAGAAGCAAGTAGCAACTGGCGAGGCCGACAAGGATGTGCTGTGTCTCGTTAATAAGTAGATGCAGGAAAGATAGTGCGGGGGCGCAATAACCGAGCTGAGCGAGGGAGCCAAGCGGGCCACGGAATCCCCGTTTATTTTATGCTCCGTTTCGCTCGGAGAAAATTACAGCGAGTCTGGCGATTCCGTTTGAAAGTGCATTTTAAGCGGGTCACACCGAAGCGCGAATGACAGTCACGATCGCAGTTTCCGTCCTCGAATATCCTCCCTCGCCTCTCTTCCTTCCCTCGGCGGAACGACCGACTTTCCCTGCCTCCGATACTTTTTACCTCTGTTTTGCAGACTATTACTTTCCCACTCCTATATATATCCAGCCGCGCCAGTTCTTGTAATCTTACGTGTTGTCACGAGAATGCGCGCATGTACGCGTCGGGATTTATGAGAGTAATCACGCCACTTTCCCACCAGCAGGCTAAACCCCTTCCTGGTGGTTTCTTTGGCCGATTTGCGCATTACTCTAAGTAACTTACAACGCGCGTATTTATAGGAGTGGAACTAGAGCCGTTTTTTAAAAAAATGCCTCTCGCATTTAAGTGAGGGAGGCAGAACGCGCGCTGCATTTCCTCGGGCAGGCATTTAGCCCATTCCGCCGCTACGTAAATCGCCGGATAGTAAATAAGTTAAAGATGTTGACTCTCCCGGCGCGCGACCGGGCATGCGAGAAGTTTATTTTAGCGCGCAAATTTAGACTTCCCGCAAAACTCATTCGGCGCTCGCCGCGCGCATTTAACTCATGGAGTCCCTTTGCCAAGCTGACTGCCACATTTCCATGAAGCTGCTGCTGCTCCCGTAGTTAATCGCTCGGGGTTTCAAGCGGCGCGAATAGTAATGTATGTGTGCCGGGAGTGCGCCGGCAATCCCTGTATAAAGGGGCCGCTTGACACGTTTTGCATTTGCAACATTGTACCGGCGAATTCCTCCCGCCGAATTCAAGCCAAAATGACAGCATCGTTCCTCGGAAATTGTTCCCTCTCGCCGCGGCCGAAATACACAATTAGCCTAATGAAGCGATAATTACTCAACCGAGCTTCAAGTCCCCACTCGTTGCGCCTTTCTACCTTTCCAGGCTCGAAAGCCTTCCACATTTCGAATTCTGATGAGTGCTGAACACGAGTGCGTATCATCAATAAGCTCTCTTGTTCACTCCCAACTGCATCTATCTATGTGTGTTTGATAGAGAATTGATTGCGCGCGGCATTAGAATCCGCAATACAAAGCACTGGCAGTAATCTCGACAAAGCATGCACCACAGGAACAACAAGGGGAATGAGCCGTGAAGCGAAAGTGGGTTAAAGTTATTTGCCGATAGAAGAATGCACGGCGAATCCGATGTGAGAACGCAATCCGATGACGGTGATCCCCGACGTAACCCCGTGCTACTTATCCCTTGCATTCTAAACTATTTATTCCAATCCACGCTCAGCTCTTTATTCCCCTTTACTCGAGCACTCGTAACATACAGTGTACTTTGTAGTCCGCACGCTGAAATATCATCTGCCATTCACTTAGTGTACATCGCTATTACGGAATTCCATCGACAAGGAAGTACCTCGTCATCGGATTGAACCTACTTGAATTGCCATTGCTAATCTGCGTGATTAATGGTCGCTGGGTAATTCCACGGGGAATTACATGTTGCTCAAATGTTTTTGGTAGGAAACTGTATATTTTGTAATGATTGTAATCGTGCTCTTGCATTTTGTGTTACTTCCACGCGGTCTGATAGTCGTATGAAAAAGGAGGGTAATTTTAACTAAAGCTACGTATGTAATGCACTCTGAGGGTGACGCATTAGCTGTCGGAGCACGTGCCAGCGGCACGTGAGCGTTAAATTTCGAGGCTGTATTTACGAAGGAATTTTGCGCTCCGCGCTTTGTATTCGTTACTTGCGTTACGCGAAATGCATATCTTGCGCATTAAGCTTTACGCTTTGTAAATTTGTTCTCCAGCAGCCGGAGTTGTGTAATGCTAGTTTTTGAAGTATACGACTCTGACTCCGCTAATTGCTCCGCGTCGCATCTACCTATCCCGATTCCGCAATGTTTCATTATCGCCCAACGCTTCCTGGTCTTCTAATTATTGCAACCGTTACTGAAAGGTTGACGCTGTTGTTGGTACTATCAGGGTCTTTAGAGCTCTGGCAGTGCAGTAGGGTTTGATGTTCCTCGGTGAACAAATCGCGCGTAAATTGCCTTTCTTATCAGTAACAAGTGGAAAGGTGGTGTCTTGCGGCATGTCTACATACAAGAAGAACGTGTTCCAGCGAAGGCGAAGGGAGCGCGAGGTTGCTGGATAAAGAGGAGAGGAAATGAAAGGATAGGGGTGAGAGAGTGGGGCGATGGAGAAGGAGGGACGAGGTCTTAATCAGGGTCCGTGCCATCCATCTTCGCCGGTGCACTGCTTGAAGCGAGTGACACGGAACGGAATAGTGGCGGCGGGATAAGTACGTAACGATCGCGATATGAGTCCGGAAATTCCTGCGGGAGATGGTCCGTACCGGAGAGGAACACCAGCTGCGGCCTGCGCCCTCGACTCCTCGTCGCGGCAATCTATCTTCGTTCTTTAGCGGCGATACTTGTTTCGCTTGTTTGTCTTCGGAGACGGGTAACAGAGCCAGCTGACCGTCTTTCGCCCAAGGACTGCCCTTTGCTTGGATGACACTGGCCCTTTTTGCGCGGCCGCGTCGACCCAAGCGTCCCGACAATCCGCTCCTAACAATAAGCCATCCCATCTATCCCCTCTCAAGTACACCAATTCCTAGGCTTCCTTAGCTTCGCGGATCTTCATACTCTCGCTCAAGATGCTTACGGCTTTTATAACTGATTTCTTGTTATTGCGAGGTAGCTGGGGAACACAGGATTTTTATTATCGGCGTAAAATGTTATATGCGTGGCTAGACACCCTATTCTCTCAGAGATAATGATATTTGTCAAGTTGTTCTCCTTTCGTATACACGTGGGAACCCGGAAGAAAAGTGGGACACTGAGCATTTGTTGATTGTGCGAGTATGAGTACTGTACGTACATTAAATTGAATATAACATCGGGCTTTTTCACTTGGTGGTTTTTTGTTAATGTATACGTATATTACTTTCGTGGCACACGTTCAATGGTGCTCGTCGTTTATTGCGGGAACCATGTTCAATCTCGATCTTGTTTATTTTACTGGCACGACATTACGAGACTGTCAATACATTTGCGGCTTTATGTTTACTCAGGATAATTGCAATGAGTTTGATTTTTATATTCACTCAACTATTTTAATGAAATACGTTTCCGGGAAAATAGCAGTTAGCTCACTGTCATCAGACAGAGAGTACACGATGTTGCGAGTGTGTGTTCTGCTGGACATTGGCGAAGTGTCGCTACGCAATTTCTCCCGAGAAAAATGCATTTCCTAAAAACTTGTGATTTCACACTTGTCTGCTATCAGTGAAACTGTGAATCTGACTTTCAGCATCACTCATCGAGTGATTGCACGGATAAAGGGGTTCTTATATAGAGGCAATCGTGAAGCATAGGCAATCGATTGATCTTCCGCTGATCGAGGATCGAGACCGTCTGCAGTTTTTCCTTAGGAACTCTCGAGGAAGGGGTCCAACTCGCCAGTTGCAGCTTGAACTGAAGAGAAGGAGAGCGGCGTTAAATGGAAATGGTGAATTAGATTCGAGTGGCACTGGGCGCACGTTCGCCACCGCACTTTGATCGGGAAGTTCCAGGGGATTACGGTGCATTGGACAGATGTAGATTCACGGTAGCTTTAAAACTTGATGTCGCGAATGGATCACACCATTCGCTCGAACCTTTCACCCGGAGGGCCAGGCCTCCGGCGGTCCCAGTAAATTCGTGCGACAAGTGCAGCCTGCAGCTGCCACGTAATTCCCGGTTCGATCAGCCCGAGCCCGGCATTCTTACCGACCCACACCCACCTCCGCACGCTCCACTGTTTTTCAGCCTGACCTTTTCGAAATTGTTACACAGCCGTCGCTCCCATGCAAATCCCACCCTTTCAATCCTCTCCATTCACTCGAATTATTCATCTTTACGCTGCACTTTCCTCGGGCGCAATACTTTCTGCTAAATTAAACGGCGGGCTCTCCTAGATGGAATCGGCCATTCGAGCATTCGTTCGAGCGTAATAAACGCGCGGTCAGCGAAACATTACAATGTTATGTCGTGAATGCTTAATATCCGCAAGCACGCCGCCCGGATGAGTTGGTTAAAGAGAATAATAATGCCGCGCCGATATTTCCATTTCATTTCAATGCACGGACGAATAATAAAAACGTGCCAGCCACGCGGGAGTGTATATTCGCGGTCAATAATACCGGGTTTGTTTTCGTAAAATCTCTTGTTGCACCTGCCTGGTTATTTCGGCGTGTGTCCCGCGCGCACGTCGCCCGGTATATTGTCCTCCCTCTTTCTCCCTGCGTTAATGAGTATTACGTGTACGCGGGCTCGTCTCTATGTTATTACTGCACGCACGATAGCTCCTACCGGCAGCAAAAAGATTTTAATTATTACGAGAGGAGAACAAGCGTACCGGCCCTCGGTGTACAGGTGTAGTTCTCGTAGTTTTGCCCGCCTGTACACTTTCATTCGGCACGGCACGGTTTTCATTGCCGATCGTCCGCCGGCTCCCGGTGAGAGCAGATTGTAAAATACACACACGGTGGGTGTGCGCGCTCTCTATCCCTCTCCCTCTCTCTCTCTCATTCCGACGCTCGGTTACATTCACATAATGCAGGCGTTCCAGTAGCGGCGATCGACACTGTTGCATAACTCGTGTGCTAGGAGACAAATAATTGCGTGCGCAATCTCGACGGGTGTGACTCGTCCCGAATCGATAGCGCGTTAATAACCGTGTGGTGTTATTGGACTAATTTAAGCCCAAAGTGCAAACATGGCAGAGTTTGGTCGAAAAAGCGTTAAAAGAAGAAGATCAGACGGAGACATTAAGCGCGACGGAATTTTACTCCGGCATTGATTTGGCAGAACCTGTTTGTCCTTACGGATTAGTTGCATCATAGCTAATTTAATATGAGAGAACGCGTCGACGCGTGGTTGCGGCGATCTTAAGAGAGACTTTACAAAGCAGGAGCAAATCCCTTCCCAATTGAAATGCGCAGTGACACGCAGCACACGTGCCCGCCTGCTCACTCTACTAAGTTACGCTCCGGCGACACGGTAATACGCAATAAAACTTCATTATTACCGATTACCAAACGATAATACCATATTTGCGGGAGTGCTTGGCCACTTTACGAAATGAGCCACGGCAATATGCGTATCAGAAAATCACTCGGTCCACCGCTAATTTATTATCAGCAGTGAGTTGTTTGGGGCCGCTAGCCGGACTGGCCATTGCTTGTTTTAGAGGTGGGCGCTGGTATAATTGTTGTTATCGCCGGGCTCCGCTGACACGTTGCGTTGTGGCCGATGCTTGATTAATATCGATTCGTATTACGGGCATTAATTCGCATTATTTGTATTAGATCACGCGTCCGTGTACATCTGCGAGCCCTGCGATGCAATTATATGCCAGCGTCGTTAGGTAGCATGTTCGAACTCAATTGGGTCGAGCGATATTTTTCAATGAATTCACGAATTGTGAAGCGCGATGTTTTCAGAGTTTAATTCATATTGATACATTGCTAGTCTTTTGTGTACTTGATATTCCTGCGATACTTGTTAGAGAATGGCCGTTACTTATTCGGCCAATTATCTTTCGGCAAATTACAGAGGCTGAATCATTGAATTAACTCGGCGAATTAAAGTTTCACCCAATTTCGCCGCAGAGCGGCGTTCCTATGCGTCTCTAAGTAGTCGGATTATAAAGTGCACCGGGAAATTTCCCGCGCGTTCAGCCAGTTTTGTGCTTGCGCGGCCGAATTTCGCAATAGATTGGCGCGAGGTGATGAGGGTCTGTATTAAGTTAATTGGATATGACGCGCTGCTACTGATTTATTATAGAGCGTGCCGTTTTCCATCGGTTTGAGCTTTCATCTACTGGGGAACTTTGTGAGAGGAATTCGGGTGGATCTATGTGCTCGGAGAACTTTGCGCTTTAGTATGTAGGTATTACATATTGAGGAAATTTCGCTTAAGCAGATTTTCAATTGATTTTACTTGGCTGGCCTCAAGTGTTTCATTATCCTCCGCGATAAAGTCTCCTCGGGAATTATCTGACTAGAAAATGATTATAACACCATTTGATCTTATTCTCGGCCTCGCAATTGCCACCCCGGCAGCCAGATCCTTTTATGCGAAATCCGCCCGCCCGCCGCAAGAGTCTTATTGGAATTGGCAAAGGGACGCGAGCACACAGCTTGATATCGCGACGAGCGTTTCGCAATTCCTACAACCGAGTGGAAAATCGCCCCGTTCCGTATAACAATTTCGCGACGAATCCCTGATATTATCGCGAAGCCGGATCGGGAAATTCCGAGAAACATCTTCCGTGAGCTCCATTTAACATACTTTCTCTCGCCTCGCGCTAAACTGGATTCGCCCTCTCCGAATATATGAGATATGTATACAGATGAGATGTGCGGTTTTTTCGCAGATTAATTGCTATTTACTTAGGAGCAATCTAATGAATCTGAAATTAATCTGAAAGAAATAGCGAAGGAAAAATTATCAAGGAATATTTTCAAATTTCCATTCGTAATCATAATATTACGAAATTGAACTGAATAAATTGATTGGAAGGTAAATAGTTTAGTAGTCTATGTGAAAACTCGAAGCCGCGTTAGTTATACTCGGGAAATCCTCGACACTCGTATCGGAGATAAATTTCCTAATACCTTCGCTCTTCTATCTTCATTATTTTTGGATTCGAAATACAGAGAATCGATACTCTCATATTTCATTATGAGTGTAAGTGAGCTCGCGTAAATTCGGCAGCGCAGTTGAGCGACGCGTAATACTACGTGACGGGGCAGCCGGATCTGGTAATAAATTGCTTCGCCAGCCGGGCGAACTTGAAGATTTTCAATCTTGCCTAACTCGACCAGGAATAATGACGTTACGACAGGAATGTTGTGTCTAGATCGGCCGAGCAATTTAGAAGTGCGGAACACGTGAACTGCAAGAAGCACACTACTACTGATCCCCCGATCTAATTTAATTTCCAAAACGCCCGGAAGCGAGTCACTACCACCGATACGGCGTCTCCATACCCGAACTTCGAAACTGTCATTAAAACTTAATGGAAAACACTCCTTCTCTACTAACGCCAGAGGACCAGAGCAGCCACCGATATGGATTTCAGTGTGCCTTCACGTCTCCCTCCCTCCCTTCCTACATTATTACTACAAGTTCTCCGAGAAGTTGCAATCAATCGACAGCAATCCGCAATTATACGCCATCTAGTTTGCATTCTGACCGTCCCTAAGATATGCGCAAAGCTCCACCTGGCGATTATTAATCGATTGGGGCGCAAGTTATGCGCGAACGGTTTTTAATTCGTATCAATTACCACCGAGATACATCGCGCACGAGTCGACTAATCGCTTTTATTAAGCGTTTGCGATATCGAAATGCAAGTGTCACGCAGTTCAGTGATTCAGTAACAGAGTCGAATCCGGTTTGGATAGATTGGCTGGATTTTTGGGGATATTTTTCGCACCTCGCCTCTTCATCGGTACTTCCCTCTTTTTTTCAGGCCAACTATACATACAGTCGGAAGAGCGGGCAGGGCTTATGCCGTGTATATCGTTGGTCGCGTATGTCCGCAAATAGCCGGACTATTTACCTCCCTGTGCATGTAGCGGCGCGGTTCGCTGCAACTTTTGAAAGGAAGCCCATTTGCGCGTGTTCATCGAATCGAGAGGGGTCGAGAGAGGGAACAAGAAAAGCAAAGAGGAGTCAGCCACTGCGTCACATGCAGCAACGTACAAAAGTACTCGCAAAGTGGGCTTGTCACGATGAAATCGGTTGCTCTATCACAAGGAGTCACTCTCGACTGCGAGTCAGCTGAATTACATGGCAAGTCGAGAAAGAAAGGAATGGAGAAATGTCATCGATACGGAAGGCCAGAAGGTTGCAGCATTCGAACGAATGTGTCAATGTAGAAAACTTTCGAATTTTTATCATTCTTCGCGTGACCCAGAATTTTCTCGCCCATTGTACCTAGGCGTTAAAATAATCCTGCCGAGGACCAGTGTAACTTTGTGCGCCAGTGCGCTAAAAATGCACAATTTAGCATTGAATTTTACCGAAAAACACTGGTCCCGGATTTTCTGTACTTTTGGAGTTACAATATTTTTTGGCTGGCTCTGATACAACTCTCATGTATTCCAACTATCATCAACAATATTTAAGCAACAATCACCTCTTGAAAGTTGACCCATGTCGAAAGTAGTGGCATATGTATAAAAATGCGATGGGATCAGTTCTATGGTTTCTATGTTGGATACCGATTCTATGTTTCCAAGAATTCGCGGCTTCCATAAGTATGGTCGCTGTCATGCTACCACAACAGAGCAACTTCCAACTAGGATCGGAGGTCACGCGAATGCCGGTGTAGGTAGGACGCAATTCCTGAAACTTTGCTAGTCCCTCTCACTCTATTTGAACTGCGTTTCCCCGAACCCCGAGAGAATAAGAGTGCTCTCCCGAGAGTGGGTCCACAGATCTCGGAGTTGCCGCGGGTTCGTCATCCAAGTCGCAGTCGGTTCGTTTAATGTTTACGGTTGACTGCGGAAGGGTGGGCGCGCGCGCGCTCTCCTAGAAGCAGAGCTCTCTCTTGCTTGTTGCGCGCGGCCGGATTCGCTACCTAATATTGCTTTTGCACGAGTAAGTAATGGAGGGAGAGAGGGTGAGAGGGTGAGAGGGTGGCTCACTCCTTGCGACCGCCTCAAGCATCATCGCCTTAGAGCGAAATGGTGCTGGTGATGTTTACAGGTATAGTGCGCGCGTCGAGGGTGGCACTTTCCGCAGAGCGAGCTCATAAACTGGGCCGCTTCCGCTTCGAGTCATCAGATACCCTGAGCCTAGCAGTTCGCCGCGGCTTTTCAGTCTCGATCAACGCATCCTTCCAACAAACCACTATCATCCCCCCCGAACGGAAGCGATAGTCGCCCGCTCCCACCGGTTTACCTCGCGCGCAATAGGCGTCGATTTTCGATTATCCAGCGGGTTCGATTTTAAATGCGAGCGGGCGATGCGGCGTCGCCGGTCGCTGCAAAAAGGCGTCTGTCGCGCGGCTGGCAGCGAGCACGTAAGAAGTGAGAGTGGACGCGGTCGCCACCAGGAAGTGGCACGATGGTACACTAACCGCGTGCACTTTTTCCCGCAGCGGTAGCCAGCTCCTGCTGTACGTAATTGACTTCCTGGTAGCGTAGCGCACTGCTGTTGTTGGTACACGGGATGCCCTGGTGGCTAGCGTCGAGCCGAAAGAGAAGCCAGCCGTGCTCCGTGAACCAGAATAGTTCAGTCTTTCCCTCGGCTCCACAAACTCACTCATCCTCTCCCCCCCCTCCCTTCGAGCCCACTTGGCTCATTCTCGCAGGCGAAAAATCTGCTCTTTTTCCGGCTAATTCTATAAAGAGTGGTAGCCTGAAATGTTGAAGTGTATTTTAGCTCTTTGCCGCGGAGAAATAGGGACAAGGGGAATCGCAGGGTATTTTTCGACACGCTCTCCAATGCTTGCGTTTTAATTTCATGAATTCGTTACGTGCCAGCGGCAAAGCTTAGCCGATGCTTTCCTCACTTTGTTTTACGGTTCTCGCTTTATGAAGCTTTTCTGAATACGAATCCAGAACGGTACCTCCACGCTACGCACTATGGGCTCTCTTAATGGGCGCTGGGAGGAAAAACGGAGTTTGTACTTTTCTTTCGGAAAACGATGCGTGTAATGTTGCCCCACGACGCATATTACACATTTTTTAATAATACAAATCGATCGGATACCGACAGTTCCCTCTCACGATTATTCTTTACGCGTGCATGTGCAAAGAACGGCTCGACCCACTGAGCGGTAAACCTAAGGATACCAGTGACACTGGGACAAATGGAGGCCTCTCGTGAAAAGCCGCCTCTCATTACATCGTTCGTGAAACATAACAGATCGCATTATTGTTGAGCGTCCTCTTTATCCGCGTGGCGGCATGTCTCGATCTGTTTGGCCGCGTGCATTAGCATAGGTTTCCGCTATTGTTCGCTCTAATTTCCCTGCGACCCGAGCGATCTCATTTGTTGCAATCATAACGTCCCGTAATATGTGCCGCATTAAAGCAGCCGCGCAGTGGTATAGGTTTCTGGTTGCGGGTAGGATGTTGCAGTGTGCCTAATTGTTTCTTCGGGGAATTGGAGTGGTGCAGGTATTTCGACACACTCGGCGCGGTATCCTTCTCTCTTTTTCCCGTCTGCAAATGTCCGCTTTAACAGTTTTCTAGAGCGTGAGTATACCGAGCGTGTCGTGTCGGATGTGCTCCGAGAGTGTGAAAAGTGCGCGGCGGTCGAAAAATATTTGGTCGAAACGGACGAGGAGTGTAAGGGGCTGGGTACTCTGTGCCGGTACATTCTCCGCTCGTGTGCTACTCGGCCCCGTTGATCAATATCGGGCTTATTCCTGCTTTTTGCCCCTACTGCGCGAGATACACCCCCGCAATATATTTGATAAGATCGGATAACGTGCTGAGGACACTCTACTTCCTTCGTGCTCCCCCTTTCTATCGACCCTTTAACCACTCTTCTCTCACCCTCCCCCCTCCCCCCCCACTTGCTCCGGGCGCCCCAGGCCTGTTGTTGCTGTTAATCCTAAATTGCAGTTCTGTGTACCTCGCCGTTCGAACCCCGGTACATGGAGCATCGACAAGATAACACAATATTGAAACACTAATGACAGGCTTTTTTGCGCGATACTTAGCGCGCGCGAAACTAGCCCGATTCTTGTCGTAACTGCGCCCGGCTGCCGCTGCTATTAGTTTAAAGAGCGCCTTTTTCCACACATACATCCGTTTCTGAAAGTGATTTTCTTGCTGCGAAGCCATAATTCTACAAGCCGGTGCGTTTAAAATAGGATTAACCGGGGACCGAGAGCGAGATTTGGGTAATAAACCCGCCCTGCTTTTGAGAGAATTGATGTTTCATTTCCGCTGGTTTTTGTTCCTGTGGCAGGATCTGGTTTTTATAGTTGTCGCGCGTTGGCGCGCGCAGCGGAGGCAAGGACAGGGGAAAAATGCAGGAAGTTGCATGCCCGGCATCGACACGTTGCCTGGCGGTGCTTTTATCTATTTACCTCCGGCGATCGTTGCGTGAGCTAGGCGTATACCTGACGACATTTCGCCGGGAATATCGGGCGACGGTGTGCAGGGCCGCGCACAGGTAAAGTTACGACAGTGATGCAATTTATCGTCGCCGTGTCAGCATGGCATCGCGATAGCGAAGCTGACGTGTAACAGATCGGATACCGATCGCGCCGATGAAAAATCGGCCGCGCCATGCTAGTATCATCCCCTTCGTTCTCCCAAGATTAAGGCCGATGCGCCCGATGCCCATTACACCCGACAAACCACTTTGACTCGCGAAGAATGAACAAACTCACCTCGTAATTTCGCGCCTGCTGCATTTCAATTAAAATCAAATTTCCCGCCAAGCGTTTTCCCTGCCGCAGAGCGAGAGAGATAGAGAGAGAGAGCCGATGGAGAGAAAGCGGAGAGAGAGCTGTCTTTTATTTGGGTCTATTCGTGCTTAGCCAAGCGTCTACGATTCCAAACTTCCAACTCGCTAACTCTCCCCGTACCCTCTCTCTCCTGCTCCTTTATTTGTTTCTCATTATCCCTTTCCCATCAAGCAGTCCGGTGTGTTTTTCCGCCCACTTTTCTGCCCGGCCTTTCCGCGGGAGGTTCCATTCTCTCTCTACGTAGCTCTGGCTCTCGGTCGGTCGTTCGCTCGCTCGCTCGCTCGTTAACCGTGCGCTTTACATCTCCCTCTCTCCTCGGATGCTGCGGCATTCTTACCTCACTCTTTGTTTCCCTGTCTGTTGGGCGCGCCGCCATACCGAGTGTGTTTGCCCCGCGTTCTTCTTTACTGCCCCGAGATGCATCCACACTCTCCTCTGATTCCCATTCCGCGACGGCGAGCTCCTCTCGCGATGGGTGTGGGCTCTCTCGCTCCGCTTCTAACGGCAGCCAGTCGCTTTTCGTCTAACGGTGCCTCGCTATGGGATTATGCAGATTAAACGACAGGCCCTCACGGCCGCGAGACCATTTCCGCGAAAGGGTACTTGTTCGAGCTCGCGCCGCGACCGCGACGCCGATTTTCCGGAGCGCGTTTCAAGCCGCTTCTCTTCCGCGCTCGTCTCTTTGTGATTATGTCGCAAAGAAGCCGGGACTCTCCCGCAAACGTGGCGGACTCCTCGAGCTTTTTAGGCGGGGCCGCAGGCTGCGATTGATTCCTCCTCTGACCTCGATCCTCGTATACCGTTTTTGCCTCGAGTTCCGTTTACCTTCTTTATCATACCTTCAAGGGACTCCACCTAGGAATTGTACCGCTCTCGCCTATTTACCCTCACGAGCATCTGAATCCAGACTGGTTCTTCGATCCCGATCGATTATAATTTGCATATTATGCTTGAAACTCCCGGGCGTAAATGTGTGCGCGCGCCCGATGCCTATTAAGCGCTGCAGTAACTGCGCGGCGGCTTCATAGTTAGGACTAATTCGATTTCCGCCTTTAATGGATGCTTTAGCGCTAATACTCAATAATTTTGTATACTGAAGCTGATCGCGCGCTCGCGTGCCGCAAATTGGGTAGCAGTGTAACGTTTCGGTGGCCAGGACACATGCGATGCCGGCATTTAAGCTGCGGCGCGCTTATACCTCCTGCAAACAATTGCATCTTCGGTGCCCTGTATCGTTGGATGCACGTAAGTAGATCGAGACGGTGGACACAGGCCATTTCCATATTGGAAGAACGCGTAGGAGCATCGCGGTAACTTTCTTAGCCTCTCCGGTGGTAAATCAACCGTCTGACGGTGGTGGATCTATGAAAACTCCTCTAACGCATTCCGATCGCACAAGTGATAAAATGCTAATCAGCGTATGGCTTGCTAATTGAAATTCCTACGCAATATTGATTGAATATTGTGTGGTAGGCGATAAAAGACATCCTTTACGCATTAAGTTACTTATTTTTTAGATTGATTTAAAGAAGCACGCCAGGTATTAAATGGATGAGAAAATGTTGAGGCTGGCATGAGCAGACATCAAAAAATTAGTTTCTCCATTGCAGAAAAGCTTCATCCCGCAAATTGGCTGGGGAGTATTTAACGGAGCAAGAGATACAAATCTAGGGGGACGGTGGATGCCGAGGTGCAACAGGAGGGCGACACAATGGCACCGCTGTGGAGATTAGTACAGGAATTTTCGCGAGAAATAAAACGGATTAATGGGGCGAGTGATATGTACGATAGCAAGAAGAATGAAAGGCAGTGCGTGAGAGAGAGAGAGAGAGAAAGGGAGAAAGAAAGCGAGAAAAGAGGATCCGGAATGTTCCATCTGCCGCGGAGGCACGTGCCGCGGTCACAGGACGTAAATCAGCGCACGTGCTTCTCGAGCCTCGAGCTTTTCTCTGTCGGACGAGGTTGGCCTGGCCCCGATATATCTAATATGATCGATCGCTTCCTCACCTAATGCCGGCCTCCCCGGGAACTGTGTACGTCCCCGCCGACGATGATTCGATAATTAAGTCGGCCGGCGAAACATTTCCGGCCGGTTCAATGCGAAACGAGGCTTCAATTTTTGCCGACTCTCATTCCCCCACGATCCCCCGTGAGTTGTCGTGTTACTAAAGCCGTTTATTTAGGCAGAAAACAGGAAACGCTTTAATTGTGATGTCGCATCAATTTAATTGGAGGTACAACGCCGGATACTGTACGCTTCAGTGGTCACGTCCGTTCTGTCTTTCTCGGACTTGTATGGATTTAATTGGGAATTTTATTTAACTAAGAGCTCCGAGCGAATAGTTTCGCTTTTGCGTCTGCTCTCTTTGCCGAGGGACAGCCCAGCCCCATTGTAACTCCTGGCGTATAAATATTGTTCTCTCGCATTTAATCCATAATGCCGGCTGATTTCCCGTCGATCGTCGCTTTATTGGGATGTAGGGTCGAGGCGTGTCTAAATGCTCCAAGTGGTGGGGTATCGATCTCTCATCTCCGTGAATTTCATTCGCTTATCCGGATAATCCAATTCCGCCTATGATATTCAATTGGAAGCAATCTTCCCTGAACGATCCACTTTCCCGGTAGTATTCTTGGGTATGCATTCGTGTGTACGCGGATACATGCTAAACCACTCAGCCAGGGCCGAATAAAGTGAAACATACTCATCCTCGTGCCGCGAATATGAATATTCTCCAATCGGCAGCGCAAGTAATTACTATGTATTGGCGAGGAAGCTCTGCGCCAAGTAATTGCCATGCGCTCGTAATTGCTTTTTTCTACCGAGCGTTTCAAACACGCGCGATGTACCGACCAGCGCTTGTAATTATTGTTTGAAATAGGCTGCGCTGAAATAGATTCTGGAGCTTCTCCATCCTCGACCCTAAACCGCTCTCGAACTCCGAACAAGACTTTTTCTTTAAAATGAACAATTTAAGTTTTGATTGCACAAGATATCTCTGGCTGCGATCGTCCTGCGCTGCTCCAGCGCTCAAATGTCAAATGGGCAGTTTCGAATTAATTAAAACTTTATTGTACTTCCGACTGCTTGCCCGGAACACGCTGTTTGTTCCGTTGATCGGTGCTTGAAATAAACGTAACTGGCGATCAAATTGCAATTAATTCTCTTAGCGGGGAAAAGTCCGCGGAAATTACCATTTCCCACGTACCACTGGCTGTTCGCGCGACGAGCGTGTGTGTATGCGTCAGCGCGCGCGCGCATATGTGCGATGCATGCGCCAGGACGCTAGGTTGACGGTGCCACGAGTGAGCCGCGGGCGAAAACGATAATGCGACTGGCGAATAGCCGAGACAGCGTTACGTAAGAGTCCGGACGAGCGGGCCGCGAGAAAGAGAAAGGAGTTGCGCGCGGCAAGATGGGAGAAGTCGAAGGAGGTGCTGCAGAACGCGCGATCACTACTTTATCCTTATGCAGGACTCGCGCTCTCTTCTCTCTTCTCTCTTCTCTCTCCTTTTCTCTGGTTGGATTGGAGCGAGGCCTCGGCCGAGCGGCGGAGGAGCGAGAGAGTGGCGCTCGACCGCGCCAAGTAGAAAAGACCAGTCAGCCTCAGACAGAGACCAGCGCTCCGCCGCGCGCATTCGAGGGAAGATATTCGAGGGAAGTGATTTACCGCAAATTGCCCGTTCCCCGAGCCGCATTAAGCATTGGGCAATCGCGTGCATGTGGCAACGGCATGTGCAGCCAAGGGTGCGCGAGAGTGCCGAGCTGGCGAATCGCTATTCCTCCCAATCACCAAAGACCCTTTGCTACTCAAACGGTCTTCGATCCGCCGGCCTTCCCAGAAATACACCACCACTTTTTCCACAAGAACTAACTATAAAGTAAGAACAGCTACCCTTTTCACACAAAAATCTTTATTCCCGAATCTCATGAATCCATATCCCAAGGATCATCCTCCGCGATAAAACTCTGGTTTCATTGCTAATAAAATATATCCCTCGAGTGGCCCGACCACCCGTACGCGTAAGTGCGGCGAGAGCTCGTAAGAAATGCCGACCAAGAGTCAGCGGGTCATCAGTGCGTCTTGCAAGAAGTTTAATAAATAGCTGGCGAGCGCGGGTCATCGGTCGGCGCGCGCTGACAATAAGAATGACAGTGGATCGGCTCGACTACAATGTCGCGATGGGTTGGGGCGGGCATGGCTGAGAATTGGCCGCGTAATTTTACCCGCTCGAGGAGTGAGTAGTGGCGCGCCATTATCCTGAAAGCTTGATATATAGCTCGGCGAAATTGCGGGTAATTAACTGTTACGTGCAATTGGTAATTACAGCCGTGTCCGCTGTCGACGAGCGTTCTTGAGATACGTGGGTCGAGTGGATGGTCTTAGCTTTCGGGGAATGTTGCGCTATCGTTTTATCCCTGGTACTTGGCTGCTTCCATCGAGTGGTGCGGCTGCTTGGCATGCAAGCCGTTGGTGTGACCTAGGGCGGACCTTTCGCTCGGCTCGCTCGACTCCTTCGCTACTGACAATATTATTATCGCATTCCCTCTGCTTATCATAGTCAGGCCGCGCACTATTAGCATGCTCGCGTCTGCCGCTTCGCGATTCCCCCGGGAGATCGACGACTTTCTTCCAATCGCAAATGAACGAGGCTCCCAAGTGCAGAAGCATTCGCGGACATCCATAGAAGGCCGCTGGTTCCGACAGAGCGTGGCATTGCTTTCGCAAGTGGCCGCAGCGCAGAACACTTGGGAAACTTTCTGTCGGGAATTACGCGTCTATTTGGGTGACCGCCGCTCCTTTTTCCCGGCGATCCTCGCGAAGATTTGCCCAGGCAAACTTTCGGCTCGTTACGTACCGGCTCTCGTGATTCCCCGCCGACGTTGTAAGAAAGCGTCGCAGGCGGCAGTGCGCCACGTAAGAAACCAAGTGCAACTCTCGCCGACGATTGCTCAGCATTCTTCCTCGTTGGCGAACGCGATATCTCGACGTTCTATTATTAACGGATTTGCAGAAAGCGTGAAAGGCTTCCGGTAGATTTGAAGCGAGGGATTATGTGTCTCTGGTGGATGGCGGAGTTTTAGCTGCTGTTAGGTTGATAGAAATTGGGGAAAGGAAAGTCGATGTGTTCCGGCGTAGGTATCCCTGTAGTCGATAGATTTGGAGGGGCGAGAACTCGGTATAAGACTCTCCAGGCTCGTTCGCAGAAATGAAACACACCTGCACCGCGCCCGGACATTTATTGTTATTACTTCTCCCGAACGGTGGGCGCCGCTCGATATTAATGGTAATACTTACTCGATACTGCCGATACACCGAGTGCGGTCTTTGCAAGGGAAAACCCGAGCAAGCCTCCGCCATTATTCTTCCGGCTTGGCTCCGGCACAGCGTCCACTGGGCGGGGGAAGCCTGATGCGAATCGATACGTAATTAACACATTTGTTAGTTCCCCTGACTGGCAATGTTCACGATCCCGACTTCGAATAAACTGAAGCAGCTTGTAGTTACTACCAGTATCGCGATATTAACATCCGCTTGGTTATTGTGCCGCACGCAGTCCCCGCGAGCGCGGCAATGGAGTTTCGATAATTCCAAGCCCACACGTGTACACGGATATTTTGAATTTCGTTTTTAACCATTCCAGAGTCGAAATGACTGAAAAAAGCGTGGTAGCAACCTTACTAGGAAATGTAGCTGGTTGCTGGAACAAAAGGCCGCAACTTTGACCAACAAGAATCCCCCTCTCTCTCTACCGCGTGAGATACTGTTCAGAAAGAATTCAGTAATTGAAAAGCGGAGGCGTAGAAAGGGTGGTGGTTGAATGCCAAAACGAAACGCAAATGTGTGTCTCGTTGTTCCCTTTGTTTTGGCCGCAGCTGGCAAGGACTTTGAGAGAAACCGAAAGAGCGAGGGAGAAGGAGGAGGGAAAAGTAGGAAAGGAAAGCTTCCACCGATTCCCCTGGAATGAGCATCGCGTGGCTTTCGTTGCGAGTGGTTGTCGTCCGTGTGCTGGTACTGTGTTGTGTCTTATCAGCTGGTATGTAGGTCGGAGCAGGCAATTAGATGGTAACAGCGAGGTGCGTAATTCGCTTTCCGAGTGAACGTCCTCTCCGTGCACTTGCACAGCAGAATCATTATTAGCTTCGCATCGAGACTTGTTGAATTAATAGACAATGTTATACACGATAAAGCAGGATATTTCTATATGCTCCGGCTTTATTTGAATTTCCAGAGTATTGCTGAAGCATAAATCAGCCGGAGCGAGGGTATTGTTTTTACGGATATCGGAGGAACAGGAATGATCGTGCAATCTGGGGTTACAGAGAATCGAGCGATTTAGTCGGGCGAGGATACGAGCGGAAATTATGTTCGAATTGACCCACCGGCGGCGCGAGCACGTTGTAGCAACTCACTCTTATCCTCTTTTATGGAGACTGGAAAATATACTATTTCCGATTTTACCTCGCTCGAACCTAAGCGTCGGAATAACTTATGACCCCGTAATTTCATTTGCAAGTGCAACCTTCTCCTAAGGTATTCGACGCCGCGCCGGCTCTCCCTGCGAATCTACAAACATTGTGATTCAGTGAGCGCGAACCTCGAAGAAATCCATTTTCCCCTAGAGTCGCTATTGCTGAAGTCTCGGGGCAGACACGGGGGCGAGGGAAAGAGGGAACGGGATCGAGTGAGAGAGAGAGAGAGGCAGAGAGAGAGGAGCTAAATCGGCGAGCCAGCCCGACTGTTACGCCGATCCTTGCATCGCGAATCAGATCACGAAACGAGCTTTGGACTCGTTCACGAGTCATCAACGTGAAAGCTCTTCGGGAATAGCGGGCCAGCGAGTGGAAGCGCACTGCGATTGAGAATTAGTTTGGCGCCACGTCGATTAGAAACTGTCTGCTCGATTCGCTCGATTCGCTTCTAATAATGAAAGAAAATTGCCGCGCGCGCGTTCTCCGCCAGTTCTCTGCCAGCACTGAAAACCGGCGCATGCTAGCTGCACACACAGACAGAGACGCACGCGTGCGCGTTTACACGCCTGCACAAACATCGTTACAACCGCACTCCGAATTTCGTCGAGCGTTGCAATAATATTTGAGAAAGTTTAATGGGCCGCAGTGCACGCGCGCGCCGCGCCGTGGTGCACGCGAAATGTTTCATAACAGGTGGCCGGGCGAACTTTGTGCGCCGCGATTGGCGGCTCGATTCTAATAAAATTATCTCGAGCGCCTAACTGTACACACACGCGTCGGGAGCAGGCTGTTTCAACAATGCAACCAAGTCCGCTCCCGATTAAAGCTTGTTTACAAATAAACCTCGATGCGATAACGATACGCATTCGTTCTCTCGGTGGATAGGACGAACGTGTGATAGAGAAAGAGAGAGAGAGAGTCGGTATTAGACGGGGAGTGGAGGCTCTCGTAAACAGTTAGAATGATTGGCGTATAAAAACTAATTATTACTCTGTTTCTATTTCAGGTAAGAGCTCGTTGACGGGCGGTGCTGAGTCGACTGCCGCGTGAGTTACCTCCGGCTACCTTCGTCCGGAGCCCTCGTAAGTCGCGTCAGCTGTTGCAGTTAATTAAACTTTATTTCCGCCCGACCGTTTCAGTTTTATGAATATGCACTGGGATTTCTAAGAAACTTGCCGGACCGTTAGGAGAACTTTGTAGTTCCGCACGCCAGCGATCTGTTTCAAAGCTTTCCCATGCTTTCCTCGATCCTTTATAACCCGCTAGTTTGAGGAGTATATTTGTCCTTAATTTCCCATTTAATTATTTTAGAGAACAAAGTAACATAGCTGCTGTCGAAATTCCTCGCTTTTGAAGCAGCTTTCCGCGTTCCTTATAATTATTAAAACTGACGGTGCGTCGCGGTAGGTGAGCGTCCGTGATGATGTTCACAAACGATCTCTCCCTCTCCTCATTCGTCTCGGTTGCACTCACTCCCTCGGCATCTCATTCAGAGGAATGTAAATGAAGCGACATTATAAAAGTTGCCGCGCTGAAAATGCAGCACGGCCTACTATGCCACTTTCATTAATATCATTAAACTTTGCGCATTAAGAGCCCGAGTCCCTCAGCGAACCTTGGCTGCCGCTCTCACTCTCCGGCTCACTAACGCCTTCCCTTCCATCCTGGGGAGTTTGCATTGAAATTGCGAGTCACCAACACCCGCCAGGGGCCCGGTCACACGTACGCCCGGCGGAGTCCAGGCGCCAAGGACCGTCGAACGAACACAAATTACTTGCCTTCAGTCTCCGCTCTTCACTCCATTTTCTCGCCTTTTTTCCCACCTCGGACTTCCGCCGCGCCGCGCCGGCCTTTTCACCCGTCCACTATCGCGCGCCCGCCGCCCTACAATGAAAAAGCCCCGGCTATCTCGCCGGAATTCATTAATCCCCGCGAACTTACTTCAAACGTTTGCTTAATAAGGCGCACGCGATCCTTTTTCTTGAAATTCGGTTTGCCCGAATGCCGGACCGCCGCCCTTGCAACCTGCTGTTAGATCGGAAGATACCTCGGAACTCCGGGCTTCTCGGAAGCCAGCTGCGTAGTTAGTGACAGCCAGTGCTAAGGGAGGTGAATGACTGGCGATATTTGCTTGAACCTGTGATAGATAAAGTGGGGAGATGGCTGACAATTTGGAGCAGAGTGGAGAGAGTATGATGGTAGAGTAAACCGAGATGGAGATCGATGCCGGAGTCGACGCCTGTCGGGACAAGGTGGGTCAGTAACCATGGGGTATTTGTCAAAAATTAACGCCACTCTCGGGATCGATGGGATCGCGTGTGTCGGCGGAGAGCTTCGTGCCCGATGAAGTCGGCAGTGGGCATAGTATACGTGCACGCGCCTTCCTGAATAGATTACTCTATCGCGCGGCTTCGGGTTCATATGAAATATCAGGTTTCCCCTTGAAACGCATGGTGTACCTGCCGGAAGTGTACAAAGCGGAGTATTTGCTAATTTATCGCGGAGGAGCTCCGAGCTCCAATATGCTTCCCAGCTCTAGTATGCTTGCTACAGATGGGATGGCTACGTAGAATTATGTGCAAGTGCTTAGAGAAGAGAAGGGAGCGAGAGAGAGGGCGAGGGCTTTCGCGAGTTTTGCAGTACTTGCGCGGACGTGTGACTTTGCAAAGTCGCGTTACCGTCGACAGGTAGATAGGAGGTCGGGATTCCCCGTCGGCGAGGAAAATGCCGAGGGTCAAATACATACAAGGGCGGAGCGGAGAAAAACGCTCGTAACAACTGGCAATGCGCTCAGCGAATGTTCTACATAGATAGGACGTCGAAACAGCAGTGATCCGTGTCTTTGGTTGTTACTATGATTACACGCGGTGGTTTCACGGCTGACCAACCACGCGTCGCGCTATTACTAATACCCTCTCCGCTTAAAGCCGCGTTCTCATTCGCCGTAATCCAGCATTAGTCGCATAATTTGTCCTCTTAGCCCCGCTCGAGCCGCGGAAATAGGGAGAGGGAGAGGGGAGCGCAGTCGCACGGGTTCACTCGCATCGATAAGTTTCACGTGTCGAAAGATTAATTCCATACAAGTGGCGCGCACTACGAGCCATGCAAAGCATTGATGCGCGACCGACTGATGCGCAGGCCGATTCGGTGCGGCTCCGACGGAAAACAGGAGTAATGGGAGCGGATGGTTCTCACGGGGGCTTGTCGGCACCATTAATTTCTTCGGCTTGTAATCGAATCGCGGAAAGATTCGGAGAGCACGATTTCCCGGCCAAGAAATTCCAGGTGGGAATGCTGGCCCGGTGAGAAGTGGGCATTGATCGCTTTTTTCTCGCGCGCGGCCCTGCCGCTTAACATGACTCGGGGGAGAATGGAGCGCGCACTCCGAATGAGACGAGGCAGCCGCCGCCCCCGAGCGAAAAACCTCCGGCGGCGAATTGTCTTTCGAAGTCGTTTGACAAACTCGCCCTCCGCCCGTGAGAGACCGTGAGAGAGCTTCGCGCACCGGGTGTGTGTGTTCTCGAGCGTCTTCTTTCGGCCAGGTTCCCCGTCTCGGCCATGGAAAAACGTCCAACCTCGCGCGCTGGATTAGCTGAGCTGGTCCATAAAGGAGACCAGAAGCACAAAGTCAGCAGTCATTTCGCTCCGCCGTCCCAGGATGCATCTGGTACTCGTGGATGGAATACCCTTTTTAACGATCCCTAGATCACCAACTCGTGTTCCACCCTTACTCTTCCTCCGCTCGTACTCGCCCCCGTAAAACCCACTAATTCCGGGAACGGCGCTTCAAATTTCCGTGTTACGAGGAGATAACGGATATCATGGGGCGATTCTTTCGCGGCCTTGTGGCGTAATGAGGATCTCAAAGTTCCTGATGAACAAGTCAGGCATGAAGCGAAGAAAACTAATTATCACAACTCTATGAAATATGCATGAGCCCACTCCGTCAATCTAGTCAACTCTCTCTCTCTCCCTCTCTCTCACTCTGATGCCCGAGAGCCCGAAAGTCTGCAGCTACAATTCTGCCTCTCCAGGATATTCGACTGGTCGGAGAGGGAAGTTGAATCCACACCAGTATTTGAAGGGATTGTCGATTCCCTGCGTTTGAAGTTTGTCCCGTGAGACCAAGACGTCCTCGTAGATCAGGGCGGCCCATTATCCATTTACATGCGGATCGCCCCGAATACTGATCAGCCGCTTTGTTGTGCTTCCCCGAATCGCAATCGAATGCCGTCCGGGCGGTCCGTCCCTTAAATATTCCAAAGAGCACTATCGATAAACCCTTAGACCCCTTTGACCCCTTCTGCCTGTTCGTTTCCCGGATTCGCTCGAGTGTTCGCCCAGACCCAGACGAACGGTGCGCACGTAAGCCGAGGGAGCTGAATAACGTGTTTATTAATTAAACGAGTAACGACTGTTGTTGTTCCCTGGCCGGCTCAAGTGAGAGTTGGGAAAAGGGTTGGAAGTGGAGTGTAACGACCTTTCGTCTTAATGATAGCAGCCCGGTTCGCCGGGTTTCCCCCTTAATCCCCTGTTTCCTTCTGGACCTCGTATCTTTCTACGGAGTATACCGTGCCGCCCTTTCCCTTTTCTCCTCCCTCTCCTCTCTCTCTCTCTCCCTCTCTCTTCTTCTTCTTCTTTATACTCTCGCTGTATAGTCGATCTTCAGTTATCTTCAAGCGAACTCCTTGCAGCCCAGAGATTTATGGGGCCTCGCTAAGAAGCCCTATAGCGTTTACTTGTTCTCCTTCGTGCTCTTATCGGGATTCGAGATTTCCAAAGGTTCTTGCGTGCCGTGGCAGTAAACGCGCCCGATTCTAATGGAAGTACGTACTAATTGCCGCTATTTGCCCTCTGACGATTTTACGCCCGCTCCCCTCCGTGAAGAATGAGATATGATAGCGTGCGCGATCCAATAAATAGTTGGAAGAGTATTGCCTCCTGCCAGGCCTAACCAGCTCCAACTATACGAGGATTTAGTGCTCGCTCTACATTACTCTTCCCGACGAGGGAAACGGTCCATCGGCTGAACGGAAGCCTGTCGAATGTCCCATTAAACTATCCCTAAGTCGATTGCTAGGGACAAAGACGACACGGCGTAGTTCGGCCGGTATTATTTATGTAATGTAGACCCTAGGTTGATGCTAGTCAGTTAGACGGGACGTGCTTCTCCCCCACGACAATGGGCCAGTCTTGTGAAACTGGGCGCGCGCGGCCGCTTCGCTCGAGTGTTAAACTTTTTGTGTTATATAATCCAGCGTGTTGGTATGTAACTGGGTGCCATTGTTTCCTCAAGAGTAAGTCCACTCGAGGGATTTGCCCCGGGGAAGACGTGTGTGTATGGTAATAGTTTGAGGAAGTCTGCCGTTTACGTGTCGCTTCGCCTCGATAGCGGCACGTAACGCCTGTCGTATCGTATGCCACGTTTAATCCAATGCGCGCTCGACGCCCACTCCCCGCCGATTTTAGATGCTCCGCTCAATCCCGCGGCGTCCCCGAGGATCGTCAAACATCCACCTCGCCTTACCGTTAAATCTACCCGCGAAAGAATCCCCCGACGTGGGTGGAGTGTACTCTTCCCATTCGATCCACCGGTACAAAGTAAGGAAGTACACGCGGTTGTCGGAATACTCGCCGTCAATTCACCTCGATTGTCCAGCTTTTGTCTTGTCAGCGGATACTCCGCAGCCCGATCTCCCGATCTCCCGTTGAAGGACGAGAGGGAGCAGATCTAATTGTATTTATGGCAAGTATGGAACCCCGCCGGTGAGACGAGCGAGCGGTACTTCGCCAGTGTCAAGTTCGGCTTTTCCCCAGTACTCGGGTACATTTATCCGCGCATGCTGCATCCGCAATGTAGAGATACGTGAAAGTACCGCGCTGATCTTTCATAGTGATACACACACATACACATGTCCGCCGGCGACTATATGCGAGCCGACTTTTCCCTTTGTGCGGATAGAGCGGGCATCCTGCTTTGAAAGAGATCACAGTCCTTCTCGTGGACGCATCGCATCATATCGAGCTTTGCCTCGCGGCTCCTCCATGCACCACCTCTCATTTTTACGTAAGCTCGTATCTCCGCTCCTCTGGTCTACCATCGGAATAAATATCGTTGTGTGCCTTTGTCGTGCTGTTGGCTTTAGCGTCGCTGCTAAAGAGAATGACATTCTCGTCCTGATGACACTACTCCTACGCGGCAGCGCGCGATCACACGACACAGCCCGAGCGATCTTATTGACACGCTGATCTAAAAGTGTCTCGCGGCACCGCCGCTAAAAGGGAGAAAGACGCGCACAAGCTGCAGGAAGATGAAACAAGTCTGATAATTAGTAGCTTGTAACGATCTGACGATCGGCGCGGAAAAGCGGGCTTTTCCTGTCGGCGTTGCCTGGTTGCGATGGATTGCAGGGTTTGTCACTTACCGTTAACTGTGTCAATAGCCTCCCGCGTGCACGCACGCATGCACGCAGCGACGCACGCTATGAGTGGCCTGTGCAGCCTTCCGTGCGCCCTGCTGCTCTATGAAAACAGCCGCGGTTGCTTTGCCATGGGATTTACGGCACTGCAGTGGGTTTACGGTAGTCGCATTCCGGCGCGTATCTAATAGCGCTCAGTGAAAGTCTCCTGCTCGCCGGTGGTATCGGCCCAGGGACACATCTCCGCGTCTCGGTATGATAGCCGGTTTCATCTCGGTTTCTTTATAGGAGCAAAATTGAGTATTACCCGGCTGGCGCGCGCTCTTCCAATCTACTTGGCGCTGAGGGCTGGCACGCGTTAATTGCATTAGATAGTAGAGTACGCTCGCACTCGGCCAACGCGCCGGCTGTACCGTACTCCCCGCGAGCGAGCGCAGAAACGCGCAACAAGTGTGACTACTTCATCAATCTCCGCGAGTTTGCGTGAGTGGGCGTGAGAAACTAGCTTGTACCAGGCAGATGGATGCAGCCGGGAAAGGGAAAAGGTGTTGGTGAGACGACTTGGCCGAGAGGGAGAGAGAGGGAGAGAGAGGGAGAGAGAGTGGAGGCGGCGCGTGTTCTCTCGCTGCCGCCGCCGTCTGTGTTCGAAAGGTCGCATTTCTCGAGAATGAGAGTTACGCCTACGCCCGCTCTATCGGCCTCCGGGAGAGTGCATTATCGCCTCGATACACCTTGCTTTCATCCTACCATTACCGTCGGTCCAGTTCCACTCGGCCATAACAAGCAATATCCGTATATGTGTTTGCTGAATATTATAATCCACCGCTCGAATTTCGACCAGATGGTATTTCTATGTTATTATTAATGCTGAATAACGGTGGGATGCGGGTTTTCGACAAATGACACGCTTCGGGACGATTCTTTTCGGTATTCAGCAGGCAGTGCACGCGCGCTTGGGCTTCGTATAAAATTACTGTTGATCAAATGGTAATAATTACGGCTTACTTGCCCGTGGCAATTAATAATGCATGGGTTGTGTTTTTTCGACGATTCAACGACCTGCTTTGGTAGCCCGTTTCGTTCGCTGTGTTACAGTGATTAAGCGGGACGGAAAAATATTATGTAATTTGCACAGTACATCGAATTGTGCCCGGCGCGACGAATAAATTTGAAGTACCGAATCAACGTATTTTTTGATTGGGCGGGAGAAGTCGCCCGAGCGTAGAATAAAATTGGTTTTTTAGATAAATTGCTGGGTCACCGAGTACGGTGCTTGTAGCATTCACTTTCTCCCTTTCTCTTTCAGCGGAATTATTGTCTACGTTTGTATCTTACTCTGGACTCGTTTTGACCCGATTTCCATTGTATCGATTGTAATACAATAGCCACACGAAACGGGTAGCATCTTACTGGCTTGTGCCCGCGGTGGCATCGAGTGCACATTAATCATACACAGCGAACCCAATACCAGCCTCGACTTGTCTTACGTATGAAATGACAGATATAGCAACATCGATACGGGAACAGCTTTCAATAACCGCGATGATATAGAGCCTCCCAATTAATTGGAATGCAGCTTCGGGGTGGGAGAGAACCGTATTTCGGATTGATTGTGCAACGAAATAATTGATGATCTGTTATGAGCGAGTCAGCATTGTTCCCTTCGAAGCTGACTTATTGCGCTTAAGGTCACAATCGTGTCTCAAGAGGCGCACTGAAACCGAGCGTTGCCTTTCCCACGCAAGTGGCCGAAGCTGTTCCTCTAGAGGAAAGCTCCGGCCTCTTTTATACCCGAGATTAAATCACCTTTACGAAATGAGGCGCGCCCTGCGAAACGCCTGCATTTTCGATGACGCTCACGAGATCCACGGACTCTCACGGAGTGGCAGGTGCCATTCTGCTTGACGCATTGTCGCGCCGAAAATCCAACTAAGAACTGGTAGCCTCTTAAATCATGGATTTTCTCTCGACACGGATATCAACGGCCGTGCCCTCTTCTTTCACTCATGTTCCGCTCCTCGTTATTTCGTCCAATACCTTCCCGACATTTAGAGTGTGTGTTCCTCCGAGTGCAGCCATTAGCCTTTCACCTTAAACCCGATCTCTAGAGAGTCAGAGCCCCGATTGCGAAAGTGATTTGATGATTTTCCAAGCGCTCGCGCTCGGAAGGTGTGGTGTTGCAGAATTCGATGTGAATGTTACGGGGTTCTTGTTGTCACCGAGGGCGTCACCCTACTTCGCGATTATCATAAATTACAATCGCTCATCTGCTGCGTATTAAGTGACCGGGATCTTCTCGCGGATACTGCCGCCAGTTTAATTAAAAGACTCGAGCTCGTACCGGGCGAAAAATAGCCAACTCCGACGGGGATGAACTAATCTCGACTAATTATCGTAATAGATATCTTCGCTGCGTTGGAAATCTCCGAGGGGTTGGCTGCGGCTGGAAGTCAAGCGTATAATGAACCAGTGCTCGCTTTCCACGCAGAGCGGGATGGAAAGAGATGAAAAAGGAGCAACCCCAGTACAGTTCTCCGGTCAAGAAGCCGATAACAGGATAATTAACTCGAGAAAATTCGGTATTGAGGAGACGAGCAGGAGCGGGCCCCATCCAGTCGGATGAATCCTCTGCTGCTTCTGCTACTACTGTTGCTCTTGTTACTCGATACTATCGACTACCTCCTCTGCAACATGTATAATCCCCTGGATACCCGGGCGACTGACTCACCCCGAACGAGTTTTCGCACGTGCAGCCAACATTAACGGGCTCTTATATCTCCAAACCAGTTGCCTCTCTGTTTTTAGATTCTCCACCTTTATTGGCCATCTAGCTCCATGTTCGGGTACGCGCGAGAGACATCGGCTAATCTCCGATCGAGAGATCGGCGGATGCAAGTTGTGATGAATCGCTTTCAGATTAGCAACCAGCCGACAAGTTCCGCGCAGCTCATTTTTCAGACGCGCTCTGACCGCACCATTTGCCAGCTCTCGTATGAGTTTGTCAGAGGCGGGTATGGTGTCACCGACTCACTCTCGGCATACATACATATTTTCTTTCCACGCTCGATGTTCCTGCACCTGCGAGTGTCACCATCCACTCCCGGCCGGCTCCCCGCTACGCTCTCGAGGAGTCTCTCTACCAGTGTATTTATCACGCTCTGACATTCGCTTTCAACATTCTTACCGCCTGTCCGACAGTCTAACTCGCGGGGGCCAGTGGGGAGAGGGGGACTTTCGCGCTCCTCCACTTTTCTGCCGGCGAGCTCGCACACTCTACTAAATCAAGGGGAGTTGAAGCCTGTAAACTGCCGGTGTTCGCCGTGTATTTTTATAGCCGGGCTCCAGTGAGGAACGAGCGTGTTTCCACGGGGGTAATTAAATCGAATTAATTGGCAGCCAAGGGAGATTCGGCGCGAGGGGCCATTGAGGAAAAGTTGGCGGGTGGTCGGAGAAAGGTTGAGTATTTTCGGTGCTCGCGCGTAATCCGTCCCCGTCACACTACTAGCGATCGATCGAGCGGCTTTGATTGACGTTCGAAACCTAATATCCGAAATGCGTCAGGGAGAAGAGGTCGGGAAATGTATGAGGGCCGCCCTTGGGGAGGGCGCGAGCGGCGAGCGGCTTTATACGGAGAGCGAGGTCTCCATAAAGACGTCCGCAACCCTGGCGATAATCGACTTTCGTGTCATTTCCCCGTTGGAAACTGACGTTATAGTATACGCCGCTGTCACTTGGCTAAACTCGTCCCTCTCTCTCTCTTCCTCTAGTTCTCCTGTTCTTTCATTCTCACTGTACTATGTCAGTCGAGTCGCTCTCGATACCGTCGGCGTCAACGCTTCTGTCTGACACTGGGTTATTGCACTTTTTGATTTGCTGCTCCTCAGCCCGTCCACTTACCCCAACTCCAATCCCCCTTTGAATTCCTAAGAATCCTCCGAATCCCACGTGCTTGTTCACACTTGTTCCTCCCGGAGGGCCCTCCACCCACTTTCCAATTGATACCCACCCAGGATCGAATACCAAATACGTAAAATGATTGATACAGCAGCGGCAAACGTGCAAAAGTGGGATTGCACGGGGCGCGATGGGGAAAGCGAAGGTGTTTCGCTCGAATCAACACTTTTTCGCGGGCGCGCGGCGAGAGGAGCGGGGATTCGCGTAATTTCAGAAAGGTCAACACGCTCGCACATGTGTTACGTGAACCTATCCCGGCGTTCTCGCGCGAATTCCAATTGGGACTGCGAATTAACGAAGCAAAGGTGAAAGGCTACCGAGGGAACAAAGCACTGGCGAGAGTTTTTCTTCGCAGGCGTCGCCCTGGCACGTAGCTACGACTTTGCGTTCCTCGGCTGGGCGCCACTGACAATGGCGATCGCGGCAAGGTGTCCTCGACCGCGGAACAGGAGCACCGAGGGATATTACAAAGGGGGCGACTTCCGTGCGCGCAATTCGAAGTCGTGTCCGTACAGCCAGTTGAAAGTCTTGCCTCTTGTAATTGACGGAGTACTCCGCCGCTTTCTTTTGCCGGGCGCGGGAGCCGCCGCTCCTTCTTCTTCTGGCTTTTCTTCTTCGTTGAGTTCTCATCCGCTGACTTGTCCGCTCTCGAACGCCGGCCTCGCAACCAGACACACGAGCTCTGCTCTAAATTCATCCATTCGAGAAGCCGCGGGATAGTACGCGCTCAGGATTACTCTGTTCTGCGTTTTTCCTTTGCCGCGCTGGCCTCGGCTCGCTTGTGCGCGAGTGACGGCCCTGCCGTTTCTTACCTCGGCAGCCTCGTGCAACTTGCACTGCTTTGAAGCGAGGCTGCTTTAATGCGCTTTCTATGCTACCACGCTCTCAGTAAAAAGGGCGCGTCGCTCTTCTCGCCCGGCGAGAGTCAGTCCTGGCGGATCTTCCTCATATTTTCCATTAGATTACCAAGAAATAGCAGACCGAGAGCGGGAAAAGTTGGTCCTGGCCGGGCGTCACGTGTGACTAGTCTTGGCTGGTGTCAAGCGAACTTCACGCTTTCCTGGGCATCGGTGGACGCCGCGGTAGATTGACGGTGCGCCTCCAACTGGTTCGAATGAGAATGGCGTGAAAAATGGCGGAGGCCGGAGCGTATAAATTTTCCCGGTGCTTCCCGCCGCGGAGGAAGGATCGCTCTCACGCCTCGGCCGATTGAGATCTATAGGCCCGTTTCGACCAGTGCATCCAGTGGCGAGCGCGCGAAAACGAACCCAAGGACTAATGAACCAGTGTCCCGAGGGTCTTAACTACTGCCATTAAATCCCGGCGTATCGTGTAATCCAGTCGCAATGTGCTCGTTTCTGATACACTTGCACTGTAATCAAATGCCCTCTCCGTACTCCCCGAGAATTGGCACCGGTGCTTTTACTCTTAAATAGTAATCGACATAGATCAGGCATTCGCGGAAATTGGCGGAATAGTACGCGCCAAGACAGAGTTAGGGCGAATGCAGGGAATAGACCAGTAGCTGGGCGCAGTTCCAGTTGTGGAGAGAGCTCTCGCGATCCTCTCCCGATTAGGATTTATAAGGTGGTCCGTGCGGATATACATTTACAGTCAACGCTCTAACAGCCTCGTCCAGGAAGAATCCGGGATTCCCATAAAGAAATATACCTGGCCGAATGGGACGCTGACGCAATTCCCTTGCTAGTAATCTGCAACTGTTCCCCTCTGACATTTCGTCCTCGTGGAGTCCATCGATTTCAATTAAGCTGTCGTAATAAAATGAACTCCAGTTCCACGCCCGTGTTATTTATTTAGCATGAAGAATACGATGACTATTTACCTTTACTTAAGAGGTAAACTAGTCGTTCGACACCTTGCAGAATCACACGGGATTCTTGGATAGGGTAATCAATTTTATGCCTGGACGAGCCTCCAAACTATAAATTAATAAAGCCCAAATTCAAGTATTTATTTAGTTGGGGCTAGTATTGAAAAACATTGAACTGACCTGTGTCTGAGGGCCTGTGTACGGCAGGAGCTCAGGCATAAAAGTCAGCCGGCTGAGTGAGTTAGTTATTGCTCAGTGAGCACGCGTTTTGAAGGACAGTGCGTAGGAATCGAGCTCAAGTGGGTTAATAGCGTCGTCGCTAATGGTCACTGAGCTTTGGCAGCAGGTAAACCACCTGTTGTGGCGGCGTGTTCGGTCTGAAAGTAGTGTTGTGCGTAGCACGTGCCGAGAATGAGTTATGCAAGTTCACTCTGTGCGTCTATGCCCGTTATTCCTTTCATCCAGCATAGAGTGGAAGAGGAAAGTATTGTATAGGCTCAGTCTTCTGAAGAACTCTCAAACTCTCCTATCCAAAACCCTTTTACTTAGTAAAATGTTTGCGTTGTTACATTAGTTGTTTAAAAAGTGCTAAATGCAGTGTTTATGATATCGTCCCTTTCATTTTTATGTTCACAATTCAAGTTTCACGAACACGAATGTAAGATTTATCGATTAACAAAGAAGGAGCTCGGCAACAACATTCCCATGTAATGTGATTACTTCCCTCCGCGAGTGGATGCGAGTCTATGCCAATGCCGATCAACCTCGGGAGCAGAACAAGCTTCGCACATTACAATTAGAATAGTAAGAGAGTTGCTGCGCGTGAGTGCGTCCTTCTTGTTTGATAGTCGATCTACGACTACGATAACGCGAGCAAATTGCTGCACGACGATGCCGTCGCTGATACATCGAGGCAATTTAGATGATTCGAGAGAGTAGGAACGTCTCGTCGACGTCTGTTGCGTCGCTCGAGAGGAATTCATTATCGCCGAGCTCAACAAACGAGGAATTGCCTTGCCTTAGTTGATCGGCTTCTAAATCCGCTGGCACTCACCGAGATTTGTCCGAACAAATCGCGGCTTTTCTGAAAAAGGAACGAAGAAAGAAGAAAGGTATTGGTCAGGATGAAGTACTGACGATGGTAGTCGCCAAGAGACATCGTCGGCTGGCGGAGATGGCATTGTCCGCTGCGATAAATTGCGGATGTCTCCTTCGAAATAGCCCCCGTGGGTCCACGGAAGCGTGTTATTCTTTCACGAGTGTGATACAGGGACGCATTTTCTTCCGTATAAAGTGTACAGGCGCCGGTGTACGGCGGCCCATTCTGGAGATAGGGGGCCAGCTTAGTTCCGCAGGAGCGCTGGTACACGCTCCCCCTTCTTTTTTTGGCGAGCTTCTCCCCCAGTTGTTCTCACCCTCGGCGAATATCGGCGACCTACTCCGAGCTCTGCGTATAATACCTGGCGTTTCTTCCTTTCCTCGTACCTATCGCCGTTTCCCCACTCTTATCTTCCGTAGCTTCTCTTGTTCTACTCTGCCCGGCGGGGGTATATTTCAAAAACAATCTACTTCCGTATTACGCTATCGCATCGAGAGAGAGAGAGAGAGAGGGAGCTCACCAGGTTCGCTCGCATGTCCTCGGGGTTGTACTCGCTTCGAAAAATATTGAATCCCATTCCTATTGCGTGGGATAAACATCCGCTGGTTGGACTAACTAATGTGCCAAACAATCTGTGTACATTTGCTGCGCGAGGTAAATTCTCCCGTTCGGTTTACGAATTCGGGCATGCAGGCCGCCGCGCGGACGTGTAGTCCGCAACGTAGTTACCCGTTTGACGAGGAAGTCTGCACGTCGGAGTTTGAGTTACAAGTCCGTGTTTGACACGTCAAATAAACTGGGAACTGGGTGCATGGAATGATTGGGCATGTGTGTAGGTGCTGTATGGCACTCTTTGCAGATACACCCTCGACTTTTTCTGCGCTCTTGATTCATTCGCTTGGTTCCAGAGCCTCGAATCTGATTGTCTTCTCTTCTCTTCGTTACTAACACATTTGCATCGACGTTCTTATCCACACGCATTACAAATTTTATCTCACAATAACATGGCACTAAAATATAATTTTACGCGACAGCTATCAAAGTGACCACACATCATATTTCATCTCTGAAATCTTCCTTCCTTTTGTGGCTATGAATCTCCGAAAAGTAAACAATTCAATGGACAGTGTTCACCGGCAGTCTAATAATATTCACGTACCGCAGTTGCACTGATGAGTATCGCCTGATTATGGCCAGCCGGAAGTCTACGTTACGAGGTACTCGCCCCGCTACAGTAATAGTGGCAGAGCAAACATTAAATCAAGCGGTCGGCGAACGAGAGCCCTTAAATCTTATCCGAGTGGATCCTGGCCGATAAAATTACAGGATTACGGGTTATTAAGAGTTGCGGTGGGGCTCAGCCTGCTCGTGCCAGACTACTCCTGCTGCGTGCTTTCCACGCTCGCACCGACAGTTTACTCAGGCAGCTTCAATCAAGCGCGGCTAACCGCGTTTAGCGACTCCAGTTAATAAGCACATGCGCGGTCTCGACAGTTTCATCTGCCATTTTATTTGAGCACCCGCGATACTAACAGCAGGATGCGCCAACTAACCGTCACGTCCACGGCTGATGATACCATTGGAATTACTTGACAAGCCCTTCCTCCTCGTGTCATCGGACTAGGGAAACAGTTTGCGGGATTTTACGGGGCTCGTCGGTAGCCGCAGTTAGCGCCGCGTAAAGTAGTCCGGCGCGAAGTTAACCAGTACGCGTGCCACTGGTGGGAAAGAAGTATGAGAAAGAGAGTGGGGGGAGGAAGAGTAAGACATCATTATCATCTCGAGTTGCACGAATATTCGGGCGCCGCCGGCGCGCCACTCGGTGAGTTTTCGCACGGCTGATGAGTTTCCGTCACGATTCTGCGGTCGCAGTCTCCGACTAGTCTACCGCACCGCATGGAATGTCTGCCTCTGTTGGCCTTACCACCGTCAACACCCGCCGGCCTCCCCATCACAAGGAACGTGAGAGAGAAATGTGCGCTCCCGACAGAAGCCCAAACGCCCCCGCGCTCCTCCGCTCACGGATGCGAAATACTTGCAAGTTTCATCCACTCCCCGCAGCATCGTCGAGCTTTGTCTACGCGGGACAGTAATGAGGGTTAACGGGGAGATATTAACGATTATGATACCCGAAAAAATTCTTCGCAGATGAATTAAGAGTTTTGTTATTTCGGGTGATTCTTTGCGAAAAACGTCATGAGGTGCTTGCTGACATTTTTATGGACTTTCATGGCATTGAAAATCCGTGAAAATATGAATGAACGCATTCGAATATCGTAGTACAACGTAAATTGTGATCTTCCCACTGATTTGGTATGCATGACGAGATAGTGCGCGGGATTGTTTAGTATTCGGAAGAGAAAGACCCATCAATTCGTTGTGAGGCTGTCGAGACTTACTCTTCGTAACATACCGTTCACAGAAGCCCTGTTCTTTCCCGCGCTTCAACATTGGTTGCCTATTAGCATTTTCTCCTTATTAAATTTCTTCGTGCTGTGAAATTTATTCTAGAAATGTATACCACCCTCGGGCCAGGCTTCCATCTGGCGGTGGCTAATAGGGTAGCAAGAGAAGGTAATCGAAAGAGGAATAAGTCGAGCATTACGCCGCTACTGCTCGCGCCCTCCTTTGTTAGATGCTAATATCGGGAGAAAATATTTTCGCGCGGTATTATATTTGCAAATTCGACCGCGCGACCCGGCCCCCCCTCATGTCGTGCCTTCCGCCAGATTTATTCGGGCTTCCTGTAACAAGGGCATTCCGAAAAATATTTAATAAACCCAAGAGATTCTTCTCCCTCATGCGGATGGCACTAGTTCGCCGGGACAATGCTCTCCCCGAGGAAATGGAATTTTAATTAGCGATGCCGAAAGTGCATTCGCTATCTTGTCCGCGGCAAGTTTGTTCTCGCTGCAGGAATAAGCGACGTCATTATCCAATTTCTGACGCGTGGATACATTATACATAGACTCGCAGCCCGAGGTTTGGCCGCAAGGCGAGCCCGAGGGAACGCGGTCGGCTCAAACTGCGAGCGAGAGAAATGTGCACGCTGTTCTCAGTGTATAACCACCGTCCACAAGCGCCATTAAGAACTCCCAAGAAAAATAATGGATACACGCGTTTTCTTTATGGCGCAGACACTGCTGCCGGCAAGTTCCTTCCGCCGCGGATTCTACTTTCGCGGCTCAACTCTCCGTTTCGCAGCTGGTATGCTTAGCTTCAGGGCGGCTAATGCAAGAAGAGATTGTAGAATTTCACTTTCTCTTTGTGACAAGCAGGAAGCTCACTATTCAATTTCACTCGCTCGTCAGTTTAGTTCGCTGAAGATAGTAGGCTAATTACAATCAGTCCGGATTCGAGACGGTGCATGTTACCGGCAAATCATTTCCACATTTCTACAAACGCGACGAACGTGCGCGAAATCAGGCCGTCATCATCAAGTTAGCACGAAGCATGCAGAAGCGTGGCCCGCGGCGCCTCAGGAATTTATTAAACTTGTCCCTCTGGAAATGGAACACGACCGCCCTTACCAATTCCTTTTCCGGCGCCTTGACGAGTGCCTTCCGAGCACTCGTTCTTACTAAGTTACCCCGAGCCTAAGGAAGTCTCTCTGGAGAGCCTTGACGAATGTGTTGACAAAATGACTCGCTGACGCCCGGAAACAAATCGAGCTCCATTTCTCCAGTTTGTTAGCCGCACCTTTGCCTCCGCCACTTGAGCGCCAGTCGGCTCATATTTTCCTCTCGATGATTCGTTTCGGATCGAATTTTTATTGGCTCCGTGGAGCTTCCTGCAGCCGGCTGAGCAACGCGGATCGGGCAGGAAATAGTAACAGGATTCTCTTATTTCGCATTCATCGAATGTAAAGGCGACGGACGGCGTTCCGCGGCGTTTGAAGTTGGGCTGCAAAGGCAATTAGCGATGGCATAAATTGAGATAGACGCGAATGTCGGCAGGCATGTCGAGCGGCGATCTCGGAGAGCGACGGCTTATGAATATGAAACGAATATGACTCCGCCGGCCTTTTGTTGCGCAGCCATCCGTTTTATACGAAGGTTCTATTTCCGCATTATTGCTGCACTTCGTTAAGGGCCCTCACAAGCTTACCCTTTCGCTTTCCCGACCAGCTAGCTTTTAGCTCCGCGCGCTCACGTTTATCTGCTATGCATCGATGAGACTACTTGTTTTCTGTCGTCGCAGTTATTGTGCCCCCGATGTTCGTTCGCGCAGAGCCTCCAGCTTCGTAACTATGTCATCGGCTAAAGTAATAAATCGTATAAATTAATGGACTATTGTAACCGGTGATCGAATTTCACTTTTAATGCGATCGTGAAGAGAGGAGTGGAACTCAATCATCCGAGGTAGAAAGAACTTTAATTATGCAAGGGGTCCAGTATGACAATTACTCATTCAGTCGACGATCGATAACCCTTCACTTAGCAAATTAGTGAGTTGCACGAAAATGTCTTAACCTAGTACCTTTGTCCATTTCCGCACCAATTACCATGTAAATCGATCGATCTTCGGACGATCTTCGGCTTGATACTACATCGGTGCTTAGAATCGGGTCGTTCAGTCCTCGCGTAGCAAAGCGTCATTACCGTTCACGCGGTGCACTATAATGCTATTCAACATGACGGTCGTATTGAAAGGTCGTTCGGCCTGATAATACATTGCCAATAGCATGACCACTCATTATTAGTGGGTTTTAATCCCGACGCATTCTTTAATTTTAAAGTTCCCTTGCTAGGATTATGGGAGATTCGCGCGCAATCATATATTACGCATGTTTTGACCGTCAAAGTAATTCATACCTAGAATGTCGATTGTAGGTCGGGATATTAACTTGCACGAAATTGGAGAGTAACGAACGCCCTTGAATTATATATACCAATCGACACCAAATTGAAATATGTCAGTTGTTATATAACCATTATCGTAAAACACGAATACGAAATAGGATTCGCGCTCTCGGTCGTAACTCTAAAAGCCATCAGCTCTCGGTGAAATTCACTCCAAATTTGCATCACTCGACCGAAGATGCAATTCTATTGTGGTTCCCATTTGATTCCAACTCCACGTCTGTTTATGATCACTGAAATGATTATTTACCTCGAAACTAGGCGTGTTCCAGCGATTATCATTCAAACCCGCAGTTCGCGTGAGAATTGGCCCGCTGGACATGCAAACACGAGACACAAACATACGTAGAGAGGTCGCGGAGAGCGCAGAGCCGAAATAAGACAAACACGCCAGCGGCCAACTAATCCCGGCTCCGGAATCACAGTGATAATTCCTCAAACAATAACAGGAACCCCGCTGCTCGCCGTGGATCATCATTAACCGAGAGTGGCAACCAGTTCGCGAGTATCCAGACACAGTGGCGTTGGCGGCGGGGGGGCGCGGGACATAATTATAGCCGGGGTATTCTTTCCAGCGGGGCCGGTATGCGACGTGCCCCCTCGGTGGATATCGGTTTGCAAAGGCCCTGGAAGGAGGAGGCTCCGCGGCGCGTGTAAATCGAGTAAATCGCGGCATTGAAAGGAATTAATTAGAGGCCGTGTTCGTTTCCGCCGTATATTCAGAGCAGCGTGGCTCCCTTGATCTCGGGAGCACGCATACCACGTTAGAGACGAGCCATAGCCGGGGCTGCTTTTTCTTCCGGCGCGCTTGCTCGTTAGTCAGACTAGTATGTAGTCTGTAGTCCCGCTGGCCTGACCGGTGTTGGATCGTCACTTTGCGTGCGTGCAGCTCATCCCCGGGGTGTTAGCCCTTAACAAGCCGGGCGTGATACACCGCTCACGATAATCTATCGTCACGATAGGTCTGCCTCTTCTTACGCCATTCTTACTCAGATCCCGGTATTGTTCGGAATTTTCCGCGGAAACCCGAGTAAGTGCACGTTGCACATAACAATCGTGCTCGTGCAGCCGTTTACTTATATCTGCCATTAGACATCGGCGCAGCCGTACACCCACGAGTCTCGTGTCTTCGGGCCTGGAAGAACGGGTGCGACGTCTCGCGTATTTCTGAAAGAGTGCACTGGGATGCGCGGTGCGAGGACGCCGCTGCATAAAGAAGCCCAGTCGTCGGGGCATTCGACGGAATTCCTGCCATCGAGGTGGAGACTGAAATTGCTTGTTGGTTTTTGAGGGAGAGCGCGTGGAAGGAGTGAAAGATCAGAGGAAGAAATTGCCAAGAAAGAAACTCGGGCTTGAGCTTGAATGGCGAAGGATCTCGAACTCTATTTCTTGCTTCTTCTTTTCCCCCCCCTCTCTCTCTCTCTCTTGTGGGTGAGCTTCTAAGGAAAGTGATTGCACCCTGCATCTAGGATACGTGTGCTACGTGCATGCCGGAATCCTTACAGTTTGCAAGTCAGACGTTCGAGAGTACTGAAGCATCTAGGAAGTATGAAACAGCGTAACGTGCAATTCGGCAGTTTCTTTTGATATTAGACTCGAAAGGATTAGTCCAAGTCTCTGGCAAGGAGCCGCGCGCTCCTTTTGTATGTGCGTAGACGGCGGCGTTCGCGGTCTAGTTCTCGTTGTTAAATATAATTGCTATTTATTGTGTTCACTCTAATCCCGACTGGCAGTTACTGCCAGGTCAAGCGTCTTCGCCCGCCTTTTGCTGCCGCTTTCCTTACTGTATCCCATATATCTACCCCGGATACTGGACTCCCTTCCTGCCCCTCCCTTCGCCGCTCAAGCGCATTTATCATAGCAAACAGTCGCGGGATGTTGCCCAATTATTTTTCCATAACATTTCTTCATTTCTCTGCGCCGCGAAGATATCTCGAAAATCCGAGGGGGAACTATTAGAGACCGCGCTCGCTGCGGGGAATACGGCGTCGTCGCGAGCCGGCGCGGCTATCTGTTAGCCGAGCTCGCAGCTGGCCAAAACTGTCAAACACTAACGACTCACTAAATTTCATCGTGTGTTCCGTCTCGCGCACCGCCGACAGCAACACGAGACATTCTCTCATCCCTTCCGCGCCTCTGTCTGTCTATGCCCTCTGTCGGCCGCTAGCCGCTTTTAATTCGTCTCTCGGCTTTTGTCCCTCGCCCGGCGTAATTCGCAGTGCGCGCCTCGCGTTACCAGCCACTCCGCTCTGTCTCCGTTTTAGTTGGAGGCAACTCGCTCTCCACCCACATCCGCGCGTCCGACTAATGCCCCTGCCTCTTTCCGGTATATGCAGTTTTGCCGGATTTCTTGCGAGGGATTCGCCGGCGTTATTAATTTCTGCGGGATCGTGGTGCTAACTAAAACGCATCCGGATGTCCGGTTGGCACTATTGTCTGGATGTGGAGCTGTGGAGGAGCGCGAAAGGGGCAATTCGCTGGGGGGTTCGATAATGTTGCGGAGCGATACTCCGGATAATAGGGGGTGTGCTCTGTCTAGAGCAGTCTTTAGGGGGAAAGGTCAGGGGAGCCGGCAATGGTCGGGTCGGAAAATTCGATATCCCAGGGATCCGTGCATTGAAAAGCCGTAACGTTTTCAATCTTGCCGTGTTTCGTGAATGCGTGTATACTCGACACGCAACCAGCTACCCTCAATGGGTATAAGAGGGGTTGAGCCGCCGTTCATTCTCCCCCCCCTTTTTTTTATCTCGAGTGAATAATACGCGTTCACGCATATCCCACCGTCATCGCTCTATTTCTCTCCCTCCCTCGCCCTCTTCCTCTCTGCCTTCCCTCTGATACAATGTTTCCATTCAGGGCCTTTTCGCACAAACGATTCCCTGAAAATCCGCCGCATGTTTTTCACGATGCAGTCGACGAGTCTCGTCATTGCTTTCCATTAGCTCGATTGATGGTCGTCGGCTCTTTATTGTCTGTTTGACAATTCTGCGTTTTTTTTTCGCCTTTTCAATTGAATTGGCAGTTGCGATCGCGATCGCGATCGATAGAGAGGCGAAAGTTCGCAGCGGTGCCTGTTTGGAGGAGCGGGAGCGAACGCTTTCATATGAGGCTCGATGGAGTTAGCCGAATCGAGGAGATTCAATTAGGGATGAGTGGTGGATAGATAGTCACGGGAATTCTGATCACGGTTCAATTTATCGAGTGGCTGCGCGGCGCTGAATTGAATTCGGGTCGAGCTAAGATAGAGAAACTATGTTGTGGTTTAATAGACATTGGCCCTGGGGAGTAGTGACAGCTGGAGGGCGGGTCAGTGGACGGAAAGCTTCTGTCACCTGGCGGAACAATAACTTGGCCATTGAGCGTCTGAGCGTCGGCCTGACACGAACGCGGCCTCCACGGTATTAATGCCTGATAGCACGGCGTCATTGAATCTCCCGACAATCGGCTCGCCGCCGTAATCTATGCCCGGCATTATCGCCTCTCCTCGGAAAAAGGGCAAGAACAGCCTTCCACATCAATACACCGTTAATGAAATAATACGATGGATGCATTCTCCGCTTGCTCGAATCCCCCACGTCCCCCTCTCTCTCCCGCCTCTCTATCCACGCCTCGCTGTCTTTTTCCTTCCCTCTCGCGCCTTTGTCCGCACCCGGAGACATTGTGCCCGCTCTGACACTGCTTTGACATGTACTCTAGCAGTTGCCGGATATTGTCCCGCGTTGGCGCCTTCAGCACGACGCTCTACCGGTCTACCCCAATGGATCGCTTCTTTCTCGGCGAGCTGCCGCGACGCTTCTTACTAACGCGGTGTGTCTGCACCGCGCCCGCTACATCGTTTACTATCCCATCCATTGTTTATCCGCGATGCGCCGCTCGACGCGGAGAGTGTCGATTCTAGAGTGAATACTCGCGCGATACACGTCTCTATATTCTCTATATGCCGCTGTTCCATTTCCACAAGCTTTCAAAGAAACCGTGCCATGAGTTTTCGCCTCGGATTTATTTCTGGTTTTCGGCGAGACTGGCCGTCCGGGACGCTGCCAATTTTTAGCTCGCCAAATGCCTTAACGAAACATCTTGATGAAATCCTGATTGTGAAACAACAGGATTTTCAGTAATACTCGTTTTGTGTCCTGGACACACCGCGCTCTTTATGGTACTAAAAATGGCTTCCCGAAGCTGAGTGAATGAAGATTCAGACGTCCGAATGCTCATAATTACCGGCGGGGAAATGCCGTCACTGATGGGGCTCTGAAAGGGGAATCTTGCCAGCGACGATCCATAAGGACGACTGCACCGCGAATTCGCTTTAATCGAGACGTGCCTGTAGTACTAAATCGGGCCGCGTTTCTGCATGGATTCCATTATAGCACTGACGTGTTAATAAACGCGGACAGATGCACTACGGGCTCATTAAGCTTGAATATCAGCATTCCCTGATATCATACTCCTCGCCTCCTCCTTCAGTATCCCTCATCCGTTCCATTCGGGAATAAGCCAGGGTCTTTTCAATAGGAATAATAAGCGTCCCCCGTTCACTGGATATTCACTAGTGGCTTGAATACGATCTTAAAGGGCCGCTCACTCCCCTAAGCCACTAATAGAGCATTCTGAGTGCATTGGAGTGTATTCGAGCCTCGAAATTCGTTACTTTGCGAGATCGACTGTTAGAAAAATAGTGGACGCTCTTCGGTGTACTCAAGGGGAGTGCAGGTGTCACCTATCACCGGAACATGTGCAGCATCCGTCATGAAGGAGTGTGGGTAGAGATGCGCGTGAATCGCTGCGTGTGCCGGGCGCACGTAATCCCAAGAAGTGGCTGTGCAGAGACGATACGAGAAAAAGGAATCCGAGGCGTCATATGGTTACGTGGCATGCGTGCAATGTGCATCTTTTGTATCACTGTACGTGGCTTTCCACACGTTCTGCAACAACACCCTGCCACTACATAGACCCACCCGACTGCCGGACAGCCGCTCACTTTCTTCTCTCTTTAACGTCACCCTTTTACCATTGACTCTTTACGATTTATTTTTTCTTTCTCTAAAGCCGCTATTTTTTCTCTGATTATAGGTAAGCGACATCAGTGGTGATCAAGGCGGGCTACAAGATGATTTAAGAAGGCCGCTCCGCGGTAAGCCTTTTACCTCATACTCGAGCGAATCTAACGTCTCTGCGAGTTCGAGTATAATTTAAGTCAACATTGCTCCGCCTCAGCAACTAACGAGGCGGCGCGTTGAAGTTTCTAATTTATTATTATTATTATTTACTCTATTCTAATTTATTCTAATGTATTTTCTAATTTACTTGGCGTACCTTCGGCGCTCGACCGTTCGCGATGGTACCTCGCGTCGGGGGGAGAAATTTATTCGACGGATTGCTGCTGATTTTCAGGACGGATTCGCGAAAAATTCCCTTCCGATGGATGCATTGGATTTCGCTCGGTGGGCTCGGTGTCGAAAGTGAATTCGTCGGAATGAAAATTACAGTGAGAGTCAACGCAGTCGCATTTTTCTTCGTGATGATATGCAGGTCACGGTTATCCTTGCATTCATCTTGCTACCTCGAATTACATCCATATGTATGAATGCAATCAAGAAGCCGGCTGCCACTTAGACTTGTGAGCCACGTGCAGCTCTGTATGTGCGCCGGGCCATGGAAGCGTGAGCGCGCGCAGTCTGCCCGAGAAATATCAGGTGGCCCTGCACTCGATAACCTCGCTCGGGCGGCCTGTTCATTAATTTTCGAACGCTCGCAGACTTTTCGGATCCGCTGCCGGCATTCATTGCGTGCTAATTATCAGGGTGTTAGGCGAGAGATGCGCGTGTGGAAATGAGAACGCAACCATCGCATTGCCAACTATTTCTCCCTCGAATCTCACGGCCTACTCACTGGAACATCGGAATTTTAGCGGTCCGATATTCCGATCAATGTGCACGAGTTCTTATAAGCTGAATTCTTCGATACGCAGCGGTTCGAGCCTAGCTCCACCGAATATTCCCGGGGCACGGGGCGCGAGCCCGCGCTTTCCAAAAGAATTACGAAAAGACCGCGCCCGGGAAAATAGTGAGAACACTTAGGGGGCGAGTGCACGCGCCAGGGAAAAGTATAATGAAAACGAATGCTTCTGCCTGGCTGCGTCTAAGAAAGTTCCGACTGAAATGAACTCAAGTGGCATTGCGATCCCTAAGCACGCTCTTTAGGGTTCGTTCTCGCTGAATTACTGCTTACTGGCGCACTCTTTTCCCCCGGAAGAGTCAGAGACCACTGCTTTCCGCGAACACGCCTACTTTCCATTTTCTTGGTCGTTGGCTTCTATCGCGGTGATTGGAGCCAGAAATTTGTGGGGCTTTGTCACGAAATCAGCCGCCAGTGGAAAGCCTGGTAGTCGCGCAACCAAGTGCCATGGGAAATAGTGCTAAAGGAAAATATTGTTTACGAGCTAAAAGCTTCTCCCTCTCTCCCTCTCTCGCCCTTTGTCCGCTTCCCTCGGGAGTCGAAAAGTTGCATCGGTACTTTTTGCTACCGAATTTTCTCCGATACAATGCCCCCTTTCCGCCCTAACTTGTAATGACCAAGTTTCGCGATGCCAATGCATATTTACTCTGGGAGTATCCGTGTTCTCGGAGGAAATGTACAACACATGGGAAATTCCTATTATTGAAATTAAATAAACTCACATAAAGGAAAATCTCTTTTCGAATGGTATAGGCCAGCGAGATTAGTAAGGAAGCAATGTTCTGCTATTGGTAGACTTTCTGGACTTTATTACAATTTCCCAACTCCCATGGACATGAATCTGCGTACTATTAGTCCGCTTATTGAGTAGAGGAAAGACAATTTAGCCGGAGCCTCTTCGTACATTGTTGATGGACGGCCTGGTTTCCGCTGCTCGCTCGTAGAAGAGGGAGAAGTATATAGTTGGGCCATTTTTGGTTATCGCCCTGAACGTACCTCATGGCATGTATATCCTATGAGGCTGAACGAAGTTGCGCGGGAGAGCACTCCAGGCTTTCTTGGGCTCCGGGAACAAGAAAGAAACACAATTTGCGCAACCGCTTACTGACCGTAAGGGCTTATTATCGTGTTTCTTGTGCCGCTGCTGAAATACCACGGCACTTTCGCGACATGGCTCCCTTCTGACTTGCCAGCGACGATCTTCTGCCGGATGAAAGTCAGCCTGACCTCAACCGTACACTCACCGTCATCTTGCGCTAAATTTCTATACTTTGTCAGTCCAAAGTCCGGCTCCTTAGCTCGATCTTTGTATCCTCGCTTCTATTTGTGCAAAACAACATCAAACCAAATCTGCAAAGTCTTCGAAGGGCAGATTATGCGAAGTGCAGCGGGTTGGTGTCGGCCTCAACAAAACTCGAGCGCAAGCGACGCGAGGAAGAAAGTTTGCAGGGCTACTTCGCTTCGAGGCCGATTAAAGTGGCGAGGCGACGGCGGTATCGGCTGTTTTCCGACTTTTATACCTCTTCAATAAACGCCCGCGCTGTAATGAAAATTACATTGCAAGTTCGAAAAAGTCGTTATCAGCCGCGTTAGCGGAAAATCGCAGTAAGCCGCGGGAGATTAAAGCGCGTTTAATATCGCAGGCCGCGTCGCCCGTTAAATTTAATAAGCGTTATTAGTCGTTAAATAGGAAAGCAAAGTTAGCCGGACGTCCTAACTAACTCGGGAAATAAGTATGGCAGGGGAAACAGGTGCAACAGGCGCGAGGCGCCCGTTTAAGTAAAACTCTTTGATCCGCTTACGCTGATCTGTTTTGTTCTCGCTCGTCTAGCAAGGCGCCGCGCGCGCAATATATACATTCGCAGCAATCTCTCCAAGAGAGGGAAATAGAGGAGGGAAGATGGAGACACGCTGTTCTACTTTCGCGGTTAAGAGCAGTGCGCTCTCGTGCGGTGATCTGGTCAAGAAGTAAGGTATACTCTGCTTTCGTGACACCTCGTTGACACAGTGCGGTCGGGAGCCAGCCGCTCCAACAACACGAGAACCAGTAGACTCTGACCATGTTTAGCGGAAACACTCACCTCTGTGTTCTCTTTCCTATCTATGGATCACTTCAATAGCACGATCGTGGGAAGCGTGGAACATAATAATTAGCGGTGTTCCTCCTGCGAAATGAGGACACCAGGCGGAAAAGATTTCCGAGCGAGCGGTGCCTCCACGCGATTCGATGCAACGCACGTCTTCCTCCGATATATTGCTCCCGCGTTGACACGAATTTCATTCCACTTTTTCATTCTTCGCCCAATTGATTCGAGATCTATATACGAGGCTTTGACTCACCAGCTCCCCGACGGCGGAGTCTCGGCTTAAACCTTTAGTTGAAATATTGGAAAAGTAAGTCGGCGTCTGTTCCCCTGACTATTCCAAAGCGGCGAATTACCATAGAGCGTGCGCGCGCGCGGCACAAAGGACATATCTGTCGATCGGTCTGCCCTCTCAAAGATTCCCCGTGACCCCATCACATTATAATATGGTCGGCGTCCTTAAGGATCGATGAAGATCTTTGGAAAGCTCAAAGAGCTCAAGGCCCTTCGCTTGCGGCGGAGCCACCATGAAAAGTAAGGAGGAGGAAGCCCTGGCCAGCGCTGGCATATTTTCCATGAAGATGAGAGGCCCTTGCTCTCGCTGCCTCTCCCCGGGAAAATATATTCCACGTGACACGCGGGAAATTCCCGCGAGTATTAAAATATCTTATCTGCCCCGGCATGCGAAAGTCGGGGGAAACTGTTCTCGCCTTATGGCCTCTCGCCCGGGGAGTGGTGGCGAGCCTTTCACGAACCCCTTCCGAATATGTTAAAAGTCCATATCTATCTGAAAAGTTAGCCGCCGAGCCCGTCCGCTCTATGTCGGCAAACATGCTTTATATCCGACTGTTACTTCCGCCACATCCATTCTCCTTTCCCGATATAAAAGACTTATGGCTCAACACCGAGCGCGATAGTGCTATTTTTTATAACACTTTGTTTGTTACGTATAATTTCCCCTTTAATGTCTCGGATTATTCATATTGCCCGGTACGCTTGCTATTGAAAGTGGCGCGCGGCCTCGATAAATATTATTTACAAACAATGACGAATGACAGCTGCGCCGAAATGCCGGTGGCAATAATTTTCCATTATTGCAGAAATTCGCGTTACACTCTGTATATCTCGATATCACCCTGATAACTGCTGGCACGGTAATGTATGTATACATATCTGTTGGAGTGCGTCATCGGTTTGACTACTTTTAATCCCTTTCGGGATTCTATTTGGGGAAACTGGCGCGCGCGCGCACTGATACCTGCTAAAAGGAATCGGCGAGTATATGCATGGGGCCTGATATTTTTCAGCGGAACCATTTCCCTCGACGTTCCTCGCAAATTGGAAAGGTGGAAAGGCGTGTCAGCGCTGCGGGAAAGAGCCGCGCGCCGGTGGCGCCGCTATTTTCCCTCGGTTCAAAACTCGCCATTTGAAGTGCGGCGCCTTGAAAAAATTCCGAGCCCCCGGCCGATTATTAGAAAAGCATTCGCGTATTAAGCGGTGCGCGATCGAGTATCGAAAGCCGATAGCCCACTAGTATCGGCCTCGCGGATAAAGCCCACGCCATTATCGAAGCGGCATTTTTCTATGTGCTTAGAGTTTAAGAAATGACGATGCCGTCAGTTGTGCAGCATTTTCCGAAACGCGGCTCGTCGTAAGAAGTTTTAAAGAAATCTCCAGGAAACTTGTTAACACGACTTACGTTAAGTAGAGTCGTGTTCCTCCACTAGTCGCAACCTCCTGAGAAAACGTAACGTGAGATAACTGTATGATAAAAATTATTTTTGGTCGAAATGCACCAGACGATACTGGAGAAACGAGAAGGGAAAAAAGGGAAGAGCGCACTAGGAACATAAGAGTGACTGGCACAAAAGTGCATTGTAGGTTCGTTAATGCGTGGAAGGTGGAAGTCCATAATTGGCCGTCCACCTCGTCTTTCTATCCATTTCCCGAGATTTCCGCCGTGCCAGCAAACATAACATCCGCGCGGGCTTGAAAAGAGGATAAAGTGCTTAGTCGAGGGCAGTCCGAAGTATTAATAATCGCGGCCGACGCGTTCTCCTCCTTGCTTTTTTCTTCCTTTTACGAAACGAGAATGTAACACCAAAAGAAAATGTAGCCCAATTAACTGTAATTGGCTAGTCTTCTCTTTGAAATATCGGAAGTATGAGCTTGAAGCGTCGGTACTTGGGTGCCTGTCAAATTCTCGCAATTCTTGCAAGTTTACTGGCATAGTTGATATGTAACGCGTTCAGATGGATAAGTGGAGGCGGCAGATTGTTCCATGCAAGGTTTCTCTTCGCTATCTCGAAACACCTCTGGGAACTTTGAACCATGCACCCTTGGCGCGGTGTTTGGTATCTGCATCATGGTTTCCTGCGCTCGCTCGCCTTTTGTCTGCCCCAGCCCCACAGTCTTCGAGATGCTCTTCCCTAATGAAGTCTGGCTTTTGGTGTGTCTTCAACACATGACCCCTCAGCAAACTACCGCTAACTTCCAATTAGCGGAATCAAGGAGTCATGTTGAACGAGAAGATCGCAAACTCGATGACATTAATTACCAGCAGTTGGCTGATCTTATTCGACAATGTACGAAATAGAGAAGAATTCCTTTTGGACAAGACCTCGTGAGAATTCCGAGTGAATCCTTGGGAGGGAGCGGAGAACGGTGAAAGTTTCGCAGGAGAGCGCACTTTCGCAACAGTCGTAGTCCTGCGAATCTGAGTGAGCCACAAGTTCCTCCTGCTATTACTTCAGCCCATCTTCCTTTTGCATCCGATGAGCCAGAAAAGAGGGACGCTCGTTCGCGAATTCAACCCCTTTACGAAGAAAGTTTACTTTATAGCACCCCGCATACGTAAACACCTGTAACACACGTCCACTTTACACACCCCGTCATTCTTCCTAGTTTATACTTGCTCTGTGGTACCCATATATTGGTGCGTGTGTTGCTGGAACTAGTGATTTTTCCACCCGAGTTTAGTAGCGGGCGGTGCACCGTAGCTCTCGATACTGGAATATCGTTGGTGGCCAGGTGGATTGTTGTGCAATGATAAACAGAAATCGCTACCCTGTACCTATGCCCGGCAAGTAATCTGGATTCGTGTATATTTCTGCGATTATCCGAGCGTGAAGGCTAATAAAAAGAACTACCTAGCTTTCCTTGGAACTTATACACCCCACGGCCATAACACTCGATTTCCCAATTAGGGACTAAAATTAGTTGTGTCACTTCGACACTAGCAGTTACGGCAGCTTTTCACACAGTCTAGCGAACCTTTTGCTAGGACCGGGGCAGTTTCCCGGGCGCCATAAATCACAAGTGCTTGCTCTCCATAAACATGTCGCAGGGATGCGAGATAAAGTGATATTTTTCGGGGCGCGCGCTCGCCGGGACGAGTATTGTTTCGCGCGCCGTGAATTTAATCGCACTTCCTATCATGGCCGGATGGGCTTAAACGGACAGATCCGCAGGCGGGATCTTCCTGGTACATACATCCTGTAGCGATTGCCTGTTAACGTTCACTATAAACGCGCGAGGTCTGCGCATCGTGCGAGATACGCTTCACTGCCGACCTATGAGAATGATGCCCCGAACGCGCAGTTTCCATAAGGCGCCTCCGGCTTTCTCCGAGCATCATTGTTCCTCGTGCTTTGTGCTCTGTATATTAAACGGAGGGAATTCGATCCCCCAAGCCACTGGACATTGACAAGTCATTAATATATACTAAGAACTGGGAGATTAGTTTTCGAAGACCTATCTCGTGCAATTGCTAGTCAATTCGGACTCTGAATTCGATCTTATTGAAATCGTCTAAGCATTGTGAGCTTTAATTCAGCTCTTCTTTCGCCGATGTGAGAAGGTGCAAGGTTCCAATTCAGTGAGCTTAGCCGGCCTCGGAATTGCGAAGTAGTGCGGATGAATCAGAACATCTTTATCCGTTCCGGCAACACGCTGCTTGTACTTCTTTTTCCGGAAGAGATGGCACGTTCCCCCCTCCTTATTCTTTTTTTCCCAACCCCCTTCCCCCATCCGGTTCTCTCGCTCTTTCCTTCTCACATGCACACTCCTCCACTTTGACACATTTTGAAGCGACGTCAAAGTAAGGGGAAGAGGGCAGCGTTTGTTTCTACCGCTAATTGCCGAGGCGAGCGTTCGGCGTAACGGGAGCACGCGCTCCGGTGTCCCAGAAACCTAACAGCCAAGAAAGTGCACGATGCTGCTCTTCTGCGTAACTCGAGCGGGGGGTACGGGCGATTTCTTTTGGTAGGACGTTCTGTCAGTTCCTGCATTCATTTCTTTTTTGGTGCGCCTCCCTCTTCAACGTCGCCCTCGCCATCCTCTCATTATTCTCTCGGGCGGGTTCTCGCGCGCAACCCACACAGGCACAAGGGGGGGAGTTCTCGTCGATGCCGGCGCGCTTCGGGGAGCAGCCGGAGAACGAGAAACAAGACGGTGCGAGAGGGATGAGCGGGAGGCACCGTTGGCAACGTTAATGCGGGTATAACAGTATTTATTGCTGAGTCTCTATCGCATCGGCCATAAATACATAGGCACAATGCATCGTTAAGCGATCGGCCGGGCCCGGAAATAGACCATGACCGAGTGGCGAGCGCGAGACAATCCCCGGAAGAACGTTCAGCTGGCCACCGGAAGGTTAACCACCGCTCTCCGGGAGCAGTACCTGCCGGCTGGTTCCGTTCCCTCCTTTCTGGATCGACTAACGGAAGCCCGATTAACCCTTTTCCTACGCAAGCGATACGTGCGCACACGCGCAACCACCTACACATACACACACGCACACACGAGGAAACCATCATTTCCGAGGAAGGCATAAATCGCCGCCGCTAACGTTTGCCTCCTATCCTAGGGCGCTGATGATCCTTCCGGGGTTTCCACTACGATATCACCAGCGAGGTTGAGAAATCAATTCTCTCTCGAAATTCCCCGACGGGGGGTTATGCTTTTCTAATTGAAAAGGAAATTATGAAAGGTTTGTGGCTTCGGTGTTTGGATGCCGGTGGCGCACGCGTGTCATACATGCGAGTGGCGTGCATGCGAGCGCGATAAATTACTGCATACGCGGGACATTTGAGATGTCTTATTTAAACCCTTTCGCACCGACCAAGCCGCATTAATTAACGGCTGTAATTGGGCTGGCGTGTGTACACGTGTAACCTGGCACTGTTTCCGCGGCTATCTGTATCCCGGCGGGCTCTGGAGCGCTCGGCGTGTATTAATTATAACTTGGCCGGAATGACTTGCTAAAGCAGCGTGGCTACTTAGCGTGTCTTTCACCTGGGATCTCGCGTTTTTTGCGAGGTCCATGCCACGCTCGCTTCAATGAGCCCGAAAAATCCTGTCCGTCTGAAACGGGAAATTCCTCGGATATGAATGATTAATTTGGACACGGTAATTGATCAGCTGTGTTGAGGGCGGAGTCTTAATCTTGATGATGACCTCGGCAACATGCAGATATTTGCCGGACGGACGCTTCGCGCAAAATAGGGTCGATCGCCGGGCGGAATTGTGATGAGAACTGATGGCTATCAGTCAGGGGTATTTATTGGCCGAAAGCGTGCCGAAAATCCTTGTAAATTGAAAGTTCCATCGGGTTTGATCAGCGTAGCGTGTTGCCGGGGGATTTGAGGGCAAAGGCGTGTCGCGCTAGTTCGCCGAGGTATAGAGAAGTGTATTCCACGGTCATTGAATCTTCATTTGGCGAATACAGTTTGTCGATGAAAGGAATCAAATCTGTCTGATGTAACGCGGCTTTCTCGTTACCCGCGTACCTTTGAGCGTTGATCCATCCCGCGCACTAATTACATCTCGCCTTGTAGCAGAGTTTCGACTGCCGGCGTCTCCAACGCTCCACAATCAAGTGAGTCATCGATTTATAAAGAGAAAGAGATGTTGCTTTCTAGCAGCTCTAGGAGAATTCGTATTTGCCGATTGCTTCCGGACGCTGCAGTGGCAGGATGGCTCGGAAGACGATGCACTTGCGCGCGGCGACGCGCTCCTTTCATTACTTTTACATCCGACGAGCTGCTCGCCAGGCTAAAGGCAACGTCTACATCTCCTGGCGGCTTCGCCGGAGTCCTCGAGGGTTTATCGTCGGATTTTCCGCAGCTCCGAAGAAGTTTGATTGGGTCGCGGGTACTCGCTCGCGAGCAGGAGAGCGCGGGAGGAAAGGAGATAGAGGGAACGAGAGAGATATCCCTTGACGGCCGCCGGGAATTCCTTGCCCTTTAAATCGCGAACCTCCAGGAATACGAAATCAGGAAGTTTTCAATCCTCGTCAGAGACTCTACGTGGACCGTCGCTGCGTGGGACTTCACCTGCCTATATGCGCTCGTGTCTGCGTAAACGGTGATTTACGATAAAGCGAGCGCCAATGCGAGCCGCCGATATCGCGCAGGTGGTACTTTACTGTCTTGAGTTTACTGTCCTCGGTTTACTGCTACATTCGTTAACCACACTTTCATACGCTAATAACACACTGGCATGAAATCCTTCCGCTACCTCTGCTAGATTTCGCCGATCGACCGTGTTTGTCTTCCGGAGAAGAATGGAGTTTGTAGAAGCTGGAAATAAAGGAGCCCTGTGGTGCTTGCAAGCAGGAATCGGAGAAGGTCGCAAGGGGACAGGAGCGAATGCCTGGGGGAGCGAACCTCGTGTCTATCTCTGCGAAGCGACTTCGTTACACATTGCCAGGCAAACGATAAACAAGGTGAAGCGAGTCGCGGTCCGGCCATAAGTTTCGTCCGAAAGCCGCCTAATTCAGATTCTCGTCTCCGCGCGCCGCTGAGAGCAGCGCTCGCTCGTTCCCGCGTTCTCTCTGGCTTTGCTTTCCAGAGTGGTCAGTGAAAAAGTGCTTGCCACCGCCGCCTGAAGGAGAACTTCGTTCGGTCCGGCGGATCGCTCGGGAGAGAGAGAGGCCGGGAAGGAGAGCGAGAGAGGAGTGTTATGTGGGCGGAGAAATTTATATGTCGCACTGCCAGCGCTCCTTCGAAGGGAGGATATTTATTGCACTCCCGAGGGAGAGTGCGAGATTCCGGAGAATGGAGCATATCGCACCTCGATACCCGCGTAGGCAAATGTTAATTACTCCCACGAAACTGAGAATAGACGTTTCTTACATCCAGGATAATTGTACTGATAGTAACTTGCTCGAGTCGACATCAACGATCGCCAGTTTGCACTTTTAATTACTTAGAATCGCAATTGAAAGGAATTAACGCTAGGAACGTGGTACTCGTGGTGCATTGATGCTTTAGGTTTTTGTGAGAAAGACAATTGTTGCGATGCTTGGTGGAAAAAGTAGAAGAACGCGGGTTGGCGGCCGTTTGAAGGTAGTATTGTTTCAAAGTGCTGCTTAACTAACACGCGTGGTACGTGTACCTCGTATGCAAGTTGTCCGCCCCGGATATACCAGCGCGCTCCTCCCCTGCAACTCCAACTTTCGTACTTCGTTACGAACTTCCACGCCCGCCTTTCCAAAGTCGTTCGGGCTTTGTTTTCAGTTAACTCGCCGAACAACCGGCCAAAACTTTGTGCCGCGGCGAGCGAGGTAACTCCGCTCGACTAGACCCGCGTCGCCCTCTCCGCCTCCTCAAGTCACCGACTGCTCGATGTAAGCTCCCGGCTTTCACTAATTTCCACCACCATTACAGTCGTTAGAGTGTACTACTGGTGTTAGCAGTGGTACGTCATCAGAGGCCTTGTTCGTGCACTTCATACCTGCCACTCGAGACTCCCTGCCCATCCCTCCAAACCGGAAGGGCCAAATGCTTCCCGGTGCGGCTCTGTCCGTCATAATTCGATGACTGTTCTTCGCGGCTTTAAAGAAAGAGCCAACTAAGCAGCCTTAAAATGCGAGATGCTTTTCTTCTGACGCACTACATTTCAGACTCTCCAACCCGGCGCGTGTAGCACGCGAAAAGGAGCTTAAGCCGCTTACACGAACTAATCTCATCAGACCTTGAGAAACGCACTCGTGGCAGTAGGTGCATTCTGCGCCTTTCCCTTGCCGGAAGTCTAAACTCTTCCATTTTTCTCAGACAGTCGTTCTTACATGCGAGGAATACTAGTTTTCCAAGGCTCTCGACTCCCTCGGGAAAAGCACGCGTTACACGCGGCTGCCAAGTGGCTGCTGATGCTAGCACTTAGAGAGTTGAAGTTTAATGAATGTTCATTAAACAAATATCCGCAGCAGTAAACGTCCGACTTTTTTAATCAATAGCGGTATACGAGGATCGTCCTCTAAGATTCCAGGGCCTTGAAGTAGCTATGAGCGAAGGTCGCGCGTACTTATGAACAAATTCATTTGCGCTCTCCCTCTCTCGTAAAGATGCGCTCTCACTGGCGATGACCCCCGTCACCGGCTGCCACTGTCGCATGCCGTGCTTAACGACAGGAAATTTATGGAATTCACGTATGCCGGGCGGTAAAGCCCGCGCGCACGTCCCCTCTTTACGAGTGGCGCACTGTAATACACCATTGTGCTTGATGCCTCTCTGAGATATGTCCGCCCGTTATCACTTTCCCCCGATAGTTACGCCCGGGGAAATTATCTCGCGCGAGAGTCAGCGAATTCTTGGCGGCCGGCGAGAGCTATCCTTGGAAAATCGTTAAAGGGTCCCGGCCTCCCCGTCCTACCTGTTATTCGACTGCTGGCGAATGGAACGCACGTTCGCTTTATCCCGGTATAAATTGGAGAGGTCGGTGCACCAATCGCCCGTATAAAAGGCCGCGGCGCAGCTGGACGAAGTTGGCGGCGATTAGCGGCCGCTTGAATGCAAAACTTTCGACGGCTAGGCGCAACTACATCGCTCCCGTTATTGGCGATGCGACAATTCGCCGGAATTAAACCGGCTAATCTGCACGCGTCGGGCGCACTGAAAATTCCCTATTGGCTCGCGCGCGAGCTTGGGGGCCTGGGTGTGTCGGTTGTTTAAAAATGTACGTTTACTTTGATTCCTTCCAGACTCGTTCACTGAATAGTTGCGTTCGCGGAGGAAACTAGAGTCCTCGGACAATTAATGCCGATCGATCGGTTGATTAGAGTTTTATTCGGAGAAACGCTTCTTTTAGTAGTTTCGGCTGATGCCTATTCAATAGCGACTATGTGTAGGTACAACACTATTCGAAACCCCGGCAATCTTCGACTCTGTTAGAGTATTCGTACGCGAACAATAGCGGGAGCCCGTAGCGCACGATCGTCAATGGATCCATATCGTCGGCGATAGATGCCCGTGTACTGTGCTTCCTGGCAATCTCGATAATACATCAGCCGAATATGAGTCACCGTGTAATAGCCGTCCCGCCCGCAGACATATGAATTTTTAGTCTGCGCCACCCCATGACGTGGCTGTCTGCCCTAGACTGTCTCCAGCCCACTACTATAGCCAGAGACTCACTACCAGCTCACACGATTCCTTTCATACGCCGACAAACTGTTCAATTACAAAGGATAGAGTGGACGGGTAAATTTCGGGGCCGACGATCTTACGGGGATTGCAAGTAGCACATAGCGTGACGGGCAGACACGCATAGTCGTGTTAATAATCCCGAGGAAGTGCGCGCGATCACTGTGCCGCAACACCAGCGGGCGATATCTAATTTAAATATTAAGCCATGCAAAGCCAATGTTAATAACAGTGGTACAGTTACATTTGCACCGGGCTGTCGGGCCATTTACATAAGCACGCTTCGTCTTCTCCTCGCGTCGCCTCTACCCGACGAGGTCTCTTGTTTGCGTCGTGTCTGCCGGGATCCCCGGCGCAAATACCCAATGCTACCCATTTCTTCTTACTGTCGATCATGTAGAACCTTCCCGATATTGGTCGACACGCCGATATTAACTCGGGGCGTGTCGCTGTCGATCAAACCGATAGGAGGGAAATTCCTGTCAGAAGCAACTACCAAATTGCGAGTCTAGCCAATTCTAGACGCCTATTAAATAGCGTCACTCCAGCTCTCCCTTTGGCGGTGGTGGTCTCTCGAGGCTCTCTCGGTTTGCGCAGGCTGCGGCTCGATTCTCCCCTGACAATTCCCATGCTCTCGTACTTTTGCGAAGCGAACCCACCCACTGGGTATATCAAAGCTCGACGAGGGACGGGATAGGAGAGGACGTACTCGCGCTCGTGTCCCGCATGAAACACAAAGCGCAGTACTTTGGCTGGCGTTCCTGCGTAATTTCGCGGCGCGCTCAATGCGAGGCCGAATTGCCGGCTGCCTCGTATAAGCACAGTATATTTGTCCGCAAAGTTATTCGCTCGCCTCGCGGGTTTACATAATAGGGGCGTAAAATTTCGCTTAAACCGAGACTCCTCGCGCGTCTCGGTGCTTCTCGCCGCCTTGGGAGCGCATGGAGTAGTGCCACTTGGTTTCACGCTCCCGGTGATATTACGCCGCGTCTAATGGCGTAGGCACCTTTGCTTTTTGACTTATGCCGCGAGGGCACCAGCGAGGCGACGACGGTACAACGACTAGCGATACGACTAGCGACTAGCGCGAGCTTTCGAGGTAAAAAACGTCTGTTTACCCGGCGAACAACCGGCGTGCGCCAGCTGCGCGAGTGCATAGATTGCCGGTATTATTATCGCTGCGAGTAATATCTGCATGGTAATGTGCAGGCGAAGGCGGTAATCGTTGGTTATGTCCATCCATATTCCATGGTTAACAATGGACCGTGTCGCTTTCATTTGTTTGTTAAGTAGAGGGCCCACCAAATCCCCGAATTAAACAGACGTTTTCGTTGGCGCCGTAGGGCGGGCCCGCCGGCAGCGTGTGCACCTGCATTTAATACATATTAAGCAGATTTCACAGTCGCTGCAGTACTCATAAATATTGACGTTCCGATCGGGCGCCGGCACTAAAGAGAAATCCGCTCTCCCCTCCCTCACCCCCGCCACCCCCCTTCTCTCAATTGTATCTCGCCCTCCCTTTCTCCTCTGGTCAATAATGTTGGTAGCGCGAACGCTGCCAGAATTCCCGAGCTTCATCCAATCGGTTCTTTGATCCTGCGCTACTGATGAATAACTTTTCCAGTTATTGTCTTGCAATCGACGCTCATCGATTTGCATTTCAGCGTAACCGGATTATGCGCCCAGCGAGCCGACCCGTGTAATTCAACTGTAACGCTCGTCCCACGTTCTCTCTCTCTCCCTCTCTACTTCGTCACTTGTGATCTCTGTATCAATCTATTCGTTTTGTACGTGCGCGTATCGTTGAGTTATACTCTGCTCCAGTTTACGTCGCGTTAATCCTAATTCCGTTATCATTGCGCCGAACGTCTGTATCGCCGTGGGTTACGAGGGACTTGGAATGGCGCAATTTCAAGATACCCCGGTACTAGAATCAAGCAGTGAACGTCACAAGCTGCAATTACTCTCCGCCGTCAAGTTCGACGTGGTATCACCGCGAATCGGAGCTATCGCTGGTATAAACTTGGGAGATAATTCATAATGCGCTTCTCGCGGTGAAGAGGGACGTGAGTGTAAAATTGTAAATGATTGGTAGGGAAAAGTAGCCGGTGCCTTCATCGAATGGCGTTCGGTGTATGAGCCGGCGCGGCGTTTAAGTGGGAGCGGTCGGCCCACGGTCAGCCGCAACCGGCCGGTACTGAGGGAGGACAAGCCAATTAATCTTAAAGGCGCTGCCGTCGACTACGCCTGCCGCCGAAGTATATGACGTTAATTAATCTAATATGGTATTGATATTATAATTAGCCCTGGGGCTCGCTCGCGTGATTCATCGGTGGCTCTGTCTCTCGTCCGGCAAAATCTGCTTTCAAGCTGCCGGCTGATTAATTGTCGCCTTACTTCCACTGCCTCCGCCGATAATAGAATGCCATCTCGCTCACAGGCAGCGGCGTGGCGTGCAGCTCGCATTAATGGCCAACTTTTCGATGAAGGTGACACGGCCGGCACAGCAGTGCTGTGTCGATCGGCCGCTTGCTAAATCACCGCCGATTTCGCATACCATCTCGAAAATGTATTGGCGACAGTAAAGCATTGCGGGTGGTGACCGCGTGCGAACACAGCAACGTTGCACTAACCGTCTCGAAGTCAGCACATATTATCAACGAGGAAACAGTGAGTTGCTACCTGCAAAATAAATCAGACCTGTCCAAGCTCATTCGCAGCGAATGAATTCTCCTCTGAGTTACTTTTAATTTTAAGGCGATTAAGCCGAGGTATCTTGGCTCGGGAGTAAATTGCGGATTCATTATTTTCAAGTCTCACTCGTATATTCCAATCTGCGCGACTGATTTATGCAACCGAGAGCACATCGCATGATTCACCCGGCAACCGGTGATTTAAGCCAAAGTATGCTACTTCGTTGTGGACGCTATGCATTTTGCAATCCTGTATTCAGTTAGTTTTATTGCCGCGTGCCCCCATTACTTTGCCGACATAAATCATACTTCGCTGTCAGAGATAGGCTTCGACATCTCTAACCAATGATATATAGCTTCTGATTCCGACTTTTTGAAGACAACCCTTAACAAGCGAAACTTCAATCCTACGCAGAAGTTGGTCCGCCGAGGCTTCCGCCTACCAGGGTGTTATATACCGAAGTGTAAGGCCAACTGGTAATTCGTTACGCGTCGCCACTTGGTTTGCTTCCTCGCTCGGAACATACAGAAATATCAGGTTTTAACTTGGCAAAACAATGATTTTTGCGAGCTCGCGACTCTCGTGGAGCCGGCGAGTTGGTTGGATGTAGCACGGTGTATCAGGGCGACAGAAAAGAGCCGAGGGACTCCGTCAGGCAGAAATTCCGACGGAGACGAGCGTTAGCTCGATCATGAGAGTTTCATGGGAACTCGGCAAAACCTCTGCTGTCTCTCGCACGACATATTCCCAAGTGCGCGCGGGCCCCGTTTACTTTATGCATTCATATCGTCGTCGTTATGACAATGAAATGCATCTAATTACTTCCTCGAATAAGAGACGTTTATGAATTCATGCATGAGCTTAGGTCCGCCGGGCCGCGCGCGCGACACGCCGGCATTAGAAAATTAATTCTCGATGAATGATGCGCGCATGCGGCATTAATAATATCACGTTGCCACCGCGACAGGGCGCCGCGCGATGCTTCCGTGTAATTTGCCAGGCTTACATAATCCGCCCGAGGCGAAGGAAACCTCGTGTAATGCACTCCGAGAAACTCGTCAGCTACTTGCAAAAGAAAGGTGCGCGAGAGAGATGAATAGGGAGAGCCGGAGGCGGAAACAGAGGGAGAGAGAGAGAGAGCGAGCGAGGGAGACTGATGTCGCATAAATTATTGGCGACGACCTATTCCTTGCAAAATGGATGGATCTCCTGCTCGTAAATCCGGACTTTTGAGCGCCGGTACAGAGAGGCTGCAGGGCCGTAGCCCGAGAGTTTCAAGGGAAACCGGGCGTGGGAGAGGAGGCGCATTCGTTTATCTCGCGGCAAGGAAACGAAGCCGGGCTCCGGCTCTGATCCGTTCGGCTCGCTTAATTCCGCGTGGGGGCGGAGGCCGAAGCGGATGACGTTATTAGTAAATAAAGACGCGAGGAAATTCTGTTTGCGAACAAACACTGCGGCAACGATGTGTACCGAGCCCTCGACCGCGTGGCTGGCTCTGATGCTGGCTGCGGCCTTTCCTAATGCACTCGAGGGAACGTCGCGACCCTTCTACTCAACGCCCTCCCGACCACCCCCTCAACGCCCCTCGTCCGCCACTTTTCCTCGATTCTACTGCGGCCAGCAGCGCTGCGGATTCTCAAAGAGAAATTTTACCGCACCGCGCCCGCTCGTCCGTCGCGGCCTTTCCCCCCCAGCCCTCTCCCGACTAATTACTCACCGAGCCGAAGATTGATCTCCGATGGTGCGTTAAGGTCGAAGCTACGCTCGCCGACAATTAGGAAGGAGTGATTATTTGGGAGAGTCAGCGGTCGTCTGTCATAGGGCCGAGGAGAGTTTCGAAAGAAGTCGCCGGATCGACACGAGTCCAGGATAGATTGGATCGTGCAGGCGGCACACGGGAGAGAATTCTAATTCCGGCGTACCATTCTTCATGATCACTTAGGGCCGCTCCTGTCGGGCCGAGGCAGAAATCCCGATATCTCGAGAAACCTTCGCTTCCTCCTTCTCCTTTTCTCCGTCCCACTCTCGCCTGCTAAGCGGGTGGGATGAAGAGCTCGTTAATACGTGTCTTCGGCACTTAGTTATCTTAAACGGTGCCCGACACGCCGCGGCCGCGGGAGTCGGCGATAAATTCTCCGCGGTTTTAATTTGCCACTGGGCCCGTTTCTCGCTCGGCAGATGCGCGGGCAAGAGAGAGCGAGAGCGAGAGCGAGAGAGTAAAGAGACGGTGGTGAGAACAGAGGAGAAGGAAGTGGCAAGAAAGGAAGCCGAGTCGCCGGGGATGGGAACACTGACGCATTAAAACGGCCGAGCACTAAATTATATCGTTTTCGCGCCGAAAAAAGCCCACCGGGAAAAACTTTCTCGCGGAAAATGTATAGCCACTTGAGATTACTTTTCGCGGCGGCGGCCGCAGAGGCGGTACTTCGTGTACCGAGTAGCGAGCGCGCGAGAACTTCCACAGGACTGGGTATTCCCCCTGTCTCTCTCTCTCTCTCTCTCTCTCTCCCTCCTTCACTCTCGCTCTCTTCGTCCTATCCACGCCGCGAATTTCCTGCGATTGCGGTTGGAGTTCGCGGAGACGTTATTATGTGTTTAGTGTACAGTTAGGATAGGCAGCTTTGTAAACGCCAGACAGTTTGCCTGTAGACAGTTACTCAGGGACGTACGCGCGGGAAGGAGTGGAAAAAGCCGTAGTCGCATGATTAAAGGAGCTTATTCCACTCGGTAGATAAAAGACGGCTATACACCGGAGGCTTCTTTCGCCCGGCGCGTTTCGATACCGAGAGACGTTTCGGATGAGGTGGCGTCGTCCTCTGCACTCCTGGTCTACGCTCCCTCGTTAAATGACTTGCACTAGCATTGTCCGCGATGTGTGCTGTAATGGAGACGGATTAATGAATACGGAAACACAGCACTCGGCTGGTGGAACAGGCGGGGTTTTGTGCTGCAACGCACAGTGGTACATTGACAGCCGATGAGTCTTGACACGAGGCCCCGGCCTCCTTTTCGCTGGCAGGCCGCTTCCGCGTCGCTGAATCAGATTTACTGCTTTCATAATAGCCGCTAAACACTCGGACCCTTTTTCCCGAGGCAGCCAACCGTAAGACTCCTGCTAGATTCTTCGCCGGCGAATGGCGTAATGAGCGTGGTGTTCGAGCTGGGTGTGGATCCGCGCTGGCTCAGACTCGGAGAGAGGTGGCAATCCGGCCGAGAGAATTGACGGGCAATCGCTCTTCCAGCGAGATTACAGCATGTTTTCTCCTAGGATTGTTAGGCGCCGGGATCGCACTCTCGTATCTCGCCATGGAGAATTTCCCCCTCGGCGAGGTCTCGAGGCCTTGCTGCGCGGCGAGCTCCTCGGACGGATACTATTATCGTTCCAACTCGGAATGCTGCCAAGACGCTCGCCTTTGACATCCGTCGGCCTCGTTCCGATACCTGCAGCCCCCGATCTCCACCTTCCTTCGGCCCGTTGCGCCACCCGATTTAATTATGCGACTTTCGCCCATGCCGACGTATATAAACCAATCTTTATCGTAAATTGCTCGGGAACGCTGCAAACGCCCGCGGCTAAGGAAGGAAACGACGTGTTATTCCAGCGCGCGACCGGTAGCGCCGGAATGACCCCGAAAACATGGGAGCGATAACAATAATTCAGGTGCGAAGGGCTCGTAACAGTGGAAACTGTCTCGTACCGAGTCAAACAATACTGTCGGCGCTTCGGGAGGTCGCTCGATCGGCCCCGTGTTATTCGACGCTCCGTGGAACTTTGTTTTCGAATTGCAAGGAACTCGCACCTTTTTTCTTCCTATTTTTGCCGCCCGCCAACTTCCCGCAACGCAGTAGAATCAATAGACAGATCGCGCCGAAAGCTTGTTTTCCCGAGCGACCGCTCAAGTGGGAAAGTACAGCCGTTGTAGAACCTATACATATGCCGAAAGCTTTGCTTTTTTTACTATCATCATTCGTATTAAATAAATTTCTTTCGAGCCGCGCTATTAAGCTCGTTTGTACTCGGTGTCAGCGGCAAACTGTCTGCCGGAAGGATTCTTTATCGAAGGGACACTCGGTAGATCTGTGCTTCCGTCGTCGACAGCCTACTTCTTTCTTTATGCCGGGGATTCCCTTTCATCTGCTGCCACTCACAGTGCCGCGCTCGATCCGATCCGCGTGAACGAAAACCCGAAAGCTCCCTCTCCCTCTCCCCCTCTCTCTCTCTCTCTCTTCCTCCCTATCTATCTATATCTCTCTCCTCGACAGGTTTCTCGATCGCCTCGTTACTTGGCCGGGGATTCCAGGCTGACAGCTGTGTGCGCCCAATATGACGGGGCTAATCCTGTCGGTTTTTGCGGGGAAATTGAAGTCAGCCCCTTTCCCAAGTTTTCGATTTATCCCACCTCGGCCGCGCCGCACCGCGCTGTCCTCTCTCTAGTCGTATTGTTTCGGAGGGAGATCGCATCGGGCCCGACACACTCGCGCGCTCTCTTCTAAACATGCTCGCGAGAATCAGCCGTATGTTATCTGCTAGGTAAACTGGCGGCTATGGAGAGTTATCGGCCTTTTCGCCGAGTAATATTTGCACCTTGAATCGCAGCCGCACGCCTCTATATTGGAAATATTCATACACAAGTGATATACAGCGGGCGCCGCTCCGAGAGAGTGTGTGTGTGTGTGAGCCCGGTTTGCACGGTATCGGCAGCCGTCCGCGGTTATTTACAGTACTATTACTTATCGAGAGCCTCCCTCTAAGGCCACTGCGTTGCCGCCGTTGCCGCCGTTGCCGCGTTCTGAATTAAAGCATGCCCGGCCAATGTCTATATGGTAACGGCATGTTACGACCGGCCGAATTCAATTGGAAATTCCATTGGCCCGCCACATATAAATCGGAGCGTTTCTGCAACTGGCTCTCGAGTTTTTTGCCCGATGGGGGTCGACATTGTCGCCGAGGAGGACGCCGATCGACTTGGAGTATGTATAGGTGGTTTGAGGGTGCCAGTCCACCGCACCGCATCGGTAGAATGTAGACTGTAGAGGATCGGAGCACGCGTGGAATTTGGGGAGATCCGTCGCCCGGGCATTTCTACCTATCGATCGGCGAAGATTTCAATATGAATGCTGGCCGTTTCGCGAGATGAATGAGGTATCCGGGCCTCTGTGCCCCACCACCGAAACCCCTGTATCGCTAGTCGCTTCATTCATATGCTAATGGAAATTAATGCGGCTCACTACTAAATACAGACGTGTCGGCTGTCCATCGCTCGTGACTCGCGACAGGTTCATCAGTCAGCGGCGGTGCTTTGACATTTTCGTTATAGTGAGCCTGAGCACTCAATGACCAATGATACTCAATGACCTATTCTTCCTGAAGCGCCCTCTAAACGCACGAACGTCGCCGTACGCCGCTTACCAATGACTTTCAATGTTTGTGTTTGAATAGAAATACGAATTATGGAAATGCCGCCGCCGTATTTACCGGCCCCGGTATGCTAACTCGCGAAACCATGCTAAACCGTCCCATCCACCGAAATTCATTTCCGCAGGCTTCCAGTTTGAAAAAGCTCTCCCGGCACGGAATCCTTGCGAGGGAATTATTTGTAAATTAACTTTCGGAACAGTTTAGCAAGCGATTAATATTGACCAATGTATTTCAAGCCCCCGTATACATTTCGTTTTCGTGCTAACAGCCCCTCGAGCGAGGTAAAGATTGCAAAGTATAAATGAATATAGCCAAGTAACAGCGACCGCCAGCTTGTGGACCTTGAGAAGAAAAATCGTTTGTTACTGCCGGCTGAATAATAACCATCCGCGCATAACCGAAAGCGTAACGGATATTATTTCCAGCAAACATTCGCCCGGCCGGCCGCCGGCAAACCGTGTCGGGGGAATTTATATTTTTCCCGCTTGTTTAATGGATACACATCGCCCTCTTCTGTAAATTGAACTCTCTCCCTAGCTCCGAGTCTTCGGTATTCCGGGCCAGTACACAGTTCTGGGTTTATCGTATTGATGATAATTGCTATCGGCGAGCATACATATTTATCGAGAGCAATAATAAATGCCGATCGTTGGAGCGTCTCGACCTACATATAATACAAGCGTGTAGCGTCGTGATGCTTGCGGTGGTTGTCGTCGTTGTCGTCGTTGTCGTCGTCTCGTGGCGTACTCGGCATAAATCTCAATTTCTCTGTGCGGCATCGATCCTTGCTAACCGGCGGCGGAGGCGGCGGCGGCGGCCGCTTTCCATAGCCCAGGGGCTGCCCGCTCTCCTCCAACCACCTCCGCCTGTCAACTGCTATTGTTCATATGGGCGCCGACTTCAGCAGCACTTCCCTTTCTCTCCGGTTCCTTTGAACTTTCGAAGTTTACCCCGCCAACGGAGAAATGCGAGAGCACGCACGAATCTTTCTCTTACCTCGAGGGTTCAGTGTAACTACATACATAAGTACTCTCCTCTCGACTCAAAGCATTCCCTTTGCGGCGCCTCGCCCCCTACCATCGTCTAATCCATTTTGCGTTATGTGAAGCTTTCGGCTGCGTCTTTCACTGGAAGCAGAATGACGGAATAGTTACCTCGTTATTCCGAAGGGCGGGGGGGCGCTTGGATGGCTGACGTTTCTGATTTCTTTGGAATGTAGCATGTCATTTCTCTTCATTAGAGCGGTGAAGAGTTCAACAGCTGGTTGGAGCGGTGGACATTGATCTAACCACTATTCAGTTTCAAATGGAGAAATGTAATCTCATCCCTGTAATTTTCGATGCCCGCCAAGGAGGTCTATTCAGCCCTCAATCGCCGGAAACATAGGATCCGCGCGTCTATATATCAAGCATCATTAGGGATCCTATGGCCGATAGATCGAGCGCGCATCTCCGACATCTCGCACTCACCATCCGAGAGGTAGTGAGCGGAGGAAGGAGCGAACGAGCGGACGTCGAAAGGAGTAGTCAGAAATGGAGTTGCGAGGGAACGCTCGAGCCAGAAAGATAACGGTATGAATGGAGAAAGGGTTGAAAGGAGAATTCGTCCGCACCTGCGAACGAGAAAGGTTATAAAAGGTCTTTTAGCGGACGTCGAGCGAGCGAGCAAGCCGCTCCGGCATTACGCTTCATCGGAACTTAATCGGCGTTCCTCTCCCCGGTCAATGAATACAAATCGATCAGGCCCTCTCTCTCGCTCTTCCGCCGTGTTCCGCTACTCGACTCCTCCTCTCCTCCAGGTTCCTTCATCGCCGCATCCTCCATCTCCCTCTCGTCTTCGACCCCTGCAATCTTGTCGCGAAACTTTTTCTTACCGACAAGCTAGTTTAGTACCTTGAACCTTGACTCGTCGCCGTCCTTTTTTCGAGAGCTCCACTCGCCCGATAGATCTTCCCTGCGGTCTTCACAAGAGACGACGCCGCCGAGTCTCAAGGCACCAATCAACGCATTACGTAACATTTTCAGCTGCTTACCATTTCTGAAACGCGAATCCTTTCGAGAGGCATCGCTCCTGCACCGGCGATTCTCGGCAAGAAGCCGAGAGCCAGGATTTCAATGAAAGAGTGAGCCCGCGGTTCAGAGTGGCAGAGGCGTCTGGATTGGCCTTCCGCGCGTTTTTGACCGTTCTCATAATCGAGATAACTGTTGTGTGCCACTGGCAGGAGGCCGGACGGCGTGTCACAGAGGCATTCTCTGAAACCGTGCGTTTACGTAGCTCGTTAACCCTGCACCCGGAACAGAAGAAACGTATGGAGGAGGCACTAAACGTTTTATAGATACATCTGTGTTCCCAGAGAGGCTGCTCATTGAGGATTCTTATCCGCGGAGATAACGAGAGGTTTAACGGATCGTGCTTTTCCCGGGCAAATGATGCGTCAAAACAGGGTCTCTTCATGTCGACCCTCGTACACACTCGATCCTCCACTTGGACGTGAGAAGGTTCAAGTTCATTTAAAATGTCCTCCACCCGCTTTTACTACTAACCAGAAAGGGGATTTCCCATCGGTCTGCTTTAATATTTTAGGTGCTAATCGGATCTGGCGAATGCAACAAGCTTTTCACGAATCATAGCTCTGCAATTCAATGAGAATGCCCACGGAGATTCGGACATATCCTGCCGGTTTAAAACCGTATCCAATGATACAATCCATTTCACCGGAATTACATGAGGCCGTCGATTAAATAATTAAATTTAGCTCTCGCTCGAAATTTAATACTTGTCAATAGGCTATTCCCCTCGATGCGGTACTCTTTGTGGTATTCCGGATCACGGCCCACGAAATAATCTCCATTGAATGGAATGCGGTGGGCATGTGTCGGCTGTCGCATGCCGAATAAATGCGCCGAGCGCGCGCGCGCAGTGCAATTCAGCTGCGGCATCACCGATAACGACATTATACACTCGACTCTTTCTCCGATGATCGGCAACGCGTGGGCCCACGCGACAAGACTTAACGGTAAAGGGAGCGTGTCGAATGGCTTTCATTTAGATCCCATTCGTTTCCTGAATCGGCGCGGTGCTTGTTCGCCATTCCTAATGCCGACGCGAGCCCTCCGTCGAATCCTGTTACGAATCGAGCCGCCTCTTTAAATCGCCCGGTAGGGACCGCTGTGATTCGAACCGAGGACCAATCTCCAACTATACTTCCAAGCCATTTCACTTGTCTGCCGCTGGATGTGGTTAGGCTGAAGGCTATTTTCTTCCGAGAGTTAACTGAAATCTTCATTCCCATGATGTTCCCTTGGGGGTAGTGAAGTGAAGTCCCGTGGCGGCTTACCGGCAGTTGCGGCACTCGCTATTACGGCTAAACAATATTAAACTTCCCAATGACCGCTTGTACGCCGAGCCAGCAAGATTGTTGGTTTCGCCGGCGGTGTAAAAGGGATTAAACGACGCATAAATATGAGAAGGAGCTCGTGCAGCGACGTCGAATATCGCCGATGCACATCCTAAGTAGGAACGGTGAAAGAGGTGTGCCCGGCACCTTCCGCCCGTAGCTACATCCATAGCTACATTCGGTTCCTCGGTATCACTGTCATCAGGTGATTGCACCTTCAAGGAATAATAGCTCCCGTCCTAATGCATCCAATAACATCGGCATCCCTCTTCCAGTACTTTGCTGATCAACTGCAATCCGCTTGATTCCAGAGATAACCCGACAAACGAGTGAATAGGAACTGTTACACACCAGCTCCACTATAACTCAGACGGATTTACTCAGAATTCTATTAGTAGCACGCCATATACGCAGGTGTATTTAAATGACGAAGTGGCATTCCCTTCTAGCTGGGGGGCATTGCTACATTGCAGTGGAGCTCGGGCGCGGGGATGTTCCGAGAGTGAAGCAGAGATGCCGGGCATGTTCCACCTATTTTCCACCAGAGCCACGTACCGTCCGTGCCACTGTCATCAGGATATTACGGCCTCCGTTGAAATAATGGCCCCAGCTGCCCTCTAATACACACCCACCTCCTGCTCGCGAGCTTTCCACTCCAACTTTTCCTCTTACGGTGACTTAACGGTAAAATCGCCTTACGAGCCGGTGTGTCCAGTCTCTTTCGGAAATACGGATCGCGCGTTTCACTGGCTAATTCCCCGGCGTAATAACAAGATTTACTTCGAGTCGCTATTTAATTAAGTAATTTCATAGATGCGCCCGCGGGCGCGGCTTACGAGTTAATTCGGAGTAGAAGCCTTGTAATAGCGCGTCTCTGTTGGTGCTCGTGGCTAAGATCAGCCGGCATGCAACTATTGATTCGTCAGTCTTGCTGGCGGATTCGGCTGCATAACGCGAAATTCCGTGGATGGCAATCGCTCGGTCAGGCTGGAATTAATACGACCCCAGTGGAATTGCAGGCATTTACCGCGCGGCTGGTATTTCGTAAATGTTAATACCACTCGTTCCCCGGATCGATAGCTGCGGGAGTACCGCGCCGAATTGTCAAGATAGACATAACGCGGGTAGGAGCCTCTTTACAACGGCGGCGCGCGCTGCTAGTGGTTTTGGATAAGGGCCAAACAACTATTCCGACAGTTTATTAATACTTGGTATGCGATCGTCCTCTAAACTTGATCTGGTAGTCCATTCCAGTAATTAATTAAGTGGAAGTAGTGGAGGAAGATAGACGCACACTTTTTGCGGGTGTGGAAATGATAAATCTCTGATGAATAATCGACGATAGATTGGATTCTCAACGAGTGATGGAGGGAGTGGAAATATCGTTTGTTTGACAGTTTATGTGATACCAGTGGTCAGTTTAGTATTATCGTGATAATTGGGGCCTCGAATTTACGAGGGTTCGTCAATGCGTGTTGGCGGAATTGGTGGAAATCATACATTCCTGGGATCCACCCCCTAAATCCCAGTAAACGGACAGGCATTAATTTGCCGGTGCACTCGACGCGGGAAAAATGAAGAGTTAACCGATTGCTCGATCGCGAGTACAGTTGGTTCAGGGGAGGCGAGTGCGCGCACGGCACACCTTTAATTTCAACGATCATTAATATTTATTGCGGATCGAGGGGGAAAAAGCGGCGGGCAGATTGCAATGCGATTTTGCTTTTACCGATTGAATCGGTAAAAGAATCGATGGCCAGACATTCAGCAGGCGTCCCGGATGAAATGCATTAGCCGGACTAAAATCGAGGCCGAATAATATAATTCGCTGGCCGTCCGTGCAGCAGAATCCGATATGACGCTTCTGCGGGAACCCGATGATGCGGTGCCCGAGGAATTAATTTGGTCTATCTGCACGAGCGGGCAACGCGGCGAAATTTTACGGTAAATCCGTGGACCGCTTACCCTCGGCAACGTCATACTTCTCCGAATTTCTGCCGGGCCGGCATTGCCCGTCGGGCTCCTACTATGCCATCTAATCGCATCCCGGATCTAAGTCTCCTCCGTGGGAGCAAACGCCGCGCGCATAAAAAGTACTAGACGGAACCGGAATTCAAATGTTAGCGGTCCACGGTATGTGTGGCCGCGCGGCGCACATAAGAAAAGGCCGAAAATTTCCGCCCAATTTCTCGTAGGCTGATTCCACTGACAAGAGAGGAGGAAACGGGTTAGATAGGAGTGTCGGGAGGCAATGCTGCGGGCGGCTCGCCTTTCCTTCTGCCTTTCATTTTGCCTCCTCTTCTCGGCGCATTTGCCGTCTTCAGTCTGTAACTGACCGCGCCAAGATGCTGTCCGCATGCATCCTAGTTAGAGCATACCAGCGGACCCATTATATCTCAACTGATTTGAATTTAACGGTTGCCAGGCGGCGGCATTGTGCGTACAGAGCGCACCGACAGCGGCGGCGTGTGCTGCCATATCCCCCTCTGGCCCCCTCTATCCCCCCGGCCCCTTCTTCACCGGGTATAATCCTCCTCTTCTACATTACCTGGCTCTTCGCTGGCGTGAAATTACACTGGGCTCGTGCCTCGCCTCTATATAGAGTGCCCTTCCACACTGATCGGAAAATCGTTCCGAGGACATCTTCCCAGCCAAATGTCACTCTCATCGTTCTTTCTTCATTAACAGCGACATAGTTAATCGAGCAATGCTCTGACATGATTTAATATGAAATCTTTCATCTCCGTGATACGTGTCGATGTATTACGCGGCGGACGGGTGAATTTTGCATGGCTCTGTTCGTGCACATACTCTCACTTAATAGTAGACTGAGACTTCTTATTTATAGTTCAAAACGAGAGGAGATTCGGGCAACTGTTCTGGTTTCATTGGGTCGACTCATTAATAAAACCATTACTAAGGACGAGACACGTTGAAAGTGCCGTCGATGCTATTTTCGCTTCTACAATACAGAGGTTTGAGACTGTTTACGTGCGTTCGCAGAAGCATGTTAATCTACCGGGAAGAAGATTATTCGCTGACGACGTAAAACACCAAAATAAGTGCAGCGTGAGCTTCATCTAATCCCCGGATCTCTTGCGCAATAGCAGAGTTGAATTCACTTTGAAGTAGAGCGGTCGACTGCAGCCAACTTGTCGGCGGGAGATCCCGTTTGCCGACGGAAAACGTCAAAAGATTTCGAGCCAATTTAATTAAATCTCCACTTTATGCGCGTTTATGTTATCTTTCTCTCCGATTGATTCTTCCTCTCTCGTAGCATTTCCTTTAGATTATCGCAAATCTACCTTGAGTTTATACGTGGAGAAAGTCCGCGTATATGTATTAATGATTTCACGGTAAACTCGCTCTCCCCTCTCTTGGAAGGAAGCTATTCCCTGTGTTTTTCCCGCGGGGCAAGGAGATTCGAAATAAATTATCACCGCGTGAACGGTGATATAAACATTATCTTTTCCTTAGCGAGTCATTCCCGGTGCTCCCGGCAGCACTGGCCGTCTGGAATTACGTGTGATATTAGAGTAAGGCCGTTAGAATCCATTTAAAGGCTACTTGTGTTACGACGTTAACATACCGCGCGCCGATAATTTATTCCGCTAATACTAATTATGCAAATGCTGTATGAAGAGAGCATACTAAGTGACCCGGGAACTTCTCGTGACTAGCTACGAATGAAACTTCCCCCGTTGACTGCGACGCGGCCCCTACGTTTCTCGAGGCGAGCACGAGAGTACCGAAAGGCTCTGTGTGCCGTGCGAAAGCTTTCTGCTGTATTTAACCTTCATTTCGATGAAACGTTTAGCAGAATTAAGTCGGGAGCGTTGTGTTTGTTTTGTGCCGCGCGCACTCCCGGGCTCCCGAAATTGATGCACTCCAGTTACTAAGTGGATTGCCCGCCACCTCGGTCTTACCCAACTCGTCGGCTTCCCGAAATACTCCCGCCATCCCATACGCTCAATCTACTTTTTATAGTACACTCAGACTCAATTTGCGGCAAAACTCTTTTCGCGGCCTGACCTCTCTCTACATACTTTATACAAGAGTCTCTCGATCGCGCGAGATTGGTACGGAGGATTCTAGTCCTGCCCGGCGCGGCGACTCTATAAAGATGGGGCGGCGACTTTTCGACGTGTAACTCGAGCCTTATTATTCCACGACAACGAAATCTGGATTCGAAGTGGATTCACTTGTCTCCGAGTGACTTGATAACATCATCTCCGAGCGAGGGAGAGAGGCTGATGCAACGAGGAAGAATGGCGCATGGTCGAACGGCGAGGAGAAAGAGAGAGAGAGGAAGGGGAGAGTTGCATAGTAAACAATCTCGCAATTCGTTCACGTGACAAGTGCGCTATGTGAACCCGTGGTATCGGCGGGGTTGAGCTGCGGCCGGATTATCATAATGCCGTATATCGTGGCGGCAGCGCTTCCTAAATAAACATTTGCGTCCGACAGCGCTCTCGCATAATCTATTCGCACGTGATCCCCATGCACAGGTACTGCCACGTACCACCACGTAGGCACTGGTCCCGAGGCTCTGTTTGTCGATTAGATCAGAACTCAAAGTGCATGTTGGCCTAACTCGAGCGTCCCGCCGTCTCTCTCGCTCTCGGCCATTGTATCTCGCGCCGCCATTTCGCGGAATTGTCCCTGCGGTGTAACTCGAAACGGGCTCGAGGCCGAGTATCAGCCGTGTAATTGAATTCCCGCGATCCAATATGAAAGTCATATTTTTGCCGCCGGCCTAACCGATCTACCTCCAGCCTATGGGAACTCGACTGCTTTACATGTGTAATAGGAATTCCGCGGCGCATGCGCGTCTCTATGTTAATAGTTGGCTTACACGAACGCCGGAATTATCACTAGCAATGTGAGTCATTATCGCCGATACCGTTAAGCTATTAGACGCGATACCAACTAGCTGAAGGACAACTCGGCAGACATTAGCCCCCCGAGTATGTAATCGAGTTCTCTAAATACAATGTAATAACAGACTAGGTATTGGGGCACTCGTTGCTTCCCAGAGTCCTGTCAGTGTCACGTAGTCCCGAAGATCGGCGCTCGCTGTCAGGTCGTCGGGTGAGTAGGTGCCCTCGCCGGGAATAATTCCTTAATGAGAAGCTTCGGTAATTTCACGCGGCCTAATCAGTCGTTGGTTAATGGCTCAGTTTTGCATACCACCTCTAGAAAAGTTGATGAGCGTCGAGGGGTCCGGCGGAAAAATCCGGCTGTGAGCGATTGGGAATGACGGCTGGCGTTCCCGGGACTCACGCTTCCCTCATGGGCATTTCCACTTGGCAAGGGACCACCGCGGTATTATTAAACGTTCGTAAATGCCTCGGGGCGCAGCAGCGTCGGCTATGACTCCTCTCGTAAATTGTTCAATCACCATGAAACGAACGCAGCCGCCGCCGCCGCCGCCGGTATGCTTCGCAGGCGTGAACAAACCGGGCTTCGGCTAGGGCCAGTTGCACGCGGCGTTCTTACGGCGCTGGCGGTGTTTATGGGGATTCGCGTTGTAAATAACTCGGCAGTGTTTCGATTATTCTGTCGCTACGGCTTTCATTACCTTTCTGCCGTTCGATCCTTTACAGCTCGCGGATTTTATAATGGGCTGTATCGCTTTGATGACCCTCAAAGCGCACTGGGTACCTCGGAGTAAATTGGGATTCCTACGCATAACGCCGCCACTGCTCGCACCCTCGCTCTCTCCCTTTCTCTCTGGGTTTCTAAGCGGAGACAAATTTAATCGCGCGTCCGGGAATCTTGGTACGCTTTTCTTTGCGGCGGGAGCGGAGAGCGCGAGTTGCTTTGACGCGCGTTGACAGCCCTCAAAAGGCCGCGGCTCATTACGCGTAGGAACCTTCTCGCCGCCGCGGCGTCGAGGTTCGTTTCGCCGGGAGAAGGCAAATCGGCTTTCGCGATGGTCGCCGCGCGACTGGCGGCTTCTCCGAGCGTCGAGTGCGAGGGCAGCTTCCTCCCCGAGGAAGCCAGGTTAAAGGCGTCATTGAGCGCCGTAACGATTATTTCCAACAAGCCGGTGACTCGCGAAATCGGCTTAGCTAATGTGCCGCCGGGAGAGAGATCCTCCAACATCCGCCTAAAGTCGAGATCGTTCCCTCGGATGCCAAGCTGTCTGGCGGAGCAGTGTGTCCCCGAGTCCCCCGGCTGGTACAGTCTCGTTCCACTCGGCGAGGACGGCCGCTTACGCTGCGAAAGACGTTAACTGGCCGGCTCGTTTCTCCGCGAGATGAGCCGAGCCCCGCTCATTCCAAACCCGCTCGTCCCTGCACGGCGTAACGATTATTTTAAACAACCCACCAACCGGCCGAATACAAAGTGGGCTCTTACGTAAATGCATGCCCCTTTTCTCATGCCCTCGAGAGAGCGCGGGAGAGGGAGAGCGGGAGACTCACTCTCCCTTGTCTACAATATCCACAAGTTACGCCAACGAAACTTCTACTCCAACTGCCGTCCCTTCGCTCGCTCGCACTGCCATTCCCGTCTCTCAAATATACTCAAAAGAACCGCGTGCCACTCGAGTTCCCCGGCGACGAAAAATATATAGCCGCTTATACCTTTACTTGGCCGCGGGGGGGCGAGTCCACTTTCTTGAAATCCCGTCGAGTGTATAATGAAGTTAAATTGGTATCTTCCGCATCGATTCGACGGGAACTCCGGTCGCCCGAGTAAACTTAGTTTCAAAAAGTCGAGTCCTCGTCCTGAATAGCAGCTCTACCGGCAAGCCCGCGCTCCTACCAAAGGGAGCCTTGACTTATGAATCAGCAGCGCGTGCAAAAGACACAAGTCCGAAATAACATATTCACCTTAGTTTTCCCTCTTTCTACTCTGGCATGTTCGCCCCTTTTCTCCCTTTAGTTCCTCGAGTGTGTCGCGCACCCTCGTCCTGCTCTTTTTTCCTTTCGCTGGCAGTCATACGTTTCCTTTCACACCTCCGCTGTCCCGTTGTCCTCGCAGCGCTTCTGCTTCCTGCTTCTCCTTTCCCGCTTTTGTACCGGCTGCCTCGAGTACTTCCTCTTCTGGTAGCAGTTCCGCTCGCCGCGGCCGTCCGGCCGTGTTTCTCTCTCGGCTCGACGGCCGTCCTGGGGGGAGGAGGTGGTCCTCTCTCCGCGTTGTCCGATGCACAACACACTCTCCACTCTCTCTCTCTCTCTCCTCGAGCTCCATTTTCGTCGGGCTCTCCTCGACGGACACGCCTGTTTTACGCGTATGTACACAGAGGCCGGCGCAATTTGCAGAGGGAGCTCGGTTCATTCGGCGGGACATCATTCGCACTGCTGAAACACTCTCCGCATATTTCCCGAGTCGCCTGCCCATTCAGCCGAGCGGAGCCGCCGCGCGCGCACTGCATCCTCTTTCGCAGCTGGTATTGGCGTTGTGGATCGCGCGCTCTGCCGCGCGCCGCTTCCAGCCTCTGCGAATAAATTCCTTCCCGGTGCTCTTATGTTTTTGCTCGCCTTGCACCGACCGCGTGATTCGCGTTTAATCCGGCCCGACTGTCGATTTCGAGTCCTTATCAACAGTGTTCATGATGGGGAATCCGTGCAAGTAGGTCAAACAGCCCCGACGGCTTCAAGTTTGCAGTTTAATCTCATTGTTCAGGAATGCACACTCGAATGAAGCAAGTTTGTAGGGAAACCCATGCCTATTTCCTCCGCCCGAGGTATCTGTAAATCGGTGGTCGAATGTCATGTTGTCGGGGGGTGGAGGGGGTAGGGGGGAGGTGAACATCGGTATCTCTCACAGTTAGACGCAATTACACGATCTGTTGGACCCCATAATAGGAGCAGAGCCCTCTCTTGCTCAGGGCTGTAATTGAAATTCAGATTGAGCCGGCGCGCGGTGGGCGCGGTTTTATAGGATTTCGGAATAAGAGCGTCCTCGTAAAAACGGCCACGTGACAAAGGCAAACGCGGCGCGGCGAGCTCGGAGGGCCGCCGGGCGAGTATGCAAATAAAACCGGGCGAGCGCGAATCGGTAAATACCGGCGGGTGCTTTAAATTGCCTAATACTGGATCTCCAGGTTCGGGCGGCGCTCGGTGCCGCGCGCGACAGCTCCTATGGCGTTTCCGGCGATCCCGTTAGGAGAATAATTTCGCGGAACCGCTCAACCACGGCGGCTACGGTTTCTCGAATTACCGATTTTCGAGCGATCGGTTTTCACGAGCGGTAAACCGGTGTGCTCGACCTTCGAAAGCTCCCGTTTATTCACGATCCCGCTACCGTCCCGCCATTAGCATTCGCTCGCCGACCCCCGCTAACTTTTAGCCCCGGTATTAGATATCCAACTATTTACATTCCTTCCCGTCGAATATTAATAGCTCGATAATACTCCTGGCCGCCGTTTCAATAATAGGTGCACGCCGATGCCGATTCATTCGCTCCGCCGCGACCGCGATGCGTCCAGCAATAATGATGAATCATCTCTCTCCTCTAGGTTCGCCATTACTAATTGGAAGAGATTTCCAAGCGGATTCACGAGCGTGAAGGCCCGATAGGATCGCTCAATTAGAAACAGAGAGGCATTCGTTTCGCAGCGTAGTCTACTTTTCTTTTCCGTGCAGTAGGAGACTCGACTCCTCGCGTGCTCCTCGTGCCACCGTGGAAATGGGTATCGTCGGGCCTGCAATCAAAGTGTCTAGTCATGGCGTGCTACGACAATATGAGGAGTAACTATCTCCCCTCGCCGAGAAGTAGATCGCAAACGGTTCAGGATATCATCTGAAATCCCGCGGTAACACATGTCCCCGGTGAATAAAACATCGCTGGCGGTGGAGTAGTTTCCTGCGCCCGAGCGGCACATCCTCTCCCTGTCTCGGGATGTCAAGACCTCTGTTCTACTAACGTCAAACCGTAGAATCGCAAGTGCCTTTCCTTCCCCCGGCAATTTCTCTCGCTCTCTGTGTCTCGGGCAATAGTGACTACCGCGACTTGGAAGCTCGATAACCCCCCACCTCGTCCCATCCTCCTCCTCCATCCTCCTACTCGGGGGCACTCTTTCTCTGTCTCTGCGGCAGGAGTGGTCCCAGGACTACCCAGGATCGGAACGGTGCCGTTCCACTGGCGGCGGAACTGTAAATTTTAATGGCACCGAGGACGAAGGCGTGTAATTGGTTAGAAATCTCGTTATATCGAACGAAACGCCAATTTAGCCTCGGCAAACACTCGCCCGGCATTCTCGGATTCACCGGCTTCGGAGACAATGGCTTTCCCCGCGGCCTCTAGTTTTCTTATGAATCCGGCTGTAAATAGATCTCGGTGACGCTCAAGTAAAGAGGGAGAGAGAGAGAGAGAGATGGTGAGAGTAGCGAGGGGTGGAGGGAGAGGCGCGTCCACTTCCGGGTTCCTTTATAGAGAAGTACGATACTACGCCCTCTTACTTCCTCCTCGCTAAATAGCCAATGCATATCGAGTACCGCACCTTTTGTTAAGAAGCCCGTTCATCCGAGGGCGGACTGTTATCTCGCGAGAGTCCTAATTAAAATTTGACGTTACTCGGTTGTCTGTTAGAGACGATATCGATAGAAGTTCCACTTTTTCAACGGCGCCCTGCTTTCTTTGATGCTTTGTAGTTTTATTTAGTCGAGCTCGTACTTGGGATATGTTTTGTTAAGAGTGGCCGTACTCGCCGCGGGTCAAAGAGAACCCGTTGCCAAATTGGATCCTTTTGTCTTTCGAGTACTTTTCTTCGCCGGCATTTCACTTGCTACGTGCGAGCGGTCCTCTGTACAAGAGTCGCAGATAGTAATGGCGTCCTCCTCCCTCTCGCGGTAAGTCGTCCCGAAACCGTCCGAGCAATACTTTCCCCGGTCAGTTCTCGCTTCCACTTTGTCCGCCACTCATAACGAATCCGCGGGATTATCTTTCTAATTGAAAGAGATCATTGCGAGCCCGCCGAGAGGAGATCGAGCCGCGCGTATTCTCGAGCTCACCTTATCAGAGTAAGAGGCCGGGTCGCTCCCGGGCACCGGTGGGGAAACTTTCGACAGAACTTGTCCAAAGTTGCATTGTGTTTCGAAGGGCTGTTACCCGACGCAAAGAGCGGCGAGATTGCCGGGCGAATGCGGCTTTCCATAATGCCATTTTCCTCTCGGAAGGTCTACTTGGCTGCGAGCAGCAACAGGTGCGACGGAAGACAGAGATCGGCTGGGCTCTCGGATGGCAGGGTTGGAGGAAAAATTGGAGGAAAGTGGCGGCGGGGAAGCGGAAGGGCGGCGAATCGCTGGAGAATCCGAAACTCGAGAGACACGTGGGACATCTGTAGGAGACGATCCCAAGAATGATCTCGTTAGCCCGCGCGCCGGTTGTGTCTGGTGCACATCGCTCTAGATAGCGCGAGTCGTTCACGAGCATCATGCTAGGAGAGCGGAGCGGAAAGGAAGACAAGGAGCACCGGTGTTCCGGCCACGACGCCGGCGACGACGACGAGCTAACTGTTGTTTTGTTCTAAATAGGAATCTTGATTGTGCCTTTGTCTTCGAGGTTGCCTCTCCACTATTGCTCCTCTCTTTCGTTGCCCTTATCATTCCTATCGTCTACGATCTCTTTCGTCCTCCAGCTCCGTCTTTCCCTGGCTCCCTTCACCGGGCCGCTGCTTCTCCTCTCACTGCACTTTCCTTCCTTCATCTTCCTCTCTCTCGCAAAGCTTTCCGATTCCCCGATCTTCTCCCCGGCCTGACCTACTTGGAGCCTGCCGGCGTCAAACGCCGTCTTCCCCGGTAACTAGGGATCCTGTAATTACGCGTCACCGAGCGTCCAAATACTCTGACTAACGCCACTCGTACTTACCAGTTAGGATTACAGATCGGCGAATAAGTGCTCGGTTCGATATTGGCCGAGGAAGGTCCAACCGGGAATCGGCGGCGGAACGGAACCTCGATATCTGGCCGAGCATACAAAGTGATAACGAGTGAGTAGGGGGAGGTAGAACGGCGACCTAGAGAGGGCTGAGAAAAAAGGGCGATCCGACGGGGGAAAGAAGGATTTAACTGTGCTAACGACACAGTTTTCATGATGCAGCGAAGAGTGCTTAAACCGAGGATTTTCCTAGTTAGCCGTACGTGCTCAAGGGAGAGCGGAGTGTCACTCTGAGTGGCGGACTCGAGGCTGCACACCGCCGAGAACCTGGAATATCCGAAGGTTGAGTGCAAAAGAGGTCCACTTCGCGTTTGCTCGACCCGCAACGGTGAAGTGACCCGACAGACGCCCATCAGCCGCATCAGAAGCAGACAAGCCAATGAGCTCCTTTTTATTCTCCCTCGCCATTCCGCGCGGAGGATTTCCTCTCGCTCTTCTCTTCGACTGGGTTCTCTTCGACTTAGTACTCGCGCGCTCGCGAGCCACCCTGGCTGCGATGCACGCGGCCAGAGCGAGTCAGGTCCCGCAAGAATATTCGCCGCACGCTTATCCCTCCCTTTTGTGGCTGGGCTCTCATATCTTCCTGGTTATCTCAATACCTTCCCGTCGCTTCTTTGTCTTGGCGCCTACCTGCCCGTGCAGCGTGTCGCGTCCCTTTATCGTCGCGGCTTCTTTCTTTCTCACGCGCGCGCGGCCCTCCCGTCCCGTCCGTGTTACGCCCGGCGTTACAACGCCGTTCCGCCGTTCTCGTCCTACATCTCCGTCGTCTACGCGCCGGCTTACTCCATCCTGCGCGTCTGCTCTTGGTCTGCCATCGTCTTACAGAGAGAGAGACGTGCGGGGCCACCGAGAGAATAAGGCCACGGGAACGCGGGCGAGGAATAACGTGCATTGAATTCGGATGCAGAGACGCCCCGAGAAAATGAGAGATAATACGAATATTCCGGGGGAAAGAGTCCACGCTCAGGACCCTCGGGAACCGCGCAACACTGATACGCCGCGGCGGACGTGATTTCTTGAATCTCGCACCACACTTTAGTCAGGTAAAATGCCACGGTGCAGATGTATTTTCCTCGAGATCAAGGTCAGCTGATAAGATTGAATGAATCCGGGCGGTATCAGTGATCTCCTCGATGCTGAAACTACAGTCTTACAATGTGATTTACGATGGGAAGACTGTCCAAGCCCGGCCGTCGATTTCCGCTACCAGTAACAGAGGGAAATCGTTATATGTATTCCTATTACCACGTACAATAGCTAATATAATACAATCACGGCAATATATTTCCCCCTTGTTTCACATAATTGTGTGGACAAGTGTAATAGCAGCCGCATTTTCTGCCCTTATACATAGCAGCAGCACGGTAGCTCGATTTACGGAACAATTGCTCTTTGCAAAGTGGTCTTTTCGATTCGTAAGATGCAACATTAATTTCAGCCATTCGTCGCGTGCTGGAGTATTCTTAATCGAACGAGAGCGACGTGGAAGTGGAAACTAACTGAATTCTAACGCGATCGGCGTTTGCATCGCATTTCTTTCGTTCGCCGAAACCATTTGCATTGCTCTTATAGATTTTCTCCTGTCATTCCAATGGTTACACATTAGATTTGCAGTGGAAGCGAAACCGCCGGCTTGTTGGAATGGTGTAATGCAGATTTACAGCAGCCGCCGCGCCGTTCATTGGCATCGCATAAATCTCGAGCGCATGTCCTTACAAGTATGGAAGGCATTTGCGAGGATTTCGTTCACGTTCGCGGTGCTCTACTGCCTTGGGCCGTCGACACGCCTCTACCTCGTCACGTACATTTATCCAGCTGCGAACCGAAGGGCATTTTACCATCCATGGCTATTGCTGATAAGCATAAGCCTTCGCGCAGCCCGTTGTCCAATAAATAGGGGGATACGTCCGATCGAATTACGAAAGCGCGATTATAAATCGAAGCCACGATTTTATGAGACTGTTATGGCGACCGTTCAAGTAGCACGCGCGCCGGAACAACTTTATAGGACAAGCGTGTAACCGCGCCAAACGCGATATTGTCAGGAAAAGGACCAGCTCCTCCCCTTTATAAACTATTTTTCCTTCACAAGTGGCATAATTGTATGGATTAGCAATTGTTTATGCAACCATTAAGGGGACGTCTCGCTACTTTATTCTCCGGTCTCGCTCTCATTATGAGCATGCCACAGAACCAGTCTGGCAAGTGGCAGCCATCGCCTTTATTAATTATGATAAACGAATGCGTTAGCAAGTAGTATATTATTCCGCAGTATCATACGTTGCGGGCTATTCTTCGCGCTGCCCCTTTTTAGGAGCGTCCTTAAACCATTAGTCGGACTTTTATGCGCAACGAATGGCTCGTATAACACAAGCATTAATTAACGTGTGTGGGACCAAGGGGCTCTTCACCGGTGAGTGCGAGTTTTCCATTCGCAGCTCCTGAATCACAATCATTTCTCTGCCCCTCGTTTACCTCACGGTGAAGTGCGCTTTATTGCCCCGCTGCATTACGCATTATTAGTGCAACATAATGCGCGCTCTCGTAACAATGTTCGGCACGTGCGAAGTAGCAGCGGCATATCGTAATGAACATGTGCTCGAGAACCAATGACCCCGTTTACGCAAGAATGTTGCATGAGCGCATTTATTTGCCATGGCACGTGTAAATTTCCCACCCATGGAAACCGAGTGCATATGTGCTAGAGTACTATAGTGCGGAGCACGGGGAGCTGGAACGAACACCATTGCGTGTCAGGACCCATTGTGACGCGCTGTAATGCGGTAATTACTGTGCTTTTACACTTTCCATTGAGAAGAAGAGCCGTTGAGGTTGCCGATGTGGGGGGGAAGGCGAGTGGACGGTGCTTCGGCAAAGCTACTCATTAGGAGGAGAACGGGCCCGCTCCCATATGTGGGCTAGTAGTAACTTCCGCGGGCTTTCCAATTACTCGTTAGATTTCGTAATTGTTTCCCCGACGGCGCTGGAGCAGTTAATTACTCGAATCCGTTACGCTCCCGTTCTTGCGCGCGCACACGCTCTCTGGGTTAATTCGGTTGGTACTGCAGCCGGCAAGACGAAAAGTGGCTGGGGCCTGAGCTATTACGTACTCACAATTGTACGCGACCCGAGGTAATCCACCGTGTTACTTTGCGCCCGAGAGACGCGATGCCCGGATAATTCGCGCCCAGTATTTACTAGCCAATTCGTTAAGGCACTGGCTACAATTAACGTAAAACACAATTCTCAAGGTTGCAAGTGGGATGAGACTCGGTATGCTTGCTGCTGACTGAGGGCAATTATAAAGGTCTCGTCGCTTTGCCGTTGATACTATTTTCTGCCGACTTACACGCATTTATCAGTGCCTGCAACTGTTGTTCGGGCGAGCCTATCACTAGTCCGTCCATACCGAGAGCGAAAGAACGCGATGGAGACAGAAATAAAAAGCGTCCACTCGAAGGTATTGGAGACGCGAGTGCCTTATACTTTCCGGGCTAATGTAACGAGGCTGTAACGGTGTCGCATTGGGAAAATAAGTCGAATCGAATTATAAGTGAATCCTTTCGCTAATAGGGGACAGGCAGCGCGTGCCGGTGCCGATACAGTTACTCGGCTTTGCTCTCCTCGTGCAATGTGTGCTCCCGTGAAGCGAGAAAGACGATCTCGGCCCGTGATAAGGGAAGCTTTAAACTTCGTGCTCCTCAAGTATCCCATACTGCGCTGCCGTTCGCCTCATCCACAATCGAATATTATAAAATATAAGTAGGCGCTTGAATAATCTCTTAACGGGGCTTGACAAAGGTTGCACTTTGGGATCGGCACATTGGGGCCAGAAGCCGATGAACCGGAATCGATGAATACGGTTCTTAGTGCAGCCATTCACTCTGACAGTGTCGTTAACGAAGATGAATGTTATACCCCGTGCACACACCCTCTCGAGAATAACATACTTTATATGTTTTACTTGTGATAGACAGTTTTTCATAGAAATCTTTTGTTTTGTGTTTCAGGTAAGCAGATGAAAGCTTTCTTTTGAGTGGCAGCCGTACAAGTATGGGCATCAGGAGGTCGTCATAAGACCATCCTGGAACTTTCACGTTTTTGTTGCTTTGCGCGTATCCGCTGGCGACATATTCCGCGTTGTTAAACTTTTGATGGGGGGCGCCGATAGTTATAGACTCATTGAGTTTTCATGAGGTTCGAGGCGCACTTGGTCCTTCCGCGTCATTTTCCTACAGCGCACAATCTACGGTTTGCCATCAGGCGGCAGCTGTTGCTTTACGGGGCATTTTCGGAAAAGCGCTCTTAAGAGAGCCGTTAAATTCCTTTTCCCAAGGGGCTGCTACTTCCTCCGGAGAAAAGACGCATTGTGCTCACTTGGAGACAGGAAAGAGTCATAAAGTCGTTCGCGCTACTTGGCTATTCCAGGAGTTAACGAAAAAGCGGCGAGGTGACATTGCGAAGAGCGGAATGTCACCTCATATTTCCCACGGCGTAAAAAGCGAAGAACGCGCGATATTTACAGCCCGGCGATCGTTAGCTTTCCGGGAACAATTACTTGAGTGTAATTATCTCTCTTTCCACGTCTCTGACTGGCAGTTCGAAGCACTCGGGCGGTGGCCGACTAGTTTCGCAAGTCCTCCAAGAGAGTAGAAGTAGATGCTTAAATGAGCATCAAGGTCGGCCGACATGTATATACATGTATATCTATAATTGAGCTGTGCTCTCATGTTGTTAGTGAGTGACTATTGATTATACGCTGGCCGGCTGAACGTAACTTTGTCGTCATTACACTAATCCCGTCATCGATCGGTCATTTAATTAGGGCGGTGTTTTAATTGCCGCATTCTCTCATTAGACAGCCGACCCTAAGCCGCGCTTAGTAGCGGCCAACCGCGCTTCTTTTCCAAACTTAATGAACTGCATCGATTAATTAAGCCAGTTTCGTGCTTTCCAGAGCCGAATCGCGCGCCTCTATTCCAATAATCCCCCCCCCCACTGAAATTACCGACTTGTATTACGTATAATATTATCAAATCAAGGAACCATTCGGTTTCTACCAGGTTGCTTAATCCTCTCATTATAATACGTTGTTAGAATTTACTTAGACAATCAATCCAGAATCTACTTGACAAGAGTATCATAATAGACCGAAACATTGTCGCGGGGAACGGCTCCAACTAAAACAGTACTGGAGGGTTTGCTAATTGCATGATAATTGCGTCTAGAATCCCAAGAATCCTCTCATGGTAATCTGCTTCTGCAGGTGGCCTGCAGCAGCGCAAACTGCCTAATGCACTGCACATTCTCCCCATCTGCACCCTAAGAAGGTTCTCGAAAGACTTATCGATACAGATTATCCTTTGGATGATATACCCGAACTTTCGACTCATGGTAATGATATGTATGTAGCACATTGTCGAACTCGGAGGATCGGCTGGCAAAGCCTCGAGAGCACTGACGATCCGTCATCCCCGCGGATAATTCCTCCTCGCCGCGTGATCCTTAGGCGTCAGTCTCCCGGCACTGAATCTCCGCCGGAGCCGATAAATCTTGGATTTTGCTGTGGGCAAGGGCGTCACTCTAATGTGTAGCGCGTGCAATCAATTAAGCAGCAGCCATAACAATCGAGGCCGAAGCTCATAATGTGAGGGCGCTCTCCATGTGTGTACAGATTCGTGTAGACGACAACATGTCGAGGGCCAGCGATACGGCTTCAATTAATTAGTCAATTAAATGGGGAATTTCATTGGGGCCGATCGGGCCGATCAATCAATTAATTAGAGACGCGTTACACGCTTCCTAGGGATTCTCTTTTTCGACCTAGGGTCCGGCGGCGCGCGCGGCGCACGGCGCATGCCAGTCCGTGTCGGCTTGCCAACGGAGAGGAGAGAGGAGAGAATAGACGGCGGCCGCGGAAGAAGAGGGACGGAAAAACGATCGCGTCGGACAAGAGACACGCCGACGTCGCGAAGGCCGACTGCTGTCCGATAGTATGTAGGTAATTAGTCTAGGTTCTAGGAAGGTAGACCTGGTTCGGCCATCCGTCGTGGCAACTTGCCCAACGAAGTCACGCTCCTCTCCTCCGCTTCGCCCTAGCCAACCTATGTTGCCCGAGGAGAGCACCTCTCGCTTCCTCGCTCCCTCGCTCGTTCACTCGTCTCTTAATCCACGTGATCCATCCACGAAAGGCCCTGCCTCGTGCATGCTACTTCTCTCGTTATCCGATACCTGGACCACCTAAATGGAGATAGGATCGATTAAATGGCAACTGCTATTATTCCAGCATGCCCACACTGCTCGCTAACTTTGCCTGCGCATCGGCAAATGATTGCATCACTACTAATTGCCATGGAATTCCGAGGATACCTGCGCCAGCTCCCGCCTGGTGGGCGACAATTCTTTTCCCTCAATAACGATGGATCATTAGCTCTGCTCTCGGGTAAGCTTTCATCTGGTTCATGTTACGTTAGTGCGGCCGGGGGGAAGGGGGAGAGGGTAGAAGGTATTTCGGATTCGTACAACGGGATGACAGGCTTTATCCGCCTTATCTGCGGTTGAATGACATTGTTAGCTATTACTGTCTCGGATCGCCGTTCAGGAAAATGCGTCAGTGGCTCTCTGGTAATTAAAGTCTGACAGGGAAAAACTGATGGGAGGTTTTGCCGGGGTATTAAATGCCCCCGCTTGCCTCGCGGCGAAGAAATTGGACGCTCGTACGTGAGCCAGATTTAATTAAAGATCGTACGCCCCTGCTGTATGATGCATCCATCAATATTCATCCACCGGCTAATATCTGGTTGGCGCTTCCTAATGGCGGAATGCCGCGCAGAAGGAACAATACACAGAGCTGTTGGTGGGTTACGGGAAGTCGACTTTAAGGCTACAAAGAGCCGATAATAAGGTATTAGAAGGGTACTTCCTGCTTCATATCGACGCTCGAATCTTCTCTTCCTCGTAAATCGCTTATTAAGCACTAGGCCCGGCTAACGAGAATGTACACCGCGCCGCGCTGGTCGCCATTAAATCCATGCATCCCCGCTGAAATGATAGATTGTTCCAATCATCCATATTCTCTTCGAGAGCAGTAATTATTAGCTTCGCCTTGCGACCGATAATCCGGAGCATTGGAGATCGTGCATGAACAATCCGATAACCAATCCCAGCAAGTTAGCGCAAGCCCTTGTATTATCCGCGACTAGTTTTGCCCGTAGGTTCAGTAACTCGTTTAATAATTCGTAATTTCGTTAACTTAATAAAACTCTTTTCAAATGACGTATCTAATTGTTCATATCATTTTTGCATTTCTGTCCGAATTGAATTAGAAGCTTCGTGTTGTCAGCTATAATATTTTATAAGATAAAAGTAGGGTACATACTGGTATAAAGAATTTTTATGTTATCACTCGTTTCCGACGAAATATAATGTCAGCGGAGGGCGTACAGTGAAATTCTTCTCCGGTAGTCGGAGGTATTCATATTTCCCGTGGAAAACAGCGAGTGTCGTTTCTCGAGATTTTAGTCCTTTCTCGTCGGAATTTACTGTCTAGCATTCGGAATATCGATAACTTGGCTACGGCAAGTAGTTAGTCCAGGTATGTAGTCAGACAGACAGCGAGTCTTGTATTCCCTGAGGCAGTTTATCGATCCCAGCGCTCGTGGAATTACCGAACTGAATATGTATTTATGAAAACTCGACATTCCCGTATAATTTTGCGTCATCCTTGGGACTTTAAGAAATTCAACTCTCATTTTGGCGCTTTCTATTAAGACCAACAAGAAACTCTACTCTTGGCAGCTAGTACAGAATTATACAAGACTCGATGAGCAGGTAAATTTGTTAAGCACACTTCTAGGAGGAATTAATTATGTAAGTACGAGCGGAGACATTCACTCGATGACTCCATGGGGCTTATCCAAGTTTTTGTCCGTTTATGAGTATCAGGTAGAGGTGCGGTCCCCAGTTAGTACTTGGGATTTTGGCAACAACTCGGCGACACAGTTCGAGGCATTAACCTACTTGTAATGTCCTCTATTCTTTGAGTAGTTTCGCGAGTGCTATTCTCGCCTAATATCTTATGCAAAATAGCGCCGCAGTGGCAAGGATTTCTCCTGCAATATTCACGCGGACCAGAACTACGTTAGACTTCTCAGTGTTGCTCGTAAAGTCACTCACCTCTTTAATCTCGGTCTCGCGAAACTCTCAAGTATCGCGGCGGAGAAACAAGTACAGAATCTATTTTTCATAGTTAATGATCATTCGCGCTGTAACTCACGGTTGAACAAGGTCGTTGCGGGTCGACAATTAATCCAACGACGTGCGGTGCTTGGTTCGAGTGCGGGTGCCGCCGTCCCGGTTTGGAGCCGCGGCTAGTCTTAATTACGCGTGTGTGTACACGAAAGCATTGGAACTGCGAGGGATTGGCGATAATACGTTGCGCCGGCGAATAATGAAGACACTACTCGCCGATAGGTAGCGCGTTACTCCTAGCCGAGAAAAAGATGAGAGGGTAGGAGGATGTTCCGGAGAGTTAGTAAGGAGCCCGGCGAGAGATGGCCATTGGTTACACGGGAGCACAAAGGAAGCACGTAATCGCGATTCTTTCCTACGAAGGAAGTGGCCGTCGCCGGGTATCTCGGCCGGACAAGCCATGTGTCCTTACACGTCGCGATCCTTCCAGCCAGACAATGAACCTACTCTTCATCCTGTCGATCCACGTGCCCACTCCACCGAGTAAATACACACCCTGCTTGCCCATTATCCTCTCTCTCCCGACTCTCTCCTCGGCTCCTGCTCCCGCTGCGCGCTCTTACCACCGCCCCTCGCCTCCCATAAGTCCTCCCTATTCTCGCGACTTATCGGAGAACACTGAATGCCCCTCTCTCCCTCGCTGAGAGCGTGACGGAAGGACTCAACTTAAAATACAAAGGGAGAGTGTTGCTCATCCTTCTCTCATATTATACTAGTATAATATCCGTTCGCCACCGCTCTCACCATGCGCCCCGAATTTCCTGGCGGTCGAACAAGGGCGAAGTTATCAACCTGAATCGACTAGTATTTTGAGACATATAGGAATTGAATTTCGCCTAATCGCTTTGAAGTTTGATAGTTGTACGAATTTGTTACGCTGTTTGTTGATGGAGATCTAATGCGCGAAGGATTGTTAGGAATTTCTTATGAGTCGGAGTTCTTGGCCCCCGTGCAAACATATTAACTCAGATTAGAAATGATGAATTAGCGGAGAGCAGTTGATTGTAGGTCGCAATTAAACTCGCATCATTGGAGCCCCGCGAAATAATGGGATTAATTGTTGAAGAGAGCTTTTTTGATGATGCGGCTCTCCTACTTTGGCACTCTTTAACGCTCTGCAGTGACCTGAATAAGCGACGATTTTGCACTGCCGCGCCAACAGTACGCCGCAGCTGAAGCTGCATGTTCCGGATAATACCCCGGCGAAAAGGCTATTGAACCAATTATTCAAAACACACCGTGCACTCGGCGCGACCCGGAATTACGGGACTCAGTCGAGAGGTCCGCGCCCCGACTTTTCTGTCTATTTCGACGGCTGCAGCACTTTCAATTACCGCCTACATCGCGCCGATGAAAGGAGAATGCATGAAACTCTCCCACCGACTCAACTTTGAAATCTTTGAATCGAGCGGCGGGGCTCATACATTAATAGGGTTTTAAGGCTAATGCCTGGGGAGTCGAAGACTTGTGGAGAGTCCCCTTAGATGCATTGCGTTAGATTTTAGGAGGATCGGCGTCGCCTGTTCACTCAGCGGAGGTGTTATCCGTGCGCTTTCAAGCTCGGGGGGAAACGCAATCGCCGGCGCCGCCGCCGCGTGCAGCACACGCGCTCGTTTGTTCCCTAGGTCGCTTTGGACCACGCTCTCGCACGTGTCACCGTTATATCGCATCACACGTCATTACCTCGGTAAGCCCCGCGTCGCGGCGTCTCACCCTCTCATCAGTTCGTTATCTACGGTTCAACAAACTTGCAATCGCTGCACCTGCACTGTCGACTAATGGCCGCTGCGTTCCTGTTAAAACGTTTATCGGGCACCGCTTGCAACTGTTGCGAGGCAAATTCGCATCGGGTTTCCGTTCGCCCTCTCTTTCTTCCCCTCTGCCTCCCCTCTCTCTCCCTCCCCTTCTTTCTCCGCCCTTCGTTGTGTGTATGCGGCAGAATTATCTCATCCGTCTTTGAAGCTGGCTGCCGACCGGGTCCTTTGCGGTTTCCATTATCTCGTTTCGTCGTTTGCTTAATCCTTCCTCCCAATGGTGCGCTTTCACGGTCCTACAATAAAACCAGACATGGAAGGGAAAAGCCCTGCTTAATCAGCCACTTTTACTAATCATCATTCTCCTAGGAGAGAACTCGCGGTGTCCCTGGGAGCTCTTAATGAATCTGCCATCTCCACTTTCGACCTGATGACAGTTTTATCGTTAATTCTCGCTTACGCGTTCCATTACTTAGTCATTTGTACTATTCGGGGATCGTAGATCTTCTTTCTCCTCGGCGTACATAACCGGGCGATATTGGCCTTTTCCGAAATATCACGTGGCAGGAGATAAGTTGTTTAATGCTTGGAGTGGTGTAATGCTCTTTTGCGCCGGGAATAAGGATAATGCAGCGATGAAGCGACGTCGACATGCAGTGCATCCCGTGGCTTTGTCGTGCACGCGCGCGTTTAGATGAAAACGTGACGTTGACGGAACACCCTGCCTTCCGGCGCGCACGCTTGCCGGTTGGTTTCCAGTGTTTCGTGCATGAAGCATCGGCGTAGAATGTAGATGATACATTATGACTCGGCTATCTTGGCCTGCGTGCGCCCTACGTGTAGATTCACGGGCGCGATCATCCGCGTACTCCTGCGCGCTTGGCTTTAACTCTGAAGGAAGGTTATAGGTGTAGTTCTATATATTCCAGGCTGCTTAGCCTCGCTACCTGCAAGACGCGGCCCAGGGTATTTGGCGCCCGGGAAATATCCAGCCTGCTTCTACAATGGGATTACAAATAAAGTTTGTCGAGCGGCGGAATTTATACTGCGAAATTAGTCCTGGCAAGCAGATTAAGTGCGCGCAGCGCCGGATGAGCTTGAGAATAAGGCGGGCAAACATTCGCACTCGGAGTGGAGACTATGAAATAGCAAAGATCTGCATGATCGCGCGATAATGTCGAGGAAATTCTTCCAATAGCTTTGGCCGCTGTCAGTTGGCGCGTCGACTCTAAAAAAAAGGTGTGTCGAAATTCGACGTGGCGTTTTTCTATCGGGTCGGCGGGTGTGTGTAGGCCGGAGGGAGGTCGCCGAATGAAATATGTATTGATACGGGAAGAATATTCACGCGCCAGCGGTACATCGCTTTTATCACTATTCACGCTTTTCAATATGCAGTTATCCAGAATCAATGCGCAACATCGGGGATCCATCGTAATTGAATCGTGATGTTATCGATTCGGCATCGCCGAAATTTTATCTCGCTTAGTACGCGCCCGGCTGTTGCTCCGACCAACAGCCCGTTAGTTAATGTTCATTCTTCCATACATTTCACCCCACTCCCGCGCGCTCTCGTCAAGGGAAACGTTCGCCAACACAGAGAGGCAATCCCTACACGCCCTCTAATAAACCACGGGATTAACATGTGAATTTTTCCTTGCCATTTTTGCCATTCACTCGGATCGGCTGTCAGGCGTGGCTGTTGTTTCCGGGGGTGTGCGTGCGTTGCAATAGCCAACGACAGTACGATTACACGGATAAAAAGTTTAGCGTCAGCGATGGTAAAACCATTGTATACTATAATGCTGAGTGGGAGATCCATATATAACGGCGGGGCTTCAGGTAGAGCGTACTCCTTGAAATGGAGGTGTTTTGTTGTCGTAAATTTAGTGGCTTCCGCGACCACGGCGCAGGCGGCATGATATCTACTCTCTCTCCCATTCTCTCCGCCCCGAGTCCGAGAAAGAAGGATCGCGCCGGGGGAAGATAAATCGTTTTGAATGGAACGGCACGCATAAGTGCTCGTGTCTTCTTGCTTATCTCCACGGCTAATGCGAGTCCGGTTCTCTTCATCGTCCGAGTACCGTTTTTCCTTCACTTTCTTGCATTAGCGGGATGCGCACCTGCATTTATTGAATAACTCTGCCGGCCGAGCGGGAGAAAGTTTAATCGCGCGCCGGGCGAGAGTATTTAATTCTTTTCTCACGGGCTTTCGACCTTTTCCCATCGAATTACCGTGCGGCGCGCGCCGCTCGAGAGGGGCAAGGACGAAGAGAGGGCTCGTTAACAGTTCCTTCAATATTGCCGAGTGCTTTTCGAATCATCGCCGCTTGTCCCGGCACTGAAAGGCTGCCAATTGCCATTAGATTCTTCGCTCGCTTTCAAAGTGCGCACTCGGGAGAATACGCAAGAAAGAAACTCGGACAATTAGGCGAACGTTAGACTGGCCACTGGGTCCGAGTAGTTGGGGAAAATAGACGAGGTTAATAAAGGCGCGCAATGGTTTCGGGAAACTCTGCGGTCGGCAAGCATGTGAGCATTTCTGCAAAATGGAGAATATGCATCTCGGGTTCAAAATTAGATAATATAGACCATACTCTAATGATGTATGATAGACAGACAAACACTTTTGCCCAATATACTTGTCATCGTGCCATACAGAAAAGTGCCTGACTACAATTGTAAAATAGTATACCGAAGATTGGGTCGCCGTTCCTCAAACGATTATTCTCTCCGACGCTCTATGTGCTCCGTAGCTCGACTCACTGGCAGTGCTTTTAGTACGCCGGAGCGGAGAGGAGTCTTCCAGGAGATGTTTGTTCCCCGGATAAGATTCGCCCTCTTCGAAGGAGATCCAGTGGCAACTGCAGTCACGTCTGTCAACCGCATTTCCATATCACTGTCTCTCAGCTCGTGCATGCGTTGCGGAATATGGGACGAGTAAGTTCAAACTCCGTGCGGACGAATTTCCAGCGCCACCCTGACTTTCGGCCAGGTTACCGTCTTCCAAACGGGCTAGCTCACGCGTATTCCGTATTCAGAATGCACAATGCGCCGGCTTCCTTTTTGTTTGCCCAAGTCTCCTGCGCGGCACACTGTTATCACTACGGCCGATGTGTTATTTTTTCCAAAGGCGCAGGTCAGCATTCGAAATTTTATTCGAAATATCAATAGTGCGCTGAGTTTCGGTCGAACGCCGGCTAGAGAGATAGAACGGCGAGGAAGTTCGCAATGTATACTGGGTGATCTTCGTGTCCAATAATGGTACGCGCAAAACTATGAGAACTGATATCCTGGACGTAGAGCCGATACTACGAATCGTTTGTTACAACGCTCGTCCCTGGTTCGACAAAGCGCAGAGCGTGTGGGGCGATTCTTGGAGGATCCGGTTACCGTTTATTCTGGAATGCGCCGTGTCACAGAGGGATATTACAGAGAGTGCATTTCGATATCCTGATGGGTGGGCGGTCGGAAAACCTTGAAACCGACGCCTCGTAGCTTCACCCTGACGCATCTACTTCTGGGCAAAAGCTACGCCGAAACAGCAATGTTTTCTCTGAAGACCTGTCTTAATACGATAACTCGAAAGTTTAGTATTTCTGGATCCAAGAGATTCGCCCCTAGCTGTAGCCGCGGCGAGAAGGAAATTGGGGCGCGTTTTAAAAAGTTAGGGGAAAAGGCTGGAATTTCGAAGCACCGGCGCTTCCTCGTGTTTGCTCGGTAGTGGGTCCCGCCAGAAGTGGAGAAGTTGAATCGTAGGACAACAGGAGTCACGAAGCACCGAGACTGTAAAGGTGGAGCAGTAGCGCATCCCGGCCCGGTCATGGAAATGTATATGTACGTGTAGGTGCAGTGTTACGGGAAGCAAAGGAAGCACCAGTTCTCCGCATACGTTCTCCCGAGACAGTGCGGAGCACTCGACTCCGTATCTTCCCACTAGTCGCATAACTAGGAGGAGAAAGTAGAAGAGGAATATCACAGAGCCCTGGTCTACGAAGCGGCGATACGGAATTTTATTTCGCGACAAACGACCAACAATACATTTCTCGGTATTTCTTCCATTTCCATACACCGACTTTATGATTCCATGCCGCGTTGAATAACACGCGGTGTGTTGTTAATGAGCTACATTCGTTGATATTTGGATAGATATTTCGTTGGCTCTCCGGACCAACAATTACCATCCCGGGGGAAAACAAGAGGGACGAGACAAGAAAATTAAAGCTGTTACTTGATTCTACACAAGATCGGTGCACTCGACAGGTGTTACAGGTTGCGTAAGAAGTAAACAACTTTGGTGGCGAGTTTGGCAGTAAGAGTTTCCGCCCCCATACGTCGATCCCAACCCAGATAAATCGGCCGGTCCGTCAGGGCCAACAGCATCATCACGGTGAACCACCGAGTACCACGGCCAATTAACAACGACAGAGGCTGCGCATGCAGTAACAATTATCGGCTCTATAATTACCGAGTTAGCCGCTCCACTTTCGCGACGCTTGCCCGTCGCGCTTCCTTGTTCCGTGGTCCATACTATGTTCTAACGAGCCGGCGGTCTACTAGTGCTGCGGCACCAACCCGCGTGGAAAACCAAACCGCGCCAGAAACCGGTGATCTCTATCGAAAATAGAGCCTATTCCTTCATTTGGCGGTTTCAACGGGGGACCAATGTCACTGACTGCCGATATGTTGCTCGGGCCTCGTTCAGAAGAGAAAGATCGTGGGTGCCAGTGTAGCGGTTAACGTAACGATAGGTTGTAATTGTGCATGTTTTCTGCCACGCTATCCTCTCTACTCTCTCCGCCCGCACTCTCTCTCTTTCTCTCTCCAACTATCACAGACACTCAGTCTGTTGTACCGTTAATATAAGTGGACGACACCAGCTTAACGCCCGTAACGCCGATTGCCCCTCAATGCAATCTTCCCCGGGCTTACCGGGAGCGGTAATTTCAGCGTGGTATGCCGAGCTGAAGAGGCGGCTTTCGAGCACGAAAAATGGCCAATATTGAATTATTATCATTACTCTTATGAAGCGACGGCGAGCGTGAACTGAACCCGCGGCTACGCAGGCCAACTGTAAATTACCAGTGCCCGAGCACTTCTCGCGCCTCGATCAATTGGTATCGGGATGCTCGCTCTCGAGTTGATTAAACAACGAGGTACAAGCCGTTAGATGTCGGAGTCTGTGCAGCAGAAATTTCTTACTATAACCCCCCACAGTTTCGATGGATGCTTCGGATGTTTTTGTTAGTCGACTTGGCCTTGATCATTTGCAGCTACTTGTTTAGTACTCTGTCAGATTCGTCGTCCAATTGTGCGTGTCGTTGGTCGAACTGCAGATATGTTTGTTTCACAGGAAAATTGAAACACTCATTTAACAAGGCAGGATGAGCTAAACCCGTCAATTTTGCGGTTAATGCATAAATGCTTACCTTTTGACGATTCCCATTATTATTCGTGATTTTGAAGTCTCCGATTTTTTCGAGCAAATACAATATTTTCGGTCGCAATTTATTTATCAGCGGACCTCATCATTGTGTTGAATAGCCGTCACTGATTGAAGTGGTCGAATGAATAAAACGCGGAAAGCTCCGGGATTCGTTAATAATCCGCCGGCAGAGTAGAATGAAAGCCGGGGTTTGACTGCGCGGCATATAAATGACTTTTGTACTGACCACGAGAAGCGCGGAAATGATTTCAATAGATAAATTTTCAATCTGGAACCGGTAATACCACAGATGAATGGGAAAATAAATTTTAATAACGACAAAATGTAGAATCTTCCCTGCTGATCACGCTTGTCGATCTCCCTCGGGGCTCATGCATTTTCCATTCAGCACTCTTCCTCTGGCTACGATCGCTAACGAGGTTAGATGGCAATGGCTTTTCTAAGCAATGTACCATGCTAAGTATAGTCGAGGCTGCTGATGGGGAATCGGGAATGTATCTCGGTGGCGATAAGCAATCGCCTGATAAGGGCCAGCCTTTCTTTTCGAGCGCAGCCTTATACGTGTCGTATGGACGGGACGCAGGTCCCCGGGGATTGCGTATGCATAATACTCCTAATTACTTGACATTGTTGCTTTTGCTCGACGGTGCAGGAACACCGGCACCGTGTAGCCGTGTACATACGCGACGTGTACTGCGAAATTTACAGCGAAGAGGCCGGCCTACTAGACCTTTTAAGTGCTCGCCTTGCCTTTGCTCCTCCTGCTCTTGTTTCACTCGCATTTTCCAATTGGGTCCTTTACATATACAGATGTATTCAATTAGCAGGCTGCTCTACCATAAATGATTTCCGTGCCCCAGCGGCTCGGTGGTCCCTGTAATTACGGGGACATCGCTTTGCGAGCCGCTTTAATTCGCCTGACTACCTATTGTCACTCTCGAGGCCCAGTATTCATAATTGTATTACTGTTTAAACGTTCAATTATTTATATATTAACCTGACTGCTTAACATTTGTTATGCGTAATTAATAATTTACCTATTCCCGAAATAATGAAATCTCACGATTAATTCGGTATAATGAGGGTGAATATGTCCGGGCCATTATAATATTATAAACGAATTCGAAAGGTTCCTGCGGTTTTCTAAACCTCACTCACTCATTATTTACAGCTTGGATCGATTGCGAGATTTATCGAATAGAATTTGACGGCCTGATTTTTCATCCAGCTACTTTGCTGCTGAGCTTATTGTGCCGTTGCCAACTGCAGCGGAAAGTTTCCTGAAAGATACTACAACTCTTGGGTGGTTGAAAATCGGAATATTCCCGGGTAGACGGGAATGGAAGGAGAAAAATTCAAGAAAGGTTAAAACTTGAGCGGGTCTTATGTAAGGAAATGTTCGTTAAGGTCGATATCAGATTGGGCCGAGAGCTAGACAGGTAGCCAGCCCTTCTTCTTTATCCCCGCGGCTGGAACACGTCCAAGCCACCAGGAATTGGAGAGTTTGCTTCCGCACAATGCTGTCTGGCGAAGTCACATTATGCAAAGCATTCCATTCCAGGAAGGCTGTGGAATCCACGGGAACTCGACACCTAACTATTCGTATCCCCCGCGGCGACGGCGACAACGACGGCGGTGGCGGTGGCGGCGACGGCTACCGACGACGGCGACGTGATCCAGGAGGAGGAAGACGGCGATGCCGACGACGTCGTAGCACGTGGGGATCGTCCAATGTCGCCACCGCCCCCGACCCTTCCCCACCCTCTTCTTTCCTCCACTCCTTTTCGGCTTCTCTTGCTCCCACCAGACTGTTATCCTCCTTTTTACACTCATCCGCTGCTCGTTATCTCCGATTCGCGTATTACACTCTTCAGACCATCCTTCCATAACTAAACTAGACGTTCGAGCGCTGCATCGGATCTGCCTTTCCGCGTCGCCTCTTCGGATCGGGCGACGCGTTGCTCGCTGAATTGGACGAGGCGTCGGTGGCAAACTACTCTGTCATCGATGACTCGGTGCATCCTTGATCACCGCCACTTTCCTCGGCCTATCCTATATTCTTCTTGTCCATGCCCCTCGAAACATCTTCACTTCCGCGAATGATCCAGCGACACGGCGATTGACAGGAGATCGAGACGTTTCTAATAATTATACAGAAGGTGCCTGGTCGCATTTCCCCTGGTGAGCTCGAGAGTAGACCGGATTCTCTGGTTACCGCGGGAGCTCATACCCCGTGGCAGGAAAGTGTCATCAGAGCGACGGGATGTTAAGACTGCGACAGCATTGTGGTGTTCTGTAATTATCGCCTGCTCGAGGTGGATAATGGAGACTGGTCATGCGTGTACCGGGAGTCTGGCGTAGTGTAGGTCAGTGTACCGGTTGGTTGCACACACCCACTGTGCGACGGGGGCCTTCGGAGCCTCGGAGTACACTGTCTGCGCTCCGATGTACACCTTTCAATGGGGGGTTGTCGCCGTTGTTGGCCCCGGCGTTGTTGTTGTTGCCTACGCCCGAGTTCACCGCGCCTCTGACATGCTCCTCGTTTATTAAGGCCTTCCGGGGCGCGCTCGCACGCGTTGCCTCCACGCTACCAGCGCCTTTCGCGCTCGCGCGATATCAGACGATGCATCGCGGAAATGGAAGCCCCAGCCCTAACAGCAAACTCATGTAGAGCCCAGTGCCAGTCAGCTCTAGTCAGGCTGATGGACACGCGAAATCCAAAATAATCTCACTTGTCGAGGGTGAAGCCTCACCGACGCATCACTTCGGTGTCTGCCGCCTGGTAGACCTCGAATCTCTACTTGCCACGCATCCTAGAGAGTTAGGTGCGTATTGAAGAGGGTACACGCATTTCTCGTAGGGCGAATGGTGAAATGCTTAGTATGATAGTTAAGGATGGGGCAATGGCATTGGTACTCGAGATTGGAATAAACGCATAATTGGATTCCTCGGATGGCTCGTCCGAATGCTTTAAACTTGAAATCGTGGCTCGACGGGCGGTCGCGTGCAATCGAGCACTTACGAAACTAGTTTAACTTTGTCATATCGAATTGTTAAGTAATCCCTTATCCAGGTCCTCGTTATCGGGCGTTGAAATTACTCAAGGAATGGAGGGCCGGTCGCGTTTCTTGCTAACAATCGCCAATCTCATTTTGGAAAGTCGGACGCGCGCGGTCCTTTTTCGGAATTATGATTTAGCGCATGCAATTCGGTGGCGGCAGCTCCCTCGGGGAGGAAGAAGATTGAGATTGCGAGTTCGCTTTTGGCAAAGATTCCAATAATGACTGTAAGAGGTCAGAGAGAAGAAGGGGATACTATTCACGTCGGCGATTTCCCGAGGTTCCTCCTCTCTCGTTATAGTAAAGCCCGGTGATGACGTCGCGGCTGGAGCGCGCGCTCCCGTGGCTTCTCCGTCGAGTGCAAAGGATGCTGTGCCGATGTCATTGAGTGCACTTATCCGTGGAATACGATTTAGAATCGCCATTCTTCTCCGCTCTCGCTGATAGAATAATGGCATGGCGAACGAAGGGCCGAGTCGTTCGCCGCCGGTCGTAAGAGGATGAGGCTCATGGCCTGTGACATTCAGCCGGCCAGAGAGAGAGAGAGAGAGAGGAAGAGGGAGAGAGTCCTTCCGTTAGCAACTGGCCTGTAAGGTGAAGCTTGGTCATGCTCGAGGGATCAAAGGAGAGGCGTGCTCTCATGATCCAGCGTCACTTAATAGCCTCGCTCCTACGAACAATAACCACCTATGTGTGTGCTTTCCTCTCTCGGTGCCATACGCAGAACTCGTTTCCGAAGACACCTCTGTCATTGTGCCACTCGGGAGGGACAGGCTGTAATTGTCCGACGATTTGTGCGCCCATTTCTTCTCCTTCTTCTCTCCCTTTCCTTCCCTCCTCTTCTTCGAATCCTCACTCGCCTCTCGTTACCCGAGTTGCCTCGGCTTTCCTTGCAATTCTAATGGAATATCTCTGTTGACGTATTATCCTCCCGGCAACCCTTCGCCTACCGAGGTGTGCTGTGTCACACGTGCTCACCGCGTCCTATTAGCATACGAGCTAGTCATAGTGGAATTCACATGGGCGCACCTCTCCGGAGGACGTGGAGGTGAGCGCTCCTACGATAACACTTCCTTGTCCTGGTTCAAGGAGCGCACTCGCGCGCGAGCGCCAGACTCGAGGAATCCCGCTCTCCCGATTCTTCCGTGTCGCCGACTTAATTGCTAAGTGTCCTTAGAGCAGGGGCAAGTTTGTTAGGACGCTCCCGAGGAGCCTTATCAGTACGTAGGCTTCCTACCTTCGGTTGAGGAGGGCTCGGCGGACGTTTCTGTTGTTCGCGGCGGATGCCTGGAGAGGCCAAGAGGACTGCTGGAGGACAAGCAGCCAGATTATCCGCTCGATTGAGGCAATGAGTTGGTAACTTACCAACTACCCTGTGTTATGGCTCCTCTTCTCCCGAGTCTCTTCGCGATCCCGTCAGCCTCCTCCCGCCGCGCCGCTGCGCACACCAGACGCCGCCCTTTCGGCCAGATTCACCGCTACGCTCTGCCTTCGCTCTAATCCCTGATAACTTGGGGTAATCGTCTCCAGCGTCCTACCGTGAAATCTTAACTGTCCCTAATTACAATTACAGCCCGAAATCCCTGAAGTGAACAAGTTGGCCAGGGCGCACCAAGCTGGCTCGAGTTTGCCGGGGCAACCTGCTACGAAATAGCTGCGCCCCCGATAAACTAGCCCTCTCTCGCCCTCGCGCATCTTGTCTCGTGTATCTTAACACGGAAAAATAGAGCGGCAGGCTGCAACGCGCGAATTATTTAAATTGGCCGTGAGCTTGAAAGGGGAGAAGAGTGCTGCGCCTCCAAGTCGAAATAAGTTTATGGGGATTAAGTTTACAGCGCCGCACGCTTGGAGTATATCGGCCCTGGCGAGCGGAGAGAATCCATCGAGCGAGGGTATTGGAAACTGTGCGAAATTGGAAAAAGCCGACGAGACAGTTCCATCGTGGCACACACACGCACACACACAGACTCGCGCGAATCGCGCGGACGATCGAAGTGGGTGGCGCGGATAGAGCGAGTAGAGGCGGCCGCGCCAGTGGGAGGGAAGTTCTCACGGTTCCGGTGATTAGTCTGTTCGATTCGCATGGTTGCATGGTCAGATGGACTCAAATCGCCCCAAGTTTTTATGGCGATGGGGGCCCGTTATTATTAAGTTATGGCTCACGTCGACCCGGCTGTATTTACCGGTAACTTATTGTCCGCGCGGGCTCACTGCTGTTTATGTCTAATCCGTGTGTACGGACATCGCGCGTGACAGTCGATGTAATCTACTGCAATTCATGGTGGAAAAGTGGGGCTTTTGTGTACGAATGGCTTTGTTTTGCGCGTAATGGACGTTTCAGGCGATAAATGGTTGAGGATACTTTTTTCATTTCATATCTCGTAAAGAGTCATCGCAGCTTTTCCCCTCTTAATTATAATGCGATTAACGCGAGCCTCGCAACGTTCTGATAATATTACGGGGATGGGGTAAACCGGGCGTGCTTGCGCGACTAGTATTGATGCAGAATAGTTCCTGCACTAATACTATTCATTATGCAGGCTGGGTCGCGTATTTCCGCAGCCGCGACTTCCTGCATAGTTTGTACTCATTATATTAAAAGTAGCTTTTGTTGTGGTGCTGGTAGATGCGCACCACGGCTTACCGGCGCCTTCCTAAATAACTGTTACAGTCATTCCCGCGTAATAAATTAATTAAAATCGGGTTATCGCATTAAGCATTTGCGTGGGCGGTCTTGCGCGATAATCGCAACAATTTCCCGCGCGCACACTTCGCGTAGCGGCGCGCGCGCGCGCGCGTCAGGTTTAATAAATCAGCTCGACACCTGCTATGGCATTCCCGTGAAAAGATCTCTACGTACATCACATAGGACTGGTGGTCACAGGAGCTCTGGAATTATTAATGGGGAAAAAATTCATGAGGTGGGAGTGGTGGTTTGTAGCGGGGTTGAAAAGGGGATACTATGATTTAACCGAGCTTCTCTCCGCTGCCACTGTTTACAATTAACGCTGGAGCAATTAGGATCTCGCCCCCTAGTTAAGAGGACGATTTGGAGAGTGAAGAGGTGGCTTACTTATGGCCGAAAGCCGTAAACTCAGAGTGCTTAAATGACTTGGGTGAGAGAGCCTTGGCCCTGGGCCTTTCTCTGTTTCTCTGTCTAATGAAAGTCGCGTAGGATGTAGAATGTTGGCGACTTCGTAATTGTAATCCGTGGATGTAAGAGGGCGACCTATATCTATCCGAGGGATCATTTTCATTCGCTCGGTTCTCGGAGTTATGAGCTTATTTGCTTACGGATCGAACAAAGTTGACCGCCCTCGCATTCAAGTTCAAGCATGAACTGCTATCATCAAAGCGACGAGATTAATTATTCAGATCCCCTTTGATCCTGGCGGAATTCTACGTCCAAGTTTTGTCATCTCGTTCGGTATTAAAGGATAATTTGAAATTGGCCAGGGACAGGTGGGGCTAGTACGTGTGAACCTTGATTTTCGGTCGCCGGTGCTAACATGGTTACAGTTTCATTTACCATTAGCCGTGCGATTTTTCGGACTGCTATTAGTTTCCTGATTGGAAGCGTGGAGACCTTTTCCCCGGTGTCCCGTGTGCTCTGCGCGCTTGTTCGCTCGCGTGTGAGTGTGCGCCGGTGAGTGGCCACCGGCGTGTCGGGAGTAAATCCCCGTAAATCAATCATCGGAATGCATCCCACTTAAATTGCATTACTCTTTACACTGGCGTTCAGCCGTGATTACTCGGCTGCCTCGGTAATTTGCTAACCGCCGATCAAACTGCACGCTAAAATGGAATTGGCATTTGCGAGGGCAGACGCGCGAGCGCCCACCCTGTGTGATCGATGTCTTTTCCCCAATTGCGTTATTAACAGTATCTACTATAACTTTAATATCGAGCGCTTTCTCGACTCACCATCTCCATGCGTTCTTTAAGTCGCTCAGTCTCTCCTGCTGACTTTCAATTTTATTGACTCGTAATCCGGCGACGGAGTGGAAAAGGCTTAAATTTCATTAGGTATTCGTCATATTAAATAGCCGAAGCTTGCGTCACTGCTATTGATTTTGTGCGCGGAAACGTGAGAGCCAATCGCAGGAGTAGTCGCGACCCACGGGAAACGTTGAGGAAGACCACGGGGGTGGCGACGAGACCGCCGCGTCGCCTCGCTATCTCCTATTGCATCACCGCGCGAGTTAACTAACTTATAACGAACTGATTATGAATGCAGAAGAAATTGGTGATTGAAATGCAAAGACCCTTGAATACACCTTTAATTATTCCGTAACAGTGTCACTGCCGTCGGGGAGATGAGCTGCGCCTGCTGGCTCGACTACCAACCCGTCAGATCGATCCTTATTTCGCTACCCTATAAGGTCGCCCTCGTTCGGTCGAGCTACTGAATAATCGAGACACCTCCATCTAGATCAAGTCCACGTGGTGTAGCTCTTTGTCCATTAGGAATTAATGGCCTTAGTATTTCACTACACGCCCCTGCATAATCGATGATTATTTACATTCTAAATCCAACCACGTTTACTCGATGTTTATTTGGCAACTTTGTTTGCCTCTGCCGGACTTTAATCTCTGAAATACCACCTCCTCGAGAGAAAACGCCCTGTAATCGACGCGGCCGCTTTTTCTGCATTACGGAAACTCTTCCATGAATTGGTGACCGCGACAACTTGGCGGGTGCGGCGGGCACAAAATTTATTTGAAAAGCGGCGCGGCATTAGGTAAATTATCAGGGTGCGTGTATGCAGTGAATACGCTGGTGTCTGGTGGCCGAGGCGCATTTCTACGACTAGAATTTCAATTGCGACCCTGGGGAATGAATGTCATCCCGTCCGGCCGCATACTCCCATCGGTGTAGCGACGTGTCAGCCTTGGCTCCCTCACACCGAGGCGCTCGCCAGCTTCTCCGACGCAGCTCCTCTCCCGTCAATCAAGCCGGCGCGGAAATTAATTTTGCTAGAGGGCGACGCCCCGATAGACTACTCCCATTAATACTACATCTGCGAGAAGCCCGGCAATCCCCGATAATGAATTATGCGCGTTAAAAGAAGCCGAGATCAACGGGCATGATGATCCTCGCAAGTCAAAAGTACTGGCCGTTTCTCGCCGTCGATTGTAACTGCCCCGCCGTTTTACCGCTCGAAACCTGGCTTGATCCTGTGAAAAAGGGTCGCTTTCGAGAATTATAATAAAATGTTTGCTGGCCAGAGCTATTGAATAATATCCAATATCTGTAGATTTTGCAATTTGCACGTATGAAGTACTCGCCCGGCCGCACTCCGATCGCTCGTGCCACGATAGAATATCCCAAGTTATTTGAACGCCTCGAGCAGAATCGATATCAAATATTTGCCAACTGCGTCTGGTCCTGTATAGCCCGCACACACGAGCTACCCTCCCGCCCCCTCGGCAGTGACGGCCGCGCTGTGTGTAACACTCGCGATAAAATGTAATTGCTTGCCGAGGAACGTATTCCTCATTTTGCGACGATAAGACCGATCGGTGCGCCAGACTTTTCCTACACTCGCGCGCACTCGTGCACAGCTGCTCGAGTTATTGATGGGCCTAACATAAATACTGCTGGAGGGTGTGCGCTCGTAAATGACATACACAATAGTTTTACGCGAGACTCGAGTGGCGAGTGGCTCGAAACTACTTGGAAGGATAATTGTTTCGCTATCACAAATATCGACTGCCACTCCTCGAAGGTCTCCCGGGCTCGTGTGTCTGCTAATCAACCGACGTAGAACATTAATACCCTTCATACGCAGCATCTGTTTTCATCAGGGGTCGTACATTACAAAGGAAACGGGGCGAAATTAACGCGCGCGTTAATCGCACGTGCAGAATCAGCTCTGAATTTGAACGGCACCGGCTCGCGTAAGCACACTCGCCCGCTCGCTCGCTCTCTCTTTCTCCGTGTGATTCAACGTACACATAGTGGAGCGCGGTGCGAATATATCGGGACGATATACATCGTGTTCAATCGCGTGTGATCGGAACCAGTAGCGATTGGTTAAAGGGGTGGGTCGAAATTGAATAAAAATATCGGGCAGCGGTCGAATGTAATGGGTGGATGGCCTGCTCTCTCCATCGAAGGTATTATTGCTCGGGGGGCTGGCTGGAGGATCGAGGGCGGGGCATTTCGTCGATGATCGCTGCCCGCTGCGCAGGTATGTATTATTAATGAGCGCATTATCATGTCCCATTATTTTAAACACCTCGTCACCTCTGGGGATCCCGCGCGCACCCGAGCACCGTAGAAGGGATAACGGGAGCCCGGGAAATTGACATTTACCACCGACATTCGCAGCCTGCCATTTTCCTCGCCACTATTCTCCACTGTTATTTTATCCGAGGAATTCGACCCTTTCACATATTAACGATCGATTTGTCCCCCGGAACTACGTGCTTTAGCCATTCTCGTCGGGGCTCAGTTAAAATCACTTAGCCCCCCCCCCTTTTGGGAGAAATTCCTTTCCCACTTGAGTTTTTGCAGATGCTGAGAAGTGCTGCTCGAAACCGTCTGCTAATTCCGTGCGATCCCCAACGGATGTAGCGAGGTTCCAGCAGCAGACTCCCTCTCGTCCAAGTCCACCTATGAAATGGGAGTAAGTGGACTGGGACGAGAGGGCGGGAGCGCGAGAACACAGAGCTTGCCGAACTTTCGTCCGTGTGCCTGGTACACGCTTACATTTTTAATCAACTAGAGAACGTGTGCTTTATCCTTCGGGAGTGTGAGCTACCCATCGAACCATCCGCTGGCATGACTCTCACCGAGGGAAATGCCGGCTGGTGCCACGGTGGTTCTTAATCTTCCGAGGACTTGCGCCTTCGCAGGCGCATCTCTATTTATTTAGTCGATATCCCTCCAATCGCTCGCGCTTCTTTCTCCGGAGCTTCGAGTGTTCACTTTCATTAGCTTGCTTACCCTTAATTCCATTTCGAACCTCCGACCAGCAGGATCTATTCCCTGCGATTTTCCCTTCTGTAGATTCACAGCTCTAGTTTTCGCGAACAAAAACGGAAAAACAAGTCAAACGAAAGAACCCCGCCGAACTCTTGTCACAGGACGAAACGCGCAGGCTCAATTGTATGAGTTTAGTCCTGAAATTGGCTTTAAGAAAATCGTCTGAGCATAAATTTCTTTCTCACTTTTCGAACGAGAAAGGTTTATTTTTTGCCGGGTTAATCAGACGACTTCAAAATCCAAAGACCCAGACGGCTAAGTGATTCGATCAAATTGATGTCTGGAGAATATGACTGGTGGCTTCAATATTAAAATAGACTATCACTTCTTTCGCGATTTTGCTCAAGGGCGCCAGTCAATGTATTTGGACGTGAGCGCCTCTTTCAATAAATATAGTGGGCTGGCTGTTCCTTTCGCTAGATTCTCGGCATTTGGAGTTTGAGTAGGGGATTAGTCCTATCAAGTTTGCAAGGAGGCGCCGTAACAAATTCCCCCGAGTGGTTACGTGGGGGATCGATCATACGGTGGCTTTAATAAATTGCGGCCCCATTTGATTTCGTTCGACGGCTTTCACGGTGCACGCGGCTTTTCGCGACTGGCGGCAACGGTGGCTGCGAGTCACGCAGTGGGTGGTGGCCGATAAATTACTTATAGCTGCCAGTATTAATCACCACAAAGCCAGCGAACCCCAATAGCTCGGCTCTCTTGTACGCTTTTAGCCGAAAGAGCCAGACTGAAGAATCGGGACTGGCAAAGGCAGCTTGTCGCTCCGACAGAAGCTGTTTACCCCGAAAGCAAATACTCTCGGTGCGCCTGATTTTCCTTCTCTACTGTGGCATCGACGGGCGAAAGGAGAACTGATTGAAAGTAAATGGCAAATGAAAGCTCGCGCTAACGCGCCACTAATAATCGCCTGAAACACTCCGGGCTTCGGCCTCGCCGCCAGTAATTCCAATCGGAGTAGAATCCCATTTGATATACTGCAAACTGAAATTCCTTACGGAGTGACAAACAATTCGTGGAAGCACGGCAGGATGCGCGCATCTCAACGGCATTCCTTAATAGTTTGACTTTCGCCGCGAAGGAGCGCGGTGCCCCGAGTGAACAGAGTGCGCGACATAAATCATTGTGCGGAGTTACAGCGGTTATTAGTTGGCGCATGGTAATAGCACGGCATTTATGTTTTCGTGATGTATGAACTACTGTCACAAGGTGGAAAGTGGAAGTACAGGCCGGCGTAAGAACGGCAAAAGGACTGGTACATTTATCAAGCGGACAAGCGGCGGCGTAAGTGAAATGTAGGAAAAATTACGGTTTGCTGCTCGGTGGGCTTTAGCGGAAATTACTTGTCAGCCCTGTGTCCCATTTCCCGGTGGGGCCTCTCTCTCCGCGAAAAACTGCGATATCGGTGGGGGGCCCTGCGTGTGGAATGATAGCAGTCCAAAAAACGTAAATGCGAGGATGAAATTGTACGCTGGTTAGCCGAGATATTCGAACACTTTAGTACACGCTATATGGCGCACGCGATAATCCACTTTTATGGGCCTCTGTAATTCCGAGTGCATGGGAAGCGGGGAAGGGGGAAGTGGGGCCGAGGTGCGGAGGAAAAAATTGTTAGGTTATGCAGATTCATATATGTGTTTCGTGTAACGCCGCCGAAACGGGCGTACTAAATTCGAGATGAAGTTCAGACGTGTGTTTCATGTGTGTCCGCGTATTTGCCCTGACGTGGCGTGGTTTCCGGCTGGTACGTAGAATTTCGCGTATGTCGCCATTATACACAGCCCGAGAACAACTCTACCAACAATTTCATCTCGCCAGCTCCACCACCACCTTTCTCCCGCTCACACTCTCGTCCCTTCCTACGGCTTTGTACACGCGCCTGTGTGTATGTGCGGAGCACGTACCCGGCATGCCCCTGTGTTGATGGACAGAAAATTATCTCGGCGGGATTCCCGGGTCATGATTAAACCGGCAGCTGTTCGGAGAAATGCAGTCAGTTTATTGGACTGACAATAGTTACTCGGGCCGAGAACTTTAACGCAGCGGCGTTTAATTTCTGTAAGGAATATTTGCGAATCCTCCCCGGGAAGATAAGATGACGCACGCGGGAAATGGGGAAGGAGGCGAGTTTGTTATATCAAAGTTACATCGTAACGATTTGACTTCATTAATGAGCGCGCAGCCCCTTAAGGCGAACGCGCCGAGATGATTGATAGCCGTTGGCACCGAAAACTCGAAATCCTTGGGAAGAAAATTGCCCGTGGCAATTTGCATCACTGGTTGCAATTTGTGCCAGGTGGGCATGCCAGTGGTAGTGCGGGCCATCATCCTGCCAGTTGGAATTCCCGAGGTTGCCTGCGGACTAATCGGCCAAAAGCAGCCTTTATTCGCACTACTTGTCGAAAGTTCGACAGCCGCGTGAAATAGTCGAATAGTTGGGCCGATCACTCTGAGTGGAGAATGTCGACAAATAGTTAGGAGAATTTCTCACCTCGATGATGGTTCAACGTTTCGCGCGAGTCCGGCTGAAAGAAATGTGTTACGGTCATTATGAGTGTACTCTGGTGAAGTGTTACTAGGTATTTCTCACGTTTCCTATTATCAGAGTGTTCAAGCGAAGGCAAGCCAGAATGCAGACCCTTCTAACCTCTGCTTTCTCTAATTACCCGATCGTGGGACCTGATGTTTAACTCTCAATCTGGTGCCGTGAGATTATGCTCGACTGATACCTACCGAACCAACCTACCCCGACGTTCCTTAATTAAAAGTCTCGCTACCTTCGGCGAGTTGTTGCCAACGCGATCGCACGGGAGTCACTATTTATTAGTGACGCTCGTTGAATACTAGCGCGGCAAATCTGGAATTACGGCGAATGTCAGTTTTGTCATGACCGGTCTACTTTTGCCTGGGTGCATTGTTCGACGTGAATAGGGAATCTCCTGCGAATCCATAACGAATGTGGCGTGGTTGGTATTGTTCGCAGGAGGCAGGACACGGGGATCAATAGGTAATGCATTATCGGATCGAAGCCGGCGCATCATTTATTATCATAATGTTACTTGGTACCACTGCTTGCCTCTGATACACAATATCTTGATGCTCCCAAAGCACGAATGCATTATTCAACCTGTCAGTCTCGTCACTAATAAATATTGATCTCGTGTCAAGGGCGCTTTACTGCTGAAACCCACAACCCCTCTATAGATAAAGGCCCGCGGGAGCTTTAAACGATCCTTTTTTCTTTCATTTTAATATTATCTATTACTGCGTCGAGTGTTAAGTACACATACAATCACCAGCTGACATGGTAAGTAATACCAATGGCAGTTTACGCTCACATATGTTACGGGTTCAGTAAGGTCATGTCGTTAAGCCGCGCTACGTGGCTCATAATTGGTGATAAAGTAATTCGAAACGATGTTCCACGCAGTATCAAGTAGTCTGGAATGGTATATCAATGGCCGATACGCTTGCTCGGTGGGCTATCTGTGCATTGTGAGGGAGAACCCTTGGCCCTCTTGACATTAAATTTCCAAGAGGTCACGTGCTTATCTCGCCACTCCAAACTACATTGCTTTCCGACCTTTGGTCTATCAGACCTTTACTCTCTTGGGGAACTTTATTTTCTGCATCCTTGCGCGCTAAGCAAAAACCGAAGCTTTATCGGGGAATGCTTGTTTTGGCGGAATTGAATTCCACAGTGACCCAGAGGGGATGTGCTACTTATGCGGAGGATCAATTGCAATCCATCCCATGCAATCTTGCCAGACGAGAGCTAATCCGTAGTGGGCATCTAATTGTAAGTGCGGTTCGATACTCCCCGGTAAACATAGGCTCCCTCCCGCACACTACACATACATAGGCCCGAGGATGTTACATGCACTTAGCAGCCCCTCGGTAACACGTTATGCAACATGGACCAGTGGTTACAGGATGCCGGTGTAATTTCGAGGGGAGTTCCACTGGTCCCGAGCTTATCTCTCCGCTCTTTAAGCGATCGGTCTCGGCTCTGGACAGAATCTTCCAGGCACCAGTTGGAAGAGGATTCTGCTATGCGATCGGAGGCGTTTTCATTCCATCTGTGTTAGCGGGAGGCCGTTGACAAGATCTAGAAACCTAGGTATACGCCTGTCGCGTCATGTCCACGCACTTCTAGTAAATAATTCATCGGTCCTCGGGAAGGCAGCCTTTAGCAACGCTACTACGAGATATAACGACTCGCTCAAATCCATTCGGGAACTTGTACATACTGGGTGTATTGTCAGCAGTGCGGGATTCAGTTCGCTCGACATTCGCATTATGCTTTGTCACTCGATCCCCGAAGGCGTCGCTGTTAGCATAAACCTTTGACACGCGGTAGTTTGTATTACTTTACAATTCTATCGGCAGCCGTGAAACTTTCGGGCCACGTGACGTGTATAGAGAATGCTGAATTAATGAGACGAATACTTGCGATGCAATCGCTTTTATCTCCTGCGTGGAATTTCGAAATATTTACAATTATAAACAGACAGAGGTAGTACGTGGGGCGCTGTTGATTTTTACTGCATGATGTCGAGCGCATCGGGTATATCAGCCTTTTGTTAACACGAGCCTCTGTCGTATTAAAAGAGCAATTTGTGGCACACCATGTATACGGGTATCTCGGGCTACCGCGGTGTTCTGTAGATGGACACCGGAGGTGACCAAAGGGGAGAAGGCTCATTTCTTCTTCCAGTTGGCGTAGAAAACGAGAATCGACCGTTTCGTCGTCCGGTCACGTAGAATCGGTGTAGGTACTCTCCTCCGGTGCACTGCCACAAGCGGCGCAGACATGGGAAAGCATAGGTCTGTGGCTGCTGGCCGAAAAAAAGACGAAATGTCGATGCACAGAGGGACGCGGCTCCTCCGTCTAGTGCCCTACGTATAGAGTAACTTGTACTGGCGTGTTGCTTCTCAAGGATTATGAGAAAAGTCCCCGGTAAACGGCATTCCAGCGCGATTCAGAGATACACCATCCCCAGAGCTCGGACATCATCGGGTCTCATTGTTCCTGAGGCCCCATATCACTCGTGAAAACTCGAATATCAGGAACGATAACAGCCAAATTCATGCCGTCTTTTGTGGATGCGAGAGACGGATGTCCGCAGAGTGCAAGCCGCATGAATGTGCTCCTACAACTTGCACAGCAAACTTCGAGTCACTTGTGCGCCGACATGTAACGGCTTAATTAATGCACCGGGCGGAAAGTTTCTCAAGCCCTTTCTTCAGCTCGGCCTTTGTACAGCAAGGGTCAAACATTACAGTCGTCTTCTTTATGGTACCGAGCTCCCCCTCCTCCTAACATCTTCATCCTTTATTATGTTCCTTGTGAACTGTAATGGTACGCGAGCCACTTTTTTCCGTGGGGCAGCTTTAATAAAACTAGCAAGTATTTCTTTTCGGTCATTATATACTTGAAAGCGTCTCTCCGCCAAGAAGTGAATTGTCGTTGGAAACAAGTGTTTGCAGTCCTGCAAGGGGCCTTTGTCACTTTGTTGCCAAGTTTTGTGCCCGAGACCTTCGAGGCTCTCGAATTCGAAGGGCAAAATGGGTCAACATTCGGCTGCCATTTTTAAAAGCCGGCCAAGAAAGGTTGTAAATTCCAAGCGGTAATCCAGTACTCTGGATGATTTACAACGACAGTTTGCAGACGGTTTGGAGCCGTTTTGCATCCGCAGTAGATTCACCCAGCGACGGTCAGCCAATGCAATCGCAATCCCACGCAAACACACGAGCGCACGTAAACTCCCGAGCTTTTAATATATCTTAATGCGCACGCCATTAAAGCGCCAAGGTAGATTTGGAGTAGTGGTTGGCCGGGCTTGGCACTCATAAAAGGTGGATAAAATTTAAATACAAGTCCCTGGGAGCGTGGCTCGGATAATTCGAGCGTATCACGCAAGAAAGTAATTAGCCGGGGCGAGGGCGAGGGCGGGAAGCAAGATGTTGTTTATTGTCCGGGAGAGAATGTATGAACTATCGTTAGAGTGCATCGCGATAGGATTGAGTGGGGCATGCGATGCTAGGTATCTTTCGTCAGAATGGAAACTCCCGTGGGTAGGAGGTCGCCGCCGTCGCTGCTGCGGTGACGGGACCTCAATAGATATATCATTCCGTGCCCATCTTCGATACGTTTCTCCAATATTTGAGAATAACCGCTCCTGGCATGATTCCCAGGCTGCGTTCCAGTTTCCGTTAGCATCGCCGAGATTCTTGACATCGGGGTCGAAAGCTATTTTATCTGGCTCGTTCGCGTCAAGCCGTGCGGCTCTGCGCTATCGCTCGACAAAAGGGCCCCACTATCGCGATTAATTCTCAAGTCCCACCTAATTTATCAGTGCTTTCTTATCCTAATTAAACTCTCACAATGGATCCCCATTTTTCCCTGATACTGGCCCACGTCTGCCCTCCCTGGAAACCAGTTATATCACGGCTCGGACTGCTTTAAGTTCTAAAAGGATTTAAGTTCTCCAAGACTTTTGCTCGAAGGTTTGCGAGTACTGCCGGAGGAAAAAAGGGAGAGGGCTCGTAGTGATTATGTAAATGTGCCTGGGAGATCAAGATAGATTTCAATTCTAGCCTCTAGGATACCCTCACCTCCTGTTTCTTCCTTAAGGGTTCGGCTGTGGAGGTCGCTCCGAGCATCCGCATGCTATAAAAACGTTATTATACTCGTTCCTGTTCCCTTTGACCTCTCTACCTTTCCGGGCGCTGTTCCTCCGGGACGTTATATGGCCCTCTCTCTCCCTTTCCATCTTCCTGTCTATCTATCTATCTGTGTTGGCCACCAGAGAATCGTACTATTTTTCACGGTCCTCCGCTTGTATTTCTCGACTGTAAATTGTGCACGGAGCCCGCCCCGTCAAAGATGGCTAACGATGCGAGATACAGCAAGCGGCAGCGGAGCCGAAGCAGCCCGGGGGGGACAGCAGGGTGGAAGGGAGCCGCAGCTTTTTTGTTAGCCCCGAGCGAACTGACGTCCCCTTCAATGGAAAAGCTGCACCGGTAGCTGCCAGCTGATGATCGACTAGAAACGGATCGCAGCCGCACCACAGCTCTGTAAATTCCGCGGACCCTCCTCTCCCGATCCATGTCTGTCATTAAAGGGCTCGTAAGCTTGATCCGGCAGAAGCTTCCTGATCGCCTTTAAACTACACGCGTAAATCTTTATGCATTCCTATCAAAAGTGCCAGAGCGGCCCAACGCCACACTTGTACAAACTCCGGTCTGAGTATAATAACCGTAAACTTGGAGAACGTCAAGATGTTTTTGAAGATGCTTCTCAAGTATCGGTGGATCGATCGCTTATCGATGGGCAATATCGCGGACTGCCTTCCGGAGATTGGTGCAGTCTATAATTAACAAATGGCCATCAGTCGGGATGGTTTCACTTAGCACAGACTTGTCACATTAATTGACAGGAGAAATGCCGGGCCGGCGAGTGGTGGTCAGATTGAAAAACAGGTTCCCGCCTGCTTCAATTGACAGTGAAATGCGGGGCTTCCGCTAGCAATCTCGGAAACCATTAGAGCACGTGCAGAGGAGCGGGAGCGCGACTGTTCATTGTGTAATTTGCATCGGCGCGCCGCTACGTTTAACGCCTCCTTACAGGCCTAATGACACAATAAGTATGCTATAGTTTCGACGGGCCGCCGCCGAGGCTAAAGCCAGATCGCTTTCGAGAAGCAATACAGCGGATACGTACATAGGAGCGAAACAACCTGTGCCAGCCGGGTTAGAACTCATTATCATTTTTCAGTGCGCCAGCCGGAGGACGGGGCGGAACGCGAGAGTGTAGCGAGGCGCTTCCGTGTGTAGCTTTTACAACCGCGTAAATCTTCCCGGCACTCTTGAGGCTCTCGTCAAACACGCATTCTAATTCGGCGAGTGTACGTATGCCAGCGCGGTGCACGACTCAGAGAGAGAGAGGGAGAGAGAGAGAGGGAGGAGGTAGTCGCTACTAAGAAGCTTTGCGGAAAGCTCACCCCGCAGTCGTCGGACATAATTTCTGGCAAAGGGTCTCGGGGAACGTGCGAGGCTTATTATACTCGTTTAGGGAAACGATGATGTAGTTCTCTGAACACCTAGCTGGCTATGCTTTCGCATGCACGTGCAAAGCGCACGTACTTTATGCAATGTCCTATTCTCTCGAAAGGTGCTTATTTGCCTCGGTGGAACTTGAAAATCCGCGCGATCCTTCAGATCTACTGCATTTACATTTCAACCAATTACTACGAAATAGAATAATTATTTTCACATTATTCTGGAAGAATGCTTCGGGTGGGCTTAGGAATCACCGTGAACGTACGATCGGATTATGACAGTTAAATACTGCGTCTCCTACGGCGAACAGTAACAAATACTGTCGGATGCCGATAGAGGGATCGATACCGCGACATGAAATCTCTTTATCCCCGTTGATATCTTGTCACGATATATCATAGAAATCCAATTCAGCCCGGAAGACGTTTCGCGATTTATAGCCTCGACGCACGCGTCCTGGCGAGCGCGTTTTATACCGGCGGTCCGTTCTTCATTTTTTCTCTCTCTGTTACTGGGATTAGCAATCGTTAACTCCCGGGGAATCGAGAGACACGTGGTTCCAATCTCATCCGCTGCAACGCGTATCAGGGATTAGCGTTTATTAAATGTTTACATACTATCTTTTCACGTGCGATCCTATCGAGCTTCCAACCGCTAAACACTCGGACTCTTTACAGGTGTATACCGCTGAGTTAGTCAGCGATTCCTTCAGCGGGTCTTTGGCGAGCTTATAGCTAAGCTCACTGGCGATCATTGCGCGTAATGTGTGTCAGAACGTACAGCAGCAACGTATTAGCGACGCTCGGTTCATTTCACCTGATTTACGGACGACTTGCAATCGGGTAATACCACCCTGTGGAAGATTTAGGAGGCACCTACGCCAAGACGGATGGCGGCGGTTCGCCCTCCCCCGATATTCTCTCTCGGCTACCGCGCGGAATAACAAGCGCGGGAATTATTCGACCGCTTAACTTATTGCTTCCGAAAGGATGGGGCAAACGATCGTGTTAAATCAAATCTACATACATGTATAATATTAGCCGAGCGCGCTCTATCGCCGCGGCGATTGCCGCCGCGCCTCGATTTCGCGCTTCGTATGCATTATTAGCCCAATTGAAATCATTATCGGCCCCGGCCAATTGAGTGAGTTATTGTCTTATTCGCCGCGGGCTTTCAATGGGCCGATTGCCAGCGATTCGCAAGTGGCGCTAGCTTCAAAATAGCTGCATATACAACCGACATCTATTGACCAGGCGGATCGACTTTTGCGCCTTTTTTCGGGGAACGATGCGACACGCGCTCTACATAATAGCTGCTAGGAGCGTAATTTTTGCAGCTATTACCCCGTCACTCTATAGATTCGTGGGCGATTTGCATTCTAACGAGTTTTTCTCGCCCGGCCATCAGGGGGTCGCCGCCATTCCCATTTGTCACGGGGAAGTGACGTGCTCACTTCAACTGGCGGGCGAGCGCTCGGACGGACTTTTATCCCGAGTGATTGAAGATTTGTCCAGGCCGACGGTGTACGCGGCACATATTTGCCCGCGCGTTCTTTCCCCGGTAATCTTTGCCGTCTCTCGCGCGCGCTACCTACCTACCCAATGGCTAATCCGTCCGAGAGTGCACACACACTTCCGAGCCTCGTCCCCCGAAACCTCCTTCCTCTCCCGGCTCCTATTGGATCGCCGAACATAATCGTCCCACTATTAGTCATTCATGAGATTACAGCGCTATTGGATAGCTGTAATTTCGAGAGATACCTTGATTGATATCGTTCTGTGGTGGGTCCGAGCGTTGTTTCAGAATCGAATGAGATATTAGCTGGTTGCGTACCGTTTTCTAATGACTGATCTTCGGCTAACTGTTCCTCAAATCGAGCGTCGAGCCAACGTCCAAGTTTCGCATCTGGCGGATTTCACGGGTCCTTCTGTCGAGCGCGAACCACTCTATAATCCCATGACTGGAGGCTGCTAAAACAGTTCGTTTGGCATTGCCATGACAATTGTCGGGTATTGAGGTGCAAGTGGGTCTGAGGCTAGGGTTTGATTTCGGGCTTAATGAAAGCCCGTGCGCGCAAACCGTGCACACACTCACCTAGGCGCGGCCGGGAATTTGCGTTAATGACATACTCGAACAGGTGCGCCTAATGACTAGCGCAATTAATTAATACGATCAACGCGCGTGTCTGGGCGGGGTGGCGTTGGCATTCATGAAAAGGCGAGAATAAAGTGCATCGGCAAAGCGCAGCACGAAGCCACAATCAGCAGTCCAATAACCGCTGCTCGCTCGCCAACTGAACGATCGTCGAATGTCAAAACCCCGGAGAACTATAGCGGGAAGTAATGCGCTCGTGCGGCACAACTAACGCAGTCGATTCCAGTGTATTGATTTTCGGCGATTTTAATAATAATCATTTTCTAAATTGAAAGATAAATTGAGAGAAATTCACCTCGTTTGACTAAGGTGTATTGGCTCGCGATATCGTTGCCATGTTTCCCATCGATCTATAAGTAATCTTCATTTCCATGCACGAGCCTTCCGGGAAAATTCGTTAACTTTCATTGGGGCGCCGCTGTATGTTTCCTTCCGCCAGCAGAGGGATGCAAATTCCTTCAATTCAATGTACCGCAAATTAGAATAAATCAATATGCGCACCTCCCTTCATCCTCAATTAGTCGTGAGTGAAAGGGGAAATGCAGTGACTGCTTCGCCATTCATTAGTCGCTCTTCCCGTCCGCGGTAAGAGGCAAAGTGTAAAGAAGAATTGGGCCAATTTATAAATAATATCCGCAAGATGCAAAGTTTGAAGATACCAATAGATTGGAGGAGCAATTGGAAATTGGAAGGCGGAACTCTATCGGAGTGGATGCTGCCGCGATTGGTAAAACACGTGAAGCGGTGGCCATTTTCATTGGCATTCATTAACCCACATTATCCGGAGAACTGAAGCCGTTGCCGTCACTGTCGAGGCGGACGATCGACAAGGCAACTCTGCTAACGATGGGGATCAATTCGGCCCAATAGTGCGGAAGGAATAAGTCCGCCAATATGCGGGCTTGCGGAATCCGAAAAAGGTGGACAAGCCCGTAATTCCCGGCTTACGGCGTTGTTTTGATTTCAATATCGCCGGCAGGGATTTGCCGCGGCAGACATCCACGTGCAAGCTTTAGCAGCCTAGCTGGCTTGCTAGTCTGGTCTCTCGCCTGCATATCGGAAGATTTGCATTCTACTCCGCAGCCCTGGCTCGTTGCACTCCCTAGGATTTACGTTATTTCTGAGCTGGCTCGGTCGCTCGCTGGCTGGCTGGCTGGCTGGCGAGCCTGGGCCATTTCATAAACATGAAAGTTCCGCGGAGACGCAGGTGGAATGGCAAAAGCCGCCTTCCTTCGAGTGAAATCTCGTCGCCCGGCGAAGACAAATGATACCGGCGATATCACTTCCGCGCAAGAACGGACATAATGGCGCATCAGCGATTTTCTTTTTTCCGAGCGCTCCCTTCCTTTCTTCCTCCCCCACTCACTCTGCATTCCTTCACGCACCGGATTTCCCAATGTCGCGCAAAACGTATAAAACGCTAAATTGAGAGGAGCTCAATATTTTTCTCAGTAAAAGACTATCATTTCCTGATCCACTTCGGGCCAACAGTTAAGAGTTGTTTTTGCTGTCTCCATGATTGCGGATAGACATCTACTCTACAGGGAAAACGTAAATGCACTTCAATCTCCTTCGTTCTACTGAGAGAAGGGGGGGTGGGTGGGGAGTGATTTATGCTCTGAAATTGTACAGCAAAATGGGTGTTAATAGGGCGTGCAGCGGTTGCCAGTACCGGTAGATTGGATTGATGAAACCGAGTGGGTCGAACTGAGCAATCAAGCAATCCACTCTTACCATCAGCAATTCTTCTGCCCTCTTTCCACTCTGCTATTCCGTGTTCTTTTTTCCCCATCCCCACCTTTCTTCGGCTCCCGACGATTTTTCCCAAATACCCGCGTGATCGGTTGTCAATCCTGTCGTGCCCGCAGCAATAACCGATTCGAAATACTATGTATACGGAGGATCAGTCGACCACCGATTAAATGCAGAATAAATCCATCCTACGGCTACACGTCCTGCTGCACGCTCTCCCCCTCTCCGCTCGGCTAGGTGATTCATGTCTGCGTGGCCGAGATAACGAGAGGAACGCGTCATATCGGGCATGCGTGTCAACGAATATCAATCTCCACGTCACCCCTGACCTCTCGCCGCAGCGAGCGAACGGTCCAGCCAGAAGGATGCCCTCTTTAGGTAATCGATATCAAATTACTGGCTCGGATAGTAGCAACGTAGCAAATCAGTATCCCACGAAAGAGGGGTGGGGGATAGCGCACGCCGAGTAGATAGCTCAGGGAGGAGATGCTCATTGAAAGTTCAACTCTTCCATCAATATCGCCCGGCGGAGCGCGCGCGCACGCCAAAGGCATAAAGTACGCCGGCGAAATTTACACACGCGTGCCAGGATATATTGGCAGAGGGTAAGGGAGAGGAGTGAGAGGGGGTGGGAGGAGAGCGACTGGGCAGCCGGTTGGTAGCGGGAGGTCGGTTTACAGCGTGATTAAAATTACGGCTACGAGCTGAGAGCGATCCGCATACATGCGGGCACACATCCTCCTCCGCGCGCGCGGGACCCACCAGCCGCGTGTATACCTGGGAGACGGAATATGGAAGAGTGAGCGGAGAGAAGCGAGAAACTGAAGGAAGCCAGATGGCCGCGGGAGGGAGCGGGAGGAGAGGATGCGGCCAGGAAGAATGAAAGAGGGAGAAAGAGGAGGAGAGTGAGTAAGCGAAGGGCACAGGGGGCGAGGCAGAGGTGAATGAATGAAACCATTGAGGTAACATGTTTATGCGCTCATCGGGCGGCAATGGAGTAAGCCGGGCATACCGGTCCGCACGAGCAACAATCCGGAAAGCAGATGGCACGGCCAGATGAACGAATAGCACCGGCTGCTAGGACGATAATAATAAAGTGCATATACTTGTAGAATAAATGCACCTGGACGATGCAGCACCGTGGTAGCAGCATTACACTCGCATTAGGTGGCCGCCCTCCCCACCCCCCGCGCACCGGCTCCCAATGGGCTCCAGTTTTATTAGCTGGCGATACTCGCCGGTGACTCTTTGAGGGTCGTATAAGTGGAGTTCATTACATGTCGGATTACGTGGCAGTGGAGCAAAGGTCGGACAAGGTAGATTCTGGTAGGATTCGCATGATCGCGTGTATATCCACCGCGAGCTCTCTCCCGAGAGAGAGAGAGTGGGCGAATGATCGTGGACGAGCAGACTGCGGAGGGCCGATTCTGAATAGATAATGCGAGCGAGCGGCGCGCGCGATGAAGATCTCATCAGTTCCACGTAATTAGTTCCCACGGTGAGTGGTCGTCGTCGTCTGGGAGAGTCCCCGTTGTTACACGGGAGTAAGATAGTTATCTTATCGTTGATAGGTCGCCCGTCTCCTTTCCTCTTTCCCGGCCGCGCTTGTCCACACGTGTGTACCGTCCCTTGTACACATGTATCCTCTCGGCGACTACTGAAGCGTGCAAGTTGGCCGGGTGGCTGCTTCTTTACCAACACAATCTACCGAGATATCTGGCGGGGCTTGGCCGAGCGGAGGGTGGCTTTGCGGTCGAAGATGGCCTAATTTCGTTAACGGGACACTCCTCTTAGAGCTTTCCACGGAAAAAGCTACCTCCAACAGATGTGCTTTCGTTACTTTCCGAGGCAACTGCACAATTAAGCTAACACCTTGCCTTTTTCTTCTCGCACTACCTTCTAATAGTCGCTCCGAAGTAATTTTTCTGTTTAATCTTCCAATCCATTATTCGATCTTTAGATTGTTATTATGCGGTTCAGCTTCCTCTTTAGTCTCACGCAACACTTAACCGTAAATGACGCTCGTTCGCGAACGGTTTCTGATATCATGCAAGTGCCGAAGAAATGTCAACGTCAGCCCAAGTCCCGCGTATAGTCTTACACCTTGTTTTCCCGAGGAAAACAAATCCCTCGGTAAGGCCGGGCGCGTTCAAAAAGCGGCTGCCGTCGTTGAAAAGGGAGACGCGTGGGGAAAGTGTTTACTCGTCGGTCGTACAAACAAAGCTTTTCAGACGAAAACCAACAACCCCTCTTTTTCAAAGGAGAGCCCCCAGACGAGTGGGTATCATAGAACCCAGCGATTCTATAAGAAGAGAAGGGAACAGGGCGGCGCCAACCAACACTATACGACGCGCGGCATTGTTGTTCTTTAATCTCTATCGACCTAAGAAACAAAAATTTCCATAGTCAATGTTGATAGTTCACCCTCACCCCGTCAGCGACGTTTACGCGAAAACTATATGGCACTGAAAGCACTGAATCCTTTTTTTCATGTCTTCGTGGGGTGTATAAGTCTAGTCAGGAATCGAGAACGAAGGAAAGATGGACATATCTGTATGAGACCAGCAGAGCTTGGGTCGAGCAACTAAGACTAATCCAGTTTGCAATGCGCATGGCAAGCTATTCGTAACGCGCTCCATTTGGTTATAGTACTCTCCAAAGAAATTGCTACGATTTGCCGTCTGCTGTCGCTTCGGATGGGATCAGTAGGATGTACGATTGGCTGATCTTCGCTTGATTAGGCAATGATTCCTTATCTGCTGCTCAGCAGGAGTTACCAACACCTTTTTGCAGGTTCTCGTTGGGGGCTATTTATTGTATTGCCTTTTCGGGGGGACCGATAGAAGATTGTCGCTGGGTTACGTAATCGCCTCTACCGTTAGCCATAAGTCCCGGTCGTGCCTTTTGGCGCGTCGGACATCAACTTGATATCCTCTTTGTGGATGATGCACTTTTTCGATCAGCTTACAAGAGGCTTCCTCCGCGCACCTCATGTAACCCGCGTGCTTCCGTAAATGTAAAATGACCCTGGCTCGTGTGTATCGCATGTACACCTAGATCGGCGGTACCGTTAGCGGCGAGTTTAAATCCGACCATGCCTACGTAAGTGCCTTCTATTCTCAGCTTGTTGACCGATGACCTTGAAAAATCAATATCGAGCCGGCCACGCTCCTTCCACCTTGGTACATTTGGATTCTATTTCCGATAGAACGTCGAGAATTATTGCGTTCACGGTATAATTGATTTCGTTCCTATCGACGTGCCATGGCTCCAGTGTCGAGCCGGAGGCTCTCGGCAACCGTTTCTCTCTCTCTCTCTCTTTCCCGCTCACGGCTCACCTCTAACTGCCCATCGAGTCGTGTTTATTAAAATTAGTGCTGCCGCTATAAATGATTGCGACCTCTTCCACGAGTGCCGCGCGTGCATGATGAATGAGCCTTTCAAAAGAATATCAAGAATAACTCGGGTCCCAGCCGTGGCGGAGTGTTTCAGCGCGGTTTTCCAAGCCAAAGTATCGAGTGGCTGGTCAGTCAAAGTGCAAGCCGCGGAACTCGAAGAGGCAGGCACTAAGATGAGAGAGGAGGAGGAAGCGTGGCTTCTACCAGCAGCGCTACTTGAAGTTTTCAAGCAGGAATGATTTATGAGGAGGCCTCGACCTCGCCACTACTCGATGACTCTCCACGCATTTGAGGAGCGTACGTTTTAATCTTAGCCATCAAAGCCACGAGGAACGGCAAACCGGACTGCTCGCTGCGGAGTAAAGACCGTCTGCCGTTCTTTTTTCCCCTCCACACTTCTACATATCGAACTTCCTTCCAACTCTCCGCTCATTTTTCCACGACGCATAGTGCACGGGGGAAAGGGTGATGCACTTTTCCTTGGAGAGGATTTTTGTTGTTCCTGGTCATCGGTTCCCGGCTGGCTCTCTGCTAAATCACCGACGCACCGAAGTATCGTCCGATCAGGACGCTTTTATGGACGGTAATAAGAGCCTTGAACTGCAGCCGACTTTTTCAATGCAGCGCGCGCGCCAAATAATTCTCTCGATGCTTCCCGTTGCTTGGCATTAACGGGCGGCTTTTTATTGGCGAGTGGGCAGCGGCTAGGTTATTATGATTGAGCAGCGGAAGACAAGTGAAACAAGAAATCACAAGGATGCTTCGTTATATCGATCCCCAACAGCGCACTCCAACTTCACCACGTCCGTGCTGTCACGTTCAATTTCGCCCGGATTCTCTATTTACCATTCACTACTACGTTAACATTGACCGGAATTCCAGCAAGTCTTCCCTTTCGCCTGGAACCACTAATACCCGCGTGGCTCGTAGTATCATAGTTTCCACGGAGCGTAACTTTATTTCTTTTTCGAGAAGCAGAACCCTCGGAGGGAACGAGGAGGGTGGATGGGTTTAGGCCTACTAGTCGGTTCCCGATCGTAAACGGCCTGTACGAGGCGAGGGTGAGTTCTCCCTTGATGATTACACATCACACACATGTCCCCGAAAACAAGGTCGGCTCTCGGAACGACGCAGTGCGTCGTAATCCGCAGCCGGTGGGTTGCTCGCTCCCGCTCGTCTTCGCCTCGTTCTCCGAGGACTTCTGCATCGTTTCGGGCGCACTCCTCGCGCGGAATCTCGAGCGAGCCGATGGTGGGCTCTGTTCAATTTGATTGCGATATCGCGGTGTGTGGTTTACGATGTCCTGCCCTCCAGGCGATTGCCTTACCCGGGAATTATAGGCGCTCGCTCCTTCTCATCGCGACAAGGACCATCCATTCTTCGCGCTCGTTCCCGAGCAACCCTCCTCCCCCATTGGTTGGTATTATTTCCGAAAGAATGTAGATGAACGCGAGTGCCACGGTGCAGCCAGCCGTGCCACGGAACGAGCCAATCACGTTTATGAAACTGCGGAAATTCCTCGCCTTGTATGAACATCGTCCCAAGGCGCCTCGGTGCGTCCGGTTATCACGATGATATTGATTCGCCTCGTGGATGCCTGGGGAACGTCAAAGTTTCTCAGCAGCAAGGAGCCCAGCCTGACATAAACAGACTTCCACTATTTCGTGACTTTTTAAGCAGAGCGAACCTTCCGGCGCAGGCTTAAAGCTAATAGCGAACGGTGAGACCGAGCCAGACTAGCGCATGGCGGAATCGGCAAATATATTTTCGCGGGGCATCTGGCAGGGACTCAACAGTGGCATCGGGCGGAGCTAGACTCTGGCTATTCTTCAGGTAGGACCACTGGGCTCACATTGTCCGTGGCGAAGATAGTCGTGGTCCAAATGGAGAGAGGGCAACGGGGCGAGTGCGGGGAGAAGGCGGACGCCAAGAAAAAAGCGGGCTGTAACGTGGTTCATGAAGCAAGCCCGGGTACAACGGCTGCTTTTACCGCGCGCGTAATTCGGGAAATTGAAGCCGGCAAGCCGAGTAAACTGCTTCCTCGTTACTAGCATCTATACCGCCGCCGTTCTTCCCTGTCCTCCTCGCCGCTCCCCCGGCTTTCTTCTCGCTCACTAAGGAATCTTCCGTGTTTCAGCGACAGGCCTTTCTTCGAGTGGCCCTTTCTTTTTTCGCTGGTCCTCGTCGCAAGCTCCGGCGACCTCTCTCTCTCGGGGATGTCTGGCGCGCCTGTTCCTTAAATTAATACAATATAAATGCAAATTAGATTGTCCAGGAACGGACGATCGTTGTGTCTGTTCGCGAGGTGCCCATGAAATCAGTGCCGGCTTTATAAAAAGGAAGTGGTGCCCGGAATCTGCCGAGTTTTCGCGATGGCCCGCTAGTCGAAATTCGATACGGCTTTTATTAGTTATTGATGTCATTTGATGTTTCATGAGTCCCCGGCGAGCTTTTAGCAGTGCGGCCCTGAAAAAGGGAATGACGCATGAATTTTTCTGCCCACGCCAAATGGAGATGTTGCACTACCGAAGCAGAGAGGGAGAGAGAGCGTGAGATAGAGAGCTTTTAGGCTAGCCTGTCGCATTTCTCACGCTTAAGTACTTTAGTACTGGCGAGGCCGCTGCCGGCGTTGATAGAAGAGCTAACAGTGAAAAATCCACTCCTGGAACACTCGGCCGTGGCCGCTCGGCCAAGAGAAATCCGCGCAGTTGCTTTTCAGTTCCATAGAAATACAACGGGTAATTAGCAGTTAACCTCGCCGCGCAGTAGAATTGTACCTGCCGGGCCAGACCTGTTCGTTTAAACCGAGCACTAAAGTTCTGATCCACTCGCCGAAAACAAATGTCTCTCTCCATTGTGCCGGAAACTCAGAAACCGAAAGCTTTTACAAACTCAATTGTGCCCGATTCGTCAAATGGTACGTCAGTGGTCATGTAAAAGGAGTTTTACATCATTTTCATGGGTTTGACATGAATTTATCATTCAAATGAATCAAGTGAACCTCGGGCAATGGAGCAGCTGATGGTGCGTTTAAAGTATCGCAAACTTGCGATGCACATTGAATAATTTCGGGTAACGCTAGGCGGCGAAGGTAAAAGACTTACGATCGCTAAGATGCCTTTGGTTTCGCCGGACGCATTTAATGTTGCGTGTACAGCGCTCGATCTCCCGTAGAAACGTTTACGCGAATCCTCTCGGTACGTGGGAAGTCGGCAGGTGCGTCTTTTTATCCGAATAGCAGCGGCATGCCGTTTGAATGATTAAAAGCAGAGTGAAACTGCGGCTGGATCGAACGATTTATTTCCGAGCAGGGAAATCCATTTGGTGGAATGAAACGTGCTCCCTCTTAAAAGTGGCCACCGCATCAGTGAACGACAGTATCGAGTAGTGCCGTTCCGATTGTATTGTTACGTTACGCAATCACTTACGGCTTATATTTATTGCACTCTTTGGCAGGATTCTGGCGTGGAGTGGGCTCGCTTGCTAATTAAATAGATAATAGGTTCGTCTTCGCTTTGACCTCTTTGTGCGATTGAGATCAATAATCCTCTGTCGCCGCGCTCCACGCCTTCGAGTGTCCAGGCCAAGAAAATCCGTCACTTTAATGTCTGAATTTAATTACTTGCCATTAATTAAACCGGGTAACGATTTCCGTCTGCTCTGTCGCACCTCGGTCGCTCGCTCGCCGTCCAATTAAAATGAGAAAACTGAGTGTTGCCTACCAAGATGCACTAATAGGGGTAGCAGAACCGGCAGTAATAGCAGCACACAGCCGCTTTCAGTTTCGGAATTGAGTTTCCTTCTCAGCCCTCTAATTATCTTCGATGGATCATCAGCCGCTCCTTTCGCTCTGCCTTTAATTGATTTTGCGGAAACAGCAGCCTTTAGAAACTCAAACCGATAAAAGGTAAAGGGACCTTGTCCTCTGACGATGATTCGCGTCATCTTCCTCCTCGCAGTCAAACAAAGATTCACTTACTATTCCAAAACTAAAACGTATCTAATTTGTGGGTTCTCTTTTAAAATTCGTCTAGAGTCTGGTGCATTGACTTGTGCAAGCATTAGCAATGCGCGTGTTTGTAAGCCTGCGGTTTCTCACAGTAATCAAGCAGAGGGTTACATAAAGCCGTCGCGCAGCGATCGCAGCACGTCGGAACGCAACTAATTAGAACGGCTCTGACGCATTGGAAACTACGGGATACAATATCACATTGCTCCGAGTGCACTTACATCGATTGATCACGACGCGCAGTATGCAGGGCTTGCGCGAGATTGTGCAAACGCTTAACAAGCGGTGCTTGCCACCTGAACGGCTTAACTGTTCTGTTAATCAGGTCTATTAACCGGGAAACACCGCGATGCGTGTGTGCCCCGCGTGACTCACGGACGCATCCGATACTCTCTCTCTCTCCCTGCTCCGCTCGTTCGCTGGCCTCCTTATGGCCTGTAAGAGTACGGGAAGCTTGTTCAAGTCCGATTTATTGGAATTGCCGAAGAAGACAGCGCCCGGAGACCAAGATCTTTTAACACTAGCCTCCTTAAATCTATCCGCCCTTATAATTGCGAATCCCATAAGCATTGTGATAATAGCCAAGCAGCTGAACAAATGAATGGTCAATTATTTCTAGACCGGAATCAACTAACAGTTCATTCGATACACAGCAAGTTATTTGCAGGAGCACTAAGCTCGGAGGAATAAGGAAACTGTAAACTCGCCAAATGAAGACTTGGATATTGTTAGCCAATTACAGTTTATAGCCCTGTAACAATCGATTCCCGAGGAGTTTTTCTCCTGATTTCGGAAGCAATTACAATGGCAGTAGCAGTGGGGAGTACCGTGGGCATTGGCAGGGAGGAAGTTAGGCGAGCGGTCGCTTAGTTAATCGATCCGGCAGGCAAATTGAAACTGTCGAGTGGACGTGGTTATTTAGTTCTAAGGAACACTCCGCGTCACGTAGCGAGAGCATGCGAACGAGATGGAGCGAGAGGTGGGCCGGAACGTGTGCGAGGTATTAGCCGGCGTCGTCGTGGTCTCGTTAGTGCGCAAATTGATTTCAGCATTATTCATCGCGGCCAGAAACGCTATCGGGGAGTCGCGGATGGCTGCTGGTGTGGCCGGGAGACGCATTCTAGCTTTAATAGAATAAACTGCATCCGCAGTTTCGCCTTGCTTTACAGCCCGACCGCTCGCAGATTTAATGGCACACTTCGGAATCACTAGCGGCGCTCGGGGAATCGAGTTCGCACTTTGAATTACGAGACGACCGTTTTTGCCGTCCATACCGCGGGCGAACTGTCTCCCAGCAGAGCCTCCCCGCTAGCCTCCCAGCCTGCATGCGTGCGTGCCTGCGTGCGTGCGGGTCCGCCAGGAAGTACCGCTTGCGAGGTTTACGCTCGTTCATCCCACCTTCGTCGTACATTGTACTTGGCTGCTCGGCTGGAGAGCACACTCTCATCTCCAAATCTACACCGATTGTCGACACTGGACGCGCGTCCTCTCGCGCGCATGCGAAACATTGAGATTCCTTGGCGAACCTAACGATCTTCAAGTTTTACTCGCGCGACTCGCACCTCGGGTTACAATGCGGCGTCCGGATTTACGGGGGCTGTTAGCCGCTTACCGAGAAAGACTGCGAGTACCGTAAACTGAGAGCGTCCGGGCACACCGTTGCTAAATCCGGAATGACTGGATCTTCGAGTTTGGACCGGCGGACTACGAAGTTCGTTTATCGCCCGGCAGTATTTGGACTTCGGCAAGCGGCAGTCTATTGTTTCTTGGTTTAATCTTTCAAACCTTTCGGTAAGTTGAAAGGGACTGCCGTCTTCGGGGGACGATAACAGGTTTTAACAGGGACGATAAGCGGTTTTCCCATGAAAGCGCAGACACGCGCGTGCGTCCGAGCTTTTTTGCGTCGTTTCAAATGAACTGGCTTCCATCAGGGAGCGTGACTGCCGCAGCTGCAGGCAGCCGGCTGTAAACTATTTTAACTGGTCGTCCATGCCTGCATAAAGTGAAATTAACACTTCACTCACAGCTGCCTTTCCTTCATCTTGTTCTTCGTTGCGCTCTTAGTCTACATCGTAATTCTTTCGACAGAGTTAAATGCAAGATTGTTTGCATTTCATAAAACACCCAATTCTTTCCCGTCTGACACTTACATCGGCGATTCGATTTCAATTTCCATCACATTATAAGTAGTGCTTGCCACTCTTGGAGGTCACACTTTTTCAGGGGAGAACCCTTTAAATCTTCGGCTGGCAGCTTCTTAAACACCTAATATAAACTTGAGGCAAGAATGGCCCCCTGCTGAAAAGTGTCTCTGTAAGCCCCGAATATTACTATCGTACTTTCCACTTGACTCAGCATCGAAAAGCTCCCCCTCTTATACTTCACCGGCGATGATCCATCTTCTCCAGCGGGAATGTTAGCCGTCGAACTTGGTCCATGCGTGGATCCTACCGGTGGGGCTGCGAATGCCCTCCAGAGTAATTGGCAGTGCAGTCTCTCCAGCGACTCCTGTGAAGTTAGCACCCCAATTAACATTTTTTCAACATGTGCTGCTAACTCCACAGAGGTTCCCAGCGCAACGTCCGCATTGGCGACTTTCCTTCTTGAGGACAGGCAGGAATTCGGCTAGTAAACAATAAATAAAAATCCCCCGGCTCCGAAACGAGATTCCCATTCACCTGATATGCTTTCCATCGATGCCTCGACGGAGTGCCATTACTCTCGGTCTCTCGGCGCAGGTGAAATTGCAACAGTTAGGCGCTCATAGTGTAAGAGAACCCGCGTTACTCGTAACCGCAAAGATTATTTCCTGTTAGTCATGGTGGGTTAACGTTTGGCCCCGGCGGAGGCAAAGGTCAGGCTCGCCTGTGCATTCTGGCTGTGGCCTGTTGGGACAGCCGAGTGCTCAGGAGTGACAGGGAATCCAAGTGCAACGACTGCCGACATATGTATAGAAAAGGCTGGCGAGATCCGATAAAGCGGCTCCCCGGGAGAAAGAGAGAAGCAGCTGGAAACCAGGTGGGCTGGATGTGTACACGCGACTGGTGCCTCGGCTTATTTGTATGCTCGTGTAAGGTGCTAATTTGCCAAGTTCGCGACATGCGCACGCTCGCGCCGGCATACGTCCATGTGTATTCTCTGAGAACCACCGCGTATCTCTCCACTTAGGTACCGCAATCTCACTCTCTCTCTCTCTCTCTCTCTCTCTCTCTCGCTTACACATACACACACACCAGAGGATGAACAAGGAGAAAGATGTGCAGAGACGGTGTTGCGTGAAGAGAAAGGGCCAGAGTAAGTCCTGATTTGCCACGGCAGGACGATAAAGTCGATGTCGTGAGTAAAAGAGATTTCCGAGACGATGAAGCTTCAATGGATATCGCCGTGCTCTTATTTCCATCGCGGGGCGCTTATGAGGCGAAATGGGGGAACACGGGAGAACGCGTGCTGCCAATCCCCATACACGACAATCCCGCATTTTCTTGTCGCCGGAATAAACACGACCCACGTTATTCTATTCAGCCAGTACTTTTTATTCTCTGTACTTGCTGTTTTACTCGACTACACCTCGAAATTGAAAAACACGGTCTCACCGCTCCGCACCAAAACGATCTTATTTCCTTTATTTCTGTCTCATTAAAATATACTTCACCGGGAGGTGAAGACTCAGCCAGGGAAGGAAAATATATTCGCGCAGCAAGCCGGTGAAAAAGTAGTAAGAGCATTGGCGAGGTTGGCTGAGGTGTATCAGATGCCTCATGGGGGGGCGCGAGAATGAAAAAGTGTGGAGCATCCAGGTAAGGTAGCGCGAGCTAGGCGAGGGCTGGGAATTGGATTGCAAAGAATGAAATACGAAATGCGGCTTAATTAAAACAGGCCGAGTAATTAAAATATTCTGCGTCGCGTCGCAACTTGCGAAATAAAAGGCTTGGTCTAATTACTCGGCCGGGCCGTTTGGATTTCATCGCGAGTGCCACGTACTGTATCGCATACCCCCTGCATAATTCCCGCTAATAAACGCCACCCGCGGAATCCATGATGCTGAATCATCATTAGCCGAGATAGGCTGCTCTTATCCGAGGCGTTCGATACGTAATTAGTAGTTGTGCCATCTCTGCCACGGCTCTATGTGTATCTCTGTATAAATCGTGACGCTGTCGAGTGTCCCTAACTAAGAAATGCACTCGCTATTGTCGAAATCTTACACGTCTTTGGTTGTTGAGTTGTTTTGCAAACAACCCAATCGTTTAGTCTTTCTAGTACACTTCATGAAAACAGCAAAAGGCTCGGGGGTCCAATCCCGACGCCTGGCCCGATCACGCGATTTTTTAATAATTGCACCAATCTTCATAAATCGCTCGAAGCGATTGGCATAATATTGCACTTTGGAGGGATTTTTCCTTTACACTTCATATTCCCGCGAGGCTGAGTGAACAGCTATCATATCCTTCCATCCTTCGAGTTACCTTTCTCTCTCTCTCTCTTTCTTTCACTCTTCCTACTCTCCCGCTTCATCGGTCAGCCTCTCGTTCCCCCTCTCCCTATAATTCGCCATGCCTCTCCTGATAGCGTTCCTCGGTTCGCCGTCTGTTTTCGTACCGTTATGAACTACGACACGTTCCTAGTAAATTCCCAGTGTCGAACGATCTAACCCGCGGCTATCGATCGTCCTCGAGTCCCCGCTGATTACCAGCCTCCAACGGAAACGAAGTAAAATATTCGCATCGTGACCCGGCAGCCACTTCGCACGCTCACCCGGCGAATAATTATTGGCAGCTTTTAATGGACACCTCTCCGATATGGAGAGTTAGCTCCGGCTCGCCTGAGTGCCACCAATTCTGACCTTTCCTCTCTTCCTGAAAATCCCCGTGCGTACGATACCTCGAGCATTTTTCCGCGGAAACTCTCACTTCCGTCATTTAGTTGCTTAGCACGGAACCAATTTGAGCCTCGCTAATTATCAATCTCGATTTAGCGGGGACTAGAGAGGTTGGAAAAGTAGCGAGTGTCGATGCGAGTTTGTAGTTTTTCACTGTTCTCGAATCACGTCCGTGGGATCGGCGTGGCGTACGCGGGGGCAGAGATACCAGGGTGCGCAGAGAGCGCTGATGTAGAGCCGGCGATTTGTTGAACTCTCTCGTCGGGGGAACGCGAAATTGCATCCTGATAAGCTCTGCCGCTCTCCGCCGGCGCATCGAGCCACGGAAAACAAGGCAATTGATGGCTGCCGCGCCCGCCGCGTACACAAGGAATGTCAACGATTCGCCACGCTAAATCGGTATCGCGACCAGCCACTCATATAATTCAACGGTTGAGCCCGGCTCGATTGATGCGCCGGCCTCGTCATTACGCGCACTCGTGCTCCCTGAAAAGCTCTTCTTCGGCTTTTACGGCAAGACACTCCTCGTCCAAGAGTCGAGGCCCCCGGACTGACCGCTCGTTCGGTACCGGTAAAGTGTTATGCAAATTTTCTAAGATACAATTTCTCGAAACTCTCGGTTTCCTACGGGGCTGCCGGCGGATGCCGTGTTTCCCGCGTATTCGCAATATTTCATCGCGGACCGTACTTGCGGAAATTGAATGCTTACATCGAAGATGAAATACGTAGCGGATCGTAACCGTAAATGCTCTTCCCGTAACGGAATATTTTGTAACTAAGACGCGTAAATCGCCCCGGAGAAAGTATGAAGGGACTGCGAACACGCTGTTGGACTCACTTTTTAACGGCTCCCACGGGAACCGCCAGAGAGCTAGAGAGAGAAAGAGAGAGGGAGAAAGCTGGATTTTCGGGCTCTCGCATTTGCCTGAATCGTGATCGTTGACTAGTCGCTGCCACGTGTAGCGCCTTCTAACGGTGCCCGATCTTCTCGAGATTCATCCACGAGTTGGAATTAATACCTGAATTCTTGAAAACTTCATTAGGCAAACCAGCGAAAGGCCAACTTCCGCGCGAGTCCCTCCACTGGAATCGCGGGTCTTTGTGGTAATTAATACAAATCCGATTATGTATCACACGAGGGACGGTAATTCAGGCAGAAAGCCTAGGTTCGAAACAAGCTCTGGGAACAGCTCGCTGCTAGTTAGCATACACGTACTCTTCATTGGCTGACAATGCATTCGCGGAGTTACGTGTACTTCACGGGTCAGCGGCTTGTATCCGAGTCCCCTTTGTGCAGTTTGGCTAATTAATGGTGATGTATCCTAATTCCCGGCTTTACTTTTCGTGCTAACTCGGCTAACCGTCGCGTCTCGTGCGATTGGTAGCAAATGGAGCCGGAAAGCCAGTTGCACCGGGGAATAGTCGTTGTGTACAACCAGCACGAGCCCCGACTTCGAATTTCAATCTAATTGTTCGCTTACATGAGGAGCTCGCGCTGCCACTTTCGCGGAAGCACTAAACCACGCGCGGCCTCTGTCCCATTAAGTGATATTTTCCTGACCACCTCCCATTCCTCGCTAGTTTTTCTGCGCCGGAGGTTCCTCGCTGTACTCTCGTATGTCGAGTGCGCCAGCCTGTATAATTCAGTCATTCCGTACGAAATGCCGGGCCCGCACGCGCGCGTACCTTTCTTCGTGCGGCCGGCTAATTAACGGTGATGCATCCTAATACTGGGCCCTGTTAATTTTCTATGCGGAGACTGTGCCAATTACGCCCGGGCATAATTAACTTCGTGCTGGACTCATTCTTATCACAGCCTTTATGTATGAATGCTTAACTCCTTCGTTAGTAATATTAGCCTCACATTCGTTAAGCGCTGCCAGCGCCCTCTTATCTTTTATTTATCTCACCAGCGCTCCGGTCGCCCGCTGTAACGAACAATTACGCCATTAGTTGGGTTAGAGGGCAAGGATTAACCGCGATTAACCGACGCGAAACTGCGAAAGGCCATACTTTATTCGCATTTATCAGCGGCCCACCGCCAATTGTTTCGGCGATTCATTAGTGGTCTATTCGCCTGCTGGTGCTTTTGCTACCGGGTTTCTCCCTCCTCCCCCCCGCCGCATCCCACTTTTATCCATTCTACATTTATTCTGCTGTATTCTCCCGACTTTTGCGGCGGTGAAATTGTGCAAAATGCGTTAGACGCGAATTCTTCGTGTTTCCCATTTCACGCAACTGCACGGCGAGTTGATGAGTCCGAAAGTGCCGACTAATAAAAAGTCTATTACTCGTCTTTGTTCGTTTCGTTGGACGCGCTAATCGCTTCATTGTTCATCGCGTGTGCATTGGCTGTCGTCGAGGACGATATGTACAACGTTATGCATATGACCGGGAACTTAAGTTGGCGACTCATAGCGAATAGCGGTAAGAAAGGAAGGCCAAGCCGCCGCGATGTTATACGTTCGGTCGAGCTCACGGTCTAATCGGTCTAATTAATGGCAATGCATCCTAATTCCCGGGCTTTGCTAGGGCACACGCGCGCGCGCCAGCGAGCGCACGCTAATTCTCCGCCCAGGTACAGCCGCCGCTAGCAATTATTCTAGCTGGCTACAAAAGAGCGGCCGCCGCTACGAGAACTTATGCGAAAGATTAATGGGCGGCCGGTCCGAGCCAGTAATTGCATCGAACTCCCGATACAATTGCAAAAGTTCGCCATAATTGTATCGAACTTTCGATACAATTGCTCACTACAACTCAACTACCGAGCGAACCCTCGTAAGAGTAGCGCTGAACTCGCTTGAAACTTTGTGTGGGTTTGCTGCAGCGCAGTACATAGATGTATGCGCCCGCCATAAAGACATTCAAGTGATCGGCTCCCCCCAAGGTAACACACTGCCAGCAACGTTTCTCGGGAAAATTCGCAAATTGTTATTGTGTGTGCCGGCGGCGTGAGCGCGCGAACGGCCACTCGGCAATACACATACTTTGCTTGGCGCGGTGATTTACGGGACAAAAGGGTCCGATTAATTTGTCGCGATAGGTTCTACGGCGCGCACGAGAGTGGATTAGGCCGATAATTGCTAATTAACGGCCGGCGAGTTTACGTAATGAACTGTAATTAACTCCGGGCGATTCGCCGGTCGGCGAGCCGGTGACCCATATACTGGGCAAAGTTAATTGGAACGTTTGTGGTATGCCAATGACAAATGCCTCTTCGATCGGATACTTGATTGTTCGGTGCGATTCGTCCCAATGAAGCTCCGCCGGCTGAATCTTTGATCGAGCCTTCCCGACGTTACATAAACGGCGTAGCCGAATGACATCGGGAAGATGGATCCCGGTAGAAGGGATCCTTCTACATCTGGCTTGGTCCTCGCTCGTCTAATCGGTTAGTGATCCTTGTAGTTCGCTTAACGAGATTCTCCGTCCCGGTCGGACGTGCATTCAGGATAAATCGATCACCTCGTCAAATGCGCATTATCGATGCATTGATAAAGTCCTCTTGCTTACTGCCGTGGCGGAGACAGAGCGCGCGCGCGCGCGCATTTCCATATCGTGTAAGTTACGACTACTGGAACATATACACTATAGGGAGATGCGGTTCAATATGCAACAGGGGAGGACAAGTCCATTAGTCAGGTTTATAAACTTCTCTCATGCGACGGGATTGATTCACTCCAATACCTGCCACGCGCAGCTCCAGAATAACTTATGCAGACCGGCGCACTAGCAGCTTCTGCCTCTGCTTGCTAGAGATAACACTCGCCTGTTTGACAAGGTGCTTTTACCACCGTTGCGCATCCGCGCCACTTCTACGTATTGGTTTCTTCCGGTGTTTTCTCAGACTGGCTTTGAATCTCGATTCTCCTATTAAAATCCCCCCACTTTTCCGCGCCATCTACTGGGCAAACGGTGCCGTATGAATTGTCCTGCTATTGTAGAAAGGCGCATGGGAGGGTGGAGGCTTCAATCAGGAGTTTCGGGTGACTGTTCTGTAAACAAGGGGCCACCAGCCTAAGTGGTTAAATTTATCGGCGTTACTGGCAAGACAGAACGCTGCCGGTTCCTTTGGAATGGGGGTGCCGCGGTGTCGCCCGTCCTGGAACTTGGAAAGAGCGAAGTCACCGACGAGCGGGAGCACTTGGGAAAATGACAGCGCTCCTTAGCGGGGAGATGCCGATACGTGGCCGTAAACCGACGACCACGGGAGCGCAGGGAGAGAGAGAGAAACTTAAGAGAAACTTGTTAGTCAACTGGAGCTTCGATAGTCCGCAACTGCGCCGGAGACCTATTAGAATCGAGCACCGTGACTTCTACTATGACTAGAACTGCAGAATCGCAGCTCAAAGTTTACTGAGGAGAAAGGGAGAGGGAGGGAGAGAGAGAGAGAGTTACATGAGCGCTTATCAATGCCATTCGCGAAGATGTTAGCGAGCGGAAGCTTCCCCGGCATTATGAACTTATCACGTAGCCAGTTGGCGAACTACTTCGCCGGTGGAGACCGTCGTGTTACTGTGCATCGTTGTCGAAGCTTTTCTCACTGTTTTGCTTGCTCCTCCCTTACTTTCCCTTTGCCACAACCGATTCTCTCTCGCAAACTCCTTCATCGAGTTTCCCATTTCACTCCTGCTGCCCCCCAATATTCTTAGAAACCCACACTATGAGTAAACTATCTGCTCTTGACAAGTAGTTAATGGTTTGCTTGTTTTCTGTTTCAGGTAAGCGCAACTTCTCAGATCCTTCATCATCTGGATACGGAGTGGGAATGATTCTTCTAACATTTTTTGGTTAGTGGGTTTCATTCTCAGCACTTTCCATCTGTTGAGAAGGGTATGTATGAGGTCATTGTGTCTCGTTGTGCGGCGGAGACTCTCTCATACGCGAGACTCAAGAAACCATTTATTTTAGTTAACATAGCAGACATAAAATTGTCCCGAGGTCAACGTGGCTCTCCAGCCCGTAAATCTCAATCTGTGTACCTTTTCCGTTTAGTTGCTGCACGCGGCTTCCCCGACAAATATGCACAATTTCGGGCGGGCTACGTCCTCTCATTTGTAATCATGAGCCGGAGTGCTCAGGCCGCGCTTACATTTTCACGCATCGCCCACCAACAGCCGGCGAGTTTTTGAGCTCCTGCCAGTTCTTGCGTTACGCTAAACTGGATTTTCTGAGTACAGTGCCTCTGTATACAGGTATAGTCTTTTCTAAGGCGTCTTAGCGCTTGGTTACCACTCGGTGCTTCTCCATGAATTAGTTGGGACATTGTTTTACTTAACGAACCTGTCAAGGCTTGTAAAAGCAGCTGCTGAGAGGATTGGCAGTGTTAAGCTTTGCAAATTCTGTCAGCTTAAAAGGTGCAGGTCAGCGTCGTGGGTCTGCCGAAACAAATCTTGCATATATGTCTCCGAGAGTCTTGAGAAAAATGGAGAGAGAATATCTAGCACTGCCGTTGCTCAGCTTTCCCTCGTACGGTCCGGATGGCTTCCAGCTTTTTCTCAGTGGGCTGACGCGGTTTAAATTTTATTGAAATCCACCCGATACTTTTCATAGACGCATTACATAGACTGTCGGACGGAGGGAGTACTCGATAAAGATAAGATATAGCTACGCCAATTGCTTGGCGCGGTAAAAAGTCGTACTATCTCTAGAAAGATCCCCCGAAGGGTCTGCGAAAAAATCCCCTGCCCGGAGGAAAAGGGCTTTCAAGTGTTAGCGCCTTCTTTCTGCATTAGTCTAGTTTAGCAGGCTAAGTGTATTTCGCGCGAGGCAAATGAGAATTCATCGCTTTTTCGAAAGATCGTTGGGTCCGAGACGCTCGAGGAACAATGCTCATTAGAGCAGAGAGCTAGAGGTGGTCTCAAGATGGTTTTTGGCTGTTAAAGGAAGCCAAGTAAACGCGAGACCCCAATTCCCACTTTTCCTAGGTTTCGCGAGAGTATAGCGCATTTCAGTACGAAACTTGTCCACCATTGCTGCCGTCTCTCGGCGTCGAGGGTACGCTTGGGGCTTGGTGGAGGTGCGCAGAGCGCGGAGACTCGACCAGAGTGGACATTAAAGTAGAGGTTAAAGTTGAGAGGCTAAACTCTTCTTAGCCTAGCCATCGACTCCTGCACGAACTAGCGCCGTCTCTATTCACCCTTTGCTGTTCACTCATTGCCCTGCAGTTTCAGCGTGCAATATCTCAAGCTGGGTCGTCCGCTTGACTAGTAGAGCAACATAACTCAGAATAAGCAACACTTGCTTTAAATTATGAATACCTTCGCTAAAAGTTTTACAAACAAAGCTAAAATAAACAAGATCATTTTTTCTTCCATTTCTTATTTTCAGTTTTTGCGTCCCACCTGCCGTCGTTGGCTATTGAAGCTTTGCCGAGAGAGTCGTTTAGAGAGGGCCAGATTTCGGGGAAACAGTTGAATGCTAGTGCGTCGACATAGCTCGTGCGGAAAATCGGTAAAGAGGTGAAAGATTGCGCATATTGAGAGAAGAGTGAGTGGCCGGCATCGCGGGGAGCCGAGCGGGATTGAGAAATTCTCTCATTCCATCTCGCGCCGTGGAATTTAGCGGCGCACACGCGCTGGGAAAGAGCTCGCCAACAAGAAGAAGAGGGGAGTGTGGAAAGTTTCCAATAAAAGCTCGCGAAACGTGCGTCCGCCTGTCCAAGGAGAGAAACCACTGGAGAATTCGCGATTTCGCTGGAGCCTCGCCGTGCTCTGGTGTGTGCTCTCCCTCCCTCTCTCTCTCTCTCTCTCTCTCTGGCGCGCGCGCTCGTTCTTTCTCTGGCGTACACGGCAGCATGTTCGAGCTGCTAATTTCGCTCCTCGTTGTCCGTAATGTTTGAAAACGAATTTCGTGCGGTTCGACGTGCCAGCCCCAGTCGGCTTGTGTGCTCGCGTAATTACATTTACATTTCATTTAAAGCGGCTTCTGATATTAGCTGCCGCTAGCGCTACCACGGCGCGAGCGCGCCCTCTCCTTGTCGACGTCCCCGGCTTTATTGCATGGAAAACTTTGGAATTAAGCCGTGCAAAACTTCCTCAATAAATGGAGTTCCCCGATACGCCCATTTGTCCTTGTACATGCTTTATAGAATACACTTTTCCCATTACGAGCCTTTAATAATCAACCAGTGAAATAACCTTCGTACCACCGGTAAATGAGATGTGAAATTTCGTGTATCTGACACACCGCTTCTCTAAATTGCAAGCTTCCTCTGTGAAATCCACGGCAACACGAGTCGGTTCATTACCGTCTATTATCTCATACAATTTCTGCACCGACCTTTTATAGCGTGATGCAAATGATTCTCTTGTTTATTAGCGTGTGTGTCGGTGCACCGATGCTTGATGCGGATTACAGGTTTTTCTACGCGTACTGCCTGCATAGGCAGATTCACGCTCAAGTATTACAGCACTTATTGTCATTTTCCGCGGTGGCATCGTTCGAATGACACGTCGGTGGCTGATCGCCAAAAATAGATGGGAAAATCGGCGGAACGGCTTTTAGCCGGTGACAGGCGAGCCGTTTCATTGGCCTCAACAGTAATTCCACTCTGCTGTCATCCGATTAGCGAAAAAAACACTCCTGAGCGTTAAGATTTAATTAAAGCGTTGAAATCGCATTTCCTCAAACGGACAAATATGGACTACTCGCCTGTGTCTATTTAATGCTCTTACATGAAAGCCCCTTTTTTTAAATTAATTCCCAAGCAGAACTCTCACATTTACATTCATCTTTGATTTCAATGTTTAAGCTCGGCCGACATGCTTCAGCCAATTCCAGTGATGTATGCCGAAGCGAATCCCATTCCTTTCATCTTTCCGAGCGTGTACGTTAAATCCAATACAGCAGCTGTCTGGTGCACCGATTGGCAGGCGATGAAGCAGCTTTAAAAAAGAGAATCACGGCTCCGGGCGGAGCGAAGTCATTTCTATTGGGAGCAAAAACGTCGGGTGCGTTTGGCACTGAAACAAGAGCGACAATAAAACAGCGGGAAGACGGCGTGCGGTGCAGCATCCATCTTACTGACACGTTGGCGCGCCCCGAGTTTTGTCAATGGGATTTACGACTCTCGTCTTGTTAGGGCCGACTATTACGTACTTGTTCGCTTAAAACTGAAGGTTCTCGAGGACAGATAGAGAGCGGGGCTTCTTAAATCGTATTTCACACCGACACTTGAGTGTCTTCCCTCGCCTTAAGCATTAGTGAGTGACTAGAGAGTCCACTATTGGAATTCATTCTGCATACAGCTGTTTCGACTCGTCTCTTTGGCCGACGGCTGATTCTCGTCGGATTACTGACAGAAGCTTCCAGCCTAATCTTCGAGGGCTTGTAAAAGAAATTCTGGCGTCTACTCAGTCGAGTTCTTCTGGATCAGTGGATAGAAGTAAAATATACAATTCCCTCGATATCCCATCCCGTATAAGCCCCGATCCAGTTAACTCTTTTTGCGATCCTTATTCGTCATCGAATTCATAATTGGATCGAAGAACGATACAGACCCTACTTGGAAAAAAACGATAAGCGGCCTGGCGGCGGTTGGGGTGAGGGGTTCGAGAGTGGAGACCGCAAGGGCTGTTAGTAGTCAGGGTGCCATTCCCGTGGGAGTAGATTCCTCCTGGTCGGCAGGGAGGTTCGACCGGCCGAACACACATGCGAGCCAATATCGGAAAGCGGTGAGTTTTCCAGTATCAGCTGCCAGCAACAGCTTCTAATAAAATATGATATAATCCCGCTGCTCCATAAAGTTGGAGTATCCCCCTATCTAGTGGACTAGCCGAAAATCAGAGCAGCAGCTCGGCGGTCGCGCCGCGTATTCCTGCGTGATCCGCAAACGTTAGCTCACCGCGCGCCCGCGAGCGCTTCCATATTAGCTCCCGATAAATACAAGATATTTCTCTAGGGTGTACTCGCCCGCTTCGCCTTTCCACCCCGACGCCAACCGCTCCCATCCACCTCCTCCCGAAACACCTAGACAATACCGGCGCCGGTGGAAAGTGCGGTTTTAGCACTAACGCCCTCGTTTTTCTTGCCGATTACATCGAGGAACACACTGTTCATTACTAGCTGTTATAGCAAGCGGCCGTACTGGCCGCGCATCGAGTACCAGCGCGCGCTCTACCATCCGATATCGTCGTCGAACCTCGATCCCCTGTAACCGAACGTGTTATCTCATTTAATGGGAGCGGTTCGTTTGCGCCACTCGCACACCCGGATTCCCCGATTTCCCAGAAACTTTTACCTTTCGCGGTGCCACGATAGGTTGGATCAAGCTTTTTCCATCGGTGCTTGATATTTCGCGTTGAACCAATATGAAATTTAAAATCTTTCATCTCGTTGCATTCATTTTTAAGGAGACGCAGAATTCGAGCTGATATCACTTTCTACTTTAGAATTCTCGGAGCGCGGAGTAATCCCGGCAGAATTTTACCTTTTACTTTTTACTCGGCCAGGCGTACAAACGTGGTTCACTGGGGTGAATGAAAAATTGTGAACATTCTCGAGTAGATGGCGCGCCACGGTGGCAAAGCGTGCGTGTATGGGCTTAACATCCATTGGGTAGCGGTACGGATTCTCGTTGCACGTTCCCGCGCTTAAGATGACACGTCCGCTAAATCCGCGCAGTGGATTAAATGCGGGCGCATGCTCGGAATTTTGTTTTTCGTAATGGCCAATGAATTTTAATGTGACCGTTCCAGCCGCGTCGACGTTTTCCCCTTTTTTCCGTCTCGGCACGTACGGATAGGTGTTTGTCCGTCCGCCCCTCTCAATGCATTCTAATTTATACTTCCGATAAAGTAATTATCGCGGTTTCCTGTCCACACTCTTTTTTGCGCCTCCAACTTTCACTTCTTCGGTATAAGAATTTATGGAGCGAAAGGTAAAGATGCTTGAGGAGAAAACAGCTCAAGCCTCGAAACTCACGCGGGGTGAATTTTAGCCTCATTTATGAGCTTTTTCAAAGCCGCAGCATCCCCACAATTATCAATTCCTCCAAAATTAATACAGCATTGTCTTAGACCGACGAATGCTTGCCTGTAAATGGAAATCATTCTGCGAAGTTAATCAAATATTCGCTGGTCTCTGGATATGACGTTCTCCGGCAAAACAACATTCTTTAATCAAGAGACTCGGTAGAGTCTCACACAAATCTCTCTGGAGTCGCAAGCCCTTTTACATCGTCGGCCAACTGGCTCCCGCTTTTTGAGATGGTGCGCTCGAGTCCTTCACCGACGGCGATGCCAGCCATATCCACGGCAGCGCGTCCGCTTGTAATTGGAAAACAACATTGCCTCCGCATAATTGTATACTCCTCCTCCCCGACCAGCTGGCTGGCTTTGTGGCAGTGTCCATAATCTTTTCCAGTACGCTACAACCCATGTTACAAAGGTCTCCAGGCGTCCCGATATTTACATCTCTTCTTAGCCCGCACGTCCCCCTGTAACGCGGGACATTCTATCTCCGCGGATGCAGCTGACATCGCCAAGCTTACCACTGCTTTAATTCCACTTTAATTGAACTCGCCACCTGCCCCCAGTGAAAAAAGAAATGCCCCTGGAGTTTTCAAGGCTCTCGGAGGCCATCGATCAAAGTTTCGCGCGGGAGAAAATTCTTGCTTTCGCGCGAACAGCATGGACGATTAATTAAGGGTTGCTCGACAAACGATGGAAGTGTCATGTAGACCGAGGGGCAAGGAAGGCGAGAAACATCGAGTGAGGGAGAGAAAACGGGTGGGCGAAAGGGTGGGTGAGAGAGGAAGGACAAGCGATCCTTGGCGGAAGCGTAGACTGTGTGTATCCAGGCGTCTGCTTGGTGCCTAATTAAACCGGAGTTGACTCATTACCGCAACTGAGATTAGAGTCCGCCGGGGAAGGAAAAGGATGCTCGCGGGCCGGTTCGCTCCCGTCGCCGCCGTCGACTTGAGCCACTTCCGTCCTTCGCAGATAAGGCTATCGCTTACAGCCACTTGCAGGGTTTATTTCGGATAAATGCATATATGTGCCTGCCACGTCGGCAAACTCCATTTCATCTCCCTGTGCCTCCACCCTTCTCTATGCATGTATGTTTAGTCGTGGGAATTAGGTAACGGTTAATTAGCATACTCCGCTCCAGAAAGCCTCGAACCCAAGAAATTTCAGCCGTTTGTCATTCGCTAGGAAGTGCACTAGCTGTTCCGTGCATTGTTTAGCACCTGGTTCACGCCAGTCTCTTCAGACACTGTAAACATTCGAGTTCGCACGTCCCCGTGCATTATAATACAAATGAGAATTTCGACAAGCCTTCCTCCGGAGAGGCAAACCTTCACTTAACCAGGATACCATTTCAAGTAATCAAACCTTCATTTATCGAGCAACTTACACGCTAAAGTTACACCTCTTTTCAATAAACCTTTCACCACACGAGATCCCCGGCGCAGCTGTAGCTGATTTGTTGGAGTTGCGTGTAGTTAAAAGACTATTGGTAGGATGGAGCATGGGATGTCGGAGTAATAGCGATTCCAGTCACGCTAGCCGACAGTGAGTTGCGAGGGTTATTGACTAATTGCTGAGGGGCGTTCTAGTCAGTCCGTATGTCAGCGTGAGTGTAAGGTGAGATTAGAAGCGGTCGGGTGGAGAGGGGCGCCTTTGAAGGCTCACAGAGGTATTCCGCCTAAGTAGATGCGAGATGCAGCGCCGGCTCCATTACCAATGCGAGACAGATTGTGTGCAGCGATTCTGGCATTCGGGTTAAGCCGGGTGCAGAGGCACCGCGTGCCCGCCTAGCACCTGATTTAGTAATTGCAGTCAAGTGAACGTATCGCGCGCCTTGGACTTCAAAGCTACTTACGCGAGCGTGAAATCAACCTCTTCCTGCAGGAGCTTTGTAAACTCGGCGAATAGTGCTGTTGAAGGTAGAAGATGCAAAAGTGAACCGCGAACTTGGAGCTCGAGAGGATGAGGGAGGAGGGAAAGAAAGAGAGGCAGGCAGGGAAATTTCGTATTACCATTTCAATAAGCTCAGCTGATGGAATGGCCGGCAGCCAGACGAAAAGTTTCGGGATCGTAACCCTCCTCTCGTCATTCGAGCACTGATTCTTTCTCCGCGCGCTCTGTTGTACCTGGGCTTGGCCCGTGAATAGCGGGACCATCCTCATCCCTCTTGCAAGATGTACACTTCTCCTCGAGAAATCGCCAAGAAAGATTTTCCCGTCGCGGATGCCTGTTTGCGGCATTCAATGCCAAGGCAAATATATCTATCAAGGGAGAACATTTTTAGTATATTTATTTGTTACTGTCACAGGCCCCTTAAGGGTTTTAGTGATAAGGGAAGATTTATTTCCCACCATCGCGCGGGTACTTTCGCAACGTTCAAGCGCTTTTCCTCGCGCTTTATCCAACAGAGAAGTTGCACAGGAGAAAGAATTCTATCGAAACTCGTTAGCTTTTAGCTCGATCATACAGAGACGACACGCCCAGATAAAGAAAACTATTATCGAAGATCGACTGGATCGACTAGGTATCGGAGGAGTGAATTCGGGGAGAATCGGGAAACGGACCAGGAAGCGGGGAATCCAAGTACTCGGAGTCATAAAGTGGACGGTGGTATTGGTGTCGTAGGTGGCCATAACGATGCCGATGGTGGTGCATTGATTACAGGAGAGGCTCCCTCGCTGTTCTCAAGGTGGAAGCTCTACCGCGGCTGACTCGTGCTAGTTGCGTGGTCAGTGAAGCATGAGCGGGCAGGCCGAGAACCGTGAGGCCAAATGAAGATGGAAACAGAGCGGGAAGAGGCGGCGAGAGGTCGCGATCGGGAAAAAAGGTTGGCGGGAGGTGGTTTGCTGCGGATAACGTCCAGATGAATACGGGGCTAGTGAATGGCCAGAGAGAAACGGTCGCCCTGGCTCGCGGTACCGGTCGCTCGCCAGATGGGAAGTTAGCAATGCTAATTATACGGCTTTTCTTATAACGTTCGCGTACCACTTTCATGCCCCGGCTCTAACTGCTGATCTCGTATTGTGTTTCTCATCCACGATGATCTGTAAGTATATCCTCGTACCTCCTTCTGACGGTACTGTACTAAGCACTTCTTCGCTCGCTCGTGATCGCTCCCACGGTTAAACCGGCTACGACCGTGCCCTCCTCCTCTCGCTCTCACTGTCTTCCGTGCTGCTACGTGCAGCTTCGAGCCTGACAGAGATAAGAAAATGCGAGAATCCGTCGCTTTTGCCCTATCCCTCCCCCCCCCCTAGCCCAGCATCAAATGTCGCCGCGCGAAGCACCTCGGTTATACAGGCGTAGGCCATTCATTTTTTTCATTCGATTGGCTTCGTTCAGTTATCTTCGGCATGCTTGAATGTCCGGGGGTTGCAGAGGCAAAGCAGGAATACTGGGGCTAATGAATCCGTTGGAAGTTGCTGGCGCTGCGCTGGTATTCCTTGCTGACAATGCGAGATATGCGATATTCCACGGTCCAAGATTAGCCTTACAGGTCCTATGCCGGAGGGCGGTATTCTCGTAATTTGCTGGGGCCGAAGAGCACGTTCGCAGAGCAAGGTGTAGTCGACCACCTATCGGGCCCGGTGAACCAGTAGCCATCGCAATAATTAAACTTTTCAATCCACTTACATAAACTGCTCGCTGTTTATATTCGGCCTGGGCAATTCTCGCGTGCATAGTTCTTACAACTAATCTAGCTAAAGCAATCCTCGGCCATTTCCCTGAGAATTTCCCTTGGCCGGTGCGCGGCCCGCGGTGAACTCGTGGAAATACGATGATATTCACTTGCCGAAGCATTCATAATTACGGTACTTCGCACGGTAGCCTTTGGTGTTGGTCCATTCCTGCGGCCTTTTCCCGCCGACGAAAGTTTCTCCGGTAGTAGGCGTGACGGTAGCATCTAAAGTGGAGAATTACGGTTCTACTTAGAGAATGTACTGTTTGCACTATGGCCCCGCGCGCTGTGAATAATGTATCCATGATGTAGCGAAGAACTATTAGATTTTCATGGTTAACACCCGGCGTATATCTCGGCCCCTCTTAAAGCTGGGCTTTTATTGCGTAAGAGCGATCCTGAAATTCCTAACTTGCCGAATAAATAACCCCGGTGCTATTAAGTGAAGCACATAATCTAGTTAGAATGGGCTCATACTTTACGAGACCTTGGCCAAAGAATGAGAGACTGCTTTACAGAGATAGCAGCTGCGGTTTGCTTTTTACACTTTTCTCGAAATGTGGAACAGGGAAGTGATATATGTCTGCATTTTCGAAGAATTGTCGAAGCCAGAGTGAATATCACGCGCGCGGAGCATTAAGCATCCGCAAATTAGATTCTCTGTCGGGCCGAGTGTTTTATACAGAGTACGTGATAGAGCGGTGTCCGTGGAGCTCTTCCCCTATTTTTCAGTCGCGACGAAGCTCAGAAGCGTCTTGGTCGTTCGTTCGTTGGCCAATCAGGGATCGGCGAATGTACTACTGGCATCGCCTGACAATAGGATGCTAGGATCTCTCTTGGGAGCGATCCTTCCTTTACCAGGAAGGATTTGAATACCTTTACCCCTCCCCCATTAATTCTTGCTCGGAGCCCCACAACTAGTCTTCTTCCCTTCTTTCTCTTTCGGTCCTCCGTTTAACAGTTAGATCCCCGGTGTGAAACTCTCGATCGTCGGTAAATAAAAATCCCGCGCTCTAATACCTCGGTGTGAACGAAAAAAGGTGCATTGAATTCACTTAGGAAGAAAGTATTGAATTCGATTTTATTAGGTTGGACGATTTACAAGGGAAAATCGTATTTGAGCGAGATATTTATTGGTAGGTTTTATTCATTGTCAAATGTCGTATAACTGGGTCTACTATAACAGTCCGGATTCCAGGAGGATCTGAATGAGAAGTTGTTAAACCTTCGGGAACTGGACTCGCTAGTCGCTATGGAAAGTCTACCTCTTCCTGCGAACATGCATTCATCGCAATTACTGTGATTAATTTGAGAAGAGATGACACTGCTATTTCTACGATGCTCTGGGTCAGATTGCGATTCCTCCGAACAATTGCGACAGGATCCTTTCATCTGTCGCTTGTAAGGATACTCCGGTGTAGCTTGGTTCAGGCGAATAGACTGTCCGTTGGATTGCCTTGGTCTCTCTGGCGTCTTTTCTTCTGAAAGATTTTCCGAGTGGCTCGGTTTACCTGGTATCCGATAGAGTGTAGCTTCGGACGGGCGCTGGGCTCTCTGTAAGAATTGTGATCCATGGCCACGATCTTTCAAGTTTCCATTTATTTTGATAAGACGTGATGCTGTTACCAGGTCATTTTCAACTTCCGAATTGGCCATGCGCACGCAATCTTGTTGGCTGTGTGAGTAAACCGAGCCTACGAGTTCTGAAGAGGTGAAGGAAGTGTCTGTCGTGTTCTTTAGTACTTGGCTGGACCCCTGATGCGAGTGGGATTTCGGGAAAACGTTGCCGCAATTTGGACAGGTCAGACGCGCGTTCTTATTCTTGTTTATCATCGTCGGGATGAAACACAAAGGCCAACACCTTTCACGGGCGTATTTTTTTGTAGAATTGAATCATTCTCCCGTAAAAATGTTAGTTCTTGCAATGGTATATTTTCAAAATGCATTTACGGCACTGCGCCAAAATATTATAGGAGCCAGAGAACACAACTCACCCCAAGAGGCAAACTGCGCTCATGCACGAAGTGCTGAATCTGCGCTGCTTCGCAAAAATGACAGGTACAACTTTCTCGCTGCATACCGGGCATAATATACTCTTCGTGTGATAGCGCCAGGTTTCCACTGAATCGCCGAGCGAGAGCCCATATGAAAGGCAGAACAATTTGGTATCTCCCACCTGCGTGCTCGTAATTGCAGTAATGAAAAATTCTCTTCATGCACAAGGGAAAGGAATTTTTAGCTTATTTCCGCAGCTGTTCTCATGAATATACGATCGGGCCGGGAATTCGCGCGCAACATATTTGTATTGTTGGAATTTAAATATTAATGGGGGACCTTTTGTTGTGAAAACGTTTCTGGGGTGACTTCGCTCCGAGCAGCAGCCTTTCGGCTCGGCCGTACTCCCTCGGTGTTTTAATTTCCAAAGCCACGGAGGTTTGAGAGGGTGTTTTTGTTCTTGCGGCTCCCCATTTACCTCGCAGTTCGCTACTCCCGGCCTGCAGATAGTTGGTTTCTAAAAGCACAAATTACATAGTTTTTTTTGGACCGGTACGCCACGTGGTAGTCATTTTTTCAGCAGCGTTTTCAGTGGATTTAATCGCGTATACACACTGCCGCTGATAAAAGTTATAACGCTGCGTGGAAGCTTGAGTGTTGGTTGAAAATTGTCTAGTTTTATTGGTCATCTTGTCGTGTAAGCACATATACATTTAGAAATTCTCTTTCCCAAAGGCCACACATTATTGATTAAGCTCTACTCCTCCCGAAATCCTGATATAGCTTTTTCTGGGTCATGTTGCTTGGGGTTGCGTCTCCTTCGAGTTTCTTTTGCATGGTGTCAAGCCACAGCTCTTATACTCGTAGTAGCCATAGAAGTGGCCGCACAGTGGACATACCATACGAGCCTTGGTCGTGCGTTTCGCCATTAAGGGTATAAAGCAAGGCCAACATCTAGTATCGATCAAAAGCAAAAGCACTCGCTGAGTAAAAGCTGATTAATGAAATCGTGAGCTAAAATTTCACCACTTTATCGCGAAACTTTTTGCGGCGATTTGTGGTGGCCGGGCTTGCGCGCATGTTGTGCTTAATTGAACAGCTGCAACTGAAATGCGAGCGATGAAAAATTCATGCCCAGCGCCCTGCGAGGTAGGGCGAACTGTAATTACTTATGTATTCATCGAAATTTTTTCCGACCCGCCCCCCCCGTCCAGCTTTTGCATGCATTCAAAGCGTGTGGGACTGCTAAATTTGCTTCTCAAATTCGGCGGATCGTCATGAACGGAAACTGCATCGAGAAGCCGGCCCGCTGAAAATAACCCCCGAACAAAAAAGCACCATGCAATTTTTATGTCTCGCAATTTGTCGCCAGCGGTTTAATGGAGCTATTGTGATGGTCGGATCGCACGAGAAACAGGTTCGAATGAAACATGTGACTCGCATTTAGAAACGAGCCGATTGGCGAGAGGATATTCGAAATCCGACTTCTAGTGCGTTCGAAAGAAGAGCTTTTATTTCACGAATAAAAAAGTGCGGTTGTGTTAAAGAAGGTAATCCGCGAGGGTCTTTTTTAGTCAGATGAAAGATTGAATCCGAAATTACAGGGCTGACGGTAAGCTGGAAATATTTTATAAATTCCCCAGAATAGCGAGGGTTCCTTACATACCCCAGTAGGCATAAAGCACCGATGTGGGAGCTCGTCAATCTGTCCCCGCGGGTGTGAAGCCTCGGCATCGCCTCCCTCTGGCATCCCGGGCAAAGCTTTCTCTCTGCGTGCAACCTCCGCGTGTCGACTGTGTACGGATAAATAAATTGTTTCAGATTTTTCCTCTTTCACGCGCGGGCACACAGACACACACATACATACAGACACCGCTGCTGGCAGCGGGGCAAATTGCACCGCGTGTCGCGTAAACCTTCTTCTCTGTCGATTTGTAACCAGTGCGCACTGGCTCGCAGGAGCAGTTCGTGTTTGAGCGAGCGTTCGATCCAGATATTGAATTTTTCTATTTGCAAAACCCGTACGGGCGATATGTGACACTGATATCCAGGATTCTATTCATCGTGTGTGTAATAGCTGGCATACCTCCCCGATGTACTGACTAGACAATTTTCGGTGACATTCACGGATGTGTGCTAAAAGTCGGTGGGTGTCCCTCGCCGCTTCGCTCACTTCGCTATCACATACCGGGCACCATGTGGCTGGGCGCATCTACGGATAATCATATCGATATTCCATTCGCTAAACACCAACTTGCACAATTATAACCTCCGAGGGAGTTCTCGCCCCCGAGCCGAATCATTTCTAAAGTTTCCAATTCCTGATAAAGACTAACCTGCGCTTTGTGCATCATTATATTCTCTGGGCCGCAGTGGTTCAAGCTCGCGGAAATACTTGGGCATATTACTCGAGAAGGACTGATGAAAATGGTGACGTTGTTGAAAGCTGCGAAGTGAAGTTAAATACACATGTGTGCCGCTCGACACATGTGTCTGAAATGTAACCTTTAATTCGGATATAACAAGTGCCATTCTGCTGACAGCGGAAACGCGAAAGACGCCAAGGCAAACTGGCTTCATTACGCCGTCAAATTACTTGCTCCACTCGACGCGCAACGCCACTGGCAGTGCGAAAGTTGGCAAAAAATTGCGAGGATCCGCTCTTTCGCTTTTTCCGCTTCTCCAGACGGAGCCGGAAAAAAGGAGACAGCAGTGAGCGCTGAAGGGCCACTGCTGTTGCTGCTGGTGGCGTTGGTGCCACGCCTTCCGGAAGTTGGCCGCTGAGGCGGAAGTGGTCCTCGAAAAAAGCGATGCCGGAAACGCAAAGAAGGGCCGCGCGCCGAGCCAAAGAGTTCCCGGCGACTACACCCGCGGGAAAGTGCCACCGAAGACAAAACTTCACGAGAACAATGCTTTCTATAGCAAAACCCTGTTACGGGTACTAGTTACACTCTTACGATGTTAGCTAAGATGTTTTCTCAAGCTACAGTCTCGAGTGTACATGTATTAGCATTAGAGTTTCATATATTGTGGGAATACAATGAATTGGTAAAAATGTAATATGTCACAGAGTCAGGTGTTTCAAGTATACGGTAACACTTGCGACAAAATACGAAGATGTATGTATGCGAGGGCGTGCTGGGTACAGCGCCCTGTCACTACGCCGACAAACGGGGGCTGGGGCGCGTTGACATGCAGAGCGGATACTAATTGGTAACTATTTAACTTGCTGAAACGTAATTAGAACTCGCCCGGTCTGTTTGCCCGGGCGTCTGGTAGTCGCGCGGCGCTGCCACGACTCTCGAGTCTCGAGCGTGCGCCGTTCGCCTCAATATCCTTCGGGGCCTTCACACTTCCGGCGAGCTGTTTGCGAGGCTCTGCATCGCGCATATATATCGGGCGAGCCTAAAGTGCATTAGCATATTGCACTTGGCCGGAACAAGTTGCCGGCGAGCGGGAAGCGCGGCGAGCGGAGTGACGCAGCTGGAGGAGCCAAGGAAACGCAAGGGAAATTCAGGGCGAGACTTTTTTCCAATCGGTAATTGAATTAGACGGCGAATTAGTACTAGCGCGCGCGCTTAGATATAGGCATGGAAGCCTCAAGCCGACAGTGGGTCAGGAAATCAGGTCAGGTGGAAGCGGTTGTGAAGGAAGCCAGGTGGTAGTGGTTCGGTACCGTTAGCCCCGTCTGGCAGCGTCCACGTTCCGCACCCGGTACTTTCTTTATTCGCTCCAACGTAGGCAGCCGCTCAAAAGATCAACTACTGCGCTTCCCACTACGCTTCACCACGCACCATCGCCACTTTTATCACTTAAACATTTTCTTCTTTTCATATTCGACACCCCAAAGCTTCTTTAAATTTCTCTACCACCATTTTTAACCGACAAGATTCGCTTGAGACTCGCGCTGGTAACAATCGAATCTCTCCATCCGCCCCGAATCTTTTAACGCGCAATTAACAAAGACGAAGTAAAATTGCGAATATACCACACCCGTAACAGCAACATCGCTGATCGCATCTCTCTAGCTCCCGCGTGTAACCAGATAACACTTAAGCGGATAATCGCGGAATCCGAATGCCGGTGGTTGTAGGTCGTCGAAAAGAGTGCCGGTGAGTTACAACGACGGTTACAGATAAAGGCAGTATTTCTCGCAGCGAGTCCAACTGTCTCCGCGCGTATATCTCTCGGTAGCCGAGCGTCTGTAGGAACTGGGATGCGCAAAAAGTGGTCTGCAGAGGAATCGAGTCTAATTGCGAATCGGCATGACACCTGTCCGTCTTTCACCTGGTTTAGATAATTCTCGGGCGGGTTACAGGAGGTTAACGTGTCTCTAACCTGAAATCCCCCTCGACCACCGGGTAGGGCAGACCACCAACCCTGATCCTACGTGTGAGCATAGTCACTGAGATCGTTTATCTCCCGGGCTTACCAATAATAGATATTATTATCGTTTACCGCGGCGGGAAGGCTAGCCTAAGCCCTGTTGGCCATTAGGGCTGCCTTATACTTTCTTATCGCTCGACTGCCAGAACCTCAGCCGACCGGAGACCACCTTCCTCTTCCCTCCAGCCCAGGCTTTCCATACTTTACGAGCGGACTCTATTTTTTCCCTTTCCACCCGCCTGCCAGAGATACAGGCGAAATTTTGTTGCCGGATCCACTTACTCTTGTTGTACAACTGTAATCTTGTATGAACGGTAGTATCAGATGGTCGGGAGGAAAAAAGATCATTGGGAGAAAATTTCTTTTAATATTTATTTCTACTCTCAGTACGACATCTCCATTATCATGACACAGCCTGTAAGTGTTTTTGCTGGAGACTTAATTTTTAATTCTGCAGAGTTATGTTTTATTATTCCTATCCAAAACAACCCCATTTAGTTCCTTTCTTGTTGTTGGGCGGGGGGCAATTCGGCCTTGGAGTAGTTGTTGTAGTGGTAGTTGTAGTTGGTCGTGGTCGTGGTGGGGGTCTCCGCTGCTGGGGAGGAGTCTGTGGGTCTGGGTTATAAGATACCTGTCCAGGCTTGCCGCGCTTAGAAAATCAATGACAATTATTAGAATAAATATATTTATCTTAAGTAGGCGTCAATTCAATTTGGGTTTAGGGTTTACAATATAAGGCGTCGCCTCCGGAGCGGGAGCAGCCTGGATCACCACACAGAACGACACGATCGCGAGTAGAAGCAAGATAAAAACGTTCTTCATTTTTGACCGTTCTTTTTCACTGATAAACACCTTTTTCAATTGCCAAACAATGTTTCAACATGTCTATTGTTTTCTGCTGCCATTTATACTCGATTCTTTATCGGAACGCTTGTCCCCACCATCACCGTGCCGTTTCTGGTATAATCTATTTCCAATATGATGATCCAGGAAGACTGTTCTTCAATCGTGATAGCTGGAGTCGTGAGTAATACATAGGTCGTGTCTTCGGAGCGTGACTGATTCCATTTATCGCGAGTGTATTTCATATTTGAAACCGGAAACGACGCTTAGCTGTCTGTCTTCGATAAAACGGAATGGCCCTGATAAGTCGGCGGTTGCACGCTTATTTCTAGAGATGGTACAGGTATATACCAAACTGAAACGCCAGTCACCACTCAGTTCTCAAATCTGAAAGGCGTTAACATGGTCCTCGCGAATTCCGTCTGCGACTAAATTTATATCGGGCTGTGCCACCTATTTCTCGCTGCCGCCTTAGCAAAGGTCAGTAGTCAATTTTGTGGCATCTCGAGATTCCTTCCACCAGTTACTTTTCGATTTCAGCCGCAATTCACGGAGAATGACCACAGGAACTTAATCATCATTTTCGGCTAGTTCGCCTTGACAACTTTCCCACATTTCCGAGTCATCGCTATTCTCAGCCGCTTTAATCTGGACAGGTGTACACTTGGAAGAATTATATAAATGTACTTTGCAAAACTCTTAATTCACCGTCTCTCAACTTGTATCCAACCGCACTGAGAAATGACGCGGTGATAATTTACGGGGCAGAAAGCGTGCGTATCCAGTGGGGAAGAAGGTGGCAGGAGGCAACTGGCTGAAATCCTTTAAACTTTGCCGGGCAGGGCAGGTTGCCCGAAGCCGATATTGCGAGTCGGCCATAGCGCGCACTTTCCTATTCCACCGTCCACCGTAGAGTGGTACTCCCTCATGGTATTGGCAATAATACAAAGTTAGTGCCGGATCCTTCGAGTTATGTAAGCCGGTAGATATTGCCAAGTGTGCGGAGCCGTCGAGCGTGCACACCTCGCGGGGCCTACAAGCATGTAGAGCGCCGTGCAGTTTCACTCGCGATTCTAGGTATCGTCCGATCACTTGAATAAGTGGCTCTCCTAAACACAGTGGGATTGCGAGGGAGCACGCAGCGCGCGAGACTCCGCGCCAAAGGTGCGCATCGGCGGAACAATTAATTTAGCGCATGCCAGTAGGCGTGCATTAGTCACAGGCTTTCTTCCATCGAATCTCTAGGTTTTTTGTCACGGCTCTGTCACTGATTGCGGCTAAATGCGATGCCGCCATCTGCATTGCAAAGTCGCTGCATCAATTTCGCCCGGGATATCCCCCCGCTGTTCCACGGCTATCTTAATAGGGAGAGTGCGCCCGTACACGTCTGCGCACTCGCCCGCTCGTAATTTATGATTATAGATCATAAAGTTTTATTACCAGTCTCAGTAGCGGAGGCAGGTTTTATAGGCTATTGCGCGGAAACTTCTGCCTGTAATTGTACATATATCGCAGTCGATAATCGCGCGGCGCACAGGGAAAGGGTAGTTACTTTATGTTAATACATAGGTAGAGTGGGCGACGGTGTGTGTGTCTGGGGGCCCGTGAGAGCCAGCGCGCACCGGAGTGCTGTCTCGAAATAATTAATTTCTCCTGGCAGGTGATCGGGATCGCTTGCACGCGAATGTAGGGCCGCGGCTTCACAGCTAATATCTTGGATTACAATTGCGCCATTAAGACCTGTTTCCTGTCTTGTTAGCGCATGACGTGGTATCTTCATGCCAGACCAAACCATCGAACTGGAACGGCGTCTAGATACACGAGACGATACTCGTGAAATCTCCTGTCCTAGCAGGAGCTATAACTTGGCGACCCTTTTAACTGGACTTGTCAATATACGAGGTATAAGTAAAAGGGTTAAATTGGGCAGGAGGTAATGGCTGGAGTGATTGGGCAGTAGGCGATTGGTAAAAGCCGGGGCATAGATATCCTGGGTGTCAGTAAGGATCGAGTGGCATGTCGAAGAGAGGGCGCGACAAACCCGCAGGATATCTACATCTGGCGACCCACGCGGGAGTCGGTGATGCCTATCAGCTGGACAATTTGTACGAGCGACGACGTAGTTGTAGTCGAACAGAAACCGAGTGTCCGATGCTACTTGGTGATTAGATTCTGATAGTTGCGCGCCGCTCTCTCTAACGGTACTCCCTCTCTCTCCCTCGGTCTCTCCGCTCGGCTCTCTCGTCCTGGCCAAACTAGATTCTCCTCATCGTGGCCTTTTCATCTCAGTGGCACACACATCTGCGATGGGCATCTAGGGTCGGTTTACCATTGGCACGTATGGGCCAAGCCGGCTACACCCGAGAGACAGCGGCCAATTTAAAGTCGTCAAGCTGCCCGTCCAAGCAGCACACTCTCTTCTGTCACTCTCGCCCTTCACCTCTCTCGCTCCCTCGCTCCAGATCGTGGACCTTATTTCCTCCCGACCAATCCCTCGACAATACGTACGGGAAATAGATCGGCTTGTACGACATTTTCCTTGATGCTTATTGACGAATTCACGTGTGACCGGTTCGCGGCGAGCACGTATACGCTTCCACGAAAATGTCCGATGTACCGTTGCTTTCGTTCCCTCTAGAAAAATGGTGAGCATCGCCGCAGTAGGCTATTCTCTATCGCCGTAGCACGTACATTCGCCTGTCCCTCTGGCAAGTGCACCACGATACCACTCTACAGATGCTTCGTGCCATTGGAGTAAAAGGGTAATATAGAGCAGGCCACATAAAACGAGGCTTTATTGGATGGACATGTAGCCTTATACGTCTCTATAGACTTTCCTCTATGCATAAAAGCCCAATTTTTCATGCACCACACCTACCGGCTGAAACTTGGACTTCATCACCAAGTGCACTCTCAAGTTGGAGGCGTCGCTCTTTTGAAATGGCTCGCGTAGAGTTGCGTGACGGCGGGCGAACTTTTAATTAACAGCAGGATGCCTCCTCTCGGCTATACTTGCCCCGGCCATAGTCCTTTCTAGGCGAGCTGCATTCGGATCACGATGTGCTGCGGGATTCTCTTTCCGGCGGATTCATCGATCGTCTGCCGCACAACTGCCCATTAACGGCAGTTTTGATTGTCGTGCATCACATAATACATTGAGTTAACACCGGATGGGAGGTTTTTAAGAGTAGCAAAGTGCGGGCAAATACGAGTGGACAGTTGTTGGTAATTCAAAGGCAAGAACGGGAAACCGCGCCTGTGAAATTACTAGCGCAGATATTATTGTTTCCCAAAGGGCCCTCCGCGACCGTTATAATTAACTGCGCATGACAATACCTTCTTCTCGTAGAAGGAACAAGGTCGAGTTCTAAGTATAGAGATTCACGTTCTGAAGGGCCACTGCGCAACTATACCCTCGTATACAAATGTACAGATTGCTTTGCGCTTCACAAGCTATTTTTAATTAAAAAGTAATATTGGTTGGTGGACGATTTTCGCGACAAACATGGCTAACATATCGCGTCTCTCTTCTCCTTTGTTGTCTCTACAGGTGCGCTCTGTTTATTTTGCTTGCGACATTCGCAAAATTATCGAACGATCCTATATGTGGGATGTCCCATACAACTGCGCGCTTATAAAATTCTATTTACCTTTAGCCGCACTCCATATTAATAATTGGAAATTTTAATAAAGTGCAGTTAACGTGTGATACAGCGGACAATAAAGCGAGCTATTTGAGAAGCGTGTTCGGCTGGGCTGCTTGGTGCTCCAATTAAAATGGCCGCGACATCGACAACCTTTTCCAGCGTAGCCGCAATTAGGGAGTAACAGAATACTTTCAATTAATGTAATGAATTAATGCATGCAAATGTTAGGACATGTATACAGCGTTCCTTTGGAAAGAAGAATAACTTTGGGCAGAAGTTGGAGGAAGGTACGGAAGTCTTCCTTGACCTACATGTGTAGATTTGAGCTACGGCCCTCGGTCAAGCGTGACCTCCTATCAGAGTGTGAAAGAGACAGAAGAAAGAACAATTCGGACTTGAGTAGTTCGGCTAACAATAGCGTTCTAACATCACGGTCAACAAAGGCGTCATTGTGTCGAGCTCTCGTGTACAGGAGACTAAGAAATGTGCGATCGACAATATCTATCTCCGCTCGTCCGACGATCTGATGGTTCGACACAAAATGATTTCATCTCGACGAGGAGTGGATGATAAAAAATCACGGTAAAGAGGAGTCAGAGAGAGAGAGAGAGAGAGACAGGGAGGGAGAGAGAGAAAGAGTGTGAATCAGTGGAGCGTAGGATAGTTAGTCCCCGAAGATTTGAAACGGCGAGCGTCGCCGGGCTCGCTTGTGAAGTAGCTTTTCATCTACGCGCGACATCGTCGAGAGTCGTTGGGTTGCACGACGCACGTAGAGATTCGCGAGAAGGCGGAGAAACGACTTGGCGAATAGGTCGCTAGACCGGAAACAGCTGAGTGAAAAGGGGGAAATTCTTTCCGCGGGAATGGAAGCATGTCTCCTGATAACCTGAAAGCTTTCTTTGTTGGCAGCCTGCAATATACCCCGATATGACATTCTCTTCCCAGTGCAGGCCGGCCTGAAAATCGTTGATAGCATCTTAAACTTGGAAATGCATTAGCCGGCTAGATTTTTGCGCGAATAAAACGCACCTGCTAGAACATTGCGAAAGCTAATGACGACCGTGAAAAATCGGCCGCAGCAAGTACTTTTTGCAAAGTATTATCACGTGGGCATTCAGTTTAGTAGAGTGATAAAGTACTGGATTATTCCAAGACATAACGAGGAGAGATGCACATGTATTACAAGTGTAAAAGTATCACGTCCGCGTGCATCAGGTTAAGGGAAAAGCGTGAAGTCATTCGGCGGTTGAGTATGAAGTATGAGGCTCGTAAGTGCAATTCCGTACTTTCACTGACGCCCGAGGAAAGTTGGAAAGCCGGATTTCACGGAGTGGCCCTAGTGAAAGTGGACGGGGGAATATGACCAGTCGATTGTTGATACGGAATAGAGGTCAGGCGGTCAAGCGTGTCAGAACGTAAGGCTGTTCCTTCCGCAGTGTACCGGCGGCCACTTTCTGCCTGTAGCACGTGTAGGTGTGTTGTCTGTTGGAAAGAAGAAACGAGACTTGCCTTAAAGGCGGAACAATGACTCATCGAACAAGATCCATTGTGACCCTGAACCGTCCTACTTCTTTAGGTAGTTTTATCGAGCCACTTATTTATAGCGACCGAGACACTTTCCGATGACCTCGAATGACACCACGCCGGTATGGCCTCGCTGTTGGGAGAGAAAGAGCCGCCGGGCGAAATCACTTTTGAAACGACTTTCTCATCGATCAAAATCCCCCGCAGCCCACATGCAGGTTTAAAGGTAGATTGAAAGTCCATGGGGCGAAATTTCGAGGCTCGAGTTCACTGCTACTTCGCTATACATACGAGCCCTTCGTTTTCCCGCTCGAGCGCCGCGTCGAGTTTCCCGATAAGAGAGAGAGATATATTGGAAATGCTCGATCGAACTTCATGCCCGAAATATGTCAGGCTGTCGTCGGGTACTAAGCAGAATGTTAAATCGATATCGGAATAGATTGAAGTCATTTCGAGCGTCTGGGTCAGTGCCTTTGAACCGGCGATCTCTCTTTCGAGTACCAGTAATGGGGTATTCCGTCTGTCTGCCTCTAAAACTACCCCGCCGCTCTAGCCCAAGACAAATTTCATCTCTTCACGCACACATCCCTCAGAAGGAAGGATCTTTCCTGCCACTTTCCATTACAGGTGTTCTACTCGCAGAGTAATGTTGCACGTTCTTCGTTATTCGAGGAGTTTCCAATTCTCCAAATATTGATTGAGGAGGGCCGCAAGCAAGAGTGCTCCAAGTATATAGAGCCATACTATGAACATGTCGCAGCTATTGTCTCGGCCGAATGGTTGTTTAAATCTCGGCTATGTGTGGCCGAACTTGGCCAATTTATGCGGGTCGTCAAAGGGGTAGTAAGCGACAAGACCGGTCCCTGGGCTGGAAGCGCCCTTAAGCACGTTCTGCTGACCAAACGCCGTATGTACCAAACCTAAATACATTCTGTTTGGCCTGTAATGGCGGCCTTAACTGCTACTCAATTTTGCCGTGAGATGAATCGAACCTACATACGCTCATAGCCCGGCCCCTTAAGCGGCCGCATTTCCGCAGGACGGACATTAAGTAAATACAGGTTAAGCACGCAGGTCCAGGGCCAGCCACAATGAAAACAAATTACTCCCGCGGATATTACTTTATACGAGATTGGCCGGACATTACTATAGCAACCTGCAAGTTCCTCGAGTAAGAAATGACCGTACTGCAAGTACTGCGGCAACCTTCCCACTAGAAATTACCAAACGAGTCTACCCCATCGCAGAAGGACACTCATGTACCAGTCGTCGTTGGGGAAATGCAGGAAAAAGCAGTCGGACAATTCATCTTGATTGTCCGCATGACAGGCGGGTATGCAAACACGAAGAGAGAAGCTGACGGGGGCAACAGTGCCAAAACCAATTTCGAGGGTGGTCAAACAGTTTTGGGGCAGGTCATTGGATGATGGCGGAGAATCGTGAGGGCTTTCGTTCCCAGGGGCCGATTGACAAAAGCTTGAAAATAAAGACTGAAGGGGCTACGGATAAGCCGTGGTTGCATGTGGGCTTGTCTGGTAGTTTGTCGGTGTCTCTCGTTCTTCCATGTGGTGGGAAGGCCCGTTTATGGTTGCATTTGGATGTGGCGGCTGGAGTGTGCGGCACTTGGCTGTCTCTTGACGCTGCTGGCACGTTGAAAATGGAAATGGAAGTGTGTCAGCGGGTCAGTGGACCCCTTTTCTTCGTGGACCCCTGGCCTACCACTACCCACCCACGCCAGTTTGATGATACCCCCCTGGCTCTTTCGCTCCGCTCGGCGCTCGACGCTCGACGCTCGACGCTTCACGGATGCATTACCTATAGGGAAGGAGCACTCTGTTTTGTCGGCGGGATCCTTCGACTACCTCCTCTTCAAGAGAGTCGAGTCGAGTCGCGTCTCTTTCGCTTTCTCCCTCGCTCTATCTCCGGCGGGGCCTCCACCCTCCTCTCCTCCTCTCCTCCTCGTCTCCTTGGCTGATGTCGGTGTCTCCTTCTTCTTCCAACACTGTCATTTTGCCTCTGACGGGGAGCGCGCATCGCGGACGTCAAAGGATCCCTGGAAATGTTCCCGATGCGGGATAAAAGCTCAATAGAAGTAGACGGTAAAGCTCTGCCTCGCTTTCGATGGTTCTGCTCAATTTCGCCGGAGAATGCTTCTCATTGTGGGTTATCTCCACCGAGGATCCGTCTCGGGCGAACTACTTTTCGTGAAACTGAAGGCTAATCGAGTGGAACTCCTCTTGTATCGATTTAGACTCCAGCGGCGACGTGACTCTCTGGGCAACGCTCGCTTTCGAGGCCATTTAAAATTTCGCTCACATTGTCTCGGCGACATTCCGCTGGACCCGACATTTCCAATTTTCTAATGGCTCCCCGGAAAACCCACGAAAATTCCCCACCAGATCCATGCAATCTCGGGGAAGATATTACGGCGGAACGTTCGCCGTTATGAAACTGGCCACGTCCTTATTAAAAATGCATAGTTTCGCAAATCCGCGGTGTTTGACGGGACGCTGAAGCAGCCAAATTATTTCGGCCGCCAAAGGAAATGAGCTATCCAGTATAGTCGGAAATCACTCGAAAGCCATGCACGAGCGGGGAGAAAAAGCTGTCGCCTGTTCCTGCTCGCGAGGTAATTAAAGTAACATTCGGGTCATATCAGGGTTAACTAGCACGAGTGATCAATTCTAATTTAAACGCTTTTCCACAAAGAACGGCGTCGGGGGTGGCGCGGGTATCGCTTCTCGGATCTGAAAGTGCTGGCAGACCTACTTACGCTGGAGAGCCGCTCCTCTCGCAGAAATGCCTGCGAAAACTTTTAACCTCGATCGGTGAAAGCTATTCTTATTCGTCGTTCGCCCTGGCTCTAATGGGTAGCTAAGCCCTTCAAAGTATATCAGGACAGTGAAAGCCAAAAAAGATGAATCATCCTAACGAACAGCGGAGGATTCCGTAGACGTGCGCGCGTATTCCCCCCCCCCCCCCCCCATGTCGGCTTCTCCCACTTTATTTCGAAATTCGAGTCTCATTACAATAGCCAAACTATCCCGACGTCCGAAACGAATCGATTTCACCGATTAAATAGAGCTGTCGAGCTCCTCTAATTGAGTGGAAAATAATCGCACCAGGCTCTGTACTCGTACCACTTAATGTTAACGATTAATGACCAAGCTTTCCGTTCACGTTCTCATCTCTCGATCGGCCAGATTCATCGGTTTAAGGCCACGCGAACAATTTATGTCGAATGTCAGCGGCTCGGTGAATTAAATATCAAGGTTCTCGATATTTGCATAAACTAATGAATCTGGCGGGTCTCTCGCACGTCGCCCAATTCCCGCGGATCAATATTGTAAAGCCAATCTGGGCGCCCGATCAATCATTCACTGGGTGTGTGATGGGCCATTATACTTAGCCGAGTTCGTCGCAAGAGTGACGTGGTTGTTCCCCGCACAATGTGTCCTGCTCCAGTACGATACTCGCAGCCGCTTCTGACGGAGCTGGCCTTCTCCTCCTCTTCCGACACAAGTATCATACGATCAAAGTGTTTATGCGGGAGAATAAATTGCGTTTCGCCGGATTCCCGTTTACCATGCACACATTGCGAAGCCTACCGAGCGCGTCGAGAAAACTTTCCTTTCTTCATACATATTTTATTTTTTCCCGACCCACATTTCTTCTTTTTCTATATACGTGTGACGCACACAAAAGCCTCGGCCTCGCAGGAGGGGTCGGTTTGCTTTTTGGCAAAATTCCGGCGCACTGGTACAATCGGATGTTCATTAAACATCGAGGAGCCTCGAAATCCACCATAGCCGACATTCCAAATCAAATATTCAGCCCGGAGTCCCCACAAAAGGTGTGGAAAGCTTTTGCCATTCCATGCGAGTGTTTCTTCGCGTTAGAGCACGGCCCTGCGTGCTCTGACGTATTGCGGGAACTTTGAAAAATTAAAGAGCGAATGGAGGTTGAAGCCGCGTCGAAGCAAGGAGTTGTGTGGGGGTTCAGCTCGAAGAATCACCTGAGGTACAAGCGTTTTAGTATAGAGAGAGAGAGGGAGAGGCGTCGCGTCGTACCTTTCAACCTCAATATTTCCCGGCCGAGTGAGCGTAATATTGTGTATTTCATTGCAACGCTTGAAGGATCTACATAAATACATTTGGCATAAGGCATGTCGAGGCTGATGTAGGGGCGATATCATGACTTGTAAATTTATGTAGTCTCCCATTGAATTCCTGCCATGCGATATACCCAATGAACGCCTTTCGAGTGACGGGAATATTGAGCGGCTCCGTAGCCCATCAATATACTCTTCCTGACACATCGAATTTCTTTTAATACTCATCGAAAAAAGGATGTCGCATCCTTAAGGAAAATAGGACAGCAAGTGCAAATCTCTGGTTGGACAGGTCCGAGTTCTAAATTTCTTATGCAGGCAATAATAACGCAGCCGGTTAATTATTGTAATACCGTTGTAACAAGGCTGGCGTATGCTCGAATGGTTATGTGTCGTGGATAACATTTTTCATTTGGAAGCCTGTACCGATAGGCTCGTTCTAACTGGCCTGTCACGTAACTGCAATTTACGGGATTTTTACGAGGCCCCGTCATGAGTTTACGGTGTCTATGAAACAGAGGCACCTTGGCAATATCGCGGAGGGCAACTCGATTCTCGAGAAATGGTCGCAAAGTGGCGCGCTATATGTTCGGCGCGTTTCGGAGTGAGAAAGACAGCGCGATAAAACTTATTCCGGACTGAGGTGGAAGTAGAGGCGAACAAGTTTGGAGGATTTCGTGGGGACAAGACGGAAGAGCGATGCGGATGCGGATGGGCGTATATGCATACTCCACGGTATATCGCACGAATCGAACTGGCATACCCATAAATCTTCCCGTGTCTGCCAGATAACTGTTCTTCTGACCCACCCACCAACTCTCCGCGCTTCGGCGTACATACGTACATACGTACATACGTGCGTATAAATATGTCGGGTGTCAAAGGCGCGCGCCCTGGGGAAGACGCTCTTTGACACCGATCAAAGACTCGCCGTAACGCCATTTGCAAGTGAAACTAGCACGCTTTCAGGCCGCCCGAAATATCTCAGCCGGAATTTTGCTGCCGGTACGAAATCTGTTTCAGACGTAGCTGCACATAATAAGCAGGAGAGCTGCACTCTGTAACTAAAAAGTTAGTCAGCGAGAATCTTTATAAGGAAAGCGGAAATCCCGACTTTTGGCTCTTCAGTTGGAAGATAGTAGATGACTCATATTCTCCGAAATTGGCGATGTAAGACATGAATAAATGAGCTGGAATGTCTCGAACTAAAACTCCTCGGTGCGCTCAAGCGAAAATGTTAACCCATCGAAGAAAACGATCTTCCACTTGATGAAGAGATGGGAATTGCGCTAATAGCACGGCTCTCCGTTATCTGAAAGGATGTAGAGGACGGGTGGATCATAAAAGAGTTGGAGAAAGTTGGCGCACTTTACTGAGTTCCTGGTAATTTCTCTCCCCCTCTCTCTCTCAGCCGTCACTCCCTCTGTCTTCCTCGCCGACATATTGCAAGTTAGTCGGGAACGCTGATTAATGATCGGACTTGATTTCAAAGAACGAGCAGCACTCTCTTTCTCTCTCTCCCCTTTCCCTCCGCCCTTACTAACACGGGCCGCGCTCGAGAAAGCGCCATCGGTCTGCAAAATTAAAAATTTTATTTCGGGCGAACGCACATGTACTCTAGTAGTTTTGAACATTTAATTAAATGCCGGCGCTGAAATCCCCGACGCGCGCTTGGCAATCCAAGTTGAAACAACAGAGTTCCCGGGGTCCCTGGCGCGTGCGCGCCCGCACGCTGTAAAGCATCAGCGCACGTTAATCAGTCGGCAAATTTTAATACGAGCCCATGCCGAAGTTCGTACGATTACTGGAGCGTGCACCCCAGCCCTCGAAGTCTCCTTCTCGGGATATTACCTTTGAGAGGGGCCGGTAGTTGCTGCTTACGCTGAAAAGGGAGGGAGGGAGGGCCGGTTAGTTTTAGAGGGGCGCTGACTGACGGCACACGAATCCCAGAGTGGCGAGACGGCATGCGACGCTTAGTGTTGCTCCAAGTTGGCATCATTGGCCATGAGAAGTTGGCCGGTGCAGCAGGAGCTGCGGGTTTCCACGATCCGGCTAGAAGTGAGGCTTAAGTTCGCCGCTTCAATAATTCGCAACTTCATATAGGCGGACAGCGGAACATCTGTTGCCTTCTCGCGATTCTCGGCTCTCTCTATCATTCTCCATTACTAGCTTTACCATTCTGTTTTAACCTCTGCCACCGGCTACCATATGCGAAACGTTAGTCCGAGAAAAGGAGGCACGTATGCGCATACGGGCGTCCACAGACAACAGGGACAGAGTGAGAGAGAGAACGGGAAGCTCGCGCGGCTATCTGGCGATATCCTCGAGAAAATGGAAACCGCTAGGGGTTACGGGTGTCATTGGCCAGACGTCACTTCACTCGCCGGTAGCATGACTGACACTGACAGAGCTGACCGTGCGGTTTTGTTAAATGGCCGGAAACTTATGCTCTAGGATACTACAATGCGACATTTTTACGATCCACTACCAGGAAATAACCGAGTGATAGAAACGTGGAAATCTCTGATGAATAGCAGAACAAAGGACTCTCATAAAGATTGACATGGTTAAACAAATGTCAAGCTCTGCACTCTCAGAATGGGCTGGAGCGCGGCTGGATATTACTTCCATCGAGCCACCGCCCCTTCGTCGCGGAGAACGACTTTTGTTTCTGACGCTCGGCCTTACCCCAGCCCCACGCCCCCCCTACCTCCAGTTGACTTTGTCGAGCTCCCTCAACTTGGCTCCACTCCATCAGGCTTTTCTCATGGGTGGGAACCTTCCTAATACTTCCGCCAAGAAAACTCTTTTTCTTTCCCCCCGCCTCCGCCTCGGCCTCTTTCCTCTTCTTAGGCAGGTTCCAACTAAAGGCTGGAAGCGGCAAGGGTACCCGATGGTTACAAGCTTTCCATCGGTACTTCCTATTTCCTAAGCGCCACTTATACCCCCTTGTTTGATCACCTATACTGCCTTCCGCTTGCGAGCTTCCTCTCCTAGTCGATGTCCCATCCGTCTTTTGCGTGATATATTTATTTATGCATTGTACCGGTCGCCGCTGTAAGATAGAAGAGATTCAGAAAACTCTGTGGAAATTCTCAGTACCTTTACTCTCAAGTTCCCTTTCTTTACCTTTCATTTTATTTCCACGAAAAGTCGCGATGACGTTTGAAAGGTTTCGAAAGAAGTCCCGGGAGAAAGAGGGGAATTTGTCACCAGCTATACAATCGCGGGCGATGGGTATTTATTAAAGGGAAAATGCTTTCGCTGCGAATTTACAAACAAGAGCAGTGATAATATAAGGACGGCTGACAAACGGCCTCAGCCGCCATAATTCATTCAGCACCCTTCCGCCCAGGGGTCATTAATAATTCGCATAGTTTCCAAGGAAGCCCCTCATTGTCTCGGCCAAAATATTCGCAACGGAATGTCTGACTGACATCAGCGTTTCCTGGCGTTTTACCAGCTGCGCGAATTACGTAGTACTCATTATTTACACCCAACACTCGTCCCCCTTATGCACGCAGGGGGTTGCGAGCGTCTCTGATTCGTCGGCGACTTTTCTCCAAGTTTCCAGGTTTCTCTAAGTATTTGTCGTTAGTTCCGCGAGAGGCTCCTTTGTAAACTCCTCGTGGAGAACGGAGGAATTTTCGTCGATGTATAACCAAAGACGAGCATCGGGTTCGAGGGGTAATGTTTACGTGTTAACAGCGGCGTTTTATTCATGGGCGCGTCGGGTGCTCGAGTAATAAAGTGAAAGGAATTAATGCGTCGCGCTTAGGAGTCAGTATTCGAGGACGAGTGGCGGCGAGTGTTGAGATGGAAGGGACTATCCCGTCTCGCGTCCTGTGCTCCTGAAGCACCTGCCGCTCGTGCAAGGACATGTACACGCGGAGCCGAGGTGCTTTTCCCTTGATTACCGATAATGTCTCCGCGCGCATCGTTATCCCGATGCGAATATCTCCCCGCACGATTTGTCTTCACGATCGACCATTTGTCTGTTTCAGGTACGTATTCTTACTCGAGTGCGATCTCTGCCCCGCACACGTGCTCCTTCTCCCCGTCTCCTCTCCCTGTCGTCCGGCCGCTGCTTCTCCATCGCTCCTGCTAAGTAGGAATATAAAAGGGTTCGCTCAATGATTTTCACAACTGAGAGACCCACGGCTTACGTATTCACACGTGTTCTGCACACGTGCGCGCCGATGCAAAGGGATCTGTCGCGAGTCCACTGCAAGTCCTCCAATCCTCACATGATATTTCAGATCATGATGACCAGAGCTCTCTATGGCTATATGTGGTCACCAGGGGAGCGGATTCGATAGAGTTAGTGCGCTACCATAACCATCGGCCAGATAACCGCTTTGTCGACGTACCGGCATCGGTACATATTAGGCTACACACGGTTATACCTGCTAATTGCTCGCAATTAGCATTCGCCCGGCGATACGATAGTTCTGCGAAATCGATACGGAAAAAGCAAGCGAGCGGCCGAGCGGCCTTTCCGTCGGTGTTTCCCTATGTACATATACTCTGCTAGCTGTATACATGTTGGAAGGAGGGACCCGCAATAAACCACGTTCAACGTGCCCGACCAGATTCAATCTGTATTATAGCGGCTTGCCGGGAATCGTGCTCTTAGCAAGAAAGTCTAATTCTCTGCAAGTTAACCGCGAATGAATCAGGGATTGCGTCTCCAAACCACGTCCATGCTCGTGGAACAAAAGGGTGGTAAAATGCGCTCGGGATATTTGTCAGACGATTTTCATGCGATTAGTCGAATTATTGATAGATTGCGTGCAACAACTAGAGTAATCAGTGACTGGTACATTCAGAAATGGATGCATGTTCGCGAAAGTGCACCCGTTGAAATTGGAAAGAAAGAGAGTGAGAGCGGTACCGAGGACTGTATACGTAGTTTTGCAGCGCGAAGGCTTTTAATGGAACTTGTTAACGAGTGGGCGAAAAATCCTTTTGAACGATCCGTGGAATGCAACGTGGTCGAAGCCATTTTCGCTAGCCGATTGCATGCCGCACTCTTGTGCACAGGGATCGCTGGGTTGCATAACTCGGAGCGCAGTCCCCAGTAGAAAGGCAGCCTGCCGATGCAATTACCGAGCGAATTGTCGCCAGGTTTATACGATCGACCTATCGTTCCACTCTAATACTTAACACACGTACTAGGCGCACACTCGACCGCGCCCGCCCCCGGGTCCCGACGCCCCTGCCGATTCTCCCTAGCGTTCTCCGATCTTCTTTCGCGTCGCACTATTGTCTCAACTGGTCCATTCTCCCGGCAGTGGCTCGGCAATGCGCACTATATGCGGACGCTCCAGTTGCTCTGAATTATAGGGCGGAAAATCGATGGGAAAAACGCATGGCCGCCCGGCCCTAGCCTCCCCGAATTCATATCGCATTTGGCCCGGCAGTGTGCGGCCAAAAGAAAATTTCGAGCGGCGACCCGGCCGGGGAGTTTTGTTGCGCTTTTTCCTGCTATAAGCTCACCGGCGAGCTTCGCGGCCAGGCGCCAGCGGTAACGATGCAATTTTTTCTTCCCCTCTGCGGCCACCTTCAGCCCCCGCCCACCCTGAAGAGACTGTCGAACTGATAAACTACATCGGGGATTTTCCCGAGGCCTGGCGCCGCGTTTATTGCGAGAATGAATTGTAGCTGCCGGCCATCATACTTGACTAACGGCAACGGGATGCAGCTGTTATTATTTTCGGGCCGGTTCATAAAGTCTTAGGGCATTCCGGGCACCGATTGCCCTCGAAATAAAAACCGAGCGAAGGGATTGGAGCCGCGCGTCAACCGTGTAGGCAGTGGAAATGAAAACGTGAGGCAATTGGGAACGACGTGTTTGATCACGGCTTTCACTGGATCGAATCAATAGCAGCGTGTAATACATGTAGTACATTTGGCACGGCAGGCATGAGAACATGAATTGTCTCGCGGGGAGTGATGTTCACACGACGATCGGACCATAATCGAACGCGTCGCAATTATCAAGATGAATGAATTAATCACCTGAAATATGTACCGCGAGAATTACTTGGCAGAAGAAGTGGAAAGATATGTAAGGCCGAGTGGTGTGATGCTTTTCAATCTTCCATCTCTCTCTTACGCACACACTCACTTCGTATTTAACGAGGCTGCGTTCTCTTTTTTATTTGCGTACGTGACTGTGCACGAGTCGGCACTCGGCCCGCTGCTGATAAAGCGATGAAAGATGCATCTGTAATTATGTAGATATACCCCGGGTAGATGTGCGTAGCTGCCGCTTTTAGGCGGAGCTTCGTTCCAATTGTGACTGTTCCTTCAAAACCCGGCTCGCGCCAAGCTTCTCTGCCAGTACTTTGATGGACCGGCGTAATATTCGAGCGCCTATGCCTTCACTTTGCATTTTTGGCAAAGCCGGGCTTCCCTTTCATCTCTTACTCCACGAGTCTTCGCGGCCGTGCAAGGATTAATGGCATTGACTGGAAACCTTATAATTCTCAGTTTCTTTCCACGGCCCTCGAAAGAGGCACCGTCGCAATTGTCGCGCGATCGCTCACCTGCGGCGACAAATCTTTTTAACTCGCGAGCCGCTCAAGTGTCAGGATTACATTAGCAAGACGGTGTCGGGCGGCGTGAATGCTCGACTGGAGCAACGATGGTTTTATTAACATCAAAGCGCCGCCGGCTCGGTGCGCGCTCGCTCCGAAGCTTTTAAGCGAAAGCTCTTGCATTAGCGGCCGGAGAATAACTCGCCAAGACAGAGTTCGGGGAAGGGGGAGAGAGGGTGCCCTAGCGCTAGACTATTTTACGAGTTGCCTACAACGCCAACAAGATTTCCGCGCCCTTTCTTCGCCGAATATATTGAATCCGACAGTGCAAGCGAGCCTGCGAAACAACCAAGACAGTAATTGGTGGCAGCGTCTTCGGTGACAGTCTCTCCTATACACACTGCCAGTTGTTGTGCGCCACTGGCAAGATGAATCCGGCATGCCCGCTTTTCTCAACCCAGTGCATCATGCAGCACGTTCTAAAACGAGCAGCTTCGGGTTAATCACTTTCCTCGCGCAACTTTCCGCAGTTGAGGCACATCTAAAATCAGAGGCCAGCGCATCTCTGCCTCGGCATCACCGTCCACATGCTCCCATTCCGACAAAAGCAGAGAGCCGCTCTCAGCGTTGACGATCCAGGCGTTTTCATTCTCGTGCGTAACTGGCGGGCGTGAGTACAGAATTAACTCTACCTTAGGAAATGGCCGGGTTGCCTCTGATTACCGCGCGGACTAACTCGGGGCAGCGGCGGCCTAGCTATCCGGCGAATCTGGCGCTTAAAGCCGAGTACTAAAATCCCCGTATTTGGAGTGTGGGAAATCGCCGAGTCACAGTACATAACGACGAGGACGGCGGGGCTGAGGAGAGACGGAGAGGAAGAGAGAGAGTGAGATGGAGGGAACGTGACGAAATTCACGCAGCGCGTCCAAGGGGCGAGGGAGAGGGGGCCTTTCGACAGTGCGAAAGAAATCTCTGGCGGGCATCTCGGATAAGGGTTCGATTTACAGGGAAGAGCGGCCTCGGCGGACGTTCTGCCTCGGAAGATGCTGGAACGGGCATAAGCTAATGCGGGAAAGACAGAGGGAGAGAGCGAATGGGATGAGGGGGTGGGGAAGAAGGTTGGTGTGCTGCTGGGCCGTTAGTGCAGGTGGCCGCATGCCACGATCCGCGTGTCGCGATAACACGGCTAGCTCGGTTTCTATCTCTCCGACAACTTAATTCCGGTGCCAAGATGCCGGTACATGAGCTCTTCCTTTCTCCCTCTCCTTCTCGCGCTCCATCTTTCCCCCCTTGCTGCAATTGCCTGTGGGAAGCTTCCAGGACGGTACTTGCCCGCGCGCTCATCGTCCGCGCTATGAGTTTTCATGGGTTTCTGGGCCCTGGGACACTTAGCTTTCCCAGATTCTAACAGCTATTGCCTATCGTAAGCCCGACTTACGCAAGTCGATGGTACGTGTTGAGATTTTGGTGATAAGCACTTGGGATCCCAGCGGGGTTGTTTTTACCTGTGAACTGTATTGTTCTTGGTCTTTGAATAACAATAATTGTATATTCTTCTTCCTTGTCCAGTACAAATCCAGGGAGATTGGATGTCAATTGACTCTTATGGCAAGCATGTGCCAGAGAGAAGAAGCTTCTGGAAAAAGCTTGTGCATGTAAGCGATTTATATCTTTGTCTAGCATAAATCCTGGACACTAATTACGCGTAGACAGATTAGCCCGGAAGATAATGCCGCGTATAAAAATAGTACGGCGGGAGCGTGTAACTGAAGGTGGCAAAGGCCGTTTGACCTTCTCTCCTTGTTGCACCGTGATTCTTTGCGACGGCGGGTTTTACGCGCATTATTCCTTGTGCTGGCTGCACTAGAAACTCTCTCTCTCTCTCTCTCCCTTTGCCTCCCTAGCTGTCTCTATCTCCGTGGAGCTTTTCTCATTAGCGGCTTCGCGAAAAACCTTAGCCGCTCGAGCTTTTCTCGGCTTGACGGCCACTTTAAGCCAGGAGACGACGACGCCCGTGCGCCACGATTACGCACTCGCCGCGGAAAGTGGCTTTAAAGTACGCTCCAGCAAATTCGGAAGTAGTCACTTAACAATGCCGCGCCTCTCACGGGAACACTTTTCGCGCTTCTCGTTCCAGTTCTCTGTAACTATACTTTAGCTAGGGTGCAGTAGCCTCGAGGCCCTCGGTATCTTGTGACAGGCCTTGCATCTTCCGGCGAAAGTCTATTCTCACTGCGCTAGTCATCGTCCTCTCGCACCGTAAAAGCTCCACGATCGACATCCAATGCGAGACAGAGTCTGTGAACTTGTCAAGTGACGCTCGAGTATTGATGTATTTGTAACGGATAAGATGAAATTAGTGTCACTAAATTTTCTTTATTATTCAGGTGGATAAATTGATAAACTTTTCCGACCAGAGATGATCTCTTGTGCTCGGCTGCCGAACTCCGGCCGCTGGGCGAGTTGCGGCGATGGAAGTAGAATAGGTGGTGCACAGTGTATTAATCAGACATTCCATTCGCACCGAGGGTAAACTGGAAACCGAATATCCGGTTTAGCGGATCCCCCCGGTGTATACATCGGGCAACGTGTGTTTCTGCCCGAGACGCTCGTATCTCTTTCCCCGATTAATTCGAGCTCGGCGCGGCTACGGCCGCGGCCGTGCCCGCTCGCACTAACTTATCTTTATCTCACCTTAAACCGCGTGTCCGAGGAGCGTGCCGCTTTAATCAGCCCTGGGGATTCTCCCTCGAAGGGAACGGCGGAGAGGAGCGCGGGAGAAACAGCCGCGCCGGCAAACGGCAACGTGCCTGCCTGCCCGGCCGCGCTCTTCCTCCTGCAAAATTCTTGCGCCCACAATTTACTGCGAAAGTACAAACGAGCATTGTGCGCGCCTGGCGGGGAGCGACGGGGGGTTGGGGGAGAGGGCCGTCTCAAAAGAGATCCTTTGCCCGTCCAATCGTTCAGTATCCCGACCCCCTTTATATCCCGCCGTTGGTAGCTCTGCAAGCGAATCGGCCGAATTGAACGAGCACGGCTCAGCCAGCCAGAGAGGAGGTCGCCGGGAGCCGGATTTTATTACGTCCAGATGTATTTTAATGCCGCATTCAGACCGGCTGAAAAGCCGGCGAAACTTTCGTTTATAATAATCATCCACGAGCGGCTGCGAAGCTCGATTGAATTTCGGTCCCACTTCCCCTTGGAGACCACTCTGTATTAAGGGACTGGAGCCAGTGATAAAGATTGATTATCGAGCCATCGACTTCTATTACCGCCAAGAGAGCAGCTCGCCTTTCCACGCTGGCCCTCCACAGTTCTTTTCGTCAGTTCTTGCTCTATTAACTATTATCAATCCTTTCTTGGACTGGAGTGCACCGAGGACCCTATATAAATTGGCTTAATTCACTGATGAAACACTGAAACGAGCGCTGTCAAGTTCAGATCAGTGAGATTGTCAGTCTAGCGTGGGAGGGAGGTGACTTACATGGAACCGGGTCGCAATAAATGCGGCAATGATTATTCGTTTGAAGAGTAGATAGATGGCTGTACGGTACATAGTTTCTAATTAATATTCGCCACCCTCTATCTCCGCCCCTCTCTTTTCCCCTATATGTATGTACCGAGTCACGTGACAGGCGAGGGGGCGAGCATGTCGTGCATACGCAAATGCACCAGCCGAGAGCTTTTCACGTTAGAGTTTGACTTGCTGCCACTGGCGACCCTGTTCGTTTCAATATCAACTGTAATTAAAAGCCAGAACACGCAGAGCCCTCGGAAGCGCTTCGTGCCAGCAAAGAGAAAATCTAGCCGCCCGTCGGATTATACTATGCAACTTGTTTTCCCTGGCGCGCCCATCAGAAAAACTGGATGCAGCCTGGAAATCGAGTCGTTCGGAGCTAGTAATTAAATACATTTTTCCTAACTCATCTCCCTCGGAATTGATGGATCATCACTTTCCGTCAGTTATCTCTTATCTTCATATCATTTACTAGGTAGAATCTCGTTCCAATCTAGCGGATTCAATAATGATTATGAATTAATTTCAATACAGTTCAAATTTAATGAAAAACATTCATATTATTATTTAAGCGAAGCGTTGATCGATTGGCCTCAGGAATATTACCAGCCACATATCTATCGATATCTACACTAATTCCTACAAGGAACGAGCATCATTCCAATTGAGCCGAATGAAAGGATAAAGTATTCACGCGTCAGCTCTGCTCAATTAAATATGCTCACGTCACATATGCCGCGTTTGTTCATTACATAATCTTTTGATCCGTGTAAATAATTAAATCGCCCTTTTCCATCACTCCGGTTACTTTGATGCCAACGTTACAAAGTCACATTATTCATTGTGTTTTATTTCGCCGGGCAATTAGCATTCATTGTTAGCGCGGAGCGAATGTGCGAATATTACGGATGTAACTGACAGTAGCGGAGCGTAGCCGAGTCCTCGAAGCCTCGAAGGACCGGCGAGTGTGCGTCGGCAGCCTGACGCTCATTGTCAAGCGGCTTAACAATGAGCGTATTTCATTTGGCGGATCATTAGAGGCAGCCCGAGTTACTTGTTACGGTTAGCTTGTGATAATTAGTGCTTCAGTGGCGCGCCGGCATTAAATCCCGGCGTTGACAATGTGCCCGGCCGGCAGTTGGCGCGGCATTAAATCAAAGGGGAAGATGTGCACCGCGAATAATTCGGCCAGCAGCTCGTTCTGCAAAGTTGTCCACCCACGCGCGAAGCGCACGCTGGCGATGATTTACGCGTACCACCGGTAATACCACCAACATCGGTGGGTGCGCGGCTTGAACGGTTACCCTTACCGATGCCGACACGATCCTTGATCCGGCGATGATCTCAAAGGCGTCATCTACCAGCCGAAAACCTGTTGCGTCTTATCTATCGAGTAGATCTCTTCGGATCGCGTTCACTCGCTTTCCGAATCAATCCGTATTCCTAGCAGATTTCCTCCTCGATCTCCCGCGCTCGTTAAATGCACTTGCTCGAGTATCCGAGTGCGCGCAATTTCGCAGCGGCGCAGGGGCGAAGAGCGAGAAGGAGAGAGAGAGAAGGAGAGAGATCGATTGCGTATGGTGCTCTTCGGCCATCACCGGAAGCAAATCTAATTCCCTCTTGTCCGCGCGCCTGCCCGGCGATAATGTGTTTAATTAAGGCGACGCGGCTCGGTAGGAGGAGTGAGGTCCCTGGAAAAATCGGCACACTGCCTTCGCCCCGTCTGTCTCCTCGTGTTATGCTGTAATCTTAATGAACATGCCTCCTGACTGGCAATGAGACGGCCCGTAATTATACATCTGACTGGTCAGGATGCTCCTTTTATTAGCTGATTCACGGCGAGCGCTGGAGGAGTCGACTCTCGCATCGAGCGTAGGACGTAGGTAGAGCAGCGCGGCAAGGCAACCCGCCGGTCGACGCACACCACTGCCAGCCGGACACGCCGGCAGTCTGCCTCTCAGGCTTCAAGACGGATGCGACTCGCCCCGCTAACCGCGCAAACCTTAAGACCCCTCACTCTCGCGATTAAGCTTTTAATGAAAACGCTCTTATTAACCGGCGATTCCCTGTAATTGGGTTTCGCCGGTCAATCATGAGCGAAGAGAATGCTGCAGCGCGAGCTATATTCCGCTGATAATGCAAAGACTTATCAGAAAATTGCTGGCCGATATACGCGTGTCATTTTGCGGGGAGTGTTCCCTGGGTATTGTGTCTTTTGTCTGGGGCGTTAATGCTTGCGGGAAAGTCGGAAAATAACGGGGGAGCGCAACAACCCAACAGTCCCGGGAATGGACGGTGCAGGTTATAAAGCACGATAGGAGCTCGTAAATTTCAATCTTTCCGCGATATCTCGTTTATTTCGACGAGGCTCGTGCATACGCGCCGCAGCGCTAACGGGTAACTTTGAAGTGAGGGGATTTTTTGCGACGGCCCTTTTTGACAAAGCCCGATATACCAGACATCGGCCGGGTATTTTCATACAGTTTTCATGCAGTGGTTCACTATTAGAAACTTGTAGCCGATCAAAGTCCCGTAGTAAATTCAATGACCGTGGTGCGGATGACAGGTTCTGGAGAAAATGTAATCGGAGCGTGAGCCGATTTCCTCGGGGTGGCTTTCGCAAAAAGTCGGCTTCGTGCTTTTTCGAACCAAAGCACTCGCCGGCTTTATTAAACCGAAAGCAATGAGAAGCTTACGGTTCGCCGGGCAACATGAACGGCAAACCTTCGTCAGAATCAGAACGGTCAAGTTACCCGCGGCTCTGCGATGAAGGTCCTTTGCGCTTCGCTCTCGCCGATTCGTAAGTTTAGGAAAAAGCGTGAGAAATCGTGTACTCCCGAAACCAATTTATTACGATGCTATAGAATACGGAAAGGCCGAAACCTTGACTAGTTTGATGTGATTCATTATAAATACATACTCATCTCTTCGATGAGAACTGAAAGGGAATTCGAGAAACTGAATGGATATTGTTGATTGCCAACAGAGTAGTGCAATAATTGAAATAGCCTGCGTAATAGTAAACCTGAACACAATATACAAGGTACATCCGGTGTGCTCGCGTGAGATTCTCGAATTTGGTGCTCCGATGCATCAGCAGCAACACTGTGCTCAATTAGCCTTCATCCTTGGCCCCTTGGAGCATCGGTACACGGAGATATAGGGAGGGAGTGGAGATAAAATTGCACTCCGCAGATACAAAACCCAAAGGGGGAGGTGAAGTGAGCGTGGAATCCCTTTTACTGTTTCCCCTTTCTCTCTAGCGGTCTCCCTCGCTCTCGAGGCCGCTAGCCACCCTCGATCTCGCTCGGGCTTGTGGGGTAAAGCAATAAAACTTTATCGAGCGCAGCACGCGAGCAGCCGATAACGATCCCCACGGCCGCACACCGATTGGGAAAGCCCATAGAGGGGAATGGGCCGCGTAAAGTAGAATTTGAAATATACCCGGCCATTCTGGGCGATAATGCGAGGCCCTCTCGAAAGGCTCCATCCAGTGCATCACGGATGCCCAACCAATCCCAGTACATCAATTAAAAGCACTCAGCCACGGCGTAACCGCTAGTACTTACCTAAGCGAAAGAATATATATCCTCTCTTATCTGCCATATGTATATGTGTACGTGTATGTGTTCTGAGGAAGCAAGAATCCAATGTCTTGAAGAAGCAGTAGAATTTTTGCCGATTCTTGTTGATCCTCCGCTCCGAGGATGAGTTTTCTCTATCGGCACATAAGATAAGTCAAACTGGAGGCGTCCTTTCAAGCGAGCGTTCTGCTGAATCGAGGGAAAACGGTACTAAGGAGGGACCATTATAAAGTAGCGACGGCATTCCGCATTTCCGAGTACCGGCACCCTCTTTTTCAAGCCACTCAGTATACGAGCCGCGAATCCTTTTCTCCTGTCTGTCGGGGCTTTGCGTTTGTCGTGCGTCGAGAGAGCGAGAGAGAGTGAGAGAGAGAGAGGGGGGGCGAGAGGGTGAGGGACAAAGGGGACGGGAGAGAGATCGAGTCCAGCTACTTCGAACGAGAGATCGCGACCGATAGGTTCGGGCCGCTGCTTCAGGCGTAGTCGGCTGAATGCCAATTATCTGATCCCGCGTATTGGACGGTACAGGATGCTACGTACGCAGAAGCAATATTCAGATGATTATCGTGCGCCCTTCGTGCTGTAATTTTCCAACCGGATCTCCAGGGTTGGAGTGTGCCATTATACTGTCCCTCCTTCTCACTCCCGCGGTACCAAGCCCTTTCAGTGGTATCAGCGCGCGTGGCCCTTTCCAATCAGCGATTTTGACCGAACCTTGTCTTCGATTCTTCGATCCGCCCTCGATTACACGTGAAATCCTGAAATTCACTTTGCCCAACCACTGTACTATTCTCTGAATGGCTGCCAATTTTACGTCGCGCGCAGGCATCGGGTGATAGTGTCTGCTATTCTTGAGTACATCGTTACTGGCCATTATTTTGTTCGGGAAATCTGTCTCCAAGAATTTTCGAGGGAGATATATTTATTCTTTCTAGGAGTTGTAGCAGGGGAATCGGACTTTGCAAACTTTGAGCGACATAAAACAAACTTAACCAGCAAGCCCACAATAATCTGTATAACAGAAGAGTTAAAAATAAGTCCAGCGATGCAAAATTGCATGTCCAACGCGCGAGCGTGACAGCCGGGTGAAAATAGTGTAATTTCGCGAGTGCTATCGCGCGAGAGTTCGAGAGGCCGCGTCCGGGCCGCTCTGAAATGCAATACCACCAAAATGACGGCCGCGAATACGAACTTGGAAACAATCCGAACTTCGGAATTTAATTCTCACGTGCGGCGCACTGCGCCGCGTTCCGTGCAAATAGCGCACGTGGACAAGAAAACCTCGGCCAGAGACGAAGAGCGGGAAGAAGACATGCGCGCGTTGCGCCGCGCGAAATCCGAGCGAATGGAGGAACCGAATGCGACATTACTCAAGTGACATAACACCCTTATCTCGTGGACCAGTGGCCGCCTCGAATGAGCATTTTACATTTACGTATACACGTGGGAACACCATAAATTCAGATGGGAGAGAAAGGGAGAAGAGGCAAACGAAGTTGGCGGATTTGCATTTCGGCCCCCGTGGAGAAATGCAAACTCATCCTGTGATACACGCAACTCGCTTTGACAGAGGGCGACAGCTACTGCGCCATGGACATGGCTATTTAATATGTCACGAGGATTGCCCCGAAATACTTAGTCTGCTTTTCCGCGTATCATGCTAAGCTTGGGATCAGCCCTACTGACGTTAACATTATTACGGCTGTACCAGCGCGGCTCAGAGAGAAAGGGATTTTCACAATTTCATATTTTCCTGGAAAATTTTCAGAATTTTATTTCTCTTTTATTGTCGAGATGCGTACAGCAATTCTAGTATCCATGCCTATTTTCACTCCATCCGAAACACTGGTGACAAAAACTGCAACACTCATTTTTCCAATACATTGTAGCAGCGTCAGTTAACTGATCAGCGATCTATTTTTGTGCGAGTGCGCGTGATCAGATGCATGACATTCTCACACAATATCTGGCCCGGAACACGTTGAATCAGCGAGGAAATGTAAGTGATTCATTCATCCTCAGTTACGACGTAATCGCGCCTTTCGTCGAGCAGGTAGCAAGCAGGCTGTCCGAATGCGTGCGTCTTCCTGCGCCGAGTGTAATTATTCATTTAACTCTGAGCCGCTAGTGCCTCGCAAAAAGTTTGTAACACGCGCCGATTTCATCGTGTACGAAAGGAGCTTCTCTGTTTCTTACTCCCTCGCTCCCTCCGGCCGCTCTCTTCAAAAGTTCTACAGAGGCCCCGCGTGGAAGTCTGTAATTCCTGCTCGTCCCTGAAGTTTCTGTAATTCCTCGTGACGATACCATCGGCAAAGTAAAGCGAGATTTTATACCACTGAGAATTAATAGTGATCTCAATGCAAGCCCCACCCCGGCAAGTGCGGCACTTTGCCTCCCCGTCTACTTGAAGAAAAGTTGCCAGTCCAACTTGCGGACAGTTTTAGCATCCACTTGGAGCTCCGTTTCTTTAAAGTTCCGTCGACTTAATTTTCCCGGGGACAAACTTTCATTATTCTAAGCGCATAATTCGCCCGAGTTTGAGTCTCGCTCCACCCTGCGATCCTTTAGCATCGTTGATGCTTCTGGTACATATGCATTAGCGGAGAATGCGCATTGCGAGGGAGAGAAGAGAAAGGGGGGCTTAACTTAAATCAAAGGGCCCGTTAATTCTAATGAACACGTCAAATACGCTCGGGGCTTTTGGGAATTGATGAATCACGGCCGTTGCGTTCACGGGGCGTGTGGCAGAGGGGTGGCATGTCCATCAATCGCGATTCATAGCCAGTGCATCATAGGACACTGCGGCGCCGCCAATAGCTACGCTCGTATTTACTCCCTGAGTTTGTATGTATAGCCGAGCTAAACGTTCCGCACCATCAAGTGGTAGCGGCGTAATCGTATCTTCCCTTGGCCACTCGTGGTATGCTGACCGGCTCTCTCTCTCGCTCACTCTCTTTATATCGTTTTTCCCCTCACTCCCCCTAGCAGTGCCGATATATGCGCACCGGACGTGGAATTAATTCACTTAACTAGATTGAGCAGAGCTTGGAATTCGGCGCGGGTCTATCGATTCAATTGCATAAGTCCCATCACGTTGGAATTCAGAAGGGAAGCGAATCAATTCCATTGGCCGGCTGCGACAAGCCCGTGCGCGAATGAGAGTGCCACTTCTGTATTTTGGTCTGCGCCCTCAATTTACCCTAATATCCGACTCGCAGCCCGTGATTACTGAATAAATAGAGGCCTGCTAACAAAATTCGTAGCAAGATAGCGCGCCGCATAGCATGTATATTTGATATATGAGCGTTCCCTACCCCCCACACCCTTCGCGCGACTATGCGGCAAAGTTGGAAGTGGCAAAGCGCACCGGAGTTGAGAAATTTTCTAGGCGTTTGCCTCGTGAAAAAAGACTAATTAGGTAGAATGTTTAACGCTGTAATACGAGGAGCGTAGATTCTACCTCGGAGTTTGCCCAACTTTCGTCCAGTGATTATGTATTCCTTCTCGTAATCTTACCTTCTCTCTCAGTTCCCTGGAACACCGGCCACCACAGAAAATTTAGCTTCTCGCTTGACTTAAACCTCGCGTGCATAAAGAATACATGGATGGTCCTGCAGTAATCAGGCGTTTCCGTCAGAGAAGTCTTAAGATCACATGAATATCGAAACGCGGCAATCCTCGGCAATTGGTTTTTGCATCGAGCGATATTGGTAAGTAATTAGATTGGAGGAATATGGCTCGGCGCATTTGGTAATATACAGAAGCCCCTGGCAAACGTGTTTCCCTTAAGCGCGTGCCCGCCAAACGATCGCTATCAGTACACCTGGCCATCTATTATCTCCGCCGGCCTTTAATTAATTGAACTTCGGCAACAAAACCCCGCTCGACTTGTTAAACCAATCGATTTGAAGCCACCGTAATTGCACCGAGTTTCCATTAATGTATCCTCCCTTTTTATCGAATTTCAATGCCCGCGCTCAGAACAGTTACTCTATATCTCGTTACATCTGCAGGTCAAACTGGTCCTAGGAACTTTTCCACCGCAATTCATTATGCAAGCGCGCAAAATCAAATATTTGCCAAAAGGGGAATTTTTTATTTACCAGACAATTAGACCTCTACGGCGAGAATGGATCGGAGCAAATCGCTCGGAGCGTACGAAGCCCAAGTGACGTTGCGACGACGAAGCTGGGACGGACTCTTCACCACGAAAATCCGTTGCGAAGAGCCTTAATTGCCGCATTTCCGTCTGACTATTGTGACACCATTAAAACTTAAATTAGTAGGAAAGTCCGCGTCCAGTGCTTTAATTAACTTTCGCTGGTTACCGGGACAGCGCCACTGTTCCACTGTCACCAATCCGTTCTTGTCTTCGCTCGCAGCGACAGCGTTGCACGACGTCGTAACGATTAAAGTACGCTCTGCGCGCCTTTACAATATAATTCGCGTCCCATCCTCGGAGATTCTGACAATTAGTCCGGAGAATTTAGATTCCAAGTTGTACTCACTGTTTCAGTAGACATCAGGCTTGCAGCCGCGTCTGACCATCCTTTTAATCAAGTACATAAATAAGTGCGACAAGTAAAGCAGATAATCGCCGGTTACCGGTTCCAGTAAATCCGCAGACGCCCTTCCGGCGGGCGATTTGCATAGGTCAATCCAATGGTAAGTCCTATCGATCAGCAGTTTCGTCGTAATCGTAATCACATTTTCTCCGCTGAGCCTTCATAGCGACTACTACTGGGTGATCAGTAGTGAGCGTAGAGTGGATTTAATTCACTTATCCCTCGAAGCAGACGCTCGATAGAAAATCGTTGGAGGTACCACTTTAATTGCGTGAACCGTGCCCCTATTCCTACCTGACCATTAAAAGCTCAAGCGGAGCAAGCTTGACCCCATGCACCTCGCAGCGGCAAGGAGTCAGATCCATTCGATTTACCTACCCTCCATTCTCCGTCGCTTCCTTCCGTCCTGCTTCTTCTCTTTTTTCAACGGCCCTCTTTTGCAGTGGTTAACCATTTGAGCTCCAGGTCCTCTCCTACATGTAGGAAATGGCCACTGGAAATCCCCCTATTTATTATCGCAGGATCCCCGAGTTTTGGTAAGGCTCTTCCATTGCTAACTCCGTCATTTTGCCGCAACTTAATTAGGGGATCAGTAGTATAAGAACGATCATCAGGCCAACGTCTATTCGAAGCTGGAAGACTGAAAGACTGGAAATTGCCGGCTCTTTCTGATTGTACTAGAATGAGGGAATGGGGAAAAAAGGGAGATCCGCAAAGCGTGTCGACTGATGGACGTGGGGCGGTCGGGAGTGGGGCGGGAGGAAATCTGACGTCGAGTGGAAATGCCAGACGAGCCAGAAAACACGGGGCGACATGTGTGCGGCCACGTCGGCACGACCCTCGGGAAGCCGCGGAGCGATGCGAATTTTTCACCGCATTGAAAAGCCCCGGCGACGGAAGACACGCGAACAGACCAACGGAAGTGTGAGCGAGCAAGCGGAGAATGGCCAGGAGCATAGAGATGGAAGTGGGAGAGGGAGTGGAATGACGGTGGGAAGCGGAGAGAGAGTGAGTGGAGCGCGAGGGAGTGGGAGCTTCCAAGGGAATCTTAAAACGACTGGAGCCGCGAGCTTTCGAGTGGAAACTGATATTTCCAAGGTAGCAGGCGGACTTGAAGAGAGTAACTCGAGGGAACGTTGGCCCAACCGAGTAACTGAGTGACGAAATCGAAGCACCCGCCATCTTCCGCTTTGAACCCGCTCCTCTTCCTCTATAAAGAAGACGAAGAAGCGGAGAAGAAGGAGCGGGGGAGAGCCCAAGAAGGCCGAATGTGTGACGGGAAAGAGGAAGACACTCACTGGCCATTCCTTTGTGCCCGTTGGGAGACTGGCTCGCAAAAGCTCCATCTCCCTTCTCATACTCTGCATAGGAAAGCGAGCGAGGGCGAGAGAGAGAGGGCGAGAGGGGTGGGGAGAGGGATCCCTTTGTCAAGGATGAGTGCCTAAGATACGCGGATGAGTTCGCTCTCCAACGCGAAAATTATACCTCTGCTAATGGAAATCTTAAGCCTGGGCTGCCTATTTAATTCTCCGTGATAAGTTCACGTATATATTCCCTCTCCACCGCGGCGGCTGCCACTCCTCAGCCGCCAGGGATCTGTTTCACTGATCGTCGGCGCAAGGAGCAAGGAGTCACGATGGAATTCCAACTTCTTTGATCTCCCCGAGAGCTTTATTTTAATCAGGAAAAATGTGCAGATCTCCTCGTGTTTCTCCTGAAATAACGAATTTCATTATTCGAGAAAACCGACGTCGCTGTTGAAAATAGCCAGGCGCATTTGCCGCATTTTACTGTCGTGTGAGCCATGTCTCTATGTCAAGTGAGAACGCAGCTCCTTCCGAGCTTCCGAGGGAGCTGCAATTTCTATCTGGATTTCGAACAACTTCGCCCAGCGCTTAGTACACAGGTTTGATCGAAGCGGGGGCAGTGGCTAGGCTCGCCAGGTTCCCAAGGTTGCCAACGTCGTCTGCGCGCGCGAGTGCCCCTTAAATATTAAGAGGTCCATCGACCGCATCAACCTCAACGTGGATGCGGGGGCCGACGGTCTATCTAGCACGATGACACAAAGTGCAGAAGAATTATTCTCCCGCTAGGTCACCGGCGCTCTTTCTTTTTCCTTCCTTCTTCTCACTCTCTTGGTTTTTACTAGTCTTTCCCCATCTCTCTTACTCGCTTCCTCGCCTCTTCCTCCTTGGCGAGTCCCACCTTAAGACTTTGACTTTACGAGGACGCTTGAAAAATTTAAGAATTTTCGCCCACCTCCGATGTGCCAACGCGTCTCTTCCGCAGAGTCTCTCCGACGTGCGGTCTTTCACCCCGTGCTCACACACACACACACACACACACACACACACGTGCGAGCCTCTCGAATTGAACTTGGTTCGTTTTGTTTTTGCTGGTGGAGAAAATTGAGAAAATATCTCGGCCAACGGCGGCTTTAATTAAAGGTAGTTTTCGGTTCATATCAGGTCGAGTCGCCCGATATCGCTTTCTGCATTCCGGAGAGCGTGAATGGTGGGATTCCGTGTTACGGACGATGCTAGGGGATCGTTTGCACAAGGGTCAGACTATATCAGGGGCTTGTGTTTGAACGAAGCAGAGGGAGATCGAAGAACGATGCAATATGCGACCAAAAACGAAGTAGCTCGTCGCTTTGGACGCGGAGATGGCAAACAGCGTATACCGAGGATCAACAGCGAAATCGAAACGTGTTGCTTTGACCCATATGGATCCGTCGGCGCGCGCGCGTGCTCCTTCGTCATTGCCTTCCACGAAAGCACGTCATCTCCGCCGATAAAACATCGCCGGCGATATCCTTGTGTACAGGCCGGCTCGGATTTCTACGACATGTGCATTACGCCGGGATCGGGTAGCAAAGAGCTAAGCTTAAGTTGCGAGATTCCATGCTAAACTATCTTCCCCACCAGCTTCATTGACGCATCCATCTTTAATCGCGATATCAAAACTAGAGGAAGGAAGAAACCAAGAGACGGAAGTTAACGTCTTCAAAATAGTTTGAAATTGATGAAAGACATAAACTATTTCTCTTTGACATGCACGCTAGATACCAGGACGAACACGGCAATACAACCTCGAGCATATCCTCGAGCAAGTAACCACGGGCACGTCTTAGCGCGTCCCCAATCGACAGTCAGCGGAGACCAACGCACGGAAATCGTTCGTCATTACTCGAGATGATCCTAAATCACCTGTCGATAAATGCAAATCTCCTGGTGGCGCAATCGAACTCGGCATTACGCTGATCGTGCCACTTGAGAGCACAGATCCTACGTGGTGCTCTCTAAGAGTGGAGTCGTGACGAGGAGGATTGCCGTACGCAATAACCAACATTTGCACATAGTAATGCATGCTATAATACTTGCACGAGCTACCAGATAATAATGCAGCAACTGGTAATCATAGCTCGCCTAGGGGAAAACCCGACGGCGATTATTGGATATGCTACAAGGGGAGACGCTCGTGATTCTCTTATCGAAAACTCGAAAAACTGGATCGGAAAGAGGCCGCACTCGACGATGAACCGAGGGTTTTTGAGAGGGTGATAATCTCGAGATTTTAGGAAGGTACGTAGGTCGGAATGGCTATTGCACTGGGCGTCATCTTACAATGAAAACTGTTGTTTAGAGGGGAGCGAAGGAAATCCTGCTCCCCGTCCACAGATGCAAATGGGCTCTGAGGATTCTGCCTATACTGGTTTCCCCGGGTTCTCTCCTAGCTATCTAACTGAAGACACGGGCATATGTGTGCGCCCGCCGCTTGGCTGCTGCCTTCTGGCGCCAAAGTGTCTGGGGAATATTGCAAGCTGAAACGAGAATTCGATTATGCCCCGCGAGACCAGACGTTGCTCGAGGTACTTAAAATTTCGTTGAGAATTTCTGTATCGTCGAAGAAAATAGGCAATAACGCCAAGTGGCATCGATCCGCTCGATTTTTCCCTCGGTATCAAGAGACTGTAATGCCAAATTCCGCGCGGACCACTGCGCCAATCAATATCCGCCCTCCCTTACCGACCAGTTTTTTTATCACCGGAGACAACCAATCGCAATTCCAGTGCGCAGCATACTCTCGTTTAATTGTATTACCTAAGAAAACACATTTTCCGTTTCAATATTCCCTCGGTATTGCACCAAGCCAGTGGAAGTTGGCCGCGCGAACAAATTATAACGCGAGCCCTTCCGAAACAACGCGCTTGTTTGTTGAATCCCGTACTGTTTCATAACCGTGGCAATTCGGCACATGGCGCCGCGCTTAACAAGCGCCGATAAATTGGTACAATGAAATGGCATGGCAGTCACGCTTTCGCACTGAGTCTACCGGATTCCATCGTTGCGAAAAATGGAGTCGCGATAGTCGAAATTCAGTATTAACGCGTAGGCTGTGCGAGCACATTCCAATTGCTTCAACGGAATTGCCACCAATATTGTAAATCACGGGGTAACTCCATGATTTACTCTTCACTATTGTTGAATCTTTCGAGGCTGTCAAAGATATATTTCCAAAATACACACTAGGGGAACCTAGAGTCATAAAATTCTTCAAGCTAAACTAAAACCCTAAACTAAAGCCCTAAACTAAACCCAGCTAAAGCTGTCGAAATCTCAATACAAAAATAAAGTAATTAAAACCAGAGCTCCTTTAGTTGAATATCTACGCGGTTGATACGCAGACCTCAACCAGCACTAAGTAAAACGATTTCTCGAAGAGAACTCGTGGCACTTCCTCGATAGAGGGGCGGTTGTTAGGTAGGACTCCGTGGCATGTGGTGAAGGAGCATACAGTAGACTGAGTAGATACACACCGGTAATGATGGCACGCGGCGTGACGGGATTGCCGATAGCATCAGGTGTATTCGAGCTGATGAAGGTTGCAACCTTGCGCGGATCCCATTTATTAAAGCGTGCGCGCGTCCAGCAGTACACGCGGGGGTAGCAGGAGGCTGAGCGTTCGAGGCTCGAGGCAGCAAGCTGACTCTGGCGGGAAGAGTCTCAGGGTGGATCCGGAGAACAGAGGCACTAACTGCCACGTTACCAGCGGGCATCCAGCCAGCTGGAGAAGCAAGCAGCAGAATCGCCACTCTTTTTCTCTCTCCCTCCCGTTCTCCCCCTTGAGCGCGGGCGCGCGCGCAATGAGGCCCTACCCAGCGTTCTGGTGGAGATTGCAATCAGTCATATTAGCCGAACACACCTCGGATGTGTGCGACCATCTGGCACGTACAGGGGCAATCCCCTGCGCACTCCCGACAGAGAACTGGCAGCGGAGGGAGACCGGGAGAGATAGAGTGAAGAGGCTTGTGCCGGGAGTAACGGTTGCCTGACGTAATCACTGCGCCGCACTCGGCTCAGCTTCCAGCAACAACAACAACAATAATAACAATCGCTTGGAATGACGGCGTGCCGTGGAGAGTTTCTACCGGCGGCTACGACCGCCCGAGTCCTTTACACTCCTCTTCGTCGGCCTCTCAGCGTTCGTCGGACCGACGCGCGTATTCACCTTCCGCCTATCACAGCTGTCTCTCGTCCCCATTCCCTCCCCCTCTCCCTCGCTCTCCTGGAAGTGGGCTTTATCGAGCCCACGGATGGAGATATACGATATCGCGGGAAATCATTTTCGAGAGTGAACTCACTCGGCGATATATCTCGCAGTGACCCCCGGCCACGCCTTTCTCCGACGCACCCTGCTAATCGTCCGACTCCGGCTGGCTCCTCGCTTCTAGTACACACTGCTTCCTTGAAGGATCCATGCCCAAAGAGAAAGAGAGAAGCCGAGAGAGAATAACCGCCTCGGCCTGAGATGACATTTGAAACGGGAATGCCGCGCGGCAACATTTATCTGGCTCTGATGTTTCGTGTCGGAGGTCCTGCTGGATACGCTAGGTGAAATGGGAATTCTTGGTGAAAGGATCAAGGTGCACGCGCTATTCACCGGAATTGTACGGGAGATCTTTATCGGGATGAATAGGGATTCATATTTCAGACAGAGTTCAACATTGCCTTGGTGGCGGTGTTCTCGTTTGAACTGGAATTTATTCGCCGTGAGCGGGGACACTGGAGGACAAGCTATCGCTCGATTGCGGCTCTCGCGGTATTTCAATTTTCTTAAGGCGAGCAGTGATTGACACGAGTTTCGGCGCATGCGCTCAACAATCGTTCGTTTCTATCACAGAAGTTGATTTTTGAAGACACGCATCATATAAATCATGTGTCGGGCATCAGCTGGCCACACCTTCCTTAGACGTGCTGGCATTCCTTCGCGAGGATATCTTGTTCCGAGAACTCGGCTGCGGAGGTTGCGGGGGTCGCCATATGATACGCTCGCCCAACTCTGCCGGAAAAAACAGTACTATCGTCCGTCTATCTGAAAATTCGCAATTGCTTCACGTACAGCGGGAGCTGCTCTCTTCCTCTCTCCGGGGTATCGAACTGGGCAAAGCTTCGAGGTTGGTCCTCTAAAACGCTTTTCCATGTTTCCTACGCTTCACTTAGTCGGCATCTAAAAGCGTAAGGCGATACTTATTCCACGCAGCAACTGACAGGGCACCTACTGGTTATCGGCGGTACTTAGATCTCGGCTGGAAGATTCGATATCCCCCATGGTATTCCTGGGATCGATCGTAAAGTCTATTGGATGTCGGTTGGCGCGTTCCTATCCCGAAACTTCGGCTCAATTGGCCACCGGCGGGGGCAAGTAAACGCTCTAGTAGATCAACTGGCCGAATGCAGACGATTTTACGCCACTAAAAGTTCCCGAGTAGTTCTCGAATTTCTCCCGGAATATGCGTAGCGCACTCACCGGTTGCTCGATTAAAATGTCGTTGGAATGAGCCTAGCAGTTTTGCCGCAGGTTCTCTTCTCCCGGCGGACGCAATTATCCCTTAAATTCTTTTCGTAATTCCGTTATCAAGTAATCCTCTTTCAGTAATAAATCACATCACTTAGCACCTTATTCGATTATCATATAAGAGGATCAGGCTTTCCAACATGCATCGCTTAATAATGGTCGCCCTGAGGAATGAGACAATCCAGCGTAGTCTGCTTTTTTCCTGCCAGGAGCGCCAGTCTCACTCAGACATCATTACCCCGGAAATTCGCAGGATTTATATGCGAACGCGGCATATCCTTATTCCAGTCAATTTAAATTCATGAAATAAAATCTTTCCAAGTACACGTCTTATATTATCCTGCATTTTTTCTGTTTCAGGTAAGCGTCATCGCTGCGGCAGGCTTTTCTTCTTGGCAATGCGTGTGATGGAGTGAATCAGGTATGTGGCTTCAAAATTGTCGAGTAGTCTGTGCCGTTACTGGTCAGACACAGACATCGAGACCACAGTAGCTAGTCATATACCACCATACTATCCCGGAGAACTATTCCCCGACCAGTCATAGATTCCACTGGCCACGAGATAGATATCATGTAAAAATAGTGGAGCGCATTTCACGAAAGTCCTTCTCACAGCGGGTGGACTCCTTCGAAGTGACGCGAGGCATTGTTACCATTGTAGCGTGCTCGATGGCCGATCGTTCATAGCCGCAATAAATGACGATGCACGTTACCCCGCCTGGATGTCACTTGATATCAGTCGGATGGATCATCCGCGATCACCCATGCAAAACGAGATTCCACCGGGTGAACTCGTTACCGTCGCGAAAAATCTATGGCCAGCAGCTGCAGCCTGACTTTATTCGCGGTGGTGTGCTTTTGATTGTGCGTCCTGTTCATAAGCTGTAACGCATCCGGCACCTTTCACTCCCCTTTCCGGTCAAATAGCCGGTGACCACCTAGCGAATAATCTTTCTCATACTCACTGTATACAGCGTTCTTTCTTCGACCGGGGTGGAATTGGGCGCGCGTGAAATATTTGGCTGAGTTGATACCCTAGCTGTTTCCCGACAGGCGTTAATTTTAACAACTCGTTTACAGTAGTGGCCTCTCGAAGCCGTTGCGCCCTCGTGAAAGTAGGTAGTATACAATTGCGGAGAGCACATACTGCTTCATCAGAGGAAACCTCAGCCGGCCAACTAGACAGCTAACTGGAGCAACCGTGTCGAGTTGCGATCCCAGGTCATACCTTGCGGCTTGCAGTATTTCTCATCCATGAAGAATATGGTTATGGTCGACCTCACCTCCCTCGGTTCTACTTGTGTGGTCAGGCACTGAGGCTTTCGCCCACTGTCCATGCACTCGAAACCGCAGTTCACCTTTTGCTTCAGGCCCAACGAATCGCACGGGATCCTGCGAGCCGCGCGCGATCTCGATGCCGGACATTAATCAACCGATTCGCGGCAAACCTTCATCGTCTCCCATCGTAGAAACCGCCCTCTCACTCTCCCAGTGCGGTTCGATCGATGCTCCAAGGGAACTTCAGATTACCCAGCGATCTGCCTGAATTGCTTCGACGTCGGGGAATCGTGAAAAGACTGAGCAATTCCCTTCTCTTAACACTTCAGAACCTCGAGCATCGAACCGCTCATTCCTACAGCCGTCCAATACATTCGATGCGAGACATCCTCAACTATACCAGATACCCTTATCATTCACCGCTTTAATCCAACTATGAAACATTCTCATACTTGATCATTCTTCCAGAGAACAGTCATTTTAGCTTGGAATGCAGAGACACCCCCAGGCCTAACATATTCCGACCTCGCCGCTGCCAAGAGCGTAGCGAATCTAATGACACTCATACATATTTTCAGAGAGCTGAAAAACTCTCGGTGCTTTCTGCCGACTAGGAGAAAAAAGGCTCCTTATTGCCCTATCTCGAGTGGCGGTCATTCAGATTAGGCCATTAAATTCCACGGCGTTCATTTGGTATTCCCCCGCGGGGTTGGGCCGTGCCGCGAGCAGACAGTAATTATTACTCGAAGCGACGATTTGTGTCGCGGTCGTCCCCGCATGCTGGAGATTGATACCACGGCCGCCCGGACAAATGGCCACAATTCGTCCCTTGAAAACCGTAATACGCGTCCGCTCGGCTGGCTCGACTACCCGGCCTCTCTCGGCGCGCCCGAGCATCTCGCCTCTGCGCTGCGCGACCTCCCCATGTATCCACTTATGTGGCACATGCTACTACTCGGTACAGGGTGGCTCTGCAATACGGTTTCGTGATATTTCAGTGGAAAAATTGGTGGAAAATTTCCCGAGTGGAGTCTGCAATTATGTAGTTCAACGCATGTTTCTTCTTCTTCATTTTATAGCAAATATGAATCGTCAGATATTCAGGATTTATATGTTTCAATTCAAAGTTGTTCTTGATCTGTTTGCAATGGTCGCAGAATTAATAGTGTAAAGCAGTGTCGTGAATCGATCCCTTTAATCCGCTAAAGTTCAAATATTGGGTATATGCTTATGCATTAATGCACCGGATTAGTAGTGTAAGCTTCTGTGCCAAGTCGACGCAATTCTTTAATTCAATAAGCTTAGCCATAACGACATCTACTCTGGATTCTGATGCTAGTTTTAAGATTAGTGCGCCATCGATACCGAGGGAAGTAAACATTTATTAGTGGGTGCGAAATTACCTGTTCACCCCGTATAATAGATGTCCACGTGCGTTACGCGTTCGCGGCCACCTGCACCTGTGGGGACATGCGTGCGCGTACGCGCTCTCGTGTGTACACATAAATATACATGACTCTTGACAAAGAGTCTCACATGTTGGGGGGCACATGCATGCGCGCACACCGCCGGGTGAATGTGACTTCTGGGTGGTAGACCGTAATTACCATAAGTCGTGAAATATGACTTCATGATGACGCGCCCGCACGATAAATGGAACAGGCGGCAGCCGGCTGACCAGTAATGCCTCCCGTTTCGTTTGCCTCCCGCTCCCCAGCACCGAACTCGCCCCCCTGCCAAAGAGATTATCGTGACTAACACGAATTCCTCCGACCAGTGCTAGAATCGTCCGTCGATTTCGATTAGTACTTGTTGCTCTCGCGTGCGCGTCCTCTGCCGTCAGATATAATATTGGTCTTCGAATTCCGGTCTCGACAGCTCACTTTTTCCGTCGCTGTCTGTGGAAAGCTGCCTGATGACATTAGCACTGGGCGCGAAAGTTAATGAAGGTGACTGAATGAGAGGCTGGCGCCCGGTGGCACTGGATAAAAGTGGGATATAAAACAAGTTATGATGCGCGTATCAGCTAACTGGTTAAACAGAGCGTGAAAGTGCACTAGGAGACTCCAACACGTCTTTTGCGGGCTGGTTTATCGCGAAGTTCGGATGTATGATAATATCCCGTAACCCTGTTAAAGTGGTAAACGAGTTGTCGACCTGTCGCACAACTTGCACTCGCGCGATTCACTGGCTTCCAGATGACGCGAGCGCAAATTAGCGTCGCTCCAACTGGCACCGAGCACTACGTGAAATGTTTTAACATGCTGAACTCCGAGGTATTCCCTTTTTCCCCCGCTCAACAATTCACGCATTTCCCGGTTACACTCTCTCACTTAGTCTGGCTGGGAAGCGCGGCCATCAATATTCCCGGAGGCTTCCAACTTGGAATTGTATTAAAACGATTTGGAATCTTGAAATCCCTCCTGCTGGATCCTTTATTGAAGCGAATTCGGCCAAGTTGCTCGGCTCGCATTGTTCGGCCGCGGAAAGGGAGCAGAGGCCATCGAGACTTCCTGCGGAAGGACGAGCCGGCTGTGATCGGAGAAAATGACAGGTCATCTCCCGCTCTCAAAGTTATTGGATGGGAGTTTTTCCAACTTGTACCTGACAATTGGCCAAACTCGTGGTTCCTGGCGGTGGAACGGCATCGAAATTCTATTACTTCGCCCGGTAACACGTCATTTATCCGAGTACCGTTCTCTATTGAGTGCTCTCCTAACGCTAACAAGGTTCTGCAGGATGGGCTCGAGTGACTTTCCCCCCGTTTCTATGGAATATTGTCCGAGACGAAAGGATCTATGTATGAGCCGGGGTAGAATGAAGCCACAAGTAAACGAGGGTCATGAGAATTGGTTGGGAAATTAAAGGAGGTATAGGTACAAGTGGCATTTAAGATGCTCGTAGATACAGAGAAGCGGCGGGGGAGACTCCAGTGGCAGCGCGGGGTCACATTTATCATCGTCAAGAAAGTGGAAAGAGGAAAGTGCCGTCGAGGGTTCTTTTCGTCTCCTAGCTCTCGCCACTTTCCTCGCAAATGTCTCGTTTACTTTTCCTCGGGCGATGAACCTCTAGACGCGTGCCAGAAAGGAACGCCACCTCTAAAAGACATTCTTCTTCCCTCGTGCTTGATCCTCCGTGAAGAAGGCCGCATAGCACGCGCCTAATTAGTGCCCGTTTCCACGCCGCTCTAATAAAAGCATCGCGGTCTGCGGAACTTTCTACCACCGGAAATGTACTCTCCCGCAAACACGTCCCCCTCTAGCCTCATTTGGAAATTTCTCTCGGGAAGAAAGGCCCCGCGAAAATTAGAGAGCATATTCTTCTGTCCGTTCTTTATTTCATTCATCCAAAAATGTTCAAGGTACACGCAGGGACTTTTTCCATCGGCTTTGTATTCTCCCCCGGCGAATTTGATACTGTTTCCAGCGAAAAAGAAGGTAAAAATAGAGGTCAGGTGGCCGGTACTCACGAGTTTCTAGGAGTTTGCCCAGAAAAACTTTCGCCGAAGCGCATTAACCGTATACTCCTTTGCTGTGTCGGCTCTCTCCGCTCATCCTTTCCCTTTTTCTCCCTCACTTACTGCCCGCCGAAAGGGGGGAAACTACTACAGCGCTGCCATCTTCCGGGAATTCGTGGTCGGTGCATACAAATATTTTATACACTTTCCGTGCACTTGAACGCTGCTGAAAAGCTCGAGTTCTGCCTGCGGCATTGGCCTGTGCTTACCAGTATGATTCTCTCCCACTCTCTATCTCTCCTACTCAACCTTTTAGGTGGACCGAACTGAATTCTTCCCAAGTATTTGAGCTTGTCATCGTGCGGATCCTTCTTCCAAATACATTACTGTCTTGATATCACGTGAATAGTCGCTCCCCTGCGCATTCGTGGTACTTCTCTCTTCTCTCCCTTTGCCACTGGCAAGCGACGACTCGACTACCTCGAATCGTTCTGGGATTCAATTTGCCCGAGGCTCGTGAAGCTCGTGAAGCTCGAGAGCTCGCGACTTCAAAATGATTATAGTCCTTCGTCGGTGGCACAGAATCCTTGCTTTCTAAGGGCCAACTTTTCGAGCTCTTTCTCCCGTTAACGACTGACCGACTCCTCGAGTGGCTGGACAATTTTAGTGTTATCTCCACCACAAAATAGATAGAGGTGTACTGCGTGAGGAGAATGCACTCAAGGTGAATGGACGTGCGAGGTGACCGGGCATGATAGCCACGAGGAATCCCGAATGCACAAAAATAGAGGAATAATTAGTGTGCCCATCACGTCGCGCCGGCTTAGCGACCCACACGTACGGGAATTTAAATATAATGCTGGGACAATGGTAGCGTAGGCTGAAAAACGTTAGCCAGGAAGATGCCCGCATCGGGCGACGGCGCGAGGGCGCGACGATGACGGCCACGTCCATTAACGTTTATGTCATGGACAATATTGGCCGAGGAAGGATGTCGATAACTAGCTCCGGCTCCGCCATATACATAATGTAAGACTCGGAGTGGTCAATCAAAGAAAAATACGGGCGCCCCTGTTAACATTCTAACCCTTTCAAACCTGGCCTCGTCGGATAGAAACACGTATCCCGCTCGCCTCTATTTCGCCTTTCCTGATTTCCTGGATTACACTTGCACTGGAGAACCTTTAATGACTGCCTTTCCCCGCACCTCGCTCGGCTTTTGCTCTATTTGGGAAAACTGCTGGCATAGCGCGACGGGCGTAGTTGTTAGCGGGTGGAGAAATAGTGTCGCCGAGGGAGAGTCTTAAAGCAACCAAAGGGATGTGCGATTCGAGGCAGCGGGCGAGAAAAAGCCCTCCAAAAAGGTAACGGCTGGCATTTGCCAACGAATCACACTCCGCCGTCGTTCTGAATGGGCGGTGCAAAAAATCTCGTATTTACCATTGACAGAGACGGCCGGAAAATTTCCCTCCGCCGTGGCGGCTGGATTGGAAAGAAAGTCGGCTCCCTCGCATCGGCCAGACGCGGAATTTTGCCTATTTCCGGGCTGCATGTTCGCCAGGGATTCCACCAAACACATGCCAGAGACATACGCGCGCATTCGCGCATGCGAGAATAATGCTTTCTAAGTTTGGAAAAAAGTCGCAGTGATGATGCCTGCTTTATGTATTCGCGTGGAGGTTTTGCCACAACGCGACGTCTGTATGCATTGGCGCAACCTTGTGACAGTTCGCCAGGTTCGCCAGACACAGCCGGGAAACGCGATAATAAAGCGAGCGATTTCTGCGGCAATTTCCACTGCCTTTCGTTTAGTCACGCTGTCGAAGCGCTTTTTCACGTCTGTCCATTTGCCGAGAACAAATTGTCGCCGCCCGAAAATCGAGTGGACAACAAAAGCATCCGATTCTTTCATGAGATGTTCCGCAGGTGACAATGAATGTTTGAGTGATTCCGAATTGAGAGGGACCTTTCGCAATGATATCTGGAAATGCCATTAATTAATTCGGCGTGTGTACCGGGCACGGGATTCGCCAGCGACTCATAGAGTTCGCAGTGAGCAGGCTCGCCCGATATGAACATGATTGGAAACACGCGACTAGACCCAAATACCCCGAATGAGCATTACAGCGGCCTGGCAGATTGCATTGAATGCAGGGGTCCTCTCTTTAAAAGGACCACATGCGTGAATGCGATACAGCGCGCATTCGACCCATGCATCCTGCCGCAACAAATATGGTAGGACTTGGAATAGACGGCGAACTTGCCCCATACGGCTCTCCACTGTCTGCTCAACTTTTCCAAGGTTAATGGTAACGCACCACTTACCCTTTCGATAAACAGCGTAGTCCGCCTTCTACTTTTTCTACTGAACTCTATTCCCGAGATTTAGGTAGCTGTGCTCGAGTTTTATTAGCCTCGAAATGGCCACGCGGAGAAGGATGAAAAGTTTGGCAATTTAAAGTATCGTGCCTTCTGTCCGGAACGAGGGAGTGTGGAATCGCTTTATCGCTCATTCTTAACTCGGCGATCTCATTCCTTTTTCTTGATAAGGAGATTCCGCGAATAGGGCAGCAGACAGTTCGCTGTTGAATTCGTAGCTCGACGGAGAGTAATGGATGGCTAGAACAACGCCGGCGAACTTGTTTGTCTCCAGGAGGAAAAGTAAGTTCGGCCCCGTAGCGGCGAAAATAGTGACGAGTGATCGGAAAAAGTTATTTCCAGTGGGGCCTGGGAGCTCGGGCTAAGATAGAGCGCGTTCGCGGCAGTTTGTCCAACTTCCGTTTCGCACGCACGAATAAATTGAATTCCTCCAAGTTCGGGAATCATTCGGAACCTTTGCCTGGCCGCGCGCGCCGCCCTCGGAAAGCGCGGGGTGTTAACTTGTCAAAGGTAACAGGCGATGCCTGTAATGACCCCGTCCAACTTTTACCAACTCAGCCGCAGCCGCCGTCGACCCTTTTGTTTTTCATTCGGAGAAGATGAATGAGCTGCGAGGAAAATCTTCGAGAAAGTGACCTGGAATTCCTTTCCTCTCGAGTTCAAATATGCGCCCGTAACCGACGAGCCGCAAAATTCTTCATGTTCATTCTACTGGAAAGTCATGTACTAGCTGTCTATTATCGTAAATTTGTATATTGCATTCTTATTTTATCGCTGCAGAAGCACCTTCGATATTCGTTCGCGCATCCGTCAGCTTCGCCAATTCCCTGTTATTGAGTTTACTTCCGGCACCGGATAATACAGCAATTCAATTAATTATTCAGTGCTCGCGATACTCTTTGTGTGGTAATAATTTATACAAAATGCCGCGTTTTGCTTGCGACTCCGCCGACGAGTCCGAGCTAATTAACGGCAATGGATGACTCTGTCGAAACCTCTGAATGCACGTAACATACATAAGGGGTTTATCATGCCCTCCGCCCCCCCTCATTAATAAATTATTAAATTTTCTTTCGCAAGTTCACCATGAGTATCCCAGTCAAGCGTCTCACGCGCGCGAGGCATAATTAGGGTTTCCAAATTAAACATTATAATTAAACTAAATTACCGAGCGCGAGGCGCAAAATAAATTATTCGCCAACGCAGCCGAGCGATATCGATAGAATTATGCGGCTTCCGATACGTGAGGTTATTAAAGTATTCATAGTGCGACTGTTTAATGCGAATCACGCACGATAATTCGTCGGTGCGTAATGCATTTATATTTATGCACGAGAATTGCGCGACAAACGTTCGAAATCAGAGTGAAAGCCACGACTTCTATAAACGGCAGGGTATATGTATACATCTCAAAAGGGCCGCAGCGCCGCTTGAAAATCGCATGTGCAATTCCCGATTCATCGATCTACCTATAAGTAATGAGTCATAACAGACCATTACCATATTCGAACATCAGATAGATCTACGGTCGGAGCGAGGCTGCTTTGGCCGCGGCTCGAGCTCAGTATCGCGAAAATGCGATCAGCGCAAGAGACACATGTTTCTTAGTGGCGAGGAGTGCGATTCGCAGAAGCGTCTCGCCACGCTGCCATTGAATAATACGCGGCCAATGAATCCGCAGAAATGGCGATAGTTATCGTGCATGCGCGCGCCGCGCGCCGTGTCAAGGAGTTTAACGAAGTTTGCAACCCATGATTTACGCTTTCAATTATGAATCTCATATCGGGCAAGGTTGCCGCGCGCCCCATTGTCGATCGATCCCACCTTGTCTTCCAAAGCCCAGTCCCCACACAGACACACACTACACGCACACACGCGTGCCGAGAATTACCGAGCGCCCTTTGAAAGAAATAGTCGCGAGCGCATCCTCTCCGTCATGCAGGCGGCAAAAAGGTGGCCATGCGATCTAGTGGATAACTGAAACAGCCGAGCACCGGCCGATAAGAAAGTCCTCGGTCCCCGAGTCATCTTTTATAATAGATTGATGAAGATTGTCTCTCGACGCGCTGGCCAGTTCGCCGGTCAAATCGCCTCCAACTATCACAATATTCACTCAATGGTCCTCTCGCGTGGCTCTTATTGTAGTGCCAGTAGAGAGTGAGCGCTTCATCCCGGGAGGATCTCGAGATTTTTCAGCGGCGGCTGTCTGGAGATCGGCCTTGATATCATTGGACGGAGCCGAGCGAGTGAGGCGAGCGCTCGCTGGTTGCGCGCGCAGCCGTCATTACGGTGCAGTTCGTATTTATATCTTAATTTACGTGACAATGCGCCCACACTTTTTGTATGGTAAACAGAGAGACGAGTGGAGCCCGCTCGATGAGATACGGTAATAGCGAGTTATGGCGTGACCATGGCCACGAGCTCAGGTTATAGCTCGGCTGAATCGGACGTGCCCGTACAATAGAGAGCCTGGTAGGCGTTCGTTAGTTGCTCTTCAATGGCAGCCACATTGTTTCAGACGCGCGGAACAATGTGCGTTTTCTCTGCTAGGCTGGCCACCCCCTCGATAGCCGGGACCCCCGCTCGCCATTTCCGCCAGCCGTAAAACATAATCCGAGAGTGAATCTGAACCCGCCCGGCATGCTATTTCCTTCGCGAGAGCCATCGGCTATTTACGCTTCGACTCGTCCTGCTAACTTACAACTCTTCGCTCTCCCCTTCCTCGTCGTTTACCTTCCTCTCGATTAATTCCCCTCCTCAAATAATGAACCTAGTCAAACGAAGGAATTCGTCGAAGCAAAGAAACTTTTTGAAAAGTAATTTCATTCCTTATAGTTGGTTGCACTGGGATTTTGAAAGTCATCCGTTCATGTTCCCCCGGGCGGCGATATATTCACGCCGAAGTCCAATCATTCTTTTATGTCATCGTGATCAGCAGGTATGTTGGTAGACGTCCATATCGTCGGTTAAACGAAAATGAATGAGAGGCGCGTAGGGAAGATGGTCGCGGCCTTTCTCTTTCAATGACTTTTACTCGATTATCGTGGCTGCGCGACCTTTTCATAAATCACTGGCGATTCCACGTATCCCCCGACATCTAGCGCAATTCACCGGGCGCATCTGCATATCGGATTACATATAAGCCACAGGCAGGGGTCGCGAGGGGCGAGAGGGGGCGAGCGGTGGAAGGCTGATCGTATGCATAAATATGTAACATTCGAGACGTTTTGCGTTCTCGTGTAATTGGCCGGTTGAATCAGAGCCGTGCGTGCGTGTGCGCTCGCTTCCTCGCTCCCTCGCTCGGCCTCTCCTCTCTCGCAAACTGTGAATGCATGCCAGAGATCGTAGCATATCGCCACGAAGGTCTCTCCCGGAGGCGAGCCTCTCTCGACACCGTGTTCCGGGAAATCATTAAAGCAGATACACTGCTACAAATGTTTCTTGCGAGAGACCCGCCGCTTTTTTTCGCCGGCCTCTCTCTGTCTCCAACCAGCGGATTAACCCCCCAACCCCCCCGACCCCCCTCCACCGTCCGCCGGTGTTATTTGTGCCGGTGAGTTTTTGCCCGGTCAATGTATCTTAATCTGCTGTTCGGATCTTACGACTTGAAGAAGCACGGAAGAGTACGACGCGCGGCTCGAGCGTCTAGGGGCTTAGCCGAGATTTGCCGGGAGTATTTCGAGCGTGCTGTTACGCCCCGAATAGGTATATGAGGGCCGTAGTCGAGGGTATAAAGTAATTCGCGCGATTTATATTTCCACGGCTTAAATTCGAAAGTGTGCGCGCCTGCTGCGGGCTTTCTTGCCAGCCGAGTAAGGAACGAGTCGAGCTTACGCTTACACATGGTGTAAGCACGCTAACGATTACAGGAAGATGCGCCTTCGGCTTCCAGCCGTAACCGGCGGAGAAGTCTCGAAATAGATTTATCTCTTTCCGTGGATTGCGCGCGCTCGGCGATACCGTATTTTCGCGCTTACAAATCCCGGCGAGTGTGCGCTCTTCGCGAAAGCATTAAGAAAGGGAGAATAGCGGAGATAACTGCGAATAAAGAGAGATTCCTTGGTCCTCGGTATCTCGTTCTGCACCAGGCCACAACACCATTTATTAATTATGAGATAATGCTCGATACTGCTTTCAGGGAGCCGAGGGGCTTTAGGCGTTCGCTCCTTATTTAGGAAGTTTTTCATTGTTTCGCCGAGGGGAGTGAGCTCTTAAGATATATGACACCGATTTCCAGACGGCCTGTGTAATCTGAAGAGTAGCTATTAGCGTCCGAGGGTTGAAAACGACGAAAAAAGGCGCGGCAGCGTCTCCTCGGCGGAACCCGAGGGCGAGGACGCCGGGGACGCTCAGACTACTTTGCGTCCTCACTTATTGAGTATTCCGCGAGGAGGGAGAGAAGCGACGGGCCAAATCTTCCCTTTTCTTAGCTTCCCTACGCGGCGTACGTACTATTTACATAACGATCCCCTGTGTTCCTTCTCTCGGTTAAAAGAGCAGGATCGGGGAAGGAAAGGACCTTACGTGCTTCCCTTTCCTAGCGGAGTTTGTTTTACGTCCTTTCACGTATTCTCGAACGAGCGCTTTACGATTCCGTCGGTATTACGGCCATGTAAATCGTAAACCGGCGCAGACTTAACCTTATCGCGCATTTAACTCGAAACAGCCGGGGCCTAGCGAATACTTTGGCCGAAATATCGCTACAAAAGTAGAGCGCGCAGGTGAGGCTGCAAGGAAGAGATGTGGGGCGGGAGGATACATAAAAGTACCCTAAGAAATCTACCGGAAGCCCGATATGTTTACCCTGGGGTTTTCCGCCAGATTGAACCTTAAGGTCCAGGAGGTGAGAACTCCTTCAGCTTACTCTCAGTGATATTCCATCAGGCTTCATCAATTCTCAAGAGCGAGGATCATCAAAAGATGAGAATCGTCAGGGAATTAATTGTGGCATCTAATATCGGGGGCAGGGGGGGAAATTTGGGTATCAGTGAAGTTTAGTTAATCGGGGGACGCACTCCCCGGGGTGATGTTCGAAACTCGGCGTAGACTCGGGCGTATCACGAAGTTCCGCCAAAATTACTGGCCGAGCGACGGCGGCGGCGGCGGAAAATTCATGGAGGTCGTGTGTAGCGAGTTACGGATCGCATTAAGCCATAACTCCGGCATGGCTAACGGTACTCTGTTGGCGGATCGGGCCACGCCGTAAGCAGATATTAGTCGATGGGCGCGTTATTTGCTGGAACATTCATCTTATCGGCTTTAATCCTTGGTAGGCTAGGAGCTCGCGCGCACACGGGGGACGACGCGGCTATACTTTATCTCGCGGCCAATATGAATTACGAGTACGGATTGTCTTGCCGGGGCGCAAACAGCCTTTAACGAGATTTAAATTTCCCCGCGAGATGATACCGCCGAGTCTATTGCACCGGCCCAACCCATATCTGACGCACTCGTTCCACTGTGCCCGCAGTACGTTTTAGCGGTAACGCGCGGATATGATAACACTCGCCCATGCACACCGGCGCACTCTTCGCTGCAACGTTTATCTCCTATTGACTCGGCGCTCCGATCAACCTATGTACGCCGACCATAAATCCCTGTCCCCTGCACTGTGTACACTTCAACTTATCATTGAAACATCGTAGCCCGCACGGCGATAATAAAGCGCCGATGTCCCGATATTAATGAAAATCAGCCAAAACAAATACAACACTTTTCAAGCCGGGAGTCGCTCGTGTGGATTTAGGGGCAAGTAGTATAGGTCCGCGCGTGGTCAGACGGGCGTGGCATATTCTCCCTCGGGGCCGCCTCAGAAAAGATCGAGATTCCTCCGGGCAGGTACATGCTTTACGAGGATCTTTCGACGGTGAATTGAATCGCACTGCTATACAAACTGGGAGATGTCAGGCTGAGTTAACCCAAGAGAAAGAGAATCGGGCGAGGGGTACTTACACAATAAGTGAGAGTCATAGCTGGAGTAGAGCGGAGAGAAAGAGACGGGTAGAGAGAAGAGGAAAGGGCTGTGAATGATGAATGGATCGGCAGGTAACCCGTAATCCAGAAACAATGCGGCGAATGAATAAAAATAAGATAATAGCAGCGGTGTATATGCTGGTCGCGGTTCAACGAAGAGAGGAGAACTGAGTGTTGCATGCGATGTACTTCGTGAGCTGATCCTCCTAGGCTTCCTTTACTTATTGCCGCCCTTTCCTTTGTTCCCCGCTCTCTATGTATCTTTTGTCTTCGACTCCGCTCGGATATCACGAAACGCACGAGGAGCACTGTGTTCCGCGCCGAAGAATAACACCTAGTTACTGGCAACAGGATAATTGCGACAATTTACTGGATATCTGTGTTAGCGCAAGAGATGAATTCATCCTTTCAATGGGAGATCCCTACTGTTGCAATTATTGTAAATACGCTTACCAGTCTTCAATCCCCAGAATTATCATTTCAATCTCAATTCGATGATATGTTATTCGATTTGCAGTGCAAAACACACAACACGGCAGAAGTTAGTGAAACATTCGCTAGTTTTCGTCGGCTATGACAATGAAGATGACGTTCGATATTTTTTGCAAACAAGCCACCGTTGCAGCTTGCGCACCAGTTCGCGTTACCCTCGCAATGCAAATGCAATTCCAGCTCTGATATGGGAATTTCACGGTTACCGTCCGAAATTCAAATTTATTCCGCCGCCAGCTCGCCCCCTGATAAAGACGCGCTCCGCCAACTAGCAAACTAGTACTCTCGGAATTACGAACCAACACTGCCGGCCATAAGTTTGAAACACCTTAGTCAGACACAATTATCAGTCAGATGGAGTCCGAGCGACTGGCTAGGAGAGGCCCCAACGAAATACCTATTTAGAATTGTTGCCCGGTTAAACTTTACACTCATCTAAACATTCCTGCATTCCACAATTTCACGGACGCCCTTTGTTCTAGTGAGAATGAACACGGAGGCTTTAGAAGGCAGAGCTTGAGGTTCTTGTGGAGGCCGCAGGTTTCCATAAAGCAGAGTTCCGTATCTATCCGGGCTGCGGCGATCGGTTAAATTTTTCTAGACTAATATCAGCCCGAACGCGTCTTCCCCGCCAGGCATACAAATAATCGCGGCCTCGCTCGACTCTCCTATCAATTCCGCACGCCTTTCACCCGCGGCTAGGAAAATCAGTGCGAACGTTACGGGTAATGCCATATTGCCGCGGCTCGTTCCTAGCTAAGTACTGCGGGAGGGCTAACCCGATCACAGGCCGCTCGACGCCGCGATGATTTTCAACTGGCAGAGATTATTAAAATCGACGCGGGATTTCAGCCCGGCGAAAAGTGGCGACGCCACGCTTCGGGGGATCCCTCGGTTTATCGGGATTGAGATCGCGACACGCTCGATTGCTACTTTCTGTTTGAGCATCGGCTTTCTCGTGTGTACCCGGGTACATACTTACAGGCCTCCGAGCGGTAAGGATGTGGATTAGGACGTAAGCCGAACTTAACTAGTTGCCCTTGGTATTCGGGGATCACCGTTAAACAGGTTTAATCGTTAATCGTGATTAGAAATTTATCCCGATAGCGAGAGCCCACCAATTACCCGGCTAAACTCCAATCTTCCTTCATCGATATTTGGAGTATAAGTAGATCATAGCGGTATCCGATTATTGGCAGAGTTAGTTGATATTATTTAACTGTTATTTCTTCTTACTTTATTGAAGAAAACCTGGCTGACGCAGCGATCTTTGGAAGGGACTGGAAGCGCTTTCGAAGCTTCCTTTGGTCGGCCATTCGCTATTCCATTCCAATTATTCAGCATCGTTGCATTTGAATATATCTCGATACATACTTAAACTAGAAGCCGGCCGCGCCACTGACAACCTTGGAGACTTATACTTTCTGCGATTCAGGGGAACTACCACCCCCTTTCTCTGCTTTTACTTGCTCCCCTTCATTTAAAACGAACGAGCCCAGCGCGTCCTTCTCCCGTTTCCAGTTACGCTCGGCACACCAAGTCGGCGTTGCCTTCCCGAATTCGACCGGCACCCTTCTTCCTCCTCCAGGATGGCGTATAATTGGCCCGAGCAAGATTAAAATTCTAGCCGCTACAGGACTTTTTCAAATTCAGCCTAGTATAAAGAGCCTTCCTTCCTTTCTTCGGAGGGAAAGAGAGAAAAATGAGGGGTGGGAGAAGAGGGTGGTGAAAAGTATGACTGGTAAAAAGTATAATTGGAGCGGCTGGATAATTCTGTCGGGAGGCTCTCGTTAAGATTCTCTCTTAATGTGCTACTCGAATTGCAAAATTCTCTCACTGAGCTCGAACGAATCCATCCCTGAATTGAAGGCGGCGGCAGAAAGGAAGGATCGTCTTAATCTATACATTCTCGCCCACCGTCTCCCTTACGTGGCTTTTCATTTTATTGGAATAAATAGATGTCGCGAAATAAGAATGATCTTTATTAAGTTTCATGTTCATTATGTATATTCTTGTACTTTGGATTAGTATGATTATCACGTCGATTAGATCTATAACACTCGAGTGGTCTTTAGCAGAGTCCTCGTTGCTCCATTCTCAAAGCAGTTTCCATGGATGTCTCATCCCAGATGTCGGATTCAGGGGCGAGTTATTGGTCCGGGACACGAAGATGCCGGGAGATTTCCCCCAGGACGCCGCCTGTAATCTTACCCGCCTTGTAAAATTTAGAAGGCTGCCGATCCAGTCGGCGTTTCCTCGTTCGAGGCTGCCAAAGTTTTTCGAAACTGCCTCTTCAGCTTGTCGACGGCGATAGGTTGCTCTTGCACGATATTACTTTATTGCGGGGAATTCTGCTACGCTCGCAGCCTCCTCCGTCCAGTTCTCATTGAGTCGCAGGCGGGATATGCTCTCGCTATCTCCGGCCGAGGCAGTCAGGAAAAGTCGAAAACTTCCAATCAGATTTGTACCTGTCGCCGCGTGGACGAGAAGTGCGCCTGGTTAGATTGAACTTTTTAGCGGTAAGTAAATTAGCGCCCGTTGAATTAGCATTTCCATTATTATCCGCGGCAGCGTCGGGGCGCACTAGGGGGGCGTAAAACTTATACGACTCTTACATACCTATACTAAAACTTCAGCACCCTGATTTGAATTTCTTAAGTCCGGCCATCTCCGCCGCGGTAGGAATTTCAGTTTAGCAGAAAATAGAAAGCACCCCGGGGCGGCCTGGCAAAAAATTAAAGCGGGGACCGACTTAATTTGAAACTGCTAGACTAGCCTTTCGAAACGAGCAAACTTCTCAGTTTCCACCTCTTCGGTTCATTCGGGAGGACGCCGCTCCGAGAACAAACCGCAGCGTTGTGTCATTGTCCTCCCAAGTAGTTGCTCAAGTACCAGGGCGTCTATGTACTCCTCGTTGTCTATGTACACAGACACTTGAGCATAAAGTTTCATACCATTTCACTTTCGGCAGTGGAGATAATTCATTCAAAGGATTCAAGCGCCCCCACTAATTACGCCTGTGATTTCTCCCATTATTTTCCAGACCACACCGCCGGATTAGAGAGTCTGATAGATATGTATTTTAAGTAGATACTTACTCCTCGATAAGACGTTACGCGGCGCAAACGAGTTACGGTTTTCCACAATCCTTTACGCTATATCAAGCAGCTCATCTTCTATTAGCCGTAGGGAACGGCGAGTGTGATGCAAAGGGCGGCTACTCAAGCTTCTCGCCCCGCAATTCGAGACGATCGGATCGATCGGCACCTGGAGACCCTTAGTCAGAGCCTGCTAGTTAACAGAGCCTCCGACGTAATTCATCGATCTAGCGACGCGCGACCGTGCTCCACGGGAGATATCGACGCTCTCCGAACATTCTCCACGGATAGCGGGCTTCACAGCAATCTCGAGTAACAGGAGAACCAGCAGCAGCGGCCTTTGTTCCAAGTGTTCCGATAGATTCCCGCCTCTCCCCCGTCCATTTTTCCCGGGCCTTATCTTATCGCGGGGAGATGGATCGCTGCTTCGTGCGGCCACGGCAAGTAGGTGCCGGCCAATTGGCATCGCCGAGTCGATCCATTATCACACCTGGAAAGAGTTGCTAAACAACCTTCCCATGACATCTGGGCCCAAGTAAATCCATAAGCTCTCTCAAGTACGAATCCAAGCATCAAACGGCGGAGGACGAGCGGCGGTAAAGGACGGGGCCTTAGAGGCCGGCGAGTGAGCGGGCGCGCACGGCATTCATGGCAGCGCGGGATAATTTCTCGGCCTCTAACAATATCAAGTCACTATGAATTGGCCCATGAATCTCGGCGGGAGTGTTTATTCGTGTGACGGCGGCGTAACTCTCGCAGATTTAGTGCGTTCGTTGAGTACGGCCGAGAGCGGGACCAGGAACGACCGGATGCCGAAGCCGCGTGCCCGGAACCGGTTGCTATTGCGCCTCTACCGCGATTCGGCTTTAAATGCTGTTTACTGCTACACACGGCCGATTGCTAGTCGGCAGCCACTCTCAATTGCTCGGACGAGCCTCGTTCTCCCGGCGCTCGTTCTACCCTCTCAGTCGGTTGCCAAGGCAGATTGATAAGATCAGAGACCCCGTGAATTTCAGTACCGCGGTTAATCACGCTCCTCCCATTCTCTCCTATCTCCCTTTCTCCCCCCTCTCCCTCTCCCTCTCTCTCTCTCTCTCGCCTCTGTTTGATCGTCCTCTCTCCAGTCTGTTAACTATCGTCCTGCAACCTGTAAAACGACCACCCGAACCTCTTTCACTCTAGTTGATCACCAGGGAGTACCGGCGTGGAATCATCGTTATTTTACGCTCTGGGATCGTCCGTCGGGAAGCTTTTGGTACATTCGAGATGTATATGTAGACACTGTGTAATTCAGTTGATCTCGAGGGCTGTGTACCCCCGCGCTGCCGACCGCAAGCATCCCCGACGTCGCATCCCCCGGTGAAGGACTTCCCATGGCGGCTGGCGTTTCAGGCTTCAGGGAATTTTTTGCCCGCCGAAACCACCTTCACCGCCAACGCCGTCTGTCGCTCGTAGAGGAAGCTAATGGTCGACCGCATCCGAAAGCACCAACTTCTGATCTAACTCGTACTTTCACGTACATACCTGCATATGTATATTCGGCTACCTATTACTGGACCACACGGCTCCTCTCTAATTTGTCTACTCTGGAATATTTCTAAACAAAACGAGTGATGCGATCGCATGCTTAGCCGGCGACTTCACGGCACAGGGCTTTCAGCATCATCAACTACCGAGGGAATTTCGGGCGGCTGCTGTTAACATTGAAGAAGATTAGATAGAAGTGGACTTTGAGGGGGGAGATGTGTGCGGGACCAAGAAATGCATATACTTAATGTGTGATTTCTGAAAAGAACCAGCAGCGGAGCGCTCGCTCGCAATCTCGGCAAACGTAGGAAACGCCATTGACAATGCTAATGGGCATCCCTTCCACGAGGAGTTTTATGTCGCCGCCTATTGTGCGGTCCTTTATTTACAATGATTACCGCTCTTTGTGGCAGTCGTTCTCCTTTATACGACGCGGTATCATCAAAGCTCTCGCGCGCACACTCCCCATGAATAGAAAAAGCTGTGCTTTCTGATGCGAGCCCGTGTGCACGGGCTCCTGCTCCACTAAAGATCTCGCCTTCCAAGATCTCGTAAAGCGAACGTGCGCAGTTGCGCACACACCACCGACCCCCCGCCTCTCTATCTCCATGCAGCATCTTTACATCAAAGCACAATGCACTCCTTTCCCGGATTACATACCGCCGAAAGTAATTGCTTTCGACCCGCATAAAAGAAACTTCTCCTTTCGCAATTGTAATCTCCGGCGAATCCCGACGTATTCGCCGTAGAAGTGCGGGATCTGTGTTTCCATAGTTCATGCGGGGAGTATGATAATTCGCCAGTTACAATAATTCCCGATTAGCGTGATCCGCGTGGGTTCCTACCGTGCACGCTATAAGGGCGCCTTTCGTGAAAGTGCGGGTGTTAATTCCTTGATTAATATTGATAGTTCCAGCTAGTAACAGCCCCCGGAGAGCATAACGAAGTAACAGTTCCTAGCTAGTACCTACCTACCTAGTAAACTCGATAGCCCGTAGGGAGAGTGTCGGCTACTGGCCAACTATATAATGCCCGATGAATCCTGGCGTATAGCGAGCATTATTGAACCCTCATGAACCCCTCGACGTGTATCTCTAATCCGACTGAGTCAGTGCCCGCGCCAAAGAGAAAACTCCAGATTGATAACCGCGTGGTCCAATTAATTGCGTAACACCTGAATAATTCTTGTAATCCATATAACGCATGCTGTGATAGCGATGTTAATGAGGACATAATTTATTTTATAATGTGAATCGGCGCGGTGGAACGAGAGTGAGAGGGACAGGGGGCAGGGGGCAGGGAGCATCAGGACCCATCTAGTATCATGCGACTAATTCATTACGGTTCGCCGGATGACTTACTACCAGTGTGTTAGCATGGCCAGCAGACATATGCCTGTGTGTGCATAGGTGAATTCATGTATCCACTCATTCATGAACTGCCTTCTACAAACACGTCCAGCTACTCAATGGATACATCAATTGTCATCAGTCTCGGGCAGCGATCCTGCGAGCGGCTAGTGAATCTGTCAATTATTCGAGTTATTTGTCAGTAGCGGGCGGGAAAGTTTCGCAATGATAAAGGTGAGTATTTCGAGATGGCTCCTACTGGTGGAAGTTCTTCCTGGAGCGAGGGTTCTTCGTTCGTTTCCCCGGGGCAATAACGTGTGGTGGCACGTTACGAGACGACCCACTGGTGTCTTCGGAGTTAGAGCACCCACGAAGGGAGCCGCAGCGACGGGTGAAGCACGTGAGCCCATCGCCAGCGCACGTTTCCCCGTGTGAGTTATGGCACATTGTTCCATCCCCGAGGTACCTGCGGGTTGCAGCTTAGGGGCCCGAATCGCTGGGAGAAAAGGTGTGGAAGAGGTTGAAGGAGACTGGGAACACGATGATTCCTGGTGGGAGCGACATGGGGGAAACCATCATGATTCTTGGCTGGAGCCTTTCGGCAAGACTCACGACCCCATAACCCTCGACTAGATCATTGCTACTAGAGTTCGATACTAACGAGCACCCGTCGCCTAACGGACTGAACCTCGCCGTCTTCTATTGGTCGGCTTGGAATCAATTAGACTGCGGAATTCTTTTGAGCAAGGTTTATTACTCGACGGACGCACGCTAGTGCGCGAGGATAATTTATTTTGAGCGGACGATTCTTCGTTGGGAGTAGATTCAGCTGTCCGCAGTGCGGCCGGGTTTAGATTCCTGGTTAAATGTTTGGTCGGTTAGTTGGTTGGACGGTCGACCGGTTGTTCCTGCTGGTCGACCGGGGCATTGGTAGAGAGCGAGTAGATGCATGGCTGAATGGATTGTGTGCGTGGCGAGTAGTGTTCGGGGCATGGATTCGTCCTTCCTTCCTTCCTTCCTTCCTGCGTGGGCTTCCATCTGTCTTCGTACGTTCGTACACCAGTGCCATTTTACATTGGCCATCCCTTTCGTCCGCGGCTGCCGCCGACTCTCCACTTCCTCCTGCCCATGGGGCCTTCGCGTTTACGTGCAATTCGTCGCAGGAACAGCTTTATGGCGGCCCTGATTTATCGCCCTTAGTCGGCTCGTACATAAACATCAATCAGACCGCACCGCCAATGTATGGAAAGATCCACTCAGCTCTTTAACCGCGCGCAACCCTTGGTTATAACTTTTCACGATACCTCCAAGACCTCTGATCATTACGTGCTGACTTTGTGTACTTACATTGGATGCTCGCCTCAAAGCCACGAGGATACTTAACGTATACTTAAGTTTTCCTTTAAACAAATTGCCTTGTAAATTATATTTACGCAGTATACATTTATAGCAGCCTAGTAAAAACTGTAAATTGTACATCTTGTAGCATTTAGTACTAACTACCAACTTAATAATCAACACTGTAGAGTTGTAGATTGGAACACTGGAGAATGAAAACGATGTACAAGCACATGTAAGCTATTACGTGTCAGCTATTTTAAATCGTGGCAGGGGCACGCATTCATTCCAATCGCAAGGAAATGAATCCTCAGCGAAGCACGGTGATCCCAGGCGTACATAATTAACGCAATCGCAAGATAAACGATGATAGTCACAGCAATTTAATATCGGGGCAGTGGCACGTGGGCGAATCGAGCGGCCATAAAATCTCCCGTTAACTCAGGCCTAAACGAACAATGGAGCCAGCAAAAACAATGCTGGCGACTAGAGGCCAGGCCTTAAAAGCCCAGTAAATTACGATCGTCCAGAAAAATGCGTGATATAGTCATTGGGTGGTCATTAGCGACAATCCGGGCTCGCACCAGCTGTGAGCCGTTAGAGTGAGAAGCGACGAAGGAGTGGGTAACGCTAGAGTAAGAAGGATTCAGTGGGTGGGAAAGAAAGGAGGGCTGGCTATAAAGAAAGAGAGGAAGAAAAAGAGGGGTGGCGATGTACGGTATAGCCAAGCGGAGCGCGGACCGTACTCGAAAGGTGCTTCGCTACTTTAGCGCCGTTTTCCTTTTGTTTCTCCGATGAAAAGATAGAGTCTGTCAAACCTATCTCGATATTTCATCGCAGTCGACTTTAATTAACTCCGCCACTCGATATATCGCGATGAGAGAATACCCACTGTTTTTTCTCCCCTGGCAAGCGCTATTAGATTATGCGCCATCGAATATCCCTGTCTCTTTCAGTGTTTTCGTCCAGTGGATCATGACGAGGATCACTCTCGAAATAATGCTAGCCAGGCCACACCCACAACGCACTCCCGCTGATACTATCTCGATCTGAAACCCGCGCGTTTGATCTCGCGCAGTGGCTGGCCAATGAGAAGGAATACTAATTCGAAACCGCTAGTCGGATTTGCGGTCCCTCTGTGTACTTTTGAGGCTTCTGAGCCGCGCGCGCCACTCATGCTAATGATCTTCGAGTCCACGCTTCGTGGAATAGTTCTCGGTGCTTTAAGAAGAGACAATGGAGCCTGTTGTGTCCCCGGGAAAGAACGAGGAGAGCGGAGCCGCCGAGAAAATAGCAATCGATTCCTTTTTTATCATTGAGCCGCAGCGAGCAAACTTTCCACCGCCCGTTCCGATAAACTTTCCTAATCGGATTTCTCGCTCCCTGTACTTCACCGACCGGAAAACCACCGAGCTTTCCGGTAATGTACGTAGACTCTTTGCGACAGGATGTAATGAGGGTGTTACAGACTATTCCGATAATTATATGGTTTATCATGTCCGTGGGTCTAGTCGAGTTCTTTCGACACGGGATAAAAAGGATCGGGACAGGCTTCAGCGAACACGATTACTCTTTCTTCAGAGTTCTCAGTCATCAGTTGGAGCTCCGACGATACATAAGTGTCACTAGACGTTCGAGAGGCGGCGGCACGAGCGTAACGTAACATCAATAACATTACCCTTGGGGAGTTCGAGAGTGGAAGTTAATGGAGCAATTCGGTCGATTTATATGACCACTTGGGCGATTTTGATTTTCGTATTGTGCTCACGGCCTCGCCGTCGCCGCGCGCTCGCATTAGTCTCCGTGCGGCGAGATAGAGCGGCGCAGTAGGGCTTCAGGTGGAGTACAACAAAGTTGGAGTAAAGGGGAGGCCGAGGCATAAATAGATCTGGCCGAGTCCATATGCGCCGCGCTCTAATCCACTGATAACGAGCAGACGTCCGACACGATGGTCATACCGATGACGTAAATCACGCAGGATGAAGCGTAATTGCATGTCCGCCACGCCTTCGCCGCGGCTTCTTCCTTAATGCATCTGCGCGCCTCTCTCTCTCCCTCTCTCTCTCGACCCGTATATATATGAAGATGTGCGCGCCGATAAGGTGAACGTGCGACTTATTTATGTATTGCTTTCCACAGTGGGGAAAAGTCCAGCTGGTGCACTTGGCGACCGCCGCCCGTTTGCTATTAGGTCGTCGCGTGTACTGTTAATTAAAGTGATAAAAGAGATAACTGTCAGTGCAGGCGAGAGTAGCCTGCTATCGGGGATTTGTATTTTATTGCCCGAGATCCTGCTTGAAATATGTTACCCCTGGCAAGCTTTATAGCTTTCCATTTGAGGAGTTGCTTTACTTATTACTCAATTAGCCCGCCGCCTATCTTAAAGTTCGAGCGCGCGAAATGGTATTGTCCCTTCTGTAAATTAGCGGGCTCTTCTCCAGCAAGCGTTCCTTTCGCAGATAAATTAGTCATGATATTACAACCACCACTGAAAGGTAGACCGGCTTCCGAGGAAGTTAGAATTCTGTCTGATTTCGAGTAACGAGGAACCAGTTACTCAAAGCACCATGGAATATTCATAAAGCAGCGTGTTTTATTCCGCCTGTGCTTAAGTAGCTAGATTCTGTGATTTATTATTTAAGCTCTTCTTCGATATTCGTACATGTCGTGTGCTCTAAATTGATACAGCACCGCACCACGATACCTCAGAAATACTTATAGCCGAGGTGTGTTCTACTCTCGGTTGAGCTTTCATTCAGCTCACACTGTGCTCACCATATTAAACAAGCCCGGCAAGTGGACTTTCCTTTCCCGCTTCTCGCTGCTTCAAGACTGGTGGCATTGTGCCGGCGTTCTGAATAGGCCTTGTTTAACTTAGCCCGCTTTAAGTTTGTTAAAGTTCCACTCATTGTCAGCGTAACAAAGGGAAATTTCAAAAGCTGTTCCGTGCCGATTCGCAGCCCTCTCGCTCCCTCGCTCGGCCGCCCTGCCACCGGCAACTCCTGTCGCTCCGGAGCCTCTCTCCGCCGCGTTTCAGAAGCGATTTTCACGCCCCCGGTGGAACGTCAGTTTTCGGGAAGCTCGCTTCGTTCCGCGCGGATCTTCCGGGAGAAGAGGAGAGCCTGTCGTGTCCCGGGGGCAAGCGGCCCCGATGCTGCTTCCAGTTCGTTACTGGCGAGCGGGGAGAATTCCGGCAGCCGGTGCCGCTCGAACTCCAATAAAGGGCGAGGTTCCCGCTATACATATATATAGACGATGTACAGCGTACTTTTCAGGAGGGCGAGTGTGGGCGCACTTGTGCGTGTGTGCCACGGGTGCGCTGGCGACGCTGAGGGATTTCATAAGGGACCCTCGCCGATGTAATCTCCTCTGTAAACACGTGGTTGAACGTGCCTTTATAAGGCCCTGCTACTTTATACCGCGGTCATTCCCCTGGACCAATGGGGAAAAGCCGCTTCGGATAACGCTTATCACGCGAGACTAATCAACTAACGAGAACGAACTCATGACTCCGCCCAGGTTGATTTCCCTCGATGTAGAATTGAAGATTCCTTCGTGTCAACCTTCTGTTTCCACTCGAGGCAGCAACCGGATTTCGGCGGGGTATTGCATCGCCAGTCTAATACCGTTCCTTATAATTGATAGCCCTTAACTGTGCAGCACCCGCCTTAACAACGAGTATAATGTGCGGGTACGTACTACATAAAGATAACGTTCATTAGTCGGCATTATTGAGAGGCAGTCGATGGTCTCTTGGAGGAAGGTTTAGCGTTGAGGAGGCGAGTGGAGTGGTCGCGGAGAAATTGGTAGCGTGCCATAATCTTCCCTCCTAATCCACTTACCGGGGCATCAATTCCCTGTATCAGACTCATCCCCATTAAAACGCGTCCTCGTTACGTAATCGCAATTACGGTTGCGTCCATCGGCTGGTAGCGTAACTGGAATGGACTATGTGCTGAGTGCATGTCCACAGTCAAATGAAGTCCACACTCGAGCAGCGGCAGGAACGGCAGTGGAACAGAGCGGGGCAGTGGGAGCGTGTGTCTACTTGACTACGGGAACGAGGCTCTGCCACACACCGCAAGGGCACACAATGCCTGATTAAGCCGCTTCCAAGCATTTGCAGTGTCCACGCTCTCCGCTGTGCGTTTCAATCCGGGCTGCCACCCTCGCCGTATCCTAAGGACACGCGCGGACACCTCATGCTGCGTCCTCCCGTCCTCGCCGAACCAACCGACCGATCTCTCTCTCTCTCCCCCTCTCGTTTCCCTCGGAATTTCCATGTCGCCGCATCGCAACATGCCGTGCCAGCCGGATATGTAAGTTTGCGACTTATGACAGACTCGAGGGGGGCAGCGTGACATGCGCCGGGCATAGGGGCGATTCGCCGTGATCGCATAATTAAATCCGGCCAAACAATGCCGCGTTTGTTCCGGGCTGGGAGAGGTGGGAAGAAGCCAGGAGACACGAGAGCTCTCTCTCTCTCTCTCTCTCGGCGCAAAGGGCGAGGCGGCCGGCCCAGCCAGACACACACGCCTACATGGGGACAGTGTGCGCGCAAGAACAATGCTCCGCGAGGAGGACGGATTAAATGGCCGAGGATCCAGGGCCAACGGTATCTGCCCGCTCGAAATTGCCCTTGTGACGGATGCAAAGCAGCTTTCACCTTCCTCGCTGCCACACACATTGTCCTTGCGCGTGCAAATATCGGGTTATCGAAAAACCAACGCTCGCCCCGACACTCGCGGTATCAGTATTTCAGTGGTGAAAGGAATTTTCGCGATATCGTATTTCCCGTTCGTTCATTAACGGTTATTAGAAGATATTCAGGGTCAGTCGATGTACGGTTGTCAGTCGATTACCATTGCAAAGACGGGATAATGTTGCCGATAAGGATTAATAATAGACACGACATTCCACGGAGTTCTTGATTGAGCGCATCCGCAAACAATAGACATGTATTTCTTACCGATGTCAAGTCTGACCTCAGTGGACACGTAAACAGAAGTTTCATTACCAGTCAACGTACTTCGAGTGTCGCGTTGACGTGGTCATGTTACGCAACGGTGCATTATGGCCTTGTCCTTGCCCAGGTGTACGCGCAAAGGTAAACTGTCCAAGGTAGGCCGGCGAGTGCGTGAGTCTATCCATTACCCGTGCCACACGTCACACACGTGCCCCATAACAACCAAACTTTCCCATACAGTTTGCTCGCGTGCAACTTTTTTCGCCCTCTGAAAGTTGGAGTGGTTTACGATTGGGAGATTGCGGTATCTGATTTTATTAGGGTTTGCCGTGCTTTCGATCGTTTGTTAAGAGCGTTCTGTCGGTGATGGTATTCTCCATTAGGGAACATGATAATCGCAATGTGTTCCCTGCCCAGACAGATGCTACCAGCGAGCGAGTCCCTTGACTTTCGTACACAACGACCTCCGCGTCGTGCCCCGTAGCCGGCGACGATAGGCCGAGATTAATAAATAATCATTAGCCGGCAATAAATAGTCCAGGTGTTCGAGAGTCGCTGGCGCACGGCTGTCCCTCTAATTATTAATGGGGAGAAGCTGCGTCCGCTCTCGTGAGCAGCTCGGTGGACCGCACGTGGGGAGAGAGGACGAGAGAGAGAGAGAGGGGAGAGCAACACTCTCTCAGCTTTGAGCTGACGGAGAATTTATGATTGCCCTATCTGGATCGCTCTTCCACCCGGCGTGCCGCGCCTTCGTTCTCGCTGACCAGTAGCACGGTTAATAACTCACATCGCCTAAAGCGGCAAACTCAAATTCGTTTAATTGGCTTAAGCACTAGGCTCGGCACGCTCGCGCGCTTCATTTGAAAGGTCAGGTGGGCGCGACATAATTATAACGCAAGCTTAAACTCCGATCGCTGTATCTAGTCGAGCGGATGATGACTGCTTTATGATAAATACGCCGGTGTATGAATTACTTTGTCGACGCCAGTGAGCTGAAATAGACGTCGACCCAGTATTCGCCTTGAATAAATGACTGGTGCCTGAAACTCGGTTTATCTTCCAGACATATAGCGGTGGGATAGTCTCTCACGGGACTAGTGGTTCTTCCATTACTGTTATTAGAATCGAAATTTCACTTCGCCAAGTCCGAATATATCGAGCGAAAGAGTTATGGGACTCGTATCAACGATCGATTCTGAACAAGCGTTCGCCTCGAGGCTTTAAAATCAAAGAGAAACAGTGGGAAAAAATGCGGGACGCCAGGTTTCGAGAAGTGTTTTGTGCGAGGCTATCGTGAAAAGTTGTCGCGAGCCAGGATAAAAGGCCGAGATTATGCCGGCGTGCACTTAGGTGGTGACCTTAGAGTGCAGCGCCGTCACTATTGTTAGCGCGGACATAATGGATCCGCGTTACTTCCAGTAAATCTGAATACACAACGCCTGTATACATCTCGGCGACGTGGCATTCGGCATTTTTCGCCGGCCAAATACGAACAAACGCGCCACGCTGAATCCGAATCAGGCATTATGCGCTAACAGCCAGACTCCCGGCTTGTAACCCGCGTACCGGGAGCTATAAGTATCCGGACTACCATTCCGCAAATCCCACATATTACTTCACCGCGGAGAAATGTACATATGTACTTTTATGTATTTGTAGCTACATACAAGCTCTGACAGAAGCTCTGCCTGGATTTATTCTCCACGGTCCTTTTGGAGAAGACAGATTAGGTGTGGAAGCAAAGACTCGGATTCACTCGAATTAGTATACGGTATTGCCTTTCTCCGAATCATTATTTCTCAATATCTGATCATTTGACAATTATAAAGGGAGCTTTTTGGCAGAATCTGAAAGCAACCACTAATTCCCACCGAAGGGAATCGAGAAATTTGGTTGTTTTGATTCAGAGAATGAGACTGACTCATTGAGAAGGGAGTGGTGGAGAGTGGTTCGGCTAGGAATGAGGAATTTCGCTATTTAGTTCCAACCGAGGAATGCGACTCTTGAAAACGGAGAATTCGATTAACCCCCTCGAAACGCGGAATTAGGCCAGGCATTTAGATTGGCTAACGTCTGTTTCCTGGATCGTAGGCTCCGCTTCTAAAACCGATTTCGTCTAGATTCGTTCATTAAAAGAGGCTGTAAAGTAATAGCGGAGTGATATCGTCCCTTAAATCATCTCCATAAACTCTCCGAGTGCGACAAAGCTCAGCGGCGCTGTCTGGTCGTTAGATTATGGGCATTATTGGAATTCCGCTCTGGTGGGGTTGGTCGTTTCTCCAGACATCATAGAGCAACGCGAAGCCTCCGACGATTTAGTGGAGTGCAGTCACGATCCACCTAGAAAATATGCTACTAAAGTAGACCATTAAATTCACCCTACATCTGCCGCCAATTGTCGGCGTGATTCACGAGCACACATACACAAATATACCGCTTCCGTCGAATATTCCCTTTTATTCCATGAATATCTAGAACCTCCATACACTATACGCCAGCGAACAAGTAACGAACGCGCATGACAATTAGCTCTGGGTCAAACAGTTTGGGGGATAATAGGAAGTTTGTTGGTAGTTTTTGCGAGCCGCTGTTTATGCTTGATCACCTTTGGCCCTGGAACCCGCCGGAGTCAAGGTGACACAGCATTTGCGAGTAGCCAACACGCGTCAGTCTTTATCTCATGTAAAAACGACACTTCGCCGGAGTTACAGATAACGCGCGGTTGCCCTAGTTAAGGTCCGCCGGGATTATAATTTATGAAGGTGTGACCCCTTTTTGCGGTGGCGCGAGCAAAATGGCCGATGCCTCTGGATGCAAATCTCCCGGCCTGTCTTATTACGCTCCACCCATTTATCTCGGCTTTCCATGGACTCTTTTAAAGGACGAGGCTCCCGGAAAACTGTTCATTATTTCCATCAGCCTCGAGGATGAAGGACTCAGGTGCATGTGGAATCCGAGGAGATCCGGCTGATATTAGCGAGTCAAGTCTTCTACGTCTCGTGGTAAACCGGTAAACGGGATACAAGCGACGTGCGCACGTCTATCGAGCATATTTCGTAAAGTGATCCATTTTCCGCCCGAACCGCCAGATGGGATTAAGGGCGCGTGGGTGCATTTCCATTTGCCAGCGCGTGGATACTTTCGGTGGTATGTATTTCAAGACGTTAGTCAGAGAACCGGAGCACTGTGAAGGCGAGAACTTGGCACGAACCGCCGTGTTTAAAGGGGTGGGTGTCGTCGTGTTAATGACTACCCGCCTACCCGAGACATGAACAAGCGTCATGCTTCCACACGTGATTGTGGCCGGGTTCCACATTCTAGTGAAAATTACACTCATATGCTTGAAAACAATTCGAGATGCGATGTAGATAGATTGAACGAGCAATCCTCTGACATTTTTTGGAATTCAATTTGTCAAAATAGACTGTAATTGGAACAGCACATTTTCCATTTAGAATGATAATGAGAATTTTCACGTAGCCAACATGTGTTGGGGCAACAAACAAGCGCTCTGTACGAAAAATAGAATAATCGTGGGCTATTTAACGATCACTTTTTCCTGCACGCGGAAAAATATGGAGAGAACTTTAAATATTTGATTAGCTGGAATGGTGAAGCGTACGCTCCAGCCGCTATTCCCACAGAAAATGGCTTCTTTTCATAATTGTTTGCATTTTAATAGCAATCCCGTTCGCTCTCCTTCCACATAATATGTCATAAGGTGTAATTAAATACGCGGAATTGCTTTTTTGCGCTCTCGTATCAAGTATCCTTTCTCTAGGGCGCGCGCCGGCCTGGCCCCCTGCGATTTCCGTAAAGAGAAAAGCTGAAACACGAAACTTATAATTCTTCGTTAGAGAAGTCTAAGGCTGCACTAATAGGCAGCGCGTACAGTCTGGAATTTTAATGTAACTAGATACTGAGAGAAACTATTTTGACTTTATGTTTCTTAAATTACTAACAGCTGCGCCAAGATATCCAATTCTCCGGAGGAAGTAGAAATTGAATTAAATATATTATTGAAATATAATATAGTTATCGTTGAAGTGCTATTATCAGTTTACGGCAATAAAGGTGGGGTTTAATGAGGATATTAGCACATTTCATACTTGTAGTCGAATATCGTCGATGGATTTCACGAAATCACTTCAACGAGAATCCGAGCATGTTTAACACGATTTATTCGATTTAAATAATTCAAGCAGGTGCCAAAGTACACGGGCCAATCCAAGACTTCTCAGCAAATTTAATCGTCGGGAATCAGGTTGATACCTTTCGCTAATTGGTTCCGTTTCTCGCTAAAGTAAGTACGCAATAATGTCAAAGCTGAGGCTCTCACCCCCCGCCCTTCCACTTTCCCTTCTCCAGCCCCACAGCGTCTCGCCATCGGGTAAATTGGCGTTGGGAAGGTGCAGGCTTGTTTCCCACCGGAGATTTCGGATATTTATTATTTAATTACACGTTTTAACTGGTACATTCGTCAGGCAAAAGAGGTCCTTGTCGGAGTAACCGGCTGAAGTGAACTGTGCGCATTGCACTCTATCGAGCAACATACCTAATTTGGTTCGCTTCAAGTAGCGCGCGCCGAAAGTGGTAGAAATGTATCGCCGGTATTTCGCACTGGCTCCACTCTGCCGCCGGTGCATTCAATCTAGAATTAGAATTAGCTCACGCGAATTGAACTCGCTCATCAATGCGGACTCCCGCAGTTACCGAAAGCTCTATCGGTTCGATCTGCATTCAACTTAGAATGTATCCAGTGATGCGGTGAACAAGTTGCGCACTCGGTGCATAGAATTCCATTCCTCTTTATCCGGGAAACTTGATCCGTGTGAGCCAAAAGAATGGAAGCGGCGAGAGGACGAGGGCGGGTGGGAGAAAAGGAAAGGGGTAGAGGAGGGTGGAAGAAAGAAAGAAAGAAAGAAAGAAAGAAAGAAAGAAAGAAATCGTGGAGTAAGTAGCGAGTTCGATCGACGATAAAAGTCACTCGGCGAGCACTGTCGAGATGAAAGGGACAGATAACGAGGTTCTCCCGTCGTCGACGGCGAATGAAAACGTTAACCCGCGAGAGCACCACCGGGGGGATACGTCACACAGCCAGCGGGCAAAAGGTTTCGAGGTGGAATCGAAGTTTCCGAGCGGCGTACTTGTGCCCTCGAGTAAGAAGATATTAAAGCGGAGTTGTAGATCGCCGATAAAAGGACGCCTCCGCCGTAATATCTTTCGCATTAAACGGACGTGGTCGTGGAAGCGCGCACGCGCTCCCAGATGCTCAAGATTAAAACAACAAGATGCAAGCCGCACTCTCCTAACCTCGAGCAGAGCGGAGCCAGCGCGCATTGATACTCGTCCCTTTATCCTATCGATTCGACCCATTTTCTTCACTTTAAACTTCGCCCCCTCCGATTTCCCCACCCAACTCTCCCCCCACCGGCACCCATTCGCTTCCTCCCTTTTTTCCATCTGTCTGCTCGCACGGACAAAACAATTTGGCACGTCCTCTACTGAAAACGGAAACTTTGCCCGTACGCTCGAGCTAGGAGCGAGCGATAAATGTGACTTTGAAAATTGAGACTTTTCCCCAGCTAACAGCCTTCGATACAGAGTCGCCCGCTCGTACCTATCGTTGGATTAAAAGTGTTGTGGATTATCGAACGAGCGCGATACGCGCTTAGGATATAAAGTGTGAAGCTTGTAAATAATGGCTCGGCGTAAGTTAGTGACTCGGCCGGCAGCTTGTTGCCCTGGAGAAACAAATTATAAGTGCTGCCGCATGCTGGCTCACGACTAGCTGTCGCGTGCATGATCGGCCGCGCCAGAAAAGTTTCGGAAGCCGATAACGAGAGTTGAGCGAAAAATTGATTTTCTCTCGCACGCTCCCGTGTGCCATAAAACTGGGATCGGTATCCTCCTCCCAGCGGTATTACACGCGTATAAGCTTTTGTCCGCGAGTAATACTCTCAACAGCGTGTTTCCAAGGACCCGCGAGCCTTTTCGGCTGGTTTGATGATACGATTAATTGGTAGCTCAAAGATTAATCTTCAAACGACAGTGAACAATTATACATCGCTAACGTGTGGAGGTTAGCAGCGGGGGAGAACAAAGGGGTCGCGGAGAAGGACAGGTACAGGTTTCGTCCTTCAAAGGAATGCCAGACTGTACATCGGGGTAGGGGAGGACAAAGTGACCGAGGCATGTGAATTATCGGGTGAACGCAGCTTGCAAGCAGCACCGCTGTGGTGTGGTTGTGTTACCGCGGCCCTCGGAAAAAATCAGTAGTATGAGCAGCCCGTGCTTTGAAGCCGCCAAACTCTCCTCCCCCCACGGCGGCGGGGGACGCGCCAGTATGCTGTCGCCTCCCCCCATCCGCGCTCATCCGCCTTCATTCTCTCGATTTTTTTCGGGCTCCTCGTTACGAATTTTTTGCTCTCGAGGCCCCGCCAAGTATGCAACACGATATCCGGCATATCGATTACCCGCGGCGAAAGAGAACGAGCGACTGGCGCGGTGCCATTAATGCCCGGGAAATCGTTGTCAATTCCGAGTTGTACACCCGTGGGCCTCACGGCTAAAACCGTCCCGGGTGGAGAGTAGAGACAGTGGATAATCGAAACTAGATCGTGACGGCGCGATCTCGCCCGCTGGAAACTGATCCGTTTCACTCGGCAGTAACATGCACTCGATACTTATCCCAATGGCACCGCGATATATTCTCCGGGGCCTCTAAAGGCATTCACGCGGTACTCCACTCGGCGGCTACCTGTTCGTTACTCTTCGCTGGATAGCTTGGGGTTCGAGGCGGAGGGTGGAGAGGCTCGGGCATAAAAACGGGAGAGTACGCGATGTATTTCATAAAATCTTTACTCCCCCGGCGCTAGAAGTAACTGAGTTTTAGCGGAATACTCCGCGTGCTTGATGCTGAGAGGGGGCGGATTCTTTAAAAGGGTATATATTTATACATGTACTGTACACCGCTGCATTCTTTGTGTTATAGGCGAGCGGGGGCGCTCGAAGGCGGGTAGGAATAATAAATCTCCCCTAAAGCGAGCGCCGTACCCGCCAATATTAACGTATCGACTGCGTTCCTTTAATGCCTGATTTTATCGCATTTGAATACCATACGTGAACGTCGAATCTGAAATACCTGGCGTGATTATTCGTGGTGCTGAAGTGCCGGGGTCGCGCAGTCGGCGCGTCATCGATTATCGATGCTGTTACACGCCTCGTCAGAATTTCTCCGGTAAGCGGTAGTTGGCGCGAGGGAGAGGGCCAGAAGGGGAGGGATGAGAGATAGAGACAGAGAAGAGAAGTGCAATACGAAGCTTTTCGTTCGTATAGTCGAAGCCCATTCGTGCTCCTGTCTCCTTCAATTCGATTGCCATGGCATCCTGAGCACGGCACCGGTTTCCTTTTTCAAACGGCAAATAGAAAGTCTTCTCTCTATCCTCCCCCTTTCTCCTACCGTCTTTTCCGTGATGTCTGATTTGACTTGGCCGCTGTGCGGCTGGCTTCGAAATTCAGGCTGCGTGCGATTATGATTTCCACCACGTCCGCGCGAATTGAGTCTCTAAATGTTTTTCCGACCGTGAGGGTTGAATGTCAAAAAGGAAAAGGCACTTACATTTACACTCGAACCCTGGGGTGTCCTTATCTGCCAGCCACCCACCTCGGCCTCGACCTTAAGCTCCCATTTCCAGGACTTTATCTCGCGTCCTTTAAATTTCCCTGGGTACAGAATCCCGATCGACAAAGTGACTTCTTAAATTTAATAATTTCCTCCGACCCCCAGATAAGAGTCGCGCTCTACTCCCTCCATCTTCCTTTCGTTTGTTTATCTCGGCAGGGATTAAATCGCCATGCCGCTTTGTGTACTACAGAATCCTTATCCTCTCGAAAGCTGGTATCCCGAGAAAGCGGCACATTGAGTAGTTCAGACCCAGATTTATCATAAACAACTACGCAACTACTACTATTATTTCGAAAGCGCGAGGGGAATGAGGGTTCTCTCGTAGCTCGCCTCGGCAACCCTTTAATATATCCAGCCAGGAATTATGAAAGTTGCGCGGCAAGTAATCCGGGCTCATTGTTCCGGACTTACCGGCAGTGCATAATAAAGTTCCGTGGCATTGAAATTTATTCTCGCCCCGGCGAATATGTCTCTCTGGCAGAGGGGCCTCGGTGAGCCGGGCTAGCCAGTGTATCCGCGCGGGCGCGGGCGCGGGTTAAACGACTTTCTTCGATGTTACCGCGACCAGTAACTCCTTTTCCAATATCATCCAACGGCGCGCGAGGCTCTGTAATGCTTGCAGCGCACGTACACAGGGGGGGAGTGAGAAGGCGAACTCGCAAACATTGGGTCGACAACGCAGGGGGGGAAGAATAGCCGAACTTGGAGGAGGACGCGAGACGCTCGGGCAGGTTTGGTCGAAGGGAAGTAAGCGGCATTTCCGCGTTCTGGTCTTCTGGATGCGTACCACCCGCGGGTCCAGTACTTGTTTCGGCTTCACCCCAACTAACCTCCATCCATTAGATTGCGTCGACCGGGAGGATATAACACCTGACGCGGCTCTCGCAACTCTTACCTGCAACGCCTTTATACTCTCTTTCGCGCTACCCTCGCTTCTGCTCTCCTCTTCTCCGCCAACTCGATCCTCGTCGCCCCCTCGATCCTCGCTCCTCCGTTTCTCATTTCTCCGCTCCTCCTTTATGCCTCGGCCCAACTCTTACGTCGCCGTTTCACTCGGAGGCGGGGATTTCCGACACTTTCCGCGACGCCCGGCCAAGATGTAACAATGAAAGGATCCATCGGGAAAGGGCAAGCGCGGCAAGTAAAAGTCCTTTTAAGTCGGCTGCGCCGAGAGATGCCGGGATTATCATTTTATTATACTTGGCAGCGGTACTCTGCCGTGAACTGCCAGTTTCCCAACTATTAAAAAGTCCCGCTCAAGGAGGATTCCTGGGGAACACGACTTAAAAACTTTCCGATCGGCTTTTTTCGACCTTTCCTCGCGTCCAAAGAGCTTTCACTTCTGCTTCTTCGAGTCCTTGTGTCCAACCTCCCCTTTGACCTCACTCCGATATCGTGCATAATCACTCGAGCCTCGCATAACTTTCTTAAATCTTAAACTATGCTGTCAGTTGATCAAAGACAATCTCATTTGAAGATTATTCTCTTAGGGTACAACTGTCTATTGATCTACTGGCCGGCTGCTCGGTAGAATGTTGATGTTCGCAGGCGCCAAGTATCCACAGTTTTCCGTAATCTACAGATTCAATTAAAAGCTTCGGCTATAGTGGGCCGCGTAGTTTGAGCGAACCGTTAGTTGCATACGGATCTAGATAAATCGGCTAATCCTCTTAGGAAGCGAAGGCGCAGGTTAGTAGCAGTGCCAGCGGCAGTCCGATAAATCCCTCTGGAATCACTGGTACTTAGCCGAGCATTTGGTAAAACATGAAAAGGGGGACTATAATTTCGAGGGCGAATTGAGCGCGTCTGTTAACCAAGTTCCTAGTGACTTATTTTAATGTTCGTTCTTCCCAGCCGTTCGGGAAATATTTTTACCTGTAATAGAGAAGTGGAAAATGGTTAGTGGTAATAAGTTGTAATTAATTCATTCGATTGGGTTCCGAGCAAATGGATGGCACTCGCAGAGCAGCGGCATCGATGGACATCGGTTCGTGCATACGCGCTTGGATGCGTCAACAATTAGCTCGACCTTTTGTTTTCCCGTCTGTTGTGCTTCGTCCTTCGACCCTGCACCCCGTAATTGGGGATCGTTCGGTGAATGCAGCGTGCAAGCGAGAGAACTTTTCTTTGCCGCGTGAGAGTCAAGAGTCTCCATTAAATCATGTTCTATCTGGCATGAAACTGTGTACTCGATTTTTCCTGCTTTAATTCGAAGACCCTCCCGTTATGTTGACACATTTCTTTAAGAAGGACTCGCGTAATAATATTTAGACTTGAAGGAATGCTGTTAATAACCGCGCTTTCCTCCGACGCACCCAGTGGTTCCTGAAGAAAGTCCCATCAAAATTCCCGGGGAAATATGTATTTACGCTTCCTTCTCATACTGCGCCACAAAATTTTCAATGCTACTCAAACCCCTGCATCAGCGGAGCTTCGCGAAATTGATTTAGGAATCGACTCGACTCAGTCGTTTCATGTCAGGGCAATAAAATTTACGGTTATTACGACTTACTTATTAGCATTATACGCGAGACGAAAGCCAGTGCCGTTGCGTAATGAGAGAATCGAGAGAGCGGAGAATCACTTGACAGCCAATATAATAAAGTGAAGTGAATTGAGAATGGTGGGCATCGTCCGGTGGTCGTATGTTGCCGCAGGAGATAGACATTTCCCGTGGTCTTGCCCGATGAGCATAAGACAGGTATAATGTGTCAATTACGCGGTTACGAGGGACCGGGGCACTTAAGGCCACATGTGATCGCAAGAAGATCCGCATGCAAAACGTCCCTCTGGCACTGATCGAAGATCGATCGTTCTTCTCTCAATCCTGATTTTCCACGGTGCGCGTGGAGCTCGCTATAATCGCCAGGAATCCAACGGCCACGGAACAATTCATCATACGGCCAGCGAAAAACCGTCCCCTCGAAAGGGCTCGATCATACCTGTTACTGATGGGATTAAGTCGATCGCGAGTCTTTCCTTTACACGGAATTTCCTATTCAGCTTTTTTACTAGCCCCATAGATACACCCAGTGACACCTGCGCCCAGCGCTGCAGAGATTTTCGAAAGCGTTTCTTCGTTCGAGTGACGTACAATTGATCCAAAGAACTCTCTTGAACTGCGATAAGTTTACACCCATCAGTAACACCGGCTACAATATATGCGCACATACGTATAAGTATGTTAATTGGCCGGGTCGGCAAAAGGCGATGCGGTTTGACGGGCGAGCGAGAAGACGGTCAGTTTTATCAATCGCCGGTATCGAGGTGCAAAATCGACCAGCAGAAAAACAAGTACGGACGTAACGAGCGTTAATGAGCAGTCCCGCGATTTACCAACACTTTCGCGAAGGGCGAGAGCTTCTTGTCTCATCAGACATCTACTCTCCTCTTTTGTGCCTACTATTTGCCTGACTAGGCCGGACACCTTTATACAATATAATTAAGATCACGGAATCGCACGCCTGACAATGAGAACACCCAGTACCTTCAAATACGAACGATAAGAATAACAACTAGCTGGCACTCTGTTTTCGGATAGGATTTCAAGTTTACCCCAACCTCTTCCCATTTTCCGCCAATGTAACCTAACCCAGCCTTTTAAGAATCCTCGCTCCGTCCTTAATGGGTTAAGGGTTCCGACCATGGAAATTCACAATAATGGCAGAGAAGAAAGACGAGGCGCAATATCGCCGTAACAATGTTCCCGCGCGGATTGCAATGAGAGACGAGAGGTGCGAAGACGATGCAAGAATGTTAAATCTCGGCGGGAGAGCGGCGAGAAAGAGGGCGGAAGGGGCAGGCGGGAGTATAAAGAAAGCTACGGCGCGGAACGTGCTTTGTCGGAGATTCTTCAAGGAGGAGGATCCTTTCAGCGCCGGCCGCGTCTAAATAGAGAAGCGCGTTACTGGGATTGCAGATACGAACTGATCGTCGAAAACGTAAGAGGAGCCTGGCAAAAGAAGCAGAGGGAAGAAAGAGACAGCCATGGAAAATAGTTTCGGGCGCCATGTCGCGTGGAGAAGCTGCAGTGGCGGCCGAGAGGATGTAGAGTGCCTGCAGCGAAAAAGAAAACCCAGGAAAAGAGCGTCTGCGAAACAGGATATAATGGACCTGGCCAAAGTATCATAGTGAATTCGCCAAGGGACGCGATTTTAATTGATTCTTAATTGTTTTTTCTAATATAAATATCCTGATGAGGCGTGTGGCGGATGCCTGTAGGAAATTGGAGATTGTTGCTTTTTAGTCGAAGAGCCCCGTAAATTGCAAAGGCGCCGAGTGTAAACGGGCACTGTAATGAGGAAATGGGTTAAACAATTGCTAAAAACCCTACACAATTTCCCGGTGACAATTAAACACTAATGGTGGAAATGGAGCCCTTATTCATTGTTCTTTCGCGAATACAGGCTGCGTCGCTCGTTAACGAAAAACAGGTGGCACGAGGCGCAGACTTTCAGCCGCCACAAAGGCGAGCGACGCTCGTTAACTCCATACAGGCAGGCCGGCTCCTCTCTCGACTCGACGTGCGCGGACGTTTTTTTGATGTTGGGGGACGCGCACTCCACTGGAATAGATACAGCTCGGGCGTTTGATGGATATTCAAATAGCGGGAGCATTTCTTGCGCCAAGATATCCCCAACCATCCGCTAGGGAACTCGCCGCAGCTACTCACCACTTACACGCGTACGTGCATCCACGGAAGAACCTCGCGTCCCGAGGGACTCGTATTGTCGGAGACGATTTCCCTAGCATAAAACCCTCCCCTACGTTACAGCGCGCACTTTCTACGTAAACCTGGCAGCCAATTGAGGACATTTGAAAAATAAATCCCGCTACCTCAAAGCGTCCAACTCACCGCAAAGACGACCGAGCACTGGAAAGGTAGCGCGCGATCGAAAATGACAAAGCCCCTCGAACTCTTGTTATACCCTGCTCTCCACTCTTCAAGTAGGAGTTGATCCTCGCTATTTCTATCTCGAGTTCAAACAGTGCGACGCATTAAAAAGACGTTCAAAGTATTTTTGAGATAAGAGGCCACGCGATACACGTGCCTTTTTAATTGCCAAAAGAGAGAAGGTGAATGAGAAAGCGACAGAGACCCGGGCTGCCTCGGTAACGATTTCGTTGCGTGCAAAACAAGAGTAAATTATCCGAGGGCCCGTCTGTTGATTTGTGGCAAAGACTTGGGTACACAAAGGCTATATCCACTCTATAAATCAGGGAATGCATACACAGGGATAGAATAAAAATTGTGTCGGTAAGCGGTGTACCAGTGGCAAGATAACAAATCCGTTATCCGGCGGCGTTTTCTGCTCGTACTCCTCTTTCGAGGACGGCTCGAGCCGCGCTGAATTATTTTCACCCCGTGCCACCGACGCTCACCCACGCGCCGAATAAAATGCCTCTCGAGTTCTGTAACCAATTAAAATACAACCGGGAAAAATGGTTTTGTTTCCGTACAGTCGGCGATTAATCCTCCAAAATAATATCATAACGATACCGTGCGGCGAGCCGATCTCCCTTATACATGCATAAGTATGCCGAGCTCATTTTCTCGCGGGCGAGCTCTTTTGCATGGGATCTTATGAAGCGATAAAACAGTCTCATCGCAACAAAGTCCGCTTTAATTCTGCAATACCGTATAAGTTGGCCAGCGAATCAGATAAGCCGGGATAGCCAGATTGGTAGAAGGTATACTGGGCGCGCGGTCGATCTGAAATGAGATCACTGTCGTGGCTCGGTATTTTTGCGCTCCCGTGAAGAAAGTAATACTTGGCCAGCACGCAGGTACCCCGCTACCTTGAATCGTGATTAATACTCTTTAGAGGAGCATAACTCCCCAACATAAAAGGGTGCTTTAAGTCCCATGCACTTTGTCGCGAAAAAGAGTTATACCAGCTGTTGGCTACGAAATCGTTGCGGCAGGGTAAGTGAGCTTTCGTTCCCTCGGAACGTTGACCTTTCCCGGCGTGGCCTCGCCGTGAACCCGGCGGGCTCTCGATATATCATTCAAGAGTAAAGTAGGAGGCGTTGTTTTCCAAGTCCTTTCCCCTGTTCCGGCGAGGGAAGTATGCGAGTGTCATTGGGAATACGGGATGGGCAGCCAGGCACACGCAACTGCATTCAGCGCTAAGCGAACACGCGTGTTGTCTTGGAGCGGCGAAAAACTGTCGGACATGGCCAGGCGATCCAGTGCATTGTTGTCAAAATGCAAGTGGCGAAGTGTGCGTGAACCCGGCGGAGCTGCGAGTCGCCTCCATAGACTCCGGGCGGTTCGGCCTTGGCCGTAGAAAAGAGCTCTGACACGAAGCTCTGGTAGCCGGGGATGTTAAGGGAGCTCAGGAACAACATAATGGCATTGCATAAAGGCAGTCTCCTCCGAGCTGCTTTCCAATACTTCAATGCAAATGGCGCGCTCCGGAAGTGCTTCCCTCCGACACATACCACCAGCGAGCCCCAACCCCCTTTCAGCATCCAATGCTCACCGATTTATCGTACTAGAGAGCGAGAAGTCCTCGAGCAGTGGAAAAATCCGGCTGAAAATAGTGCTTCGAGTATGCCTACAAGATCGCGGCCGCTCGAGGAATGCGTTATTAATCTTGTATACGCCGCATGGCACAGGCTGCCTCGCGCGTTCCACATATTTTTCGGTCCCTTCTCTCCATTGTTTCGGGAAATTGGTGAACCGTTTCGACCCACTTTGCGTTGCTGCATTAAGACACGGGCTGGGCCCTTTGACGCCTTTTTACTAGAATAGCTGTCAACTCGTTAAGAGTATTAACAATAATTAGCTTCTCAAGAATCTCCGACATAGTTGATATTAAGTGATAGAGAGTCCTTCCGCTTTAATTCTATGGAAGCTCGTTTCGCCGGCAACTCTCTTGGAACCAATAATCGTTGGCAGTGCTGTTCTCTAGTGTTCCGCCCTCGAAATTTAGGACTACTAGGTACAGAAGTTCTGAAAGGTAGCCGGCTGCCCGGTATAATATCATTGGAGGTTTTTTGCGCGGCCCGGCATCGATGCAATTCTCCTACGGCCCAGTTTGGCGCGCTGCTGCGAAGGGTGAAAAAAATTCTCAACAAAAATAGGAATCGGCATACTGGCGGCCGCGGGCACCGAAACACCGGGGAATGCGCCGATCTTTCACAGACCGTTGATTCGGCTGATAGTGGATTATAGCGCTGCTTTTTTTCCGCCCTTCTCCGCCGCCGACGCTGCGTCCGAGTTTTCCCCGAGTTCACGCGCGCGCGAACTAATGAGATTAAAACTTCCCGCGCTATGAAACGCGCCGCGTTGCCTTTTCTATCGACGGAGTGAGCCGCGCCGGAAATTCCCCGGGAAATCGTAGCCGAAGCGAATATAAACACTATCAATTAAACTTGGACAGTGGGCTCGCCAGGAGGGAAAAGACAGTGGTCCAAGTTACGGAGTGAGCAATAAAAGCAGGCGCTCGGCCACAAAAATAACTCGCAACATTTCCTCGGACTGCCAAGCAGTAGGCTCATTAAAACTTTGAAAAGCATTCTGCGTAATGCGGATTATGCATCACTTTCCGCGAGGGGAGTGCGCGCCTTCGGTGCTATTTGACATAAATGAACACGGGGGAAAAGTGGGCATCTGTGTTTCGCAGTGCAGTGTGCACGCACGCGGAGAGCTTTCGAGCGAGAGAATTGTGCTCTCTTCGTGCGCGGGGAGCCGGCTAACCATGAATTTACAATCCAAGGAAAGCGGGGCTTTTTCTCATGCACGAGCCGCGAGTCGCGCGCAGCAGTGGCTGGCGGAATGAGATATCCCCCGCTGTAAGCATAGAGGGCAGACGACGCACACGCAACAGTTGCGGGCGTAAGTTTAATCCGTGACCGCGGGGCGCACAATAATTTCGAAAGACGAAGGGACAAGAGGGAGATAAACAAACGCTTATGCTAATTAGTGCAGCGCGAGATAACGAATGCGCGGGCGCGCGTGCGCGCGGGGCCCCCGGTGAGTAATGCTTTGCGGGCTCGAGTAATACCCGCTCCTCTTTACTTTCCGCCCAGCGAGTGTTTAAAGGTCGAACGCGTAAATCTCCCTGGGAATTATGCGAAATTTCAAGCCGCCCTTTGTACGCCTGTCTCTCCGCTCCCTGAAAGGACTCAGCTGGAATTTACTATTTTCTCCCGGCCAAGTGGGTGGAACGACTCCGCCGTAACTGAGAACGAAACACCCCTCATCCTGGGGACTAATCAACCTCGGCGAATTTCGAGACAGCTTCGCATTTATCAAACTAACGAACCCGAAAGCCAAAAGTGCTCGCGACTCGCCCCCCTTTCCAAACCCCCCGGGGGGCGGGAGGGGAGTGGGGGGAGTATCAATCTATATCAAATTAACGAGGGGTCGCATTGATCGCGTGGTCTTGAAGCGTCGGCAATTCAATCCTGCGGGGCAACGGGAGCTCGAAAACAATATCCTTTACGATCAATTCAAATCTGTTATAAATCAGACGGGATGAGCTAGATCTCCGTTGTTTGAGGGAGTCTGCCATAAAAAGCGTAGGCGCAGGTCAAATGACGAAGGATAATTTTTCATGGTCATTCTCCTCTTTCATTTAAAAGGCTCCCCGGCTGTCGGGCCGTCGGCCTCGCAGAAAGCCAGGTTATGCGAAATCGTAACTCGCCCCGGGGAAAAGGAGCGGAGGCGAGGGCCCCTGGTACGGTGTAACCGTAGGCGAATGGCATTTCGCGTCATATTTCAGAATAATACCCCGAGGTCTACGCCGGCCGTATACCAGGCCGTACGCACACCGCCGGCATACTAATGCAGCCCCTTCGGCATTCCTCAAGGCCGAATGCCTGGATTTTAAGGACCCCTCCCGCTTTAACAATCAGTTGCGTCGCTGCACTCGCCGGTAACGGTATCCTCCGAGACAACCGGCCTGACATTAGAATTTAGAGGGCATCGTCCCACCCAATCATCCCCCTCGGCATTAAAACTTCACCTCGCATCTTGGACTCTCCGGAATTCCACTCTTCCTGCATATTTTCCCCTCGCTCGCTTTACTACCCGCTCGAGCGGCAATTGCCGCCCGGAAGAATAAAGGCCCCGGTCGCCGTAAGCCTTGATTTGGCAGGATGAATCTGAATTCGCACGGTAGCACCGGCTACAAATCGATGCGCGCTTCCTACACCCGATGGGAGGCTAAGGATGATTTGTGGCCTGGATGTAATGATAATCCGTATGAATTGTCGCGATAATCTGCGACAGGCAGTTTTAATGGACCAGTTGTAAAAGTGCCGCGTGATGCAGTGTGCACGGGGGGCGCGGGCGCGCACATACGGCCGGGTGTAATTTTAATTCGTACGCGCCGAGTGACGGGACTCTGTAAATCACGGGAATTTACGATGCCGGCTAGACTATGGAACGTGTCGCGTGTACCCTCCAAAAACGTGATTAACGCGACGGGTTACTTTATATTTTTGCCGCTGATTGTTACCCGCGATCCGCCGCTCCTTTTCCCGACAAACAATGCCACATTTTACCCTTTCCAGTCGCTTTCGACGCCAACTGTTTAATCGGAGATTAATTTTTTCACGGAACATTAACAGTGTTAGTCGGACTTCTTCCCAGACCACATAATCCTGATAGTGGAATGCAAAATGGAATTAAAGTCGCTCGAAATTCGGGGTCGCCAGGAGGAAACTGGCGCCTCGCACAGTATTTCGGGTGAACAACTGCCACGCGATGAGGATAGAAATTTTTGCCTCTTCACAACTAGAAGATAGTGGGAAATTGGGACTGGTGTCCCTGAGAATTTTGCCTAGTGCTGTGCCCTCCGAAACCACATTCGAGCAGCGCTCAAAGCCCGGCAGTTCCGGTTCTCGGATACGGCAGGAGTTAACGACCCCCACCCCAGAAGGCGTCGCGTCGCCGTATGTATGTACATACACGGAATACCAAAATTTACACCAGCGAACTGCTACTCTGACTGGTATCGCGATGCCCCGGATTAACTTGACTTAGCAGAAGTTACAGCCGAGCAAAGTTCCCGAGCATTCTGTTGGGCTGCTTAAGCAGAGGGATAAGGAATTACTTCCTCTTCAATTGAGCCAGTTTTTTGTTGGCTTAAGCCGCCGATTGTATATGTGTAGATAAATGATTGGAGTTTGGAGAATTAGCCATTTACTAAGCAATTGCAGCACACGGCCCCGTCGCGATAAAGGTGCAGTCGTTCGGCTAACCGACGTTTCGCGGTTAAGGGCTCGTCAGAGTGGAACAATCGCAGTCAAACAATTGTTACTGATTACATTGTAAGCGGCCTGATTGCACCATTCGGCTCCAAACACACGTGACCAGAAGCTCAAAGCACTACACAGTTTGCTGTTCTGCAAAGCCCCCAGCCAAACATGTACAGTGTAGACTGTTAATTCCATTAGAGCGGGCCAGCCAGCAAGACAAGCCCCAAATTAACATAAACACTATAAACCTCGTTCAAATTCCACTACACTTTCTTTCACCCAACAGAGCGCGCCATCCATTCCTCTTGGATTGTCTCGTCGGGAATAAATCTCTGAGGAGGCTCTGTCACAATGGATGTTCGTTTGTTTTCCAATTACTTGCTTTCACGTCAAGAGCTTGGAGATCACGATCCGACATCTCGAGTATTGAGTATCGGTATCAGCAGGTGCTCCTTTTATCCGAAGGCTCGCTGTCGAAATTCCCAAGAGATTCGACGTTTCATTGGTTTAAGTGCAGCCAGAACACCGCACCCCCTTTCGAAACACCAAGTATTCTTGGGATTTTGGAAACTTGCGGGCTACGTGAACCTCTCGCTACCCGCTCAGGAATTTCTTGGTCTTCTCTTAGTTAGTAAAGCTGCAGTCGTGGGGCATCCTTCCACTCGGACCCTTGGCTCGTTCTACATTCAGATGGATTAGGAACAAAATTCCGGCTGATATAAGTATAAGGGGACGCGTTGTTTCGCATACTCGAATAACTTTTCCCATGCACATTCGCTTTTACTCCATTAAGTAACGGAAGTACGTGAAAGTGGCGCGGCTGAAGGCCAATAAAAGAGGCACATCTCTATAACCAGAAAAGGTCGCCATCCCGTGAGATCCCGGATTTCGAGATAATAAGGTGCTCCGGTATGCCATAGAGCGCGTACGGAAAATGGATCGACCTTTTCAAGAGTAATCTCATAAATACAGAGCCTTACGCCCTCGTAGCCGCGGTTTATAAAGAGAAAAAGTAGCAGGAAAAGGGATAGAGGGATTGATGTTCAAAAGAGATCCAATCCAAAAAGAGTAGAAAAGTGGGAATGGTAATCAGTGCGTTTAGTCTTCCGTCTTGCTCTTAGTAAAGAATTTCTTCCACATGTGACTCATGTTTCGCTTATCTTTCTGCTCATTTCAATACTCAGAGCAAAGCTCAGCTGCGACCTTGGAGGTCACAGCTCAGGTTACCATGAATCGGTTCATTGTGAGGTAAGAAGGTGGTACAAAGACGTGAAGTAATCCCATTATACGGCAGATTGGCCAAGGTAAACAGAAAGTTAGAGTTAAGCCTGTGCAAGCAGAGAGAGATGGGAGACACGAGGCTGAGCAGAGGCATATTTGCAGAAAGAATCCGAGAATATTCATTTATCTGTTTCGCCAAGTAACAGAGTTGAAGAAGTTTATCAAGACGTCGGGAATACGTTTGAGCGGCAAGCCACTGGAACCGAGGGATTGGAAGTCGGAACGGTCGAACTAAAGCATACTCTTACTTTAAAACTAATCCGAGTTGCCGACAGTTCTGGCAGCCGGTGAGAGCCGGCCATCCCTCCACTTTCCTTAGCCCGAGGGCACATCGGAAACTTTTCCGATTTAGCCTCTAACTGCGGGGTAAGCCGGCCGATTATTGTCTAGCAGCCGTCATTGCCACTTGATTATACACCAACTTCACGAGACGAAACTGCCAATCGTGTAAAGCCTCCGCTAGCCCGTCATCCTATTCCCCCGAGATATCGAGATACTTTTCTTCCGTCGGCATCAACCCGCCACCCCCTCGCCCCCTCGCCCTCTCGGCCCGGCAGCATCCGGCGAGCGTTTTCCGATTTTCGTGACATTGGCTGCCTGGATATGACAAGATATATACCGTTTTGGTGAGGAAGTTTCGAGGATTCTCCCCCGGAAAGCCGATTGAAATGTTGATCCTCTTAGCGTCTCGTGGGCTCTTGACTCGGCGGCGCGGCGCGGCCCGGCGCGCTCGTGCAATTTAAACTTGGCTCGCGAGTTCTCCGCAGATTTCTTGCTTCGTCAAAGGAATCCTATTACTTCCTGACGTATGTTCTTAACTCGGGCGAGCTCGGCGGACGAGTGGCTTCGAAAAATTCAGAGCAGCCGAGGCCTCGATTACACCCGGCAGTCTCCAGTTGAGCTGGCTCGAGCCGGCCAGCCTTTCAAACTCCGACCCTCATTTCCCCGAGCTGCGAGGAGCCAGCCCGACTTAAAAACTGCCGGTCATTACGCGCGGCACACGTGATATTCCGCGGGGAACGTGGCGAATGTGATCTCGCTGCCAAGAAGAATGCTAACGCGCCGCGAGAATGGGCAGAGTAAGCGCTAATTGCGCCCTATTCTCCGTATGCCCTCGCCGCCCTGGCCCATCTATCGCCCGACACTGGCCCTTTCGACGCTTTTTCCCTCCCAGCGCACTCGCTCCCCATTCTCTTCCTCGGATCCGCAAGCCTCGACACTTCGCTCCAATCCCAGTTTACTTATTGGCTGCGGCGAGCTCCGCGATAGACTATCGCTCGCCTAGCAACGGCTAAGTAATAGTACTGGTAAAGTGGTTTCCTCTTGATCGCTGGCTAATTAAGAACGGCTAATGCTGCCCACATTAACAACAGCTGGCATAGAGATAAAGACGGCGAGGCAAACAGCGATATAGCCGGGTTTTAACGAAATCCTGTTAACCGGTGGCAGCCTTATTGACGTGCTTCGCTGCCACACGAGCCCTTTTGACTCTTTGAGGACCCTGATAAGCTCTTCGGGGGATCTCGGCTATGAGTTTCCAGGAGCAAAGCTTAGCCTCGGGTTACTTGTACCGCTCGTAGCCTCCTTAAAGTATAATCGCAGCTGTGTTGTATCAGACGCAGATCGCAGGTAACAGGATATTACTGTGGATCGAGCAAGTTGCGCTAATTGCTGCACTTCTCGACTTTGTTACAAGCGCATTAATCCTGCCGCTATAAGCCAGCCATGCTCGATCGATTCGAGTTGGCGCGCAAACTTCTCCCACAGCGCCCAGGTCTCCGTCACTCTTAAACATCTTGCATAACAGATTTTATTTTATTCCCGGTCTTTATCGCTGAAGACATGTTCGCCAGGACGCAGTGCGTCAACCACTTGCTATAAGAGAAATTCGACTGGAAGTATCAAGCGAAGGATGCGGCAGTTAACTCCCTGATTCTCTGAGCTATCGCTTAATTGATATTTAAAGTATGCGAGTATCCCGCAAGGTTCTTCGATCAAAGTGACGACGTTAAACCAGCGACGATAGCGATAGCGTTTATTATACCCAGCGGTATATGTATCTAATTGCGAAGCGCGGCGTGTTTCGAGCGAAGCGTGCACTCAGGAAAATTAAATGGTGCGCGAGTAACGTTAACTGTAACAGTGAATCCGTCGACCGGGAGGGCGCGCGTGGCTCGGCGAAAATGTCTCGGGCGCGCGACGGCGAAAACCTGCCGGGCGCACTTTCGTTCCTAGCTCGAAAAGCCGCTAGACAGAATGTCGTTGAATTATGCCGGCGTGCCGTCACGAGGATAATGCTATCGTGCTATTGTCTGGTGGCGAGACAGGGTAGGTGTACTTAGTAAAGTGCGGCGTTGCGGGGTTTAAAGTCTGGCGGGAAAAATAGCTGGAGGAGAGGCGGCGACAGAAGTGGGCGAGCGTGTAGTCGGAGCCCTTCGAGTTTAGTACTCCGACGGTAGATTAGCCTGTCACGAGCTTACGTATACACTGCGGTCTACGTATCGCACTGGCTGGTGAAGAATGTTAACGCACCGGCTCGCCCTGGAGATGGCCGATAATTACTCTCGATCTCTCTAATTGCGGCCGAATTCCCCCCCGGCGACAATCTCGGCGAGACGTCCCCTAAAACGTGAATTGCGGTGTACCGACGGGTGCTCCCCCGCGATAACTTCACCCTCGAAATTCGTTGCAGCGCGTGCGAAGACTCTTCCGAAATCCCGGCGAATCAATACTCCGCCCGGCGGAGTTGATGTATTTCTGCCCTTTATCCACCGATACGCAGCTTCTCGCTCTTTCGCACCCTATTTTAGTTCTTTTGACTTTTATTACACTCGGCCGGCTGTAATAGATGAAAATTACGAAGCAAGGGTGTTCATTGTTACAATTAATCCTTGGACTGCCGGCGGCCGCGGGCGCTATCGGGGTGAGTGCGATATCGGCCGATTGGGATAATCGTAACAAATGACATCGACGAGATAAACCGAGTTATCCTTCTACATCGTGCGCGTGAAATTTATTACCCGTTCTTCCGATAAAACTGCTCCCGATAGGAAAGTCGTCGCTCGCTGACTAGTATTAATACTCAGTGCCATGGGTTTCCACTGGGAAAAAAAGCAAGTATTGTGTAACCACCTGAAATTATGTATAAAAAGCTGAAAAGTCACCTTGGTATACAAACGTGGACTCCGAACGGTGCTTCGAGATTATTACCCATTTAACTATGGTCCTGAATCGTTGAATTCAATTATCCCCAATTTAGCATAATTGGTAATTCCACATAAATGTTCATACCCGGATTGTAAATATGGACATTAGTATTATAGTGCATTATGAACGACGGTATGCCATATTATTCTGATTGAATTGTAATATTCATAATTTGGAGTTTGATTAAATGAATTGGCGGTCACTGCATCTCGATTGAAAATTCAGCTAATGAAATGCCGGCATATTGCATGCCTTTTATGCTTCACCGAGAGAATAATGCCTGGTTTGCATTGCGTTCGGAGGCAGTTTCAAATTTCTAACGCGTGTCACTCCCCCCGCGCATTGAAAACTTGTTCCGAATGCGAAACCAAGCGAACAGGACTCGTTTACACATAAATCCGGCGAACAGTAATAACCCGAGAGTAAAATTGTACCAGCAACTTTGTTTTGCCCGGTTGTTAATTAAGCGTCAACCTATACAAAATTTACGATTACCAGAGCCGCGGTGCTCTTCCTCCAGGCAGGCACATGGGGCGCGCGAAAAAAAAGGAACTTCCAGGCTCTTGAGTAATGTATACCGGGCTGCTGACGGTGGATTCCCGATATTACAAACTGCAGCCGCAGCGTGTACATATTATCACAGGGCTTTTTTCAACCTGGGCCCTGATAAGATGGTAATGCGCGGCACCCTAAATCACGAGGTTGTTACACGCAGGAAATAATAATTTAAAGAGCCCCATAAATAAACAATTTTTATCCGCAAAATCAGAAGTGCGTGCGCGCGCGAGCGAGCGCCGACAACGGGCCGCTGAAATTAATTTTCGTATTAATTGCATGCATTAGTATCGCCGGGGAAACCTGTTCTGTGCGGCCGCGAATGCACGGTTCCCGCTTTCTCGTGCAATATGTGCTACCTTCATACTTTCGATTATCATTTTTCACAATGTTGCGAGCTACATTAAAATCTCCGGCCTGCAACGTTTTATTTATCGAGATATCCATTTTGCATATACACGCGGATCATTCGCGTAGGTTGCGCGTCTATCTGATAGTAGTAATCCGTGGGGAAGGAAATACCGGTGGTCGGGGGCGCAAGTTCACTAGCCGGAGAGGACTTTTCATCGATCGGGCGCTGATCTGTGGCCAGAGGTCCCGAATCGCTGGAGTTTAATAAGCCACCGAGCAGTTACACCCAGGAAGAGGTCAGTGCACGTTGAAATTGTCGGCCTCTAAATCACGTCCCACCAAAACGTATTGTGGTAGACGCGCGCCGTTACCCTATTATCGTAATTATTGATTTCGCCGTGACTCCTGTGCGCACGCTGCGCACTGTGTTATTAAATACAGTGTCATCAAGCAGCCGATGGATCTTTAACCTCCGATTTTCTCCAATCCCGTTTATGGCAACGCGATGCCTTCTATTTTGACAAAGACTGGCTGCTGAGAAATCCACTTTCCAGGACGTCACCGCCGATTACCTAACGAAAGGAGGGAATGAGCTAAGAAAGTTGAATGCGCTTCCGCCAGCGAATTACCGCATCTGGCTACTCTCCTCCCTCATTCTGGCTATCGTCGAGCCGTTGTCGCTGGGGCAGAGAGATCTTAATTGGGTTTGTAAGACTCGGAGGAATGCGGACGACATTTCACATAATTGTCGCCGGCCGGCTCGCCCGTCTCCACGCTAGAACGCGGATGCTTACAACCGCAGGACACTTGGAATCCGTCCTGCACATCCGCCTATTTCCGCCTGGTAGCATAAGATATCGCTGGGAATCAAGGCCGATCCCACTGCGAAGCTCTGTTTGCCTGAATAAATCACCGATTGTTCAACTACTCGTATTTTCCTCTCGAATTTGGTGTTGCATAAGACGCAGGAAGGGGGAGTGGTTTCAGTAGCGAGGAAATTCTCGATCCAGCTTGATCTTGAGATGCTCCCTCGAAGCTGCATTGGGATTCATTGAAGCCGCCAGTTGAGCGTCGAATAAATCGCCTCGACATCGCGGATGAAATACATCGTTCTGCATTCCGAGGGGGGGGGGCACTTATGAGGATCCCTGGCCAAAGCTCTCGGCGGAGCTGTCTCTGTTTTCCTTGGCGGCCACCGCTGGAGCGAGAAAGGAGAGGGGGAGGGGGAAATAGATTTCTCAGTTTCAATTTCGCGATCCCCCGTATTTCCGGATCCCGTGCGAACGCTTGCCAAGGATACTTGGACCCGTCTGGACCAAGTCCCCGCTTTCCCTGTGTCCGAAGTTTGGCCGGAACCTCCGAGTAATACAGGCACCATCATCCACACGTTCCGCGTGAACGACCTTTATCCCGGAATATGCGAGCTGCGAGGGATATGTGCCTGACAGATCAGTCGCTTGCATGGAAACCCCCCGACCTCCATTTCCATTTCGATTCAGTGGCAAGAGGAAGACTCGGCTGACATTTATTAGAGCACAAGACGAATTCTTTCATTTGGTGAGGTCGGATGGCGGAGTCAGCTCGAGTGTGTCGCATTAACGAGGAAATCATGGGAGTGACATTCGTTAAACGGTTTAATTACCAATGCCCCGCCAGCGGGCTTCCCATAGCGTGGCCCATTAGAACAAGCAGGTGTAATGAACTAGTTTAATGAGCACCATCGCGCTCCGCTGGGCGGCCCGACCTTATGCAATGAGCGAACCCCGCTAGCTCATCGCTTTGCAATTATAATAACCCAGTCAACGAGATCCGCTATCTGTCTGGCACGATGTCATCTGCGACGTTTGCAACGTCAGGTAGACCCTGATTGGACTACCATGCACGGTATAACGTTAGCAGTCAACGCTCGTGCTTTTGAATTGTTAATTCCGATTGGCCCTATACCTTTGCCTCGATCCTATCATATCGTGTCTAATGTATCGAACGGTTCAGGCCATAATTCATGAACGTTCGTGGCGTCGCTTCATCTGCTTGACGCGTGAAGGATGTAAATCAACACCGAACGAACTTTTCTGGTTGGTTCGATGTTCGTATGTTGGTTCGAACAAACAAAAAATACCCACATTATTATTCCTTGCGAGATTGGGCTCATCGAATGCACGTGCAGATCGAGTTGATTTCCCGTTCGAGCATCCCGCCGCCATAAATATTCCGCTCGATGAAACGCATAACAGGAACAATTGTTTCCTGACAGGCGTCAAGCGTGCCCGATAATAAATCGATGCCCAGTATTGGCGAAGCCACGTCGGAATTTTCCATTTCAGCTGCGGAAAACGGATTGTTCGTTTTTTATTAAAGGGACAGTGAAGAATTTCCCTGCCCTAGGCGGTTTGGCCGCGGGGATCGTCGGTCCTGTGTCAAGTATAATATTCCTAATTAAAGAGATATTCTTGAAATTCCTATCGCGGTACCAGGCTAACAATTTCGAGGAATATTCTCCCGCCAAATTGCCGACGAATTATCCATTTTAATAACGAAACGTTTCTGCTTTCAGTTACCGCCAACCATCCACCGCAAAGGCCATGGATACCGTTGACTAGGCCGAACAGGACAAGACCGACCTGTGAGTAACGCTAATTGTTCTTGCATTCTCATTTGACATTTTCTAATTATAATACGGAAGAGGATGTAGGCGAGGAAATTTTTCTATTCCTCCCTTATGGTAGACCGAATTACTCATTGTTCCATAGACGTTTAATGGAGCACAGCACCATTCAATTGACAAACACAAGTATTCTCCGCATTAGCGTGCTGGCATTTCCTTATATCGTATTTCAAGAAATTCCTCCCATTTCATTCCACTTTCCTCGGTTAATCCCCACGATTCCTTCGATCACCGGCATCCCGCATACTCTACTCGCTATGTTTTATTACTTTTTCCGTTTCCCTCCCGCATGATTACGTGAGGCGAGCGCTCTGACAATCGCACATTCGAGTGAACGCATTGACAAAACCAGGCGGCATTGTCCCAGTGCCAGTTGGATTGAACGCCTACTGAATCGTGGACAATCAATCGTCTGATGGCTATTACATACCTCGAAGGCTTTAACTCTATGAAGGTCGTCCATACTTCACCAAGTTCGTTCCACTAAATTCACTATGCTGCCAACGTAGTGTGGACACGTGCTCGAATAAAAGATATTATTACAACAAGTGGTGCTATCACCAGTTCTACTATCAATAATATCGCTCGGGCCATTCATGTAGGCTCAGTGTGTACCATTAAGCGACGAACGGCCGATAAAGCCCCCCAGCATTACTACAGTGTTTCCCTAGTACAATTTTAATTATTACCCCTGCAGCGAACGACCTGCGCGTTATTTACAGCGTAATTACAACCCTGCCGGCTAGAACTCAATGATGCGCGCTGAACGCGATTAACAAATATCTGCGTTGGTGAGAGGGAAAGAGAGAGGGAAATAAAGGGGAGAAATAGAGGGAGGAAAGGATCTTCATTCTTTCATAGCATTCCACTACGAATTGTGACTGGCTTTCAGTACACAATGGGTTGAAGGTTCGTCCATGCTTTCGAGCTGTTGGCAGGGGTGCGATAATTCATCAATCCATTGATTCCAATTGACGGTGGGGAAAATTAGAATGGAACCTGCCCAGCCCTGCATTTGTGAACCCGAATTGGTTCAATCGAGCACGGATACTCGTATATACCTAGGATCTAATTAGCCAAACAAAACAGGCGTGGTTCGAAACGAGGTCAGATTGGTTGTTGACGGTTAGAGGGCGAATCCCTGTTATGAGTGCACCTTAACGCCGTACTTGCCGAGCATGGACCACCTTGGGCAGCCGGCATTGGTTAGCGCCGAGCAGCCACCGCAGCAACGGGTTTAGCAGCCCCAGAGGCCAGAGCGCACTGTGCCGATGGCTGCGGTACACCATCTGGACAGATTTATTGCACGACACCGGCACGGCGCCGCGAAAGAGTCCGAAAGAGCCGGAAAGAGTTGGACGGAATACAGAGAGGCTGGAAGCCTGGAACAGCCCCGTGTCCAGCGACCAATGCCACTGGCACCAGCGGCCGAAAACCGGCGCCTATTGTCACCGCTCTCTCAGAGAGCGCGTCCAATGAATCATTTCATTAAGGCTCGCGTTCCTCATTATTTATCACACGATAACGTTATGCCGCCGATGGTGAAACATATTGCGAACATAGGCGCGTGTTTCAGTCCACCTTCCTTACATGCGCCGCGCGTTGCCAACCGTCAATCAGAGAGGACTTAATTTACAATTGGTTGGTAGACATGAAGTTGTTTTTTCTGCGATATAGTTAAAAAGTAAAAGGCTTCGCACGCGTACAGGTAAAACCGGAGCCAGAAAGGAAACCGGTTGCCGGGTGATGTGATGAAATCGGAGCTTTTACACCGGTTTCGACTTTCGCTCGGGCGATTTGCCGGTGCATGCGCATTCTCCCTCGGACAATGATCCAATAGTTGGTGCACGCGGAACCATCATCATCCACTACCGGTGTTTTTCTCGGGGTCGGTGTGACTGGTGGCTCCGATTCCGGTACGCATGGAATTAGCTGAAATCCGTTGCTCGTCCCGGCTGGACGCCAAATGGTACTAACGACCGCGCGGCTCACGGGCAACGGAGCTGTGCAAATTACTTCTTGTACCTCGAGCCGACAGCCTTGACAATCATTATCATTACAAAGCGCATTGGCGCAGGGGACGCGCGCGGCAGTGGATTCCTCGGTGCCGGCCAGGCAATTACATACCAGTACCATTTCAATGGGCAGAACGGCGCGATTACTTTCTTGCCGGAATTATCATTGCCCCTTTGATACCGGCCATCATTATTGTTGTCACCTCGATCGGCGATTATCGGCGTGCTTTAGAAGCACGCACGCACGCCGGAAGGAGGGTGAAGGGACGGGGAATGATAATGGGTGCAGCGCCGCGCCGCTTCCTTAGTCGGTATCGTCTGGTGGAGCGTCGATGGATGCTAATGTGCAAATCAGTAGTTGGCAATAAATAGCGAAGAGCCGCCCGTTGACAGGGCAGGCGCGATGCAGTCGGCAATTATTATCGTTATCGCGCGCCGCCCGAGGAGTCATTTCAAAGTTGGCTCGCAGCTTTTATCGCACTTGTAATCGTTGGTCACGCGTGGGGTGCTACATCCGCCTCAACTTGTCGACGGCCGCGCGCTCTAGGTGCATTAAAAGCAGCGCCGAGTTACGTGGGTGAGCTGTCCGCGACGTCCGCGTATTCGAGGAAGAGAATTATCGGTGCCGCGCGCTCGCGCTCGGCCCTCGGACAAATCGCCTAAGTAGCCCGTGGCTCCATGCCGCGAGACATATTTCGCTTTATTGTTCGCTTATCGACATTCCGGTTTACCTGCTACCGGTATAATGACCGGGTAGAATTCAATAACTCTGACCGATAGCTCGATGGGATCGCGGATAACGTCCTCCCTATACAAATTCCCACTGGTGTACTATCCCGCGCCACGCACGCACGCACTTTTCCCGATAGCGCGCAATTATCGCGCGGGATATGCGCGGCGGGATTTCCGATTTCTTTCTAGCGGGAATTCTATTTAGCCGGGCTTTAATAACGGCAGAGCCACCTCGCTCATTAACAAGCTCGTGCTAACGTGGATCTTTACGAGCCCGAGGCCGTGCACTCGGCGAGGAAGGCCAGGTTGGCCGTGTGAAGGCACGCGTGAATTAGGCAAGCCGTTCGTTCGAATGCCCTGGGACTGGTTTGCCGGGTGGCGTGAGGCAGGTCGCGGCATCGGCGACCTCGGAACTCCCGAGCTGCAACTCGTGAATGGAGTTAGCGCCGAGACGCCTCTCCGAGCACTTGCTCTCTCTCTCTTTCTCCCTCTCGCTCTCGCTCTCTCTGCTTCCCCTCCAGCTATCCACTCGACGCTCTCCCTGCCATTGACAAGGTTCTGCTTTCCGCGCGAATCTCGACGCAAAATGCCGACGCACTGAATGCCCACGATGAAAGGGATCCGCCGCGGCTCCACGACCGCGTGCCCCCGTCGCGCGTTAAAGACTGCGCCTGACAGCGTCGTGATATAATCCCCGCCGAGAGAGGGAGAGAGAGAGAGAGAGTGGTCGGGGTGTCAATCCTTTTTTCCTTTGGAACTTTATATTCGGCAGCGGCCAGCGCCTTGCAACACTCGTCACCCTGAGGACGCCAGCTCTAGACTTGGTGGCGAGTTTCGCGAGCGCGCGCTTCTCCAGGAAGCTTCGCTGCTGAATGCACTGTCTCCTGGAGAGGAAGGCAAAAGTCGGGGCGGACTTTTGCTAATTCCATACCGTTGCACGCGCACTTTCGTTCGCTTTACTCCCTGAAATATGAATTACCTTGTTCTTGCTCCTAGGGTGGAAGTACAATGTTTGTGAAGCAGCAACGAGTCCGCCGGATTCCCGTCACCCGGGGGCGAAAGTTGCTCGCCCTCTTTGCTCGAGTGTAAAAAGCAAGCCGACGAGGTCTAACGCCGCTCGTTCGAGGGCTCCATTGTGCCTCCAGAAGCGTGTAATGGCCGAGGCACTCGGCTAGTCTCCTCGGCGCGCGGGCGCGCGCGTCGGGTAGGAAGTCGTTGGCTGAATAATTAAAATCCATTATTCTTTTTACCAGGAAGCCGTGAGGAGTAGCCTGCTTATCTCGCGTCAGATTGCCACGCGATAAATTATCGCTCGCATGCTATCGGCTTCTCGGCGCACACGCGCGCTCTCGGTGCTTCCGGTATTTTAGCGGGCTCGTGGAAGACCAATATCAAAACTATCTTGGCAATTAACGTCCTGAGGGCCGGCGCATGCACACTCCAGATTCTCTCTCCGACGTGCTTATCTATCGGGAGCTCATCGCTCGCGCGGATTAAGTGCCGTGAAGCCATAGCTTCTCAGCCTTCAGCGTTCCTTCCACTCTCACAAAACACGAGCGTCCCCCGGCCCCCTATTGACCAGTAGTGACGAGAGAATCAAGCGCGATTTTTTCACCCCCGCCAGTCCAATTATCAAGAGAAATTGAATCGGCGAGACTCTCAAATTATACGATGTTAATTCGCGGCTTCGAATCGCGCCCGATTGCCGGGGGCGGGGGGCAGGTCCCCCGAATAATATATAATAGGCGTGTTGCTCCGAGTAATTACGTGATCCAATTTTCCAATTATGTGACGCGACAAATCAGCCGGCGAACCCGCCTCATAACGGCTGTCGGCGTATACGGGGCACTGATTACCGAAATTTCAACGTTAATTGGATACGACGATAATTGGCCTATTTAGATGCCGGGCGGCGAGTGTATAAAACTGCCGATCTTATTGCGGACCGAACGCCCTCGAGTTCATCCCTCAAGCAAAAGTTTGGAGAGAGGGCGCACTAGAAAATACTAGTTTGTCGACTGGAACTGTAGCGAGTATAATCCGAGGGGGGGTGCAGGAATGGATCGTGTGGAGCTAGCGCGAATGTTCCCTCAGATTAAACGTAAATCGATCTGCATTCCGGCTGTGCTTTGAATTCGGGCTATTTGGATAACATCGAGCGAGGTCTACTCCGAGTAGGCTAATGCTATCGCATGTCGACCAAAGGACACTTTGAACTTGTGTCCCAGCTAGCGTAAAACATCGGACAACTCTGTCTTGCTTGTTGAAGAATATTTATAGCTGAAATAATAACGTTGATTCAGCCATGGGAAAGTAATGGCAGCAGCTGTGATGAAACTAGTGGAAAGTAGAAACGACATCTATGTCGGTTGTACCGGGTGTACTTACGATTAGGCTGGATTCCTGGCGATTGGCAGCCACTTAAATCGTCATAGGGAGAAACGAGCGTGGCTAGTCCGGCGAGTGGCCGCTTTTATCGGAAGCGGACGCAATTGTGGCGGGCGGCGTGCAAGGTGTAAGTATAATAAAGCAGACCTTCCACTGCTATTTCTTCCTGTTCGGCTAGTCCGCTCGGGTGGAAGAGCAAGCCGCGCGATGGCCAGTGACCCGCTTGAAAAAGCCGCCATTTAATCGCTCGCGCCGTGTTCGCCTGGTACCCTGTCAGCAGGAATGGCCGCGTTATCCATTAAAGATAATTATGAACTGTCTGCCGCTTCCTCTTATCAGGTAGGAGGTGGCAAAGTTTCTTTGCATAAGACTCCAGTCGCCAGTGGAATCCTACCCCGCGATATTCCCTACCTTTCCTTTCTTACTTAAGCTCTTCGCACTTGCACAAACCTCTGAGGAACCCACCTGAGAAGCCCCAATTTCTCAACTAATGGAAATAGGAATCTAATTTTCGTCCTCCCGGTATTTCCGGCAAGTATGCCGGGCATATCGAAATTCCTGTTGCCTGCACGCTCGGAATTTCGTCGATGAAATATTCTAGTAACGATGCCATTAGAGACGGCAGCCACATCCTCTGCCTATCAGATTATCGTCAAGGGTGACGAGGGATACCCGCCGCTAAATTATCCTCTTTGTGAAGAGTAACCTTTTTAATCAGCCGTGGTACGACACGGCTGTCGTTCAACGTTCCTGGCTTTGCCGTCGGACTTAAAGAACTCATTAAGCCTGCCGGGAATTTCGAAGCGGACTATTTGCATCGCGACGCCGCGCCGGTTTTGCGAGTGTTGAGCTTGCAGTGGGCTTTTTTCCTCTCATTTATTGTGCGGGTGAAGCGTGCGGTCTCGGTGCTGCAACCGCTGGAATATTCAGGGCGTTCTCTGAAGAGGAGGAGGCTCGGGGCGAATATCTAAGAAGGAAGATTCCCTGCCGTCTACTCGCCTTTATCGCACTCGACGGCCCCGCGATAAGGCGCACTCTGTGGCGTCTCTATGCATCATTGTCTCTATCTTCCCGGCCGGATTATGAGCGAGTCCAAATCCAAAGGGAAACCGACGGGATGCCCATTAACTGCGCATATCTCACGCACCATTGAGTCCGAATAATGCTCTCTTAACTCGATCGCGTCGACCAATCTGAAGGAATTGAATTCTTGTTAAGAACCTGCTGAACCCGAGCCGCTCTCTTCCTCTGTGCTGCAGCTACGAGACAGTACAGCGGTCTCGATGAATCTCCGGAATATTCCACGCCAGTTCCAAGTTCTTATATGTATAGTACACGGGTATTCCTATATCAGCAGACGTAATATGAAATAAAAGTGTCTCGATCACAGTAATCATTAAAGTGTGAACACTCAACTAATTATTTTTAACATTTCTCTGCACTCCCAAAATTACAGTTTCATTAGATGGAAGTGGCTGACCCAGATGCGCCGAAAATTGTCGAGCTCGCGATAATATTAATATTAAACGCTTGTTAGTATCAAACGGCGAAATAGAAATGAGAGTAGACGTGCGCCTAAAGCCCGTTTGAGGGCGAGGAATTTCGCAATTACTTCGCAACGGGGCTCGCGCCGAATTTCACCGATGGCGCTGTGTGCGTGTGTGTGTGTGTATACACCGGTACACCGTACAGGAATACAGGAAATGAACGTATTTTCAAAGCAGCTGCAGATCTGCCACCACCAAAAATGGTTGCGGAGTTAATTAAACTGGCGAGAAGTGAAACGGAGGGAGCGTTTCTATGGCATGCGTCTTGAGTCAAAATGGGCTGAATAGTGCGATCTTGTCTGGGTGAATGCGAGAATGCCGATCCGTGCGCTTTAAAAGAGAAATTGAGAGAAAGAGAGATAGTTTTTATGCGCCATCAAGCGAACCGCTAATCCTAAATAGAACAGGAAATAGATCTCTAAGAGCGCTTTCGTGCTAACACACTTGTCGGTGAGTTTACGCGGATGTTTATTGGAAATTCCATACACCCGGCCCCTCACTTCTTCTTCTTCTCAGCGTGCTCTGATATCTTATTAAACAGTGCGACGTAAAAGTCCGGCAGAACTATTTTGGCGCCGCAAACGAAAAATTCCGCGCAGCGAACACCGCCGTTTATCGGGGGTGGGAACTAAGGAAAAAATGCAACTTCCGGCGGGGGAGCATACTTTCGTCGGGATGTAAATGAAGTTTCGCTTCGGAGGGATCCCCCTGGCTTGCTCCCCGGTGCGGAATAACTTCTCGGCCGCGCGAGAGGACAAAGTTCCTCTCTGTGGCTGCAAATCGGCGAAGTTGAATTAGGTCCGTTCCCGGGTTACGGAAGCTTTTTTATTCCGATGGCCCGATGAGTCATGATGGAACGATGTAATTTACACAAGTTTCCCCACGGACATCAAGGAGTACTCGGAATATTTCGCGATATTCCCGTCTTCAGGGGAATCGTTCTTCGTCCCCTTGAAGCCTGCGAGTTATTCTAGACCCGTGCAGCTTTTGCTTAAATTATTCTTCTCCAACGAAGTGGCTCTTGTGGTTGGAATTAAAGAATAAGATTCTCCTGCGGTGGTTAAATGTCTCATCGAACGAAGTCTCGGAGTTTCTGTCAATCCAGTAGGAGAACAGTCTGAAACGTCTTAGACCTGTGTTACATTTACTAAATCGTCATGGATATCCTGACTCGGGTTATTTACGTTCACCCTCTCAGTCTCGACGGAGGTGGCACCGCGCCCGCTCGAGTGGCACCAGCCGTTCGCAGTAATACGACCACTGATTTACTAGTTCAGCTGGGAGCACTGAAATTAGTTTGCTCCTATTGACGAAGTCAGCTTGTATACAGAAATCCTGCCGGTGCTCGGGCGGTTGTGGCTAAATCGCAATAGAGACGGCTACCCCTAGTTGCTTTATCGCGATCGACGCACTCCGCGCTACCGCGCGACACTTTCCATTTTCCTCCGACGAGGTAGTTACAAAGTGCAGTCGCAGTTGTTTCCGCCTTACATTGTACACCGAGCCTGCCGAGTACAATGACAAGCCGCATCGGTTGAAATGCACTTCGCTTGAATAAACACACTCGCGAATGAAATGTTCTCCCATTGCCCTGAGGTTTTCTTCTCGCAAAGCAGAAGTAACAAGAGACTAATTGTTCTGTCGAGTCATTTGCGGTGTAGTCATATGTCACATTCATCGTGTGACGTCACTTCCGACGCGCATACTTCTTCCGTTTGCCTGTCTTAATAAATACGGTGGATCAGAAAATATTGGCCGTAACTCGAAGTCAGAATTGACTACACGAATGTGGGAGAAGATATTTGGCATCGAATGTGTATGCAGAGATGGAAGACGCAGCAGTCGACTCTTGGCAGGCAGCGCGCTTTATGTTGATCGTCCCGACGATGTTCACAGTAGGTATAGCATTCACGCTCCCGCCTAGTATCACGTCTGCCTCTACTTACCACATTCGAGCGGAAATCGGAGAAACATTCATCCTCCCGCGGAAACTCGTCGGGAAAGTAGGCTATATCGAAAGCCGGCGACACTGTCAACTAGGATCAGCGTTCCGCGACACTTGCGGCAATCTAAGGTACATCACGGTTTCTCTCTTTCTCTGTGTTTCTGTCTCTCGGGGCAAAGTATGATTTTCCTTACGACAACGAGACTATCAGAGCTCACTCACATCAGGAGATGAACTCGACAATAAAGCACTAGTTACTAGGTCATCGTATAAATCCGTCCTCGTGACTTAGTGTACGAGAAATAAAAAAACTGATGTATCGTGGAGCACAGTGGCTAGTATTAGCTACAAAACACCGTGTGGTAGCATTTCATCATCCTCTACTATAAATCGGAACCAATATATGTAGATAGCTGGACACAGAAAAAGCTCCAATAAAAAGGCGGAGCTCCAGTATCCCGCTACCGTTCATGCAGGACTGCGCTTTCTCTGTTTCAGGCATATTCACAGTAATGTGTTACAACGTACTTTGCGACAAGTACGCAACGCGGCAGATGTACGGTTACTGTCCGAGTTGGGCGCTGGATTGGGAGTACCGGAAAAAGGGGATACTCGACGAGATTCGTCATTATGCCGCAGACATCATTAGTCTGCAGGAGGTCGAGACCGATCAGTTCTACAATTTCTTCCTGCCGGAGCTCAAGCACGACGGGTACGACGGCATCTTCTCACCCAAGTCACGGGCGAAGACAATGGCGGAGAACGATCGGAAATACGTGGATGGTTGCGCCATTTTCTACAGAATAGCCAAGTGAGTGCCATCAAGATTACTTGATCCCGATATTCCTCGATCCTGTCAAATCGACGGTCGTCTCAATTCCGCGAGATCGACTCTCGCACATTTACGACCTTAATCTCACCTTGTCGCCGTCGATCTTCCCTCCGACGACTTATTCATCTAAAAATGTCCACTATAGCCGTGGAAAAATATCTACTTAACTCTCGGAGATATCGGGCATTAGCATAAATCATCGGCTTACCGAGCGCGAGCGCAGTCAGTGCCTCTTCAACAGCTTCTCCGAGGACGCTGCGACGCGGACTAAATATCCCGTCTACTAAGTACGTGAAATTATTCAGCGGGATAATACTCGATATCCTATCGATACTATCGCGCGGGATACGTGGAAATCTATTAGCCGATTCCGCGGCTGTCATTACGGCCGCATTCTCCTTTCGACTCGGAAATATCGATTACCGAAACAGGTGGAGAGATTATCCTGGCGGCGGCGATTACCGCGCTAGCGGTTCCCGTCATTCGGGATTCCAGCACGCATCCCGCTCGCTGATTATTAATCAATAAGTAAGCGATCTCCTGCCAGATTTATTACCGGCCCTGTCAATTATTAACAATCCTGCAGCGCCGCGTAGGCGCGAGTCTGCCCGATCGATCTTTCACGCTCGACGAATCCTTCTTGAGCTAGGATTCGCCGAATGCAGCTATAAAAAAATAAAGAAGAAACTTCTATAAAGTTGCAATATCTTCATCGAGACGGATGGACGCGCTCGGAGAAATATAGCAGAGTGGGAGGAGAGAAGTTTCTCACGCGCCAGAGGCACATCTGGCTGAGCACTTTCAACGCGGAAGTAAACCGTTGGGAAACTGGAATTACGATTGGCGTGTGTATCGCGCTTTATTTTCGTATCGCGTTTCATTGCATCCTGAAAACAGTAGCGCGCGCACGGCCCCCGATCGAGTCGCTGAACCTCGGCCACACACCGCATTAATCATCGTTCCAATACATCGCTTCCGCCGGACATCTGTCTCGGGTAATGCTTATTTTCGGTGTATCCTGACGTAATGGCAGCTAGCCAATATCGGCAAAGCGCAATGCATGCGCTTATCGCGATAGCGAAATCGATTAATGTGCAATATACGTGTCACGGTATCGCAACAGTACCGTCACACCGCGGCCTCGTAAATACTTGTCATTGCCCATTCTTCTCTCACAATATCTGCCTCTCCCGTGTACCTTAGTCATCCTTTCTCAGATATTTAAACCGGGATATCTCAACCACACACCCAAATAGTATCGACCTGCCAATCCAACTGATAACTTCGACCAATAAAGTCCAACCAGTCAGACACTAGACCGACACCCTGACAGCGAACGATTAAAGTGATATCCTTCGCCATCTCGATAATGAAGTTATTTCGTGCGAGTGATAAGCCAACTCCTGAAAATTATGGAAAGGCCAGATAGCACTCACTTTTATTGCTGGTTCGCCGCGAGAGATTGCTTGATCTCCGTTTTATCGCACTTTGTGAAACTTCGTTATTAGTTGAAAAAGATAACGGCGGGGTAATACTTTGATGACGTAAGAAGCGACGAGAAGTTCTGCGGCACGGGCTTTGGCGAATCGTGGCCGGAAGTATCAATACTTTCGCGGAGAGCCCCTACACCCCGCACCGCTCGAGGGGTTTACAAGAACATAATCAAAAGACCTCTACTTTCTCGCCCCGGGCACGTATCAATGAAGTTTCCCATCAGCCCCGCATGAAACTTAGTTGCCAAAGATGCGCATGTGGAGGAGGTTCGTACGGGACAATTACCGGGTGTGGTAACAATATGACGCGCGAATAGGCAGCTGTTGACTCAACTTAACTCGGCGGTAGACGGTAGGGATGTTTTGCATTTCACTACCGAGTCAACTCACTCGATCACCCCGCATGAAGTAACTTTAACTAGTATCCGGGGTTTTCAATCAATATTTTGGATATACCCGGATAATCAACACTTTTTATCAATAACTAATCTCCTAAACGGTTTAAATTGATATAGGAAAAGCTGAAAGGACTTCAGTTTCGAATTTCCGTCATCGGTTCCATCGAACTTAAAACTACACATAACTTCGCGAATACGTAGTCGAGAAACGGAGGGGGTTGGTGCATAAACTATCCAATGAGAGACGCGGCAGCAGGCCTGCAAGTTTGAAATAAGACTTAAAGTACATTACGATGCACGCAGAGCCGTCGACTTAACCGTTTGGAGGAAAGCTTGCTCGAACTTGTTAACTGCAATACCGTGCACGTACGATGCGCTCTATTTGCATGTTGCGCGTCAACCGAGTGAATTGACTTAGAGTAAACTCGTTTAGCTCCACTGCACTTCCGTAGTCCCTTTGAACGAGCGCGCGCGCATGAACGTCGAATTATAATTTCCTATCATGCGCCCCCTCCCGCCGATGAATTCCGGGCCAACATTTTCCGACGAGCAACACGTTCTCGAGTAATTCGTCGATTACGGCAATACCCGAGTGCAGACAGTGGCGAATTCATGGCAAATACAAGATTGTTTCCCGCAGGCCACGGAATATTGGTAATAGGAATTTCCTCCAATTAGAATGGGAGTATCCTGTAGAACGTGATACAACGGACGGGCGGCCAGGGATGGAAGGCCAGCAACCCTTAGCTAGAGCATCAAATTTCGTGAATATCGGGGTCGAAAATATAGTGTGGGGTGGAGCAGAGAAGGGCGGGCATAATAACCCCGGCGGTCTTAACAATCCACCAAGGGAGCTAGTAGGATAAGAGAATCTAGCTCGGATATCGGGCTATCGTAAGTCAACGCGAAGCTCATTCAGACTTTTGTAATCCAAGACAGAGAGCCCGGGGAATATTAGATATATATCTGGGCCCGGTGATCTCGAGGGATAACAAGATACGAGACAGAAATGGTTCGGTGCACAAATGGGCCCCGTTAGCGGCTAACGTGGCTGCGCTGCGCGAGCTATCCTGCAACTTGCTACATCCAGCAACCTCTCCGGACAGTAAAGACTTCAGGGCTTCTTTAAAGGCCTGCACGCAACAGTTGCGGCCGCCGGGCACTTTATGCAGCGGGGATTCAGCGCTCGCCCCTAATCCGAGCGCGTAATGAATGCCATGACAATGTTCAACTAACAATCTAATCTTTACGAGACGCCCTGCGCTCACGCTAACGAATTCATAGTCTCCTCGGAAGCGCACGCTAGTAAAACTAGCTGGCCCCGAGGCTCGCATTACTTTCGAACTCGATTGCTCCGGAGTTCCGGATCCGACTAAATCTCGCGCACCTCGCACGTTACCCCGCCGATTACAGTCTCCCTCGACTGAAGTGCCGCGAGTCTATAAACTAGACTTCAAGCTCCGGCCGAGATACCTTGCCAGTTTTCGATCCCCCGACTCCGGTAAGCGATCACGATACAAGAGGGAAGGGTGGAGAGGCGATCGGTTTAGCCGGCCGGTTTTTCATTTATCCCAAGTGTTTCTGCAATCCGCGCACGCTGTCTGTTGAGCAACTGCGGATGACGCTGATTCAATCTTGTTTACCAAGCCGGCGGGAGCGCTAGGTGGATGATGGCTCGTAATGGGGATTCGGTGAAGAATATACATATTTCTCAAGGTGTACGTGCCGCACATATCAGCCCGGGAAAGTCTGTATTCCAGGCTCGGCGTACGTGATACGCCTTCTTACAGAGTTTTCCCGTGGAAAATCGTCCGCCCGCCTCGCGGCCTATTCGCCAACTTCTCTTACCGCCCGGCGAAATTGAGTCTTCCCGGCCATTACGCCAGGTCCCGCGGCCCGAACCGATTGAAAACGAAACAAATTCGTTTCTGCTCCTGTAAGCGGGGATAGCTTGTCCATTCTAAGCGAGGGATTCTGTCTTGTGCGCAGGTTCACTCTGATCAAGGAGCATTTAGTCGAATTCAATCAACTGGCCATGGCAAACGCGGATGGCTCGGACCATATGCTGAATCGGGTGATGCCCAAGGATAACATCGGATTGGCTGCCCTCCTCAGGACTAAGGAGGCTGCTTGGGACAATGGTGAGTACTGTCTCCGTCCTTGTAAATCCGCCTGTCCACTCGACAGAAATGCAATGTGACCATCAGCTGTATACGTGTAAAGAGAATACTCCGGAAAGCTCAGTCTTTGATTTAGTCGGCTAGGCTTATTATCGCTCCGACTGCCAGCAATATCTCGAGAAATACGTGAGAGTATTGAACGAGGATGCAAAATCAGCGAAATTAGATGACGCCTATGTCACGGGGTGTGTGCAATATGTATTGACGCTAAGGTCTCGACCGGTTATGGCCGCGCTCTTTCTCTCTCTCTATCTCTTTCTTTTTCTCGGTAGTTACGACGTCCAATATTTCACGGGATACGCGGCAAAGCCAAGCCTTATTACTCACAATAAAACGTATACGCGCGAGGCATCTGCGCATCCCACGTGAAGCTTTGCCCACGTAGAGAGCGGCGGCGGCGACGTCGAGTGAAAATAACCGGCGTGCATTCTCCGTGGGCGAGAGGGAGCACCCGCTGACGAGGGCGTAAAATATAATCTGGATCATATGGCAGGCGTGTGCGCTCCTATCTAAAAAACAAGATTTCACCCCGACGTATTAGATCAACTTCAATGGACGTGTCCGCGCTCGCGATCCACTAAGGACGAGGTGGTTATTGATAATAATTTATCAGCACGAGCGCGTGTTCGGCCGCGTAATTAACGAGTGTGGGACCCTTACTATCTAGTGCGAAACTAAGCGAGATCACGGACGCGTCTGAGCACGCATATTAAAGGCGAGATGACATTCGGAGGCACGCACCAGTTTAAATTGCACCGGCAGTCAAGGTGCGTGACGAGGGTGCCGGGGCAATCGCTTAATTAATTGCGCAGCGATATTTGCCCCGTCGTAAATATCGAAGTGGGCTCCAAGTAGCCTACTCCGCCGATGGACCAAGTGCCGCGTGTGTGAGTTCCACCGCTCCTGATAAGCACGAACTTGTAATTTACAGGCCGGTCACATGCTCCACTGCCAATCCTATCGTCGCCAGCAATCTGGCAAACATCCTCCCTGTGTTTCAGTGCGCGCGCTCTTCACCTCTTTTTCCCTCGCTTTATTAAACTCGTTTCTCTGCAATGATCGGCATTATCGCCGCTCGACATGTGGCATACATTCGTAGAGACGGGCCGAGTGGAGCGCACGTTGAGGGGTAGATTTCATTGAGGCGTTAGCCGGCTCGACCTTGAGCAAAACTGTTTCTACTAAGAAGTTCAAATGTCCCAATTAATGTGCACTCAGTGTGCACCGGAGAATTGTGGATTCGCCAACTACTTCCCTCCTCGCACGAACTTCACTAGATTGTAGTTTAACCTCAGTCCGTGCTTATTGCCCGTGAGAAGTTGCCGCGAACTTCAAGAATAGTTAGCACTCGGGTCGCCGTGGAAATCCGAGGCGCCGTTGACATTTAATTTCGTTAAAGGAAAGTGGCAGCTAAAGCTTTTCACGGTCTGTGTCTCGATATTATTAAAATCGTCGCTTTGAGCGCTGCAGAATCCGCTATTAGACTCGGCGGACCGAAAACAAAGCGACAGCGGGATATTGTCGGGCGTTTTTCGCATTCCTTGCATTCCTGATTATTCCAAGGTGGCGTGGCAAGCGTTTAATGTCGAGTATCCTGTCGCTCCAAGGGAGGGATAACGTCAGAAAAGGTTTCCTCTTACACGTTGAAACTGCCATTCCTGAAAGCATAGAACTCCAGATTAGAGTGTCGCCGATATCTTTAGTATCGGCTTGATTAAATCTAAGCGGCTAGCCGCTCCAATTTCGCAGTACATATGAAAATAGGTTCGAGTTCGAGTTCCCGAGGTAGTTAAGCCGACGCGAGCTGACCGCGATCTTGGCAGGCCGCGGGTGAAAAGAATCAGGGCCCGTAGTGGGGAAGATTAAATCTTTCACGGGCTGTTGCAATTTCGTTGTGGTATATCGAGCGGGGCCGGTATACCGATCCCGTCTTGCGAGGCCAGCGAAACCTTTTTTTCGCGCTCGAGCGGCCGATATTGATTTGCGGAATAATTTACGAGACCTCGACGCTCACCTACCCTACAACCCATACGTATGTATCCATCATACACAAGAGTTCTCAGACGAACTACGAACCTCCGTGCGGTATCTTGAGGCCAGGGATGATTGCTACCTCTACTATTACCTGTCCGATTCCCCTGAATTACTACTTCCACGATTAAAGTCACATTATCGAAATACCGGCTTAATTCCTGTTACATACTCCGGCATTCGTATCTGTCCAGCTGACTCAGCCGATCTCGTTTTCCGAAGCGATAATTGCAACATCCTATTTTGCGCGCAAGCACTATCGCCGCGTGATTCCTGGTTGTATAGATAGCCGAAGGTGCCGGCGATAAACCGATCAGTCGGCTTCGGAAGGATGCAATCTAGAAGAAGGTAAGAAAAGAGCCGTAGCACGTGTTGGGCTCTGGACAGTGCGATCTATGCCTCCGTCGTAGATCCCTCGTAAAGATTGGCTGGCCGAACCGCTCGTTCTCCGAGAAACAGGTGCACGCAGTGCCGACTTGGAGAACACGAGCTTCGAGGCAATATAGTATACGTGCCGATTTTTCCTCCTCAGGAGAAGAAAGCCCCGCGAGCTTTATGGAACTATCGTCCCGGGTTAAGATAGTCAAGGCTGAACAACAGAGGAGACAATACACCTTTCAGCTATTGGCCCTCCATTTTTCTCAGTAGCGGAGATTAAAGTTCGATACCTGGTTTATGGCGAAGCCAGAAAATGCTCGGCCGCGTTGTAGTCGCATTATTGAGCGGTCTAGTTGCGCGGATAAAAGATAACGGGAAGCCACAGCAAGAAGCAATAAATCTTGGTAATATTTTCCTTGGCCCTGGAAATTAAAAGACTCTCTCGATTACACGCGCTGGCCCCATCGATTCGCGCTCGCTTCTCCAATAAGTAAGGTATGATTGAACTGTAACCCCTTCCGAGGCTTTTTTACTTCGCCCGGCAGATTCCTCGAGGCCAAAGGGGACCGAGGGTGCGAGAAGCGCGCGGGGAAAAGCGACGGGCTAGAGCACAGAAATAATTTAGGCCGTAGATAAAGCGGTGGCATCGGGCACGGTACATTCAATTACAGGAAATCAATAAAGCAGATGACGAAGAAAGATTGCGGCCCCTGTAATTCTACGAAGTGAGCACCTGGCAGTCGTTACTACGTGCAAGAGCCAAGATTTTCTCGCTGACTTCGTACGAGCTACAGCTCCACCATCTCACAAACTCCACCTCTGTCTTCCTCTCTTCCTCGCAGTTCTTCCCGACGTCCTTTTCACACGCAGTCCCCCGTTTTCGCTAAAGCGTAATTACTTCTTCCTGTCCCCTTGCCCCTCCAGCCCCCACTCACTCCCTCGTTCTTTCTCTCTTCTTCAAGCGAAGAAAAACACGAAATTACACGGAAAAGATGGCGCACTTTCAAGCTACTCCTCGTACCCTTAGTTCACGCGATGCCTCCGTTACGCGATTAATTAAACTTTCTCTTCGGGTATCTGGAAAACGGGGGGGCAAGACTTTATATGCACAGTGTAACGCAGTCTCCGGTCCAAATGAAAACAGTACCGTTTGGTGATCGAAGTCTGTTGTAACGTGGGATTCTTTGCGGATGTGACATCTGCTTGATGTTTCGTCGTAAAAATAGGACGATTAGGTGTATGACGAATATACCAACAGCGACAAATGTGCGTGCGGAATCAAGTAAATGGCTTAGGGTGGATGCAAGACTTTTGGGGAAAGTGAGCTGGTCATCGCTAGACATTAATATTACAACCTAACGGTGAAGCGATGCAAAGTGAGGTGCAACGAATTTTAATCCCATTAATACTAAATGAATATGGAAAGCAACGATACGACAATAAGATCCTCACAACCTCGCCACACTTGAATCGAACGTCACTTCTTGTGAAGCGTCATCTAGTTACTGGCTTCGTAAGCCACACCATGAAGAAGACGTGTCGGTTACCGACGGTTCGTCACACCGAGTGTCAGCGAGTACTCCTGAGTTGAGCCGGGCCCGCAGAAACTATTAAGAAAGAAGTGAAGCGGCAGTGTCAAAAATTGAAGGCAATATGTCTGGTTACACGGGGGAGGAGATTTATTGGGGCCAACCGACAGGCCAAAATAACTTCGAGCCTGCTGGATTCGGGCAACCTAACCAACAATACGAATATGCAACATACAGTGAACAACAAACAGGAGATTATGCTCCGTACAATCAAAAATCTTATTTGGATCCCACGCAACGCTCCATCAGTGGTGACATGTTCGTTCAAGAAGATTTCGCGAAAGGTAACATTATTGGAGCACTCATGCAATGTGCCTGTCTGGCATCCTACAGTAAAGCTGGATTGGACTGATGGAATGAACTGTGCGTTATAGGAACCAATGGTTTCATGGAGGAGGAGGACGAGCCACCCCTGTTGGAAGAACTTGGAATAGATCCAGACCGTATAATGCAAAAGACATTGGCAGTGTTGAACCCGTTTCATAGGAGAGGACAGATTGACGATGCGACATATCTGTTGCAAGACTCGGATCTCGCAGGGCCGGTTGCATTTTGTTTAGCTCTAGCAGCATTTCTATTATTGGCAGGTTCTAAGGCCCATTTTGGCTATGTCTATGGCTTAGCTGTCACATCGTGCCTCTTGATGTACATTCTTCAGTCACTCATGAGTAGTACTAGTAATATCACCCTTGCCTCAGTGGCATCTATTTTAGGATACTGTTTGCTACCAGTTGTAGCACTGGCTGGGTTCAGTATTTTCACAACATTGCGAGGTCCAGTTGGTTTGATTGTCGCAGCAGTTGTTGTTGCATGGTCATCACTGTCTGCGTCGCGGCTATTCTCAACAATGTCTGGAGAGGAGAATCAGCGGCTTCTCATAGCCTACCCGTGTTTTCTTCTCTATGGTGTTTTCACCTTGATTGTAGTATTCTAATTGAATGGGTGACTGGTGATTATTTAAATTTATTGCTTTTATTCTGAAATCTTTCGACGGAAGATCTTTGAATGAAAGAATATTTCCCATTTATTTTAAATCCGTAAACTTCAATAGAAGTTAGCTGCATTCAGGCAGCCGTGTGTAGCGCTTGGCATTTGCATTGTAAGAGAATACAAAGGTTTTCGGAATCCTGCTAGCTTAGTCACATAATGATATGTATATTCTATTTAGGTATTTGTTACAATTTATAAATAAACTGTATATTACACTTTTATATCGTCTTCATCTTTTTCCCCTTAGTTCTGGAAAAATATTCCACAAATTAACAATTTTTTGTATGTACAAAACCATGATTCTTCTGTACTTCTAATATGTAATTATGTGTCAAATACTCTGAGGGACTCATTACTTTCAGGTCTCCCATCCGATCCGGCACAGGTGCAACAGCCAATTTTAGTTTGTACAGCACACATTCACTGGGATCCTGAGTATTGCGACGTGAAACTGATTCAAACAATGATGCTCAGTAATGAATTACGTTCCATTCTGGACCAAGCTGGCCAGTCGTTCAGACCCGGCCACAAGCCTGACTCTTCCAACGTTCAACTCTTACTTTGTGGCGACTTCAATTCCTTACCTGATTCTGGTAATGATCAGTGGCTTTAGATAATGAAAAATATATTGAATATTTTAGGATTTATTGACCATCCAATTTTATTATTTTTCAGGTGTAATTGAGTTTCTCACATCCGGACGTGTAGCGTCTGATCATCGCGACTTCAAGGAGTTAGCATACAAATCATGCTTGCAAAAGATCTCTGGTTGCGACAAACCCAACGAATTCACACACTTTTTCAAGCTTGCATCTGCCTACAGTGAAGACATCATGCCATATACCAACTATACGTAAGTTTTTCTATATATGCCTAAAGGTTCTTGTACTAAATGTAATTCTTGAAGTAACACAAATGTTTACCTTTGTTACAGATTCGATTTCAAAGGTATAATAGACTACATTTTTTACTCGAAACAAAGCATGGTGCCGTTAGGACTGTTGGGTCCACTAAGTGCTGATTGGTTCCGAGAACATAAAGTGGTCGGGTGTCCACATCCCCACGTACCATCCGGTGAGTCTAAGTGTAATTTTAACAATTCATCAAATTGAACCATTTGTTTTCTAAACAAGTAGTCGTATCTCAAGAGGGAATATACTAAGACAAGTGGTATACTTTTTGTTTGTAGACCACTTCCCCCTTTTAGTGGAGCTGGAAATGACACCCACAGTAGGGACAAGCAATGGTTTGATCTCACGCAGGTAGCAGCCGCTGCGGTCTAGACCCAAGTAACAATAAGGGAATGGTAAACAATAATTGAAGATGAAATCCCCATCATACTTTCTCTTACTTCTGGCTCTAGCAATATCACTCGCAGTCGACGACTACTATAAATAGCGAATATTACAAATACTCCATATTGCCGCACATTCAAACAAGCTGACAGACATTGAAGAATAACTTTAGTGACCAGGTGAAGGGAGTCGTGTTGTAATGCGTTTAGCCCATGTATAGTGTATTGCATTTTTAAAGGACTAACTTTTCCCATATTAAGAGTATTGTAACCTCGACTACCATCATAATATGTAGATACCTATTTTCCTACAAAAAGAAAATGAAATATTCCGATCAAGCCTCTGTGATATTGACATTAACAATTGGAACAATTTCACATATTTATTAACAAATTAGTATCTACTAGAAGAATCCTAATCTCTTCCTAAATGTCATTACAACATTCTCCAAGCCAACTTTTTGATAAGAATGCTGCCATCCATTGAGAAATTGTATTTTTAAACAAAAGAAAAAGCAAAAAATATGAAAACATACGCGCTATACTGGGCTGTGCGAAGTGATTGGAGTTGACTTAACAATTTCAATGCAAGTACAAATCTGTTCTTATTGGCCACGTATATTGATAATGATAATGTTATATAAGTACGTAGATGATACTGTAGCGAGTGTATTTGTAAGTACGATATGATGTAATAATGTTCACCAACCATAGTATCATGCAGATCAATTGACATTCAGTCATTAGAAATATTATTTTGTTCCAATTATTAGTATATGTATACTACACACAGTCACACAGACACATACATACACATCGATCTACTACTTGTTAATTCAGTTGCTAAGAACCGAATCACGCTCATCAGTTGAAATCGATTTTTAAAGCTTTATGCTGTTACTGCAGAGGCATGCCGCGAGGAGTTCCGTATATTTATTTTATCAGTGTCCGATGTGCAATCTCTTACAGTCAAAACAGATATCCGATTTACATAGGTTTATTGTATAGAAACTATTAAGGTATTCCGATTTGTATATTATGTACACAAAACGCCTCCTTTTTTAGTTCACAAATATATTTAGTCTCGATGTTTTTACGCTTCTCTCTACTGTTAAGTCGTTGATTGGGTTAAAAGTAAGTGCTGACACGTACTCGTGTATTGCGGGAGAAACAGTAAAAATGTTCATTTTCTCTTTTATGCAACTCGACATACAGTTCTGCAGTAGATTTGGAAATATTGACCTCCCAGCCTCCACCATTATAAATGAACATCGAAATTTTTTATTTCCAATCATGACATGCGAGAACCTAGTTTCTTTTAAATTGTGTGTACATACGAATTCTGTGAATAACGTAAAGTAGATATGTATTGAAAGTGCAATTCTTGTACATTTTCGTATTCTTTATTTGAATGGTAATCACGATATAAGGCGAATTTGTTATATTAATTTGTAGGTAGACTTTGGAATTACGGGAACTAAATTTTTTTGTTTGTAAATTCGATCGCCTAAATTTGCAAAGCAAGTTTTTCTCTAGACTCTCGTCTTGTACTGGTTATAGACGATTTATAACAATTTTGCTTGTACACTACGCCATTCCCGAAATGTTCTCACTTAATTTAATGTGTAGATAATCGATGTGGGAAAGATAGAATAAATTTGTGCGCCGGTTCGATATATAACGGGCGAACCTATATTTAAAATATGATGTTACCCTATGGAAAGCAAAGTCTCAAAGACGATTTTTAGCATGCCGAGTATGATGAAATCTGATTTTCTCGCTTGTCGCCGATCCAACTGAATTATACAAGTAGTACAACATTAGTTCTCATTAAAGACGTACGTGTAGTGAATGTTGTATAAAGTAGATAATTATGGTATAGTTTTAATTATGTGAGGTAGAAGTGGCAATCTGTATTTGTATATTCAGTGATTAATCTGCGTTTTCGCATAATGAACGAACAACTTTTAAGCGACTCGTATTGCCGCTGATATGGAGTTTGATTCTTTTGGGCCTAACTTGGAACGATACACACCTACATTACCTCAGTCAACCTTCAGATAACGAATTCTTTTGCTACAATGTATTATATCCGTCTAATTGTTACGAAGGGATTAAGATGATTCTGTCGAAATAAAACAAACTCTAATTTTCTGTGCTCCGGTATCAATAATGTTCAAACGTCTACTCTGCATTGTTTGCTATGATTATGTTAGCAATATCAAACTAAAATCAACGCAATCATTTTTCGACTAGATCCAAGTTTCATGGTAAGAGAATACATTTAGCATAATCGACGTCTCTTGTGTAATATTGACTATTTAAAACTGCTTAATATTTTGTCACCGTGAAAGTACCTATGCTCCTCTATTGACACGAAACATAAAATCGAAATTGATCTATTGCAATTGGCCCAATAGCGCAGAAATCAACTGCCAAGATACGCAACATTGAATTTATACTGAGTGGATCATAGTCATTGATGGATCTCTTATCATTCGAATGAGATTCCTACTTCCTAATACATGATCCTCCAATTCAAATTGCGAAGAGAAACTTTGTTCAATCAGTCCTCTAATCGGATAAATGCGACTGCATAGGTATTTTCAGGGATCTCAAGGCGCGACTTTTTGTATTATACCTGACTGGCAAATGCAAGTGCGTACGTAATCAATTACAATTTGACTGTTTTACTGTATGATTAACGGACGCTGTTTTAGGCTAAAACATTAACATATGATGAAAAGTGATATGACCGATTGGTACGTTGTGCGTAATCTGTCAGTAAACTGTAGACAGTAAATGATATGCTGTCAATAGATGGGACGTTTAATCTACTGTACCAAGGCGTTAGATGTCGGACACCCACACATTCATATTGGTTCATGCAAAAGTTACGCCGTAGTATTCCAAACCAGCTTTTTGAAGCTTTCCAGAGCTTCAAGGATTTAATAACTAAGAGATGACATGTCGCCTTAGATGACAGGTATATCGCACATTCGGATAGCGGTGATTCCAAAAACTGAACAAGTCAAACTTCTCGGCAACATACAAAATGAAGAAATGAAAACTTCTGGTACAAACCAATTGGCACTCTGAATTATAAGAGAATCTTTATGGTTTTGGGAATCACTGTCTTTGCCACGCGCAACATCGATTTAGTGTAGGGAATTCCTTTATAGAGCAAGCATCATGGATGGAAAATGTAAAGAAGCAATTCAACTGATCAGGTATTACGAATGAAATGCTTTCATTTCTATGGGGTTAATATCTTGATAGGCATAAGATTTCCTAGCAGTGTTGTCAAAGATAATTATTAAAGGAAGTTCGAAAAATCCAGATATAACTCAACCGGAAAGTACGCCGCTCGAAACAATAGGACTTTGGAGTTTGTGTTTATGGCGAGATGAGCGATATCTGGCTTTTACCGTGGAATAGAATATGTCGGGCTATTTACACTTATGTTTTAGTTTATACCTGCAGTATTAGAGCAGACTTTAAGCCAACGGTGTTCTAGTGACAGATCTCGCATTCTACCGTGATACGCCGCAATTATGCGGATAAATCCAAAATTACGCGAAATCTCTAGTCAACTAGTGTTGCAGTGATGTTAGACCAACATTTTAAATCAACTCTGTACCTGGCAGTACAAATCGTGTCTTGAACTTCTATATCACTAAAGGAAATATGTGTTAGTCTCATAGTATTATAATTATAAATACAACGTTTTATCTATTATTTAAAACAACGGGCAGTAGATATTTTCCATCGCTGCTATCAGGTATGCATAAACGATATTTGTCACTTCTGCCTCAGATACATGTCAAATCTATTAATGGTATCCTGTAACAAACTATATATCACTTCTCGCGATGACAAATGTCTTTTGTAAAATAGTAATCATACCTACCACAGTAGTGTTTTGTTCTACATGCAGAAGTTCTTTATCATTCCATTTGTTTAGAACTGAAACTACACTGAGACCTTTTGAGAATTTAAACGAAAGATGTATCCAATGAGTAAATTATCGCGAAAATTATAATGCAATGAGGTATGCACGAGAAGTTAAGTATCTGGATTTATCGAACTTACTTGTGAGAATGCTATCACTCCATTTGATAGTTTAAAGTAGCCTACATTAGCACACGCAAACAGAGTTTGACGCAATCAAAGTTATCATTATAGGAAATACGCAAGCCACCATCGAACATTTACGAACTGTTTAAAAGCACTTCTACCGTAGATATTTCCCTAGGTACGTTAAACCCCCCGAACTTCAGAGCTCCTACATTACACAATACGTGGTTCAACATTAGTTTTAGGTCTAGATACTATTAAGTAGCATATTTTTACGTGATCATATGGCACATTAATTGTCAAAGTCGAGTACGATGTGAACACTAAGTTCGATTGCTTGGAATGTTTAGTGTATACTGTCATTAATTTTCATCAACAATTGTGTAGCCGATGCCTGTACTTCTCTGTACTTTTACGATTTTTGGGCATACTAAGTAAGATAAGAGAAATGCCGAAGTGATACTATACACGCAATGCTGACTAGAATAAATCGCCCGATGATCCACCGTTCGCAAGGATGTAACATTTAGTATTTCTAAGCAAGCAATTATTCTTTACTTTAGCATTTGTTCACTGTTTGCAACCTATTCTGAGAGAACTGATATCACAAGAGCAATCAGCGACCATTTGGACCGCGAGCCGATAAACATATATAATCGGGATCATATGCTTTTTATTATAACGCTAAATTAACGACAGAAGCTTCCATGTGCGATCAATTTTACGATTGTTTGCATCGTACGCCGTTCGACAAGTATTATTCATACTTTAAATAGAAAGTTGTTTGATAACTTCTAAATGTACCAATGAACAGGCGATTTAAATATTTCTAAAATTGCAAATCCAAAGACAGATTAAACAACAATTCGATTGCGTACAGCAATGTGTGAAGCATAACGCTTATAGCTTATTCTATGCAGGGTTGCGTTATGGTATCGATGCTTTGACTTCCACAGATAAGAATATAATTGTACTAGACTATTATAAGATTGAGCACAGCACATTTCAGCCTGTAATTTTGTAAAATCACGATGATCAAAAAAGTTGTAGACATTGGAGTATAAATCTTGCGTCCATCGTAAATGATAATTACATCGCAGTGCTAATAGTTGAAAATTCAATCGGGCTTCGCCGATGTCGCCGTATATAACTTTCTATCATTCTTCTTGGAAATGTTGGAATTATTGTGAGGTTTTTAGAATATCGCCGATTTCTTGTACATCTACATCGAACTCATTTTATTTACATGACCATTATCCTTTTTACAACGTGCGTATTTAGTCCAAGCCTAAACATATCACTCTCGTTTTTCCGATTTCTGTATATATTCATGTCGATGGAGGATTTGTGAGTTTTCGATATTGGGTTTTATTTTGCACGTTAACGATCACTAACTAATATTGTAGTCGTATTTGTTGCGAGAATGATTCCACATGACCAATTGTCTCAATGGTATAATACTCAAAGAAAAGCGGAAAGTACAAATCCCGGCGACTTTGTGACCCCGATTGAATATTGGAAAAGAAAGAGTTGTAAAGGCATAATGAAGGAGAGAATGTGTCTAGTAGAGTATACATAATTGCATCAAGTGTGTGAATGCTCTGTCAGTCTACACTTGAGATATCCCTCATCTAATTTCATTATCCATTTTAAAGTGGCAGATTATTTACTTTTTATTGAAAATGCAATGATTGTATATGGGCTGCGTTTGAGTCATGATTGAATGTAACGATTTACTAAGTAATGCAAAATAAATGGAAGATATTGAAAAATTAAAATTTGCCTTCCTCATTATTTATTACCGATTGTTGCCATTAATATAAGGTTGAACTGGACAGATAATCCACAGGCATTTTTAGGTGACAGACTTTATTTATGAAATATGTACAGTTGCATGGCAAATCAAACTAATTACATAATATCTTAGACATACTGGTATATGAGACCAGCCCTGTCTTCTATGGAAACAAGCTCTAGTTTAACAGGACAGTGGAACCAAAGACTCAGAAATTCCTCAGTGTAGCCCAGTAAAAAATAATGCCTGGAACCTCTCATATTCGACACAAATGCAGATATCCTGATCATATTGGTCTGTCGCTTGATGATAACTTCCGACTCCAACATATTTTTCCATGTTCCCTTCATAAACTCACGTATAAATGTATCTCCAATTAGAATCTCTGCTCCAAACTTACCGCCCTTAACGTTGGCTGAAAAAAGAGATCATGCCTAATTAAGAAACAAGAGGCAAGACAACTTTAATTACTCTAATATTAATCACGTACAAGTATTCCATGATTTCCATGCTTTCCTTGAGGCTATATCATGAGGCTTCATCGCCATATCATACGTCAAAGGAAATGTCTTTCCCCTCGTGGGTTTGTAACGGCCAACATTTATCCTATTAAGGCTTGCACTGACATGGAAAGATCTTTGAGGCACAATCGCTTGTATTGTTGACAGCATCTGAAAATTCGATTTCGTAAGGTTATATCGAAATGTGCTTAACTCACGTAATGAGAACGTACAGGTTGTGAGTTTCTTAGTAAATTCATCGTGGCGTTCATCAGGTATCCAATTTCTCAGATGAACTCTATAAATTAAGTAATAGTGTTAAATATTCGGTCACAATAAAGTTGTTTATATTCCTATACAGCCTAATGGGAAGTCCATTAGCAGACGGGATGGTAAAACAGAAACAACTCCGTTTTTGAAGCAGCTTCCAATGGCGTTGCAGTCGTAATGACACGGAATTCTATACTCTATTCGTACTAAGATGCGTATTGCCGGTAACATCGAGCGTGACACCGAAGTGGTAATGGTCCCGGGCTTCAGGGCCCCAGGAGTCTGGGCCAGTCTTTGATTGTGCGGTTTATTTAGTACCTGGTCCCGTAAAGATGCACCGTAAGCTGCCTGCTTGTTGTAAGCTGGTCGGTAAGTTATTCCTCGAGAATTCCAGACCTTCCAGCATGATTTCCTACTAGTTTAGTATTCACTAACAATGTTTTCTATTCTACGTTTCAATGCTTTCGTTAAAAACATACCAACGAATATTTGTGAAGGTTTAAGTTAAATCCCATAGAGAGCACAATTTTAACACTCGATTTTCATGGGAAAGCGATTGAATGCATGATGATTTTAATATATTTTAATACTGAAAACCGATGAATGCACGGATTGAGATACAGTTGAGTCAGGCTAGTCACAGAGGTTATCCAATCAGTAGTAAATGTATATTGAGTACTACAAGGAATTGGTGTTTAAGATTCCAACTTTCGTTCGATATTGTCTATGTGGCCTTTGATCTTTTGCCTTCGAAAATGAGAGCTATGGTAATTAACATTACTCATTTAGTTACTAATACAAAATTACATTTGCGAGCTAAATAAAACACTTGGTAGTCTCTCGTACGTTCTTTCGTAGTGACTGGTTTTTTTAATGGGAAGCCGAAGGCGATTTGAATAGGGCAAACCTTCGGGAAAGGGAAACGACACTCAGTTTCTTTGATCAATAATGAAACTTCGTCCCGTCTTTCTCATTTTCTTCCCGATCCGCCAGCGTGCCCCTGTTGCTCGCTCTTGTTTCCTCCCTCATTTCTCAATCGAGGATCCGCCCTCTCCCTCTATCTTATCCTGTACATTTTTAACCCTTATTTCGGACCCTCGCTAGGACGAACCTTCAAAGCGCAAGCCAACTTCTGACAGGCCTTCAGTTGGAAAGCCTTTCCCGCTCTCTTGAGATGACCCTGGCACTCATCTTTAACTAATCCATTCCCTGATTCATTCATATAAAACCCCTTTTCCAAAGGCTTTAGGATGAAGTCTCCTTATCCTTTTCAGGGTGACGCCAGACCCCGTAGGATTTTGGACATTCCAACGATGACTGGGGAACGTTTTATCAATATTACTGCCTCTGTCAAAATTTCATTAACCAGAGATCGTGTCTCTTACTCGAATCTCTTTATCAAGAAGCGGAGTCCTCAACGTGGTAAGTTTCGTACAAATTAACTTTGACTTTGTAAGTAGTACATCTTCTCGGACGTGAAACGTCTTTGCCTGTCTATCCCGCGTGTCATGTAGATTGTCAAAGATTTTTCTCTGTATTTCGACGAATGAGAGTCCGTGGGACTTTGGATCTTTATATCTACATTTCAAAGAGCAGAAGCGGCCGACAGTGGCGTATGTACCTTTCTGGCCAGTGGTTGAATAATCCGAACCGGTCTCGAAAAAAGCCTGACTTTGTTCTTCCGGGACAAGTGACTTCATTGTGAGGTAGCTTCTTTGATAGAGTATAAAAAGAAGGGAGTCCTGGCTGTCCTCAGCCACTGGCAGCTCCACCTTTACATAAGGGATCACCAAAGGTACCCGCGGGCCGTATTGACTGCGTGGTGGTTGTGTGACCATATTTCTTTCTCGTTCATCCCTCGTATTGTCTGGGTAGCCGTGGTCCAGCGAGGTTGGTGTTGTCCTACGCGGCTTTATTTCTTCTTTCGCGCGTATACATGAAGAATGCAGGAGGCGATGTCCTTGTGCAGGACAGTGGAACGCTGAGCTATCGCCGTTCAAGATAAAGGAGGTGGGCGCGCACGGAGGTGGGAAAGAAACGGAGGACACGAAACCCGGACAAAGGGTCGGTGGACGAGAGAAGGGTTTGGGGTGCGGAATAATGCTTAACAAGCCGACTTGAAAGGACCGCCGCCATTTTGAGTCAATACTTGAAAGTCTTTGCTCATTAAGAATATTTTGCGTCTCCTTCCTTCAAACGGCAGCGGCGGCGGCGGCCACCTTCGCCGCGGGGAGAGCCTCCTTTCGTCCTCGACGGACTTTCTTTATCCCCTTTTTCGCTCTATCCCCTGCGCACAAGACCCATCCCACATCCACGTCGCTCACGGGGGTGGTTGCACCCTCGAAGATGGAAGTTATTTACGCGCCACTCGGAGAGCCACCCTCCACCATCGCAACCCCGTAACCGCCCTTCTCCGCTGTCCTATCGGGGCCGCGTCGTTCGCGCTCGTTCGTTCGCTCTCTACCACCCTGGTGTGCTCCCCCCGCGTCGCCCCGCCAACGCGGCCTTCTTTTTCCCTCGGCCGCGCTTCACCCTCTTTTTCACCCCTCGCCTCTCACTCCCACTAGAGACTCCATCGTTGCAGGGCGAGCGCGAGCGCGAGCCTCTTGGCCGACGACTACTGCGGGAACGAGGGCAGACAATTCCGGCATTGCTGGCGGGCCCTCCCCCCCAACCCCCCCTCGGAGGAACCTACCCCAGTCGGCGACGAGTCGACGAGCCTCCGTCGCTCCCGCAATCATCGCGCCCATTTCGCTGCGTTTTTCCTAATTCCCACCCAATTTCGCTTTTAGCATTTCAATTTATGGCCGCGCTGCCGACCGATTCGTCAGACGTGACGACTGCCCGAGAACATGGAATTACCGCTAGCCCCAAGTGTCGTTACTTCGTTCGACCGGCGCCCGCCGCCTGCCGCGGCTCTCCCCGATGGACACCACTCCCGGACAACCTCGCCGAGAGCCATTAAGTCTACGAGAGTGATATCTGTATTATGAAGGCGGATCGTCAACAGCGTTACTGGGAATTCTCCAGAAGATATACCCGTTGGAGTTAGTGGAGGCCGGAAGGAATGTGCTCGAGATGTTTGTAAACGTTCCCGTATGCAAGATTAAAATATGTCTCTTTTCTCGCACTTTCAAACTAGATACATATTTTGAATCTCATAGTTAGCGGGAAAAAAGGTGGAAACCACTCGTCGCTTTGATGCACTTTGGCAACAGTGCCTTTTGCTCTTTATATGCTAATGGGGCGAATATCATTCGGATGCAAATAAGCGAAGGCAAAAAGAGTGAAATAGAGCCGTGATAAAAGGAGGGAAAACAATGGGCCGCGACCATTTCGCGTTTTCCCCGGTGCCATTTAATTTAGCAATTTATGACTTCACATGCCGTCTCGCATCAAAGTAACAAGGGACGCCACGTCCGACCGTAGCATCATGATTAATGCTTACATCCTCGCTCGCCCTACTAAATTTGAAGTTACTGCCGCCGAATGTCACACGTGCAACTATTTGAGAGGCCGCGCACGGGGTAGCTCAGTATTATTCGCGAGTCTTCGGCTTTTTCTAATTAGCCCATGGAAGCGTAGCGCCAGTTGGGCGTAATTCTACTACCTTCAAATTAGCACCATGTCAAACCGAGGAGCATTCAGCCGCCTATTAGTCGCGGACTTCAGACGTTACCCCCGAAGACTCTTTTTTTTTCGGGCGGTCCTGTCGCGAAAGTTCTAATTATTGACGCCGGTAACCGCGCGGGACAGGAGGGAGGCGAGCACTGTTACTCGATGTAACGAATTTCTCTAGAAAAAAGCCACGTGCGACTGGTTTTTAAGTGGTCGCAAAGCATCTCGGCGGTGCGCCCCGCGAGGCCACCGGCAAAAGACAATGGGAACGGGATGGCTGGGTGCGCACGGTAGGGCTCGACTGGAAAAATAAATCAGCCGCGCCTCGCGCTCCACCGGCGTCACCGTCCTTTCTCGCTCAATTGTATCAACTTTAACCCCTTCATTGTCTCGGCTTCTTCCATCTCGTCCTCTCGCCGTCGTCGTTTGACCGGATTCATCGCGCCACCCCAGACCGCTCTCTTTCTCTCTCCCTTCCTTCGACCCCCTTTCCCAGTTTTCTTCATCCTAGATCGTAGACTCTTGGCGGCCGGTGCTCGTCGAGGGAATCGGCCGTGCGAACACAATCGCGGAGCGTGCAGCGGAAAGTGCATATGTATAATAAGCCTTAGAGGCCGAGCGCGAGGAGGGGAGGGAAGCGAGTGTGACAGGGTGAAACAAAAACTGGTCTTGCTAGGTAAAACAATAGGGGGTTCCTCGGGCGCGCGCGCCGAGAGAACGAACGAAAGCCCAGGGAATGAGAGAGGTACACATATACAGGGTGAGGCGGCGGAGAGGAGGAAAGGGTGAAAGAGAGAACGAGGAAGAGAATGCGAGGGGAGGGCGAGAGCAACCCCATCGCACCGGAGCAACGCGCGACGTGTGTGAAATTCAAGAACCTGTAGCACGCGTTACCTCGCGAAGAAGAACAAAACGTCGCGGCGCGTTACCAGCTGCACGGTGCATACGTTATTAGTACGTCGTTTTGTCCTTCCAGCGAAAGAACAAGAGAGCGAAAGGGGGAGAGAGACAGGGAGTGATAGAGAGAGGGACTCTCCTCCGGTTATACCGGTGTAGGTACGCGCAAAAAGATCATCATAACTCGTGAGACAGTGCAGCCCCGCGAGCATACACGCGCGCGCATACACACTCCCCACGTGTAGACGGGATTCTCTTATTCTTCGCGATCGGGGCTCCTTTTAGCTCGCGCATTCTTTTCACCGCGCCTACCTACCCCCAGAGCTGCTTCCTCTTCCTCTCCGCGCGCACTCGAAACAGGTTCCTCTTTATCCGTCCCTCTTATTATGCAAGTTATTGTTTTCATTGAGCCACGAGTGCCCCGGGAGTGGTCTTGGATATCAGCCAGTGGAGAACGGCTCCTCGAGTCAGCAGCGGGCCGTACATCTCATTCTCACGGATCGCGCTAAGTGATTATCATACTGTCTCCCCGCTGGCCTCCGTTCGGAGTAACGAGTTCTTTTAGCTCAGTCTCGCGTGAGACATTCGGCTGGTTAGCATAATCGGCACTTATGGACGTAGGGGCAGTCGGCAGAGCTCCAAGGTGGAGCCGAAGGATTAGAGTGGCGGCTCCACGTGGAGAAGACTTCCAAGGCATAAGTGGTGGACAATGGTCCAATGGCAGTGGCGATCGATGCCAGATGTCCAGAGGACGACGAAAAAAGCTTTTTTGCAGCATGGGCTCCCGTCGATCCGTCCAGGTGTCCATTGTGAGTCCGAGCCAGGATTCTCAACCCTTAATCCTTAACCCTTTGGCCGCACGCATCCGCTGGCAAGCACCCATTTACCGGTCCTGAAACAATGCCCGCTGGACCGCACCCCGGATGCGCACGTTTATTAAGTAATGTCCCCCTCTGGTTTGCGCTTGGCAGCTGCCTTGCCAAAAAAACTACTGTTGCTTTTGTCTATTGACTTTCGCTACACGGCAACGGTCTCGCTAAGAATTCCCAAGAATCTCCTGCCCCCCTCCCTCTCGCCACCCAGAACCCCGTCTCTTATCTTGCAACTTTTCCCCCCTTGATAAACAGACTCAACCGCTTTTTTTGGAATTTTACGATGCTCTGGATTGTAAACTTTTGTGACCGATTTATGAAACCGGGTAGCATTCTGGTGCATTTCGAAACGATGTAGAGATGTATAGAAATATTGTGTTTAAATTTGCGTTTTTTAAATATGGAACGGGTAGTCGGATGATTTTGGCGATAGTTCGGCCTACCGGTTTGCCAACCGTTTCTACCTTCGTGGAGTCTTGAAGGGGTCAGGCGAAACCTGACCGAGAGACCATGGTGGCACGCCCCACCACGTGGTCGTCGAAAGGGTGGCCTTTCGCATTGGGGCCAGTCGTTCGTTGATGCAAAATGCAAGAGGCCAGTTTGGTAACCGCCGGCCATCGAATCCGCACGCCATTGCTTCCGTCGAATTACAATTATTTACGTGAGAGTTTCGGTGGTTTTACGTTTACATACGCGCGCAGACCTCTCCATCAGTGTGGTTTCGGGAGCGCGGATGTGAGAGTACCAGATCGATTTGTCCGAATTGGATTGTTCGCCTATGAGCGATAATAGTAATTTTATGGACAGAGAAATGGCTTTCGAGATAAAGCAGTCGCCGCTGGTTTGGGTATTCTCTGATGGGAGTGTAATATTAAAAAGTGAATGTACGTTATGGAGTATTTCGCTCCCGACGCCATTGCGACGGCACGCAGTTCCAAAATAATTCTTGCCAAAAGGATTAGCGGTTGAGGTGAATGGTGGTTAGACATTGGTTTTGATTGTCGCCGCAAAGAACTGGTTGTAAATGTTTTATATAATTAAGTTATTATGGTAAAAATTGTGTGGATGTAAGTGTTGGAATGTAGTTGAGTCAATTTTCAATGTTTCGTTCAAACGATAATCTTCGACAAATATCGAGAGTATTCATTCTTTAAGTAATATCGATACTGTCTGATTAGTTGAAAACCATCATGCGATGTAATTACCGCAATGTTACATCATACGATTCGTCATGGAGATTTATGAATATTAATCGGATTTGCGATTATATATTTTAATTTAATAAAGGTCGCATTGAAACATTTTAAATTTCAACACTCTTACGTGTAATATTCGGACAACAAGGTTCTCTTGATTAAAGTTCGTTGGCTGGAGAAAGTGGGAAAATGAAGTTGTCTATGTATAAGATTACCTCATCGAGTAGAAGAGAGGAAGTTGGTTCCACAGGATTTATTAGCGGACATCGTGTCAATAATGCAATTAGTGAAAACGCTCCTCAAGTCGCCTGCTCGAGACGATGACCTTAATCCCAGGAGGATCAATTAGTCACTGATTAATTCTCGCGAAGTATCCTCCCGACCATTTCCTCTCCGATTGTCTGTGAAATTATCGCGCGTAATTCAGACCTCATAATGATCGGGCCGACCTTCTTCCCCCTCGAGTCTTTTATAAAGTTACAGCTCATTCTCGTTCGCTCGTAATCACGGCTAATTAGGAAGGAACCCGAGGGTGGGCGTTCGCTCAACCCGACATTCCCGGCGAATACATATTTTCACGGTCAAGCGCAATGCATTTCCTATAAAATATTATTGCAGTAATATTTTAGCAGCAGTTTATGACTGAACGATATTTCCGGTGCTATAATACATGTTTCTTAATGGTGTTTGTGTTGCTTTCTCGTCGCACTCTTCCACCACTGTCTACAATCCTCAGTGCACGACAATTTATTGTCTCATTGTCACTTGCGCGTTTTCTCACACGACCCCCATAAATATTCAGTGAAAAGCGGATGGAGTGAGAGGAGCGTTTCATCCGGTTGGCCCCCAAGAACCTTTTAACCCAGAGCGGCCGCGGCGGGAAGAAATTTCCGAAGGAAAGTAATAACGGGGACAAGAATTGCAGATGAGGGTGTGGTTGCTTAAAATGTTGGTCGCGGAATTTGCTGCGAGAAGGCCCGGGCAGGCTCTGCCTCTGTGAGAGTGTCTGTCAGAGGCCTATAGGAATCGGTGGGGGGTTGCGATGGAGGCAGTAGATCCCACCCACCCCTTTGTACGTCGAATGTACGGAGCCATTGATTTTGAATATGTAATCCGAGGCATTTTATTATTCCGCGGCACTTGGGGTCGCGCGAGCGAGCTCGGGGCGGGAGGAAGGGAGCGTTGGGGGGTGTAGGTGGGAGGGGGCAGGGGTGGTTCGACCTCCACATAGGCAGGCATCGACCTTCGTAGCCGATCCGAGTCGAAAGAAGGACGACGGATGGCGGCGCGGGATGGACCGAGGAGAGAGGGTGCGCGCCGGGGAGGCTCGAGGGTGATTCGATTTTCTTCCACTAACCAGCACACTCGCAGATCACCACTACCACCCTCGGGTTCTTGACGCGTGATTGAATATTTTTTCGCTGTGCGCGATTGGTTCGTCGTACCGGTGGCAGGCAGAACGAACGGGCAGGCATGAACGAGCCCGCAGAGGGTGGAGGGTGCTGCCGGCCGGTGGGGGGCGGTCGGAGGTTGGGGGGGTGGTGGCTGGTGGTAGTTGCAGCCACCTGTCAAGCAAAAGAATCGCCATGGTAACCAGGCCCCGTCGCCATCGGCTGAAGGGGCTCGCGTTCGAGGGGGTGGCGACCCGATCTATCTGGCAGGGATGCCGCGGGGCTTATATTGAATTTTAAGGAAGTTCCCGCCGCCGGAAAAGAGACGTACGCCCGCGCTCCTTCTTCTCGGCTTGGTGCGGTTTCCTCGGAAACGGGAGAGCCTCCGATCATCGCCTTCACCCTGTTTATGCCCAGTGCGCGCTGCTCCTTTCACTTTGTACGCCTCGCGTTGCGCTCGCCTTCCTCCCAGGAATTATGCTCGGCGGCCTTAGCCGAGGAGATTAAAGGATGTACGCCGCCACGCTTACAACTGATTGGAAATCCCCGGTTTTATAGTCGGATTTCTTTCCCCGGGCATATTGGTATTTAGCGGGGAAAGGATGAAGCACGACTTCCGGAAAATCCAGGGCTACTGACGCGTGATGCGTACTGAGTGGAAGCTGGCTTTTAATTAGTCGTTAAAAAGGAATGATGCTTGGCGAACTCCGGCGCACTCCCGCAGACGTCTCGGGCACAATTAGGAGCTCGAAGATCGAAGAGTGGGGCTATTGAATTTTGCGATATACGTCATTAAGCGGAGAGGCCGGAAGAGCCGACGGGAGCAAACTATGTACGGTTGCGGGGGTACTCGAGGAAAGAATCCGCAGTTCGAAGTTGGAATGGAAGACTGGCGGCCAGGGGAGCGGAAGAAACTACGGCGAAAGAGAGAAGTCGGCAGAGACGACGGGGTAGAGGAGATGGTCGGCGCAGGAGTGAGGAGCTCGAGGCCCCTGTAATGATCTTACGGCCGTGGTAACTTTTTTAATCAGCGCCCGGTTTAATTATACGGTCGATGAGGAAGGTGCCCCGTTCTCCGGCGGCCTCTCCTACCCCCACGATCCTCGAGCCAACCTAGCCCTCGCTATAGCCCCGTAGCCGTCGTTTCCTCTTCGAGCTTTCCTCATCAACCCCTCGTACAAACCCGGCCAGTCGTCCTAACTAGGCACCGACTCGCAAACAAGATTTGACTTATTGCGCCCGAGCGATTCCTCCTTCGTTCTTTCCTCCTCCACCCCAACGATATACTAACCTCTTCCGACTCCTTTCCTCCGACTCGATTCTCCACGTGCAGACCTGTCTGGCCGGCTTCCCGAAGAACCGCATTTTCATTCTAGTTTCATAGTCAAACGATAGCAAGTCTCCTGATGGTGTGTTACCACGTATCTCATCGTCTGCTCTTGTTGGTCATGGTAATTTAAGACTATATTAGTTCCCAGATTCTGAAATCTCTGAAATTTTCACTAGCTGCGTTTTATTTTTAGTGCACGTGACAAATTCATGGGTATCCTTAAAATACTTCTTTGACTGTCTTGCGGCCTTGTTCTATAAATATGTATTTCTCTATCTAAACACTATTATCGCTGTTTACATGACAATTTTTAATAGTTCAATTAGAAATGTCGTGAATAAGAAAAACATATTCAAGCGCGTCTTAAATATCGCAGTCCGTTTGAAAATGGTGCTCACGCTCCTCACATCCAGTTGGATTGCAGGAGGGTGGATGGAGTAGGGAACAGGGGGTGGTCCCTACCAGCGACATAGTTCGACCAGCTATGTACGTAATGGCGCCTATTACGATTTCATGCCCCTCCAGCGCACATTACTTCTTTTTATTAATCTATTAGCACTTTCGCCGGTTAGTTACACGAACGAGAATTTCCAATAAGGAGGTACAATATTTTGCAAAAGTGATCGTTATGAAACAAAAATGCGTGTTATTCTAAATGTTACCCATACCTTGTAATGACTGGAAAAATTATTAACTAATTATTAATTGGCTTTTTACACCAAGTATATCACCAGGTACATATGTATACTTTGGTGTTAACCTTAATGCATTCCTCTCACTATTCTGATTAAAAATTTAATAGTAGAGATTTCATACTGTTCGTGCTGGGAATGTTAACTGCGTCTTTGTTTTCAATAATTATGTCATTCGTTTTGTTTAAATAGGAGTGCAATGCGCGCTAAGAGGAGATTCGTGAACTGTGGACGCGAGTGTCGTTATATTATTTCGTTTAACTGGGAGAGAGGCGTCAACCGGATGTATGAGAAAAGCGGCGTGGCGTTTGGTGTTTTGAAAAAGGCAGAGGTACCGCCAACCCCCGGGGCCGGCATCCGATTTCGCCTACCTGCCACAATTTTACCTGGTCGCGTGTCAGCTACCTGCTGCGCCTCGAACAGGTACGATATCGATTCTATTGGGTATCGAATCAATGGTGCGAGAATAATAGAAGGTATCAATACCTGTTGCTGGCAGCACGATTCGTTACCTGCCACGAAATTCCCTTTCATACGTTGACAGACAATTGAATCGCTCCTGCCCGGCTACCTGGCGCATCGGAAAAAACAATATTGTTCTTTCACTCCGAAAACGGCTGACTGCTGCAGATAACAAATCAATTGCCGTTTTTTCAATCGTTGTAATCACTCGTAGAATTAAAGGCGGCAATTTATGTTTAAAAATCCCGGCGAACGTGTAGTGGAAATTAGTGATACATTTCTTAGGCTTACGTTCTCCCCCTCCGAGGCAGATCTTGCCCTCAGCAACATCATTAAAAGTATGAGCTGCGAACGGACGTGAAATGAAGTTTTAATGGCGTCGCTGTCGAACTCCCCGTGCTCTTTATTTTGTTTCCTTTTTTCGGGGCCGTTCGATAATCGCCATCGTCACGTTTTATTCCTCGACAGACGAAGTCGGCGCCTCGCTGACGAAGCACTTTTTCGCGCGTTCTCGAGGTAAACGCTCTGAAATCCCTTCGTCGCTCGTGTACACTTCCCACTCCGTCAATCTCGCTCGATTTCGACAGTGAAGAGAGGTAATTATGCTCTCAAGTAGTGTGCAAGCCAATCTCGTAGTTGCAATGGTGAAATTGGTCACTAACAGTCGGAGTCTTGGAAAATAATGACTGCAAATAACTAATGGTTGCTGGCGGTGGAATTCATTAGGCTCAACGAGAATTTCGAATTACTCTTTCCTTGTTCCGCTGCTTTAGTTTGCTAAACATTCTCTAACTAATATTTGCTACTCGATTCTTCCTTCCAAATTTCATTGTATACTACTGTTCTCACTTTGTTTGAATGTTTGAATAATAAGTTATCAATGCTTTTCGTTATTTGTTCTCTACGTTTTCGTTAAAATTTATTCTCATATAACGTACATGAAACATAAAGCAATTTCGAGGAATAAATATAACATTTTATCTATCGTTTTATTAAAATGAATTGCAATACCCGGGCATTGCATATTGTATTATCGACACAAAAGCCTAACGTTTCTGCAGAAGTTTCGGCACCTTTTTGATAGATGGCACCGTTGCCGTTCGCCTCTGTCCCGATAATTCAGTTCGCAGCCACCCTGCCCATGTCCCTATGAAATCGCAGACCCCTGTTTTACCCCCGGCAGTGACTCTCAAGCCCTCCCTCCGTTAATTTCCACCCTAGAAGCTAGCTCACGTATTTAATGCCTCGCAAAGACGCTCCTAAACGATTTATGCGCGTGATAAAGCAGTCCCTTGCCCAATGAGAATAGTCCAATTGCTCTTATAAATTTAAATTGAGTATCCTACGCGGACTAATTGCTTTCGTATATCTTCCGACGAAAGTATTACTCCGCATCCAAATGGGCGATAATATGCAATTACGAGCAGTGAGGATATGCCTGTAATTTGAAGGATGCGAGCCGAATGCTTACTACCCTGCTAGAATTTAAACCTCCTAATTTTCCAGCATCAGTAAGATTATCGTTCCCAGTGTTTGTCGAAGGTTCTTCAGGGTGGTGGTCTAGCGGTGGAAGGGCGAAGTGTATGTTTGTCAGTGTATTGCTTTATCAGTTTGACGAGCGAGTGAGTGAACCACTCGAAAGTATGGGGCGGGGTAACTAGGAGCGTAAGAAATCACATGCCTTGAACGCGACTGGGAAGAGATCCGGTTTTGCCAGTGCGATGTATTCTCCGCTGTAAAAACAGTTATTATTTTTCCGGCGATTGTTCGAGCGGGCAGATGTATACTGAAAGGGCCAACTCTCGCACTCTCTTTCACTGGCTCGCGATCCTTCTCGCTCTCGCTGAGCCTCTCCGTCTGGCGCATTGGATTCGATGAAATTTGCATACGCGGGAACGAATCGCAGGATCCGGAAGGACGTCAGGTAGCGAGGCATAGCTCGTACGTGTGAGTGGAGTGAAAATGAAGTGGCTCGGGGCATTAATAACTGTACAAAAGGGCCTTAAGACCGGGGTGGGAAACGCGGACTACGATGCATAAATTAAAGCGAAACGAGTTTCGCGAGACAATGGTGTGGAAGGGTCGAGCTTCGACACACACACACATGCCACTCTCTCCTCTCCGCTCTGCTCTAGGATAGACGCCTTTTTTCATGCTCAGCTTGCATAACACTTGGCTTTTCGAGCGAGCCAACTTCATCGGGGTCTCCTAAACGTATCTTCCCGTCAGTTGACTCTTTCTACATCAGTACTTCCTTCCCCATTCAAGTAAGCCGCGATCTGCAAATCGGAGCCTCGTCTCCCTGAATTTCAAGTGCAAACAAATTCGAAAAAACTCTGAGATTCGCCCTCCGAAGTAACGCGCAGTGGAAACTTTGTGCAAAGTGGACTTTCCCGAAATGGATTTTTAAAGAAAACCTTCCAACGTTACATAAAGCACGTTTTAGATTCGAAGGAGAATAAAGCGTGCCGGTGCTAGTTCCAACAGTGGTGAATGAAACATCGCCATCAGAAGGTTGAGCTGTCGCCGTAGCTCATCCGGCGAGGTTTGCCCCGCCGCTCGGCTCCGCCGCCCCAAACAGTTTTGTTTCTTCCTATCAGGCGGAAAGCAATTGTTTCGACCTGGTAGCCTACGAGAGAGAAAGAATAAAGTGCGCGCCCGTTGACGATCGAGAACGGCGCGCAGGGTTGTGCCAGGGGGGGAGAGAGAAATTATAAATGCGCGACTGCCAGCGACACCCCATTACTCGGTCCACAGGCCCCTCTTCTTTTTCGGCGCCATTGCATTGAAAATGCTCGCACGGCCGAAAACAAAAGGCGAGTGCCGGAGACTCGCTTTGAGTGCCGTCGTTTCTTTTGCTCCCACTATTACGGGCCCGTAGTGCAGATAGGTACACGCTTAAAATATTAAAACCTCCTGTAGATTTGTGTTGCCTCTGAGGGATCAACCAGCGGCTGGAATATAGTATGTATCGTATTTCTCTAAGTGATGTACTACAATTGCTTCTTTCCTTATGCACTTAATAGTGCAAAGAACATGGACAAATATGTGTTTATACTAGAATAATTGAGATTTTATATTTCTCGGTGGAATTTTGTATTATAGAAAGAACAGCGGTAACAAGGGTATGTGGATATAACGCGTTTCTTCTTGAAGCCGCCCTTTTTCTATTTGTTTCTACCTCATAAATCCGCGTCCATGTTGGCTGGGGGTTGAGCGCGCACTCCGACGCGCATCGATCCAAGGCGTCGCGGCGCTTGCCTCTCTCTTTTCGGATCCTTGGCATGTGTTTCTCATCGAACGTGTCGGCCAAAACCACCTTCGCCTTTTTCCACCGATGCTTACAGGGGAACATGCGCGCATCTATTAAATCACGGCGATTGCTTAATATTAAAAGTACCAACTTACCGTAGTTTCCTACTTATTTTAAAATCATATCTTCCGTCGTCATGCAAGCAAATTTGATCTTCGTGGAGAAGTGGATGGCACGCATTGTCTAAAGAAGCAGTCTATATAAACGGGAGAAAATGCATACTTTTTATTCGCGGTGGCATTGTACCATCGGCGGGCGCGAAACAGGACTTCTTTCACGAAAATCGCATATTTTATTTGCACAAGTGGGTCTCGTCGGAGAATGGTTCCGTTCAAGCAGGCGAACCAATAAAACCCGAAAGCGTAGCCAGGACGCGCGCGCGCGCGCGCGCGAGCACCCGCCATATATTCCAGCCCCTCGCATGAAAAACACCAGGTCCCAGGAAAAGAGTGCACGCGGCGCGCGAGAGGACGACTGGTTTCTCGTATTTCCCGGCCTCTTTCTCGCATCCCGCCGCGATCAATAGCGTGTATTCTTGACGCGCACACATTGTATCCCGAAGAGAGTAAGAGCTTGCGCGGGTGAACGAGCGGTAACACAGCGGAGATGGGAGAGAGGAGAGAGGAGAGGGCGAGAAAGAGAGTGAATGGCGAGTAGACGGAGAGGCCGCCGCCGGCGGCAGCGGCGGCCGGGAGTACACAAGCACGCAGGTACACACGTGTGTGACGAAAGCGTGCGGAATATATAGACGAGGGGCAGCTCGAGCGAGGACGGGGACGGGCCGGCGTAAGCTTCAATCTTCGGCTTCCATCGCGGCCGGAGCAAAGCGCTGCCGAGGGGTTGCGAGAGGGAGGAGGATGAGGCCAGGGGAGAGATGTTACTATGTAGATGGAGGAAGAACGGCTGGAAGGAAGTATAGGAGAACTTTTATCCGAGCGGCGCCAAACCGAAAAGCTTTTTCCAGCTTTCGGGCTTTTACACGCTCGCCCCTTCTCCCTCGGAAAGCGGCGCCGTCGCCCCGCCCGCTCCCCCACAAAAATCGGTCAGGACTCTCGTTCGCTTTACTCGCCTTTTTCTATTCCACGCTCTTTCCACAATTTCACTCGCCGATACCAGAAATATTTTCTTATTTAATTAATTTGTTTAAGCTTCACGGCTCTATTTGCGGTCGTCAGTGATCACTGGCGCGAATTTCGTGCGCAAGTTTACGATGTTATTTATGGGTTCGGCGGTCGAATTTATTAGCAATCATCCATGCCAAGACGCACCCCGGGTTATAATGATAACGGGGGCTTCTCCATCTCGGAGGAGCGGTATCACTGGCTGGCGAGGCTCTTTTCTCCGGGTCCTTGGAGTTTTTGCCTCCTTCCGTTCGCGCCCTCGAATGTCGTTGATGAATGGATCCTGGCGCACCTCCAGGACAGGGAGGCGCGGGCGAGCCTGTGAAAAAAGATATCTCGCGCCATGCAGGAATTACTTGAGACGAAGACGTCGCTGTCGGGGGTGCGAAGGAAGAAACGACAACACGGCCGCCTCCTGGAGGCTGCGCTCGCTTCGGCCGAGGGCTGCTGATAGTCTGCCGGCGACGTCCGCTTTTCGTATGATTGATCGAGCCCACCATACCTCGCCGGATGATCGTTAATGATATCCATCGACTGAGAACCTGATCCATTATTAACGCTGTCATCAATATCTTTTCGCCAATGTTTTCCTCGGCGTAACTCTGAGCCCGCTCCTGAAAGGAGATTGTCATCCGGCAGATCCTCGCGGATAAAACTTTCAAGCCACCGCGCGATACGACAGAACGCGATTTGTACATTCTCTGTAAAGAATTTGTAATTCCCGTGCAAAGATTGTCCGGACTCTGTTCGGACGTGTTATAAATTCCCTTGTAATGCGTTAATTGAATAAAGGGGGAAAAGAATAAATGCGGAAGAGAATGTTTATTGATGCATGCGAGGCGGCAGGGATTCAGGTATCACATGGCAGTCAGTGTCCGTAAGCCTTTTGTCGGGATATTAATGGCTATTGATATATGTCACCTCCTCTCGCTTCTGCGTCGTTACACACCTGCCCCATCCACAAGCGCAGGTAAGCCGGAGTCTCTTAGTGTTTAAGTTAAACGTGGGAACAGTCCCGGCTACGACATTCACTCTTCGGGCGACCCTCTCATGGGGAACCCACCGCATAAATCTGCATATATGTATGTATTCCACTAAGAAGAGGCTCCACCTTTTTCCAGAAGAAGTTTCGAGGATCTTTCCAGGATGCGGCAAGCGGAGAAGAAGATTGCTACGAACGTCGAAAGAACTATTATGGAAACTTCGGGGATTTGGCGTTTGGGAAAGCGGAGTTTTTTATTCAGCAATAATAATTGGGAATATACTTTTTATAATAATAAGACTTTTATTACTTCATTTTCATACAAAGTAAGTTCTCATGCATTGTGATAGTGTGATTCTGCTGTGGCAATAAGTGTATCGAGACATGTGTCATCCACAGGCCATAAATCAGGATCGGGTGTGCCGGGAAATCTTGCGGCAGAGGATCCTGCATATCCTTATGAGGGTACAATCCACAATGGCAGAATCGTACAATACCCCAGCATACAAATGCACTTTAAAAGTCAATTAATCAATCCTCCCGTGGTAGGTCGGAGGTCGAGTACGTTTCGACAAACCTGAGTGCAGTTTGGTCTCACACACCGGCTGACAAAGAGAGAGTCGTTACAGTTTGTCAAAACGAAAGCATTCATCGATGCGATCACCTATCGATATTCAGCCCATTGTGCAAAAGCGACGCATATAATACGCTCGAGTGGTGTCTTGTAGCACATCCCATTAAGAGAGCAATCGGCTTTCAGTGCTCGCTTAAATATGCATCCACAAACAATCAAGAGCGGCCGCAATAGTGCCTCGGTTAAATGGAGTCTTCCGCGCGGCGGGCGAATAGCATTTTCGGGTAGTTGGTTCCTAACGACGCGACCTCTTACTTTAAATTCGAGCTTCCCGGCTCGACTTTTGTTTTTAACGTTCCACCGGCTCCGCGCGCTACCCATCTTTCCTCGCCCTTGGCTCAATTAAGGAAGCCCGAGAACGCGCGCTCCAACGCGCTCGTTTAACCTTCCATTTTTCCAGGGATTCGCCCTCTATTTATTTTCTTAGTAAATTACTTGAGGACGGTCCGGGACAGGGTGAAGGGGTGGTCGCCGAGGAGAATTTCAGCCGAGAGACAGGCGGCGCCTCGGAGACGGGGCCAGGAAGGCGCTCGAGAAAGACAGACTCGGTTTAAAGACGCCTACACCCACCTGTTGAGACGCTCTCATAATTAATTCCATTTTACTCCGCCACGCGCTTAGTTTCCGCGGATCGCCACACTGTCATTAAGGGCCGGAGACAGAATTCCTCTGGTTAGAAATGTTCTATCGCTCGATTTCCATATCTGAAAGTTGGCTGCCACGATTTGTCGATAATTAATGAGTAAGTGAAGTATTTGGGTGACGAGATTTGAGATTTTAGAAATTACTATTGGAAATGTAGCCATGATTGATGTGAATGTAAGAGAATTAAGGAGTATTGGCTATTTAATATGGTATTTGAGGTGGCGGATTACTTGAAGAATTCAGCAGAAAGAATTAGCCAGAGTTCGTGTAGAAGGTACTAGCGCAGAGAAGTGGATTCGAGCTCGGGTAAAGTATAGTTTCCCGGTGAAACTTTCTTTCGCATCCATTCGGTCGCGTTTTAATCTTTCTCCGGGTTCGGAAACCCGCGGGGCCGTCTGCTTCTTCGGGTAGTTCCATTTCAATTTCATCCCCCGTCCCGCACAGCCCGGTCTTCCCTAAAGCTTGCAGCTAGCGGAAGAGGCAAGGAATAGATATCTACATTATGCTGATACGAGCCAGCGTTTCATCCGCCTCCCACTGTGGTCCACCCTCGTATCTTTCGCCCCTTGCGCCCTCCCACCCTTCCACCTTTTTTGGCTTCCCTCGAACTCAACCCGCCCCCCGTCGCCGCGATATGTAGGGATTCTTGCGTAATTCCAGGAGAAAGCGAGAGAGGGAGAGAGAGGCTGCCGGGAACAGACACGAGATGTAAATAGAATTATCTTTTAATGGAATTCCCTTTACTTTCGGCCGTTCGCAGCCTATCGGAAACCTCTGCGATTGACTTCCACGCGACTGTAAATAATGAGGAGTTGCTCGCAGGATTAGATGTCCCGAATTTATCGAGATTTCATTCCAATAATAATCAAACTCGTTGCCACTGGGAGCTTATTCTACTCGAGGAACTACGGCGTATTATAAATTGTGAGAAAGCCAGGTTCCGCGAACGCGCCGGGAGAAAATGTGTTTGATGGTGACGCGGGGGTGTGAGCCGGGGGGGTGGGCAGTATTTGGTAGGGGTGTGCCGCGCTGCCGGTGCGTTCCTTCGCCGGGTTTTCTCCCCCGCGCGAACTCACGCGAGATATCGATTCGCCATGGCAGCGTGGAGCATATAAATAAGAAGAGTTTCCCGCGTGCACACGCGTCACTGGCCACGCCACGTCCTCGCAGACTCTCCAGGCCATTTTCCTGGCATTTGCGTCGCGACGAAACGGGGGCTTTTACACCGGAGATGGTACGCGCGGAGAGAGAGAGAGAGAGAGAGCTCGGCGACGCTAGCACGCACACACGCGCGCAGGGGATGAGCGAGTCCCATCGACAGGGAAGGGGAGGCCAGAGGGACGGAGATTATGCTGCGGGACTCCTTTCTCGGTGAGGGTGAGATTCGCTCTCTGCCTACGGACGAAACATCTCCCTCAAAAACCACCCTCACTCGCGCTCGCGCTACTTTCCGCTACACATCTCCCTCTCACCCCCACCCCCCTACCGACCTCCTCCACCTCGTCGAAGTCGACCCCGTATATCTACCTCACGCGTATCGATTCACCCGCGATCTTGGCACCGGAGATGCTGCATACCTTCACCCGGCTTGCATGAAAAGGGCACTGCGATCGGGTGAAGGTGAAGCTCGTGAAAGTGAAGCATTAGGGATTCTCACCGCGTGACACATACGGCGGAGATGCGCGCTGATAAGTTGGCGATATTTACAGAGTTTGGAAATGAATGAGGGAAATATCGATTGCTCGATGATTCTCGGAAGTCTGTTGATGTATTTACGTAAGAGTTTCCGACCTTGGGGGGTGGGGCTTCCCAATCGCGTATCAAACTCTTGGGTACTTCCGGTGCTTTCGAGCGTATAGAAACTTACGAGGAGAGAACGGGAGAAAAGGGACACGACAATCTGCGTCTCCGGAATTGTTCGATCTCCGCCGGCGGATTCGACTGGCAGGAATAGGGCGGCCGTTTTGGACGAGTTCTCGGGGGGGTCGAAGGGTGGACGCGTCGGTTCGCATTCGCGTGGCTGCTGCCTCCAAGTTGGACGGGCGGAGCATAATGTCCCTAATGAATCCTCAAACTCAAATTAAAACTTGGAAATTGTCGGCAGTCAGCGAATGCGACACTCGATTCCGTAACAATGCAGAGCTCGCTTCTTTGGCCGAGCTGCCCCGGCGAAGGGCCGGGCCCGGGAGAGACTTGGCCCAAAACAAATTGTCGGTCGTCTCACTCTCGATACCACTTCGTCTCTCAAGAGCTTCCCCGCATTCGCCACTGCTCGAAAGAATCTCTCTTTCTCGCTTAGCCTCCTCCTCCTCCTCCTCCTCCTCCTCCTTCCGTCTCTCCCACTCGAGGAAGGCTGCTACTCCTTGTTGTCGTTGCTCCTTGGCTCCGTTTCGCCATGCTCCGCTAATCTAGAACAAATTAATTGAACGGCTGAACCGACAGTAACCGCGCGCTGCTCTACTCCCCAGCCACTCGCGTAATGTAGCGAGATTGCATTTTATGAGACGAAGGCGCGGCCTCAGCGAAGGCCGCGCGCGCCCGCTCGATGACGGATTGATAATGGCACGAGCCGCCGTATTCCCAAGCGTACATCACCACTCTCCTTTCCCTATACAATACAGCGCTCGGCGAGCGAGAAAATTCAATTCCCTTCTCCAGCCGCGAGAAGCTCCTCATTTTCGAGGAAGTTTTCTTGGAAAATTTCCATGCCAGTATTGTCGCGACATTAATTCGTCGCGCGGCTCTAATTCGGGACGCGCGGCTCTAATTCGGGACGCGCGGCCGTTTGCCACGAAGGGAATGATCACCGTTTATCCGTGATTTTGTGGCCAACCGAGCGGGTAATTTTCCGCAGGAAATTTACCGCGCTACATCATTATCCGCTGCAGGCTGGCCTGTCGGTGTCTATGCTGACACAGAGTTCGAGCGAGGCGAACGGGAGGCATAGAGCGATGAACGAGGCAGAAAACGAAAGAGAGAGCGGCTTGGCGAGCGCGCGCGAGGGAGGGTGGGAGGTCGGAGGAGCAGTAGGACCAAAAGGTTAAAGGGAGGAAAAAGAGAATCGGTGGCGGCGGCCGCCGCCGCTATTGCTCTCGGTGTGCGCGGCTTCTCCCCATTTTTTCCCGGTCGGAGCTTCTCGGGCACGTGTATACATAGACGCGCGTACAATGTACACACACCGTGTTGCCGGCCTCTCTTTCTTCCCTCTTTCGGGAAAAGCGAAAGAACGTCGTTAGCTGGCGCACCGGCTCGGCCGCCGCCGCCGCCGCCGTCGCGGTGACTTGCCTTCCACTCTGCCCCGCGTCCCTCTCTGTATAGACGTCGCGAAAGCTGCACAGGGGGTTTGGGACGAGAGTGGGGTGGCGAGTACGGTGGAGGGGTTAGCGTGGATCGAGAAGAGTGCTGATGGTGGTGGTGGTTGTTGGTGGGCGTTGGTTGCCGAGGGTCCCCGTCGACTTCCACCCCCTACGTCCGCTACCCCCTCGAACGCCGCCCTTCCCTCCCCCACGGCGAGCCACCCTCCACACCGCGCCGCTCCGTCTCTTTCCAGCTGCCCGGCTTCGACACTCCGCCGACTTTCTCCGACGCTCGCCAGGGCGGACAGGGGAGAGCGCGCCACGCCGAGGGGTAGGAATTGTGTATTCGAGATAAACCACCTTCTCCGTCGCCGCGCGAGCCACTGCCACGTGTGCGCCGACCATTTTGCTCAAACATAATGTAACTCGGAACGATGTTAAAATATGGCGCGGCCTCGGAATTACACGCGGCCCCGCGTGTATTAGAGCCACCAACCACCCTTCTCTTCCCTTCTCTCCCTCCACCCCGTTCCTCTCTCTCTCTCACTCCTTCGGCTCGCTTATCGCCAATGGATTCTGACGGGTTCACTTCGCGCGATTGAATGCGCAAAATGGAAGGAGAATGAAAAATGTTCGCCCGCTATTGTTGCACTTCACTCCTTCTACCCGGGGCGTGTGTGTCTACCTATCCCTAGCGGGCTGATCGCAGGGTTCAATGTTACCCGCGTGCTTTATCTGACGTCGACGATGAGCGTGGAGGAATTTGTCGAGTAGATTACTTTTTACGCGAGCACGCATACTCATTCCACTGCTGTCTGGCCTCGCGTCGATACCAGTCCAAGATAGGGACAGAGAGGATTGATTTAATAACTCAAACTCCCCCACCGCCCCCACCCCATCCCACAGTTCCAGTTGGTCCGAAGATAATCGTAGGAATCTCATTTGCCTATTATATGTCTCTCGGTTAAACAGGCCTCATTAAAGTGGCTATTGATTTAGCTGTCTTAAAGGGGACGACTGCTTGCCCCGTGAACACTGCCGAACATCTCCCGGCGGCTCTGGGAATCGTGAAATCGAGTCGTGCGTGCACTGTACACGCGATAACACGTACAGCAGACAACATGTCACAGACGGCACGTTAATTTTCCATGATCCGTCGAAAAGGTTGTCGGCTCGTACTCGTCACACGCTCCTCATTTATAATTCCGGCGGACGCTCGACGCGCTGAGCTTATCGAGGGGGCCCGGCGCGGCGGGCGTGTTTCACGCGTGCGGACGCGACGTCGCTGCTCGTCGCTCGCACTGAAAAATGTCACGGTTCTGATTGAATATTTATTAAAGGGCCGCGTCGCCGCTCGCATCAAATCTTGCCGTGACGCCCGCCGGGGAACTAGTCCCCGGAAGAAACTCTATTACAAGGTTCGCCGGTGTTTATGTACCATTAAAACTTACGGCGGAAACTCTCGCCTATCCGCACGCGTCCGCGCGCGCGCGCCCGCGACCATATAAAAAGTGTCAGGAGCTCAGTCTGCGACATTATGAAATTACTTATACGTTTCATCGGGCTGCAACCCCGTATTTTCACATGGCACGGCAAGCCTGCTATGGGCTTCTTATGTAATCACGCTCTTTATGCACCACAGACTCTTAACAAGTTGGCCGGAGTTCTGCTTAGTATTCCGAGTTACACAGTTGCCTTTCTGCACCGGCCGCGGGAAAAAACTTTATTTTCCCGGCGCGGGTAAACAGCGATCTAAATTTGAGTAATGTCTCTCCGAGCTTTTTTCTTTTTACTTTTGGGCTCACGGTATATATGTACATACACAGAGGTTTAAGAGTTTTTAGAATGTTTAGCCTATTAACGTTCGCGCGGAAGTATGAATTTAATTTCCAGCCGGAATTTAGAATTGGCGCTTTTATCATCGGTGTGGTAAAGGTGGCTGTCACGTGTCAGCAGGAGTTCCACGATTTTCGTACATTATCTCTAGCACAAATATCGGGCCTATTGTTACAAAGGAATACGGTCGCGCACATCATGCGTCCTCTTCTAGGATTTGCCCGAAAATGTTGTTCACTGACCTCACGGAACTGACAGGTCACAGATACGCGAATCGATATATTCTCGTCGCGCGAAATCGGAAGTGGCAATTGATATAAGAGAGAAGGGTGGATGTCGGGTGTTGGTGTTGCAATATGATTTGGTGGAATCACACGCGAGATGGCCGGGACACCGAGGGTACACTGGACCCGAGCGGTCAGTCGTTTTGCGAGCTACTGACCACTCGCAGTTGCATCCACTGCAGAAGATGCATTCACACACACATCGAATGATCGCGTCCAGCACTGCACCAACGGGAACGTGGGGCGATCCGCTCGAAAGGGTGAAACCTTTTGGCTGGCAAAGTGGATTGCAATGACCGGGCGTTCGACCCTTCCCCGGTAGATACAGTTTGCCAATAATTGAGCCTGCGGATCTTTAATCTCGCTTCAACTGCGAACCAACTCGCACGGGGAAGCGCGCGGCGGCGGCCCGATGTTCCCGGCAGATTACTGATAGCGGGCGAGAGAGAGAGAAAAAAAAACAGGAGGAAGAACGGCGAGATCGCACCAGTGAAATTGGGAAGAGTACGAGCGGCGATATTTCTCGTCCCAAACCTAGTGCGGTTCTCTGACGACTAGTGGACCTCTCACCCCTTTGCTGCCTCTTTGAATAAATTTTTTCTCTTTCCCTCTGGCCCCACCCCGCCCCGCCCGTGAGTCTAGTCGGACGAACAAAGGCCCCGAATAAATACAAATGAAGGGCAAGCGGCAGGGGAAGGGGATACCCCGGACGGTTTTTAGATTTTTTTAGAAGATCGCTCTTCCCGATTGGTACGTACTAGCTGCATTGCAGTATCCTCGCAACTGCCCTCATCTTCAAAGACTTCTTTTTTCCCGATTAATACCGAGCGGCGATTTTCCACTGTTCGTTCTACATTGTACTTCTCCATAATGGAAAACCCGCGATTCTATCTTGCTATTTTTGAATAACTGTTCTATTCTATTTACTGACGAATTCAACGGTACGCCGGGTAATAAGTTCGCGACGCGACTTTTGTATCGTGTGAAATCGAGAGAGATATGCCAGCCGGAGACCGTTCAACCCCGTGCACATTAATTGGCTTTCCCTGTCGCATCGACCGTGCATTGTGCCCCGCGATTAGCATTCTTTCCTGAAGATCTCTTTCGTCACGCGCATAATTGTCAGGTATACCTTCCGATGGGGTCACGAAAGGGTGAGAATAAACGTTGCAGCTTAAACAACGGTGGCTTCGGAAAATCGAATGTGTCTTCTGGAATGTTCAATTTACATTTGTTGTTCATAAAACGAACCTCAATATTCAAAAATCGTGTAACGTTTCTCCCTAATGCGGGAGAAACAGTTACATTTTTTCACCAAATATCCCCAGATCATTTTTCAATTAATTTAAACGTTTATTCCACACTCGCAATCGCTATTGCACAGGTCTCAAATTGACGAATGTCACACTTACGCCGATGAAATTGGAAGAGCGGGTTTCAGTGATTTCGCGCGCTTGCTCTTTTTGTTTTTTCCGGCAGTGGGTTTTTTTCACTCCTCTTTCATGCAAATCGGATACGGGTATGGGATTACGGTGGCAGGGACGGTTGCACTTTTGCCAGGCCGACCTGGTTTTGAATAATTCCCCTGGAGCCCAATGACACGGTGTCACCTGGGTGAATGAAATTCGAACGGCCCTGAGTGAGCGAGGGAAAGTTTTAAATTATATGAAGGGTCCGTTGCTTGGAATAATATTTACCTGCGCCCGATTCTAATGGAAGTTACCACGCGGAATTTTAATTACAACAACGCCTCGTGCGATTTTTCATACGGTTAGTAGCAACGGCGTCGGATAGCCAGACTCCAAAGTGAGCCACTGGCGATTTTGTGCAATTCCGTGACAATCTGCTCGGTCCCAACTAAATTAAATGCTATTACGTTGCACGCAACTATTCACCGGGTTTCACCAAACAACGGACCATCTAGCAGTAATAGCCAGCAATTTTCGCTACAATAAACGCCGCCGACTGCAGCACATTTAGCGGGCAGACTATAATTTTAGTTAAACGTCTTGGTTCTGTCCGGTGCACGGCGTAGAAATCTACCAATAGAAGAGCTAAAGAGGCCAGCTGGAGACGTTGGGATTCTAGGCTCGTGGCAGGTGTTCCTCATGCATCACTGTTATCCAAACCAATCACACTAGCAATATACATATACTCAGAAAGAAACACGCTTCTCGTCGCTCCCATTTCGTCGCTCGGAGCGTACACATCGTCGGCTTCCGACATAATTCACAGAATAGGGAGTGAAATTCTTGACTTGATTAGAACTGGCATCCGGCGCGGTCCCGAGAGTGCCGTAAGCAGGTTTCTCATTAGATCTAGCATTCAGAGCCGGCGGGGTAAGGTAGCGTTTGAGAAAAGCGGAGACACTGGAGGAGGGTCGAGTAGCAAGCACGTGTGAATGAATCTGCGGGAAGTAGGTTTGCTCCGTCGACGCCTTTTTCCGAGCGCGAACGAAGGTCGAGCTCATTTTTAATTCGGGGTCAATAGTACTCGGGGGAAACTTAAAAGTCGGCCGAGCGGACGGGACTGTTGACCCCTGAGATTTCTTACTCCGGCCGGATGAAATCGGACCACCCTGTCATTAGCATACAAAGCCTTGCCCCTCGGCCGTGAGGTCCGCTGCGCCGCAGTTAACGACTGTCATTACGGGAGGCTGGCAGCTCGTAAACTCTCCTTGCGGTTCTTTAAAATTCGCCCCTCATTTTGCAACCGCACTTCCGCATTCACATCGCCCATTTAGTCATTATTCGCGCGTTATCGCTCATTCCTGTGCACTGTCTACCCTTAACTTTCGAGTTCCACAAGAAACACTTGTAAGCACCAGTGCTTATTACCCGACAAGCCCAATTTTTCGATAGACTGGATTTGTATTTCCAGTTTTAAGTATTCGATTCGAATTACTCTAATGTGATTTGGATGATAAATAATCGAATCGAATGGGCAGATGGCTGGAATCAATAAAGGGAATCGTGGCACAAGAAACGCCCTTTGAGTCTTGACTTCCGCCTCCAGTGTTTGCTGGACGGTTGCTCGAAGCGCAAAAAAACATATTCACGTAGAATTTCGTGGGCGCCGATCCCGAATAGCTTGAGCGAGGGAGGGGTACTATCAAGAGAAGTCCAGGAAGCGGCAGCGTCCTGGAGGAAGGAAGTAAGAAGTCCTTTTCTTCGCTCGCCGTCGTGTCTTTTTTGTCTCCGCTGGCTCAAAGGGTTGTAAAGGCGAGACGAGCGCGACAGGGAGGTGAGCGGGGTTGGTTGTTAAGACGTGTGGGAAACTGGCCTACGGTATGCAAATGGGGGTTACCGCGCTGGAATGAAGAACCGCCAGGATCGTGACGGAGGGACTGCTCGATGCAAAAAATGCCAACCTGAATGTTGCCATTGTATTCACTTCTCATAATGGACCAGTGGCACCGATCTTATGTAAATCGACTCCTTCATCGCAGGCCCAGCACCGTCTTGGCTTCTCCAGAGTGCCTACCCGTATTCTCTCATCATTTTAAGCTGTGGAATATCTGCCCCGAGAGATTTAATATCATCCGTAACGATTAGTATTGATTTTTAAGTAATGTTTTAGAATTTTATAGTTATTAAAACTTTCTAATGCAGAGACTGAAATCTTTATTGATATAAAATAGAAATGCAATCATACATTCGACGTTTCGCAGTCACTGAACTCATTATCTTTAAAAGCGATCGACGATTATGGAATGATCGGTTAAGAAGGTTTTTATTAATGAACTTCTTCCTCTTGGTACGCCAGCTTGATATCTATTTCCGAGCCGAGCCGTCGTCGCAATTCATCCAGAACTTCTGCCTGGATATGATCCACGTCTTCGGGAGGACAGTACTCATCTTCACTTGATCTGCAACATTAAAGTTAGCAATGCTGTTTAATCCATCACAACAATTATAATGAAGTTGGCGAAGTTTGTCAGACGGTCTAAGTCTTAATGAATGGTCGCCAGACAAACGCTATTCCCATTACAAGTTACGTTCAGTTTATCGAGCGATCCTCGGTCTGCTCGTTTTTCAGGAGTTCGCCGTTCACTTCTTGTTTCAGTTTAATCGTCGCCGGCAAACTACCAGTAGGAAAGAGCGACGGTGCGTCCAGAAGCGACATCCGGCGGAGCTTCCGCGTCTCCCCAGGAAACGAGCGCGAGCAGAGGGTGGGGTGGAGGGGTTTTAGCGATGGGGGGTTGGAAGTGGGTTGAATGGAGTGGCGATCGATTTTTTTTCTGTCATCACGGCAAGTCACAACTGCTCCTCTCTAATCTTGTCGCGAGATGGCACCAGATAAAGCGTTTCGAGGGTCGCTTTCTTTTTTTAAACAAAACCTACAGTCTTTCAAGGTCGGAGCTTCACTGCAAATATAATTCTATCATCAGAATTTTCAATGAAAATTACTTCGAACATTTAATTCCACAAATTTTGACGGATTTAATTGGATGACGCGATTAGCATTGTGGATTATAGTCTGGGTGTGGAGATGTTCACGTCTTGACGATCGAATGAATGGATCACTGTGTGCGGCACTGTATAATTAATTATCCGGGTAATTAAAGTTCGCTTGGGGGATAAGGTAAGGGCATAATTAGCATATGTCCTGGGATTTTGGCCACAGAGACATCTGTCAACGGATGGCGAAAGGTCGGATTCTCGTTCTCTGCACCCCGCCGGGGGGTGTGAGTACATTGCGCCCTTGCCCACATCGAAGGTGGGGCTTCACGGTATTCGAACGCTCATGAACCCACCCTTCGGGCGGCCCTATTGTACCCTTATACCCCCAATGCCCTCCCTCTCTTCCTCACTATTTTCAACCCTCCAGCATCTTCTTCCGCGCCATCTGCGACCCTACCGCCCTGCTCTTTGCCAAAGACAGCCCTGTTATGGAATTCAATTTGACGAGATTTAAAAACGTCCGACTGATTCCCTGTTTTTTGAATTCGGCGTTTAATACGTTTGCTTTGGACTGGGTACGGGACTCACAAAGTACATTAGTCGCTAGATTTCATGATTATTCTTTGCATTTACTTGAACACATTGAGGGGTGTAAGAACATTTCTGTGTTACCTGGCTATTGTTACGATAGTCGGCAGTGCCGGTAGAGACATCAAGAAGGCTCTGAAGGTTCCGGTGATTAGTCGCTCGAGATCATTGGGGGTGGTAACGTGATGCGGTAGATCAGTGTTGTCTATTGTGGATCCTGCATTATGTATTATCTTCCAATCAATCTCAGATTGTTTGTAAACCTTCGTCACTTCGCGGTAAATCAATTCCACCGCTTCGTATCTGAAACAGAGGGAAAAACTCCTTGCGTTAAAAATGGTTGCTGGCTTCATTTACAAGAAAACGATTTAAGCTATTAATATTATTATTTATATTATGATACAATTATCGTTCATATTATGGGAGTTAGATTATAGTAGACAGAGAGGGGATAGAAAGTTAATGCGTCCAGCGGACGGTCAGTTCAGCTTGCTCGTAATTTGTACTCTATTTTCTCTCAATCTTTCGGTTCTCGTTTCTTCGGGCCCAACTCATTCGCAGGCTTCCTGTGCTCCTCCTCCATTCCCTCCCGCCACATTTACTGCTACCCTTATCAGATCGTCAGTTTTCCTGCTCTTTTTTCCGCAGCTGCATTTCCGACGAGGACAGCGATCGTGCACGGTATGCCAATCGTCAGGGTGGAAGTCCGATCATCACACGACATTTTCAACTGCTGCTTTATCGAACTTCTATCGAGGAACCCCGAGGCTTTATTATTTCGTAAAGCCGGTTTGAAAAAGAAGTGGGTCAATGTAGTTGGGATAAGATCGCTCGTAAAATGTGGAGTTCGTTAGCGGGGCAGAGAGCGAGAGCATATGCAGTTCGAGGCTGCGAAGCCAAGAAGAGCTTAATTGTCCCGGAGGACCAGGTGTATGCCTAGAAGGGTAATGTCCATCGAGTAACGCGCTAACTGTTCACGAGAGCAGGCCGCGCGCTGCGACCTCTCGCCCACTTCTTCCACGCTGAATATTAATTATTCTCTCGGGAGAAGCACCTGCCCTCGCACCCAGCCCGGACATAGCTGTATCAGCCCGTACGCAACCGCTCACGATTCTCACCACAGATTATTCTAACAGTTGTGTAACGGAGTATACCGGCAGCGATCGTTCGCGAGGGTAAAAACCGGTCTATGCTACTCGACCAGTTATCTCACCACGAGTATCGTCCGAGCTACCATCTTTACTGACTTCTTTAGTCGCCGGCGTCTAATGGACGCGACAGACGCCCTGGATATATTATCAATTCAACAGCTATATCTGAAAAACAGATGTTAGAGTGGAATCTGCCGGCGGAGCTCCTGCCGTCCGGGTGAATCATATTTTCCGACATGGTCGACGCGCTTTCGTTATTCCTGTCATTTTTTTCCTTAGCACGCAGCGTACGAGTGTGTGCAAATCCGAGTCACCGTGCGAGAGAGCGAAGGGGAAGGAGAGGAGGGCGAGTTGAGTGGGAGCGGCGGAGGGTTGGAGAGACAAAGAGAGAAAGAAGGGGGGGAAGAGAGGACTGAGGGTGAGAGGGAGAGGGCGATGGGGGTTGATAGAGAGCGGCAGAAGGATAACGAGGAAGGAAGGGTGATACGTGGCTTCGGTCCATACTGCTGCCACGTCGAATGAGTTAACGGACAATGGCGGTCCACGTTAAAAAAATAAAGGAAAGAGGGTGGTAAGGGCCGGGAGTAGGGGGCCCTCATTACGCGGCCCGCTCCCGGTGTATTTGTCGATAAGGGGACCTATATGCAAATGCCAGTCCCTCACCGTTCACCGGAAGAAAAAGTTTCCTTCCCTATCTGTCCGCTCTCTCTTTGCCTCTCAGCCGAGCATCCATTTAGGCGCTCGCTTTCGTTGGGCGCAGGAATAATGCCCGGCGACGCTACACCCCGCCGTAGAAAAAGGGGGGTATAATGTATCGTAATCAGATGATCAATTATTAAGAGCGCGGCAAAAAAACAACGAGGGTTGACATACGAGTGACGGGACAGGAACGTACTCTGGATACAGGGGTGCCTCACGCTCTCACGGTGCACGGGGCCTCGCTCTTTCTCTCAATCAATAAGCTGCTTTTACACAGCCAACCAAGTCCCTGATTTCAGTCTTTTCTGCCAAGCAATTATTTTTCTACTTATTAGAATTTCATCTTTTGTTTCTTCGGAATATTTCATTGTTTCTTCTCTTGGGATCTCTTTTCTCTTAGACACATCCCACTATCGGGTAAATAGACAGAGCATCGGCTAACAGCTGTGAATATCAAAATGTACATACGTTTCCCCGATCGATGTCCTGACGAGCGGAGATGAGCACACATCGCGCATATGAATGTGGATAGGACAATGCGGCGATATCATGTTACAAATTTTTAATGGACGTGTATTAGGTTGCGACCAGGCGTGTGATCGCGGGCAAAAAGTTCCCCTGGATCATTCAAATGCATGCATATCGATTACGCGTACGTTAAAATCCGTCGACTCTTGGAACTGAAATGGTTCGATCTGCACAAATAAGAAGGCCATGTCGATGCAGTTCAGTAACTAACTACTAACTACATATTGATAATCGTTCCGTCAGCTGTTATGCGAGATATTACGGGGAAAGGTTTGGGCTTAGGCACATACGCCTAGTACGTAATTAGGCTCGAGCTTAATCAATGGGTCGGTGCATTTAGGAGAGTGTATAAGTACCAGGTTTCTCTCGAGCAATCCTTCATTACTGCCACCATTATTACCGAGCTCCTGATGGCAGCCCGGTGAAAGCATGGAACGGATCTCCAGTAATAGCATTAATCAGTAAATTACATATTGACTTTATAGTATCGACCTTCTGGACTAATTTTCCTATCCTTTCATCTCGCGATGGCCGCTCAACATGCGTTAGACACGTCATTTCCTTCGTCAGCGTCAAGCCCGTCCAAGTGCCGCGACACGAGACACGGGACACGAGATGGACGTTTTCCGTTATACGCCCGGGCGTATTTATCAGATTCGATGATCGGCAAGAAAGAGGGCATCGGTGCGTGTCGGATATCAGTAGTGTGTACCTGACTCCGGCGGCACGTGGCACTGAAAACACGACAATTTGCCGCATACTACTGGCAGGTAGCGGAGAGATGTGTGTTTGGGGTGAGCGGCAGGTATACGGCTATGTATCGGAACGATCGTGCAGGGGTCGCCGCCCTGCCAATCAATAGATATTCATCCCCATCGAACCATCGGCCCTCGCGTCGATACACACACTGCATTCACAGCTGCACTGTGTGACATGCAGGTCCCACTATTGACGTATCTAGTGCCGAGGTGAAAAGGTCGCGTGATAAAGTGGCAGGCACAGGTACCACTTTCCCCCCTCGTTCCATTTCCTCTCACCGGCATATTTTCCCGAGGAATCTTCGCAATTCGATTGGTTCTAAGTGCGAAGGTAGTTAGTGTCATTAGTGCATCTGGCGGCCTCGCCGGCTCCCTTTTATTAGGGCTATACACTCATCAGGGTAAATTGAGCCGAAAGCATTAACTCTGTCACCACGTGGCCCGCTGGCAGTACACCATTACTAATATGGCATGCTGCGCCGCGCCCCGCTTCGACTTTAATGCCAGTCTAATACAAGTCCACTGCTAGAACCTGACTGTGCTAATTCGGCACTGCTTTCCTCTCTCTCCCTCGCTCTAGAAGGATCGCTCAAACCAAATTCCAATTAAACGGACTACCCGCGTCTTTGGCGAGTATCTCGCGCCGTTCCTCGCTCCGGATCCAGTTTGCTACGAGTATTGTAATTCATTAACAGTCGATTCGGCGCGGCTGTCCGTGTATGCGAATTCATCGAGCCACCTTGTCATCCCGGTGACGAGGAGGCCAGAGGGAGCGCGAAGAAACCAAGTGGAAGGGAGCTCGCTTCTACTCTCCAGGCAGTGTCCCGCCGTGCGAAAATTTGCATACGCGCCACGGACTTAATTAGGTTACCCGTGGAAAACGGGTTGAAGTTCACACACTTCATTAGAAATTCCGAAGGGGCCCGTGTCACTTCGGTTCCATGCGCTTTCGGCGCCCATTGCATGGGACTATTTTTCTTCGGCTAGTTCTTTAATTGGAGCCAGGTGGCCCCTAGGATGCGTACTCGTTCGCTGGTGTGCCGGGTCCGCCGGAATTTCTAGTGTAGGACTATGTTTGATTGTTTAGAGCGGCGGCGTGGTGGACGATTTGAAAAGTAATTATACATTCTGGAGCGGGCTCGAATCAGATAGGAGGACACATGTTAGAATCACTGGTGCACGGGTCGGCCTCCTCGGGCGGGTATCAGTCTCAGGAAATTTGCATGACCGGTAGGTGAGAATACTTAACGAGATAAAACACGAGTAACACGATCTCGGCGTAGCCGCGATGCTCGCGCACGCTACCCATTATTATAGCGATTTGCATAAAAGTGGTCCCTTCTAATTATAAATTTCATGGAGCAACCGCACAAGGGGCACGTCCTCCGGGCTATGGAGTGCCGAGAGAGTGAAAGAGAGGGAGAGAGAGAAAGTACCTTCCGCACCTCGAATGAGGGCCTTATGCAAACGCTACCCTCGCGGTGCATCAGTATCAGCTGTCTTAAACTATTCTAAGACACGTACGCTCCGAGCATCGGACGGAGAGGGAGCAACGAGCCTGACCGAACCGAGACAACCGCCATTTATCGGAGCTAGGGGAAAAAGATCTCACGCTGTCTGATTAATTCGTCTCATCGCAAACTCGGCAGTACTTCCCCCGACCGTCTCCCGTAATTCCGAACAATCAGCGATTTTTGCGGGAACGATTTAGCGAACTTTCCCTTTGTCACTCGGATTCCTCGATCGGGGAGAACTCGGCTCTCGGTGGTGGATACCCGCGGCATTAAGCCCGCCGTTCGATATTCAGGGTTAATGCGTCTCTGTCTCCCTGATTGGTACAGTGACATCTACTTTCCACATTGTAATTTTCGCCATTTTTCATATGGGCCTACATAACAGACTGTTACCACCGAGTGTGTCTCTAGAAAGTAGAGAAATCGAGGATAAAGTGCAGATACTTTTCGCGTCTTGCGGAGTTTTATCGGGCTCCGTAATCCTGCGAAGATAAAGTCGAGGAATGTCTTAATAACGCAATTAGCAAGGAAGAGCGGGAATTTCTGTCGAGGATCGAGAATAAATTAATGCAATTACTTCCTTGATCGAGGGGTAGCGGTGAGTCAGCCTAACGAGCCTACGAGGCTTAGACCTTCCAGCGTAAGCTCCTTTTTCCCGGCGCCATAGCTCGACGAATTTGAACTTTGGCACTTTTCACTAGCAGTCTCTGTGCGTCTACGACGCGATGGGACCGTTGTTAATAGTCGACTTCCACCATCCAACTTCCTGGCTTAAAGGCTTATTAACGTTTCATCAATTCATCCCGTCCAATTAACTTACTTTTTTGTGCCCCGCTTAAAGCTACGTCCTCGGACTCCTTCTAAATGAATACTGCTCGGCTATCCGAGCACCGCGGGAGGTTCCTTTAATATGCAAAGCACCCCACTGCTCGGAGTCCGGGGTAAATGTGCATTCCTCGGTACATGACGATCGGTTACTACTAATTTCCGCGTTTCCAGCCTCTATTTTCACCTTCTTACCCAACTAGCTCCACCTTATATTTATTAGTTTGAATTCCGTTGGCCCATATTAATCCGACGATGCAGCCTGCTCCGAATTCGGGTGACCCTCCTATTTAGATCACCAGTGGACGACGTGACTCCGCACGAATTATTATCTAGTGGCGCATACGAAAAGGGGCGTTCGCCGCTTCGTTTGTATATGTCATAAAGACGAGAAATAGTCTAAAGGCGTGGAACGTGCATAATTCTAGTGATGGGTCTCGTCTTCCGCTCCTCCTTCCCCGAACGTAGTACTAGATTTAGATTCTTAGGCACGGCCGCGAGCGGGTATGCAAATGAAACAATGATGCTTCAACATCGCAGCTGCCGGCTGCGATATTATTTTATTCGAGTGCACTATTCGCGATAGGTTTCTATTGTAGGATTTTATAAATTAACAGATTTCATACTTAAGGCAATTAAGTTGGGGCGCGCAAGATTAAGTTGAGTTCCTGGCAATAAGGAATAAGTGAGTATGCCGGGGCAAATTAAACGGCAGGAAGGCAGATGCGCTTGGAAATCACGTGCCTGCGAAAGACGAGCCCCCAAGGTAGCCGCGCGGCTGAGGCCCATTACGCGAACCGGCCCCGGAACATGAAAAAACGACACATTGTGATGCGATGTATGCGCAAGGGGTCGCCCGCGCGAGAGGGCGAGCCCGGCAGGGGCTAGAACAAAGGAGCGCGATAAAAACTGGGCATGAATCCGAGGCCCTGGGCGCTCGAAAGTGAGAAGGAGGAAGGGCAGAAAGGGGCCCGGTGGGGCCTCTCGCTCTCAAACCTGCCCGAATACCTTCAGTCATCCACGCGTATCCGTGCAGTGCTTTCGCTTCTTTCGCACACTTGGTTCAAACAGTGTTTTCCTCCACAATTTTAGTCGATTATCTAAGCATACTCCCTCACCTTTTTTCGTTGTCAGAGTGTGTTACTGTGTTTAGAGTACCGTCAAAGCTATAAAGTGCGCCGGTGCACTGGATCAACATCTGCCGGAGTGGACGCTCTGTGCTACGTGACAGCTTTGTAATTTGCCGAAGAACCACGGCGGGTTCACGTGGATCTTGTCTCGAAGATCTTATTAATACAATCGCGGCCGATCTGTCGCACACAAAAGAGTTTTTGCGGGCCTCTCAAGTTCCAGGCGGTCGACAGTGGCAGCCCTCAAAGACGCCGGAGAACCGGAAAGGAAGCGGGAATCGTGGGATCCTGAGAACGAAAACCGGAATGATCGCACCCCCCCTCGCTAGATTTGCACGGGCCCGGGCGATCCCGCTTACACTTTAACTCATGCCCGGCCAGTTTTCGTGCAACCTGCACACCGGCAACCCGTTCTCCTCGTCCTCCGCGTTATCCAGTATTCTCGGCACAGTGATCCCTTTCGCAATGGGCCTCAAAGTGGGAAGATAATACTCGGTGAAAAATCGCGGATCTCAAATGTGACGTCAAACTGCTCTCCGTAATGGGATTGTACAGGGGGTGTCACAAAGATGGCCGTCACCCCCGTGAATGGCCATGGCCGATGCGGGGATGTGGAGCATTGGGCCATCGCCAAATCACCAGCCCCCATCGCTGCGCGATTCAGCCCCACACGGGACAGTCGAATATTTCAAGATGGTTGAACTGCAAAGCATTGGTCAGCCCTCGGACGATTTAAATAAATTGCCGATGAACCGTATAACGCGAGTTGCAATATCATCCTCATCGTGAGCACACGTTTATTCATGCGCCGGCGGCGCAAGGAGTCATTGTGCGGGGGCATAATCAACGCCAACATCAAGTATGAACTACATCAAGTATGTAGGCGTGAGTGGCGTGCAAGGTACGTGTGTAGCTCGCCAGCGGCCTGGCGGGGTTTCGCGGCCTCGGCTCTGAAAGATATAGGAAAAGCCGGGGGGGTATGGGGTGGCCAAAGGAAAAGGAAGGCGGCGAGAGGACGTTACGGGAGTAGGAAGGCCGGGGCATGGAAAAAGGGAGAAAGCCGCGTATGGATTTGCCGGGAGTGAAGAGGGGGAGTGAGGGGAAGAGGGCTACAGGCCGGTTTGAAAATGATGAAAAAGCTTCTTGCGTCACTGTCAGCCGCCGTCGACCATCCCTTTCGCGCGCGAGCGCTCTTCCCCGTCCCCGCCACCTAGCGAGGAACCTGCCCTCGCCCTATCCATCTTAATATTATTATTTCATTCCGCGAGGCCGTTTTTAGGACCGAGCTTCTCTCTCCTCTCGCTCGCGCGGCTGCCTCGCTTATGATCGCGCTTTCTTCCTCGTCCTAATCGTGCGAGAGCGCGCGCCACTCGGAGCAACGCTCACTTCCCTTGGAGCCACCGAACCACCCGGCGGCCTGATAACGCTCCTGTCACACCCCTGCCGCCGATCTGCGCCCCCCAGCGTCGCGGACACCCTCCACCTTCCGGAGCACCATCACTTACGGATCAATAGGATATGGAAGATAAACGCACCTAGAGGGGATCCGAGGGCGGAAGGAGGCTGAGGGATAGGAGGAAGCCCCGATCCTACCCGTCTCTCACTCTCACTGGCCCCCCGTTGTCGCGCGATCTCTCCCGGCCACCAGGCATTTTTCCCTGCGGTTCGTCTCGTGGCTTGCCATCTACTCGCCGCGCCTTTGCTTTGTTTCTCTTGTTAGCGCGGCAAACAGGGGCTTTCGCAAATTGGGGTGCTAATTATCCTGTTAGCGCAGACATACTAGTTAGGCTGTTTCGGCCCACTCGGGGGTAAGAGAATTTTGGGTAATGAAGATTCGACCAGGCGTTGTTGCACGGTTTTAGGGGCGAGAGGTGGAAGGGAGGGGGGCCATGCAGTTCTGGTTATCGTTATTTAGAGGCAGCGGCGTCCGAGAGCCTATGCAGAGCGTCATCTTATCTGCACGAATCCCCCAAAGCACATTTGGGGCGAATCTGGCGGCACTATCGCAAGTATCTCACGTAGAAGCGAAGGGGAGCCTTATTCAACGTCATTTCTTTTATCGATGAGCGAGATGGAGTCGGAGTCCTCTCCTTGAAGAAGGAAATCGTTAGGAGAGCGACATGCAAATTCGTTGGAAAGTTTCGCCGGAGCGTCCGCCCGCCCCCTTTATTCCTCTCGGCGCGGCCCCACGCGAGCGCGCGCGCGGCACCCCTGGGCAAGAAAATCGGGACAAGGGTCGGGCACAGAGTTCCCCTCGAACAAGACTCACCAGACAAGAAAAGGAAGAGGAAGTAAACGACCGAGAAGACGACGGCCACGAGGTGAATAAAGAGGAAGAAGAAGGAGAAGAGCGCGAGCGCGCACTTGCCAATGATTTCTGCTCCTGGCGCTCCGGGCGATTTATGCGCCTGAAAATCGGGCCGCACCTGGAAATGAAATGTCCCCGTTTGTATGGCTACGAAGGGAAGAAGAATGATTGCACGTAAGGCGACTCCGCGCGATTTTCTACGTGAGCCGCTTTCGCATGACCTCGTTGCCCGCCCGCCCCCCAACCCCCCCAAGAAAATCGTAGATAGCCTGTGAATCCCTCGGGGCTGCCTGGAGACGCTTGCCAGCCGGGAGCGCAATTCTCCTGTACTGTAAGTGAAGATCAAAGGAAGGAGACCATCTCGTGCCGAAGATTTTAGGGACTCTCTGTTCTTTCCGTTCCCTCTTGGCTGCGCGCCATTAGGGCATTGGATCGTAATTATTGTGGCTGGACTATGTGCAAGGCCTTGTTATTACTTTACGGGAAATGCAGATGGTAAGGAGGTCTTTTCTTTGGCTAGAGCTCGGCCTCGATGATTATGTATCTTGCCGGCCCCCAGGCATTCGGCTGTAGAGAGACACATTGGCAAAAGACATGGTTGTTAGGCCTATGCTTCGGACACTAAATCTAACCTTGGGACGCAAGGGATTTTCATATTCCAACGGTGCGCATTGAGAGCTCTAGGATGCAATCGGAATAGGAAAGTCTGCTTAAGGCGTACTGTCCGAATGTTCCGCTGGTATTGCAGCGAAGATCAAAGAAGTAAGTTCCCTTTGTCCCGCGCCGAGATTTCCAGGGTACTTTGAGGGGTAAGGAATATTAAAATCCTTGGGGCGGGGCGCTGCCTCCAATGTGTCCTCTAATGTTTTTATTTATGGTCCGATAGCCTCGGCAGCTTTGTGCACAATATATTCTCGGGCCCTCTCGATCATTAGCATTACCGATTGCTATTTACGGTCCATGTAGTCGGACTTGAAAAACAATTGTGTGGATGCTATTCCATTCTGGCTGGGAGTAACAAATTCTCGCGGCATCCAATTATTTTGATATCTTCCCTCGTAAATCCCGCTCGAAATTCCAGATAGCCGGGTTTCGCTCCCGTGCATGTAAAGGCAGGAGCACGCGGATGGCGGTGTGTCGAGTCGTTTTTCAAGCTTCGTGAATTTTTATCGCATCCCGACGCATCCGGCCGAGTGTCATATTTCCCGAAGCATATCCGATAGATTTTAGAGAAGCCGCGCGAAAATATTTTCGGCCGAGGTAAACCTAAAAAGGACGCGAAACATTGTCGGCTTGAAGCGGGGGGTCCGGTCGTTCTGGTGACTTGGTCCCTTCCCTCGGTCATATCTATCCTCTCTTTTTTATTAATCGGCCTCGTGGCATCGGCGCGCGGGGAGGCCGACGGCAATATGCGAAAGGCGAATCAAGCTCAGCCACTTTTAATATCGTAGATCGAGGTACAAATGAATATTCATTAAACACATTTTTCCGATTTTAATTACATCCCCTAAGCGGATCTGGTGCGGGCTTACGCAGCGGATCCCTCGCACTCTCAGTCTGCCTTGTCCTCTGGATTCTCTGTCTCTCTATCAGCCTCAGTTTTTCTCTCCCGGCCTCTGTTTCTCCCGGTTCAACTGATTTTTACTTTGCTGCTCCCTCCTTCGTATTCACTGTCGCGCAGACTCTCCTTCATCAGGCTCTCTACCTGCATCCCCGTGGAGAGAGAGCCGGCCGGCCTCCACTCCGTTTCGCTTTCTCCGGCCGCGCGCACCGCGCGCACATTTTAATGAAATCCCCGTGCCACGGGAGCAACGACCGCTATTACTAATATCACTGGTCTTATCTTTCGACGCAATAAAGAATTACTTTGTTATTAATTCCAATGTCCAACGGGCCTGCGTCCCTACACCCGTCCCCCTTCCCAACGAAATTGGCATACCAGAGCACCCGAGAGTGAAATGCGCATCGGAGGGAGACGAATTACCGAGGACTAAGATACTCGGTACATCAATTTCATCGTAAAAGGCAGCAAGCCCCACTCCTCCCTCACTGCTCCGACTCCCCCATTTGCCCGTGTTTGTTCGCGCGACTTAAAGTACGTTTCAACCTCTGATATTTACATTGGGGAGTCATTAGAGCGAGGACAATTGGCGTTGTCGTACATCAGAACCAATCAGCTGCGCGCGCGCGGTTCGGGTACTCTCGGGTGGTGGGAACAGAGGTAAAATAAAGTGGTGCGCATCTCATGCGAGGACGCGAACACGCGGTAACTGCGGTGAAAGCGTTCCTCATTAAAGCGAGGCTTACAGAATTTTCCCGTCGCACTCTGTCGCCAGGTTCGCGTTCCAGACACACCCGAATTTTTCTTTGTGCCGCGTCCTCGCCGGTGGCCCTGGCCCTCATCCCCTTACGCCCCTCACGCAACGCGCCCCCGAGGATCGCACACACATGAGGCGATGGCGAACGCAGAATCGAGAAACGCATGCGCTCGGCATGCCGCTTTTTCTCTCGTTTCTCGCGGCCCACTCCATATACCACTCTTGGAAGACGAGGGGTGGTTTGGTGGTCGGGGGTGCGGGTCGACAGAGGTAAGGGTGTTGCTATGGGCAACGCTAACGAGCTCCATGAGCGACGTCAGATAGAGCAACACACCCCCATGCTACCCTTGAGCCACCCCCCGCCCTCCGCCCACCTCGCCCTTACACCGCGATATTCCTTTCCTGACGCCGCCGTTACCCTGGCTGCGACAACCTCGCCGGGCACCTGGTTACGCGGGAATAAACTATCTTATATGGTTTTTCTTTACGGCGATCATACCACACAGCGAAACTAATCGCATTGCTATAACACGCAAGAAATTTTTATATCTCCACATATGCTGGTAGGATATATAGTAATATGTGAATGTGAGGAATTCAGGTACCTTGGTAATCGCTCTTTATTTCAGCATGTAATTTTGACGTCGTCTGAACAGTAAAACTGAAAGCGCTCGAGCTTTCCGTCCGAGAACTACGACAATGAGTCTGAGGTAGGAGAGCCGTCGGGTCGAGTGGCGGGTGTATGATTCACTTAGAGGGAAATTAATTCGAGATTAAAGGGTTCTTTCTTTCAGGAAAATTTCCGAGAGAGGATCGCGAAGCCGGAGGGGTGAGTCAGTGGGGGGTTTACCGGGCGAGACGCGCCGTGGGAGGGTGGTAGTCGGAGCGGGAAAGCAATTACGTAATCAAGTAATTAGTCCCTGACCTGGGATAACAGGTTTCATCGTGCCATTCAGCAGTGCTAATTTCTGACCGAATCTCCTACCGGCTTTCACCGCACTTGCTCCTATCCTTTTACTGACACACGTACAACCCTTCTATTAATATCATGATTTACCTATTTTTCATTTTGGGAAATATATTATAGTTCGACCTTAAAAAATACAAGTCCTCAGGTATATTCTAGGCATAAGGATCTGAAAGTTTGAAGAACTCTTTGGGAGAATTTGTTGTACCTTACTTAAAGACACACTTTTCAGCTTCTGGCAGTGGCTTTGTCTGGCGGGGCTCGAGACGGCGGCGGGTGTTGATTCTAGCTGGCCCATTTACACGTCCGCTATTTTAGAGTCGCCTTCGGCCAGATGGAGCCCAGCTAGTCTCTCAGAAGAGGAACCACTCTCAAAAGTACACTGCTAATGTTTGGATTCTTTTCATATTTAGTTGCGTATAAATTATTTCTCGTCCCATTAACGCCTGGACAAGAGGGCATGTGGTCGCTGGAGAGTGGGAGGGAGATGGCCTGTAAGGAAGGAACAAGATATCCTGCCAGCCAGAGAAAAAATGATCAACGAGGAGGAAGAGTCACAAGCAATGAAGTGTTTACCCTCTCGCTCTCGCCCGATTATTCCATCCTCTTCCTCTGCGTCTCGCTCGGGCTCTCTCTCGCCCTCTCTCTCCATTATTATACGTTGCACAAAGCAGGACTCTTTCTCCATTCCTCTGAACTCTTCTCCCCGTTACCGAGCCATCTCCTCCCGCCCGGTCTCCCTTCTATATCAGTTTCTCCACTCGCCATCCTCATCTTCCTGGATAATACTGGCTCGGATATAATAATACCCGAGCACAAGGCACAATACGATATTTTCTCTTGGTAAATTATCTTTGTGTTGATTTCTCGAGCTTCTGCTTCTTTCAGAGCTCCCCGCCGGCTCGTCGCTGCCGCTCGCAGCGTATCCCGTTGCTCCATGCTGCCGGCCCTCTCCCCTCTCTCTCCCTTGGCGGGATATTCTCTTACAAACGTCTTTGTCGCCGGAACAGGTTTTACATGTTAATTTTAATGATGCGTATTTTGATGCACTTCCTTCACAATGTCCAATGTCTTTATTATGCGTCGCTGTGGAACCAGGGCTTTTTCGAATCCGCCGCGCTACGTGGCTTTTCCATTTCGCGGCTCTCCGGGAGTTGCCTCCTCTTATTTTTACAAGGCGGCATCGGGAGAGCAACCGGCCCGGGAGGTGGGAGCATAAACAATCTGTGGCGCGTTCGCGGATGATAAATGTTTTCGTTCCGCGGTGCCGGCGAAGTGCAGTGCTTTTAAATCCAATTCCTATAATGCTCCCCGCTGCCGTCGCTGCCGAGCACGCCCTTATGAGCGGAGTTCCTCTTCCTCCGCGTCTACACAGTCCTCCTTGCCATTTTCCATCCAACTACCAAGGAGAACGGAAACGAAGAGTGGAAGGGACGCGAGGTTCGCCGCAAGCGGCTCCAAATAAACTCGGAGCGAACGATTCGGAGAAGGCAGAGCCGCCCCGCCGTGCTCGCCGGGATTTGAGAAAACGGCTGGAGAGAGTCCCTTAGTCGCCTCTTCCTCTCCCGAAAATCCTCACCCCGCGAGAGAAGAGCCCCCGGGATTCGCTGGGAATGCAAAGCGGCCTCTCTTTTCGGTCACATTCCGCATGATTGGCGAGATATCCTGCTGTTTGAAAGTACTTCCCAATTCAGATCCAGCATCTCCTCGAGGCCGAGGGATTTCAGGCACCGCCCTGCTATCGAGGCTCTTATAAGTTTCCCAAGTACTATATACCAGTTCATGTTTTCGAGGAACGTCGCGCTACCTTGAGCACCCACTTTCCAAATACTTTCTCAATTCCACGATTATAACAATTAATCCAATAAACCAAAAAGTATAAGTCCTACATCTTCTTCGCTCCTCCATCACGATTGCAGGTTTGCCCTTGGATTTGCCATTGGCATGTACGCTCACACATCCCAAGAGGAAAGTCAGCGAGCGGTAGACTCCTGTCGTCAAATAATCCCCTATACCGGCTTATTGATCAGATCACAAGTCGTTGGAGCAAACCACCCCATTTTGACCACCCCTCCTTGCCGGCGTCGAGGATTTTTATTCGTGCAGTTCTCGCCCCCCCGATCGCTCACTCTCGCTCTCTCGTCCGGGCACCTACTACAGCCGGGGCGGCGGCGTCGGAGGGGCAGCCACCCTCTCGACGACACTGGGGCGGCAAAGTCGTGAGAGAGCGCCATTTTTTATTTCACCTACACGCCAAGGAGCCAGCCGCCGCATGGAGATTCATTAATAACAAGCTGCGGTGGTTCCTACGAGTATTAGATAGGGAAGGCAGGCGCGAGGAGAGCCGCAGAGCGGGATGAAAGAGAGGGCGACGGAGAAAGCTCGGGGCTCGTTTGTTAGGTAGGATCAATCCACGCTGAGGCATCAGGGGAGATGGAAAATTGCGCGAGCCGGAATACTCGTTGGATTAGAGGGACACGTGCCGATCCCACCTCACTCCCCAGGAAATTGGTAAGATATTTTAATAAGATCTCGTGCACGCCGCCAACTGGATATTGCCGCTCTCGCTTTGATGATACCCGCGGAACTTGGCCCTCTAATTCGAGCAACTACCGAGCGTACCAGGTGCCATTATCCTCGGCGTACACTTCTAAGGAAATTAAAGTTGCATTCAGCGGGCTACTGGGTACGCGGCCGGTCTTCGCTCGCGACGTACTACTTATTTGCCGGAGAAAGTTTGCTCAAAGGTATATAGATTGCCGGGGAGGCAGACAGCGATAACTCAAGTACAAAGGTGGAGGTGTTATTGTACCCGAACACATTACTCTCTCCCGCCACTTTCATCCATACGCTCCTCCTCCCTCGACAACACTTTTATTCGGCCGATTCTGAGGGTTGGTCCTCGTCGAGGAGGAGCGCCTTAGGGTGGGTAGCTGCCGTTGCAACGAAGAAAAGAGCGTTTTTGGCATTTCGCGGGAGGATATAGCTTCGCCCGGGACGCTAGAGCGGGACAGAGCTCGGCCGGTGGGGCCCGGTTAAATAAGGAACAGAAATAAATAGGAAGGGAAGAAAAGAGCTCGTTAGGGGGTCTTCGTGAGTTTCTGAGTACCCAACTACCCGAGCAAACTCTCCTTCTTCCTCTTTCATCCTTCCTCCCTTTCTACCTCCTCCTCCACCCTATGCTCTCCCCTTCGCTCTTCTTCCCTCCCGAAGGTTCACCTCTTTCCCTCATCCGGCCAGAATCTCTTCTTCTGCGATCCTGATTCCAACTATATCCCCGAACTATACTTCCCATTGCGGGAAGAGGAATTTAGGGTTGATAAGACTGTTGGAATGAAAGGTTGCAAGGGAAGTCACGGTGGTTTGCTGGCTTCTATAAATTGTAAAACGCAAGCTCTTGCTTAAAGGAGAGGAAGACGGGGCCAGTTGCAGAATCAAACAAACCCTTTCTTCGCGATAGGAAGGGAAGGGTGGAAGGAAGATGATCGATATGACAAAGGGTCGGTCAACTTTTTGTCGAGGGCTTTCGTCGGCGAGCTTAACGCGGTTCCGTCGTCGTACGCCACTGGGATCGAGGGGTCCGCACTTTAGCAAGTTAGGGAGTGGGTGAGTGGGTGGTCGGTTTAGCGAGTTACGAGCAATTGCCCACCGCCATTCTGCGCCATTGCTTCGTTCTTTAACCGACCGGCTACTTTCTCACCCCCCTCGAAGACTCGTGCTCCCGTTCGCTCAAGGGTAACTCTACGCTGCCTTGATAGGAACCGGCGAAAATTGCGTGATTAACCGAGACTGTCTGCTGGGGTTCATCAGCACGCTCGCACGACCGCAAGGATCGACATGGCTCCGGGTTATTTGGCCACGGACCATCGCCGCCGGTGGGCCGCAACCCCCGGAAAAGGGCCGGCCTTTCTAATGCCTGTAGTTCCGGCGACCTTCCGCTCCTCCGTCGCCCGGGCTCAATTTAACTTGGACCTCAGAAACCGCTCCCCGACGCCCGTGAAAAAAAGGGTCAGTTGCATTTTCCCAACTGGATATATAGGTCAGAGAAGAAATTGGGGAGAATTTGTTATTGGCGAGAATACTTCATTGGGAATAGTTTAACAACGCTTATCGCGGCAATCCACTTCGGGCGGCAGTCGCTGGCCGTTAATGCCCTTCAGACTCCGTTTCTCCCTTCCTTTCACTTAAGTCTGCCGCAGATCAAATTATATCAGCCAGTCGCGAAATTACGCGGGCGGAATCGTCGCCAGCAGGAAAACGAAGCGCAAAGCTTAATATGGATAATCCGCGGTTGATTGGTTCAATTAAGTGTGTCCGGAGCGAATCCAGACGACTCGACGACCTGTACCAAGATTCAAATCTCAGCGGACGCTTACGAGCCGTAGCTTGGATTTAAGGAAGCGTGGAGAGAGAGAGAGAGAGAGAGAGAGGGAGGAGAATAATAACTCCAATAGAAGATCTTATTCATTGTCAGCCTGAAGTCACTATTGAAGTCCCTTCTATCGATGGGCGCCTTTGCTTACCTCGCAAAGGGAGTAACAGACTTTGATTGGATTGAGCAATTTATACTTGATCCGACGATGTCAGCATCTTAATTTCGCTAGCGTTCGAAGAAAATTACACATTAATACTTGGAAATACAGAGATACGATTCACTTATTATATATTTCAGTTACGATTTGGAAGCAGCTTGGACACGTGTGGGACACTCGCTAGTCGTGAACCACGTGGCGCATTCGGCCGTGAGATCCCAATTCTTCCAGGCACATGGCAGCGGAGGATAATGTAATCGGAGACGCGCGAGCACATTAGCCCAGAGGTACGCCTGGATACTTCGGCTCGGCATGGACCGCCCTAATTGTCCCTCAGGAGCCACTGTGTACCTAGCCACAACTTTTTTTCTCTCTCGCGCATCTCCATGGAGCTTCTCCCGTGTACACACGAAATTATTTTCCGATCCGTCACCGAGGAGGCCCGCGTGGATATCAGCTTTCGTTCCAGGAACTTTTGCGCCGCAATAATCGTCCCGGTGGTGAGTGTGACCTCGGGGGCGGCAAAGCCTCAATTCTCCCTCGCCGCGTCCAGTGTTCCGCGTGCAAACGACAACGCAGTAGGAACCTTCCCTAATTTAAGCTCGCCGGTGTTCCCGCTAAAAGCGAACATCGCGTGCGTAAAATGTACATTCAAGCACAATTATGAAATAAAGTACTATCTCTTGTTCGATGGCTAACTCATGATTTGTTTGCCCCATGGCACACGATGCCATTTTAAAGCGTGAAATTGTAAACCTTGGTGTAAAGTATAGGATGATTTTTGTAGATCTACCAGGGCTAATTTTAAGAATTTACATTCCGGGTGTACTTGTTCTGCTTGAGAAGATGATAATTAGCTTCGCTTGGACGTTTGGGGTGCTCGGTACGGTATCAGTGTCTGCAATTACATCGTAGTTCAAGAAGGACAGTATTTAATAGGTCTACCGTCTGCGACTCCTCGTGCCGATAATTGACTTGGTTCTTCCCTCATTTGTCTCTGCAGTAAATCGAAACGATCCTTGCCCTTCTCTCCTTTATTAACCTGTCTTCGGCGGTACGACGGCTTTTTGCTTCTGCACGTGTAACATCGTTAGCGTGAAAACCCAGGAGAAAGTACCGCGGACTTTTTGGCTACTGGAGGCTTCAATCGAACGATCAAAGGAACCAGTGGCGTGCTCACAGGAGTATAAAGTCATATTAGTACAGAAAAGTAAGGTTGGCCGGCCCGAGGTAAAGGTGGAGCAGCCAGGGTGTTCAGAGGCAAATCTTCTAGGGTGTGACGAGCCGTGAATGAGGCTCAATCTTCCGGAATCCCGAAGAACGGACGCCGACGCTTCAAGACCGGCCGGACAGCAAATCGCCCGGAAGATCATCTTCCAAAAGGTCCTATCACATAGGGCCTGCACCTACTGAAACCCTCCTGCGAGCACACACGCGCGCGCTTTTTCGTATGAAATGGAGAGCATGATTCGAAGCTACACAGAGGACGCACAGAGGACCCTGGCGTGAGAACGTCCTTGATTGGGGCCGAATTCTCCGAGGTTAATAGGCTCAGCGGTTAATTTGGCAGGCGAAAAAGGAGGAGGCGATAATATCCAGCCCAGATTCATCAATAGTCACCCTTCGCGCTTTACATTATGCGCCAAGTTAAAAGTGTCCATTGTCATTCTCCTCTTGATCGTAAGAAAGAATACGCGGAAACTTGTTAACAAAGAGATGGTTACTATGAAGTACGAAGGCGAGACACTTTACGGTGGAAAGAGCCTCGTAAAGTTCTCGGACAAAAACGTGAGGAAGAAATAAAGGATCCCGTAGCAGGCGATTGGTCAGGAATGAGCCCGGTGTCGGCTGATCCCGCCTGCGGGCGACATGTGGAAAGGACAGCAGGTGATTCCAGTGTAATGTGTGAGGGAACACGTATGCGTGTAGCCGCGCCGGCACCCACGTGGTAGAGATGCGCCCTTCTGTGACGAGCGCTCACCATTTTCACTGCACGACTTTCCTCGAGCAAAGAAGCCATTCCGCGAAATTATCTAGCGAACCTCCTGCTTTCTAGGAAGGACGATTTACCGTTTACCAGCGACGTGTGTTGTTCCGCGAAAATATTTATACTATGCGTGTATGTTCGAGAGGCAGAGAGCAAATGCGATAGCGGCGGAGAGCGGGTGGGAATTGGCAGGGTCGATAATTGGGGGTATCGATTTTCAATTAATCAGGGCGCACGTATACCTATCCGCGACGGGCGAGGGGTTGAATCGACTCTTTCGCGTGGCTCATGACAGCTTTGGTACACAATCAAGACGGGCGGACAGGACACTGTTTGCGAAGCGTCGCTCGAGCGAGGCCGAGCTAATGGCTTCAAGACATTAAGTTAATTGCCCGGCACATCATACCTGTGTACTCGCATTTGCGTGCACGGCCAGCCCATCTTTCTTTCCCCATCCACCGCCCTCCGCACCCTCGTCCTCGCCTTCTCGCAGCCGGCCGTCACGTAATGTTCGCCGTAATGGAAGCGTCGTAAAGGACATAAGTGCTCTCGCGCCGCGGACTTTTCGCGGAAGAGGGAAACATCTTCCTCGTCAATATTCGATCCATTAAAGTGGAAATTTCCTGCCCCTCGCGAGCCGTCCCCAAACTCTCTCGCGTCCTCTCTACTAATAACAAACAGTGCAAAAAGTATTACCTTTCGCGATTAATCTAAGCCAGATGTGGCAATGAGGCAATGAGGCAATGAGGCATTTATCAATTTGCCGATGTTCACGAGGGAGCGGGTTAATCGTTACAGGCAGAAGAAACTGCTGACGAATTCACGATGAGCCAGCTCATAAATATGGATGCCTCGGAGAGCCCGTGCTGCTCTCGCTGTTGCAACTTAAACTAGAATAATTATTTCCCACGGAGCTCACCTGACTACTTTCAGCCGCGAACTTCGATCGTTTTTCTCAATGATTTGAATACCGTAATCGATATGCCTAGCATATGATATATCGATGATCCTTATGATTTTATAGAAGGATTTCCCAAGCGAAAAGACCCTTTCCATATGGGTGTGCCGTTATCAACTGGATTAAATGATGTATAGTCAATACGAAAATTGTTCAACATTCCTCTACGTTTCGTTCGTGATTACACAACGGCAGAGCGTCTCATTTGCACGTGACGCGACCCTCCACGCATTTCACTTGCAGACGCAAAAGAGAGTGGCTGCCGCGCGGAGGTGGGCAGGCGGATGTGAACGGCACCTGCGTCGCTGATTTTTCCCGCCCGTCGAACCGTCTACGTGTATTTACATAAAAGGGCGAGTCGTCGGAATTTTTAAATCAAATTCCTTATCGGACAACCCCCAGCACTCCGACCCCCCCAGTTCGCTAGAGAGAAAGCTCGCGTGCTGGATGTAGTGCGAAAAGGTGAGTCTCTATCCATAACCGAGAAGAGGTAACGAGCTCGTTTCTCCTGTACACACCCATCTGTAAATACTCGACACTCCCTTCCCAGTTTCGCCCCAGTCTTTCCCTCTCCACCGAGCTCCGCCAACCAAGAGTCCTACGTCCTGCTGGCGCTGCTGCCTCCTCGCCTCTTGATTCCATGCGGGAAATGAGAAAAACGATAAGGAAGTATGCCGCTTGCGCACCGCCACTGTCAATGTGCGAGAAAAAAAATTGGGAGGTCCGAATTCTTTCGAATGTAGGATAGATTGCACGGCGCCGGCGTCTTTAATTGTTGCAGGCATTTTTATGAACAATAAGAGGACGAGAAGGGATTGAACTTTTTTTTATCAAACACAGGAAATGGCGGCAATCTCGTGTCTCGTTTGACCACTAAATGAAAGAAAGTCGATCAGAAACACTGATATGCCCCTCGCACTTGCTTTTGCGAGGATTCGAATATTAAAACGATGTTAATTCTCAATCATCATTTCCTAGAAACGGCGAGCGGAAAATCACGTAGAAAAGAATCTTCCCTAGTCGAGCAGACATCGAGAAACCGCCAGGGCCAGTGGATCTCCGTGTTTACTAATAGTCGAGCGACCTGACGAGTAACCACCATCGTTAAATCAGCAATAAGAGGATTCCGCAGTGGAAGCCAGGATTTATTTTCCTCTCGTTTGTCAATATGCCGTGGTGGATCTTATGGGGATGGAAGAAACGAACAATGGCCGGTTACATAATGTATTTGTCCGCATATAGTATGTACAGTCTTGTTATCATGGTAGGCAGCCGCTTCTTGAAGGGCTGTCAGGTGAGAGAGGAGCGCCGAGCAGCGGGAAATCCGAGTGCTATCGGAGCGAGAGAACCACCAGGAGAAAGTGGGGAAGCCATGGTGAACGCCGATGCCAGGAGTACACGGGAGCCAGAGAGATGCAGAAAGGTAGGGAGGAAGTCTGATAGAGAGGGAGTCGGGGGAGGCAGAAGAAGAGAGAGATAGCTAGTGGCCGACAGATAGACGGAGACGAGCTTTGGCTTTCGCTAGTATTATCTTGTCAGCGTGGATAACGACACCTTCGCGTCGTTCTGCAGCCCTCATCAATTATAAATCCCGACTACCTCTTACTACCAATCCCGATATCCCTATCCGGAGCCGCCGCTATTGTAGATCGAGACGTCTCATTATCCGCCGTGGCGCCATTGCGTTCCCACCACATACCAAGGTCGATAGAAAAATTCCCATATTTCGGCAAGTAATCGCGCAATCATTCGCGCCCAGCAAAGACCGCACAGTTTAACCAAACGCTCTGGCTCTAATATCGAGAAGTCTGCGCTTTGGGCGCGCTAACGAGACAGCGGGGGCACGCGGCATCACTTGAAAATGAAAAGGCACCGATTATCAGAAGCTAACGATCCCGTCATTAAGAAAGTTAAAATGAATGGGCTTTGTCGGCACCTCAAAGGGCAGGGATATCTTGCCCTTCTCCCTGCGCCGCGGAATTCTTTCACTCGTTTGGCTTTCTGGGCCGGCGGCCTCTGATGAGGAAAAGGTGTTCCAGATAATGAATGGTTCCAGTTGGCTCGAAGAATGTCGGAGCGCTATAATGTCACCTGTCCGCGGCTATCTTTCCGTTTCGTGGAACTTGAGGCATTTTGCTGTCAAAGTGCCATGTGTGCCTTGCCGGCGGGACATCGAGCCCCGTTTTTTATGCCCGTCATCAGTCCCTAGATCGAGATCTGCTTAATAATAACGGTTTGAGTTCTCATGTTATTTAGGCTTCATGCTCGACCTACAGAAAGGCCGAAGCTTACACTCGACGATAAACAACGAGTAGAATAAGCCTGTTCCAGTGAGTAGAGTCGCCTGGAAGGACCGATGCGATTTCTGCAAGGCTGCCACTCCGGTTGCCTATCACAGGGGTAATATTATGCAAATATGCACTAGGCAACCCTTCCAGAGGGGTGCAAAGCAGGTAGAAACTGAGTCTCGGGGCAGTTACCTAGCAGACGACACTACGACTTTACCTACCATCCATTCCACTCTTCTTTCCCACTTTACCACTAAATAAAAAAATCCACCAAGTTGTTCATCTCACTTCAGAGTAATTTGTATATCTGCTATAAAGCCCGAAGCGGACACGCACCGAGTCTCCAAGGATGAAAGATTCAGTCTGGCGGGAAGTTACCCGCGCAGCAGTTCCCACTGTAACCGGGCGGGTAGTCGGCTAGGGAAAAAAATCAACCCTCCGCAAAAGAATTCCTGCAGCATCGATACGAAAGAGGGGTGAAAGAGTGGCGGTCTGTTTTATCGACCCCTAAAACATGCCCTGCGAGATTCATTTCTTCCATCGCCACCAGATTGGTCTGATATGTTGGGAGTTCTGTAGTCTCGTGGCCGGTTCGATTCGCCGAGCGTGTCGCACGCGCGCCATCAAGACTTAATTTCATTAGCGCACGACGATTAATCATCGGGGAGGTGTGATCGAGACTGGGCTGGATTGCGGTGTGCTAAGTGTCGCGTTTAATTCGAGGAGATGTCCAGTCCGATTTCCGAGGCGAGGGATCATTAACTGTATTACCGCACCCTCGGCCACGCGGTTTCTGGGGTGCAAAGGGATTCGAGCTTAATAGGGCATTAAGAAAACAGGACGAGAAGTCTAGTGCGACCCGAGTCAGACTAATTTGTCCTTTTCACTTGCAAATCTTTGCAGGTCAAAGCCTAATATGATTGAATTATTTGTTACGCTGGTTATAATTGGCAAGTTGTTAGAGGGAATTTAGAGAATCACCGAAAGCAAGGAAATCTCTATTATTTATCGGAGGATATGTGCTCTCGCGTTTGGGACAGGGGGTCATTACTTCCGGGGACGGCAGCCTCCTCCCGCCAGAACTCCCGCGGCGAGCTATCGCGGCCGTAGCGGAAATATCTCGAGCGTGTAATAAAGCACCGGGAAAAATGTCGAAACTCGAAACCCAGACAAGGCGCGAGATGCATAATGTACGAGTATCATACGTCACAATCAACTGCACGCGGCGCCAAACGCTTATTTCTTCGATGCCGCGCAGCCTCGCTCTGGCCTGGCCTGCTGCCTTGCCCTGCCAAGCTATGAAATTACACCAACTTGAATTACGTTCGCCAGCGACTCGCGCGCGCGCACACTCACACAGATACACACCACCGTCTGCCATACATAATAGTACTCCGGACTCGGTTTCGTTCGGCGGGGAATAATGGAAAGGTGTCAGGGAAGAGCAATTCCAAGCGGAGAAATTAGGATTTGTGTGCCGATTAACGTGAGGGGCTCGCAACTGTTGGGCCAAACCACTGCCAAAACGGCGCGCGTTTTCTTTCCACTTAGCCCATTGTTTTCACGATATTGTAATGTTTCATTCTAGCGGTAAAGACGAATTAGCGCCACTTTGAGCCCTAAAACATCTACTCGAATCGGTTGCACAGAGCCAAGCATGCGGCTGCTCGCTTTGTGCGTATGTATCCACTGTTTGGCCGACTAATGAGAGGTTCGCACACGCCCCGAGCAAATGTGTGCCTATCGGCAATCACTGTGTACGCAGCTATTATTTGTATTTGCGCGAATCCGCGTAATCGTTTGATAGGGGCAGAATGCCCGCAAGAAATTGCCCATCAAACACGCCTGATTGGTGTATGGCGAGTAAATGTGTGCCTGGTGTATTGAAAGGCAGCGGATTCGTGTAATCCAGGTGTACCACGTATGGCCCGGGAATATATGCTGCGGGGTTCTACAGCCGCGAGAGAGCCAGCGAAATCGCTGGGACAGCATGATACGCAAACTACCCAGGATAGGTAATGGGTATGTAGGAGAGAGAGAGAGAGAGAAAGGGCCGATTATCCCGGTATCGCCGTTATAGAGGCGTCCCAGTTTTATCTGATTTATGCGTGGACAGAATATGATACCATATGCTAATAACACACGCATGACTTCCCGCCAAAAAGAACCGGGTGGATACCTGGTTCCCCGGTTAAGCTAACCGCATGGTCCACCCTAAGTGTTTCCCCAGCGACGCATGAGGACGGGGTGAGGGCGCATTGTCGTAGGCGATCCACTGTTTCAAACGGAAACACGATATCCCGTACCGAAAAGGTGAGGCAGCGCTAGTATGCGGAGAGAGTGCAAGGTCAGGTACGTGTTTTAAACTGGTTGGGGAGAAGGAGGTCGTGGCCAGGTACGGTTACCACCGGATGCTCCGCGTGAACGGTACGCCTGATCCAAACCCCGTAGCGTTGCCAGGACCTGCGATACTCCTGTCCCATCGCATCAGCGATCGCTCTGCTTCACCGTCGATTTTGACGTAGAAAAGCAAACTCGGCCTCAGAGTGTCGGGATCAAAGGTGCTTGAGCAGTAGAGTCGACCTAGAGTACCTTCAATATGTGGGACCAATCAAGCAATTCGGTGAATCTTACTTTATTATTTTGCTTAATTTTCATTATTTTTCTTCGTGATTGCTTGTTAACAGCCAGACACAGGAGTGGGCTGAGGGAACAAGGTAGTTGTATACGCGCCGACATTCACAGTCTTTATTGTTCACATATAGAGTACAGTGTATGGGAGATTGAAAAGTCGGATTTAATGGCAAAAGGTGTATTGCACAAACAGGGTCAGTAGAGTAGGGATGGCGATGGGCTTTCAGTCTGGAGTTTCCCGACTGATCGGCATCGGCTCCAGACCCATCAATTGGTCGAATTCGCCCCCTTTGATGGACGGGGTGGACGCATTTCGGTTTCCACCCCCTGTGTGCGAGGGTGCGTTTGTCATCAAACTGTTCGGTCATGCTTGAAATTTCGTGCGATACTACCGTGGAATATCGATATTCTGGTGCGGTGTATATCCCCGGATTGTTCAAGGCCGACATCAAAGCACGGCGCTTACAGCACTATCTATGTACTGTACCTTTTTAACGCAATATATCAACTTCGTTATTTTATAGAACTGCAACTTATTCATGTCGGTTGTTGGGGAATCATGTGTTTGTGTACTAATTCTAACTTGATTAAACAGCTCAATTACCATCTATCAACGATGACTAGATTTAGAAATAGTAATCCTTTATACGCTCACGTTAGCGTTTTACTTTTACGTGGGAATCTGTTTGACTTGCCGTATCCAGCGTTGCAACGCAATTTTGGGTAACGCGCGCCTATCCATCGGAAAGATTAGCTGGGCCAATCTTGATCTTCCCAATAAAGGGAGACTTAGGAGTTTTAAACCAAGTGTCTTTCAGTACGCTTCCGCCACAGGTCGGAACGAGAGACTTCCGTGAAATTGGCCGGGACGTCACCAACCGGGAGGAGATAATGCCAAGGTCCTGCAGCGAGGAGCAGTGAGATCCTGCTACGCGTGGTAGAGGTCCTCCCGCCGTTCTCGCTGAATCCGCGTGCACCTTTCCAGCGAATCCAAGGGCTCCCGCCGGATATCTCTCTCTCCCTCTCTCTCTTCCTTCCTCTCCTTTACCCGCGACTCACGCCCTGTCCCACCCTCGGAGAAATAAATCTTCGGCCCTAGGCTCTACATCACCGGTTGGCAAGCAATTTGGGCCCCGACGATAACTCATACATGCATCGATAGTACCTCCTGACCCCTCCGCCTACTACCTATCTTCACTGCGTCCTTCACGTGTGCACCCTGCTACCCTTGGACCTCACTCTCTGTACAAATCAGCCGATGTGTACATACACGATACTGGGTGGCTTTCGAGAATCTCATGCGATCTTTCTTTCTTACTATATACACATATGTATAAGGTGGTACATGGAAGTATCGGCTCTGGTAGAAAATTTAACAGTAGCGCATTGACTGTAAATGTTTGAATAAAGTCGGAGTATTACATTAGCGGGAACTTAAGATCTGGACTTTGAGAAATAATAATTTCGGTAAGGAAAGTTCACCCTATGCGTCATACGCGCAAGTCAAAAGTGGTAGAAGGAATGGGCTGCAGGGTGGAGAAGGATGCCCCCATCTCGCCGGGAGAAGCAGGAGGGAAACGATAACGCGGGGAACTCCGATAGCAGGGAGGAATATAAGCGGCCTGGTAGGAGAGATCACTGCCAATTTTTGCGAGGGGTGCGTTTTTGAATCGTGCCGCATCGATTTCCCTGGGAAATTGATGATAATCTGTCTCCTTGGACCAGCGACGCGTGCGAATGCATACGTATCGTAACTTTACCCAAACGCCATGCGTGTAGATGTTGTCAGTTTGATTATTTTTAAAGGACTCGCGCGACAAGCGAGGAATCAATGGCGGCGCTTTCGCGATTCCTCGTTTTCTATTTCGAAGATTTTCTCTCATCCTATATGTCAGGATGGTAAGATGGATTTCCGGGGACGAATCGTGCGTTACGTAAGGATATCCTTCGGTGGCTTATGTAAGCCCGCCGGTATATAGGTAATCTCGTACATCTTTGCATATAATTAGAGGAGCATTGAATTGGCCCCCGTTGGTCCTCGTTTCACTATAAAAAAGCAGGATGGGACTAGGAGGGTAGGTCCGCTTGTATCCGAGTCAGAGGAACGGCTCTCTCTTATTTCGTCTCGCACAAAAAGAGGCCTCCTTCCATCGATAGAGAAAGGGTTAAGGGCTCCGTCCTCGTTCCGGCAGGTACATGCTCGTAACGTGCCTCGGAGCATATGCATATTACCTGACAATGGCCCATCCGGAAGAGGGACGAATGAATTGGGCCAGTAACGTATCAGACAACCTCTTCCATGTCACATAATTTTTCTCTTATTTTCTAAATTCAAATAATTCTATTACGCTAGTTAATATGAGATACAAGAAATGTCTAAGTTTATAAAGCTTTTAAGTAAAACTATTTCAAATTCTTAATCTAAATTCCTTTTTTTATTACAATTAAATTAAATATGAAATTAGTTGGTGGGAATGTTGACTGTTCTGAGAAGCGTCAGACTTTTCCTTGATGCATGGGCATTTCTTTCCCATTGAGTTTGGCTGGGGTTAATCCGTCAGTACTACGGGCCTGACGGGGCAACCCTTTCCTTCCCGGGGCCCGTCGCGTTCCTTAAAAATCATCGGCATAAATTATGCATGCAGGTAGCCGGCATTGTGCGGCCGCTCACCTCAGCGGGGCCCGATGATAAATTATTGCACATTGTGAATTTCGGGGTTAACGAGGGCACGAAATTTGAATATCCTTCCTCGCGCTTTTCACGCTCACGCTCTCCCGTGCGCTGACTAGCTCTCGCACACACGTGTTTGCGTGGATTCCCGGCTACCTGAGCTGAGCGCGCGTACAATGACTCCCTGATTTGATTTATCGAACGATTGCGTTCGCGTTTGTCAAACGACTTTTCTCCGGCCTCTGTGAATGTGCATACATTATCGGGATAACGCGCCCGTTCTTCTCGAGGCAGCGACATAAGTTCCATGCGAATTTGGAACAAACCAAGAGCTACCGCGATCAGAATTATTGAATTTCGACTGGAATATTCGTAGAAATTCACGGTGACCACAGTGACGGGGGTGAGGGGGGTTCGTCCACCCACAGGGGTGTGCCCTGGAAACCATGATCGAGGGGTCACCGCTCCGAACCGCCCATCGCTCAGTCCACCCTTGTAAACAATCGAGCCGAAATAGTAGTAGGGCAGCACTCGTGATGGCTGCGCGCTGCCCGTCACTCTCCCAGGGCCGCTATATATCGGGAAGGAAAAAAAAATAATGAGCTTCCTCGTTCAGCCCCGTCGCCACTCGAGCGTGGGGCACAATGTGGACGAGGCGGAAAGGCGAAATTTTCGGGGAGAGGGATGTCAAAAAATAAGAATGGCGCTCGCGGGGAAGGGGTAGACGGGAGGAAGCGAGAGAAGGATGACTGTTGGCAGGGATGGAAAAGGAGGGACACGCGCAACCCCACACGAGTGATTTGCATACACGACTAGCCGGCTGCGCGATGTGACTCAGTTTTATCGGTCAGGGGTTTAAGCTGAGTCGTCGCTCCGCTTTAATCAAGTACCGCTCGAACAACGCGCTTTTTTGCTGCTCCTTTTTTTTCCATCAGTTTACGTCGAAAAAAACACACGCGCGAGCCCTTTGTCGACGAGCGGGACGTGTTTTTAACCGCGGAGGGTAGCCGCGTTACCCTCATCCACGTGACGGACTCGAAAGTGGTAGCTTCGAGTTGTTGTGTCATCTCGCTGATTGGTGCCGTCACGTAGCGTAAAAAGATGATGACTGTATTGTATTAAGAAGTTTTATGCAAATTGTTGGTGCACTTCGGCAGGAGTGAAGTCAATTTGATACTGAAATCTTTGATGCGAACTTAACGAATTTTGGATTGAATTATTTTCTATTTATGAGTTTCCTAATTCCGTTGTCTACGGTCACATCTACTTGGTGTGACTGGGGTTTTATAAAAATCTCAGATCCAAATATTGGCGACCAGTGTTACAGCAAGTGTCACTCCTCACAAATCTTATTTGAAAATTGTAGATTGCTTCGGAAAGTGGGTCACCTTTATCAAGTGGCAAACCTGGCGTCGCCTGAAGTTATTGATCGGCAAAGTGACAGTCCTACTTCACAAACTGATTTCACAGACTCCTCCCAATATCGCTGCCAAGTCCGTCGTGAATAAATTGGCTTTTCGACTACTGGGTATCTAAAGATCCGAATGGTGGAGAATTTTTCAAATGGTTTGCATTTGTTGAAAGAGATTCATTAGCCCGGCACTTCACGATTAAGAAACACGCGTGCGATCTCGCCTGAGCTTATCAGAATAGGCACAATCTAGTTGGTTAGAGGATCGGACGATTGATTCGCGAGCGCACGAGCTGCGAAAGCACTTAAACGGCGTTTTATTAATTACTGGTGCGAGTTAAACCAAGGAGAGTGTACTACGGATGGAGTCTACGAGCTGCGGCCATCTTGACGCCTGCGTGGTGAAACGCCGATTGCCACCCACGCCTCGCGGCCACCCTGTCACCCACGGGGGGTGGCAAGTTGGGTTGTAGTCTGCGCGGAGAGGCTGATTCCGGCGAAACGTATTGACTAGAAAAAAGTAGCGAATACAGACGGATTCCCATCCGTCGTTGAATCTTTGAGCAACTCTTGCGTCTGACGTCACTCAAACTCAAGCTTTCAAAACTGAGGATCGTCGGAAGAGTATATAGTACATTAAAGTAATCTTGTCCTGTGGCCTTCAAACTCTTCCTGGCGCATTCTCATAATGAGAATCTGTATTTTCGAATTTTCGTAAACAAAGTCATTGACTTTGCAGTTAAAGAACTTTCAAAAGTATCTATGCTATAGGTAAAACACTGAATACGCGTTAGTATAATTGAATACCCTAGTTGTAACTAACCCTAGAAATTGGAATATTCTTTCATCATTGAAACGTAAAACTTATTCTTTAATAAGGAACAACTAAAATTATAAATCCGCCTCGCCCCCATAATACGAAATCAGTTATATGTATAGTTACAAAAGATCGAAGGTTCTTTCTTTCAAATTCGACAGTCACTATGAAAAGCTCGAACATTTCCTGTAGGTACGTATTCCCCGTGCACATACGGATATTATATCAAGGAAGCCACGTTCATATATATATGTATGTACGTATAATATATACATGTTGGTGGATATATGTATATACGGGGAGATGGGACGCAGACGCCGGCGTCGCGACGTTCGACGGTACAGTTCCCGTCGGACGGTCCTTCGAGATGGCAGGATTCGGTCCTGGATCCTCCCGCAGTTCTTCCTACGCCTTCGTCCTGACACATCGTCCTTTCCTCCCCCTCGGCAAGAGGCTGACTTACAAGTAAAATCTAGAAAACTCGGATGAAAGTCAGTGATCGACTGAACACGTGCTCGCCAGTCACTTACTCGCCTACTAACATTTCGCTAAGAAAGATAAGTTGATTTTCTAATTGCCATGCCAATCTAATCTGTGTTTTCAAACCGTGAAGTGTACTTTCACTTTTCCAAAAACACCTACGCCATTCACTGATAAGAAAAGTGCAACGGGAGAAGGTACGATCGGGTTAGACTGCGGTTCAAGGTAGTTCATTGTTAGACCTGAGAATTAAAAGTTGTGGATTATAAAAGTTTGCCGTAATAGATTCAGAGATTGGACAGCTGATAGTTGACATTAAAAGCAGGCTAAGTAGAGTCAGGCTTTCAAATTAATTACGTCAGCGTCTCCACTCCTTGGTGAACCACCCTTCTCGCGCGCTCTTAATCACAACCCCTTCCACTGCATGCCGCCCCTACTCATTCATTTTCACTTTCCCTTCGTTTCCCTCTTTCCCTCCCTCTCTTCATTCACTTTCCCCTGCCCGTGTACGCGTATGACCCAGTTTACAGCACTTCCATTGTACATCGACTCTTTTACGAGTATCGTATTTTTTTACTTCGCGAACAAATCGCCGCGATTTCACGCCGCTCAAACCCGAACATCTACAAAGACAGAAGATGCTCCAGCCACTGACAGACTACTTGCTCATCTGGATCGTGCATGGTAAGTCCTCAACTCTTCTATCAACATTTAATAATAACAATGCATGCGGTGTTTTGCGAAAACGGTTTATAATGCAGAACTGGAAAACCACGATTCAATCTGGCCGTAATTCGCGGCCGATCTGCTTCTACTCTTCATTCGCCGGGGAAAGGTTATATTTTGCGCGAGAGTAATAAATACGATTTTCTTGGGGGCGGGACGAAGAGCGGCGCACAGAAATTGGTAAACGCATTATGGCAGGTTCGAGAGGAAATGGGACGCCTAATTTAAAAATCTGGAATAACCGTACCAGGAAAGGTGTACTGGGTGGGTGAGAGAATAACGAATAAGTAAACTTCTTCACACAAACTAACCAGCTACCAAGCAACCATACTAATAAACGTCTCAGTAGTATGAGAATAATCGATAGCAAAACCTTAATACTTGCAAGGTGACGGCTCTTCATCCGTGGATCGTTACTTGCACTTTCATTAATTTGCACACTTTTGCGAGTTTCTCAATGCTTTTAAAAATGAGCTTCTCGCTCGGCGGACACGACTCGAGGAGCAAACAAAAACGGATTTGATATTATATCTCGAGTGGTCTGTTACGGTCTCGGTGTAGCTTCATCGGGATTTCGTGTTAAACTGACACGTTTCCGATGACAGGAATCCGCGAAGCGGTTTCGCCGGCTGTTGAGTGCAGGAGGTGGGGAGGAAGACACCGGTTGCACTCATCAACCCCTCTCTCGACCAAGCTCTCTCTCTTTCTTTCTCTCGCCAACTCATCTCCCATCTCTCTCTCTGTAACCCTTTCGCCCCCCTTCTTTCCAATACAGCTTGCATGCATAATTAAGGGAGTCTGCGTGGAAAACGAGTGCGCATAGGTTTCGAGAAATCATATTATACGTTTTGGATTAAACAGCTTGTATAATTGAGGATTGTGTAATTCGTGGGTACTCAAAGAGCCTAATTGACTACTTCACGAGTTTTATAACATGAGAAATTGGGACTCAGCGAATCGAAGACTTTTTCCTACAGTGAAAGAATAGTAATCATACCAATTATCAATTTGTAATTTTGTATTTGCTCTGGATTTTCTTTGATGGAGAGTTAACACTCGTCTTTCTTCTGAGAAGCTAGGCTTTCGTATGAGATGTCGAAGAAGGTCAAGTCAATAATCAGCCGGGAAGAAATTCTCACCGGGTGCAAAAGAGTCTCCCACGGGTCTCTCTGGCGAAAAGGGATTAAGATGAAATATAGCTCCTTCACCCAGAATCTCGGCGGTTTTCTCGGCTTCGACTACCCTGGGCACCCTTCCCTTCCTCTCTTACAGAGCCACACACTCACACATACCCTTCCTCTGTCTCTCTCCATTTTCAACCCTTTCGCTGCTGGAAAGGCGGGCGGGATTCACCCTGCGGGGCACCCCGTTGTCGCCCCCTTTGTATACCGGGCCGAATAATGAATTATATTTTTCTTTTCCAGCCAAGCATAGATTATAATATTTTTTACTATCTATAAAAAGCACACGGTGTATCCAGCGCACCCTTTCCCGTCCGTGTCTTCTTTCGGCTGACGGTGTTGGTGAAAAAGGGTTGGAGAGGCATCGTGCGATCCGCACATAAATAATCAGGGCGCCCCTTTCTCTCACTCGCACAGGCATTCCCTCTCTCGCTCCATCCTGCCTGTCTTCCTACCTGGGTAGGCTTTGCATACGCGCTAACTAACTAACCAGCTTGCCAACCGACAAACAGCCAGTAGACAGGAGAGAGGCTAGGGGCACGACATATGCAGTGGGTTGACCCTATCTGTGTTTAATGACCCGCTGATACGTCGCTCTCTTGCCTAGCATACCTTTCCGTCCTCCGAGCATTTCTCCTCCAACATGTTGCCTATTCCGATCGACAAGCTTCTCTCCCGTCGGCCCCTCGATCCGTTTCCTCTAATCTCAGTTTCGAGAGTAGGATATTTAATTCGTCCTCTGGTCAAACGGATCCGCTAGGATCGAGGCGGGGATCTCTCCCTCGCAAAGGCGCATCAAATTCCTCGGGCGGAGGCAAAGGAAGATAAAAGGCGAAATCCTTTTTTAGAAGGCGGTAGCATTCTGGCTTGTATCCCGTTCCACACATGGCGCCGCGCGCGGGCGAACCCCTTTTGCTCTCTCCGGGTATTTCGGTCTCCGGCTGTGGCAGGTCGGGGCAATGTTTTAGATCTTATCCCCGAAATTATACGTCTGTCTGGCTGTCTGCTCCTTCTACCGGCCCTCAGGACGTTGGCACGCGGTATCAAACGCTAATCGTATGCCACGTACCTCCTACTCCTCCTCCGCCACTTCCTTCGCCCCTCTCACTCTCTCTCTCTCTCTCTCACCCTTGCTTCCTGCCTTCTCCTTATCCTCCTGTCGTTGCGCTCTCGGCTATCTACTTGGCTTTTTCACGTCCTACGTCCTACTTTAGTACTCTGTCCTACGCTCTAACCAAACGCCGCATCCACCCTACGCTCCTGGTCATTGCCAAATCCAATTTTTTTACGAACCTTAATTCGATTAGGCTTAGCTTCTCCCTTTGGAAGCCACGCAGAACAAAATATTGTACTATTTTCCTAAGAAAGTAGTTGGATTATCGACTATCGAGCTCCCAAGTAGTCTTTGTAATTCGAGGAAATTGGAACAGCTCAGCCGGCTGCCTGCGGGGAATGAGGTAAAGTGACTTTGAGAAACTATGAGGGTGCATTTACTCCAGTTTCGCGGCAAAACTTGGCTTAAGTGGGTAACTGCTTAAGTGAATCAGGAGATTAACGAGGAGCGCAAGCGCGGCCATCGCGCGCAGGACTAAACTCGCTCCTAACTTCTCTCTGGTCCTGCGTTATTATGCAACAAGTTGCTCTGCCCATCCTTTGCCTCTCACTCTCGCGCGAGATGATCGCTAGTCACCTAGACTTATTAAGGGCGTCGCTTTCATTGGGCAACCTTCCAGCTGGATACGCGAATGCTTTACCTTGTACTTAAAGCCGATAGCTCATTATTAATTCCGTACTCGACTGCTAGAAACTTTAAGAAGCTCCGATTTTAACAATTAACTATTTCCCCGCAATATCACATCATTTTAGCAGGCAATCATGTTCGGGGTAATTTTGCGAATGAATGTATATTGATTTGAACGGCTGCGCCAAGTGGGGGATTGGTTTGGGCTGGTCCCAGAAAAAGGGACCGACACGACTTACACCGCCGGTTAACATATTCGCCCGGCAATACCGCCCGTGTTCCATTTGAATATCCTGTTTTTCTTCTGGCATCCTTGCTCTGCCTTTTCCTTCTCCATTCTCTCTCGTCGTGTTGCTTAGTTGGCTCCGCTCTGGTCCTCAGGCACTGCGGCTGTTAACCACTGCTCGTTTATACCACCGCCGATCCCCGCACGTGCGTAGAATTGTCGCGGCGTCTACCGCTCGACATTCCGAAAAATCTACATACTCTTTGCCGGAGCGTCGCTGAAAGAGAGTCCGTATGGCTCTCGAAATGATAAAGTGCATTTAAACTATTGATTTTGCGGCTCTTCATCGGTTTCGCTCCAGTTACATTTACACCTTTGTCGTACATTGTTATTTACAAGAGCGTCCCCTAAGAGCCCGGCTAGTCTCGCGCGACTCGAAATCGCACGCTCAGTTAGAACAGGAGAAAAGGGGTAGTTTCTGATTTATGGGAGGACGGATCGTCGCGATCGACCTTTTCAACAATAGGCCAGGGTGCATCCTCGAGGACCTCGGGGGTAATTGTATGCATTTTACGGGCTTTCCATCCCTTCTCGATCCCGTGCTCCCCCTCTTACGCGCTCTCCACTTTTTCCAGGACGATATTACGCTATTTTACCATGCTTAGGCACCATGAAACTGTGTATAACGCCGCAATAAATCGCGATTATCGATGTGTTCGTCCTCCGCTCTTTCATTCCACGCCATAACAGCCATATGTAGATACAAGGGAGCCATGCGCCTCATCGAAGCCAGATCGCTTTGATTCAAAAAGCAAAAACCCCATTCTCTCGCGTCCTCGACATCGGCTTTCGAAACGTGACTCACAAGCACCAGCACTCTCTACCTGGCACAGTCAAGTAGGGCAAATATTTTCTAGCCCTCCAGACATCAGCAACAATAATTCCCCATAATAATCACATACTCCTATTCCGAGTGCGCTCGATAGGACTGTCAAGGCTATCGGCAAGAAACATTTCGAAACAGAGTAACTCGCTCCTCTAGAATAGGGTAATGCGCGAAAAGGGGTGCGTCCCACCCCCGGGCGAATCGGAAGTGACGCTTGGGCAAGGGATCTCGTTATGCACGCTCATTTACGCGCGACAGCCGCGCCCGTGAGTCGAATGTCGCGTGACTGGTTAATGGGTAGTTCCGGGTATTTCGGAGTAGAATCGTAATACGGCGAGGGCGAGAGAGTGCGCGCGATGCCATTACGCGTATACAGTGGAGCGAGGAGTACTCGCTCTCGCAGGAGAAGCAGAGAGCCGGAGAGCCGGAGAGCTGGAGAGCTGGAGGAAGAGCGGTGCCGGGAGAGGCTTTCACACGGAGGCGGCGGCGGGAGCAGCAGACATATCCAGGAGCCCCGGCTTCCGTGTCCTCTTACACGTATAAGCCTCGCCACTGCCAGCCGTATATATTACATACGTTGTTCAATTTCACGACGTCTCGCTTCAATTCAGCCGACGGATTTTCCACCATTACGCGGGCGTATTTCTCCTCCACCGCACCTCCTCTTACTCTGATACACCCTGCGCTCCTGCTGGCTCGCGCTATGTGCTCCCGGTGCTCGGCTGTTCGGGGGTGGTGCACCACTTTGTGCACCAAGACAAATTGGAAATATCTCCTCGCGAAATATAGCCGCCCTCTCGCCCTGCCGGCTTCGACTCGCCCGGAATATATGGGCCGACAACGCTATATCCGCTCGTAGCCTGGTCTCGTTATTAAATATCCGCCCTTCCTAAACGGCTCGCCAGCCAGTCGCGACGTCTGCACTTATCTGCCCTCGAACCGCTCGCGCAATCTCTCCGATAGCATGCCACTGCTCGACAATTAGCATTGTTTTAATCAAACGAAATTTCATCCTTGCCAGTCGGTGTTCGGCCTGACAATCCCGCAGGGCCAGCTCTGAGGGATTAAGGATTATTAAATAGCGAGATATCAATCTGCCGCGCGAGCCACAATACCAAACAATACGGGGATCATTATGCGGTAGAACGGGACGGGTTTCGTGATCGTTAAGTTGCAGATTCGTCGGATTAAAGGGATGCGATAGACACCGATGCGCACCGATCTTTCTAAAGGAAGGGCTTGCGCTCGTCCTTCATGCCAGGATCCATTAATAACTCGGGCCCAATATAATGCCGCATTAAAGAACACTGGCAGTGGGTAAGGCCCACGGGGGCTTCCCGAGAAATCGCCGTAAAAGTGTTTGCCGCAGTCGCACCCGTTCGTGTATGGGGTCGGGGGCCAACGAATTCACATAAAGAGATGGATTTTGAGCACCATGAAATGTTTGGAATAGCGGGCTGCTTTTATTTCTGCATTAATTCCTGTCACAGGTGCTACTGTACTTTACAACTATAATTGGAAGTATCATTCCAACTTTGTAAATGTGAAAAGTAGTATTCCCATTACGCGAAGTTAGTGAAAAAGTGGGGAGTATTCGTTGACGTTAAAGGAAGATGCAGGCTGCGCAGTATCCTGCTTTAAATATTGTCTCGCGGATATCTCGTACTCGGTGGGCTCAGGTAGAGCGGAGAGCAGTGAGGACTACCCCATTTGAAAAGGTTGCGTAACCCTCTTACACCAGAACAAGCACAATGAACCGGGCATAAGAGAGCCTCGTACCTGGCGCGTATAAGCGCACACACACAGACACACACGCATACACAGGCGCGCGCGCGGGCAAAGAAGAGGATGAGGAAGCTACCTACTGAACTGTCGGCACAATGACACCAAATAGGCGGTTGATTGCACAATACTCCGATGTTTATCGACCCATCATCGATACATGCCACTTCGCGAGCCTTTTCCCCGAGTATCTCCGTGCGTGTGTGCGCGTGTGCGTGCGCCAAGTCAACAGCCGAATGTTACACCCAATTTAAGACAGCTAATGCCAGCGCATCCGCTGCGCATTACCGAGTGCCCGAGTGGGATCGACCTTTTCAACGATTTTATTCGATCGTCCCGAAATGCTCACTTTCGCGCACGATATTTCCCCGGCGACTTCACTCCGAAGGGTAGCTCGAAGCTTAGAGCAGGTAAGGGAGGGCGGTTTTTAATTTTCGACATTACATTAGCAGAAGTAGTCGGAGTACAAAGACTTGTCCGAGGGAAGTGGTAATTTCGAAGTTTAATCCGCACTGTCTCGATATTATCCTCAATCTTCTCACAGGCTCATTATATCAAAGAACTCCCGGTAAGATTGGGAAAGTAATTAATATTCCTGGTGAAAGCCTGGAAGAGTAAGCCTATCCGCCGCGAAGGAGAGACTGTGTACACACGCTGGGACACTTTTATATTAGCGTGGTATAGCCGGTAATCTCGGTAATTTACTCGTCTCCCCAGCCACTTTTCCAGCGAAGTACTCCGGGCTGGCGTAGCCTCGGCAATCCGCAACCCATCACGAGATCGGGGCCCGATTTAAGGAGAGCGCGCGCGGTCGCCAAGTAGTTGCCGGCGCAGAGGCGGCGTATCGTCGGCATCGCAATTTTAAAGTCAGCGTCGAAGTAACGCGCAATGAGGCATACGCCGCAAACGTCCCGGGAGATAATCGTGCTGGAAAGAGCGTATTGCGATACGAGAAGTGAAACGGTGGAGAGTCGGGTAGAGCCGAGAGAGTATATACGGAGGAGTAAGAGAGTAGAGAGAGAGGGCTGCGGGCCTGACAAGGGGGTTTTGGGGGTTGGTCGAGGGTGGTGTGAGTATGTGGGGGTTGAAAGGCGTTGCCTGGCAACCACCCCCGGCTCTTCGTAATGGCCGCCACACACGTCACACACATACTCTTCCTTCCTTTTCTAGATCCTTTTCCATACGACGTCTTTCTCCCCCGTGCTCTCGCCTTCTCCCGCTCTCCTAGACGGAGCCTACTCCCTTTCTCTCTATCGGTCGCTCTCTCGCCCGCTCGCTCAGCCGCGCGGGCCATGACATCCTCCCCGCATAATACATATCCAGCCGCCCTACGCCAGCCGCGTGCGGGGTAAATTCTTAAATTTTGCCCGAATTGAAAATTTCCATATCTTATTCCCCGTAGCACGAGGCTGCTTACCCGCTCACTCCCCCTGCCGCCCTCCCAGCCACCCTCTCGCCGCGCACTCCTTCGCTGCAACCACTCGTCGTATCCACTCGTACTCCTGCGACAGCTGCAATCGAATCGAGGAATTTTCTAAAGAAACTGCTAGCTTATCCAACATTCCCGACCTCGCCCCTCTTCAACTTTCCGCATCGCCGAAATATCTTCGAGTTCCTATCAGTTCCCCTGCGTTAGGAATCGAGAGATTCCTGGGGCACGTCGAATGTTGCGCTAAATTTCCCGGGAGTATTAATTACGAGTAAGAAGGCTCTGTTTAGGTAAAGAGTGATAAGGTGCAGGGCGCAGAGGTGCTGGGATCAGACTGGAAGGGAATGGTGAACCGGTGACGTCAAGTACTTAGGTACCGAGCGCGTCCCGGAGCAGCCATATCCCAGCACAGCACGCTTTCAAAGTCATAAAAGTTTATTTCCCAACTGCTCGGAATGAAGGTCAAACGTACGGGGAAGTGTGCTTGGCTGTAAGCTAAATGGATCACGGAGCCGAGGCCCGAAGCTCGACGACGTGTTTGCCGCGCGTGCGCTCGAATGGGAGAGCGAGAGAGAGAGAGAGTGAGAGACACACATACAACACCCGGAAGCAGGAAGCAGAGGGAAAGGACACGAGTCCTTTAATCGGATGTCAGGGCACGTGTTTCGCGGTGGCAGTCCTCGCAGCTGCCAGGACACTTATGCAAATCGTGCCTCGAGCCGGCTGAGCTTTCGGCTTTATGCACTCGGTTTTAGTTAGCGAATTTGCATTCGTTGAATCGACTCGCGCCATCCCGCCACCCCTTTTACTCTCTCTCTCTCTCTCTCTCTCTCTCTCTCTCTCTCTCTCTCTCTCTCTCTCTCTCTCTCTCTCTCTCTCTCTCTCTCTCTCTCTCTCTCCCTCTCTCCCTCTCGCTTCTTGACGTATACACATGCACTCCATTCCATTCTGTCTCCTGTACCTAGGATCCTCTCGCCGCTCTCTTTTTGCCTTTTAGTCTCGACATATACCTGGCCGTGCACGAGCGACTGCCTCTACCTATGTGTGTGTATGCCGAGAGCTGCCGCGTAACGCACGACAATATCGGCCAATTTGCATACGAGACGCGCCACTACAGGCCCTTTCAAAGCTCCGTGACGTGCGCCAATCAGCCGTCGCCCCTGCCGGAGCCATCGAGTCGCTTTTCTGATCCGTTATTTGCCCGAGACAGAATGCTCCCGATGGCTCGAGCACGGAGAGCTCAACAAACCCCCTAACAAGAATGTTTGCTTCCCAGTTTTCATATGGATCGCGAGAGCCGCGCACCCTTCGAATCAGCCGTCTTCCATTTCCCCGGGAGATTTCCAGTTCAATCCCGCAATCGAACTAACGATCTTACGGGATTCCGTTTGCCGAGAGTCTAGCGTCGGTGCCCGCCGAAATTGCCAAAACAATTTTCCCTCCACGAGCAATCCTACATCAGAGCGAGTGACCAATCTCGGTCTACCTGGAATGATATTGTCATGCAAATATCGGCAGCTATGTATGGAGGACGGGGCGTGCCAGTGAGCACAGACAAACGGTGCGCTCCTCACGTGCTCTCTCCACACACGTGGGGCCCCTACGCGATCGGTACACGCGCTAGAGGACGAACGGTCTCTGCCCGCTCATTTGCATATACCTATCGACTAGGAATGGCGACGCGAAGATTCCAGGCCGCTCGGGGCGAAGGGGGCGAACGGGGCGAACGGGATGAAGCATGGAAAAGGGTGGTTCCGCTCCACATCTACCTGATTACTCGTTTGAGAGCTGGAGGGTTGCCCGGGCGGGCATCGGACGCGCGACCGGGCTCTGTCGGCACAGGGAGGAGAGCAGACTCTCCGAGATTGAGCCACGGGGACATAGTTCGCCGGAGTGATACGTACATATTTGCAAATATATTTAGCCAGGCTTCGCCAGGGACCGAAAGTTAAAAGGGCAAACGATGTACGCCCGATACTCTCAGTCAGTTCGAAATCGCTCAGCCGCGGCCAATTTAATGATTTCGTTTCCCTCGCGCTCTACCTACTCTGCGTACTCTACTCCTTTCTCCGGCACTCCGCTTCTCGCGACATTCGTGCGCCGGTTCAACCCGGCGAGATCGCGGATCTCCATTATAAATGTAATTTGGCCATATAGGTATGTTTAACTTTCGATGAATTGAGTCGAAGCTTTAAATCGTATATCTCACGGACTCGTTGGTTCTCTATGCTCTGGGATTATTGAACTTGGAGTATTTTTCAAGTTGTGCAGTATTGTCGATGCGGATGCTAGTCGTGTTACGTGTCAGTGGATGGGGCCAATCAGGTGACACGCAGGTATGCATCGCGAGGGACAAAAGAAGGGGTTGCGTGATTCTGTAGGAAGCTGGGGCCCGCGTCGAACCCGGGGTTCAGTTTCTTCTGGGTCGGGGCACCGAGCACATGCCATGTAGATTTAGTGGTGTTACAACTGGCCGTGTTTGCCGAAGCAAGTTTTAGTTTTTCACTCGTATTGCCAATAGAGTACAAGTGTTTGGCGCGCGAATATATTAAAACCTCTCGAGTGATTCAAATCTCGTGTGACTTCTATCTACAAACGAGTTTTAAATATCCTCCGCTTCTTTACGCCACTCTCTATCTTCCGAGTGGCAAGTCATCGAGTACGAGTTGGCAAGTGAGCCCAGGTGGCTGTGTGCGGTCTGGCTCGACTACTGCGGGTGCTACCGGTAGACAAGGGATCCCGCGAGGGCTGAGCGGTAAAATCGAATCTCGCTCGAAAGAAAAGTGGCGAAAGGCGAGAAAGACGGCGTGGCGCGGCGGCGGTTTCTCTTGATCGACGAGAAGAGGCCGAGAATCCGCGGAATGCCTGGCGAGGCATCACTCGACGATTGCGACGCACGGCTTGGTGGCAGAGTCGGTCCGCCCAAGCATCCAGCCATCCAGCCAGGCACGTAGAGACGAGACCAGCTCCGCAACTTCTGACAGATACAAATCCTCCCGGCGTTATTTGCAGTGGCGGGAGAGAGAGTGGGCGGTGCGCGCGTTAACCCTCGAGGCTGCGTGTGCGCCCGACGAGTCTCGATATGGAAAATCCGCGAAACGTATAAATGTAGCTGTCACTCGCAGCCTGCACCCCTAACACCTTTATCCCGAGGAGAGTGGCTCTGGTTCCTGCCGGCGTGCACGGCCTTCCTCGCCGCCGCCACCACCCCGTTCTGTCTTCTGTCGCCTTCTTTCCATCGGCTTTCGTGCACACGCTCTTCCTGCGCTCCTTAAGTGTGTCTGCCCGCTGCACACGCGTGCCCGGGAAATACACGAGTGCGCGCGGCTTGTTTGCGCGCGCTTAACCGTGCTCCGGCTATATTTCATCGGGAAATTATGCTCCCGCGTGCCGTTGCAACACGGACACTCCCCTCATCGCCGCCTACTATTCTCTACCGCGCGGCTGTGATTTTTCACTACATTTGGCAAGAAACGCACACCCTTTGCTCGCGTCTCATTATTTCGCGCGGCGTTTTCTGATTCTTGAGCATTTTGCCCTTGTTTCGTTGTAATACTGTGTAGGTGTGGTCTCGGGGTTGGCCTCGTCGGCTCTCGACGAAAAGAATTCAATATCGCATGTTAATAGGATTTTTGGGAGTTGAGTTTAATTCGAGCATACTCGTGAAAGTCTGCTTACACTCCGATGGAACATTGCTCGCGAGCGTAGCCGCAGTGCGGTGCGCGCGCGCTTATCGCGTGTCTATGGAGGAATGCTCTAGGAGGGCTCGCGACTTTACAGGGATGGCATCGAGATATGAAAATTCCTCACATCCTATATTCGGGCTTTGGTTGGTCGGCAGTTCCTCTCCTCTTTTCCCGCGAGCCCCCTGGGGCCTCCATTCTGATAGGGTTGCCACTGGCTTTTCCATATCGGCGCGTATACCTACGCTTGTACGGTAACACGCTCTTCGGGACTACCTACATACATATAGACGCTTTCTCACTCTTTCTCTCCCGCTCCCCGCGCTTATCACATATTTTTGCATACCATCCCACTGTTCTCAGGCCGCGGCTCCTCGCGAAGGAGACTACGAAAAAACGGAGGCAAAAACGGCGGGGAACAACGACGGGTAATGACTTGAAAGATGCCGAGAAGATTCTGATTAAGGTTCGCTAGAGATCAATATCACGACAAGGGGCATTACAAATTTTCCAAAATCATAGTCATAGAGTATTGGCTATGTATATATATATAACATATATTATATAGTATACATATCTATATGGCGGACAGGCGTCCAGAATTCTGCAGCGTTCAGAATACAGCATTGGGGTGAAGTGCTCTATTCCCGGCGCTCCTATTTTTCCTAGGCGGCACTATGGTTCCGGCTAAGTCAGGGTCCTTCGAGGTGGGATAGTCTCGAGAAGGCAGCATATCGTGAGAAGTGTGGAAAGACGGGAGGGTGGAATTGTCAATTTCATAGTTGAACGAGGAGCCCGTATCTAGCTCGCGGGGCATATTTACCCGTAGTGCCTGCGTATCTTGGACCAGCCATATTTATATTATTATTAAACATTGCAATGCGCGGCTCATGCATACATTCTCATATTCCAAACCGCCAGGCCGCGCTGCGCTCGCCTCCTCTCCACTCTTTTCAGGGTTCGCTCTCCGCACTCCGGTTATTCCACCCTGCCACTTTCTTCATTCCCGAGAGCTCCGCCGCGGCTGTAAAAAATACTGCTTCACCCGTGAACACTTGATTAACTCTATCCCGCACGTGAGACGACGCATCTCTCAAACTCAATCTTGACCAATCGCCCCCTCCGCTTTCCGCTACTCTCTTTATTTTACCTTATCAATTTCACTGACTTTGTAGTGGTTCATGCAATTTTTAAATCAACTCCAGCGGTTACGTACGATGACGGTATACGTGTACGTGGTTTATCGATATTTCTATTAAGACCTGTAGTCTCAAGTGTTATTCATTCGAGGCATTTCGTTGCGTTAGACTGGGTGGATGGGTCGACTGTGGTCGACTGAAATCGTGGCTGGTTTCCGGGATCTGACGGGTGCCGGAGGGTCCGGAGGGTCCGGAGAGCAGAGGGGCCGCGGTTTTTTTTTCGTTTCTTCAGTACGAAATGGGAGAATGGGGTGGAGGAGGAGGAGGCCGAGAGCGGCAGAAGAGTGTCTTATACGCGGGTGCAGCAGCCTCTTATATGAAATACTTATACCCAGGGATATTCAGTAAGCTTATATTCGACTCGCATGCAAATCTCCTCCATACTTGATTTCTCCTGGATGCGACGCTCCGGGGGATGATGCCGCGTTTTATGCCGCAGCCACTTTTCTTCTTCCTTGTCTCTTTCTCTCTCCCTTTCCTCGTGCTTTCACCGACCTGCCGCCGACCACTACACACACCCCCAACCCCTTCCGCCGACAAGCCCGAGTAAAGGCGCACCTTCAAATATTCTAACTTTAAAATACCCACCACTCCCTTTTGCATAGATTTTCGATTTTCAATGCCCTTCGAGTACCCATCACTACCGTCTAGGTTCAAATGTCGCTCGGGGCTGAAAACAAACATAACAATGCGTCGCGCGTGACATTTACTCGAGACTTTATTCTCACTGCGATTTCTCTGAAAGGCAGACGCATCTCTGTTAGTGGGATTCTCGCAAAGGAAATATGGCGAGCATGGCGACCTTAGGAATAATATAATCCGGCTATTTCGCTTGAGCCACTGTGTATATGTCGCGAGCGAGAGGGTAGCGCGAGGCGGGTGGAGCAAAGGGATAAGAGGGGGATGAAACTGAGAAGGGCTGTACTCGCTTCCATACTATCGCCGGGGTTGCTATGTGTGTGTTGGCGTGCGTGTGGGGGAAAAGGGCGGCAAGAGTATTCTAGATGGGGAGCGATGCTCTAGTTTAAAGCACCAAGACACACTGTCTAGCTATGAAATTGTTTGGCTCCCACTGGATGCAGGTTCAACCAGTGTCGTGACATAATGCACATATATTCACTCGGTGTACTTGGCTGTACTAACATCAACGGGGAAACAGGGAAAGCGACGGTGGAAGAATGGTAATGGCATATTATGCACATAACTTTGAGTAGCGAGTTCGGTGAGAGTTCTAGACGTAATACAGTTGGGTGTATCCTGATTGGAAAATTCGAAGCCGAGCGAAATTTAAGCAGGAAGATCGAACTTGCCCAAGTAGATCGAAGGGCGCGGAATGGTGTATGGCTCGTATGCCGCGTGACGCTCATCCCCCTAGATAGGGCGCGTGTGTGTAGGGCGGAGTAGGTGGGTGTTAGGCGAATAGGATCCCGAGGGAGACGCCTCGAAAGATAGGCACGATGGTGTCTGAGAAATATGTATGCCTTCGGGATCCTGTCTCGATTTCGCGAGACTCGGGGACTCGAGTCAACTCGCCTATCACCGCGAGGCTCCAGGTGCCAACCTAACTTTCGCACCACCTTGCCTCGGTGAATCAAAACCAACTTTGCGCTCGCGTTCGCCAATGGAAAACTCTTCCGAATAATTATATATTTGTCCGTGAGGCCATGTGAATGTTGTGTTCTAGTTTCATTATTGTTTGCAACTAGCTAGTTTCTTTTTTGTTTGTATTGCGGGAGCGCTTAAGGAATAAGAAGGCGCGCGAGGGGAAAGTCCTGACCCACCTTAAGAAGTTTCGTAAAGTACTTCGCAGTAACTTTCACTCTCACCGAATGAACTTGGCCCGCGAGTTAACGCTGGAAGTAACGAGGAACACTTTTCCTCTCTCGCACTCGCGTAACAACCATCTCGAGTGAGTATATATACCATATACCATATTGAAGACTTTCCCGTGCGTCCCTATCAGAACAGTGGCTGCAAAGACCCTGAGAAAAATTATTTCTCCTAAGCACAAGTGTTGTTCGTTTCCTCAAAGTTTCGCGAACCAGCGACTGCTTTGAGGAACGAGGAATTCGAGTGCTCCAGGCTGGAGTGGACAGGCTAGTGGGGCTGAGGTCGCCTAATGCAGCTATGGGTTTGAAGTATCGCACTTATTGATTTTGCGCGTCCAGTAATTTTATCTTTCCAAGGAGAGGCCTCAGAGCACCCACCTCCACATACACCTAGTCAACTTTGAATACATGGATCGTTGAACGGGGGTTGGCGTCGCGACGCCATGACTGATGCGTGCAGCTAGGCAAGAGAATAAAGTGAAGCGGTGGCTGATACGTTCCCGGGGTAACAAAACGAACCAACAATAGAAAACATCTTTTCCACCTATTTCAAAGTTGGTTAAATAAACTATCAACGACGTGTAATATACTCGAGTGTCGTTTCCTGCACATGTCTCCTCAGTGAAGGTTTTCCATATCGAGGGGCTGGTTTCGCCGTATTACGGCTATCTCGGATAATACGATATAGCGAGGCGGTCCGCTGGGTACTTAAGAAACGGGCACGAGACATATAAAAGATGAGCGATGATGCTTGATATTAGGCAGGCACAGGACACGCCATCCTGTGAAACTCCAGGAGCAAGCGCACGTTGTGCGGGAAGGCCCTTGTGCGATGGAACCGGGCGGAGGAGGGAAGAGGAGGTCTAGGGGGTGGTTGGTTGGCAGGGATATAAGATAAGGATATACGTGTGCATCGCATCCAGGATCCTTGATCCTTTATCCCAAGAGAGCTCGCTCTCGAGATGGAGCTTTTCGAGTCCTCCTTTCAGCCGAGACTATGTCTACGGTCTGTTTCAAGGTTCCATGTAATATAAAGGCTGATGGATAACCGTGGCTGTCGAGTTCAACCAACGATACTTTGTAGCCACGTATCATTTAGGTAAAAATGTCAAGTGAGCCCGCGACACTTGTGTGGAAAATAATTCTTTAAAAGTTCAATATACTAGATAATATGGATAGGTTGCTACATTGATCAATCGCGAATTATGTGTGAGAGAATTGTGGGGGGAATTCATGTTGGTTTGAGATGTAGTATGGAATTAGTCAGACGAGTTCACAGAGCGATACGATGGGACATAGACTGTAAAAGATTACTGCGACATATACAGCTCTCCTTTCCATCTATCTCGCGCGTCTTCCGAGTTGGCTGACAGTACCAGTCGCTCCTTAGAATCCCATGCATTCACCCTGGCGTCGGGTGCTCCTCTCCCGGCGTATCCCGATATCCCATATCATATTATTCCCGGCGAATCCCTTTTCACATTCGCCTCCTGTCTCGGCCATGCCTCTCTGATATCAATCTGGCTATTATGCGCGTATTATCGGTACTTTATGGACATTGATGTCAATGAAACGCTGGAATTTCGCTAGTGCACGTCGTACCACTCTTGTCCCTGCGACGCCGCGCTTTGAATGGCAGCTCAGTATTAACGACATGTCGAGCAACTACCCGCTCCGGAATTTATGGTTCCATATTCTTTTGGGAAAATTGGATCCGAGCTTTTCAGCATCCGCCATCCCCGGGATCCCATTATCAGGGAGTGGTGGAAATATATTTTGCAGTTAAATCGATTTTCCTAGAGAAATCGCGGCCCTTCGAGTTCGGTTTCGCGGTCATCGAGCTTTGTACTTGACTCGATCGTGCTCTCTGGCACGGTACTGACTCGCAAGAAATTCATGCGGCTGATGGGACGCTCCCGGTCTAAGAGTGCCGCGTATCCGAGGGAAAGATTTTTATATGTCGATCCTAATGGCTTGGCGAAAGCCGGTGAGCGCGCAGGCATCGTTACGTTACTACTTTCCCGGGGTACACACATGACCAAGGCCCGTGAGAGGTTGTCTGCGGGGCTTTCGCCGTAGCAGGTTGAATCAGGCCGATACAGCCTTACCTCCGGTTCGTTCCTCGGAAATTCGAGTTGAATTGTACCGGAGGCACTCCCTTCGTTCCGGCTGGCACTGACTGCATCGGGCTCCCTCTGCCAGGAGAGGCGAGCGCGCTCGCCCTCCAAATAGGATTTTGCGTATTCCGGCAGACGTCACGACCATTACCGAGCGGAGAAACAGAGGATAGGGAAAAGTGGAGTACGTTTGGCAGAGTCCCCGGAAGACGCGAGGGTGAGAATCCAGAACCACTCGGGCGCGCCTGTGGCGGCCGGAATCTATGTATCGTCGAGGGAGACGAGCGCGAGGAGAGCGCGAAAGCCGAGAGCCGAGAGCCGAGTAGGTGGAAGAATAGTGAGTGAGAGAAACTGGGGATTGTTATTTTCAAAATTGATACGCGACAGGCGGACTCGACGCCGAGGTGAAGTCTCGATGGGGGCGAGGGGGCGCTCGAGAGAGGGGGGGGGGAGGCACATTGCGAGGGATGATTGCACGACGGCCTGGCTGGCAGTATTGGGTCTCCGTCAGCAGCATGTGTGTCGAGGAAAAAGGGAGAAGCCCAGTGGGTGGGGTGCATCTCGCGACGAGAGGGACAGAGCTCGGTTTTCCCCGGTTGCCGGCTGGTTGGCTGGCTTCTCCAGGCAGCGCGGCGGCAGTAGCAGCCTCTGAATCCCGCTGACTGATGGCGAGGCTTGAAAGACACTCAGAATTGGGTCGTCGACTGGTGAGGGATGATAGTGCTGGGTCTCTCGAAGGGAACGCTCTCGCGAAAGGGAGCCGAGTTAGTTGGAAAAGGATAGGGGCGAGCGAGGGGTAAGGGGCAAGGCCTCGTACGTCTACGGAGACCAATATAATGTATGAGCAAAAAGGTAAGCCGGCAAACATATACAGCCAACTCCTAAGGGGATGGATAGCCGTCGTGCACCGGCGTTGTTGAAGCGTGTAGCTCTTCCTCGCTGGCCTCGCAAACCCTTCTCTCTCCCTCTCTCTCGCTCTCTTTTTCCGTGTGTACACGAGGCTTTTATGATCGTGTCTTCCGCGCGGCTCGTCGAGCTGAAAGCTAGTCCCCCGACGAGCAAGGACCACTCTTATGAAAGGACGGTCAGCCCCGCTGGAAATTGCCGGGTCGGCCACCCCGGAATCCGACTTTCAATCTGGCATTCGCGCAAGATGAAATTTGCGAGGGTACGTGACCGGAAAAGACGCTGGATTAGCGGAAAGCGTTTAAGGGTAAGTGAACCCCCCGAGCCCAGCCACCGTAAGGCCTCGATGTATTTACCATGGAAATTGAGGAACGTACATGCGCGCATGTTTCTAATTTTCCCCCGCATCGACATTCGCGCCGATCAAGCTTGATTAAATGGCGCACTACTCGCCGGAATGCGACGCCGGCAAGTAGAGGAGGGTGTGTGTGTGAGAGCTGAGCGAGGCTGGACTGCTGAGTTAGTTGAGAACGGAGATGTGGGTGAGAAGCGCAACAGGTCCCACTTAATTATTGAACACTATAACCGGGTAGCTCAGTTGCCACCCCCGCTTTTGTACCCTTCCCGTCGACCTATAATCAACCACCTGCCCGCGATTACAGGAAGGTTAAGGTCAACAGTGCTTAAACTCGATCCTCGACATCTGCCATTTTTCGCCGGGCAATTATTTTTCTCGACCACCCCTTTCGATCGATCTCCGAAACCGGATCGGGAAAGTAGAGTTGCTCGATTCACGGAGTTCGGGATTAAATTCTGATTTCTCTGGCAGCGTCAAAAGTAAGGTTCGGTGAGTTTGGCTTGGGAAAGAAGATACATTTCGCATCGGTGAGGGTTGTCTGTCGCGTTGGCAGCACTGCACGTAGTACGGGAAATGGTTGTTCAGAGGCACCGAGATGGTATTGATCTTCTATTGGACGTATGAGGAAGGAATGCATGTTTCGAATGGTTTTTCTTTCTTTCTATCTGTTTCCTTTCTTCTCCGCTGCTTAGTACCTGTTTCAAATGCTACTTGATCCTTCAAATCTAATTGGAGAAAAACTTTGATTTCTACAACATTTTCCACAGGTCCTAAAGAATAATTAGACTTTATTCCAACCGATTGATCTTGCAAATTTCAAATGATTCTTTGCTTTTTTTTCAGTCGAGCCGCGTGATTTTCGATTTTCAATAACGCGTGATATTCGGTTCCAGCGAGCAGGCGGGGGGCCCTGAAATTTTTAGCAACTTTATCGCTCAGCGGGCGGCGTATAGGCATGCAGTAGACGGCGCCTCGAGAAGAATGGCTTTCCTCTGCTTCTTTCGGGGAGGTTTTTGCTCTCCCGAAGAAGAAAGCAGCAGGGGTGGCAGCGGAGGCTGGGAAGCTCGCGAGACCGGCTGACGTCAGGCGAAACGCTATTTGGAAACAACAACTATCGAGAAACTCGCGATATGAGTAAATACAGCGGCTGCTGCAGGCAACGTCTCGTGTTTTACAGATGGAGTGAGCGGGTGCGCGAGGGTGCGAGCTGGCGAAGGAGCGCGCTGGGAAAGGAGATAGACGTGCATGTAGATATACACTGAAAACAGGGAGTGCAGCGTCACAAACACACACACACATACACGCATACATTGGCCCGAGCCTAGGTACGCGACCGCTTCCGGCTGAAGGGAGTACGAAAAGCAGAAGAAAGAAAGCGGGCTTCAGCCCGCTGGCTGCTGAGCTTGACAGATTCGAGGAAAGTTGAAAGAATGCGTCGGTCTGTTCGCGAATCGCTTCGGTAATAGAGCTCCGCTCTCACACACACGCACACACAGCGAGGATAGACGAAAAGGAGACCCGGGCGAAAATGCTGAAACATAAATATCCCTTGGAGACGGAAACATTCGTTTGATCTGCCAGATACCGGCGAGAAGGCAGAGTTCTGAGTCCTACCAGTAATTCACTCGACTCTGAGCAAGTACTCTCATCGAGTTACACTTGTCACTCGTGCCCCCAAAGCCGTGTCTAATTTTCTTCCCTTTCGTAATTGGAAATCGCAAGTGAAATTGTACGGGAGACCACAAAAGGGGGCTAAAGGCGAGACACGACGAGATCTTCAGTGATTTCCAGGGTGCAATAGCATAATATGCCTGATATCGGGATCACGTAAAGATGGGAGGGGTTTTATCGGACTGGCGCTGCAAGTGAGCCAAGAAACGACGAAAAGCCACGGTACGGCTGCTCGCTCGGCTCGCGGAATTAGCGAGATTTACACGCGACATAAACGCCGTGAGAGCCTCGTAAAAGTTTTCTGATGCTCTGCCCGCACGGCACCCCGCGCACCCCTGCGCCCCCAGCCCTCGTGCATCCCATGGCGCACTGGAACGTCTGTGTACAGGACAGCACGCATTCGGCGGATGGCGTGTGAGCCTGTGTCCGTGGATGGTATCGAGGATGGGGACGGGAAACGTGTCCTACGTGAGACGTTCGTATGGTGCGCGCACGGCTCGATGCCGAACTCATAGCGCGCGATATCACTGCCAGAATGGTAACGGCCTCATAAAAATTCGGAATCGCTGCAACGGCCAAAGTTTCGACGTCCCTTACGAGCGCCGCCGTCCGCGCGACTCTGAGCCTCACGAGGGATTCTCCCGTAACCATATTCCCCGCCTGATAGTTCAACTGATCGATGGCATATTAATTTTTTATAGCTATTGTTCTCACGAACTTGCCCGTAATCAAGAAATAGTCCTGTCTGCCTAAAAATCTTGTCCTTTCGTCTGACTCTCGCTGCCGGAATTTCAACGCAAAAGTTCCGTAACCACCCTTAAGTCTATAGCAGATATGATATTTTCCATTTCATTTTTCTGTGGCTGGTTCAAGTATCAGAAACAAATTCTACTTTAATTGATTCGATGTTATTATAGCTTGCATGGGATAATGATATTAATTGATCAGGGACGTGAGAGCCAAACCTAGGGATGATATTCAATGTGGAGCCGCGGTTCAGGCAGCTTAAAAGGGCCGGAGAGATAGAAGCCTCCAGAAGTATGGGTATTCATCGTTAAGCCTTTCCGCCATTTACGCCGGTGGCTTATCTCTCGTGGACCAGGTCGGCTTAAAAATCGCTGTAAGGCACCTCATCAAAAAAGGGTGTCGGAAAGAAGGCGAACGGGGTCAGGGTGAGCGGCTCCTTTTCGTCGCATGAAGATTATCAATATCCAGACTCTCATCTCTTCAAGGAGCGCGTGTACACATTCTGTCTACATGCTAAGGCCGCCATATCTACGAGGGTGTAAACGTTCTGCCAGCACATAATACACCCCCGTAGATTACACGCCCATCGACCTCTAAGCTTCTTAACCTCGTCAACTCCAAAGTACAACCCCTTTCTGCTCCTGTCCCTTACTAATATTCTTACTCGTATTTACATACGACACTGCAAATTGGATTCGATCTCTCGGCATATACAGGACACAATGGGCCTGGGAATCAAAGGAAGAAGCGAAAATAGGTGAAACTCCCGGGTATTCGGCGAGCAGACTAGGCAGACTCATTTCCATCGCACGTGAGTGAGATAAGAGGGTGGCACTTTCACGTGGTTATCTACGAGTATGTGGGCGCACGGTGGCAGGCACAGTGGCGAGGCTGGCACTCGGGGTGAGCTCTGAAACTGGCTCCGGATGCGAGATGGTCGCTCGAAGACAGCCACCGATAATAAATCATACGATGATACATTCTATCGTTCCATCGCTGGGCGGTTCTCCCTGACGCTGCTCCCCCGCCCTCCCCCAGCCCCCTCTCCCTCTCTCTGTTGCTCGGGAGAAGCAGATATCCAGAGGAGAAAGCTCGAGCTTTCTCGAGAGAGATCACCTCTGCTGCCAGGAGAGAGGTTGCCTCGTCCTCGCGAGCAGGCAATCTATCACCCTTGGAACGTTGGAACCCACCATCCGAAACCCTCGACCCATCCCCTCGCATGCCTGTCTCTCCACCCCCGTCGACTCTCTAGCCGCAGATCCACGCACACATCTACTTACGCTTCCGAACCCCCAGCATCCACCACCCACTTCTCCTGATTCTTTCTTGCTTCCTCTTTCCATCCATATGCGCTCGTTTTTCTCGCCGATGACGCCACCGCGCGCGCGTGCTCTCTCTCTCTCTTCCGGTAAACTTTGTCCTCCCGCTTGATCTCTCGTACCAAGATCCCCCGTTGTTACTTGGGCAATTTCATTTGGCGAGTAAGTTGAAATGATCGAGTGAACGTGATTGTCGTTAATGGTGCTGTTGGCCGAAGGAGTCTCTCGGTGGAATAGTCGATACAGTATTCTCCCTATGCGACCGAGAGGGTTTCTTAATAGGCAATCGTCATTCACTTAGTAAACTGATAGGGGATGCGATCTTATGTCTATGGGTTCTATTGTCTGCACCGGCGTTAACTATTCGATTGAGCGGCATAACTCTACGGTTATTTATACTATTTCCACTATTAGGAACATACCTGAACGCCTTAGGGCGAATTCTATTACACGAAAATAAAAAGCCTGAACAATCTGGTTACCCTGTATGCCTCGCGCCTGATTATACCGTAATTCGTGGCATGCTGCCTCTCCAAGCTTATGCTCTTCCACACTGGTGGCTTTAATATTTTTTGCCAAGTCAAAGTCGCGGCACGACTTCTCGCAGCTTCCTTTTCCTTGGCGCAGCGCGAGAAACCAGCCAGTATTTCATATCGTCGATTTTCCGAGTGGCTGGCCACGAGGCAGCCAGCCTCATACATAAGATATCTTTCCGTATTCGTGGTAATTTTATAAGGAGCCGCACGCGATCGCCGGAATCTCCTCTCTTCTTCTCGGCTCTTTTGTTGCGATTGTTTCTTTGATCTAATCCGAGCGGGCGCGCCCGAGAGTTAGCAGGGCCAGCTGTGGAAGTTGCGTCCCCAGACTGGGAGGGTGGCGGGCCAGCACAAAGGGGGTGGATTTTATTTTCCGCTCGACCCTCCTGTCTACGAGCGCACAGCGATGGCCCCTTGGCAGTATGGTCGCTTCGACATTTCCAGCGGATAATATTGCTCAATTTGCGACATAGTAAAGTCAATCTTGACAATGAGAAATGGCTCGAGATGGTGGGTGTTTTTCTATTTCGATCGGTGGTTTTGAGGTCATGTGAGCCTGCGCAGGAGATATAGGCGTAGGCGGAGGAAGAGGTTCGCCTCTCATAATTCTAGTGGGTGACACAACATCGAGAGGTCGACAACCTTGTCTCCTCATCGCCGGCAGGTTCGGAATAATAGAATTTTGATCGAATACAAACAATCCGGGGCTGGCAACGGGGACAAGTCGCTCATGGGAATATGGAAGAAGCTCCCTGTAAACCGTCCATCCAATCATCGAGACGCTCAGCTCGCGTGTCTCCCACCAACAACTTCTCATTCGGTTTTCCCTTATCTCCCTCTGTGTCCTTTTGCATCAGCTCCGCATTTTCCTCGTGTCTTCGATATGCCGGGCGCTCGCCGTCCTCTCCTCATACGTTCTTGTAAGACAAACCCATTCGACTGTGTCAGCACATGCGTGTGCAAAGTTATGCAAATCGAGATGGAGTGGCTGTTATTCCACTGTGGAAGGCGAGTTGATTCATGGGAGAATAGCGTTCCACTCCTCCTCATAATATGACCTGTCCTCCACTTCAATCTCTTCTTCCTAAAGTCGGCGTAGAACGGAATATATCTTGCCAGTTGGATTGCCTACCACTAGGATTTCATTGGATCTCGATGCTCATGCCGAGGTCTTTAGATTCGTCATAAATATCAAAAATCCATCATAGTGGGCGTCGGGGAAGTCACGCACGCTAGTCGTGAGTGACGTTCCTCTTATTTGATCGCTGATTGTCATGCTAAACTCCGCACTTCCTATTGATTGAGTGTCCCATACCTCCATCCCTTCCCCGGATACGCGTCCTCCGTATGTGTTTCGACATCGAAAGAATATGTTTCGGCTCGCATGTGTGCGAGTGTGCGCGTGGTGCTGTGTGACGGAACGCATTTGGGATCGTGAAACTGGAGGAAGAGGGATGAGAAGAATGCCGGGACAAATTTAGGGAGCGTTCGAATGGAGATGCCGTGTCGATGTTACTCGCATTTGCATTCCGACTTTCGATACAAACCCCTTTGTCCCGAGACCCCCCGCCGCTTTCCTTTCTTTATTCCCACGTACGAGTCTCCTTTTTCTCTTTCTGCATCCACCCCCCTCTTCTTCATCCCGACTTTCCCCCATTGCCCGTGTTCTTCCTCTGCGCAGCCTCGGGTTAACTGCCCGACGTATTCTACCAAAAATCTCCTCCTTTTCTCATCTTCCTGCATCGTTTTCTTATCGATACTCTAATTCCAGTCGCTTTCCATTGATTACCGTGATATAAATGACAGCAGTCAATCCACGTAATTCACACGCTCCTCTAATGCGCTTTCCTCTCGGATTCGCTTGCGTGGGATACGCGGAGATCTTTATGTTAAGGGAAAACAAGGCGAGGGTTAAAGCGAAATATCACGGAGATCCGACTGGGAAGGCAGTTGCAGCCGGAGAAAGAGTAGGGCGGCGGGCGAACGGTTGAAATTGGAGTGATATGTACGGGGCGGCGAGTATGCCCGGTGAATATTTCAGGAGGAAAATTCAGTTACGAGCCGAAGATTCTCAGGACACGTAGAGCCCATCCGCTGCGCCGGAGCATTTCGGAGTATTTCAGACTTAGTTAGAAGATTTGCTCTCCTATTTAACGTCCGATGCCCGGGAATCACTCGAGGCTCCTCTCAACTGTCGTGTTGCTCCCGCGAAAACACAGCATTCTTATGCATCATGACGAACAAGACATGTCGTATTTCGCGCGCGTAATATTCCAGACGTTATATTCCGAGCGACATTTCACCACGGTCTCCTGCCTCTTACACGATGATTACCACTGGTGCGAGTGTGCACAGTAGTTTCCATAGTGGTTTGTCGTGTGTATTAAATAAATTGGCCCTGCGTCGTAGATCCCTCGCGGAATTTCTATCACTTGCAACAGATGCCGGCGTCTCCAGACAAAGTCGAGCAAATTGGGACGCATCAGCTTCGAGGAGAATCAAAGGCCCGTGGATTAAGGTGGATATCTGTGGGATTAATATCAGTGAAGCGTAAAGCAGCCGCCCCGCATGGGGGGTAGGCAAAACTCCGACTAGAAATTTCCGTTTCTCCACATATCTAGGAAGTACTGGTTCGAGACGCGGGACCACGGAATCGAATTCCGTGCCTCGCACCACGCAAGGGTTCAGGGCTGGAGGGTGGGTGGGCGCGGTAGGACGGAGGGCGGAATGGAAAGAGGGTTGGAAGCTGAGTCGACGTCTTTCAAGCGATATAAGCGCGCAGTGTTACGAGAGAAGGCCGGGAGAGAGGCCGAGACGAAGCAGCAACGTTTCGCCGGATTGAGAGGGAACGAGCGGAGAAGTCGCGAGGAGAGCGAGCGCGCCAGTCGCGCCGGGATACGAGATTTCGTATGTCTGCCTGTCGGACGCTCTCTGAAACCGGAGGGCACATCACCAGTCACCGTCCTCTGCAACCAGCTACTTGGCAGAGAGACTGCCGGGAAGCGGAAGGGAGAGAGAAAGAAGGAGAGAATAGTGCGCATAGTAGGACAGGATAGGTAACCTAATAGAAAGGGCTGACGGGTTCGGCAGTCTGACGCCATAGGCAGAAGGCTGTCAGGACTCCGAGGCGCACGGGAGCGGCTTAAATTTAAAGTCGAATTCAGAAACACCAAATCCGCCGGGGTTACCAATTCCCGGTGCGCCGAAAATGCGTAACCCATATTCCAGGGGTGAGTGGCACCCTCCTATCGGCGGCCCCACCTTGCCGATACTTATTTCTTCCGCATTTACAATCAGATGTGACGCGCTGGCACTAAAAATCTAGGAGCCGCCGCGCCCGACTTTCTCTCCTCGCAGTCTGGTTTGATCAGTTGAGGAGTACGACAATAGCGAAAGAGAGGAGGCAGGGCTCGCGTGCGTCGAGGAATTTTTCTTCCAGCCTTTCTGAAATACCGAGAGAGCGGTGTGCGCACACGTGTGTGTACGTGCGCCGTATAAAAAACATTTCCAAAGGCGGGCGACGTGAGGGTGGCGGAGGAAGGGGGGTGGTGGGGGTGGTGGGGGTGGTGGGGCCATAAGGGAACGTACGGGTTTCGCATCAGCGGCGCACCCTTAGACTCCATCCTATTCCGCGATTCTACTCACTCATTCCACTTCTCCTCACCCCCTGGGAACCAGTGGGACTTCTATTCCTCTCCTTTCGCATCCCACATCTCCGACACTGACGTCCCGACATCCACAGCTCTCGTCTCTTTCTCCCCCCGCCCCTCCCTCTATCTGCCCTCTCGCTCCGTTTTCCCTTCAGGTTTCATTCTGATATCTCCGACTCCCTCTCTCCCTCTTCCTCGCTCTCGCTACTCGTACTTCCTTTCCTCTCCAGGTCGTCGCGGCAACATCTCCACCCCCCTGCCCCCTCGTACTTCTTACTGAGCTGCCTTCGTCGTTCACCCCTCCCACCTACCTCCCACACATCCCTGCCGCCCCCCATGTCAACCCCTCGCGTGCACCCTCGTTCGTATATCCAATATTGTAGATATGTCCCGGGCTTCGTCTCGAGAATGGCGGGCGTACACCTCCGACGGCTACTCCTCGGCGCACAGGTGACGAATTTCCTCCTGGTGCGACCTTCTATCGAAAATGATGATCGTCGAATGGGGAAATAGTTTCTCCCAGGACGTTGACATTCTTCGAAGCAAAGAATACGATCGATACAGTTTTTTGAGTTTTTTGTTCCATAGTGGATGTGAGAACTAGTTTTGTTCGTATTGGTCGAATCGAGGAAACGAATTCCATGGTGGAGTGGACTGAGAGGAAAGCCCGTTAATCCTAGAACGAGTAGGACATCATTTGCTCTACATTCGCGATGCCCGGCGTAGCTTCCCTCATTTAAGGGCGCGCGTGCGCTGAGTCAAGGTCGCGGGGAAACGTGAATGAGGACGAGGGCGAGACAGTGGTACCTGCGGCGGTAAGCGAGGATCACAGGAAAGCCGGGAAGCCGAGAAGTGCGAGAAGACGAACGCGGTGGGGAAATGAGCGGGAGGGGTGGATGCGGCGAGAGTGAGAGAAATCGCCGCCGAGCGATAAAGAGGAGGGCGCGCGGGGAAGAGAGGGCGGTAGTTTCCCCTTTATAATTAATGTGTAAGGGTAGGTCATGGCACGCGCGCGTACCAGACTCCGGCGTCCTTTCAAGGGAATTAAATCACATCAGCTGATTCGTGAGGCGGAGTGGGGGCGACGCCAAGTTACGCCGAGGGAATGAGAGAGCCATTTCCACACCTTACCACCACCACCCACCCTTACTTCCGTATCTTTGCTCGGGCTAGCTACAACCCTTACGACCACTTGTTAAACGGGTCCGTTGTTTTCGGGATTGAACTTCCGCATAGACATCCGTACTTAGTGCACTTTCATAATCATGCGAGAACTTAATTCCTGTTTTACTCGTCACAATCATTTCTCAGATATCATCGCACAAATCATCTGTGGGATTTAAAATTGTTTTTCCCCATTTGAGAGCTAACGTTTGAGATTAGACTCATTATTGGCGACGCACTACTTCTCGCGTAAGTGGGTGCTTTTTAGACAAGCTTACTCCAGAATGACTGAGAAACCTCTGCGTGTTCGGCAAGACACTCGGTTCCATTGCTAGAGGAGAGAGAGAGCCTCGGCGGGCAGAGGGAAACTCGTGACGAGGGCGAGCGCACGTTGGTAACAATGTCGGATAAGGAATAAAGCTCGAGCCAGCCGATGGCAGGGAGTGCGCTGGGCGTGGGTGAACCGCGCTGCTGGCTGGCTCTAAGAGTGCGGGTAGCGGGTTGCGCGCCTCCCGACGGGGGATGTACGGAAAATAGAAAGAATTCAGATCACGGGATGTGCCGGGGGCTGAACGCGAGATGGAGGAGAGCGACAGAGAGCGACGGGACCTCCACTGCTTCGGCTCGAGCAGCCAAGAGAAACGGAAAGAAGAGACACAAGCTCGCGAGCGCGAGCCAGAGCGAGAGAGAGAGAGGCTGAATACACGGGACGAAGGAAAAGGGTAGAATCGAGAGTGGGAAAAGGAAGGAGGCGAAGAGGGTGGAGAGGATCCCCAGAACGAGAATGGAATCAATACGTGGAGGCAAGTGTGTGCTCTTAGCCCCACATGCGTGTTTCCGTGCCTGGGGGGACCAAACACGCGACTTTCCACGGGGGTGGATAAAGGCGGTCGTACCACACACTGCCTGCCTACCTCTATTCCATTCCTTTCCTTCGCTTCTCTTCTCTCGACCAACCCTTGGCTCCTACGAGTATGTACGCGACTTCGAATCTACGCGCATCTCTCAGATGCGCAACAGTAGTGAGCACTGATTAATTCCCATAAGAGCTGCAAATCCAACGGGTTCGATCTAACTTCTATTAAACGATCTGTTCACTACCCCGAAATTTCACTATCGATGATCATCGCATTTTGCAATTTACAAATTATACGAGACACATGGTAATTCCAATCGATGTAACATGGCAGATTCCTGGCCCTGAATCCCAAGGAGAAGCATTATTTCGCGAAGACCATTGCCAGATACCATTACAAGATCGTGTGCTCGGCTGCCATAAGCTCGGATCGAAAGGCAGAATGGGATGGCGAAATCCTCGTGCGAATTCTACGCGTAAATCCATATGGGAGCGAGAAGGGAAGCGGAGGGAAGGGAAGGGACGGAGGGTAAGGATTCTCCAAGACGTGAAAGGTGATATCCCGATGAAACGGGTGGAATGAAAGGAGTAGATTGCGATGGACAAGACGCGACTAATCAGATCGTAGATGAGAGGTCCGGGGCCGGGGCCTCGATTCCTCGAGGAGGTATTTCCCTAAACATAGGAAGAGAGAATGAATTCGAAAGTAATATATCCGGCTATCAGCATTACGAGGGGTTAGCATGCTTTAAGTAGGAAAAAGCTAAAGAAGGAGAGCCTGAGTACTTATCGAACATTCCTCCATTCAGCATTGAAACTTAATTTCACTCGAGCACGAGAGGGCTGCTTTGTCATGCACGATGAATAAGGAATTACGTAAGCACGCTGCTAGCCCTGGATACCGAGTGTACGTCGGCCTCTGCAAATCTGTATTTAAAAAGCAGCAGACTTCCTGGTACGCCGTAGAGTGTATCGAAAGCTCTTAGCCCGTCTTTTGTCCTGCCAATAAAAATGAAACTCCCATCACGTGTGATAGATTCTCCTCGGCGCTGCTATGGGGATGCGCCATCGCTCTCCGTTCCTTGGACCCTCTCCTCCCTGTCTACCGCCGAATATTCCCAAGAATCGTATTCATAAAACTAGGCTTACTCGAGGAGAGAGAGAGAGAGATTGAATCAAGAGTGAAATGAACTCACTCGTCAGCATGTTCCGCGGGTTGCAATTTCGGGGCGAAAAAGCCTGAAATTATGGCGGGCTCGAGTCGCAGCCCCATTGGTCGACGCAGCCGCAATCTCACAGTATGGCTCGCCACAATGATAAATTTATTCGACGTCAGTTTCACCGGGCGCTCGTTAGACGTCAAATGGCGGGAAGCGGGTGGGCGTGTGTGGGGAATGGGTGACACGTGTAAAAACGTGGCTCAAATTCGGTGGCTAGGCGAGCGCCAAAAAAGAGAACAGCCGCGAAGGGAGTCCCCCATAGATATCTCTCGAAGAAAAGTATGGGGTTGTCATGGCGACCGCGCCGTATTCCATAGACACACATGCACTGTCGGGGGGTGAGTGCTGCACACGCTCCTGATTGGGTGTTATTTTTTCTCGATAAGGGAGCATATATACTTTTTACCCGGGGCGCTCTCGAGCGAGCGCGTATGGTCATGGACGCGTGTGGGTGGTGGCCCCCATGAATTTCGTGCTTCCTTATGCCACGTGTGTATCTGCAGTTCGTTCGCAGACTTGGTGGCGTTCGGTACTTGACTCTACAGTCACTTTCGCCAACTTGATATAAATCGTGCTATCCTTCTAGTGACACTTGAACAACTTGATATTAACCGCCTTTTTTGGAGTGTTCGTCAGTGATCGAGAGCTCGGAATGTCCTTCCACGTTTTCAGGTAAAATTCATTACAAGTATTCATAAACATAAGGTGGGAACAACACGTCCTTTGAAAACAGTGTCGTTATATTCGTGTTCGGTGAGTAAGTCAGTCTACCAGTGTTGGCATCGGGCATCTTTCTATAAGAAATATGCGCTTCAGCCTTCATCCATAGGAGTCTACTGAACTCGTCAAACAATTCCACGGCAAGACGGATCGCGTCGATTAATCAGAGCGGGCTCGTTGAGGGCTCGAGGCACGCAGTGAGGGGTGGCCGCTTCAGATCTCCGGGGGAGTGAGAGGGAAGCGCCGGTTTCCAGGGTGTTCGGGAAGAAGCGATTGGCGAGAGGAGCCACGGGGCCAGTCCTCTCTCGCTCCATTTCGCATCCTGTCAGCCGCGCGAAATTCCACGGATGCCGAAGCCGCGTCGGTGGTGGCGGGCCTCTCGCACACTCGTGTTTATTTGGCCGGAAGTCCGTTCATAAATCTGGGTGTTTTCGAGTCTCTTCCGGTGAAATATGGTAATAAGATGCGAGAGCGATGCTGTCTCGCACGGAGAAGAGGCTAAACCCCCGGCCAAGTAAGCAAAGAAAGAGAGGAGGCCAGGGGAAGTTGGACCAGGAAAGAGTACACATCCAGTGGGTTCTCTCCTACTTCCTCAACGCCGGGATCGCGCCCGTCGTGCACGCGTTGAAAGTAACCACTGGCTTCCTCCTCTTCACCTCCGCCTCTCCACTGTTGTGTGTAACCCCTGCCATTCCCACTTGGCAGGTATACTCGAGAGCGCGAGTTTTCTCCCGGAGAAAGTTTGCAGATTACTCATGCGGATGCCGGGCGATGCCTCTCGTCGTGTTGGATAGTGAACTCGCTGAATAAACATGTTTCGCGGTTTCTGCACCTTCACTTTTTGCCCTTCCCCCCTTACGCCGCTCTCCGCGACGCCAAGTTACTTCGTCGACAAGCATTTTCAACATTGCGCTCCACCGATACGAAGTTTCGCCTGCAGTTCCGCGCCAATCGTTTCGACTATTGTGCCCGCGGAATGTGTCGTTCCAATATGCATACTTGTATTTTCAGGTTTGAGAAGTATTGGTCTTCGATTTTTCCTAAATATGCGGGGGTTGGGGAAGTTATCGTTTACCCCACTGTTTTTTATTATATTGTTGTATATTTCGTGTTTATCAGTTAAGGGTGGATTGAAGGTTAAATTAATTCCGGGACGCGGCTTGTTTACCCAGATCTAAAAGGCGGCCGCATTAAGTGTTGCCTGGAAGAAGTTGAGGTAGGTCACATGCCACGGTCGTCGACCGTGTTTTAGCGAGTATCTCTTCCCTTTTCTCACATTTTATTCCCATCCTCTTCTCGCCGTTCGTTTCAAGGGCCGTGGCGTCATCGGCTTCCTAAACTTTCCTTCTCATTCCGTAGCTCCGCAGCCCTCGTCATTTGCCCCGCAATCTTTTTAAGACTTTAGGGTTGGCCTGCAAGATCGTGGAGCGCGGGGGTCATGGGTAGATGAAGCAGGGCATTAATATCAACCGCGCGTTCTCCACGTGGTGAGCGTTTACCGCCCCAACTTACCCTCCTTATTTCTGTCACTTTTATCCCTGGAGGACGGGATATTGCTTAACTCTTCACCACTGTTAGCCACTCTCCTCCTCCGCGCGTAACCGAAGACTCGAGCTTATTGAAATCGCGATGTATGACACGAGGCTAATTATTCAAATTCATTCCACTTTCGGTCTCAAGCGGGAAAAGCAAAGAAGTGGCATAGATTGAGGAATCAGGCGAGCAGCGATGCGAAAAAATGTAAGAATTTTCGAGAAATGCACAGCCCTCGATTTTCCAGTGAGAAATAGGGGCGACGTGGAATAGGAAGACGCGCGTGCACGAGGGGAAAGGGTAAAAGCGTAGGGGTAGTTGGGCGAAGGTGGGGAAAGTGGGTAATGGAATTTCGAGAGCGAGAGTCGAGGACAAAATGGCTGGCACGCTCGATGCTCGTGTAGTGCGAGAGAGGGAGATAAAGAGCGAGAGACAGAGCGAGGGGGTGGAATGGCTGCAGTCGCAGGGGTTCTAGGTTAATTAATTCTAGGACATAAACCCACCCTAGCGCTTGGTATTCGCGCGTACCAACTCTCTCACTCTCCTTGGGCGTCTCTCGCGCAGACATGCCGCAGCCTCTCGAATTGCTCGAGAGGCGAGAGCGCGGTCTCGCTTCATGAACTATTATCAAGAGCAAGGTCGCGCCAGTTTAAACTGTGCCAGCCAGCGCAGTTTAAAGGGACCGTGACAGAAGGTTGCTTAAACCCGGCCTTAATAAAACTCCCATTCAGCGGATGTTGAACTCGCTCCTGGAATATGTTCTTTAAATCACTTCCAACGCAAACATACAAAAGTTTCGATTCGAAAGAATTGTTTTTATTCAATATCAAACAGCACTCTCAAATTAACAGAATAAAAGGTTTGGTGGCATCTGCGAGGTTGGACTTAATTCCATAATGATACAGAGTGCGTTTCTTGCAACGCTCGCTTAAGATACGATCGGCGAGCGCTCTCCCTTAATCATCGTATCCGAAAGGGAAAGAGTAATGATGCCGCTTGCGAGGGCCGAATTGATAATCAATTAGGGCGTTCGGGGCGAGCCGATGGCAAGATACTGCCGATACAGATCAGTGGGAATACTGTCGCAGAGCCGATTGAGCACGGCGCGGCCGGGCAACGCGCACCTGCCGCTCGGTAGGTTCGGCCGAGCCTCGTGTTACAATTAAGATTGACGTCGTGCGTGTAATCAATAGATAGCGCGCGGGAAGGAAAGGTGTGCGTACGTTAGAGGCGAAGGACCGTTACGGTGACGGCGTGGCATCGCCGTCGAGAGAGCCACGCGGTGGCCCTCGATAATGGGCGAAATTTACATAGGGGACCTTCGCTCATTATTCAAATCGAATTATGTCGGCCGATTGACACGTTCTCAGGTGGTGGTGGCGGCGGCTTTTCAAATTCCCCGGGGCACCCCGGGCGGGTACGAGGTGTCGTGAGAGAACGGCCCCCATTTGCATACGCTGCCGAACTCACCTTCATTCGAACGTGTCGGGGGCCCTTCGTTACCGGCGAGGCGAAAAACGCTGGGAACATCGCGAGGGGAACTTGGCCAGGCCAACCGACTGCTTTTTCCACTATTGGAACCGATAGACTTTCTCAATTGGTTCGATGGGAATAATTGCACTTGCCTATCGCCTTTTCGAGTTTTCCTCTAAATGGCCTCTTGTACTCATTCCACACGAATTTGACTTTCAAATATCGTGAGTTTGGAGAAACCGGCGATCCCCGGTGGTTCCTTCATCGGTACCCCGCATTGTACAAACTTTAGCTTTGTTTGTCTTAGCCGCCCCAGCGCCGAGCTCCTTTGAGAAAGTGGAAGCAAGCACTAACGGGCGTGTTGAGCCGCGCATGCATTAGGAGGCAAACATCTGTCCATAAATGAAGCGTGATAGAGGGTCCTAAGCGGACAATAGGTGAACTCTACCTCGAGGACTCACGCAAGACTCACGCGAGTCCACCACTCTGACACTGAAATTCGAGAGAGTCGCTCTACCAATTTCCACGGAATATCAGCCAGCCGAATGAGATCGCCAGAGCAAAAGTGGCTCGAGAAGTTTTTGTCGGGGGGACGCGCCGGCATTTGGCGACACGCGAGTCAGTATCAGTCGAATTTATTCTTCGCGGAGAAGCGAAATCCTCAAATTTACTGCTTCGATCTTACGGCGGCTCAGAGGAAGGATCCCCGCGGTAAACGAGATTCGATGAGACCATGTACCAAGTAGATGGATAGCCTCCCTCCCTACAGATGGTATTGGCCCACGCGCGCCTGTAAGCATACAACTGGATCTACCCCGGCGCGCGGCGTATAGGGATTCCTTAGCCTGAAACACCGTTGCCTCCGAGCTCCTCTGTAATGCAGCAGATAGACCTGCAGGCGTACCCTCACTCTGCCTCGAGAATATCTCATTTCATAGGCATTGTTGGAGACCCGAGTTACTCGGTCGACAGGAAATTCCAAATTATAGTTGCGCGTGTAGTTGGCGAAAATTGGTATTTCGATTTGTCTCTTATACTTTGCCAATTCCTGCCACGAAATAAGGGTATCTCGCGTGCGGTGGAGCGAATCAAGCAATTACTTTAATCTCTGTGGAATTAGAAGATGCGCAAGAACCTCGGTTATAGAAAATCTTCGACTCCGCCATTAGTGGTCTCCGGTATCGTTTTGCCTTCTAGCTCGGCCAGATCACGCAAGCTTTACGCAAGAGGAGGTAGGTGAATGCTGGTCGATGGTAGTGGGGGGTGCTAAATCGTGCGGCAAATTCGCTTGCATTTCACTCTCCGGCGAAAGAGTCCGAAGTAATACGTCCTAGACCTCGTCGTCCTCTAGCTCTTCCGGTTCCCTTCCTCGGCGTCTGCGTCCTCATGTTGGTGAAGGGCGCAGGAGAAACTCCCGAGGATTCGAATGGAGTCCGACCGAAAGTCTCGAGGGTGAAGCGTGAAGCATGAAGAGGTGAAGAAGCAGGGGGGCCGCGAAGTCTGATCAATTTATAAGCGTACATTGAGTTATTGGTAGCTCATCTGGCCCGCCGATATCCGACTAGAGATGGCTTCTCCCACTCATACTACTCTCTGCCTCGTCGACTCGAGCCAAGACTCTCTCGCCTCTCTTGCGGACGGAACTCCCGACTGAGAGCAAAACTTGATTTCCTCCTGCTCTTATTGTTCCACCCCAGGTATAAGCAGTACTTCAAGGATCTGCTCGGCATAGGTATTCCGGTAACGGTATGTTGGCGACCACTGTTATAGATCCCGCATTAGTCCCGGGACAAGTGTACCGCGACGAAACCTACGCTTTTCGCTGAGGAGAATTAATCCTAAGTTTGAATAGTTTCGAGTTCTCAAGACTGCCTGCAATATATAAGCGATCAGTTCATAATTACGTAAGAAAGATATGTTTTCCTTTTTTCCACTTACAAATGGTTATCGCCGGCTGATAATTAAGAGTAATTGAATTCCTGAAATGCGATAGCGTCTTCCGATATCCATAAATGGGTGACTGGCCAAATGGCCCAAGCGGCGGACGATAGAGGGAAATAGAGGGGAATTTGTAATCGCGTATCACGGAAACGTATAACTATTCATTTAGCCTCGGCGAGGGAATGCCGTGTACACTTGGCGTGATTGGCTTTTCCAAAAAAGGAGCCGAAGAGGAGCGCTTCTTCAATTACAATGCCGGAGACAGGAATTCTACGGTTTACGACGGCGCGCGTCGTTTATTTCGCAGTGGTGACCGGGGGCCAAAAGAGCGGGACACAAGTAAAATGGACAAGAAATGCCGATTACACTCTGCACAGGACGCAGAGGACATTAACATCTCACAGAGGGAATCCAATCGCTTACGCCGCGGACAGGAACGACTGCCGATGCATTAGCAACGCGATGCCAAATATCGATACAGATTTTATGACGGGGGGAAATTGTCCTCCCCTTTACGAGGCCATTTCTTCGCCTGTTTTCGTAATTTGGCAAAAAACCCTCGGAGCTGTCTGTATTCCCTCCTCCTCTCTTCTAGCCGCGACAGGCGTCGGCGTCTAGTCGCTGACATAAATTCCGATCAATGCAATATGCAAATAGGAAATATCCACGAGACTCGCGAATTCCTCCTGTCGATATAAGGAAAGTCAATCCCTTATCGGTAATTAAATACCGCCGGAGAAAAATGTCCCCTTGTCCATAATGATGGAATGCATTAAAACGCTTACTACTTATGGCAGTTTCATTAACATTCTTAATTCTCTCGAAGCGACACTAATCAAATGCCGAGAGGCCAAAAGCTAGAGAAATACTTGTAGAAAGGAGGAAGGGATAAATTCAATGGGATCAATGTCTCGGCTCTAGTGGATATAACTTCCTATTACCGAAGGGGGTAGGACACAGCGATGAGTGCGAACTGGTGGGAGTTATCTTATGGTAGGTGAGGGGTGGCCCGCGTGCCAAAGGAGAGACGTGCATTAGGAGATTGTGTTCGACAGTTGTTTACGACCAGCTCCTAACCACCTTCTTCCTCACACAGCCTTTTGTGTCTCGAATCCTTTGCCGCTTGTACCCAGCGCCGTGCGAGACGCGAGAGGCCTCTTCGTCTCCTCTCTGCTCTCGTTCGCCACCTTCTTTGGTCGCGAGCCTGCCATTGCAACAAAGCACGGTAGAGGCGCATATTTACGTCGCTCTCCTCGCATAACTCAGCCCGGCAAACTAGTAAGCCTTTACTATTCTTCCTTCTCCTACTCCGTCGCTTCTCCGGTGTCATTCTCGGCCAAACACATCGCTTTCTTCTGCTGATCTCGCCGAATTCGACAGACTTATGTGTTATACCTATAGTCAGGCTACGACAAATTTGGTTTTTGTAGAACAATGAGTGAATAATCGATAATTCGCAATATAGCGTGCATATTTCATGCAGTTTTTTTTCATTTCTGGTTCCTACTGAAAATATAAGTCTATTATATCCATACTGAATAGAATGCTTTGAATAATAAAGAATATATTTTTTTAAATAATTTTACGTTTGAAATAAGTGATAAATATCGACCGCTTATCGACAGCACGGCTGCCAGTAAAGCAGGACAGCAGTCGGTACACCATCGCGCCAGCTGCTGCGCTGTTGCCCTTCAGATTCAGATATTACCGAGCGACATTAATAAAACGATTAATATATTATTAAAACGTTCATCATAATACTAGGAAATAAGTAAATTATCTAGAATAACGAATATCCATCACGGTATGGTATTATTAAGCTTACTGTAAAATTTGCGAGAGCACAAGTTACGTATCTGGGTGTGGATGCGTTTTGTTCATTAAGCCGAATGATATTGAAACCGTATTGCTCGTGATTGCTACTGTTATCTTCCTAAGCTCATAATTACAGTCCTTGCTAACTTCGCACACGGTGTACCGGCAACGAGAAAACGATTCTGGGTTACACGACCGGCTTAACTAGTGCGGACTCAATTAACTGGGCTGAAATAATCGAAGCAGAAGATAACGGGTGGGCCGAGCTCAAGTCTTGGAAATATATGGCAGAAGCCAATCTTCGAGATGCATCGAACGGAAATGATTTATTGGGCCGATCGCTGGCGAAGGATCACCAGCGCGGACTGCTTGCCGGACGGTGGTCGGATTAGCCCGATACCGATGCAATTACGATACTTGACCGAGATCGCCTGATAAAACCATGATATTCTATGCAGCACCACCACCAACTACAAAGTAATATTAATTAACGCTTGCCAATTAAACCCAATGAATTCCGACTCTTTGGACCGTTTCTGACCACCCAAGGGCAAACACGAATTCAAGATGCATCTGCTTCTTTCAAAATAGAGACTCCGATATAGTCTGCTTGTGATTTAGCAATCTCCTCTGCCGACTAACGTGGCAAGCGCTCATTAAAGCCTGAACGAGGGAAGTGGTAATGTCGGCTTGTCAGTAATTCTCTGTTTAATAAGAGATTGCCCGGGATGATACTGTAGGGATATAATTTCAAAGGTAGAGCAAACCGGGCAGATGATGAACGCTCACGAGAAATTGCCGATTGCACTGCTTCCGAAATCACTTAATACCTCGTACGTACGTCGAGTTCAGTAACAGCTATTTCAGATTATTAATAAAATATTACGTGTGCCGCGTGAGCCCTTTAGCCGGGGCATCATCACTGACGACTAATTGCAATCTCTAGATATACTACCTATAGTGTGTACTATCTTAGATACGTCGAGCATAATTAAGCTCAATTTACATGCAAAGTAAGGGTAGGTAAAGAGATGAGAGCAATTGGACTGCATTTGGGATGAAGGATGAAAGATGGCTGGTCGTCGGCTTTGTTACGGAAGGGATAACCGAGCTACCTTTCCGCATGATATTCCGGCTGATCCTATCATAACCTAATTATTGGTGCGGCTGGATCCCAACATATGCACCGATTGCGATCCGATGAAAAGACAAACAGGTCCGTGCATTCGACATCCATTCATTTCCGAGTGGCCGGTGCATCTGCCTATCGGGAGCGCTGCCAATACTTTTCGTGTAATTTTAATCGAATGATTATACGGCCTGCGGTCAGATAAAGCGTCGCCGATTATCGCCGAAGGAAGTTGGGCCGCCGGTTCCTACGAATCCACGCGGGTAACCGGTACTTATGCCATTTTCGTGAATCAGTGGCGGTGCAGTTGTTAATCAACTGTTCCCGGAAACCGTTGCTGCAAGGCCCGATTGAAAAAATCAATGCTAATGAATGTGAGTCGCGATGGCTATCGGATGCCGGCCAAATGAATGTAAGTGATTCTTTGGAAAAGCATTTTCATAACTCTTTTCGCGCCTACCGTTCATAAGATTCGAGATACAGACACCCCTTCACATTACCATTCTCAGAAGGGAAACCGTTCACGGTTAGTTACAGTCACATCTCGCAAGCATCTCCCAGCTGGAATTGCAATGATGAAGTAGAGCTCTAGTCGAGTTGGCGCGAGTGCGTCGAGTGCTTGAATTCTACTGATAGCCTTGCTATCGAGATGTATACCTTGACAACTGGCTTACATGTTCCCGTAGAATAATGACACCGCTATCGTTATTCACCAATACAATCACTACATTCATGTTCGTTGATTGAACCGAGTACTTTTCGTGACACGCGCCTGTCTTCGAAAAATTCGCTCATCTATTTAAACACATTCAAGATGATTTATGAAATACTCGACTGACTACCCCAAAGTATAAGTATATGTATCGAGCTAGTTGGTTATCACCGATTCCGCTTTCGCCGCTCAATCCGTCATGACGCTGAGCTGCTCTCGGAAGTTTTATTGGCCGAAAGAGAGAGTGTGACGGTAAAGCTATGAAACGTGGGGCGAGTGTGGCTTCGGCGGAAGAAGGGAGAAGAGAAGAGAAGAAAAGGTGGAGGTGGGCTTGTAGAGAGCGAGGTTCGTTAACCCGTCGTGTATAAGGGCATCGTTGCAGAAATGCAATTGGCCAGCTGACGATGCGCTTAACTGCAACGAACTGGCCATCACAGGGAATGCACGTGCGAGCGAAAAAAAGGTCCGGCGCGCATAGTGCGTATAAGGGGGGTGGCGGCGGTGGTAGATGGGGATAGAGCAGGGGCGAGGCATAGGGCAGGGTACCACCTAGGAGGAGGGTAAACATAGGGCCATAAGCGAATCGTGGGAGAAGGAGCGAGATGGTAAACGGATACTGCTGGAGAGGTCTCGATTTTTTGATTTCTAATTACCGCGTAACGACCCTGCACTCTGACCGCGTGCAGACCTTATGTCCCGATGGACTGCGCAGACACTGCAGGGGTGTTTAGTTATGGGTTCCGTTAATTGCTAATTTCCATGAGCTCTCCTTCCATAGCTATTGATAGGCCACGCATATGCCTCGGCGCACCTCCTATCTCCTACCCACTCCCTCTCTCCCCGAGACCACAGGTGGGATACTCTCGGAAATTGGTTTGTGCTTCACTCTCAATCACTCGGCTCGACTGCTGAAGTAAGTACTTCCCGAATGCTACACCACTCGAGCAAGATATATTGAATTCGCTGACAAAATGGATTTCGAAGCTCGTCGCGCGCGCTCTCGCTCGTGTTCCCTTGTAAGGCCGGTGTATAAAGAGGGAGATCGTCACGGTCGTGATTGCACAGAATTCGCGCATTCTTTTTGCCAGAAAACCAGATGATACCCCGCGATATACCGTATTCCCCGGAACCCGGCCGGACTCTTGAGACTCTCGACCTGCGCGCCGCTGTGTTGCACATGCAACGGGAATATCTGATTTTACGACGGAAGTGCCGCTCTTGCTCAATAAGCCCAGCCGGCTCTCGGGGAATAATAATAGGAGGGAATGGAACATGCGCTCGATTGCTTTTCCGCATCTCGTTTTTCTGATTCGAGACCCTCCCATTGTTTTAGAAACGTCGCGCGAGCGAATAAAGCATCATTCTCGTCGGCCCTCTCATGATAGTCACTATCTATCAGGAATAGCGACCAGAAATCCAAGTTTTCGGCGGTTAACTTTTAGCACCGGTGATTGCGTGTCGTTACTACGATTACAGGCCGTTAGTCCCCTGGGATTATTCAAATTGCGGCGAATAGGGGCGAAGCCGCTGGAAAAAAGGTATTTGGAAGGCGATCGAGTAGGGCGTTCTCGTTAATTTGACGGGTGACGTTAGAATGGTTCTAGCGCGTGTTCTCGTGGTTCTCGACAGGAAAATGGGCAAATGCAATGCGATATCGGAGGAAAGTCTTCTGATTGGATCTAATTGGAGGAAAAAGGCAATAATGTTCGGTATCGGTGCCGATGCACTAGCTTGGGCCGAGCATCCTGATCAAGATCAATTCGACATCGGGCGAAGGAATTTTTCCTTGGTATCACCTGCTCCATATGCGCTGTCATTCCTAGTGACAGGTAATGCACCTGTAATGCACCTGCGGACGATCGACCGATTTTCAGAGAAATTCACTGTTCTTTCGTATTTTTCCTCCTTTTCCTCCCAAGAATGTCAACTTTAAGTGCCAAGTCGTGACCGTTGACTCCAGCAATTGATTCTTCTTTCCAAGTCAAGTTTACCCCCTTTGCAGTATTCTCTTCACCCACTCGTGGTTAAGAATTTATTTCTTAATCAGGATGAATAATTAAAAAACAAGATAACAAAATAATTAAAAACTTTCTCAGGCCTTGTTGTGTGGAATTAGACAGTCGGATTGAATCGAACGGGCGGAGGAAGCAGACAGAATAGGACGAAATCGAGCGCTGACAGCTATTGCTAATTATCCATCATTATGCACACCGTAGGCGGGTAATTAGGATTTATGCTGGCGGTAGGAGAAGCGGTGGAAGGAGACATGCCGGTTCAACTTAATGCACCACGCGTTCCACTTAATTGTTATTTACGCCAAGCGATCACGCCATCTTCGAGCGCGCCTGGAAGGCCAGGAATGGATCGCGGCAGGCGCTGAAGAACAAGCAGAAGGAGGAAAGTGCGAGACTCTAGGGGCAACGGACTGATTTACCGAACTAATTTGCGACAATTATCAGCGCGCTGAGTTAGTGCCCGGAGTCACGCGGGCCTGCGAATTCCTCGAATTCCGCGACCAGTTTTATACGAGGAAACCAGTAGCGCTATCACGTGAAGCACCAAGGTTAATACCGTCCGATGCTTTGTCCACGTTATCCTAGGTCACAGTTTTTACGCGCGCATCATTAAAGTCTCACCAGCCGCATCGACATCAAATTCCAATGCGTCAAAACGCAACGTGCGAATTCGGCGAATTCCAGAACAAAAACGCGTGGACAGCAGTTGAAAACCACACGTGGTTACTTGCCCCTCTAATTGAAGAATCGAATCAGTCAAGGCAATCCCGGCCGCCTCGAAGACACGTCTGCTTCAGCAGAACAAGTGAGAAATATTAAACCAGTAGCCGTGCACGGAGGAAGCCGAGAAGAAGAGTAAAGGTCGTGCGAGAAGGTAAAAAGTCGGAGGAAGGGAAAGAGGAGGAGTAGAAGAGAGTGGAGTAACAGCACGTGAGCTCGGCAGACACAAAGCGGAGCTCCTTTCGAAAATGAAAGGATTACAGGGGGCTTCTTGCGATCGTCGGTCCCGGCGTCTCCTGTCCCCGAGTATTCTTGCCTCAATAACTATTTCCTGGCGGGGCGTACAAACGATCAGTTTGCCCGCGCGCGCTCTCTGTGCGCGCTTCACCTTCAGATCCGGTATCGAGAGAGCGAAAGGAAAAAGGGACTGCGACGGCAGGATGCCCGCCGGATCAGAGGAGGCAAAGGTCCCCGGCACAAAGTGAAGACGCGGCAAAGAAATTGCATCACCATGCTAAATCTCGGACGTCGATGCAACCGCCTAATCAATCTCCAATCGGCACGATTGATTCCCTTCCTCCCCAGTGCCGGCGGCGGCCTTCCTTGCTCTCTGAACGTAGCCGCCGCCGCCACCGCCGCCGTCGCTTCCTACTCGAATCTCCCGGAAAGTGCATTCTCGCTTTCAGCGGACATGCATGACCCTCGCTTATCTCCCATCAATGTCTGTCTATCGGGAGCCATCACGGATTGTTCCGAAGAGTTGGACTCGCCGCTAATAAAGTAGCAAGCCACTCGGCCGATCTTATTCGCATTGGCTTGTCGACGGCTGGTAGCGCTGTTAGTCATAACTAGCGGGGTCCTGTTAGTAGAGGTTTCCGAGTGTAATTGATGATGGTAGAGTGATCGCAATGCCACGCTATTAATACGGTGATGACTTGGTCAGGAATGCACGCCAATCCGATTACGGGATTCAATTTTCCGTGTCAGGCTATAGCGCGAGACCCAGACTTATTTTCTCCCCATTACCAGCAATGTGATTTACGAGTCCCCGATGTAAATCAGTGGGCTGTGCTGCGAGAGTGTCCAATAAATGGTATAAATCGCGCGAACTCACCGTGCAGACCTTTCGCCCTCGTAACCCTCGAGCGTGCGGTGTTCCTCCAAGTAGTCGAAAAGTCTCTCCAGCTCGCCAAGCTGCTCGTTCCTGGCCGCGGTCGCCTCTTTCAGCAACTGCAAAAAGAACACAAGTCATGCTAATTCAGTGGAAAAACAGACCGTATCTCTCGAATTACCATTCTCGATGGCCAGTCTGATGATTTCCGGTAATGAGTGCTGGCAATAATCGGACTACTCATCCGAACGTAAAGGGAATGGTTATAGCTCAACGCCTCTAAAGATAGCTACCACCAATCACGAAACTAGACCAACTAACAATCATACCAAAATGTGCCGCACTTTTGCCCAGGATGTCTGTCGCAAGTCGTAAGAAATGGAATTTCCTAGATTTGTACTTGCAATATTTCAGATCGTTGACCATCGATGTAAAGACCTCGTGAATTAGCTTGTTACGACGGTAGCAGATGGGATGCACATGTGTTTAGTGTAAAAGTACTGTTCATGATCGGCCGAACCATTTACATAAGTGTAATACGTGCCACCTTGCGCCAGGAGACACAGCCATCTGCGCATTCCGTGCACATTCTTTTCAAAAAATTCACAACACTGAAACCGGCGTCAGGGCTCAAGTGCAATTTGATCAATCATGACAATAGTCATTAATAATCCATGTCTATGCGGCAAGTGAAATCTCGTGTGACTAGAAAGAGAGAATTTTCAATTTTTCCCACAACGCATCCTCCCACGGAGGCGTTAACCTCCCGTTTTCCAGCAGATAAACCTCCAATGGCAGCAATTAACGGAATAAAACGCTCGCTTCCGCTATTAAAGCCGCACACACAACCTATTCTCCCATTCCATTAAGCGAATCAATGCATAGCGATCCCCTCTCGAATCTACCATCGGTCCAGAGCAGGTTGCTCGTCGAAGCCAACGCGGAACTTCCTCGAGCGCATTACCGCTTGTCCTTTTTTATCCGACAATCAAATTTTGATCGCGCGTTTATGGCGCATGCACTCTGGCCAATTTGTCTATGCCGATCGATCCCACTGAAAGGCCTGATACAATGAACGAAGTCGAAGCCAGAGGAAAATGAATGCTGGGAAGCGGAGGAGGACATGGTAGCGGGAGAGGGCGAGGGAGCATGTAGAGTACTCATGGGTTGAATAACAGAGAGAAGGGACGGAGAAAGACGAGAGGGTCGAAGGGAGAGGGGAGGATTGGCCGAGCGGGAGGCGAGAGGGAGAGAAAAAATCGGAGGTTGGCGTGTCCCTCGAAAATAAAATCGGTTTTCCGATAACTGGTTATTTGCTCACACAAGTGGCTCGCTGACTGGGCGAGCACGTCGGAAGCGGTTTTCGCGTGTAATATTATCGAGTTATCGGTGGGATAGGAGGGCATTGATCGCTAGAGGAGGCGCGGGGGGCCGGAGGGCCGAGAGAGGTCGAATGGTGGGCCGCAGGGCAAACGAGAGAGAAAAGGGAGAAGGGAGAGAGGGTGGAGGCGCCGAGAGAAGGTGGATAGAGGGTGGCTGGCTCGAGAAGGGTAGCCGAGCGTGCATTGCACCAGCACAATATATCCGCGTGATTACAATATGTCGGAGCTCGAGAGACCAATATCAACCTGAAGTCGGATCAGCCAATGCTAATAATCCCTATTGTTGGTGCCTCCACTCGACTGCCTCTCTCGATCGGATACATCTTCCTTCGAAATTTCGAATTGCCCCTTCGCCCACACACTCCATTCCGCCCTTTTTTTATATGTATATCAGCCATTGGACTTGGAGCTTTTTTACATTTGAATCGCGTCATCAGAGGAAGAGAACTAGCTCCGACGATTCCGTCGGTGTACCGCGAGTGGATAGGCAACTGGGAATGGCAGATCGGTAAACGTCGGAAGAAATGAAACCTGACCTCGATGCTTGTGCGATCGCGAAGCCGGGCCTGCCTTTCACACGTCCCACACACGGCGCACTCGACGAAGCTCGATCTCCTTCAAAACAATTACACATTCTTCGCCGCCGGTTCTCCCACGTCGCGGCGCTCGATCCTCTTGTCGCAATAGTCGCCGCTACGAGCCCGGCTCTTTTTCAGCCACTCGTGACTTTTGCGGAAACGGCAAATCCAACGACCACTATCCAATTCCAGCCGAACGCCAGTCCGCGAATGCCTCGCCCGCAGAATCGCTAAAGTCCAGCGTGCATCGTGCAACTTCTGCAGTTGCACCTTTCAACGCAACCCCCGAGCATTCCAGTCGATTCGTTGCACGATCGAGTATCTTTGAGTTTTGTTCTATCGGCGGAGCAGTGGGAAGAATATTCCTGGGGCCTCGACAGCATCCGAGCGCTTCTGATAAAGCCGGTCTCCTTTCAGGATCTAATGCGAAGATCGATACGGTTCGGGCCGCTCGTGAATCAGCTTAATCTCTTGATGCATAATGTCGTGTATCATGCGTGGACGTGCACGCGGGAACGGCCGGTCCGGCTGATTTGATAGCTGCTATCGAGCGCGGGGATCAATGGAAGACGCGCGCGAGATCGCTACGATACAATTCTTATATTGTTTCCGGTGGATTTATGCGATTCATAGCTGGCTGGCGTCGGCCGAGTGTAAGAGAAAAGTCATGAAGTCATCTGTGTACCGCGAGATCGTTTAGCTTGATTTGATAGTTCAGCCGGGCCGGGAGATACAAGGCGAGAGGATCGGATAGATACACACTTGGTCACGCATATGTACAGGGTGATGCGGATGCATGTGAGTCAGCAAAATTTAAATCACCGACAAAAGAAAATAAACTCTCTGGCGTAAAATAGCCATTTTTTAGAAATGCTCTGCAGTTAAATAAATAAGTCATTTTACTCTGATATATGCCTGTTTCTCCTCAGCTTGTTCGAATTCCGGCAGATCCGATTCTCTTATTGTCCCTCTACACAAAATACCGCACGGCTGACGCCTGACAAGTAATTATGCAAACCGAGAGTACAACACGCACACATGAAAATTTCTCTAACAACTAAACCGCGGACTCACCCTGTAGACGGTTAACGCCGGATCGCGGATATCAATTCGCGTCTCAACACGTGGCCATGCATATCGCTCGGCCGCGCCGGCCTCCGCGGCGCGGGCGTGAATAATGGCCTGGGTGAGAGCAACGAGACACGTAGGCAGCCGCGCGCTCGCGCGCACCGCACGATCTTTGACACGCGAAAATATAGAGTGGGCAATTTCGCCGCCACGCCGAAATGAGTGCGCCAATGATAATTCACCGCTAATGCCTATCATAGGCCGGGCCGGGCCGGGCGTGAGTTACTAGCGCGAGATATCGCGGAGCAAACCGTTCTTGGACGGCACGACTCGCGCTCGTGCAATTTTCGACACTCCCCATCGGTTCCCACGGGTAATAACTCTGTTATAGGAAATCCCCGGCACGATGTAACGACGCCCGGGAAATCCGGTAGAGCGAACCAGCTATCCCCGGCGAAAGGAGCCGGGTGGGAGAGCGTAATCGTTGCTACTTTCCATATTAATCTGCGAGTACTCGCGCGCGCCGGACTGCCAGGAAGAAATCTGGATAAGTTCTTGGGGGGAAACCGCGCGCGCACGCGGTCAGGCTTGGAGTATCTATCGATTATTAATCGATCGCCGGGAAGAGGCTGCGTGTACCTGGAGGCGTGTTCCATTAGCCCCGGTAAGCCGGCAGCAATATTAATTGAGATTAACCGCATGCGAGCGGGGTCTGCTTATTACTATCTGGTCCACCTGAACCGTAACTCAGCGTGGGCGATCGGGAAGCTATCGGGAAGGAGCGTCGTCTATTAAATGAGTATACACTTGGTTTAATAATATCCCAGATTACCGCAAGTATTATTGAAAATGCTACAAAAGTGGATTTCGTTTAGTATTCAAACTATTTAAATGCGCACTCTGTGAGAATCATCGCGGCTGCGAAATGCCCGAGGAGAGAGAAAAAAAGAGAGAGGGCCAGCACAAAGCCCATAATTAAATGTTCGAAATTGATGTGGTGGCGATAGGAGGGAAGGGAATCCTTGGAGGCAGCGGCGAAGGTTTACTTTCACTAAGCAGATGGTTATTTTCGCAATGGGTTCTCCGCTGTGTGTGTGGGAAGTAATTACTAAGTATGCATTACGCTCCGGTGCACGACGAGAATGGGTGTTCGAACAAATCTCGCGGTAAATATTGTTGAGTTAGCGGTAATTGTGACCCACGGACAACCGTTATATGCCAGTGCCTGCCATGGGAATAATTGTTGCGCCGGGCACTCGGTGCCTTTTTCCGGGCTGCGCCGGGGCGTCTAGAACTTGTAACTCCGGAAACGGCGTGTCTCCGCTGCCCTTTGCTAAGACCGCACGTCAATCTGCCATTTTCAAATTGATGCATAAGGCGAAATCGCCGGACTCGTCCCTGCACTGCTTAGCTCCGACAATGCCAGTCATAAAACCGTATCGCCGACAGGGTGTCCTTTGGCATGCGCTCGCTTCCGTATCTCTCACACTCCAGTTATTCACGTCAAGGTGCATGGTAATTTGAATCCTTTGTTGAAGCTCTAAGCAATGACGCCTAATTCCCACATGTCGCGGCCGGCATGTCGAGGCAAACTGCGCGAGTGTGTACTTCTTTAAATGCAGGCACGCGTAACTTACCACCTCTCCCATGACCCCTCGCTGTCAAGTTTGTTAGCCTCTCGTTTAACGGGTACTATTCAATGCTAGCATTTTTAATGCGAATCGAATGCCACGCAGGGAATGTAGATTGAGGCCGGCGCGAAGGACCGAGCTTTTCCCAAGCTTCTTCCCACATTTTCCACGGTCTCTCTCCTTCGGCCGAAGGAGTCGGCGCTGTGGGATGGAATGCCAGCGAGTGGTATCGGCCCTCATTAATCCCACTCGCGTCCGTCCTACACGCACGCCTGGCAGTCACTCAAATAATATGATTATGCTAATGAGACAGCTCGAAGAGAGCCGGCGAAGGAGCCCGTTCAATTATCCGCGAATCGCCGCGCAAGAGGCAATAATTATTAGCGAAATGCGCCATCGATCTCGGGCCCCGGTGACAGCCTGCCTTTCACTCTGTCACTACCAACTTCATCAGTCGGCCCCGCTCGTCTAGTCGCCTCTAGCTTCGTACAACTTACTGCCAGGAACCGGCGAAATTTATAGTGTGAACTCCCGTTCAACGCTCGCTGCGCCGGCTCCCACCGAGGACGTAGTGCGAAATCGCGAATAAACTAAAGACCGCGTGAAAGCAAGTAGAGGAGGGAGATTGAAAATTGTCGGATTTCAGGGCTTCTTGGTTGGTGAGTTTGACATTTGACTTTAGAACAAATAGGCGACCGAGCCCAGGTCAGAGGACACACACCCCGACCAGCCAGGAAACCTGACAGAGATTTTAGATAAGAGGAGAGCAAACAGATTTTCCAGTCCTCGGCACTCGATGAAATCGAGCGAGTGGTGGTAGGGAAAGTTCGGTTTAACAAGATCCCTCGAAAATTGCCAGTGGCTAAAGGTTAACTGCGAGGAGTCGCGGGGGTGGCTGGCTGGGTGGATGGTAAAACGGAGAAAGGATCGTTACAGCTCATTAGCGTTATCGCCAACCGATCGCTTAACCTCACACCTCTCCGAGGAGTCCGGCAATAGAGCATCTATTCAAGGATATCGGAATTTTAATAGAACACCAATTATAAAGATATCGGAACCTGGCGCTCTAATCGCGGCGCGGTTAAGCCCGTGGACCGGAGGATCCCGGAGGAGAGCTCCGGGTGTCCACTGATCCCTCGTCACGAACTCGTCGTTACGCGACTCGGCCGCGGAAAAAAGGCGCATTGCAGCATAATAAACACAGTGCCGCGTGACGTAAGACAATAAATTCTGCAAACGAGCGGGCTGCCCGACCGAAAGGTCGCCTTGAGATGGAAGCGAGGATCGGTATTTCTCCGGTTGATTTATGTGGCAAGCGGGGATCGCGAAGATCGTCGCGCTTGATTCCAGAGACAAATGGAATAAATGCCAGGAGTCCGCATAGATCAAGATCCTCGGGAATCGGTATCGTCCTCCGGCTGGCTCGCTCGCGCGTCCACTCCAGGAAACTCGGCTGCGCTTTTTATTTGTTAGCTATTGTACCCGCTTGTCCCGCGTTATTTATGGTGTCGAGTCTCGGCCATGAAAAATCCATCGCGCTTCCTGGAATCCGCCTAGTAGCCCGCGCTGGACATTGATCCATGCGAGCCGGTCTTAATGATTGCTTTCTAGTTCTCCCGAATTCAGAAGCATATACTTCAGACGCAGTTTCTCTTGTTCGTCTCTCACGTTGCCTCGAAAGCCGCGCTTGTCCCAGCACCAGCATCGGAGCCACTAATTACATTAGCTCCCTGCGATCCGTCGTCGCTTTAATTATGTCCCTGGCGTGCGTTGGTCGTTATGCGAGGTGTTAGGAGCGCGCGGCGATACATATTTATGCGGCTGAATGTTGCAAGCATACGTGGACGTAGATGTCTATTGCCGCCACACCTGGCGGACAGGCGGACTTACCATAATCTATGCTGGGACTTTGCAACTCCAGGCTCCAGGGACCATTTGAACGATTTGTCCTATTCGCCCTCGTCGCGGCACGTGGTTGCAGCGAGCTATTATTCCACCGTCGATCGACTAATTTCGGCCTTGCGTGGGTCCGCCTCCTCGGGGAATAATTAAACCTCGGCGATCGTGGGTGTCATTGTTATCAATGAAGGATTGAGAGAGGCTTTTCGGGGTTACGATCGATCGGGAGTGGCTCGATCGCCGGTGAAAAGGGTGGGAGATCTCTTGGCGCAAGTGGGTGTGCGCGACAATTGCATCAGATGATTGGCTTGTTTTCAAGCGACGTGTCTACACACCCTCGACTTAATGCTCATTTGGAAAGGCCACTCGAGCGTGGAATTTTCTTGACAAATAGCATGGAACTAGCACGCGGCCAGGCTCAGATCTCCAGCGTCCTTGAGGGAAATCACCTTCCCCAAGTTGCCGTTTCACCGAATGCCGACGCGATTAATGTGACGGAAAAATCTTGGCGGATGTATTCGCCTTGCTCAAATGCCACAGAACTGTCATATAAATGCCAGTTGGCTCTCCGGCATATTAACGAGTGGCCAAGTCCAATTAATATGTTCGAAGTGAAGAACAATGCGTGTCCGCAGAGTGTGAGAAGGGGGAGTTCTTAATCGTAAACAAGTGAGAGGAAACAAGAAATACCGGTAGACGAGGAGGTGCAGATGATAGAAAACTGGTCCGCAGCCGACCTGCATCATCGAACATGCCCGATGCAATTCGATGACATTAATCAGGGTAGCACATTGAGAGGATTAAAGCCACGCCTCCGAGCGGCGTAACATTTCAATTTTGCCGGGCGATCAATGGAGAAGGATGATAGGCGAGCAGCCAATATCACTAATCTCCGATCAATCGGGCCGATGCATTCGTTCACACGGGGCTCTTGGCTGGCGTAGGTTCGTACTTAGAAATTTATAGCCTCGCTGCGAGGCGTCCGCCAAGTACGGGCTTCTCCACCAGCTCCCAATCGGGCCGCCGTAATAGTTCATTGTGTCGGTAACAAGGATAGATCGGTGTGCGCTCGAGGGTACTTAACCTTTTTTCGAATTCCTCCCGATAGTCGGTAATTGATAGTGTGTACCGTGTCCGGCAACAATCAATTCATAGAGGATAAAGAAGTCGTCGAGCGCACTGGCAAGCGCAATTCCAGGAGGATTAGCTTATACAGGATCTTAACATCTGATGATTTCACTTTGGACAGTGTCTGTCGTAATGGCACGCCAGGGCTGAGCATCAGCTTATCGCGATGGCTTCTTCGAGGATCGCCGACACACGCGTGACGCGCGAGAAGAAAGCCAGTGAAAGAAGAACGCGCAGGTGTTGAAGCCGCTAATTAATTCCTCTTTGTTTCGAGTTGCTGCTCTCACACCGAGTGGCTCTCGCACTTAACACCTCGATCCTCGATCACGAGGAGAGAGCGAGAGGGGGGAGAGAGGGTCGTTTACATGGCCGCGGAATCCTTAGTCATCGAAAATTCAGTTGCACCTGCGCGGCGAGCGCGATGGCTCCATTCGCGAGGCCGATGCTATCTATTATTTATGAACGATTACCCTATTCATGCGCGGGCATCCCAAGGTGGTAAAATAGCCGTGGCTCGCGTCCACTTAAACCTCCACTCGGCACACCTCCTCCATATCTCTCGCACCTAACTATGTACTAGATTGGACGATTATGTCCTCAGCACGTGGAAACGGAATCGATCAAGAAGATCCCCCCGCCGTCCACGTGGAGAGTGCCGATAATGAGCCCAGGAGGAATAAGAAGAGCGAAGTAAGGTGAAGTGAGTCTGAAGAAGATATTCTTGTGAAATAGCAAGTCGGGACTAGTCTCCTCCCATCCATCTTCCGATCTGCTGGAACGCGGTTAATACCCGGATAATCTTAGTGCTTCTGCTAGTAACGAGTCGACGAGAGTGCCCGGAGATTATTCAAATTAGAACCAACCTGCCACCTCTCTCTCTCTCTCTCTCTCTCTCTCTCTCTCTCTCCCTCTACGATTCATCGAGCCAGCCTGCGATTACGATTGTATCGGGCGAGGAGGAGTGTTTTTAATTACAGAGTGCCACGCGTAGCACGCAGCCCCCTCGCGCCTTCAGATGATATCTCGGGACACTTGGCCGACAGAATTCGCCGGATGATTCTGCATCTTCCACTCACTTCCTAGAAGTTAGCGTACCACGAAAACCCTGCACTCGACCACTCACACACACATATTCCTCTCTTGACACTCAGTTAATTCGCTCCGCATCCTAATACTGTTATCTACCGTCAACGCGGGAATAAGTTCAATATAAAATAGATGACCGTGAGATATATGTATCGTGTAGACCAAACATATAGCTGTATCCACTGGGCAAAAGGCGTAGAGCGAAGAAACATTCATGTCCCAGAAAATTCCTGAGAAAGACTGAAAACGTCCTGAATTGAGGTCGGTTGAATAAGTCTCTAGCTCGAGTCATTGCGTGTGGGTAGTTATTAAAATAATCGATATGCACGATGCTGAGTCTGTGGGTTTAAAATATCGCGTAATCCAGTTTTTGCCCGCGCAGCTGCGTCAAGTGTATGCGTGCGCGTGTGTCTGCGTGCACTTTAATACGCGAATCAGAGCATGAACCGTCAATTCTGCAGATCGTGTACATTGGCAATGTAATTACAGTCCGTCGGCAGAGCGGAGGTACCATTTACGTAGTGACTTTTCTCATGGCACGGTAATCAGTGCAGTTAATTGCACACTTAGTGTCAATTTAGTGTGCTGTACCGTTACGAGATGATGCGGTTCCATGAGTGCATCGCAACTTGTTTAGTCCTTTTATGTAACCTACATTAAAATACAAGTCACCTATCAGCGGATCTAATAATCGATAAAAATTGAAAGTTCCTTCATTGCTCGCCGCAGTTTTCCAAGTATCTATTTCATACTCACAAACTATCCGGCGCAAATTGGCACAGGTTCCGAAACATCGACGCTAGTACCGCCGTCAATTCATAAACTATAAATCAATGGGAGGACGAAAGCCGCGGTTTGAAGAGAGATCTGGTGAGACGAGAGAGGAGGACCCTGAGTAAGAACCAGTAAGCGCGATTACGCGTTGGCTCTCGCCATCCTCTAATAATAGCCTCGAACCACTCGGTATAATCTGTGCGTAGCGCGTAGGAATGGTCATTCTCACCGGAGATAACCGATAGCAGTCGCAAGATTAATAAGCGATAAAGTGTCGGGCATCACTCGGCCCTCTCGATTGGAGCTCACCTGGCGATATACGGCCTATCGATTACCGGCGAGCCGATACTCTCACAATTAGCATACATACGGCCGGGCTTTTTGCATTTCTCCAGGCTGGCGTGAACATATTCGATGGTGTCGGACAGACTTTCATTAGCGGCGCCGCAAGGTGCATGTCGCTGGCACTATGTATCTGATCGCGCGCCTATGATTACGGCGCACGCATTTGATATTAGTCGGTACAAGGGACCGGCTTTCCTGCTGATGGATAATCGATCACCGCTGACCCATTAATAACGCGGGCGCGCACGCTGTCGCGGAAAGTCTTGCGGGCGCACGCGTTTCAGGCTCTGACACGGCCGTACGATACGATAGGATATATGTATAGTACCGCGCGGCTCTGGTATGCACGCAATTGCTCACCTGCCCTCTCGTGGGTGCATGCAATTATACGGCTCGGCAAATAGCGAGAAAAAGCCCGATGTGTTTGCGCCTCTTTCTCCCTCCCCTTTCTTTCGCCGCCGTCGCGCGCGCTCTCGAGATCTGTCGCCCGATAAACTGTAATTGCTCGCCTCGTATACAATCGTCGGAGATCTTGAAGACAGCGCGGTAATAAGAGCGCGTCGGACCGAGCGGCAACCGCCACCCAACGAATCAGCGAAGACCAATCTAGTTTTACCTGATTCGGGAATGATCGCGCGCTGCCCACTTAAAAGTGGGAAGGCGCGAGGCGGAAGGTGGAAGGATCAATGGGTTTAAAGGCTAACTAGAAGCCGAAGAGAGGAGAAGCGAGGCGAGTGAAGCAGGAAGGAAAGAGGTACCAGGAAGCACGAGGAAAGGGAAATTACGAGAAGAGTGAGAGGAAGATGAAGAGAGGAGTTAGTTGTCTGCGTACGTGTAACACTTTACTGCAAGAAGGTTGCACAAGTGGGAACGCGACCCCCATAAACCAGCGGCGACCTCGCCGATCGTTCATGGTGAGCGGAGGAGCCTCCTTATTATTGTCCGTCCGGCAAGAAGAGCCGAGGCCGAGCAAGTATTGTCCGCCCATTGATGCTTATCCACCAAAAGCATCCACCATCAACGCCGCGGCCTATTATCGTCGGAATCGAAGCGAAACTCCCAAAAACCACCGCGAGAACTTGAGCCACTCGGAGGGAAGATTAGGCGGCGGGATTGCGCGCCACTCCCGGGAACTCTGTCTCGCGATCACACGTGTTGAGTGGAGTCGAGGCGGGTGCGCCGAATAATTGGCATAGCAACAAGTTTGCAGAAATCGTAGATCAAACGGCGATTAGCCTGGCAACGACACGGCCGCGCTGCGCGGACGATATTAATCTTTACGTAGGCACGCCTTATTTCATCATCGGATAAGAACAAACATGGGAGAGAACCCCCGTTGCATTCCTCTGCGGCTGCTCGATGCCGCGCGCGTTACCTACGTACATAGATCCACGTAGAGCAGAGTGGCTTGCTCTCGGCGTGCCGGCATGACACTATCTCCCCGGCTACTTGTTCAATTTTCTAGTGACAATACTCGGAAAATGTACACTTGTAATTACTTTTCCTGCCCATTACCCGCTCGACGGCTCTCGACTGTGCACTCGTGCCGCGCACCACCACTGCTCTGACATTGTCCACCCGGCGTCTGTTGCAAGAGAATCGGTTTCCTTTCCTCGTCAATTGCGTTCGAGGATTGTGCAGCGCATTCACTGCGAAAGTGTTGTCAGTAGTCATTAACTCGATCAGCCTCTGGAAACGCGCCGGTGGAGCTCCCGATTTATAGGTATACTAGCTACTCTACCGAGGATTTCGAATAATTCATTCATTCCTTCGAGCGGAATCTGGTCCGCCGAGCGATTTCTTTTCGACTGGAGTTTCTAGTTGCGACCTTCGAAGGTGAATAGAGGCATAAGGTATTCACCCGCGAGCGGCCAAAGTATCGGCCGGTATATTAAGTAATATCGTACTTTTCCCAGTACGCCGATGGTATTAGCAGTGTAATAGTGGTGTAGTACTAGCGCAGCCGACAACCCACGGGTAATAACTTAATCAGGACTTCTTCATTATACGGCACACACTCGCAGCCCCTCTCTCTCTCTCTTTTATCCGATGAGTCTGCACGCGGCGAGCATCAATGGCGAGCCTATATCAGGGGGCGCGTATGCTTTAAGTATGTTATTAACGATCTATCGGCGGAATAAAACAGGCAGGACATGCTCAACTCAGCACCGGCGGCTTAATCCGACTCAGTGTAAATCACCGCTGATTGTTCCGCGCTGTTACCCTCGGCCGCTCGTATTTTGCAATGCGATGATTCTATCACCACCCGCTCCTTCTCGCCACGTTACTCTCCACCCGCGCACGCCTCCTGGGAATCCTCTCTTTAAGGCGAAGTCTATAAACAAGTTGGCGATGCAGCGCGCGCGACTCGCCGCCGGGTAAGCAGAGTCGGCAAGAAGAGCCGGGAATCGATGGACAGGCTATGGGAGCATCGAGTCTGACGCTCAACGTTAATTATGATATCGAGTGACTCGGCTGTTGCTCGGAGAAGCGAGCGCTGGAACAAGTGCTGAAACCGCGCGGAGCCCGGCGCGTCTTAATTAGTGTATCGGGAAAGGTATGCGGGAAGCCGCGCCGCTTTTCGCCAAGTTCTAGAGCTCGCAATTAGCGGGCATCCTCACTTACAATTAGCCTCGACGGCCTGTAATACCAGCGGGGCAATTAGTCGTACTGCTGAAACTGACAAATGATTGGCGGCGCCCCTCATCGCAGTCGAGGTGATTGATAGGTCGGCTAGCTTTTTTGCGGATTGCGAGGTAAGTGATCGATCGATTTCAACGCGGTGTAAAAAGAGTAATGAAAGAGACTATACTAGTCGGGGTATACTCGTCAGATCAATTCACAGTTTGCGCGTTAACGCCTTTCGTAAAATGCGACTCTTTCATTCGCAAGTGGCTTGTTACTGTAATCTCCCATTATGTCCGGTGACGTCAGGGCCGCGATACGCGATTCCGCGGAGATCACTCGTTTGTCGTGGATCATTATCGCAAGATCCTTCCAGGGAGACCCATTGGACGTCGCATTGTGCCACTAACGATTACACGATCATTTACGAGTGACGGCACTGAGAAAGCAAGTTAGTCACCGTCCCGGTAGTCACTGAATCCAACTACACCTCTGACTAGTCTCGAACGAGCTCCGTGTGTAGCAGCTGCTACTGAAAAGCAGATTGATCTTGAGTAATCTGCTTGCGTAAAAATAAATGTAGTATCCGCCTTGGCGTAAATCTCCTATCGCCTTTATGGAAGCGAAGACAGTCGAATTACATTGTTAATTAAAATGATAGCCGTATTAAAGTTTATCAGAACTCATTATTGTCGAAGGCAGTAAAGTGTCGGGTAGTATGGAGCCGCTGGATAATCGGGTTCGCACGTTAACCCCAATTAAAATGCATCATAGTAGCAAATTTCATTATGCACCGCAGTAAATCTGCAGTATATCGCGGGCCACCCTTCCAATTACGCTTGCGGTCTTGGGGGGGAAAAGGCCGGGATAGTATGGGTGGTAACGAGTGGCATAAAATCGAGGAAGTAGTGGGCGGCTGCTCGTGAAAGTAAACGGGCGTGCGAACGTTCTATGCCACTTTGTTCCTCCGATACCGGTATCCTAGATGTATTATTTTTAGTCTAACACAACGTCAATCTTCAAGCTCGTAATTGAAGTTGCGCGTCGCGAGAGGCGACGCCGCGACAGAAAGTACCATTCTCTTCTTTTTTATCACCACGGACCTTGCGGCTGAGTGCAGGGCTTAGCGAGATGCAATGGAATTCGGTAGGAATTTAATTTCGTACTGTTTCCCATATTGTTTCCCGCTGCCGGCGTAGCGGCAGCTCCGTGTAATCGTTGGCCAGTTTGTTGCGCGGAAAGTTATTAGGACGTGATGTTTCCGAAAAAAATGTGAGGTGGCCGCGTTATTTCAACCGCCAGCGATAACCAACAGGCGCGACTCATCATGTTCCATTAGTACAATCATTCGTGCTGCGTGGATTTAAAAAGGAGCAGTAAAGAAAATATGGAAAACATTTGTAAGGATAATACAAAAGGAATGCAAGCATTCGATGAAACGAACGGTATCTCGAGTGTTAGAACATTTATTTTCGCTGTTGATAATTGTCTACATTGATTGCAATAGAGGCAGCATCTTTTTAGTGTATGTTGATAATTGCGAGCCACCGTGGCTTGGATCTATCGACGAGCAAATGTATGCACAAGGGGTTGCGAAGGAAATAGGCGCGGCAGGGTTCTCTTCGAATTCAAAACGGACTATCCACCCTCGTCTGTTCAAACACGTCTGGGCGTATGGCTTTTCAAGCCGGCGGATCACATATGTGTGATGCCGAGCCATGAGGAGCAGGCACGCACGTCCGTGCTCCCGAGTACGTAAGTGCACGTTCGATGTTCCGCTGTCCGATCGCGTACGTCACTCTGCGCGACTGTAATTCTTAGCGAGACAGGGGGTGGAATGAATTATGTGAGAAACGGCTCTCTCGAGTAGCAGCGAGGATCTTCGAAGCAACTGTGCCGGGATCGTAAACTGTCAAACGCCTAAAACCATAAATGTGTATCCTCGACAAACCAACGAGAATACATCCTGCCGGATAACTCGCACGCTGCCATTCGGAATGCGAGGCAACCTGCTCGCAGGAATATAAGCTCCGAATAATGACGCATCGAAAAAGAGAAAAAAGAAGAAAAAAATTGTAGAGGTCGGTGGATAAGGAGAAGAATGTCTATGGTATTATATTCTCGACACCCGTTACCTGCGGAGGATTCACCAAGTGGGAGCGGCATCCACCTGCCAGGCTCTCGGACCAGTAACCCTATTCCTTCGGTATCTCGAATCTACAACCCTCTCTAGATGAGCGAACGCTCTCCAATTTCGAGGGCCGGCCCCTAGAGAAAAGGGGGCCCCATAAAACGTGGTATATGCATTCGACTAGAGCAGAGGCTGCGACTCCGGGAGGCACTAAGCCTCTTAAATCTCGAACCACGTCCCTCTATCGATGCACCTTCCTCTTTCATCTGACTAGCAGGATTCTCCGGCGAGATCTTCCCCGAGATTCGACGCGTTTCCCTCGCTCTCATCGGCGCAGACCGCCTATTTTGAGAAAGTTGTGGCCTCCCGTGATTAGAGAGCCGCTCGGATTTGGGAGTGTCAGGGGTTAGGAGAGCCGATCACTTTATAGGATTTCCACGGGAGAATCGATGGCTAGACGCAGCGGACGCTAGCTAATAGCCTCTCTCAATGCGCGGGTTTGCTTGAATTTCTCGGCTGATTTAAAATCCTCCTGTGTCACGAAAATCCGAGTTATTCCCATTGTTTATCATGTCCATTTCCGTTTGTCGTGTGGCCGATGAATGACAAGTACGAAGGGTGGGCACATAGTGCCTGAATCATTTCCTGGTCGTCATGCAGTACGGTTAGTCGGGAACTCGTCAATCGTGCATTGAGTCTCGCCATTAACCGTACTTTTACGACTTGGAGACAGTGACTGGGAGACATACCGGGACGTAGATGCAAAGATAGCGAAAGACAGGGGAACGGGCATACGGAGATGTTTCCGTAGTGCGTTGTTTGTATGCGACGCGCAATGGCAGCTCGTATACGGTAACGACTGCCGCGTGTTTCCGGCCCTGCCAACCTCGACACCTTTTCCGTTCCACCGCGTGCCCCGTAATGCTTCATGCGAGCTGCAATGTACTTAATTAATTGAAGAAAAGGGCTGCTTGGAAGCTCTTTCAATTTCGCCGGTGCACATTCCGCGAAACACCTGTTGATTGCACGGTTCCTCGGCTAGCCAAGGAAATGAATTACGGCCGCACCCGGCCGCCGTCGCCGCCGCCGCCGTTGCCGCGATCCTCCGATAGCTTGAATTGTGATTTACGATCGGTATTGGTAATTTGAAGAGGAACGCTTTCCTAGTCAACTTGCCGGAATAATTGGAATGCCCCGTGAAACGGCCATTCGTAATCGTGGTCAGAAGAATTTCCCCTCCGCTATACCGAGAATGTTGTTATAATGATTCCTGGGGATGCCGCATCGCCAGTGCGGAAGGGAGATCGCGATTCCCCGCCAGCAGTTAAACGTCAATGAGAATGTTCAATTGTATAATGAACTTTATACCAGCAATTACTTCCGGAATAGCCTTTCCCACGTATATTCCACGATGCTACACGTGAACGCTAGAAAAGGAATAATGTTTTATAGTAAATCTCTAATGATCGGCCTCTTATTGGAATGTCTTTCCGTTCCATCGGAGAAGAGTTCTTTGCCCGTCGAGAATAAACTCGTTTTACGATAATTGTACTAAAATCGAGCTAACATAACTACTCCAAGCGCTCACAGTTGTATTTCAATGGAGAACTTTGGCCACGCAGAATGACTCCTTTGGGCTTTGATTGTCCAAGGTAGGTTAATGAGAACTTGAAAGAGAGAAGTCGGTGCGACGCAGCCTGCCGGCTAGACAATAGCTCCGAGTTGTAATGTTCCAGTGGAAAATGCAGGGAAACCTTTCGCGTACGCAGGCCGCCTAACGCGATCACGTTGCCAGCTCGGCGTTCCGGCAGCGGCGTTCTTCCCTCGCTACCCTCTCTATCGTTACACAATAAGTAGCGTCGAATTTCAAAGTAAAAAGCAGACTTATAACACTCGAAGTCGTCGGGTCGGCGTCCCTTTGGAAAAATTCAGCGAGCCGACAGAAATATCCGAGGGCAAAGAGGGGCCGAAAGATACAGGCGGCCTGGGCGGCGCGGATCCCCCGGCAAAGCGGCGGGGTTTCCGGTGCGGAGGAGAGCGCGCGGCACTGGCGGATGCACAGGCGGCCGAGAACCACTCAGAAACCTTTCGTATACACACGCTATCTAACGCTATCGAGTTCCCTCTCCTCATAGATGCCTCGGCTCTCTCGGCCTCTCCTTCTCTCCCGAGGTTGGCGGGGCTGCTCACCTCAGGCCGGCTCGGCTCGGCTCGTTGCCGATCTATCGCGCAGTGGAGAGTGCACCGCATTAGATTATACGCCGGGAAGTCGACTTCGAGGAGCTTCAGCCACCTGAGATAAGTCCCTTTCCCGGTGCGCTCCTCTCTCGCCGCCGCCGCCGCCGCCTTTCCTCCTCTCGTCTCTTCCTCTCCTTACTCTGCGCCGGCGAGCCGATCCTTTCAGCGCGCTGCCCTGCCGCTCTGCCGCTGTGACCGGACGAGCGCACCATTCCCATCCCACCGCGGCACCCCAACCTACTTCGCCAAGGGACCGCAGCCTTACCGAGTTTTTTCTCGGACGCGTGGGCGCCTCCGCTCCTCCCGACTTTGTCTCTCTCCGCCCGGCCAGTTTGCCCGTGTCCGCGTACCACGAGACAGAGGGAAAAAGGAACACGTGGTGCCGCGCTGCACCTCCTTTGGGGTGCAGGTCAGTTCTGTGTCAGCTGCGGCCTACGCTCGCCGGAGTAGCCTGATAAACTGCCGCTGGGATTCGTACGGTACGCGCGGTCCACGTGGTGGCTCACTTGTGATCCCGAGCGACTCTGGGCGAGCGCCACTTCAGCCTAGTGCGGTATGTACACTACTGATTAATAATTAGAGATTTAGTATTGTCGATAGTGCGACTTTTAACAAAACTCCGTCGTAGTTTTCTGTAGTTAATTCACTCCGCTCGGGGATGTATCGGGCTCGTTGGAAATTAGTCAGGCTATTGTGGAAGCCTATTCGGAATTGCTAATGTATAATGTACGAGGCTGAAGCGAGAGATGAACAGATATACCCTCAACTCCCGTATTGGGTAGAATTAAAGTCTCCGCCAGAGCGTAACTGCACGTTTTCCGTGTCTGACGTAATTCGTGTAGTAATCATCGCTATCATCGCTATTATTAAGCAATACAACATGTAATCAGGGGAATATCGCTGCGTAAGTCTTGACGCTCCGACAAATGCAAACGCATTAGGCAGTTGTACTCGGTTACGGGGTATTAGCGTTCCAGGACACGTTCGCCTAACGCGGATCTCAGGTTACACCAAACAGATCACTTTTTCCTTTCACTCTGCATCAGCACGTTTAAAATGCTTGCCACCAATTATCAACTTTTCACAGCGGCGATGCCGAGATCAAGTGCTGAAAGTCTGTCATTATCTCCCGAGGCAATAAGTAGCCGCAACAAAGAACTTTCCCTGTTAAAAGTTTACACGCGGCCATTATGGGCCGTCGCGACCATTACACTTTCTAATTTTAATTGAGTTCTCCGAACGTCCACTTTTACCGAGGGAGCATCTTGGCATTAATAGTGGCAGCTCATGAATATGATCTTGTTTCCGAGTGGCTGATGTACTAGCGTTGAATAGGAATCATCAGTGCACCTGTGCAAGGTATCTCCTCGCTCTTCCGCGCTTCCCTCAAATTGCCCTTAGACCGAACTGCTTAAGAGCACAATGGGGCCTGAACCAACTAGTAGTTTCACGGACACGACTCCTTGCCGGAGCTTGTCAGAGGGCAGGTATCTCAGGTAGGATCCTCGAGGGGCCAGGTATCTGGAAAATGGTCCTGAACACACACTCTGTAACCGAGCCACGGCAAGTTTCGGAGAGCAGGCTGATACAGGTGTGCAGGGCCGCAGAGAAAAGGGGAAGTAAATCCTATAATGCGGGAGGCAGCTCGTAAGGTGTGATCGAGTCGTCAAGCAGGTCGACTCGCCGGCGAATACAATACGCGGCCTCCGAGGTCGTAGAAATTGATAATTCCCCTCGGCCATTGTAAATTCCCCGCTTTCCACTTACGGGACAATTAGACTCGCGTATTCGCTGCATTTAATTGGCCAGAGGTCTCGGAGCACGCGGGCATTTATTGATATTGCATTGGACGAGGCCAAGTATGCCACGTCTCATTAGCACTAAGGGCTTTTCGTTCAATCAGTGAAACGTGTGGCCGATCGTAAAAGAGGTGTCGGCGCGGCCGCGTGTAAACAGGAATGCATGCAGAATTCGTCGCCGATATATCTCGGATGACCTTTGGTGGCCCCGAGCGTTCGCCAGTGACATAACAATCGGATGCCGACGCACACCGCCGTAGGTGGCGAAGCATCCGCGAAATATTGCCCGGCGAATTATTATTTATCGCCGGCAGGGGCCGTAAACAGCATTGGCTTCTCTAGCACCCATCTCGTGAGAGAGGCTCACGGCGCTCGCGGCGCACGTTGCCCATGCCGCCCACATGATGCGTGCACGCAACTATCTAATGGCTTTCAATAAGAAAATTAAACGAGGCCCGGCACCATCCAAGCATGCGGGAATTCCTCAAATTCTCCAATCATCGTTAATGCTAACGATCCTAATTAATAAATAGCTCGCGCCGATCAAATGTATCCCTCGGATTCTGGAATTCTATTCGCGGCGCCTTTTGAAATGCTGAGACTGTGCTTGGCATTATACGCCGGTAAGATTGTCATCGTTGACCCAAGGGATTTGGAAGGTGACTGGTAAAAACGTCGGGAGGCTCGTTGTCATTGGGGTTGTGATTTCTGTGTGCAAGGGGCGCGGTGAGGGCAGTGGGGACGATATTAGGGTGCAATCTCGTGCTCAGTCGTTTAAATGAAATCAATTACAGCCGACGACAGGCCTGCCGGCGTAATCCGTCGGCTGTTATGCAGTCGATGTCTCGTAATACTCGCCTCAGCGGGATGTGAGCCTCGGATGGGCGTCCAGGTATTGCGAAACGCCGTCGGCGTCCAATCAGGACCCGGCGGATCGTACCTTTAAGCCCTTGTCATTAGGCTGAATTAGTCTTCCGGGCTTTCGTGTGCTGCCGCTGGACCAGCGGCCATCGATAATCCAGCGCACTCTCGGGGAATGACAACGTCACCGGCTGGATATTATGATACGATTCTGAGCTAGAATATTGAGCAGCATTACCGAGAGCCGGCTCTTAAGCTCCCCTGGCAACGATAATGTTTTATCGAACCACAAATCATCCTACGCTTCCGCGCTACGCCTCGCGTCTCTTCCTATCCCAATAAACTAATCGCTGTCCCTTCGCAAGGCACCTTCGAGATTCAAAATCCAATTGTATTACTTCGAGTTTCACGAGGATCGCGCGATTAGCTGTGAATGGCAAAGTGGACGTATATAAGCGTCCCTCTAATCTCTCCAGGGGAATCATAATAGGAGACGCGGAATTCCTCGGACCATTAACTGGAGAGAAATGGACAGAGCGCAGCCGGCGGTGAACGGGGGCAAAAAGTTCTCATTACCTACTTACCATGCAGACAAATGAACATAAGTAACAAGTGGGATAACAAGTGAAATTTCAATTACAAGGAAACCCATCTGAATTAGTGTCGGTCTCGCAGTGCTACAATGGATTCCCCTTGTTTGCCCCCTCGTGTAGCCCGCTTTAGAAATATGCTATAGGACTGTGCGACTCGCTTGTCGGCGCTGTTGTCTTGATCACCGGCGCATTCCTCTTTGCCGGAAACATGAGTCGTGCCTTCTTTTTCTGCCCCTTTTTCCCGGACGAGTAATTGCAGCCATGGCCACGCATAATTATTGCCGACGAACTCGGCGATCCTTATCGGTAGTAGCGTCATAATTATCACTCTGCCGACAATACCGGTTATGCGTTACACGGCCACGGTTGTAGCCTTCATTACCCCCGACAAATTGTCCACATTTTTCCCCACGCGACATTGTCTCGAAAATTGCGCTCTTTTTTGGAGAAAGCCGGTCTCTTCTCGCTGTCTGACTAGCGCCGTCTTAATTCACTTGATATGCTGATTTGTCTTTGTAGTCTGAAGTAGCAGATTTTATTCACAGGAATTTGTGTATACTCTGTCATAACGAGATTATGCTAGACTTGTCAGTAGCATTGCGGTCTCTACTTTACCGAGTTGGGTTTGATACAGGGGTGGTAATGCAGAATCACCCTTATGGAGAGTAAAGGGTGGTGTTGTAAAATAAATACTATTTCGGCTTTGCAATTTTAAAAGCACATTTAACATTGGTCGTTCCATATGATAGTTTAAGTTTTAGCCGTCATCGTGCGATCGACAGGAAACTTCGTCAGCGGTGGTCCGAGCTAAGGGTGGTTTGCAGAACTACCCCACGAAAGAGGTCGCTAGCGTGCAGCCTGATGGATTCGCAAAACGCGAGCGCGAGTCGGTACGGCAGCCGCGGTCGGTAAAGGCCGCTTCTTTGAGAGCAGTAGATACAGTCGGAATTCTGGATTCCTTTAGCACTCGGGCAAATCAGAGTCCGCACGAATAGTTTTATTATTAACAAAAATCATTTCAATAAAAATCCTTGGAATTCAGTTTATGTCTGAAATGTATTAAGCGTAATTTTCGGATATCCTAGAACTTCTGATAAAATCGTTCATTTTCGAAAGACATAATTTGTTACTCATGACTTTGTTCTATCGTGGAAAATGTTCATCCATCGTAAGCAACATTGGCTGTGCCCGGTATTGTTAGACCGTCTTTGTTGCACGGGTTTTGCGAGACAATATCAAAGAGAACACGCCGCGAGCGAATCCGACAGATGGCAGTGAATGGTCGTGTTCAGACCGACCGGCGGCAATGGACTGGGAAAAGCTTGAGTCGCCGGCACAGTCTACTGGCGGAAAATCTCTGTGGCAGGGAAACTCTCCGGCGCGTGGGGGTACTCTCGTTGAAAAAGAGGCGTGGATTCGCTGGCGGGCAACGTGTTCGAGCGGCAAAAGAAGTGGGAAAAAGGCCAGGTTCCTCGCGCCTGCTCCCTGTTTTTTTCTCCCTCCCACCCCCTCCCTCCCTCTCGCTCTCACCCTCGTGTTCCCTCGCTTTCTCTCCCCACTCCGGCGCCCGCGCCCGCTCCCACCCTCTGCCCGTGCTACTAGGCGGGGTTTTTAAAAAAATGATTTGCGCCCCACGAGGGGGGAGGAGGAGCAATCGGCGCGCGGAATTCCGGAATTCTATGAAGTGCCGCGGGGGCGGCGGGACACGGCGGGGCACCGTCGAGGTGAGGGACTCGGGAACGAGTGTATTTAGGGAAGGGATGAAGGGGAATGCACATGTACGCGATGCCGGCTATGGTGGGAAAGGCGGCGAAGGGGTTCCGCACGGGGAAAGTGGCGAAGGGGAATTTGCCCGCGTTGGTCGGACCGATCGAGCTCTAGAACAGCCAGTTCAACGTGTACTAACCCTCTTCCGAGACGCCGTCCCCGTATCGCCTCGGACATGTGGCACTTTTACCCGCGTAGCTCCATTATGCGAGCTGTGTTTCTAATACCCGCTGGGAGAGATAAGTGTGGGTGATGTTTCAATTGTGTCGTGTTTCAACCACCTTGCCTTGGAGGCTTCGGAAAGTACCGCGCGATTTCGATTCCGTGGACACCCGTGGCTACCCAGGTTAAAGACACTCAAGCCGCCCAAGACCCATTTTATTGGTTCGTATGAATATATTAAGCGTTAACACTGGAATGCTGCAACGCACCATGCACATAGGCTAATGTTCGAGTGGATAGACGGATTAGCCGGTTAGACGAAGGTTCTAAACGGTTTACACCTCGAACTAATTCAGCAAATCCGTTTAACTGGCCAAATAGTTAATCATTACGACCAGATACAATTATGTTATAATTGCTTGACGATATACCGAGCAAAATAAAGGTGTTTCATCGTACATATAAACCCAGGCATGCATGAAATATGATGGATAGTGAAACTGGTCGCAAACTAAACCCATGAAAATCGCGCACCCGTACCTCTAGGTCGTTCTAAAAAATTGCGATTCCTCTCCTGTCGATAGGACTTTGCTCTAAAATTCAGCATACACAATTAAACAATATATCATTTCCGTCGGCGGAACAGAAGTATTTGCCTCGATTCCCGAAAGCTGGCGCCGAAAAACCGTTATCAGCTAAGCATCTTTAACTTGGAGGAAAGTTGGGAGCTCCGTCTCGGGAAGCCGCTAGAGGCAGAGCGTGGAGAGCGCGTGCTGACAGTGTTACTCGGTCTTTTTACCCCCCACCGTTGGGATGATGAGTGCCCCCACCAAAGAGCGAGTAGCCCCCACCGTAAATCGAAGGGGCGAAGGAGAGAGAAAAGGTCGCTTGGCGGTGAAATGAAGTAAAATGCAACATGCGCGGCGTCAGTGGGGGTGGAGGAGGAGGAGCGATAAAGACGGAGGGTTACCGGGTGCGAGTAGGTGCAAGAGGGGAAGTGGACGATTCACCCTTATAGTTACCACTCCCCTCCACCAACCAGTGGAGCTCGTTTTCTCCCACATAACGGTGCGAAGCGATGGGATCTTTGTTGCCCGCCACGCTTGAACGGCACGGCGCTTTAGTTTTTGGACGCTGGTGTCGCCAAGCGGCGATTCCGCGAAGTACGCGCGACCCCCGGATGGGGGGATGAGAGGCGCTTGGTGGGGCTAAAAGGCCAATAGTGGGGCTGGCGGGTAGGTGGAGGGGCGCGAGTGTCGGTGGAGGTGGCAAGGCAATGTATCGGGGATAAAGCGGAAAGTGGAGTTGGTAGGGACGAATCCAGAGAACGGAACGACTCGGCGAACGGGGGTATACTGCTTTCAGACGTGCAGAACTCCACAGTAGGCCGAAAAGGCCAGTCGCCTCTCTTTCTCCCGACCATTCCTCGCTCGTTCTCCACTTCTTTCGGTCAGTTATCTCACTCCTGCTCGCTTCTCGTGGAGAGGCAAAGGAAGAGAAGCCGATGGCGGGGCGGGAGCCGGCTTACTACGCGAGGAAACGCTACCACGACGTTCAGTCGTCAGCGATCAGACCGCCGGGCAGTTTGAACCTTCCTGGCCAGTCTCCTCATTTGCTCTTCTACTATCATCTCTTCCTGCCTGCCTGCAACGCAATTCCAAGTATCTGGGAAACCTGGAGATTGATAGTTCCGATACTCGATCGGAATTACTCTTAAACCGCGCTACTCCGGACCTTCTACGCTTCTGCCACCGAAGATCTGCCGCCACTCACATTTGAAGAAACACTGGCCAACATCTGCCGGACAAGTTAGTTTCGAGAATGGAACGCAAACACGAGCACCGAAACCCACTTGAGGAGAAATCCACTGTTGAGGAAGCTATGTAACGTAGCATCCTTCGCTCTTTGGAGTTCTTCGCTCGTATCTTGGGCGAAGGTCGCGTCACGGAGAGCAGAAATAACTTGAGATAAAGCTGACGGTGCTCCACTACCAGATGGTAGAGGAGAACGTTTGAGGCAGTGCATGTTTCCGAGAGAAATTTTCGGAGCCGGCCTGAGCAAAAGTCCTTGAAGCCACGAAGATGGGAGAGCGCATGGGGATTGGAACGATTTGGAGATTTCATCCTCATCTATTCCTCTTGTGAAACGGTCCTCGGGCCAAAAAGCAATTTGCCCGGCAGAAATGATTGACTGGTTTAATCTGAGACCGAGTTGCGACACGTGAAGGTCCAGCTAGTTCGCCAGAGCAATTCACCCATCTTGAAGACGTGTTCACTTCACAGTCTCATGGAGCCAAAGTGCTCAGAAAAGTGAACAACGATTCGAGTTAGCCCGATGAATTGCGCGACCCATTAGACACATAGAAACGTGGGTGTCGCTTAATACTTCATCTCCGCGAGATCTGTGCTACCATTTGATCGTTACATAACGAGCGGCCAACATCCAGACCGACTGCCACCGCCACAGTATTTCCACGAACTCAAGCGACGTTCCGCTCGTCGAGTGCGCGGAGTGCAACTCGGGATTTTGTGCTAAAAGTGGAAAGAGAAAAACTGCACGATACCGACCGCAATGAATGACACGTAGCCGTAACTCTCACGAGTCCAGAGAACGCTAGCGGCCTTTGCCGACGGTTGTTCGCTCCCAGAGCGCACGAGCCGAGCAACCAAGTGAGGTAAGAAGTAACTCGATTTCTCGAATAAACTTTACTTTCACACAGACATTTTACTCCTATAAGCATTACGATCCTTGCGCATTCCAATTGGTAATATCCCATGACTCCAATGTCTGAACCAAACCTCACATTTGATCCACCAATCTCCCGAATATTTACCGAGCCATCAGTTATCAACTAGAAGTATACTCAAGTCTATACTTTTGAGTTGATTACTGTAGAATGGCGAGTAATTCCTAAAGAAATAGTGTGGTTAGGGCAAGAGATATTCTTGAATTTACTCCTGCGGCTCAACGATAGTAGAAGCACATCGTACGCCGGATGGTATGGTCACTCATCCGCAGTAGTCGGAACTCTCTGAAGGACTTTGGTGTCACTCGGAACGGCGAGTCCACAAACAGTTCCAAGGGTAATCTTCGGAAGTGGAATAGATCCACCTGTTAAGCAAACAGGTTGACCGCAAATCTCCTTCCCAAGTATACCTTAACGAGAAGCAGAGAGAGAAAGAGAGGGAGCGGGAGAGATATACTCCACCTGTAGAGCATCGAAAACGTCGTGTTTCGGGTATCCCGCGGTTAAATCGGGGCGAGAGTGAGTATTCGAAAAAATCTGCCGTACATCTGGAAAAGAGTAGCACGTGCTGGGCCCGCAGGTAGCCGACCCTCGGGGTCGTATTGTGGCGTGAGAGTAGAGAGGCTAAAGAGAGCGAACCGCACTTTTCGGTAGCTTTTAATCCCCGAATTCAGAAGAATCGGGAAGTCAAGTGCCCCATTGAGGCTTCCTGCACAAAGAGAGGAAATCTCGTGTCTTCCACAAAAGACACGCGTCCCCGTCGATTTAGGAAGCAATAGCGAAAGAAAAACGAGTGTGCTCTCGAGATATGGATTTCCGGAACGGTACTTTGTGGGCTGAAATAAGATTCCGATTCATACAAAAAACCTTATTCTAGCAAAAAATGGCAATGAATACGTTTGTATAGCTTCAACTAGCTGCTTCTCATCTAGCCGTCGGATGATGGACTCCCTAGTCACTTAGGCCTATCATTCACTCACCCTTAACGTTTTCCATTACGTGCAAGCATTGAACCTCAACTTTCAAACTAGGCGGTTTTAAGTAGAAAGTAAAATACTCGCAACTGGATATGAATGCGGCGTGTATAGAAATTTGGTCATTTGTAAAATTCTCGATAGTTGGAGGACTGATGAGGCAGGCTGCCCACCCCGTGAATTAGATCGATGTACTCTTGGCCGATGTCTGTTGCGAGTGAAAATGTGTCCCGGTAGAAAGAAAGGCTGAGTCGGGAAGACAATCGGCGGAAGAGAGGGCCTTTAGTCTGGTTGGAGCAGTCGGCGTGCTCTCACCTGGAGGCTGCGGTTCAGCATACACCCCGGAGTCTCTACCTCCTCGGGGCCTTATAGGGGCCATTATCCGATCGTGGAATTTGAGATCTGGCCCTTTCAGCCCCGCGTCAAATTATCCCTGGGCACAATGCGCACGTTGATTGATATCTTCAGTCGTTGCTGCTGCATCGTGGCCCGGGCTGCGTTTGTTCATCTCCTTTTTCTTCCCATCTCCCTCCGTCCCGTCCCTTTTGCTCTCACGCCGGTCTGTCCTCTCGCTCTGGCTTTCATCCTTTTTGGACTACATATCCCTTTCCTCGTTGCCTTTTACTTCTCCCTTTTTTCCCTCCTTAGGGCCGCCGGTGCAGCGGCCTCGCACAAAGCCCGCGCCGAATATTTCTAGCCCTGGACCCACGCATCCCTTCTACTTGATTTATTTTCAACCTCCTCCGCCTCCTCTCTCTCGCTCTCTCCCTCGCACACTCGCTCACACACACTCTTCTCCCTCTGGACTCGACCGAGCGCAAAGGAACTCACCTCTACCGCCCAGAAAAAATCCTCTTACGAAACACCGGACTCCTACTCCGAGGCGGTTCTACCCGATAGCTAGATTTTCGTCGGTGCGCTCGACTGGTTTCTGAAGATTTCGCTTCCTCGATCGCGACTACATTCGCCGGCGAGCGGCCAAGTATCCCTTCAATTGGCCGGTACTTCTAAGCTATAATTTCGCCGAGCTCTACCCCACTGTGAATTAGCACGTGATCCGGTAACCCACACTTTTTTCAGCCCTCGATTCCCCCCGAGATATCACGAAAGGTGTGAATCACGGGATTCCCTAAACGCGTCCGGTTTCTCCAAGTCTTTTTCTTTTTGGAAACTATTAAGGGGGACCAACGGAAGGAGATTCATCGCGAGAGAGCAGGCGGACTTCGAATTTCGTGACACAGCAGTCCGCCCCGAGCTATCTAATTATACCGCTCGCATAATTTGATAGTGGCCACGTAGATCCTCGCAACGAAAGAGAGAGACTTTTCTAGAATGTTAAGTTGTGCTTCGTGAGTTAGGGATCAGCGATGGAAGAAACGAGATATCACCGGATCACCTGCAGCTGTCGGAGAAATGTCACGTAGGCCATGGCATGTCGGCTCGCCGGCGAAAGCGACACTTTAATCGCCGGCAATTACGCACCACCAAATTAGGTAATTACTTAGGGACGCGCGCGGTGAAGAAGAGGCGCTCGCGCCATTACTTAGCTCTTTTTAACCGGGGTTAGTGTAATTAGCGCAAGAGTATAAAGCACGTTCGTGAGCGTGGAGGACGTGTCTCTAGCCTCCTTTAGAAACTGGCCAAGTTCTCGAGTCGCCGCGTCGTTTCCATTAGAGCTCGGTAAGCGAGAAGCTTTTTCCAAATGGACCAACGCTTTCCTTGGAGTCCTCCTGCGGTATTCTCTTGCGCAGTGTCATCGGTGCTCCAAGTGCGAGAGGCTTTCAATCGACAGGGACAGCGTCTCTAAAGCCACTCGAGAGGCGAAGCGAAGCTCCAGCCGCATCTCAATTAGTCTGCCCGAGATAACGGGTGTTCACCTAACGTGTAGATCCAGTGGCAAGCTGCGATTACTTGCAGTTCCTCCGTTGGCTGTTACCGGGTCCTGTTTATCAGTGTTGCCCCGAACACATCCGCTTATCGCGAGAGCCCGCGCTGCACACAAGTCGCGTACTCCTAAACGAAAGCAGCGAGGCGAACTTGAGTAGGCCGGTGCCGCTTTGCAATCAAAGTTGCGTCCCCTTTGAAGATCGGCCAAGGGAGAGAGGGAGAGAGCCGTTGGACGAGTGGGCCGACAGTGGCTATGTCGCAACTAGGTGTGAAGTCTTCTTCCCCGAGCCACTTTGCTCGACTTCACCGCTCAAACAGTGATTACCAGTCGGCGAGGAAATTTTCCGAGTCGTGCGGCTTCTTCTTCTTCTTCTAGTGCATACCGCTCTCTCGCCCTATGCCAGTAAGTGGCATGTCTATTTCCCGAAGCGGCGGCTCCGCCGTTTTGGCGTAACTCCACGCATCTCCACCGTCGTGATGCTGGGGGTTGCGAGAAGAGTCTCGAGACGCGCACGGCAGGAAGTGAGTTTTCCAGGCCGGCGGCGGCGTCGCGCAGCCTCCAAGCCCCAACTGGATTTCACTCGTTCCTTCACTGGCTGCCGCTGTAACGAGGTTACGCCTTAAGTATTTGCTCGTCGATTTCGCGACGGCGTCGGGCTCCCTTGTGCCTCCCGGACTTTCTTCGCCTCCACCTTCTTCCACTGCTCTCTCTCGATCTCTCGGCCCATCCTCCCAAGTCTCTCGAAGCAGCTTCAAGAGCTTCGGAAAAATCTTGCAGCTCGGAAAAGTTCTACGTGACTTTTCCCTCGTGAGTCTGGCCATCTTATCCTGCGTTACTCTTTTCAACTGTACTTCGAGGTCCACTCTCTCTCTCTTCCCCTTTTTTCCATCGCCCTCTCGATACTCCGTCAGGAGGAAAAACGCTTGAAGGCGAGAGGAAATAATCGTAGGGTGAAATGGTTGTTCCGTTTGGACTGGGAGTCCCCGGGATAAAAGAGAGAAGTGGCTTGACGTGGCGTGACGGTGCGTTCGACGGTGGATGAGAGCAACGGCGCTGCAGTTTATTGGATAATTTAGAGGCGATCTAGAGAACGATTTCGGGGGGCTAGCTAATGGGATGGATGGTTATTGCGTGGGTAGGACGATTGAAAAGTGATTTTCAATTTGCGAAGTGGCCGGAGAGGTACACGGTAATCGTAAATTCTGTACTGCGCGGCCTATCGTAGTGGCTCGCTCTCGATGCATTTACATTTCATGCGAAACGTAGAACTAAACAACGGTTATCTACATCGTTAAAACGTGTATTCATTGATAATAAGTAATATATTAGGCTAGAGTGTCGAAAGTTGTTTTAACAGAGCACAACCGACTTCGCACGGTCGCTTTTCCTGCGATACCTGATTCAAAAGGGGTAGGATATTTTACAGGTGTGGCGTGTATATGTTGCGTCTATTTTCCCATTCTACCCCTCGGCGACCCCTTCGGTACCCAGGCCCAAACTTTGCCGGGGTATCCCAACTTCGGTTCAGGTCATGCGTGGCGTATAAATATTGTATATAAATAAGGTACGCTGAAATGCGCTTATTTATGGGGATTTTATGAAAATTTGATGGGTCGTCGCTCGACAATGGAGGTGTCGGGCTTAGGTAAAACCGTTAAATACCCGTCGACGGCATTCCTCAGTGAGTCGAAAGCAGGAAAGAAGCATTCAAATTCGCGCTGCTGCAAAATGCATACTACATATTTCTTTACAACAAAAGTAATCTCTCGCTTAGTACGTGCAAGTGAACGATCGCCCGAAGACTCGGTCGGCCAAGTACACTAGAAGTAAGTGTTTCAAGAAAAATGTCGGGATCTCGGAAGATCGGCGGGAAGATGGAAAACGGGCGTCTTATGTTAATCAGTGAATTAATAATCGAGGGGAAAGCAGCCGCGGCAATTTTCTCACGAGGAGGCGCAGGGAGGGCGCTGGGGGAATATTAATAAGTTGCCAACCCAACATCCTTCGGCGGAAGGATGAGCAAATTTCCGCGCTCAAGGGTTAAGGGTGACAGTGGGCCATCTGTGTGCCCTAAAATCTCAGGGTTTAGGTAGAGAGCGTCTCTGGCTCTCCCCCTCTCGTCGCTACCTTCCTTCGCAGCCGCGCGCAGTCCCATTAGCATGCTCGCACCATTATAACATAATAGCCGGCCGACTCAGCCTTCCTCATATTTATTCTAAGGGACCGCGGGAAATGGGTTCGGCTGACTGCAATTTAATGTCAGGAATATTCCCGACCTCTTCGACAGATATTCAGATATTCAAATGCGCGGCGCAAACATTGGGAGAAGGCCGAATCCGGCATATAAGTCCTCGCATGGCTTTCTTGTTTCTATTGGGACGAAAGTAACAAGATTGCGCAGGGAGTAGTGGTAGTGACGGCGCGAGAGGAGGAGAAGAGCGTTAGGAAAAGAGTAGGGTGGCTTAAAGAGTCATGGGAGGCCCCGGAGATGAAATTAGCCAGGTCGTTGCACTCTACCGGAGGAATTACATCGAATAATTTGTGGCCAGTGCCCTTCCTCCCGGCCCTCCTTCTTGGCATCATTCTTTTCGTCTTGATGCGATTATAATGAACGCTCGGGTTACCGTGCAGGCTCGATAGCCTAACTCTGAAGACAGGGGTGGGGATTAAGAACAAAAAGCACGGAGCAGCAATAATATGAGAAGGCGGGCCCCGGCCTCGGAATATGTAATGCGTTAAGAGGGAAGTTGAAGGATCCCGTGGACCGAGCATGAAATTGGCTTTTCGGATGGAATCAATTCACAAGAAAAAATCGTTTTTGAGATTCCACGGGAAGAAGCTCACCGTCCCAGTATGCTTATAAGCTACTGTTCAATATTTCACATCACTGACTCTTACTTAATCACTAGAACTTCTCACACACAAACTTTACAATTGTTCCAAGTTCTTTTTATTACTATATCGTTTGCTAATATTGTGATTTTGTCTGGTTGCAGGTATCAAACTCGATTGGAAGTGTGCGCGTTTCCTAGTGGCGATGTGGTAAGAATTCCCCTAGGAAAATAATTAAGCATTCCTCAATAACACCTAACTTTATTCGATGCACCCAGGAAATTCCTGTCTCTTGTTTTATGCAATCTACGATCGAGTTGAAGGGCTTTTACGAAACTGATTTTGGTATCGGAAGAACTTAAAAAACCAGGCAGTTTGAAAGGCAGAATCCAAGTAGCCTCGTAAAAGTAACTCAGACCTCGTACAAATGATCGCCTCCGCAAAATCATCAACGCGTGCTTTTCTCAAAATTCATGAGCGCTTTAGCCGTTTGCTCGCTTCTCTTTCACTTCCTGATATTCGTAACTATATCGGGATAGGAGTGGGACTCTGGCTAAATTGCGTCACCAGGGCTGGATGGCGGAGTAGAAGGCAAGGAGTTGAGGAGGAATCCAGCGAGAAGAGATGGTGCCGGTCTGCCCTCGGTGGGCAGATAGGGTATAATCATGCCGGAGCTCGCTCGCTCTCTCTCGAAAGGGGCACGCGAGAAGATGGTCCAACATCTGCCGCTGCAGGGAATCTCTGCCCACATGCTTTCATCGGCGCGTACGTGCACCAGACATAGCCAGACCTCGCTCTCTTCTCCCTTCTTTCTCCCTCTCTCTTTCTCGTGCCCTCGACCCTCCCGTACGCAGAGGTGCACGCGCAAAAAGTGACGTAGGTACACGCCGGGACGTCATGTAAATTCATTCGGAGAACACATGGCAGGGCGGCGGCGCTCCTAGCGAGCGCAAAAGCCCATTTTCAGACGGAATTCGCGGGGAACCGAGTCGCCGTAGAAAAACGCCCTGCAGACGCGACAGAGAGAGAAAGAGTGGTGGAGGGAGTTTGAACCGAAAGAGGTTGAAGCAGCATGCCTCGAATTTCAAAGTTGCCAACACCCGTCGCGGTCACTTTGCTCGCGCTGGGGCCAAGTCGCGGGCATACAGTGCCGCCACTGCCGCCACTGCCGCCGCCATGAATACGTACGTTCCCGTGTTCGACTTCGCCACCCGCTGTTTTAATGCACGGCATTACGCTTTGTGATTCTTAAGCAGGCGCCGCGCGCGCGCGCGAGACGATCATCACGTCTCTATTATTACGGGCGCCGCTTGCGCAAGAAAGCGAGAGGGCCGAAGCTCGAATCGACGCCGGTGAAAGTGGCTCCTCTCTCTAGATTCGAGAATTGCTTTATGCGCCTTCGTCCAGGTACCGCTATCCGGCCGCGTGGAGAGTATCATTCCGTAAGTCACGGTCAAGTGAGCTGGAAAAAGAAGGAACCGGGCGCTCGCGCGCCTGTAACTTTTTGATGGAAAGTTTTGCTTCTTCTCTTGCGTTCCCGCCGTCACTTGTCCTATCTCTCTGGCTGCTGCGGCGCGGAGAGTCGAGAGACGTCGGTTTCGATCGCGCGATACCGCGCCGCCGACGCCGCCGCCGCGTCTTCGCACTGTCGGCTCGCAAGAGTTGGATTAAGCAAAGTTGCAGACAGCCGGCGATTCGTTTTCATATTGTGACTCCGGTGTTGCTGCTTTCCAGCGACGGAGGGAGAGAGGGGAAGAGTGCGCACCGTGTGCCTCGCAGGCCTTCGTGGCAGTGTGAGGTTATTAATATTCATTGACTCCCCTCGGCAGGCTTGCTTTACTCGTTGGTTCGCTCGCTCGCTCGCTCGAGTTACCATCGTTATTTCGGACAGTGACGGAACGGTAACCGAACGATTACATCGCCAGAAGTAACGCTTCCAATATGGTACATTTGTATCCAACGAGCTTCATTTCCTGCTCGGCTGAATGCAAATAAATGGCAATATCGGCGCTCGCGCGGCCGGGTTTCGATCTTGTCGGGGGATGCTCGTTGAGATATTAATGATGCTAGCGCGCTCGCGTCGCCTCTGAAAAAGGCTGGATAGGATGGAATAAAAACAGACAGACGCCCAGAGGAGGGAGGTAGAGAGATGTGGAGGCCGCGCGCGCGGAATTGCAGAACTGCCTCTAATTAAAGCCATCAAGCTAGTTGAACAATTCTCATTAATTATGGACGTCGCTTCGCCGCTCACACCAGCAGCCATTTCCCCTGTTAGAGCCGGCCGGTGCGTTCAACTTCACTCGCGTGTGTGATGTCAATTTAGAAGCTGAAAAATTCCAGTCTCATCCTTTTCCCTGATACCAGCCGCATTAACTAAATCTACCCTCACTCCCCCTGTCTCGTTCTGTCCCCTCTCTTTTGCACCACACGAACTAGGTCTGAGAGCGTTGATTGGAAATTCCCCGTGCGCGAGTTATTAGTTTCGTTTGGCTGGCTAACCGCGCCGCTATTACTACTCCTATGGCGCATAAGTTCTTTTCATTACGGTCGTACTAATTAATTACGAGGTGCCTTGGCAGTTTTCGCTTTGGCATATGGGTGCCTAGCACGATACACCAGGGAGAACTTGGAGTAACAGTTGCGCGCCGGTAAATATAACTTGTTTCAACTGCGGGCATCAGGTTGGTTGCTCGTTGCGCTCGGGAAGCCGGAGAAAAAAGCGGCCGATTCTTTTCTCGCGGTGCGCCTGGATTTTCAAGGATTTGCATGGAGAAGATCGAAAGCGCAAGGGAGCAAGGGGAAGAGCTCGAAACACGGCGCAATAAAGATAACGATTTACGCTCAGCTTTATCCCCGTGGAGCTCAGGGCCAATGACTCGATGGACCGGGTTCGTGTCCCGATGCAATGATTTACTCCGTTCGAACTGCTACCTCGCACCCCGTATTTCCTCTAACCGTGCTTGAGCTCGTTAAAGTAAAGAAAAATGTCGGGGAATAGTTTCGTGTAGTCGGAACCTGCTTCATCTCGCAGTGTTGTACTTAGGAGGATTTAATGTTGCCAAAGAACTGCTCATCCGCACACGTTAAGTGATAAATGGTTCCACTTTTTTGGAATATGAGATGAATCGTTGCGAAAATTTGGACTCGCCGGGCAAGTCGGATGTTTTTATCGCGTGCCGTGCGAGTTGAATGGTTCGTTATCTTGAGGAGCGTGCGATTGGCGTATTTTAATGAAACAATGAGGCTAATAATGAGAATGGCCATCGCGTAGGGGTCCCCGTCCTGTTAAGGAGAATTTAGTGCCGCGACACTCCTTTACGGCCGAGGCGGCAGATATTTCTCCTTGAAATTTAACGAACCTTCGGGCAATGGGACACCATTAAAAAATTCCTGAGCTTCATGTGGCATGCCGGTGCGCGCAACCCCCCCGATAAATGGTCGAAAACCAAGCGAGAAACCAAGTGTACCGGACACGAGGCAGGAATGATAATATCCCCGAGTCTTCTACCGCGCCACGTACCGCGCGGTATCATCGAGAAAAAAGAACTGCTTTACTACACTTATGCGCAACGGGTTATCGAGATTCTCAGGATAAGATTATGGTGCGCGTTTTATATTATTCTTGAGTCGCTCGGCAATTTCTGGAGAAATCCCTTGCCGCGTATAATTGGCTGATTCTTTTCCCAGCGAGTTTAGCCGGCCATCTGTTACGTCGACATTTCCCAAAAGTTCCGCCCACTTGTTCACCGCGTTACTCCGATTTCCATCACTCATGCTTCGTACGTCCGCGCTACACACGTTGGTCGTCTGTGCATTTATGTATGAGCGAAGGCATACCGAGCGTATCATCCCATTGCCCAATTAAGGTATCGTGGTCGTTAGCGAAGAAAATAATTAGAACGGGCGGGAATGCCATTCCGAGGAGAGCGACGCGGTCTTCGTTACTGCTCGCCCTCCCCTTTCAATTGCTCGCACGCTATATTACGCCAGCAGTCTCTACGTCGGAAAAAAGAGCATGCGTGTCTGTAGCGTAATCGGAAAGTTGCCCTGAATTAATATGTCCCCATTGCTACATTTGCATCAGGAATGCGTGTATATGAAGTGGAGGCGGCTCGCGGTCGCAACTTCGAAGGCAGGTGGGCGGTAATTAAAAACGGAATCTTCGAATGGCTCTCCACTCGCTTGGACCACCCAGTACATACCAATTTAGACACGTGTAACATCACCACGTGGCTCTCTCTGCCTACTTCACCTTTATCAATTCTTATATTGCTCTTCCTTTCTCAAAAGTTTCGCGATAATTCTTCACTTGCCGTTAACCAGATTTTTGTTGGAATTAAATTCTTTTGTATCACAATAGCGCGCCGATCGATTAATGGCACGCTTCGTGGTACAATTAATTTCTATTATCAATCGTGTCAAAGATCGACGAGCCGAGAGTAATCCCAATTAATCCTCCCGCTAAATTGACCGGGTTATCTATTGGAAAGGAGAGTTTTAATTAATCGCCTATCAAGCCATTGAGCGTTCTTAGGATCGATTCGATAAGTACGAACACGTTTCAATAGGGCTCTGTAATGGAGAACTCTTCGTGTGCGACAGGGTCGTTGTCGTGCACCTTGCAACTACTCTGTGCAAGCGCAATTTGAAAGTCATCCGCTCTCTCGCTGAGAAGTTCACTCGATTATAAGCTTGCCCAATAACCGATTTATAGTATAATAAAAAGGTCTCTGACGAAGCCACGAATTACGAGACATTAACTTCCATTTTCATTAGAGATTCTATTTAGAACAGGAAACCAGTTGCTCTGGATTTAGTATCAACAGGAATGAGGGCCAGCGTTTTGCGATAGCGCAACTACCACGACCGGATATGATGCTAGTCCACTTACCCCGCCTCTTTTTTTCCACCGAGAAATATTGCTTGCATTGATAACGTACTCGTGCCGTTCACATTTGTGGTGCCGGTGGGGGAAAAATTTTGATAAATTATATCGGCCAATACACAATACTGGCGGACTCGGGCGCACTGGGACCCTCGCGCGCGGAATTTTCGGCAAATTTGTTCGATAACTCGTGAAACAAACTACACTTTCCGGGAAATTGCACTGGACAGGTACACCGGATATTGCAGAGGGCTATATATCGGGGTGGTGTTGGGAGGGAGCGAGTCGCGCCGGGAAAATATGGAGTTGGGTGATTTTTGGAGGCTGTAAAATAACTGGCGAGCTCTCCCTAGCTCTCTCTCGATCTCCTCCTCTCGGTGTCTCTATCTGGCTCGGCATGGCAGAGGTGAGGCATGATCAGATGGCCATAGGGCCGATTTGCATTCGACCTTTGCCTCCAGGTGTTCCGGAATTTGCATACGAAAGGCGCACACAGATTTGTCCCCTTCTACGGTGATACCCCTACCACCCTGCGCGGAGCCCTCTTCCTTGCTCCTCTTTCAACCCCTAGCGCACGCATTTATGGGTTACCGGCGCAGCGTGTCGCATCGTTAACTTACCGTTAAATTTTACTCAACCTTTCTCTCTCACACTCTATCACTGTCTACCCCCTCCCCTTTCTCTCTCGTTATATGGACTTAATCGAGAACGGGCAGCAAATGGAAATTAATTATAGAGTACCGTTTGCAGTTCCATGCGTCAACATCCGCGTTTGGAAATTCTTTTTCACTCGTTTATCAGCGCGCTGATTAAAAGTGTAGCCCCCGATGGTCGAGCGACCCCTCCGGCCGACCGATCCAATTTTCGTGCGAGAGCGCAAAGCTCAATCGGGAGTATTTGGACGCGTTGATTAACAGATTTAGAAATGGGGAAAGCGCAGTTGGTTAATGTCGGGCATACTATTATAAATTCAATCACGCGTGCGACTGCTCCGTGAGCGAGGAGCGCTGAAAAAGGCGGCGTGCAATTACTTTTGACTGGCGATCGGTATCGGCGGCGCGCTCGCGCCCGGAGAACATATAAATATTGCTCGGGAAAATGAGAGTTTGACGCGCGGCACGGGGAATCGGAACAGCGAGCGAGAGCCGCTCTCTCGCGGGCGCGCATGTCGAAACCGTGGCACACGCTGATTTATTCATTGCGAAATGCTAGCGAGCGACGTATTTATCAGAGGAGATTGTATAGCGGGCGTGCGCGTCGGCCGATCATTAATGACACGCGAGTCAATCGATCGGCGAAACACACGGGAAAGGCGAGCACCGCTAATGGAAAGGTTTACGGTATCATCGCTGTAGTTCGTCCACTTGAAAACTTCTCGACAGCCCCGCGCGCTTCCGATCATATTCCGTGGCTGTTGTGGGGCCTCGCGCTCTCCTAATCATTTAATCTGCCGGCCGCGGTGTTATTGGACCGCGACTGCGCGCCGCATTGGCAGGAGCCACGAGTCTTGCACGTTTCCCGATGATGAAGGAGAGGGCCCCCCTCGCGGCCATCTTGCTTGACGTCAGTTTGCGTCCAGCACGCAACCGCGAAACGGCAACTTCCTTGTTGCGATAGCACCTTACTTTTTATTGCCCCCAGCTCTGCCCCGGCAACCCCCCACTAACCCACCCGCTCATTTACGGCCGCCAGTTCGCTTTCGCACTCTCGCTATCTCGCCCTCTATCCGTTCTGCAAGCCCGGACCACCCACTCTCTTTCTCGCTTTTTCCCTTTTTTCCCTTTTTCGACCTTTCGTCGAGCGTGATTCGTGGGGCCCATGCGATTTTTGAAATGTTCCTCGCTCATTCCGGCTCCTCTACGCCACTGCCAACAGCTTCACGTGTCGGAACCTGGGAAACCAAGCGAGACACCCCTCCATTCCACCTCCAAAATGGCGGAATTTAATGGGGTGCGAGGGGGAGGGAGCGAAAGAGAGAGAGCGTGTGTGTATCGGGCCAATCGGAATTCGTCGCGAACCTTCCGACCGGCACTCTACGATTCTTATCCTTTTTCTGACACAATATACTCAGAAAAGCCCTGAGAAAAGTCGAGCCTCCGTTGCCCGAAGAATCTTGATGCGGCCCACAAGGACTAGAGTCATCGCCGTGGTTCACCGGTGAAATTTTCCCAGAACGGTCCCGGCGAGCATCGTGGATGTTCTGATTTGTAACGTCTTCCAGGAACACTGACATTATTAGTGCGCGCGGTGTCCGTTGTTCCCCCTTATCATAGGCTAATCGCACGCTAATTAAGGTGAAACGTGTGTTCGTTTAAATGGGGACTCACAGGACGAGGAAGAGCGACGAGCGCGGCTACGTCGTGAAGAGTGGTTACTCAACATCCACCACACATGATCATGACGCGATCCCGGCATATGTCTCTGCCCCCCTCCCCCCTTATCATTCATTACGGTGCAATTCCCGAGGAAAGAAATGCCGACATTCACGAAACCGAGAATTCCCCTGTGCAATCATGCGACGGAGAGCCGGGTTCCCGGCGATGCAATTCCCATCTGTAACTAGCAATCGCGCTAGTTCAATTCTCATGCGAGAGCGAGAGATAGCGAGGGATGGGCTCTGAGGCAGGTCGCCATGTTCGAGGGGCACATGCACACAGACAGGCGTGCGCGCGACGTGCCTGTCCCGGTCTCATCCCGCATTAACGTCAGTCGAAGGGACTGCTCTCGGGGTGAAACGGTTATCCGTTGATCGGAAATTATCAAGCTGCTAGTAGCATCGCCGCTAACGACACACGCCTTTACGATGTCACGCGACATCGCGCTACCCGAGCCGAGTAATTTGAATCCACGGAAACCTGTAATTGCGCCAGAAGGAAGCAGCCGGCTACTGCCGTCCCGTGTGGACGCTGAGGGCATCCTCGATCGTCCTACTCTTTCGCCCGGGGAGTAGAGATTCCTGTAATGACTTGGCATTTCCTCGACAGGACTTGCTGTTCACGATCTCGCTTCTAACTCTGTTTGGCAGACATGTATCCTGGACAAAAATTCTTTTATCGCTTTTAACACTCTTTCACCTTCTGGCCGTAATGTTATGGACATCTAGGAACGGCTGTTGGAAGAAACGCGCGTGTAAATCCTCCGTCGTCCCGTGGCGTGTATCAACACTCATCGGGAAATTAACGATTTGTAGTCAGCGCGGGAGCCTTATGATTACCGCAGCCCCGTGTCCCACTGAGGAGATTACCGAGGACGACTGTTACCCGGGTGCTTTACTGCCTACTGCGCGAGCGTTCTCACTATAATATGCTAATAGGGGGATGCTAGCCACCCCGTGTTACGGCGGATCAGCGTATCGTGTTTACGAGGTGAGGCGACCCACGGCTGCACACTCCCCTTCGGGCTCGCGAAAGCGTTACGGGGATCACGTCAAAAGTCATCAGAGGAACGGTTCGTTACATCCGCGTAATTGCCGGCGGCGCGTTATTTCGGCCTAGAACAATAGCCGCGCGCTCCCGACTCCCTCGATCTCGTCGGAGATATGCGTGGAGGAAAAAAATCCACGGAGAAAGAATAACCGGCGGAAAAATAGAGGGAGAGAGCGGGCGGCACACGTCAAACAGTGTCGCGTCCAGTTAGCCCGGGCTTTGACCAGTCGGAGGGCGCGGCGCACTCGTCGGGGGGGCCACCGATAATTAAATCCAGGAAGCAAACACTTTCGGTCATCGAGTGGCGGATACGGCCCGCTTCAAAACAGCCGGAAACAAAGGGTACTCGCGGTGGAAAATTTTGATTCGGATACTGGCCACCGGTCACGAGGTAACGCGCGGTGCAGGGAGGAAAAAAGGTGAGGGCGAAGTGAGTGTGGGGGGGGGGGGGGGGGCGAAAAATCAAAAGCGCGCCTCTTGTTTGCACGCATCGGAGCTAAACGGGATCGCTAGCTGCCACACGCGATTGTCAGGAACGGACGATTGACCAAAGGGGGTGGGTTGGGGGGTTGGTTACGGGCGTGGTGCGCGCACGATAAAAATGGCGCCACGCTTCGGCGAGGGTGGCCCTTTTTATTCCAGTATAAATGCCGCGTGTGTGATGCACCCTCAACAGACCGCCCCGGCTCACCCTCTCGAAAAACACCCTTCACCCTCCTCAATGGCGTAGCCTAACAGGGCCTATCCTTCGGAAATTTCGAGGCTGACGCTTTTCACCATTAAAGCTTGTACTTTTCTATTATTTTAATCAATCTGCGTGTTTGGTAACTTACCTTCTTGAAAACTAATGCCAGTCATAGTTAGATTGGTTACGTCCTCGCAGTAGGTACAGTCTATCTGTGTTCAGGCTAGATTGTTTAGCTTATTCTTTGTAGGAGCCAGAAGAGAAAAGTTGGTTTAGCTTTCCGAAGCAAAAGCTTGATGACGCCATTGCTCATACGAGCCCTTGTACGTGCAGTTCTGGCAAGCTTTCGTCGAACGAGAGCGAGCCACCCCTGATTGGGGGGCACGAGGCCCTGCTTAACCCTCGAGCAGCTTATTATGCCGAAGTTGTATGGGCGGCTGGATAGATGGATGGTACGAGAATGGTTTCGGAATTAGCAAAGCCACGTCGACGACAGATCGAAGGATTTTCCAAGGTTTCAATGCTTTCTCGCCATCAGGGGAAAGTCTTGCTTTGGCATCTCTTGTTATTTCAGGAAAGTGATTCTCGCACTCTCGTGCATCGCGTTCAGCCGGTAGTGAGAGTTGGCGCTATTGGAAGGGTTGCCCGCTACTTATAACCTTCGTGACCACTTCCGCGCTATAATTGACATTTTGACGAACCGGCCGGCACACTAGTTTTCTCAAGAAACGAAGCGACGGCCCGATGAAATGTTTAGATAAAATTAGACACGCCGGAAGTTGGAGCCTACGGAAAGTATAATTTGACGCGGGCTGCACGTTTCCTCCGGTTGGATATTAGTGTCTGGCTAGCGGAATGGTGGGGCGGAGGCTCGGAATGAGTTTACTCTTTCGAAGGCTGATACGGCCAGAATGGGCGTGGGTGACGGAGCGCTAATTGAATGGCGTTTGCCGATGGGTTATTGACGTTGGCGTAAATTACACGGCCCGCTGCTGTTATGCGCGCCCTAATATTTTATTTAGTTCCTATTTGCCTGATCCGTTGCGCTTATTATGCGCGCGGTCGATAGAGGCTAGAACAAAGGGAGAGAGGGCTTCTGCTCATTAATATTAGCCGGTGGTAAGGTGATCTTACGCTTGGAATGCTCGAGCGTGTTGGGGACTCGGCGCTTCGTGAGAAAGGGTCGAGCGGAAGTGTAATCAATAATTAAATAAACGGCGAAAGTCATCCCGAAGCCCGACGCTTTGATCGCGTCACTGCTCTAATAGATGAACTCCCTGGGGCTCCCATGTTTTCTCACATGTCTCGGGGCGGCAAGTTCTTTTATCTTTTTCTCTCCCCCCTCGCGGAAGCCTGTGCGTTTCTCGGGATCCCTTTTGGTGAACCGATACAAGTATATGCGTGCCGGTCAAGCCACAGAAATTCTACATTGCCAGATGAAAGGGGTCGGAATTTGTCGGTGGAAAGCTCGGCTGTGTTTCACGGGAATACGCATCGCCTCCCGGGGCTAGCGAGGCTCCAACTAGTGCACGAATCCGGCAGGAAAGAATTTGATCGCATTATTTGCATCCGCGAGCCCGAAATCGGAGCGATGGTGCATCGGTGTGAGCGGCTATTCATTCAATATCTCACAAGCGATGCGGTACCAAACGGCCGGTGTTGGACAAAATCCGCGGGACACTTCACACATCTGGCTCGGGCTCGTAACGAAAAAAGCGAAAAAAAAGCGGGAGAGGGCGAGAGTATAAAAGGGTTGGAGGGAATAAAAAAATCAGGGCAGAGGGAAAGAGCGAGGGTGCGAGTGGCGGCCGGTTCACGGTGCTAGTCGATGGGAAGTATAACCCAACCATTTCCTGGCGCAATAAAGCGTACGATCGCGTACGGGCGCGGAGAATGCGGTCGCGCAATAAACCGATCGAAATGGACGTTTCAGCGTGTACCGGCGGCGATTTCGTACCGAAATCCCCGCGAAACGTCCGATCGTTTTACGCATCCGTGGCTCGTATACGTCCGCAGCGACGCGTACATCGTGCGTGTACAGCGTACGTGTGCCAATGTGGGCTGGCCCCGTCTCGCTTTGCGGGCCAAGTACTCCTCTGGCTTCCAGTCCACCTAGCTCCACCCATACCCGCCGCCGCCGCCGACGCCGACGCCGCATGCATCCGCACGTGAGAGCGCTAGTATGCAACGATCGCACCTCCACCATTTCCACGCCGATCTCGGTAATTACAAGTCCGCTCCATTAAGCGGACATATCCCCATTACTATTCTCGTCTCGTAAGAAATGCACAGTGTTCCAACAACTGCACCCAAACAGGAAGCGATCATAGCTAGGTTCGCGAGGTGGTGGTATATATCTGCCGGCACATTTGCCGCCGGTAAAAATAGCTCGGCGACGGTTATATGCAGGCGCTCGAGACGCGAGGAACTATGGTGGCTATAAGCGGCGAGAGTACCATCTTTAAAGATTCATGCAGTTGTGACGCGGTAAAGGTCGCGCGCTAGAGTCCCTCTCCCTTTTATCGATGGAATCTCTGGCCGGCGGCCGATCGCTATACAATATTCATCGCGGCGTGTCAAGTGTCTCACAATAACTTAGTTATCACGCGATGATTGTGAGTCAAATATTTGCCGGCGGAATATTAATGCGCGCCGGGCGCGGGTGTACGCGCGTTGCAATATGTAGCGCAGAGACACGCCGGCCTCGCGCTCGCTGCCATACGTGCACATGCCAGCGTCGAGATACGCGCCGAGGGTGACGTGGCCGAAAGGGAGGATGAATTGAGAGAGGGACCGAACGCAGCCACCACAATGCAATTTCTCCGTCCACGCCGTCATGTAGATGCGTTTACATGGACGCCCGTAGACCCGTGTAATGGCCGTGTGCGCGTCGTCGATAGTTATTGCTTTGTTATTGGGCCGACGTGCTCCCGCCCTCACCTCCCAATGCTGGAGTCGCCTTTATTGGACATTTCCCCAGCGGCCCACTTCTCCGCGATTTCCCATTCCATTTCCTCCGTTCACCAGTCATCCGCGCCTTCTTCCACTTCCCATGTAAATCCCCGCGTAAACATATACTATCTTTTTACGGCATTGATATTCGGGAATTCGCGTGCATCTATCGGACTTGATAACACTGGGACAAAACGAGAGGAACCTCTCTGAGCCAGCAGTGTGTAATGCAGAACTGGCGATAGGTCAGATGCCCCGGAGTCGTTAGGGCCTCATGAAACATCGACAATGCCTTTCCGGGCGATTTATGGGCATTATTTAAGTGCATTAAATTTTACGAGCGTATAAATAATATGGCGCAGCGATAAATGCTCGCGGTCTACCGTCGCTCGCTCGGCAGAGACAACACGTGCGTGTAATTCGATTTCGGTAGCGAAATGCCTGCGCCTTGGGCGCGCAGTCCATTGGTAATTTCCTCCATTTTGTGAAAAGCACCCCGATCCGATCCAATCGCGGGTGCATCAGAGGGAGGGGGCGAGGGTAGGGGCGAGCGCAGGGCGGCTTGCACGTGGCTTAATTGATTTGATTTCGGGGGGTTTTCATCCCACTTTCGCAACGCCCGCTCTTCCCTGGCGGCCTGGCATTCACCTAGTCAGTCAAGCTCCACCCGTGATATTTCCCCCCGTCCTTCTCCCCTAACCATCCTTTTCGAAAAGGTCGCCGCTACTGGAGGGTTCTCCAAACACGCACAACGCACACATACACACACACGCCTCAATCGCCGGTAGTAGCTCGCTCGAGTGCGTGGAATGGCATCGGGCTCCTCGTGAAACTGCATTGACACGTGAAACCTTTGCGAACTCCACTGGCCTCCATCTCATTGAGCCCTCGCATCCAGGCTGCGCCACATTTGCCCCGGGATAAATTGCGCGTACACCGTCTAATCGAACGGCGGATACACTGCCGGGCATTCGATATAATTAAATGTTGTAATCAAAGCCGATCGACTTTGCGCCGAGCGAACCGACTGACAATGAGTCACGATAGTCGCCAGGCTGGAAACTCCAAGAGGGAAATGCGGCTCAGGAAACACATGGTCGCTCTCTGTTTTCAAGGGAGAATGGGAACACGTGGACAAGAGGCGGAGGGCTGACCACAGTTTACAAAAATAATCTGACACGTGAGATGGAAGACATGTCTCCGTGGGGGGACAGAACGTAAATGCTTCTCTCTGGCCGAGACAATGCTGGCTGGCCGAGTCGAGTCGCGGCGAGGATGACGAAACGTTTTCATGACAGGCCGCTTTGTGCACCCGCATAATTCCTTAATTCCATAATGTTTTAATAAATACTATCTGCTTTTCGGATAGCCGGTGGCACGGGGATATGCCCCTATTGTCATCGTTAATTATCTCCTAGGCCTAGATTGACGGCTCGATCCAACAGACCTATCATATACAGACCGCGTCCGGGAGAAGATAATAATTATGTCATTGCATCACTCGATAGTTCCGCCGACGGGTGGATTGCTCTTTCAAAGCGCGTCCAATTGCAGGAATCAGTTGGAGCCGCAGTCGGCCGCCGGTTTCCCCCGAGTTTCGCGCAAGATTGCAAAAAGGCCTGGTGAACGGACGCAACCATTGTTCCCCGGCGATTCTATCTGCCGCGCACCATCTTGGCCGGTTCGATTGCGAAAGGATGATTCGCGCCAGCCGGAAACCACAAGTGTTCGCTATGATGATTCATTGATTCGTCACGCTCATTACAAAACCTAATTCAACCGAGCGAGTGTGAAATATAAAAGAGGTCCGAGGTCCTTAATAGCTCCATTCATGGTGGAAAACGTGAGATTATTAGGATAGACGTTACGACGTGTACTCAATGATATCATTATTCGGAGGTTACGCACACCTTTCGAGAGTTCCCATCGCACGAAACTAGCGATGCCTACGCGAGGTAGAATAACTCGCAGATACACCTGTTCCAGGAAGATTGCGACATTCTTGCAGAAATCCCGTCGAACCACAGGATCCCATTATATAAGGGGCACTGGGCCCCCCGGACTCACTTTGCGGTGATTCAAAGTGGTAATCCGTCCTCCTATACACGCGGTCTTACTTTCTCGAGACTCCCAAAAATCCTAAGACCGACGCGCCTGGTACTGGAGGCTGCAGGGTAATTTTCAATATCCACCTTATTAGTCGGGCATAATATCTTGTCCCAGGAGCTTTCGCTTTCCCCGAGATTACATCGTACTTTCTTGTTCACGGGTGGCTGACGCCAGCGGATCCAATAGCCGCGCGCGCGGTACTCGAAGCGAAATCTTATTCATATTTCGCGTGCCCTCTTTCGAGGGGTTGAGGGCATTTTCACCCTGCGGAAGCGATATAGGAGGCGAGTTCGCCTGGGGTTCCAGCCGCCGCGCGCTCATTCCTCCCGGTTCGTCCCTTCGTTCCGCCGTAGAGTCGTTTACGACCACGTAGGCCTTTTTACGGCACTACAGCCGAGCACCGGGAGTGTGTGCCACTCGACAAGCCCCAGTTTTCCTCTTCCTACTCGCCGAAGACTTAGATCCTCCTGTATCCCCGCTAGGAGCCGAGTAATGACAGAGAGCTCAGCGGAGTTTCATATTTTCGACGAAGATGGACGAACTGCTCCCGAAGGCAGCCCCCTACTCGAGGAAGACCCTGTCGCCTTTCCGCGCGGCCTCTCGACAAGTTTGATTGCCGTTGCACAGCGCGCCGACTGTCGGCGAGATGAACGAGCCTCGGTGAAAAGCGATTGGCGCGCGGGGTTTCACTGCCAACGGGCTCATTTTTCTTCGGCCGCTTCGGGGATCGAGAGAAATTCTCTCCGAGCGGAATTCCTTCTTTCTCGAAGATGCGTATGGGAGGTTGGCGCTAAATCGGGGGTGGCTGGCGATTGGACGCAGAAATTGCGGTATTCCGGGAGGAGAAAATGTCTAAAGTGGAAGAGCCGATCGAATTATCCGATTACTCAAAGGCAGGAGCATTTGTCCGCTCGATTTTGCGGTATTTTCGCCGGATTACTCTTGTTTCCTCGGGGCCGGCGTGACCACTTGCTACAGGATTGCAACATCCAGCAATTTCGTCGGCCGGCCGAACGGCCGGGGTACCTTGCTATTCACCTTGAAACCGGTCTAGCAGTGCTCCTCTTCCTCGAGCAGGCTCTCTCCGATCAAATCGAATCTTCGTGTCCGATCTCTCGTTCACTCGCAAACGAGTTCCACCTCATGTGCGGATGCGAGAATGATTCGCGGCTATCCGTGTTTACTTGCCGAGTCATCTTCTAAATTGCAGCGTGTTACGGGCCGCGTATGGACCGAAGATCGATATTGCTCTCTCTCCCTCCCGAGAAAAAGGGCCGGATATTATTACCCGGCAGCGATATTCGCGGCGTGCGCAGGTCCCTAAGTAGCCGCGGGAGTTTACCTCCCTGGGCAGCGGCGCGCTCGTAGAGCCCGACGAGAACAGTAGTAGTGAATATTACCCAGAGGTAATATCGTTCGTATCTTAAATTGGATTCTAATTAATGCTGTTAGATCTCCGCTTCGTCTAAGTGATCGGAGCTTCCCCGCGTTTCCACGCTAATGTCCCTCCAGCGAAACAGAAGCTTCGATCGTCTGGCCATAATGTCCGCTAATAGCGTGTATTCCTTTCCAATTAGCTAGCACGAATACCCATTTGATTCATCATTACCGCGTTCTATCATTATCCCTGGTTCAGTTGAAAATCTGTAGCAGCAGTGGCGCGAGTGTCTCCTCTCGGCTCCATCGGCAAGATTCTTTTACACGATATTCCCGCTAATAAGCGCAGCTTCGGGCCGTACATCAATGACGAACCGCTAACCTCCATCCACAGTTCTCTCTCTCTTTCCTTGTTTCTCGACAGACTCTCAGTTCTCATTGCTCTATCGCTAACATGATCGTAAATTACGGCGATGTGTGCGGTTCTCCTTTATACGCTTCTTGGCACTTGCAGCTGAAAAAATGACTGGGTCCGCCTTCAGTGGACTCGGAAAGGAGGCAGCGGGTGGAGGAAGAGGAGTCATCGGAGAAGGAGATTGGTCGGCAGCGATACATAATGCCGCTGGCATGACAAGGCGAGAGCAATTAGATGTCGCCGGATGCAGCTGCAGCCGATTGCATCACCAGAGTCGCTTTGCAACCTTGATCTCTCCCGAAGAGGTCTCTCGCTCTTTCTTTCCTCTCGGAGCGTCGGCTGGGTTCGCTCAACTCACCTCTCGCTCCCTCCTCATCCTCTCCAATTGCGAGTGTGTGCTTTTCGATCCCAGCAATTTTCTCTTTCTCGTCCCCACAGGCTGAACGGCCCGAGACGCTCTCCGCTCATGCCCGCCAGGTCGAGATAACTCGTCTCGCTCTTTGCCCGAAAAAACGGCTACGCTGATGCACCGCGAGCAGGCCACATGTTTTCTGCCGAGTGCGAGCTAGCGCGCGTGGTAAATGCTCCTCGTGTACAGAAGCGCGCGCGCGCGAGGCCTCAATAAGACGAGGGATGAGAAGACTAGCACTGCGGAGGGAATATTAAATTGTTAAATTTACCGTGACCGGGAGAAGAGGCAAGAGGAATCGGATCGCCGTGTGCGGTGGTTCGTCTTCTTCTTCTTCTTATTTGCATCGAATCTAGGAATGCTCGAGCGGCGGCGACGGCCAGAAAAACACGCGTTTCAACGAACCGCGGGAGAGTCGCGCTCGGTAAATTACAAGGATAAGGCGCGCGCGCACGCGGGCTGGCATTGGGCGCGTAAAATGGAGGCATATCCTCTAAATCAACCGGTTTCGTAGTCCGTGCCGGAAGCGCAGCGAGTAGGCCGTGTAATTTAGACCCGATTAAGCTAGCCGGCGTTAAAGGCCCTCCGAGAGGAGAGTAGTCGCACGGTGGAAACAGGTGTGCCCTGGGATACCGCGAGAGAGTGGCTGCAGGGACACGTACACCTTTCCACTTTTGCTACCACCCTTTTCCTATGCCCAGAGAGCGAGAGGGAGAGAGAGAGGGAAAAGGAAGAGAAAAAGGAAGAGATAGTAGTGGGTATATCGTGGTCCGCGTGCACCGAGCGCGGTTAAGCGTATTCGCAAAAACGCGTGACGAAACGAACGAGCCGGTCGTTTTTGCCGAGCGCGCTGACTCGTGTCGTGATCCTCGCAAAGAGAATCGTGGGACTCGTTAAACCGTGGCTTCGGTTAGGTTAATTATCCTCGGGCATGGTGAGAGGCCGGGAGCCGCTGTTTACCCTACCATCGAGATTTTCTTGCCGCCTCGAAAGAAGCGCCCCGCTAAGTCCTCCCGTATCCTCTACTATCTTCTTCGCCTCTTCCATGATACCACATCCATTTCTCTTCGCTAACGACCGGGAACAGCGCTAATTTAAACGATATGTGGACGCTCTGTGGACGCTCCAACTTCTCCCTCACGCTCTCTCCACCCAATCCTCGACTCTAGTCCAAGGTGGCACCAGCCCTACTCCGACCACTCCCATAATCTCTGCATTATCAGTCCCGCGCTACGAAACTCGGCATTTAGCTTCCCCTATGATTTCGAAACGAGCCACCTTCACCCGCAGCAATGCAATTGCATTATACTAGCCGCGACGTCTGCGTGCGCCTGTGGATGGATCGCTGCGTGTACTGGATATCAACGACTCGGTGAATGCGAGGAAAAAAGCGGGTCAAAGCGCGCGCGCTCGCCGTTGAGAAACGTGGATGCGGGTGTGGGTAGAATGTACATACGTACACGTGAGCTTTCCTCCGAAAAAAAGTTCCCACGGCTTGAGGGCACTCAGCAAGAGGGACGCAGCGGAGCACGTGTAGCCTTCGACTGGCTGAGCTTAAAACCGATCCACACATGGCTGATGTATGCGTGTTTCGGCCCTCGCGAGACGCGTACGAGTGCGTGCTGCGTACACAGACGCAGAGAGGGAAAGAGAGAGAGAGAGAGAGCTCCTGGGCGGCCCGTACGACTGCCAGACATCTGTCCGACGGGTTGTCGGTTGTCGGGCAAGCCAGTGCCGTTTGAAAGGAGCGACTCGAAGATAAAACCGTAGCCTCTCTTTGACTTGGGCCGTCTGCTCCTTTTATCGCTCGGTATTCCCGAAGACGCACGAAATATTCTCGCGGAGATATCGCTCCGGGAATTACTCAGAGATAGTAGACACATCTGCTGCAATTTTAGAGATAAAGTGAAATCGAACAGGCTGACGAACCGACTGGAAAATAAAACAGACGTACTCGAGGGCACAGAGTGTCCCGCGTGCTCGCGGATTTCCACCACGAAATTCCCGTGCGAATTCCTAGTGCTCCGTGTAATTCCCACTTTTCTCGTTTGCCGCGCAATCTGTCGTGCGCGCGGAGTTACGCGCTGCCACCGGCGTGGCTGGTTCTATTGGGCTTGATTGGTTCAGCAGGAGGCCATTGCCGCTAGCTGCTCTGAATAATTAAACAAGCGGCGTAATGCGAGCTCCAATTGGTTTCACCCGACCAATCCGGAAATTTCCAATGCTATCTTTCCCCGCCCGCCCTCGCAAAAAATCCACGCGTCCTCGGTCGATTTTCACGGGTTCATCTCTCTCCTGGTGGTGGACAGGGTGAAATCTTCGGTTTGCGTTCGCCCGGCCGCTCCGTGACCATTAATGAAACCGCTTTATGCAAATTATGATCGCGGGCTAATGATATCATTTGGCTGGCTCAGTGGCGGTCACGTTCGGCAGGCTAATGTATTTGCCCGTACCGCGGCAGCGGCATCCACATTACTATTAATCGTTCGGTAATCGAATCACTCAATTGACTCGAGGCTTTCCTTTGAACGCCACGAATCATCCTCGTTTACAGCGGCGCTCGCTCGCCTCTATCTCGACCTCTAGCACGATCGGGTTCATCCTAGGTGCAGCCACATTCCAGACAGTATTGTAAATTATCTCGTTACGATGATGTAACCTCGACGGCAGCGGGCAGAGCTTCCACAGATCTCGGCACGAATCTCCCGATTCCTATAGACGTCGCCAGCTAATCCGGCATGGGACGCGCATGCGGGCCTATTGGTGAGTCCTTTTTCTGGAGAAAGGCCACGGGTAGGCTCGAGGCTCCGAAATTCCTGGTCAAATACTGGCCCATCAATTAATGGTACGAGTTTGGGCCTTGTAGTGGGGGATCGTAAGGTGATGGGAATATCAGGGGGGTAGAGGTGGGAGGCTGGTTGTCCTATTCCTAATCCATCTCCATCTTTTCGGTAACGTTCTCTTCGACCTTTCTTAATCCTCTTCCTCCTCGAGGCCGGTAGTCGTGTCATTCTTCACCGCCAGGGGCGTCCACGTCGCGGCGAACCTCAGAAGGAAGGAGGGGAAATCACAGAGCCGTATGTGTCTTCGTCGTCGTGTGGGTTTCTGGCCGGTGCCCCTCGAGACTCTTCAGTTCTTCGCGGGCCTCCGAGCGAGCAGGTTTTAGAGAATCCGCTGCACCAAGAGTTCTCCGCTAGTGGATAACCGTTGATCATTCGGTAACTACATAGAAAATCTATCACGCTATTCCTCGAGTGGACGGTAACCGGGAAATAGGAAATAATTGCACGGAATTTGAGTATGGGACTCAAGGTTATATCGGATCACGCGTGCTTTTGGAGTCGACCGCGCTCGGTTTCATCGAACTTTGACTGGTAATTTAATGGAATCGGCCTCGCATCTCCGAAATCACTATATTTAGCTTTGCATTAATGGGCAGTGGAGCGATTTAACATAGAATAAAGAACGATTTCTTCCTTAACTTATCTACTCTGGTCACCATGTGGAAGTGGCGTACGTGGTCTGCGACCGCGGGCCCACACTTCTCCACCACTGCGACTTCCGACTCAAGCATTTTGCGGCAAGTGGACACGAACGAAGATAATGGAGTGAAGAGGCAGCCCCGACGAGGAGACCAAGAGACGGGGGATCGGGAGCCTAAGAACCCGGCAGCCGTTCTATGAATATGGTAGAGATCCAGTAGCGAGGTATAGAGTTCCTACGTAGTGTTCAGAAAGTAGGAACTTCATACCGTGCTCTTGGACTTGCCGAAAGATCTTCGAACGATGCGGGAGCGAGGTACACATGCACAGAGTAGTGTTGGAGTGCGATATTAATGGCATCGAAGTGTGAAACGTGGAGGATTGCTCGTGGAAAAGCACCGGCGAGAACGCTCTGGGAGAGGCCGATAAGGCCGGATTTATCAGCGATCGAGATAACCGAATACTGCCGCTCTCTGCCGAATGACGATTTTTTCAACGGTACGTAACTTTTTCTTCACATATTCCATTACCCAATCCCGCCCTAGCTCTGCCCTCGCCTCGCTATAAAAGGAGCATGTCCTTGTCGCTGGGCCCTCATTTCTCATAGTAACTCAGAATCTAGACGCGAGAGCTCCGTTCTAACAGCCGGGTTTCCATTAATCAGCGGCGGCCGGTTTCCAGTCGGGCTTAACCGAGTAATCAGTAGTCTGCTGTAATAACATGAATTGCTCGGCGAAAAATACTTATTTGCGTGAAAGGGAAATTGGGAATAACACGAGTCGCGACCAGCTTCCCACGATTGGTCGCCGTTCGTCGTCCGCGCAGCATTACGTACCATTTACCTCGCAGATGGTCGCCTTGCGAAAGACTCGCTTTTCGGAGGAAATAACACCGCGATTACGCTTTTAATGCCGAAATTGCAACATTAATACCGACGAACCTAACCACACAATTTTGAGACACTCCGGCCGAATATGATTTCTTTAACAGGATTATTGTACACGTGGCCGCCGATCGGAGCTCCCCGGCGAGCGAATAGCGAACTGGCCTTTCTTATCAACATTCCGAATGCAAACTTTCCAATACCGTTTCCACTAAGATTCCGTATTGCTCTGGACTTTCGGGGCTTATGCAGTCTGCGTGCAAGTCTGCGTAAATTTACATTTCAATTGGCATAATCAGCCGAGTCTGGCGAGTCTCTTGAATTTTCAAGCCGGCTTTGCGCACCCGGGACCAAAGTCCGCAGTGCTTTCGTGGAATTGACGATGAATAAAAAAGGTCGCTTTGTAGGTCAACGAATTTGATACCTGGCATAGGAAGTGGCGTATCCCATTTCCGCGATTGATAAAGTTGGAGCACGCGTTGGCCGCGTCGGCAATTCTCGAGAATCCGTGCGAAGTAGAGAGAAAAGTGAAGCCGAGCTCTTAACCCGTGCGGCCCGAACTTCTGAAAGACCTTCCAGTGTGCAGAGATGACCGAAGGACGCTCGAGCCCGCATTCGTCTGGCGAGCGATCGCGCGGCGTGTGTGCGCATGTGGACTTGTTTCTCTCGGATCCGAGCGAAAGCCGCGAGGACTGGAAATTGGCATCGGAGTAAAAAGATGGAGACGACGTGCGCATTTAAGGGGGCCGATTGGCCGCTTTAAATGGCGGGACAGGAAGACATTTCGATCGATCGGCCCCTCCGACGATGAGAATCTCTCGCTTCGGCCCCATGAATCTTCGTGAGCCGCGCGGCGAGGGTCGCAGCCGACAGGGCCGATCCGATATTGGTCCCGATCGATGTTTCCATGTGGTGACAGGATTATGTTTGAGTCACCGAATCAGTGCCGCAGCCATTTGTCACCTCGAGATTAAATAGAGAGCCAACTGTCTTGGTGAGATGCGAATGGGACATGGTACACAGGCGACTATTAGGGCCTCCCTTTCCCGCGCGCCACCCACGCCACTCTCTTCCGCCGGCGTTACAACCCCCACTTAGATAAGGCAGCCTTCGCATGTCCCCGTTTTCTCCCGGAATTTGCATTCTCTTCATCACGCCGGCCTATGTCCCCCCCACTCCCCATAGACTTCCTAGTCGTACCTTAATCTGCCAGCTTTACTTCACCCCCTACATGTGTCGTCGCCCAGTAATCGATCTAACAATGTTTCTAACATTGGAAACGTGTTCCTAAAAAAAGGACGCTCTCGAGAAATATTGAAGTACCGATGTCTCGATATCGCTTGTCCGGCTGGATGATGGTAAAATGCGTCCCACGGTATGTCGTCGCGGGTGAGGAATCTTCGACCTTTTCTATGTTACAACGTTCTTTATCGCGCCCGAATGAGATAGAATTTATCTCTGAGACCATGTATTTTGAAATGGAGCCCTTCCTACGGCGAGCGGTTGCGCAACATATTTGTCTACAAGAAATGCTGTACAGCCGGGCAACAGCGTCGGACTATTTATCTTGTGCGGGCACCGGGACCCTACGGGTCCCTTTTCGGAGCGCGTATCTCCTATCTTATAGATTGTAATATCAACATTACCTAACGATAATGAGCGCTCTTCGACTAGGTTCGAATATACTTAACATCTGGCAACACGACTTTAGAAAGTGGAACGTCTCCAGCCCGATAATACAAAGTACATTGCATCCTTTACATCTCCGGATAAAATTGGAAAGTCGGTTCCCTCGCGCGCTTCCAATTGGCCGGGGAAGCGTTCGATGGCTAAAAAAGTCACTTGTCAACGGCAATCCCATTATAAGTAGTTGATATGTACCGGTGTCCGACATTTCGTCCTCTACAGCTCGGGTCATCTTTTTTCTCACCCAGATAATTAAATCAGCGATTCTTCCCATGCTTTCCCGCCAACTTTCTTCCTTCCTGATCCGAACCGGCTAATTTAACCCCTGACTCGTTGACGGGCGAGGTTCCACTGGTGAGTTGAAATAGTGCTGCGCTGAGGATTTGGTGAGGTAGCTTGCGGTGCAGTTGGAGAGTGGCGCAGCATCTGCCGGCTTTTCCATGCGGGAGTTATGTGGACGGGTTGGGCATGGGCATAGAATCACGCACGTGAAAGTGGGGTGCATAAATTATGGCGAACGCCATCTTCCTCGTATGCTGTGCCGATTGGCCGAAGCGGCGAAAAAAATCCATCCCCCGTTTAAGTGTGCTGCTCGAGAGGACGCTTTTCACCCCTGAAACCTGCGAGATCGCGCTCGCCCCCTTCGGAAACGCGCCATTCTTGCCTTGATCGGCTTGCAATTTTAACACACTCTTCTCTTGGCTTTCTTCTTCCTATCGAACATGGCTCCACAGTGGAAGTTGGGAACTTGATTTTCAGTAGTTGGGAGATTACTTAGTTAAGCGGGAAAATAAGATTTACTGAGTATAAAAGTCCTTGTCTACTGGGACATACGGTTTATAGCTGAACATCAGCTTTTCTTGGGCTTTTTCATTTTTTGCGCCTGAGTTGAAAGAAATATGTTTCGTTGGAATGGCTAGGTTTTGGCCGGAATCTCGGGGTAAGTGGAAAATTGTTTATCGCGGCGAGAGTCGAAATTGTGCAAGTGGTAGTCTCGCGTGGTAATAAAAGCATTCTGGCAGAACGATCCACTTGGCAACTCGAGAACGGGATCAAAGTTTTATCCAGCTTATCCTATCGGTGCATAACTTTTTACGGCTCGGTAATTCTGTTATTGAAACTGCTCCGGCGACCTGTACAGTGGTTTCCCAAGAGCGGCGAAAAATTCGAGACGCGCGCTATAAAAGACGTGAGTGAGATGCGTACCGGGAGTTCGCACAATTGCCAAGACAAGAGAGGCGTCTCTCGTACTCGCTCGGATGTATTAGAGAGATGTTGAAGATTGTAGCCTCAAGTTTTTGCAGCCCCTTGTACTCTTCCCGAGAGCCGAGTGAATGGCTCCCTGCCCTTCCAGGCGACATTCTCACGAAGGATTTATTTTCCAAAGTACTGAATGGCGAGCCTTGAAAATGTTTTCTGCGCGAGCGTGCACCTGGCGCAGTTGCGCATTCGGCGAAAATTGCATTGCATTGTACTTGGCGAGGCGTGTGTATGCACGCCTATTGCGCTGGCGAACTGCTGTAACTTTGGTCGTTGAACTCCACACACTCTGCGGACATGTGTCGCAAACTTACCTGCATAAGGCGTCCAGAAACCGAGGTGTACCCGTCGTCTACATGTACTGTGTCTTCGTAAAATACATCGTGGTGCAAATTCGTACTCACGTCTCAATTCCACGATAACTCTATAGACTCGCGTACCTGAGACGCTACATCTCGTTTTTCAGTCAAATTCAGATAATCAAATAAATCTAAACGAATATCGTATGACGCGCGATAAATGAAAAGTAATCGAAACTTCCAAGTGGGCATAGAATTTCTAGCGTGGCAAATTGGCACGCGGGGCCGAGATTTGTCATCACCGATCTTGTAAGCGGTATTCGGCAACACAACACCTGATAACTCGATCAGAATGGTGACTGGTGGTTCACCTCCCCCTCCCCCCTCGCCCTCCCCCTACGAGCCTTTGCATTTCGGGACAGATGCCAGGGGCATGTTCGCGGTTGCGATGCCACGTTCATGGTCCGACTGTCGTCCGAGATATCGGTGAATATGTCCTTCTATGCACCCCCGGTACTCTCTTTCATCGCCGGTCGTACCAGCGTAACCACCCATAAGCCACACGAGGACCACCATGAAATAGAGTCCAGTTTACGCCCGCCACGCTGTCAAAATGCATCGTAACCCCATACTGCTCGATTCTGCAAACACTAAACTTTTTACTCCAACTCTCGTATAAACCGCATAGACGATTCTTTTCGCTCGGCCATAACGCCAGGATTGGTGTAATTAGACATTCACACTCAATATTGTCCGACTGTGGCGCAACTCTCGCGTCTTCTACAAGACATACACGTCGAACCTGCTGCTTTTCTATGGAACGTATTCCAAGCGCATTTGTATTGCTGATAGAAGAGGACGAGAGAGTGTCGAGGACATAATGTAACGTGGACTGATGCTCGGGTGAGGCGGACAGGATTCTTCAGGAGAGAAAGAGGGCGTTTGCATGCGGCGAGGAGAGCGCGTAGTACTGAGGGGAGTATTGGCAGGAATGCAGTGTTTGGACATGCGCGGTTTGGTGCCGTCGCAGCTAGTCAAAGCAGTTGTACGGTCGCGTTGCGCTAATGAAAATCGTAAACATTAATTAGCAGAGTGGCCGCGGTAGTCTACGCACCGAGAGATGGGATTCTGCATGGGCACGCGGTCCCCGGATGGCTTTAGATCCCTGCCGTGTAGCTACTCTCCCTCGAAGATCGTTCTGCAATACGTGAGCGCGGCTCCAGTGATTGCGCTCGTGCACATTACTATCTCGGGCTGGCTGTCTACTCCGCAGATCAACATTTTATGCGCGTTGGTGTGAAGGAGTTTAATGAAACGCTGGAATTCGAGACATTGGAATGTCGGTAGTTGGGTTTATAGAGCTGGGGATGGATGATCTAAATGCATTCGAGTCATCGATGTATAATCGACACTGGCAGAAAGGGATTCGTAAATACAGATGATCAATTTTCGTAAAATGAACATGTTATCGCTTTTATACTGCAAGGCAGCGTCGCGAGAATAGACGACCTACGAGTTCGATCTGTTCCAATCCCGCCATTCGTATCTGGAATACATTTCTATCTTGTATAATGTTCAAATATAAAAATCCACTTCTATCGCGAGAATTCTTCGTGTGCGACGAAGACACCAATTCGAGGATGTTCCTCGCAGTGCGCAAACAGTTGCCGTCGACTAACTTGACTTTGCTGACACGAGCAAACGCGTTCGCCAATCTGACACATCGTGTTTCCGGGCCAAAGGGAAGCCTATCTCGCAGTTCTATCCGCTCCTCGTCGGCGTTTTAGTAGCGTCGGCCCGGCACCTCTTTTTTCGCCGCGATAGTACGCTCGGTTACTCGATAAACCTATCACCGTTAACGCCCTCCGAGCGGCTGCTTCCCGAGCGGACTCGATACGAGTTCTGACCACCAAACTGAAAATCCCCAATGGACCACAACACAGATGTCGTCCCTCCCTTATCTACCAAAAAAGATTTTCCTCTTTCCACAAAGCTTTATCGACAAATATCAGCAGCGATTGCACAACTATCTACTTTTACGGTTAAGTTGAGAGAACATATACGCCACACGCTCCCGGCGGAGTTGTTGCCGAGAAAAAGGAGGAGGTTTGATATTCGGTGCATGCCAAGTACCAGTTTGCGATGCAGGTGCAACCGGCGCGCCGGTGGACCGCATGGTGGCGTGGTGCGGAGAAGAGAATATCGAGAGGAGCGAGAGCGAGCGGTGCCCAGCGGTGCCAACGATCCATGAAGTCCCCTGGCCACTAGAAGCCTTGTAAATCTCTGTCATGCTCCATAAATCCCACCCCCAGCGTCGCTGCCCCTCGATCCCTCGCAACTCCATCCACACACACTTCAATCTTTTTCCATTATTATCATCCAGCCTGACCTCCCACGAAAAACGGGCCGTCGACACTCGCATAATTAGGAATCCACCGCCAAGTTACAGTATTTCGAGAGTTAGCCTTTGTTTTGGCAAAGTTGGTTGGTCCACTCGGGCAAAGTTCACGTAGCAACGCGCGCGGCCGCGCGCGCAAGATAGGAATGGAAGAGGCGAAGAGGAAGTTGGCGAGTTAGATATCCGGAGGCACGAAAGCCCGTTCCTTCCTGCGGTTTAACGCGCCCGTCCGCCTCGTGGATCCTGCGAACTCCTTGCGGCGAGTGGGGCAGATCCGGTTTTTGAGCGGTTTGGACCGAGCCGTGTTCGCAGGAAAGTAATTATCATGCGATTATTCGAGCGGACGTCGCGGCATTAGTTCCCTAGCTCTCGCGGTCAGCAACATTGGCCGGTGTATGGCTTATCGTGCCGGCGAAATATTTCGCCGTGAGGACACTCGAGCGAGCATGTCACGCGGATGGAATTCCATTCACCTGGAGGGGATTAACCGATGCGAGAGCATCGGGCTTTTTGCTTCCTTGCATTTAATAAGTCGTCCTGACTTCGCGGATCAATAGCTTTTTACTCTACTCTACTTTATCGAAGTTTCATACATATTATTCAACTTTAATCGGCGACCACGTTCGGAATCAGATCACCAATCCTCACGTAAACCTTCTTTCCGGCGAATTATCAGTGCGAAAATATAAATTCAGTGAATGTACTACTTGCAGCGGGTACGACACCCGTCGGTGAAGTTCGGCATCGCAGAAATGTGCTGTTGGTATCCTGCGCACGGTGTTCGCTAATTGCATTCGTTAAAACCGCTGCTCAATGACTTGCGAAGGTATATTTAATGATCATGGCAACAATACTGTCGCTCGCGCGAACCGCACATGTAATAAAGAAAGGGTCGTTTATTTCCGGCTGGCCGGTAATGCAAGCGTCGTCATCGAGCCCGAGCAAACAGAATTATGCTAATTCGGCCAAGTGTTATCCAAGTTGACGTGTGCATGGAAAATTCGCGCTGTTTACCAAAGCGAGAAAGCGCCGGGGAAAAGTGGACGGCTTTGAGCCTGCGGACTCCAGGATTAATTGGCAAATTGCACCGACAAGGGGGTTGTTCCAATTAATTGCTGTTTGGCTGGTGGATACTTTTACAGAGCGGCATTCATTGGGAAAAGCAGCATCCGGTCGGGGCGCGAGTTTCTGGCTGCGACCTGGTACCTGCACTAATTCCCTGTAGAGAAAAGCAACCGGGCAGCCCGGACAGGCTCAAGCTCCCTGCTTTTTGTTGCCATTATATAGCCGATAGCTAATTAGGTGCTGGTCGCTCGGGATATAAATTGATATCGGCTCGAAAGTTTTCGTCGCGAGGTTTTTCGCGGCATAATAAACGGAAATCATAAATCGCCCGACGCAGTCCGGTCGCGGCGGCGGCGGCGGCGGCTCGGACGAAAACGGCCGCACACCCGCATTTCCACGGCGCAGATCGAGCGGAAACCGATCCGCCGGCCTGCGCCACTGCCCGTTTACGAAATCACTGCCGAAAGGTAATCTTAATAAGTGGTTGAACGTTCCGATAATAAATCTTTCCAGTTCACTCCAGGATACCTGATCCGGGGGAGGGATATGGCTAACAGTTCCAGTTGCCCAAAAGTAGGCCGCCCAAGTTTAGATCAATATTAATCATATCTTTTATAACACATTTATATCCCCGGTATATAACATGAAATAAAAGAAGTGATTTTTACAAACTATTAAAAGCCAGCAGACAGGCTTGCCTATGGTTGGAACTATACATGGCGCGAAACTCTACAGAGTATCCTGCTTCAGCAGTTTTATCGTTAGCGTAGGCGCGTTTCGTAAACTGCAACAAACGATGTTCTACCTTCTACTCTCTAGTATCGGCAAGTGAATAGAGTAGAGTCTCAAGTGTTGCAACTGTAACACATCAGAGTGCACCCCTTCGAAATTGAAAGTGTAGAAAAATTGAGTATGCTAACTATTACGGATGTATTTTCTTCTGATCTCAAGCTGGGGGCCAACATCCCGTCATTTGCTGCGGCTGTAACAGTCGAGCATTTCTGACCCCATTGGTCTCTATAGAGATTATAAGGTAGAATGGCAGCTGTAGCAGAGTGTGGAACGCGGCTTGCGTGTCCATCGTTATACATAATTGGTTGCTCAACAATACGTCTAAAAAGTTCACGGACGTCGCTCCGATCTAATCAGGTCTATCATGAACATTTATGAGCGCGATCGCAATTATCGGCCGCCGGAATCTACACGGTCATCCGCTAAGGAGATCCGAGTGCTGGTTTAAGTTGTTTTAATTGCTCCCTTGCGAAGCGACCGCGGGCACTTTAGTGTTCCGATTTCTGTGCCGCGGATTAATCGTCGGTGTTGGATTGGAGTTGCGCTCGCCGAATAGCGGATTTGCCGAATTACTCCAGTACGCAATTACAGCTTGCATTTTTCACTGGGCACCTGACCTATGCTCCTACATTTAATCGTACCTTCAAATCCTTTCGTTTCCTGCGTATTCCATCAAACCATATTGAAACATGCAACGTTTTAGCAGGCAATGTAATGGAGCTGTTCTTAGTACTGAATCTTGTGTAAGTAACGGGGCAATCGCGGCTGGCCGTGTTCAATCGATGAGGCCGCACTCCGCGCTTAAGGAGTTCGAATGAGGGCCGAGAATTATGCGCGATCAAGTGGGTGTGCGCGGCCGTTTTTCTTGCCACCGCCCTCCAAAGAGAGCCGATTGAAAATGAAAATTGCGAATGCCGCGCGACACCTGCGCGAATCTACATACCGGATCGACGGGTTGGACTATCTAGCAAAGTGTCGGCGCTCCGTGTGCCCGGACACATACACGCGTCCGCCTCTCGTTTGCTGCTTTGTGGCTGCGTGTGTGCTCGCGCTCGCGGCGATCGCCGCTACTTTCAAATGGGCGACCTTGCCGAGCTCGGACTTCTCGAATGCTCGCCGAGGAATCAGAGATCTTGTGTAACTTCTTTACCTCGCTGCTATCACCGAGCCACCTGCCAGGCCGCTCAGAGTCTATTGCCAAAAAAGTGTGCGATATACGCGTATGTATGTTGAATTGTGTATTCCTCACTTTTAATTGCAAAAATTGACAATGAATATTGAGAGTGACAATCTAAGATAAGTTGCTCTTTCAATACTAATAAGACATCGACAAGTTTCTTGGTGGACATAAATATTTAATCGAGCCGAGCCTATGCGTAAAATACAAAACTGTATTAGTATCCTTCTTAACTCGACCGATTATCCTTTGCGTGTGTAGCGGAAAAAAATAATTGGAATTATTCCTCTGGTTGTAAGAAGTGATATAAGCGTGAAGATATAACGCTTTGGCTGGTTGCTATACCCAGTGAAATTACTTGTGAAATTAACCCTATGTATATAAATGGAGTGTGTGCATGGCGAGGCGTAGCCAGAGGCGGAGAGACACTTTGCGTTCCGTAAGCATCGCGATGGTGTGAACCGACAACACTACTCGCCTACACGTATGTCTATCAATAGGCTCTTTCGTCAGGCCGATTATGTAATCACGCATTATTAAGAATTTTAAATTATGCACGCCTTGCACGCAGCCGTCCCACCGTCAAGGGCCCGGGCACCATTGAAAGCGACACATGAATTATCCTTTCGTAAGTGCAGGCGCTCCTAATCAGATGACTCTCGCAGCATCCAGTCGCCGGGATGGCGCTGTAATAAGCATATCTGCTCCCACGGTGTTCAGCCCCCAACGATCCCGCCGACTGCTGCCTCCTTCGACCATTCCATTGAAGCTGCTCTACTCTACCACGCTGATGTTCCCTGGCTCAAGAAACAATCCGGCGACCAATCCTAGAACACCGGCCCCACTTATTCGATTACATTGTCGGGTTCCATGCTATGCGAGCGTATTTCAAGAGCGACTGCGGCTCGTGCAAATATTTTTCTGCCCCCGCGCGCTCTGTAGCATTTCCACCGAGAGTAATTAGGAGAGGCGCCTGTGCCCGGGGAGTGTTATCAGCGTCGGCCGATCGGTATCTCGGGTAATTTGCCATATCACGTGCGGCCGCCCACCACCACATTTCACGGCGAAAGGTCCTTTTTTTTCCTTCTTTCACGCGCACTGCCCATCGAATTATGCGACGAGCGGCGCAGCTCGCCGCGGCAAATTAATTACTCCGCTAGGATATTCCGCGCAGCCATCACACTGTCACCGTGTATGTACGGGTTTACATAGACAGTGTTCCGGAAAGCCGCGCCGAAGCAATTAGGAGAGGCAGCGTTATTAATAAGAGAGCACTCTGATGATTAGTAGATTATCTTGGACCACGATCACCGCGCACTGTCTACCCAATCTCCCCCATCCTCTTCTTTCCTTCTGTCTCGATTGTCGCTTAATACATGCTTCAATATGTGATCCACGACGGCTCAATAAGATGTATCAGGCCCAACAACCTGCCACGCTTTTTCTACTACTCGATCTACGATGACTTACAGCCAGTGAGCACCGACAACATGTACAACGGTTGGAAAGAATCGTGACTTGTACCTTTCCACCCCTCATCAGTGTAATTGAATGAAAATAGATCTATTTCGTAAAGACTCAGCAATTGTCAGCATTCTATTCTTTCTCTTTCCCTTCAACAATAATATACATATAAGAAATAAGAGTAAATGGACATAAGATGGAGTTGAATTTAGAGTGCCAGACAGATGTGTATTCTCAGCGAGAGTTTGGTCGGAAATTGATTTCGGTAATTTGAACATCCATATTGGACTTAATCCCCTAGCCCAGAAGGGTGTTGTCTGGCCTCGACGGGCGCAATCCACTGCTGGTTGATGAGCTGGTTCACGCTCAGTAATTAATCGATGCGCGTTTATAATCGGCATCACGACACTCTCGCGAGAGCTTATCAACATGCTTTCATGCATGGCCACGTGCCTGTTTACCGGGCAGCCGACAGCATCGCGAAAACTCGACGGCGGCCTGACGTGCGAACAATCGATAGATAAATAAAACTCTGCCGACGATAATGTCACTGCGTATCCGCGTTATCGCGCACCGCACTATTCATGGGTAATAAATACTGGGTTTGCCAAAACATTCATGGCAGTTCGACGGAAAAGGGAAAATTCGATAGTCACGATGTTATACAGTGTTATTAAATATGGCAATTGAAATAAAATGCGTACGATATTCTTATATTGGAGTTACGAAGGGACATTTCCTGATGATGAATGCACTGTGGTTGCACATTGCGGCGGCAAAACGGCTTGCCACGTGTCAGCATGGTTTTGGTCCCAAAAACGGAGCACTCATTCCAAAGAAACCCCAAATAACGGGGACGTAAGAACGGGTTAAGAGTACGTTGATGATGTCCAGCAGATGCGGCGCTAACCGCGAAGGAAATGCCCGCTCTTTTTTTCTCCCACCCAAACCAGTCGGACCGACAGACGAACAATAAATCACTGTACCAAAGGGTGAAACGTGCATTATAACCAACACATCCACATACACTACATTTTCCCTCTTTCTGTCTTTGGAAACATACGAAGAGTTCACTATTGACTATTAATCGTGCGGGTCCGAAGTCTTTAACGTGGGCCGCAGTGAATTTTGGTAAAGAAATTCACGAACCAACCACGAGGCTCCGAAACCGCAAGAGGTCATCGACGCTCGCCAGTCAAGACACAGTTGTTCGTGACAATGGTATCGTTGGGTGGCGCAGCGGGGTTCAACGACCATCAGCGAGCATTCTGCATACCACCTGTAGGGAGGTCATGCGCTTCTACGTAGGTACTTACGTCAAGCATATCGCCGGGCCATGTGCTCCTGAAAATTGATGGTGTTTCCTCGTGGGCATCAATTACCGATCGTTGCACCGAGAGTTTGTACAGCCTCTACCGGCAGCCCTTTCGGCAAGGGTTATGCGCACACGCACCAAGGGGTTGCAACCGATCAAGGTGCAGCGTAGCCAACGAAATATCGGCCGTCAGGGTGAATAGAATATTCCGCCAGATATAGGACTGTAAGCCTTCCTGTATGAATTCTGACTCTAGTTGTCACATTATCCGTATGTCGGTGTCACATAACGGAAAACATCATAGAGTTCAATTAAGGTGGGACATGTGACTTTCATCTCGTGCCTGATTTGCGCGACCCGATGCTCTACGTCAGAGCTGTTCCAGTCCTCCAATCAGAAGTCCCCAATCCAAAGAATCGAAACCTTGATTGGATGACGATCCGCTGGCCAGTAACTTTTGAACAGCGCTGGTCTACGTGAACGAATGCGACTCGAGGAACGAGCAGTTATCATTGACAAAACATCAGTGCATTGACCTTAGGAGAATTCGGTGTTGACCGTCAACTGGCATCAGGTGCTCTTCTTGAGATCGATTGCGATTGATAGTCTTTAAATTGCTCGCTCCTTCGCAGCCATCGAGAGCCGATCAACGCGCCACGGGTGAACCGAGGGAATTACTTTAAACACTGATCGTGTGGAACGGTCACGCCACGGCCTGCTAATTAGCTGGCCGCGAGAGAAGGAAAGAGACTCGCGAAAGTAGATAGCCGGTATTCCGTGAGAATTACATTCAAGCATTATCGCGTTTGCTGCGCGACGATGAGTCGCTCGTGCAGAGTCATTGAGCGTTTCCCGGCGAGGTGCTGTAACTCTCGATGTTTGCCGTAGCTACTTGCCTGAACAATGACTAGACGCAGAAGGAATACTACTGCTATTTCGCAAGATTCGTAACAAGTAAGTTTCCTTCCTATGCTCGGTGAACGGTGACGAATTGTCCGCGAGTTACAATTAGCGGACAAGCGCGCGCATTAAAACAGCAAATGCACTTGGACTACGTGTCGCGCGCGAGTAATGATAGACTGTTAAACGTAACTATCAATAATCCACGAGGATTTCTTATTACATGTCTCCGGGATCCAGGCCTGCCGCGCGTCTTATCCTGCAATCAGGGAGCGCGAGTTTCTTAAATGGTCATCAGTCTTACTGCGCGCGCGCTCGCGCGACAAACAGAATGTCCTTCTCTATTCCCATCTATGACGTTACATTCCCCCGAGATCATTAACAATCGTTCCGTGAAATGACGCGTATTTCCTTTCGGCATTCCGCCGGCTCGGGAGCGCTGACAATTGGAATTGCAGGCCTCGTCATTACGAAACCCACTGCAGGATTCTTTGCGCCGATCAATCGAGGAGGAAAGTTCAACCCTTCGAAAGCCAGAGTGGATTGACCCAACCAAGGCAACCGGCCGCAGCGAGCCAAGTATCATATGGTAGCTCTCTAAGGCCAGCGACATTGCTCGCCATGTGCGACATTGTACACGTGCCATTATTGCTGCCGAGTCGAAAAACTGGTAGCCGCGCAAGTAGCCGCACGTGCATACAGGAAGACGCGTGCGTCGAGCGTCGACGGAGCCGTGCGAAAAGCGCGAACACGCCATCGCCGGATGCGCTTTACCGTCGTTTACTCCTTTTCGATTAATGGCCACCTTTGTCCGCGAAATTGTTACTTCACTCCGGCGACCGCGGCGGTTCGCCGACCCCTCGACAGGTTGACGAGAAGCGTCACTGTGCTCGGTCAATGATCTCTCAATGTTTGTCGCGGCCGATGCTCCCGAATGCTTCCCCGCGTTTCAGTTGACAGCAGCGCTAAGTATTCCTTACCGCGCCACCTTCCTTCGAGCAGTCACTGTAACTCGAATGCACGAACCAGGACACCACGTGTCAATTACAAACTTGGCGAACTAGGGGAGATCCCGGTGGGCGGGGAGAGGAGTCTGCTGTGCAAGCTCGTTTACCCACCGATAAATGAAATGTTTGCGTTATTTATTAGCAGGGACGGGGGGGGGGGGGCGCAACGGACAATGTGCAATTCCATAATGCGCGCGTTTCATTATCGCCAAATAAAGTCTACCATCCCCGCAGAGCGAGGGCAAACAGTGGGGCATTGAACGCATTGGCGTCGCGCCGCCGGCTGGTTATGGGGAAAAGGGAGCTTGCGCCAGCAATAGCTAGGTTCATCGAGTAAACACGACGGATGCAACGTGTTTGCTCGCATCAGTGGCTGAGGCGGCCGGGAAAAAGTTATTGCTGCGCGAGGCCGATTTTCTATAACATTGGGCGATTTGGTGCGCGGTCCAGTCGAAGGGGTTGTCTTGGGCGTCGAGCAGGGGTGAGCGGCGCAACTGCGATGTAACTATTCGATCCTATTAAGACGCGAGGACCCTTCTAAGCGACCCTCCGCGTTTCGACAGGCAGGGGTCGTGCTTGCGCGCGACCGTTTAACGATCTGCGGCCATCTTGGACGCGCGGCGTAGGGGTTGGCGTCGGCGTCGCTCGGAACGTCACCCTTAGGGGCTGCGGCTTATCCGGAAACTGCGAGGGAAAGCCTCGTTCTTATCAACCACCACAGATGGCGGGCGAGGTTCTTATCGAGTTGGCGGAGAGCTTGCGCGCGAACCACCCCCTTCGGCCTCACGGGGACCAGGGGGTTGGGAATTTCGACGCTCTCGGTAATAATACTCGTCGGACGGCTAGAATGTAGCGCGCCTCCTCCCGACGCACCATCCACACACGCAACGCCGATGCAAGAAAAACAATTTGCCGCGTAATTAACGAGGCCGCAGCATCGCGACGGAGATAGAGAAACTGTGGACGTCCGGTTTCTCCGGGCTTGAGACGAACCCACGTCACACGCCGTGAGTTTTTGCATCGGCCTGTGACATACGCCCGACAAATTAGAAGCTATAATCGTTAAGGTGGAATCCCGGCCAGATATTACCGCTGGCTTCTACTTTAAAGGGCTGATCGGCTCGAGGATCCTGCTGCCGCTCCGAAAGAGGATCGGCCGTCGGCGGCGGAAAGTGGTGCCTCTGTCTATTACAACCGTGCCGCGGAAAACCATAATAATAACCTGTTAAATTGCCGGGCCGGTTAATCGGAGATTACACGGAGAGCTACGAGAACGGTATTAAGGAGATCGGAAGCGGGACGATTTAACGACGTGGTGCAATTTTAGCGGTTCATTATAAGTCGCTGGAAGGGAAAGAGAGAGAGAGAGAGAGAGGGAGAGGGAGAAGAGGAGAGCAGAAGTCAGAGGGGTTGTTACGCGTGTATATAAATGCGAGGCGGCACGTGGAGCATAAAAGGGTGCCTTCTCGGGGTTTATCGATCTAATTGTTGGAGGGTTTAATTGCGGGGGATGAGGAGCAGCGACCTTGAGGAGGGTGGTAGCCGCCGTGGCGTACCATTGAGAGAGCGAAGTTCGAGCACCCTGACTCTTCCGTGAGACAAGGTAATTACGGAAGTGACCTACCTCAACGAGATTCTCTTACTACCGCTCAGCTTGACACCCTTGTCAATGAAGGAATCCCCTCCGCGTGCGGCGCACCCCACGCCATCCATTTGTTTTCATCTTCAAATTAGGAGGAAATTCTCCTTAACTCCCGTGATACGCGTTCTATCGCACGTATACTGAAGTCTGAAACGCCATTCCCAGCGCTGGCGGATACGCAATGCACGAAATGTTGGATTAAGAGCGAGGGCATTGAGGAGGCCGAGATGAAATCTTGAGGCCGCAAACAGCGCGTTTCCTTTGATGGGAAGTCCGTGAAAAGTCACGATTGAATTATCCGAGGAGCGGCGTGTCGCGCCGCCCGATGGAAATGCTGCGAAGACTCTCTCCGGTGGCGGGGCTCTCTATGGCGAAAAGGCAGCAAAATCCGGAGGAATTGCGGGAGGGTGGAGGAGCGGGTGTGGGAAGCGCGCGCGCGCGCGCGCTCGATGGGAGGAAAAGCCGAGAAAATAAAACGTATAGCCCTGCCATTGGCGAGACTTCGTTTCGTACATTTTATTCGAGCCAATTGGATTTATTTATGCCGGCAGGCTGCTGGTAGCCTGCGGGCCTGGATCACGAGGGGGTGGAAACCCGGCAAATAGCAGGCTGCCGGTAAAGTAGTTTCGCTCCTTCCTACGATGACCGAGGCCGCACGCCCTTTCCTTGTCCCAGACGCCGCTCCTTTATTGTATATTTAATTCGATGTTGTTTATCTCCGTCCGATTTACGTCGCGCGTCGTCGTCGGCTTAAATAGATATTTCAGACGTCGTCGTTAAGCAGTCGTAGTAACAGGAAATGGAGAAACTCGGGGCTGGGAACTACCGTTTATTTCGACGGCGAGAGCGGGGCCGATCGATTTGTTGTCGGATTTCTTGGTGCCGCGCCGAGAGTAATCGGACCGAGCGTATTTTTATTCCCTCAATAATCGCGAGAGTCAACGGCAGCGACGCACCAGCCGTGAGCCGGGGATAGAATGCAGCGCGATGCGACACTGCTAGACGGACAACTGGCTTACTTCCGGCTCGCCTATTCGAGTGCACACCAACCGGCGCGAGCTAGATTCTCACGCTCATCTGCATAGCCGGGTACACATCAATATTCAGGGAGGCTGGAAAACGGTACCCGTTTTGCATACTAGACCCCCCGCTCGAGTCATTTCTACTCTCGCAGGGATCTCTCGGTGGGACATCGCGAGCTAGATCCTGAGAAAAAAGCTTACAGCTACACCAACTCTACACGCACCATCGCCAATCCCCGTAACTCCTCCGCGCAAACTATCGCAACTGCAAATAACTGATAAAAATAGCACCGAGGAAAATTAATCGAAATCCGCAACTGCATTCATCTACGGCTATTAAAGCGAGCATTTGCACGGCGCGGTTTCTCGAAGGTAGAGAGAGTGGCTCAATAAACCCTCGATCCCCTTCCGTTGGTTGGTGCTCCATTCATTGTGCGACGAATTCCGTGGGACAAAAGATGGCGAGAGGGCCCTCTCGCCCGGTGGACGCGCACGCACGCCGCCGACCTAGGGAAGGAGGTGGGTTGCGTAATTTAAATAATTCTGTAGTGACCCTGACCCTTGCGAGGTCGCGGGTTGACCTGCAGCCGACGATTACAATCACAATGCACCGCCGAGTTCTCAGGGTAAGACAGGTAGCTCGGCCGGGAGAGAGGGGGAGAGGCCCCGCATACATTTAGATCGAAGGAATTCACTGTGGCCAGGTACAAATATGTCGCCGCGCATTATTTTATGCGTGCTACCGTTCTTAACGCTTGTACACGACTCGCGAGCGCGGCGAGCGAACCTTCGAACCGGTGCAGCGGAAGTTCGCTCTCGAGCTGAAGGATGCCGAGGAGTCGGCGGAGGCGAGGCCTGCATCCCCGGCGGGTACAAGGCGCACGGAGTCTCCGACTCCTGGCACAGATACATATAAGCGGACCGGGCCAACAGATTAGCATAATGACTACCGATTCCGGATGGCCTCAGTTAGATACCCTCCCTGCCCGACGCACCTTGCGTGAGTCCCACGGTAAAAAATGCTGGGGATCCTCGCTACAGGATCAGCGGATATTTACAAACATTATCCTCTTTCGCTTAGTTGTATCTCATCGATTCGCAAGACAGGGCCGGAATTAGTCCTTCCGAGGAGTAAAAGAGAAGTCATCGATTCGCACGAGTATCCCGTGCGGGTTATCGATAGCGAATTAAATCAGAGTTGCGGTTAGTGGTTCATTTGCATAGCATACCTGGTATCAACCCCTCGCACGGCCAAACCGAGGCTTTCTTATGCGAAGATCGGTGGACAGGGTCGCGATAGTCATACGGGGCCTCTCGATCAGCAGTGGCAGAGCGGCCGGCCCGTGGGACCGATATCTTGCTAAATGGAAAGCGATCGCTCTGGGAAATTCGTGAGAAAGGAGGCCTGATCTTTCGAGTGAATTCTCGGTGGTTAAAAGGTCGGGGGATGCGAGCGGCAGGCATCTCTGGGAGTGCGCCGACTTGCCAGAGCTAACGATCAAAGGTTATTCTGCTCTGGAATGGTATCGCCAGATTGTAAGGTACACAGGGGCGCGCGAGCGCGTGCTCTCGCCTATGCCGCGCGGTGCGCGCGGCTGCTGCAGCGGGAGGGAGAAACACGATAATTGACTTTTAAAAGCGGCGCAGAGCAGGTAATCTGATATAAGGCGATAGTGCGCGGTGTGTGTCGTCGATTTTTTGGCGATCAAGATCGCGGCTTTTTAGCCCGCGAGCGCGAGCGCGCGCGCGCGCCTACGGTTTCACTTTCAACGAGCGCGACACACGGTGACTCATTAGTGCCACGATAGTCACTGCTCGCTTGCGTCCTTCGCGTGGTTACACGTTGATAAAGCCGCCAGTGACTCAGGTCGCCGAATGATTCCGGAAGAAATTAGCGACTATCTGCCGCCCGCGATCTCTCCCGCGCACCGAGTAAAAGTATACCGGACTTTCATCGTGCAACAATGGCCCGGAGCGAGCCATTCAAATGCGACACGAATAAATTAAGATCTGACCGGGAGGGCGGGCGCGCGCGCGTGCGCGCTCCTGCCTTTTGCATAATTAGTCGGCCGCGTTAGTTGGTAATTTGTTTTAAGAACCCGCGGCCATTTTCACGTCCTGGGCTCGAGCTGTTAAGCGGCGATAATGATTAGCATTCTGATATCGCCTTCCTTTCGAACCGATTAATGGCCGCACTCCACACGTGCGCACTAGCCGGACAGATCTGCTGTTTACGCCCGACGACTTGTGTGCCGGGGCGAGCTGATATAATACCCGCGTTACGCGAGTTGCATCGGAGATTTAAGCGGACAGAACCGAGCACACACTCGGCTGCTTTCAACCTGGCTCGAGGCTCATTAGTAACTTTGTAAATTACTCGCGTTTTGCTATCTATCCCGCAGGGCTTAGCATCTAGCGCTGTACCGGTGCAACGCTTGAGTTTGAGTCAGACTTACCGAGTTACCGCGGAGTTGACCGTGGCGGCGGCTTGAGAGATAGCGAGACGATTTCGGGAAAGAGTGGCAGAGATGGGGGGCGGGAATGCAGGCGGACGGAGAGCGATCGAAAATCGAGAGGATCGGGGGTAAATTTGCATAGTCGATGCTCGAAACCAAACACAGAGAGTCGAAGGGTTGAAGTCTGGCATGCAGATGAGCCGGCACAGCCACCCTCCCCCTCTAAAGCGGATGTTGGCAGTCTGCAGCTAGGTAGACAATGGACCAGCAGTGCCATTACGTCCGTCGAATCCTAAAACCCCATAGAGTCCTGCCTCTCTGTCTATTATCCCACAGTGGCGGTAGGCCACATTGTGTATCCGGCCTGCCACGGGACCTCGGCCATTGTCGGCCCACCTAATTATTCGCCAATCTTCCGCTCGTTCACGGTCTATGTGTGAGTGTACGCGCGCGCGCACGCCCTGTCCTCTGATTCCCTGTGTGTCGACATCGAGGAATTGGAGGCTTGGAGCACGAGTACTTAATTACCCTATAAATTTACCAGATGCGAGAGATGATAACCCTTTCGCGTAGCGGACGCGGCTCACTGTTGATCTTCGGGTCAATTCTTCCGCAGACTTTGGATTCGAACACACTCTCGGCAATGAAACGAAGATTTAGAGGAATAGATGATGACTCACCGCAGGATCCGTTGAAGTTGGTCGTTCGAAAGCGTAGATCGGTGCCAGTTTCTCGTAGAGGTTTATGCGCTCGTGGAGAGACTTGAATGGATTCTTGGTACTGAAGAAATCGAGGTCGATGTCAAGTATGTACGGCATGTCTCGTTCCGGCAGATACTGACGGAGAATTCCGCTGACACTTCCGAAATCATCCCTCTGAAACATATAGATTGGTGTCGGTTAGCCTTAGGAAGGAACTAGCAGTTTTAGTGTTGACGCGCGTGCGGCATATAGTTTTCAGGAGGCTTGGAAAACAATAACGCCATTCGAGTTAATCCCGTTGGGGTGGGTACTGTTTCCGGCAACGGGTTTGCAATTTGCGTGCAGAACAGCGAAACAAGAGCGGGTTCAACGACCGACGAAATTGGCGAAGGAGGGCTTCGTTCGAGTACGGGGTGAACGGAAAGCAAAACCGACGCGTTTACAGCGGGGGACAGCGGCTCTCAACGTTTAGTGGGGATTTACAGGCTTTCCCTCTTTCCGTTTTTCCGTCAAAGCTTTGAGTGGCCTCGCGACCGATTTTGATTGTCCGCCCGACAAAAAACTGGCCGACGTCCATGTGAAACCGTTGACAGATTCTGTATGACTCTGATATTGCGAGCTGTCTGATTAAAAGCTATCAACGCAAAGCCAAAAATGTAATAACCCGCGGCAAAAGGATCAAAAGCGCAACCTCGATTAGGAATTGTTGTTCAAAATAAATGACGGATCATCTTTGATTTGCATCTGCCTACTCGCTGTTTTCTTGGATTGTTGGCAAAAGTATTTGCGACAAAGGCAACAAACTGGAGAAGGGAAGGCCAAGTGGAAGAAAGAAGGCATTGGCTAGGGACGATTGCTCCGCGAGCGACAGAATGAAAGAATGAGATGTGCGTCCACTGCTTTTCTCTTGCCTCAGTGACAAAGAACAGTACGTTCTTTCGGGGCGAACTACCACTCTTTCTCGACTGAAACCCGTTTTTCGCTTATGCGAACTAGAACGGGCCACGGTGATTCTGACTGGAAGCGTGAAAGGACAAAGGGTCCTTACGGGAGTCCCCGTTGTGCCCTAACCGAGCGAGCCTCCGCGCCAGTCGCCTGCATCGCCTTGCCAGTTTACCACGTGAGAACTAGAGGAATCGCGAAAAGAATCGGCCCGGATAACATTCGCCTTTTCTGTCGAACGCTGCGCCGAGATATTAATCATGCAACTCCTACAATTAATAATGAAGGAGTGCGAGGGCCAGCAGACAAATGTTGCAAGGATGTAGGTCATTGCTCAACGATCCCGGAGTCCTGTTAACAGCGCGCCCAGCATGGAAGCAGTATCAGGGCATTGTCCCGAAGTAGAACGTACAATAACCCTTTCTAATTTGATCAAAACGTTTGTCACGACATGCGAGCGTAACTCCGCCTACGTATCGGCGAGTTCATTTTAATTAATTATCAGCACGCCGAGGTCACTGGGACGTGACACAGTCACCGCCGCGGCTACCACGACTTTTGCGTCGAATCGCGGAAGGCTGCTGCGCGGACCAGTTTCCCTCGGCTTTTGCACGATTCCCCTAATAGTTCATCCGTCTCGTGATAGTCCTCGGCATATAATGATGTCCCCGTAGCAGCCGATAGCACGAACTTTAGCGGGACCGCGCGCGAGATAATGCTCGGCGCTGGGGGCTCGGGCGACGTCTCTTTGTTCCTTTGTTCTATGACAGACAAGCAGATTGCTCAACTAGCCTATGAGTCATTGGCACGGAATAGTGCGCGCACTTGCGGCGCACGCGATTCGCGCCAGCGAGCAATGATCATCGCGCGTGTCGCCCGCCGAGATAAGAGTTCGCCAGTGCAAATCGGAGATAACCGTGCGCCTAATCATCACCGCATGCATGCACCACGCTCAATGCGCGCAATATTTACGAGGCTGATTCGCGCGTGTACATACATTGCGGGAAAACGGGAATTAAATAGTCCGCCGCGAAAGGCTTCCCACCTAAAAACCCACGGAGCCTACATGCCAAGCGCGTCATTCCTCACTTTTAGTTAATTTTTCATCGACCCTCTTTCATCTCGAGTCACACCGACTGCACCGAGCTAAATATTGCAGCGGCCAACAAGTTCCCGGCGCGCGGCTGTGTCGGTGACTGAAGTTGCGGGCGCAGTTGCTATCGCGAATTTTAATGTTTCCCGATACCAGCCGCACTCACCGGCGCAAAGTTGTAGAGCGAATCGCGCGTCGCATATCGAGCAAACTTTATATCGGCCCGGCCTATTAATAGTTCTCATCACTGCGAGCCAGTCCACTTTTGCAATCAACGGTGCAGCCAGACGCTCGCGCCCTGGGGACATAGACGCGCCGTGTACCGCGACAGAGCAATGTCGAACCTGACGTATGTTCACGCACAAGGCAAATTAGCCCCTAAATGGCAGGAGGGTGCACACGGCCCGTTAATTAAAACAATACATACCAGCGACCGGGCGTTCGGCCGCGCCCCATTCATACAAAGCCAGCCCGAGAAACATTGATGCTCGTCCAGGGGAGCAATTGAAATTTCGCGGGCATATGTCGCGCGTCACGCCTTTCCCCTCTTTATTTTACCTGGGTTCGTCCCTTCTTTTTCCAGGCCTATTCTCTTTCCTCGGCAATAGAAATGCCGGAAGTCTGTATGGAGCGGGAATATCCAAAAATGGAAGTATCGGATTATTTCTTGCGATCGGTATTGGAAGTCTCTTTGAAAGACGGCGACCGGTGCGCAGAGGTGGTATCGATCGAGAACAATGAATAATCGCGCTGAATCGTCAGATTCCTCGTTTGATCGATGGAAGACAGCCGACTGCTCAGTATGCAAGCTCAGTGTGGGCGCATCCGGTAGGTACACAAGCACAGAAACCCACGTTGCATTATGGATCCGACTATCAGGCTAACTCGGCATACACGTGCACGTAGACACCGGCCAGGGTGATAAGAATAGAATAATAGAATTTTCTATGAGCCTTCGGACGCGCGGGCTACCTGGAAGGAGAGAGAGAGAGAGAGAGAGAGAGAGGGGGGGGCAAGGGGAAGAGCGAAGGATGTGCCGCAAAAGGAAGAAAGCGTAGGGTCTTCTTCCTGTCGGATGATCGATGCCTATTGATTCCTGGCTGTGTATCAGCCGCGGCCGTGGATTCCTTCGGCGAAGTGTCATTGTGCGCAAATGCACGTGGTACAGAACTTAGGCTGCGCGCACGATTTATAATCATTGCGAGCGGGAGACGCGCAGTTGATAGACAGCGCAGTCTCGGCATAGAATAATTTTGCTATCTCGGCCGAAGCTGGGAAGGAAAAACAGCGGAGCCGAAGGAGATGGGAAGAAACCGAGTGGAAGAAAGCTCGGGCGCAGAGGCAGATGGCGGCGATAACGCGCGCATAAGAGAGGTGTATCTACATTCAGTTCGGACAGGCACGACTTTATTCAGCCGGCGAGCGCTAACAAGTGTTTTCCATCGGTTTAAAAGGCGCCAGGGGCACCGGGCGCAACCGGTCCACCGCGAAATCGAGCATCGCAGCCTCATCGGATACGCAGCCGGTTTCCAAGCGCGCCAGATCTGATTATTCGGCGCGAATACAGAATCCAGGATGTTATCCTACTTATTCTGGTCAACCTTCTCGCGCTTCACTCCGCTACTATTCTTACATGCCTTTTATTTCACCCTCGAGGACAATAATTTACGACCAGGCGGCAAAGCACCCGCAATTCACTCATATCTAACATCTCTAAAACGCGTAAACGTCAGCAGAAACTAATTGTAATATGTGATTTTGTGGTCTGCTTTTATGTATTCAAATGAGCATAAATTAGGGTACTCGCACGTTGAAGAGGCTTCATGTTTATGATCGGTCTTAATCAACGAGCCCGACACTCATCGCTGAACACCGGGATCTCGCTTTTTTCTCCTCGCTCTGATTGAACCACTCGTGTAGGCTGCGTCTCGGCCGATTCACCGGTTGCATTCATTATCAAATGCTCTATAATTTCCCACTCTAATTAGTGTCACATGTCCAGTAAGACACGATGATGGACAGGCAATGAGGGGCTTGCTGAATAGGTTTATGAGCCCACCGAACTAATGAAATGTCTGTCAGATCCGTTGAAAAGTGGCAGGGGGGCATTTTTGTGAACGGGAAAAGCAACAGGATAACAGGTTGGGAAGAGCGAGAGATTTGGAGGGAGTAGCAGAGTAGGTATCGACTCTCGGAGAGGAACGCTGGCTTCCCGGTAAATGGAATGTCGAAGGGAAACAAGGCGGAAAGACTGCGGAATAGTATTTCATAGTTTGGAAGGGTACGGCCTGCCGGTGCAGGAAGTGGCGGATGCTCACGAAGGCCAGAGAGCTTCTAGCTTTGATGGGGGGGACAGAACATCGTCCGGGGCCCTGCGGGGATCACGATTCGGTGACGTGTGGCCACTCCGCTATCTGGCGAACGTCGTGTACGGGTGCATATAAACGTAAAGTTCGCGGCGGACAGAGCTCCCTCGGCCTGCCGGTGCCTGCCGGTGCAGAAACGTAGCACGTATGTACCTCTCGTGGCTGGCCGGCTGCAGCAGCCCGTTTCCTAGTAGTTCTGGTAGTCCTGGATCAGCCGGAACTACCGTGAAAATGGTATCGAGCCTCGGCCTCGGAATCGTGGCCCATGCTCGCGATAAATAAAACTGACGGTCGTGTGTGCTCGTGCCCCCACGCGAAATCTTTAAACTGTCATCGAATGCCTACTTCTTATGGGAATGTGACTTTCGAAACGGTCACCGCCTGAAAACACTCCCGGACGAGCGAGCGGCCGAGCGCCCGAGCGAGCACGCCCGCTCTCCTACTCTTATTTATTGCTAGTCGCCTCTCCGGCTTTACATAGATGAATGTATAAGAGCGAACTCATTAGAATTCTCAAGAACTCGACTGAGTTAATGTGCCTCTGTTTCGAGTAAGTGCTACCTATGTAAACCAATAACACAGTCAACGTGTACTGGGATGTAGCCACACTCCTAAACAGAGTCGAGAAAGAGACAGAGCCGTCACAGAGAGGGAGAGAGAGTACACATCCATCCAGCGAGTGATCCTGCTCCGCTGGACCGAGTTGGACTGGCATGTGCGGCCCTTGTATCAATAGCACTGACTAAGCAGATCTTTGGAGGAACAGTCGCCCCCGAAGCGCGATTGGAGAGAAGTCCCGGCAATCGTAAACAAGCCCGATCAAATCAAACAGCGAGATCTAACTTGCTGAATCGGTACAAGCGGTGGTTACGTGTTCACACGGACCGAAACTCCATTGACCTACTCCAATCAAATGCCTCAAACACGGATCGGTTGTTCGCCGATAACGGAATGGACAATTAACAAGATGGAAAATACTGTTCCTGCGGCTTGAATTCTCACTATTGTCTAACATGATCTCTGTTATAGTCCTTCGGGATCTAAGCGCTCTGTATAAATGAGGAATAATTAAAATATCGATTAAATCAAACATCGATCTTACTGACGGCCGCGCTCAAGAATGATCGAGAAGGCTGTATGTCCCTCGCGGCTAGTTAGGTAAGGCGAAGGTTTGCGACTAGATCTACTGTGCAGTGTGCACGGTGATAGTTAGCCTGACACAGGAATAGGAGAATCGAGAAATATGGGAATAGCGAGGGACACGCCTGTCATTCAAGCGATAACGAGTCGAGCGAGGCTCAAAGTCTTTACGGTGTCACAGGGTCCCTTAATGCCGTGGGCACGGCAACGAGATGTGCGGCTAGATAGCAAAAGGCGCTATTTAATTAATGATAATAGCTCAGGCTAACAAGAGCTCGCCGGCAGTTTCTTTTCATTGTTCCCGATCGCGATGCGACTGGTACGCCTTCGGACGCGCATATGCCTATGTGTACGCCATATACTTCTACGATTCTCGATCCTGTTCCCTTATGGGCGCGGATCCCATTGTGCCGTGGACACATCGTGCTACTTGACTCTCTGCACTCGCCAGTCGCCAGCACTCGAGCTTCCCTGACCTTTCTCCGTGTACTGCTTCCGACGTACGGTACTATCGATATAAAGTTGTTAGCCGATTTCTCCCGGCTATCTGCTCGCTCGATTAAAACTCGAACGGCTGCATCGGCTTGTGCTATGCACGCCTGGCTATTAATCGCTCGGTGCTGATCTAGGAATATCTAGTGGATATATCGGTGAATGAGAAGAGGTGCGTGTCGCAGGGGTCCTTCCTTTTCCCGGGGGGCGGGGGAGGGGTTTCGCGAGGAGGGTGACGCGCCTTATTCCTGGCGCACGTGCAGAATCACGGGTGCGCGAGTAGTGAATATACAAGTCGGCCTGGCCTCACTCTGTCTTTCATTCTCTCGGTCGGCCGTACCTGGTACTCTCCGGCCGTTGCGGATACGGCGGTGCTAATTGCAATTTATGTCTCATTGCAGCGGGCGTCGGTGCGCCACAACAAAGCTCCGGCACGACGCAGGCGGTCGTTTCTACATTTTAAAGCGCGTCTCTCAAAAGAGAGCCGTGCCACCGGCGTTCGCACGCCACGGCCGGAACGCTCCGCTCTCACTCCCTCTCGCTCTCTTTCTCCTTCCGCGTGGCAATCTCTGTCTCTCGGTGGCACTTGGCGTCGCTCTTCGCTCCGCTCCTTGCCGCCGCGACATTTTATATCGCTCGGTAAATCGACTTTATAAGGGCGACCTTTGTCGCGAGAAACTCACGCGCTCCCATGGAACTGCACTTTGTTTCGCCCGCTGATTAAATTCGCACGCTTTTCTGGATGGCCGGCGTGCAGATTAGCCGGGCTTATGGATTAGGGTTGGGAATCGTGTCGGTTTTTGCCGACCGGCCTGCCAGGTGGCGGGAGAGCGTATTTCGTCTCGATTCGGTCCTTTCGAGAAGTGAAGGATTAAACATTGAGTGGCCGAGGGTTGCAATTAGCGAAAGCGCGCGGGGATTGCTAGACAATTGAATGAAGCACCGGTAGTTTGCAACTACAGCCATATTCAAAGCGGAGGGCGCACGTTCGCGCGTGTCCCGCGCGGAAAGCAGATTGTTATTAAACTAGGTACCGAAAGGGAAGTAAATTGCTCGCAACCGCGCCATTGTTCGTTCGCGCTTAGCAGCTTAGGAGGCGCGGCAGCAACGTCAACATTGCCGAGACACACGCACACTACGGGAGACAATGTAATTGCCACGGAATTGCTTGCAACCGACGCGGCAGCGGTGCTGAAAGCCCTTTAACGATTGCTTGAAAGAGCCCGGGCTCTAATTGCAATTTTGTTGTTCGAGCGTGCCAATTAGTAGATTCCTGAGCTCCTTTTAACCGGATCCTCTACAAATCTTTCGCGTACACTGCTACCTTTCGGGATAAATCGATAATGAGATGCAAACTTACTAAATCACCATGTCCAGCGTGCGCTTTCAATTACTGGAACCTTTACGTACTAGAACCCTTACGATACAAAAGTGCCATTTTAAATCTCATCTCACCTCATTTCAAGTAAACACCGTGCCCTCTTGTCTGTCTAGTACTACACTTACACTACTTATCCCGCAGTGCAGCAAAGGAATCTCTCCACGAATCAATTTCCTTCGACACCGCATGGAGAATCGATCTCTCTGAAAGGCATCGGCGCACCAGGAACTGGCCTCTAATCGCGGGCCCTTTTCTTCATAGCGTCTCTTTCGGAGCGCGACAACGCGATGTGTACTCGCGCGCACGCTCCCGCCCTCCCCCTCTCGCGTCGATAATGTACGAACGCACAATGGGCGCACGTGTATGGAAACACGTGGTACATAAATCGCGCATTATGTGGCGCGCTTTGTGCGCTATTGGTAAATAGGGCCGCTCGCACAGTCAGAGACTACCCTTTCCTTTGACTCTCCTTGCGGCCAATACTGGTTGCTGCTCGCGCCGTCACCGCCGAGCTCCGAGTGCACTCGCAATAGATGACGTTCCTTGTGCAGTTTCGCAACGCCCTTTTCTATTCGTGATTTCGTAGAGGCGCGAACAGCCCCGGGGTAGAAGCGAGTGCTTGGAACAGCCTGGATTGGACGCGGATGTTCTTTATTGTTGGTAATTTTTTTGCATCTCGCGCGATGGGGTTTCCAAAGACTTGACCGTTCAACTGTGCCCGAATTGCAATTCGAAAAGGCAGAAGCGCGAGATTGACAGTTAAATTCGAGAGTGCGCGGTGCGCGATTGCCCGTGGGATAAATCGAGGCTGATGAACGTAATCCCGTAACCATTAGTTCTCATTAAGGTAGCGGTGAGCAAATCGCTCCGGCTCGCTTCGCACAATGCAGTAAATAAAATTTACGCTCGGCTCTAAACAGTAACCGAGAATTACGATACCTAAAGTGTACATGATTCACGATTTCGGACAGCATATCCTGGAGCGCACATACACACACGATGAACATGTGTGCCGTTCATCAACTGCTCAAGTGTTTTCTCAAATGCCAATGAAGGCAATTTGGATCGACTCTTTAATCATACTTAAGGGTATGATTATCCGATTGAAAACTATTTGTTGGCCGTTGGTGTGTTATTAGAGTTTTCATGCGAGATTGGATTGGAGGAAAAAGTTGTTTCTTGTTACGTCTCGAAGGCGATCGGCTTATTCCGGATTCCCGACAGTAAACAAACGATTAATCAAGGATTCTTTTGCATAGTTTATGGTTTAAGGAACTGGTCCGAGGAGTACGCAATTTTTCCCTTCGGACTTCCCGTTGCGCAGTTGTGGTCGGACCGGTTTGTCGTAAATGAGAATGTACCTAATGATACGCCCCACACTTGCAGCTACTGATTGTCTAACCCAGTACCCCTATCTAACAACCCTGATAGAAATTCAACTCACCGCGAAAAAGATCTTCACTCTTACGGCCGACCAACCAATTGGAAATTAGGAATCGGGTATTCGGCCGGGATTGGGATTAGGCTGATTAAAGCGGGCCGGAAAGGTGGACACGGGACAGAGAGGTGCCTTTTAGTTTCGCTGATAAATAAAGTGGCAGTCGGCCGTAATATAAATCCGATCGCGGGTTCCTTATTAAATTCGTGGCGAATTGAATTTCCCCGTTAGCCTCTTCCCGCGTAAGTACACTGAGGAAAGTTTCTCTCGGCGCGCGCAAAGCCCGCCGAGTCGCGCCTTTGCGGAAACTTTCCGCAACGCTTCGCCCGGACGTCGAACTTCCTAATAAAATAATTATTTTCAAACGACCTTCTGCGCCGCTGCCAACCGCCTCTCCCGGCCGCCCTTTTTCCTGGCCAGCGGCAAAGTTCTCATGAGCTCTTAATGCCCAGCGTGATCAGACTTTTGTCGCTCCGCATTCCCGGGTGTTAAGCTCTCTCGGCAACAAGCCGCAACGCCTTTGCGTTTCAATTATCCCACCAGCGCGCACGCCGATTACGATACGAAAGCTGCGTTAACGGTTTACGACGGCAACCTTTCCAACCGCCGGCGGGCTAACTTTTTAGTCAAGCGCGTTCGCAATAACCGGCCCAACTTTATTAGCCCATCTACACGACAAGTAACGGACAGGTTCTGAAAAATCCGTCACGACGCATGCTTGAAAGTGCAGCACACACCCATTATACTTCCAATTGGCAAGGTGCGATAGGAGATTCGACAGCTCCATTCCACTAACCACGCTCCCTCTTACTACACACAACACTCGCGTGCTACAAATGCGCTCGAGTCGCCGCGCCGGTAGAGTGAGGCACAGATCGAGCCGGGATGGAGGTAAAAATTGCGTGTAATAGACAGCATTAATGTCAAGATCGTATTATTATGTACAGCGAGGAGATTCCCGTTGTTGGTATGCACGGAGAACCCGATCGGCCGACAGGCGAACACGCCGAGGGGGAGAGAGGCCGCGAGGTAGCTCGAGAGGGAGAAGGAGAGCGAGAGAATATGCGTATGCACGCACGCACTGTGCAGCTGGTTTGTACGCGAGCTTGCGCTGTAGTCGGAGCATATTTATGAATTAGCATACAATGGTAGTGTTTATTAGAGATTCCTCCAAGGTTCCCACCTTCAACGCCAGTTCCGTGCTCCTCGGACTTGGTTTGCTCGCTCTTACCAGCCATCACGTCCTCTGCGCTCGCTCGAAAGCTCGCGTCTCCTTAAAACGATCTGTGAAATCACGGGGCCACTAGACCTGGCTCCGGCCCGTCCACCTCGATTTATGCATCGTTCGCCACCGACTTACGTAATCCCGCCGCCCGTAGCATTGACCTTCCTTCCCCGATTCACTTTGGCAGCTAATACTACTAGCTCTCAGTATTCCTTACACGTTCTTGCTCGAAGGGGCGATAGTTAGCTGGACCTATTGCAACTTCCAAGAACTTGTGTGTGTGTGTGTGTGTATAGTAGGTTTGGATAACGATTGGCCAGTGAGTTGAGTAAGAGGTTTGGGGAAGCGTTAGCGAACTCTGGAGCGAAAGCGATCGCACTGAGGGCTGAGCAGCGAAAGGGCAGTTTTTGTAGGGTCGGAACGGCCTCGGACATTCGTAAACCCGTTAGGTGTAATACCGTCCGTGATTTTCCTCGAAAATGCGCTTAGCCAGAAGCCCGCAAGGGCTTGCCTGGCGAGAGCCAGTGGAAAGAAGGGGGAGGGAGAAGGAGCGGCGTTGGTAGTGAAGAGAAGAGGAGGGCATCGTGTGCAGTCGCTGAAGAGGAGCCCAAAGAAAGCCGGCTTCCTCGGAAGCAGCCGGCAAGAAGGAACCGTACGGTATTCCAAGACGAGATCCCGAAGAAAAGGGGACCCATCGGACCAACCAGCCGACTCGAATGCCCGTTTTGGTCGCCGGTGGTTCATTCGCATGCAAGTTTGTCCATGGCTTTTACTTGGAAGCACCGTCGACGTGCGACCACGTCTCCTAACCGGTACCAGAATCCAGACGAGAGAAGCGCAATGCCTTCTCCCCGTTCTGCTCGCTTCCTTTTTCTTTCTTTTCTTACCAGCAGCCAGCTTTAGCCGAGGTGTGACTGGCCAATTACCAGTGATTGTGTTTATCGTACGCCACCGAGGAAAAATCAAACTCTATCTAGGATAGGAAGATCAAGGCCGAGGGCGAGGAAAAACCGTTCATTTTACGCCCCCGGCTTCGAAAGATAAACTACTTCCAACAACCGAGACTCGTCCGCCGAGGAAATCGGTTAATATAAAGCTATCGTATCATCGGTCATCTGCCTTCTTCGGCAACTGCGCTCTCCTCATAACTGGTCTATGCTCCTTTCTCACGGCAGAAAGGTCGTACAGGATCTCGAAAGGGCGATGCACAGTAATCACACCGATAAATGAGGCATCAGAGCTCATTTTCCTCCAAGCTATTTTCCTAAGCGTCCTAAACAGGACCCCGCAAATCTTTTAATCTTTTAATAAGATCATATGTTAGAATTGTCCAAGCGCCAAATATGAATTTACAATCCTGCCAAGTGTGAAAACGATAAGCCTCCAACTACGGAAATCTAGTTATGAAGTTGCAGTGAATTTATAAAGAAATAATCGAATTCTCTTCCGATCCAGCTACCGCAGAAAATCGACACTTTCGTCACGACAACTGTGTTATTTTGCATTCAATAATCCTTATTTATCTGACGCCCATTGAATTTCAAGTTATAGCAAGTTCAACTGGCGGCCAGTGTAGCCTAGCGCTATACAGAATTCTAATTTTAGTGACAGCGCTTAGGCTTTACTGGGCTTGATTTACTACCCGTCATAAAAAACTGAGAAGTCCGGCGCAGTACTGGAATACAAATGCACGATCAATAGTCTCGATATTATAGACACACCTAGAAGAGTAGCGGAAGTGATATACCCGATTTCAATTTATTCGTCCCGAGCAATACGCTAAAGAGGAAAGAAGGGAACGCGACGAACGGGCCCAGTGCTTCGAATGTTTGCATTTGAATTGCAGCAATCACAGTTCCTGATTCCGCATGGGTTTAGGTGTGCCAAGCAGTGCTCACAGTAGACTCTTAGAAAAATCAGCATGTACTCATCTTGCCAGGATATGTAGCCCGACATTACTTCGGGTAGACAGGTAGCTTCGACAAGAGTGAACAAATTAGACCAAAGGACATCTAAGTAAATAGAAACTATGCAAGAAATTAGTATTCAAATGCTTAAACGATTGGCAGGAGTACTAAGTAGTCGAACATCAGCTTAGATTGAGATTGGCTCGTGGCATTAAATAGCCGTGTACTCCATAGCGCGGAAGTCTTATTCCAGACAAGCCGGAGGACCTCCTTCATCGCGCAGCAGCGACTACCGCACCGCACTCCACGGATTTCAGAAGCGCAAAACGCATTTGTCGATTTGCGCCGAAGTCGCGTCAATATTGACCCTGCTCTCGCAGGACATGTTCTTCGCAGGTGGCTCGTGTCCCCACGGCTCCTAGGGGGACTCAACGAGCGAAGGGAATCGGAATGAGAGGGCCGCAAGGATAACCGGCTCTTTTTCGAACGGAAGACAAGGTTCGCGGGGATTTTCTTACGGGAACCGTCGAGTCTTACTTCGGGCTCAGTTTGCGCTCTCTTATCGGAAAGGTTCTTTTAACTCGACTAAGAAGATTGACGATATTCTCATCTCGAAATAAGCCCGATCTTGCGCTGGTTCAATCGGGACGAGTGTAGAGCCGGGTCTCTCCGGAGGAGAAATTTCTCTGCGTCGCTGCCCATTATCGTATCGAGTATCGACCACACGCCGCAATTTCTGCCCACCGGGTCACGTCCAGCCGCGAAATCGGTATGCGGAAGAGAAAATATCGATGATTATCGCGACGCGGACGGTCACCGACGGTGCCCCCATGCGAAACTAAGCTCGTCGTTGGATAACGGTGCGCGAATCCCGGGGACCGAGTTCTTTCCGAACGCCCGTCGAACCTGACCAGGGTCAGTCCCTTCGAGGCTAATGCTCAGCAATACTTCTCCGACCTTAGACATAAACTGGTCCACCCTTCTTCAAACGGCCGAAAGTTCCTTTTTCAAAGCAGGCTAATCTTAAATGCACGTAGTCCGAGTTGGAGTTTTCTTGGTCTTTTGATTCAAGGGAGTTCAATTCGATCCTTGAGAATATACTGCTAGACTACACTTCCTCAGAATATAACCGAGCCAGAAGAAAGTATCGTTAATGTCATGATCGAGCAGTATTTCAGGAAACAATTTACGACGAGTATCCGATTGCAGCGTCACATTACTAGGGGCGAGTCATCTTATTTACGGACGGCTGTTAAAAGCCGTGTCGTTCGGCCGAAAATTCGAAAGGCAAAGCCACGCTCTCGCCCCGATAACAACAAGGAATGACGGCAGTTTTTTACGCGCCTCTTATCCACCGTGTCAACGGTGATTCATTCTCCACGGCCGAGTGATTCACGAGTCTGTCAATCGGAAAAACTCATGGAGAACGTAGCATTTGTTGGGCAAAATCCACATGAACTTCAAATCAGGTCTCTCTTGGCCAACTCTCTAGCAGAGCGGGGCACGTACGCTTATTCTCTCCCTCTCTCCTGGAGCCGGTATCACATAAATTATTCTTTATCGTCGAGCGCGAAGGCATTCATTTTTCTTATCTCTCGTCACAGAGGGGGCCCACCGGTCAATTAATTACGAGAGAGTGATCGGCCGATAATTAATGTCGCGGTCTGGGGTTTCTCGTTCGAACATTCGAGCGGCCCAGGTGAATCCTGGGTGGCCCTCGCATATCTACCTTTCTATATTCTCAAATATTTATCATCTACAAATATAGAAACCTCCACTATCCTATTTCAAGCGTGGTCATTTAAAAAGAATTCGCATCTTTGGGTGTGTCTCGTACTCGCCAAGTCAGAGAATCGAGGCAATTATTTCAGTGTGCGCGAAATGTCCCAAGACTTTGGCACAACACATCATTGTCATTGTTGCACCTCTGCCACTAAGTTCGGCGTCGCATTCCTGACAGCTACATTAGACGGCGTCCTCGAATTCTAACCCGATGCCTTTCGACACTGCGCCAAGGGATGTCGAGTTCTTTGTCAGATCTGAGCGTCCGCACACCGGCCAAAGAAACCCACGCTATTTCGCGATGCGGCGCGCTAATCATTAATTAGCTGGTTCCTTAAGTAGCACCAGCCGGGCTCGGACGTTTCGCCCGGTGGTTTTTGCCCCGCGGCAGCATCGAGGGGAGCAGCCACGACGTTTGACATGCCGAACGAGCTGGAATGCAGTGGCACCGCCACCCTGCCAACGGACGATTAATTTTTCGTACCACTGACATCGCTTGCTCGTTTCAGCCCCTTTTTTCGCCGGCCCCTCGCGACGAAGATTGGCGGAAACTGGGACTCGGCCGCGATAGACAAGTCCGCGCTGCAATATGTCCAGCCGAAGATCGATGTGATCATGTGACATTGACACATTGTCGATCACGAGACTCTCCTTCGATATTGTATAATCGACTTTATAAGAACTCCACCGCGGAAGATTCGACCGAGTGAGATTCTCCGGAGACGAAGGCGCACTGTGCTACGTGTGCACTGTGCAATCAAAAGGACGCAGAGTGCAGAACTTGGCTGTACTTTCCCGGATCTAAAGATAGCGTTTACGGTTGCAGACTCCTTTCGTAATATCTGTCAGCCGTGCGGATCAGCCGGCAACACCTTCGTCGAAAATGTCTAAATAGCGGGGGCTTCCAGTATCCTAGCGGGAATCGGCGAGGGACTATAAAATCGCCTGGCAACTGCAGCCCGCTTGACAAGTTTGCTGGCGCGCGCGGGATCGTTGAGAGATTTGTTGATACCGGTAACGAGAAAAGGCAAAGGCGAACGAGGAGCGAGCGGAGGGAACGCGAACCATGCGACCGAAACGTTTTCAGGCCGTAAACCAAGCCGCGTCATAAACCTAATTGAAATTTATCAATCGAGAGCATGTTGCGGCATTTCAGCGCTGCGGGCAAGATATCTCCCCCCCATCAGCTAAGACGCGATAATCGTTAACAATATCGCGCTAATGCGCTCGGGCACTCTGACTCGCCCGATCGAACCTACAACCTACAACCTCGACCTACGAATCTTAATAATAACATCTACCAACAGAGCAGATTAGATTGTCATAATTTCCGAGTATCCCAGCGGTCAATTGACCGCGCAGGGATTCGACGCGAGTGTATATGGCTATTGAGCGGAGTCGATGAAAACCGCGCCGGGGAAGACATATCGCGTAAGTGGACAGGCGAATTACGAGCTGGAGTACTCGCCGGGAGTAGGAAGTGGTGGTACAGCGAGAGAGAAAGGTGGTAGGAGGCAGAAGGGATAGATGGCAAGCATACGCGCGCGAGAGTAGAGGTCACTGACCCGTACGGAAATAGGATCGAAACCTTAGGTAAACGTAACTTTTCTCCTCTCCGGGGCGGGTTCCGCGGGCATTCGTTCGGTGCGTTTGGAAATCCGCCAAAGAAATCCAGGAACGTCGAGCCGTGCCGTGCGCCGCCGCCGCGCAATTTCCCCTCGGCGCGGCACGCCGGCGCACGGCGCACGGCGCACGGCTCGCTCTCGCATCACGACGTGCTGTGCTTCGCGATTCATTAGCGGCCGATTTGCGCGCACGGCTAAGGTAATTGGACGGCATCGAGGTGAATAGTACCGGCCGATGCAATATTGTTGAGGGTAGCACGGCGGACATCAGCCTCGACTCTTTCCGAGCGTCGACTACTCCAACTAAAACACACCGAGACACCGAGTCCGATCCCCCGAAGGCTTTACGAGATCATAACGATTAAGTGGAATGCAAATTTTCTCTAACGCCGATGGGGAACAAGTGTGAGCAATGATGCGCAGCGGTTGAGGTCAGCCGGGGTTGCACTGAGGATGGAGAGCTTGCGCTCTTAGTTAGTAGCAAAGGGTTACTCCTTTGCGTCCCGGTCGTCCCGTGCGCCTCTAGCCGCGGTCGTCGTCGTGGATCTTGGGCGGGCAGGTTGCCCGGTAGCCTGTTATCACGTAGCTCGTATCTTCGGTTGTAAGGAGAGATGCTACCCGAGTAATCTACATCGTCCAGGAAGAGATGCTAGCCCGGCCACGGAGTGTACGTGTAGGACAGAAGTAGAAAGTCTTTCTCGTTCGATGACCCGCCGCGCCACCTTCTGTCCAGGAAGAGCCGCTGTGACGCGCCGCACCGCCACCGCCGCCGGGGATACCGCGCGGTTCCTCGTGTAATATAGAAGTCGAAGGAGCGAGCCTGAACACTGGCGTTTATTCAGGGAAAGGTGCCCTCTGCTCGTAGATAACCGTCCTCTCGGCCAGTAACGAAGCCCATACGTTTCTACGCTCAGGCTCTACCCTCCGCTCTCTCTCTCTCTCGCGCCCGCGGTACCCACTGAGATTTGCATGAACCAGACCGGCCGCCGCTCTCGATAAGAGTAGCCGCTGATGCTCGATGCTGGGACGCCTCGAGTTCGTCAGGAGCGATCCTTCCGCCATTGATTGAAACTATATTTGGTCGGGGGGGATAAATTGCAATCATGACCACGGGCATCCTCTACCGAGACGCAGCTACGCCGCCGCCTCGGTACCTAACCCGCCGTACGTAGCGGAGCATGCGTTCATCGGCTACTGCAGTTATTTATACGAGGTTTTATGGGCCCGTCTCGAATTCCAGAATTTACATTGGTGATTATTTATATCCTGGCAAATACTGAGCCATCCGCGACGGCTTAACGGCCGCCGTGATTTAAGGCGAGCGCCCGGAGGAGCATGGACAGCTTGAGACACTTTTTTTTATTAAAGATCTCCGCGGTGGGTTTCGTCTGTGTTAGATACTCAGCTGCTTAGAGACGCGGATTTTAAAATTCAAGCGCATTACACAGGTCTAGCCAATGACAACGGTTCCTTTGAGTGCCGTCAAGCCGAAGGCGATTTGCATAAACGAGAGGCTGCGTTGAGAATTGCTCATGATAGATGAGTGTGAGCCACTCTTCTACCTATCCAAACCCACTGGACAGTTGGTTAACGAATGCACCGCTGTTACGCGCTGCAAGTTCCTTCGCTTGCCAATCGAGTGAGGAATGATGTTACATGTGACGTTGGCTAAGTTATGATAATAAATGTTTGATGGCAGTGAAGGGAGAAAAGTACCTCGATTAGTATCTTAGTTAACTGACGGAGCGTATCGCCTCGGCGAGCACAAGTAACAGAGATTTTATTTCCACCCCAAGAGAAAGAACATGTTATTAAAGTAATGTCCCCATAACTCGAGAATGATTAGTTCATTTAGCCATTGATCGGCAAAGAGACCGATCACCTATGACCCAGGTTGCGATACTCGCGTCGGGCTATTGGCAAACTCATCTCGGCTAGTGTACGGGAACGGGCGAGGAGTGGAGGTTTCTAGCGTGACTGCAAGTCTCTCTGCAAGAGCGATTCTGAATTTTGTCTAGCCAGAGCGTGAATGCCTTAATGGAGCCATTAGTTTAGTTTAACTGCCGCACTTGGCGCCAACCCACTTGGCGCACGGATGAGCCGGAAACTTTCATCTGATCCCGCCGAGGATGAGTGTAGGCTCCCCCTTGCTTAAAATGCTCGTTTAAGAGTATACACGAGTGGCGCGCAGCGTACAACAGCGTGCGGCCGCGCTGCGGTCAGGAAGTTCGATCAATCAGTGGATACCGGTACTAGCCTTCTCGAGATACCTACGAAATGGAGACTGATACAGTGGAAGGAAGGTGGTGCAATGTCTGCAACTGACCCACTTCGCGGCGACACGCCGCGCTCGCCCGGTATATAGGTAGATATCGCTGAAGAAACGCCGGAATGCCACCAATGCTAAGGGACTTTCACTCGGAAGGCTCGTTCCCGGTTCACAGCCGGGACCGGCCGGTCTATCGATTGTTTTCGAAAGGTCGCCACCCAAGACTCCATTAGCGGCCACCCTAAGATCCCTTTCTTTCAGAAACCAGCGAAAGATAAGCCGCCATCTAAACAGCCGTCATTTGCCAGTAATACCCAGCCAATAAGCCGCCGTGAACCCCGCTCGAGTATCATTAAGGTGGTTTAGTCTAGCATTCTCAATCCTATTCAGGAGTATCTATAAACATTAAATACAGAATTATTACAGCTATTAAATGTGGCCCCGAGTCATTCGTTAGTTGGCATCTTCCTTGCCGAGCGGAGAGCTTAGGAATCAAAATCAGTATACGCTCGTGTTCGAGCGAAAGGTGAGGCGATAAATCCCGGTCTGTTGCAGCGTCGGGACAGCAAGAAGCGGATAAGAGGGCAGAGATATCTCCGAGATAGTTATCGAGTGATACGACCTAAGAATCCGACGTCGTACGTCTGTGCCTGGGCAAAACAGGAAGGCGGCCACCGCACTCTCCCTTTATACTAGCGGCAACCCAGGAATTATGTGAATCGATTAACAAACACATCGTGCAATCGAACTGCTATTTACGAATCGATTAATTCAACGATCATCGCAATTTACGAACCAAGGCTATCGAGGGCTGCGACTGCCCGATGGAAGGAGAAAATCGAGCTCAAGCAGGAATGTAATCGATGTGAGTCTGATCCTCCGCTCTTCTCCATTTCTCCCAGTGGATTCTGACTATGAATCTGCCAATTACTCTGCAGCTACTATACCATTTCTTAATCTGCTGTCCAGAATATCACTTACATGAGGACGTAGTGTACCACGAGCACGGTACTTTGAGCGACCCGAGTCCTTCCTCAAAGCAAGCCCCATTCCACTAATGCGATTTTAATTATTTAATATCTTGATTGTTGAGGGGGGTAAAATAATTCAAACGAGTCCGGCACTCCGCAGGCTGCTCGTTCACCGTGAAGTGAGCTCTAAGTGGTGGGATACGTCGATCCTTGCTCATTTTCAAGCTTCCTTCGCCCCGGGTGTTTGAGCACACGAGCACACTCTCTGCGCGCGGCGTTGAGTCGCGAGGGATCGCAATTGCAGCACGCTGCATGCGTCTCGTGCGATCTATCGTTTTTCAGTTCAAGTCTTTCTGAAAGCGCACGAGAAGGAATTCGAAGCGGATCCCCGTAATCTTGGAATGAAAACGCCGAGTGAGATTCCCCTTTTTCTAGTCTGGTGACACGACGGAAATGATAGAAGACCGTCAAATTGGCTTCAATTACCGTCTAACTAACTTTTTGCCTGGCTGGCGATCAATTTCAATCTCGCGGATGGAAGTGTAGGCCTGCTTTCCCTCGGCGGCGGGTTCCCTCAAGAAGCTCGCCACTCGCTCACGCATTATTGATGCATCAAGCGGCACCCATCCGATGTCCGGCGTTCTTCTTGGGCATCGTCGATCGCCTCGACTACTGCTTAAACGGATGGAAAGAAGCCAGCTGCTGCAGCCAGTTGGCGCCGCTTTGCCGAGCGGACACAGAAACGAAGAGAGAGAGGGGGAGGGAGAGAGAGAAAGGGTTGCCGAGAAATTCTCGTCGCGAGCTAAGAGTCAGAGAGAGAATCAACTGCGACTGTGGCGGTGCAGTGGTTAGCCTCCTCTTGACCACTGCCAGTGCCAATCTCTGCGGGAGCCTTCTGACCACCTTACCAGTCTTTAGCACACAATGTCCGATTACCGCTTTACGAGTGGATAATGAAACCATTTCCCTGATACATGAATAAAGCCTGCCCGAAAGGAACCACCTGGACACTGGAAACGGTGCTCTATTTTCTACTTTCCTCGATGAATTCTGCGAAATGCTCAAATGGAGGAATAAAGATTGATAGAGAAGAGAGAGGAATAAAAGCGGTTCGGTTTGATTTCAGGGTAAAATGAATTGTTCGCCGACGCTGGTCACACGATCGTTGTTTGTGAGAGGTATCTCTAGCGGTGGTGGTACGATCGCGGCACTCCCGCCAGTAAATCTTGCTTCGAAGGGCAGCTGTCTCGGGGGAAGATGCCGATATTTTTATCGGTGATTTATGGCGAGGCGAGGTGATGTGCCATTTGTATTATTGTAAGGACTCCTAAGAACTACTAATGGAAACTTCGTGTTTGCCTAGGGTTCATGTAGGTGTCACTGATTAGAACCCCGGCAAATTTGTGGTTTCGTTGCGGCAGCGCAATCGCGATAATGACACGGCCTGCTCCCCGTCCTTTCACGTCTAACTGATTTCTGTGTTTCGCCCGCAAATCCTTTATCGCGATTCTTCCGGTACAATGCTCTTATGCTAATGCCCGACCACACGCCGAAAGAGGGACAAAGGAGCTCTTAGGGAAAAATTACACCGTTGGACAAGTCGGAGGAGTTGGAACAAGCTCGCGCTCGAAACTGAAGGGAATGGCAGAAATGGAGAGAAGGAAAAGAATATTAGAAGATAGGGGATACATGTTGTGCAGGAGTCGACGCGAACCGCGCAAACAAGGCGATGCAGATTAGAAAGTAATATTAGCCAGAAGTCCTTGGCGTTACATCAGCACTGAGAAATCTGTCGTGAAAATCGGAGATGCCAATAATATCCGGCACTCGCGGCAACCGTTCGCTAATTCATTCGTGGCAAAACTAACCAGTCGGAATGACGTATTTATACATTAGTCCCTCGGAGATGTTGGATATTTGGATATTTCGAGGCGAAAGCTTCGAGCATGAAAGTTGAACGCGGATCTGTAGACGCGCGATAAGGAACCAGTGTCTCGCGTGAAATATTCAAACACGTCACTACGTGCTGAATATGTGACGGTGGAATAAGTTTACCATCGAAATGTATGACGTGCGAGATAGGCGAGTCTATCCGATGCTAGGCGGAAGCTCATACCTGGCAAATCTTGCCAGATTTATCCGATCGAGCGTGTTTTTTGCTCCCGATTTCCTCGGACGTACCGTGCAATCCGTGCATAGGCGACAGCTACCACGATCTATGACTCGGATCAACAACCAACCGGCAATTGACTATCACTTCCTTTCGATTTAATCGGACTGGTACCAGTGTGGAACTAAAAGGCCGTCGGGTGTAACTTGAACTTGATTCTAAAGAACTCGGTTCCTCAAGTTCCCCGGTCATTGCGTTCTTCGCGCTGGCATCGAGCCTTATTCCAGCCTGTGTGCCCGAACTGGCCGGTGCACTGACTCCGCTCTCGGAGCCAATCTGTATTTAAATGACGCCGGCGTGCCGCGCGTGTTTGCGCCGCTCGATGGACTGGTTCTGCTCAAATGTTCCTTATTACCGCACGAAAAATATCCGGCGTCGTTCGATAAAACACCCGCCGATTGCCAAACAAGACCACATGCTCCGCTCGGTGCACGTTGCCTGTACAGTTGCGAACAAAAACCAGGGAGGCTCCGCACCGTTGCACAAACACGCGCTGCACTAACGTTTACGCGGAGGCCTCGTGTACACGTATCAGATGATAAATATTGCCACCACCCGAGCAGCTTCCACCTATACATCTCGATTAGCTAAATTCTCACATCGCCAAAACAGAATCCAACTTCTCAGAATTTTCTCGGTTCCAGTGTACGCGCGACGTACACTCGAAAACTCGCTCGGTTCGCCGAATATCACCTGGCATTTGGCCACGAGAAATAAAATAGTCATAACACGCATCAACATTCCCTGTATCTTTTTTCCAGACTTGTCGGGATAGCAGGCTGCGCGAGATACAGTGTGTTCGCTGGGGCGATTTCGGTACGGCGAAGAAGACAAGCGGATCGAGTGTGGTTGCCGATGTTAATACGAAATCTGAACTTATCGCGCCACTAAGCACGATATTTACGGTTATCGGGACGGCTGCACTCGCCAGTGTTTATTGCGAATGCGCCGTAAATCTTGGCCAATGTACGAATTCTCTGGCGCGATCTCGCCGCTGATAAGGATGCCTCCTCTCTCAATGAACTTTCCTGGCCGCCGCCTTATAGGCGTTACCGCGTTTATTAAGCCGCGGTATATACGCGCTCCCCTATGAATAACCGCTTGTTTAGAATGGGCCTTCGTGGAATTCCTGCGGGATATTAAGCAGCTGTAATTACTGCGGGTAATAGTTTTCTATATTAGGCCTCGCTCCCAGTGTCTGATGGAATCTTGTGGTATCACTCGGCTGGTGTTTCCAACGGATTACACTGTGTCCTATTAGAACGGAATACCTCGGAGAATCCCTGGCATTCTACTAGAAGTCAGGGAGAATCTTGCGGCTAAATGCGTTCCAGGGACGCGATGCGCATCACTGGGAAATATTGATAATAAGCTGGTGGGAAAGTGAAGTGAGTGCGAGTAGTCCAGCCACCGGTAACCTTTAATCTAAAAGCTTTCCCATGGAAGCTCACTAGCCGAATGTTCGCCTACCGGCACACGCGCCCGCGCTTATAAATCGCTGGCATTAAGAACGTGTTCTTAGTAGCGCGATTTTGATTTACGGCTAATTGCTCGCTATTTTTCCAGGCTTCCTTCCGCGCGCGCTTTGCATCTCATGAATGATAAAGTAATTTTCGTGGTGGAGAGAGCTCGCCGGGGCCGCCACCCGTTAAATTCGTCGCCGAGGCGAAAGGGTGGAAAATATGCCAAGCCGCCGCCGGCGCCCACCCACCCACACACTTCTGGCGCACTCGCACGGGATTTCGAACGGTTACCGAACTTAAGTCGAAGCAGGGCCGCCAACTTTTCGACCAACTTTCCCCAAGTTTCCGGTCGTTATGGTATTGAGACTAAGCGAGCTCTTTACTCGAGTTTCGCTCGGCTGTGGAACTATATGTTCAACAACTGTGACAAATGCTCGAGAGGTCATTAAGAATACGGGAGCATTTGCTCGAGCTATTGTTTTCTACTGACAGAGGCAGTGGCTGTAGTTTCCACGGGGATGTAGGAATACGCAGATGGGAAGGAAAGTTCGCGTTTGGCCAATCCAAACGCGATTGGAGGTCCATTACTCAACGATTACTCCGGGGCTCCGATTCCCACTTCTAATTGTATGGGGCCTAACGAGAGAATTAGTTTCGTATTATCGGAGTTATGGCAGCTAAAAAGTGAGCGGGCTCGTTCGAGCCTCGGTTCAATTAGCAAGCCGATATCAATACCATTAGAGCGACATTATGTACGGGCGCGGAGACACGGTTTATGGCGATGGCGGTGCGTGCCCATGCAGTTCCCATGAGCGATTGGTATGCACGCATGACGACTTTTAAGGGTATTGCAATCGGAACGCGTTTTCAGCTTCCCGCGAAACTAGTCCAGCCGGCGCGCATAAGCGATACCTCAGTCGAGAAATTTCCGCTCATTAGTGCGTCGAAAGGAACCTATTTCTCGTCGGGGTTCTTCGAAAATTATAGCCGCGCGCCCAGTATATATTCCCGCCGCGCTTGATATACGAGCGCGGCAAAGTTCGCGTAGTATTTAGCCCTGTCGTTGCGCGCCATTATTTCCATCGATCTCAATTTCGCTCTCGCGACGAAGTTCGATTCACCGTCTTACGCGCAAAGAGGCCCATTACGTCCCACCGCCAAGGTGAACTCGGGAATTGATTAAACAAGAGAAAAAATCTTGCCAAGATTTTGCATCATCGACAGACATACGCGGGATAGGCTCGCGTCTCTTCTCTCCCGTATGTATCTAAAGCACTCGAGATAATCGTCTCTCGCTATCTGAGCGTCGTTATCGCTTAGCAGTAGCGGCCAGCCATAAATAAGAAAGGGAGAAAAATCCCCGAAGCGGCATGCACCGTGAAACAATGCAGTGTGTGCGTGCTTGTCAAGGCGTCGATCTTGGCATTCATGTGGGCGCCATATGTTCTCCCTTCTATCGCATCTCAGCGAGAACCAGCGATACCATAAAACTAAAGGAACCTCGCGCACTATTCTTCCGTCTCCTACATTAAAAATTCATATTTTCCCCCTTGTAACAAATGACAAGTGTCCAATCGCAATCCACAAAAACAAACAAATAAAAACGATCTCCCGCAATCGTTGGAATCGCACTATTTATCCCATTACTCGAGCATTAATTTCTCGACCGAAACGGTGCGGCGGTGCGTAACGAAGGCACGCGAGATTAAACGAGCCCGCGAGCGCAATAATCACGAGAGCACATACGCTCGGCGCGTCGTCTCCCGCTGGGACGGGGAATAATTTGTTTACCAAATCTGCGGAGCTAACGTGGACGATATCGAAGGGGATGTGGCAGGAGGAGGAGAAGGAGGAGGGTAGAGTGAGCGAGGGCTCGCGTTTATCGCAGCGAACCTCGCGACGATTTATCGACGTCGCCATTCCTATCTCGTCCGACTCGTCTTGACCTCTGACCCGCGGTACGAACGAGAGACGCGGAACGAGGAACGCCTTCCACGCTGCCTATAGTTACGACTTACGAGGAGTTCCTCTCGGCAATGACGACGAGAGAGCCCTGACGGCAATGTGCGAGCGGCACTTTGCGCTAGGAGCACCTAGTCTTCGCTCTCGCAACAAAGAGTTACTGCGACGGGACCGCGCGCGGTGACTGGTCGCACTGGCCAGAGCGGACCGAGAGGATTCCGATGTAAGGACACTCGAGTGGCGTCTATGTAAGCCGGCGAGCATCGACTCGTACACCCCGGGTGCCAGGGGAATTTTTCTTCGCCAATAGGGAAGGGCATCGTTAACGTATCTATTAATGCTACGGGTCGCCGGTCCCTCGGCGATCACGTCGCTCCTCACCTGCCCGGCTTTGCCTCATTAAGAGCCTGTTTAACTTGGCTAACGTCCTTGCGGATGCACTCCCGGCCGTGCACTGGACCGAACGACACGCCGCTCTCCGCCTGAGTGTTCACTATCGGCGTACATGTGTCAGGCCCCTCGTACTTATCACGCAGTGACCCCTAGTAACTATCCGGGGACCCATTGTACGATCGCGCGCTGCATTCCTATCGTACAATTAAGCCTGACACAGCCCAGGTAATGAGTAGGGATGGACTCAAGCGCGGCGCAAGTAGGCACTTTTTCAACCTGGCCGGAAGTGCGCTTACTCTTTCGCTTATATCGAATTGTAATCGAACAAGTCTGCCGGATATTAGAGATCGAGAACAAGAGTTCGCGCCGACGAATATGTAGACCCATATTTTTATACTGCAATAAAAGTTGTGAGGCGAATTTGAATTTGATTAAGCGCGAAGGGGATTGGGCCTGATTTTTCTGGTAGAAGGTAGAGTAGGTGAGCAATTGGATTGATTGTAGAATACACGACTTGATCCCATTCCTAGTGAGCAGTGGCCGCTAGTCCCATGAGTGTCCCGCGTGTGCATCTTACGAGAGGCCATTGCCGAGTGGTCGCAGGTGGACGCGAGGAGGAGATGTCGTAATTGGAGAGTATTCTTTCGACGGTAGAGGCTGATGCGCATCGAAGAAATATTGCCGGCCTTGTACGATCGTTACGAATAAAGTACGCGGAGTAGCCGATATTGTGCTGACTCAGCCGCTCGCTCGGTGCGTGCTTTACGTGCATTCTACGCATACGCAAATATTTATCTGACGCGATGTGCGCGAGCACCGTTAGAAGATCTACGGATATTTTCATTGCGCCGCGCGCGCGTTCAGCCCGAATCCCCACTGTTGCCCTTGCGTGTATATTGATATATCGAATCTTGCTGGCGTGCGCCTAACGAGAATTTGAATTATGCGAACGGGCTTACTCAGCGCGGATCTGCACCGTGGGAATTCCAGCAAATATTTGCCGATCCTCCCGTGAATTAACAAAGCCGAACGCACTCCCGAGATTCGCGCGAAGAAGAAATATCCCGTGGCCAACGGTTCCCTTCTCGGAGACTTTCCAGTCATTGTGAAATCGATCGCGATATTAAGTTATCATCGGAGAGGGCAGCCGGTAATTCCGAAAATTGGCGCCGCTCGCTAATAATCGCCCGCTCGAATGAACGAAAGCAAAGTGGCCCTACGCGGTAAAGACACGCGCTTAACTGTGAATAATTGCGCGCGCGATGAATGACGACAGGGTAATTGTACAACTCGAATGAGAGTCGCCTATCAATCACGGCGCAAGCGAGCCAAAGTGAAAAGGATTGAAACGAGTCCGAGGAATTAAAAGTCCATTAAAGGCCCGGCTAGACGGACACCGACAGCACCGTCGCGCGCGATGATAATCCGCTCGCGTAAAAATCCAGTCAATCTCGCATTAGCACTAAGAAGCACTTTGCATCGCAAGCTTTCATCATCTGTGGTGTCATTACGCGTCCAGTCGGCATTCGAAGTCCGTGCGCGCCTCTGCCATTCTAGCATGTGAGGGCAATCACTCCCGTAAACTGCCGCAATCGACTCAGCGCTCGTCCTTTGCCCGGGAATTACCCGAAATGTCACTGACAATACTCTGTAACACTCTGTGTCTTGTAACACTCTGTACACTGAGAGAGGAAATCTTTAGGCATCGTTATGTATCTGAGATTTCGAGAAATTACGAGATATTAGCCTGGTTACAATGTAATATTTTGGAAGATGACCTTCTGTTGTAAGGTAACTTTTCCATTCACCACTCAAGCCCCATTGTATCTGAATATTTAGGTAAGACTTATCCTTGAAAGATGTATTTAAAATGAATGTTCTTACGCCATGAGCGTAAAGATAAAAAGAGAGAATATATCCATTTGGAAGTTTAAAGAGCCGGCATTCATACCTAATATGCCCTGTAGCGATATTAAGGTAATTGACTCAGTGCTGTGTCATCGGATCCCAAAGCACATTACTATTTCCGGTGCATAGCCGAGGGCAATTTGGCGCGGCATAGAGGATAGCCAGGCGGAACCGGTGCGCGGGACAATCGGTATCATCGAATTGCCAATTAAATTAGTTAAACGCGCGAGTTCGCCACTTGGATATCAGAGGAATCCGCGCATTGGCCGCTCACTGCGAACAAAACAGCGTAATTAACCTCGAGCGCCGGTATATAATTAGTTCTGGGACGCGTACGACGCACATCGCTCGATCTGATTTGACACAGTGCGGAGCCTCGGATGCGCCGCATTATACTCGCGCCGAATGACGAGTGGTTAACACCGAGTCAAGTACTAAGTAGCAGTGTACACAGGTGGTCGGATCTGATTGACGAATGAAGTCGAACGAAAACTTCAGGCGGTGAGTCAGCGAGATGTAATCTCGACGAGGATCGCCGATGGGATGTCGACTTCCTCGAGAGACCGAGCGAGAAAGGACCCTGGCAGGGTGGCGAGACGAATATCCCGACAGTTAATTGTGTTGTCGCGTGATCTTTGACGATGGATACCTACAGCAGACACGCGGCAGTGAAGGGAAAAAGTGCAGATCAGAAATAAGGGAGAGTTTCCCCCGAGCTCGCGTGACCAACGACCAAGTACTCCCGACTTTTACCAGCACGCTCCTAAAAATGACACGTCTCCTCGAAAAGTGATTGGTGGCTCGAAAGGCCGGACATCTCTCTCCGAGCGAGAGAGCGGAATTCTCGCGGGAAAGGAGGGAAGCACGGGCGGCGCGCAGGTGTGTGCGTTGCGCGGGAAGGTAAATGTGTTTGCACTCGAGATGTTCCGCCATTAAGTTTCTTTCTCGGCGCGCATTGCCCGGTTTTCTCATCGTCCAAACATGTCTCGATGTGAATGTTGACCTCGCGCTTACCGGGAACCCATCGAGTCCGGGAGAGGCTAGGACGCGCGCACCGTCGCTAAAGCTATGTATGGTCTGCCTGCGCCGGTGGAGAGTTTTTAGGCTCCTCCGCGAGAATTGACGCCTAGCTAGCAGGCTAGCCCCCGGTTGGGAAAGTTGAGTCGCCGTCATCTGCCGCGCTCCGCCACTTACGAGGAAAAGCGACTCGGACGCTTCTCTGTAGAGAGCTAATGCAATTCCCGCTTTTTCCCGATCGCCCGGCGATCTTCGCACTGTCGATCTCTATATGGCTGGAAAGGCCTCTTTTTTCTTCATCGCACTCGAGCTACTCCTACGTACTTTTATCGGAGGCCCGAGCCTCTTTCTCACCGCGCGCGATCACCCAATCTTTTGCGCTTCCTATAAATCGGTCGGCTAACACGTTACTGTGTTAGGCGACTAACAAACTGTCGCCGCGTGCGTAACCCGACGGAGGGAATGCGATTATTATTCTATAACGACGTTATTTGAAATATCCCTAGACAACGCATGTGAGCGTTTCCTTATAGATTCGTTATAAGAACAAACGGAATTAAATGGTTCCCAAATGAATGAAGAATGACTTGTAAGGGAAGGCAAGGAAGCAGATCAGTTATCGGATGGAGGACTATTTTCCGGAATTTCGTCATTATTCCGGAGAGACTGGGGCGTGTTGTATCGGGAGAAGGGTTGGACGGTAGCCATTAAGCATGGGATTAGCTGTTAAAGAGGCGGCGTTTAGCCGAGCTCCATAAATCACGCGCCAGCGACAAGCAATTATAATAACTATCCCGGCCATAGACGCGTAAATAAAATACCTAGGGGAACAGCCGGGCAGATAATGAGGCGCGCGCCGATGCCGAGGATGCGAACCAGTTCCTTAACTCGTTAATCGGGACACCGTGATCGGGAAAACGTTCTTCCTCGACTGGCAAAGGGTCACGCGTAATCGGGAAGATGGACGACTTTGGCTACGTGCTCAGTCCCACCCCTAATCTACAATGTGGCCACCCCCGAACAATGGAAAGCCGGGAACAATGATACAAGCCCGTGCCATCTTAATTGTACGCTTCTGCCTAGCTGCCACTGTGAATTACGCTCGAAAGGCCTTTGACCGCTTAAAGCTACCTGGTTGGACAGTGACAGCATAAATCTCTGATATACATAATACTTGTAAAGTGCATCTATTAAAGTGAAATAGTTGTTTGGATTTTACTTGGGATATGTCGCATTAACGAGTGATAGGGGTAGTGGTGTGGTACTGGACTTATCGGCGGGCGGCGACTACCGAAAGGAATTATTCAAATTGATCAAACTTGGCCAATTTTCTGGGGCAGCTGATACTGATTTCGTCGCCGGGGATAATGGTCGTCAGTTTTCAATGACTTCAAGTTATGATTTATGTCGCATAATAAATATGCAGATACGGACCGTTAACCGTAATGGGAGAGGCCCGCCTTGTACCAAGTCCCCCGGTTCGCATGAAAGGAGGCTGTTGGGACCCTCGTCTTGTAATTACTGTGTATTACAATTCTTGACTGATGACTCGATTGACCTGGATATAAATACTAAACGTATCCCCTCAATTATAATGGATTGTTTTCATTATACCAAGCCGAAAACATCGGAATAGTTTACTTTTTGGATCACATTAAGGCGACAACCCACGTTATTAACGCAACCGAACATGAAAATTGATTTCGAATTCCGAGATGCTTTCTAATGCGCTTTGAATGGTGATTTATAATGTGATTAATGTAATCGAATATTTCACGGACTACGACATGCGAGTCTTTAATTAGCCCGGACTTCGAATCAGGCATTTTGGACTTGAGAATATGAGTGAAAAAGAATCTGGGCAGAATAAAATTAGGGTATTTAATTGAAACATTATTAACTGACTCCCACCAGGCCATATATCGCCCACTGGATTTTTCTAAGATACCGCCTTTACTTTCTAAATATTAACGAGCCTTATTAACGGCAGAAAACGGAAAGGAATATTTACGAGATGCAGGAGAAAACACACATATACCTCTAATCGACAGCACTGATTTATTGCGACGATTAATCAAAAACAATATTTTTTCGGGTACGTACATACGCGCAGAGCACCGGGAAGTGAGTTTAACAAGTCTCGCGGAAAGAATTTGCGTTACTTATGGTGTGCGAACATTTCTGCGTGCGTGTGCCAATTACGCGGCGAGGTCCGCGATAGCCAAGAATGGGAAAAAATCAAGTGTAATTGTGTGCGATAATATACGGCTGTTTACGGTTTCTAAACGCTCGTTGGGGAAAGAATGAGCGGCATCGGAATTGCGAGGCTCCCCGGATGATATACGGCGCTGGCGGTATCGCACGTATCACCTGCGTTTATTAAGACACAGAACCGCTCGCGTGAAATATGATTTCTCGAAGTGGTCTTAATAAATAGATGACGTGCGCGATTAACGCACTCTTGATTTACCGTGGCCCGCCTATCGCCCGGCAGTTTTGCGAAATCGCGAAAAAACATAGCCATTAAACGCGCTATCTCGCGTAGGCGCGCGCACGCACATTTGCGCATCGATAGCTCCACACGCAGAAATTAGAAAGCGGCGGCGGTGATAACCTTTTATCGAGCCTGTCAACCAGAATGCAATGTATCAACTGGCCAGCCGGCAGACGTCTTCGTGTCCCGAGTGTTTTTTCACTTCTCCCGTCGACTAAAGTAATCGACTAATAAACCGACAACCCCCGCGCTCGGGGGGAAGAAGCACTATCGAAGAATGCCGCGGATGCCGCGGTGCTAAGTTTCAGCCCGATCATCCGTGATGCCTTCGTAGAAAAGATCCCATAGTCTCCCACGTCAAACGCCGCGGCTTCTCCTAAACACATTGATTAGATTTCCATGCGACCACATCTTCCTCAGCCAGGATATATCCCCCAAAGTGAAGCCTCTGAGGCCTGGGACTCGGCCCTGCTATTCGGACCGAGTTTCGAGTTTCAGGAGAACGCACTCTACCCATCGCCTCTCCGCAAAAAGATTACCCATTAAAACCAAACTGTTCGACTCTCGGGGATTCGGTGAATTCGCCTTTTCAATTACGCTCCTGGCGTAGGAAAGAGAGTGGGGATATCGGATTTCTAATGTCAGATCGACGATTGAAAAAAGAAGCGGCAGTCTCGTGAGAAAAGGTAAGAAAGTTCGAGGAGAGGTCAGCCTGAAGGAATTGCCCTAAGAGGGAGCGAAAGAGAAAGCCGGTGAAAGAAGGAAAGAAGAAGGACCCAAAAGTACGTCGTGCGGCTCTCGCAGGCCGCCATAACCTTTTATCAGTTATCTAATTAGCTGTTGCATTTAATTAGCGAGCCAGGGAGAGGGCCGGGAGATAGGGCCGGCACCGTGCGAGACCGATGTACGGCCACGGCCGGCCGTACGTAATTTTAATCGGCGCCCGCGTCAGATAAGAAAGGTCGACGGATGAACCAGCATCCGTGCGCTTGCAATTAGTCGTGTTTTTATTTATTCGGCTATCTACCTCTTATTGCGCCGCAGAGCCAACCGCCAGGCTCTATCAGCGAGCGCTCGCAGCGCGGACGGCAGGATCGTACCGCGATATAAATAACCTACTCAATGACAATAAGGACAGTCTGCCAGCTGCGAACTGCATATATAGCAAAGCTGCCAGGAACAAACCATTGAGATAAGTGTAATTGGCTGGGACTCACCTTGGTTGGATCTTCGAGAAAGGTGCCGAGGGTGATGACGTGGAGGGTGATCTCCCGAGTATTCTCCAGTTCCTCCTCCGAGGCATAGAGACCCTCGCTCACGAAATAGGGCTCGCTACTCGTCAATCTATAACACAAGTCAAAAGCCGATAAATATTGACTAAAGCCTCAGTAAACTACGATCTTTCGCAGAAGAAAGGAATCCATCTTTTCGGCAGGATGCAATATTTTCCTCTCGACCAGCGAGAGCCCGCGGTATGTGTAGAGTACCGAGGTCACGGGAGGCAGGTATAATAAATATACGTTGTTCGAGTGAGCGCTCTGGCGAGGGCGGAGGTGCAGCGTCCGGCCGCGGCGGCTGTGAAAAATAGAGCGGACCGAGTGTGCCGCTGGTGAGATTGCGTGGCCGGGCAACATCAATTTCGAGGGTGATTTCCAACTTTGTCGGAAGAGCCTCGAAAATTTCGAATGCCCGCGTAATCGAGGAGCCCCCTTGTCCGGTCCTTAAACTCGGAGAAAGGGGACAAGGCGCCTTGGTCTCTCTCTCAGACACAGGCGCTCTCTCTTTCCCTGTTTCTTTCACCTCTTAGCCCAGCCTTCGAGAATGCCTCTTCGCCGGGCTTCTCCCCTTCGGCCAACACTTGTGCCTCTCCAGGCACCTCTCTTTCCTGCGCCTCCTTTTTTCCTCGGCTCTTCGCGATAATGATACCTACACGCTCGCGCGCTCGGTAATAATATTAATGGCTTCGTGTACGAGGTGACCGTTCGAGCCATTGCAAAAAATCGGCGAAAACCTCGCCGTTGTTGGTGCCCGCTGCTTCGGGAGGGAAAGCGGCGATTTCGGTCGGAACGGCGAGAGAGGATCAGCCTGTGGTTGTAGGAAGCGAGTGGTGCGCTCGAGTCGACGTAATTTAACGGCATTCTCTAGAGACTGAAGCTTTCGATCGAGATATCTAAAACGGCGCTGTAAACTAATGGCACCAGTTGTACTTTCGAGATGAGCGTCGGTCTCTGCCAAGTTGGTACGAAAATTCACTCGGCGGCCTATTTCCCGCAGTGAGTGGCGATAGTCCGTCGAAGAGATTGCCTAGGACTTTAATGAGCCCGGGCGATAACTACATATTACACGTGGCCCGACAATAAGTAGGATATCACGTCGACTTCTAATGGCGGTTTATCTCGCGAATACCCCGTCGGACGTAAAGCCCCGTTTTTCGAGATATCGAATCGCGGGCCCGGCGATAGCGGCGAAATAACACGAGAAAATTAATTACCGCCAGTGGAACCGGTCCCGGGGCGAAAAGCTCCCACGCACTATCATTGGCTTCGGCTCTGTATAATTAACGATTTATCCCCGGCAATTCATGGCTGCGCCCCGGCCTTTCGCGCGCAGTCGCCGTATGTACGGGCGTGTGTGCATAACGTATCGCGCGGCCGATAGATCCGTCCTTCTCTGAATCGATCAATCGCCCACGTACCTCTGGGCGACCACGAGCGAAGCGTATTAATAATATCCCAACAGCAAGAATTGATGCCTGATCCCCGAGAGCTACATTCCCAGTTCGAGGTTCGAGCTAGTCCTATGCTCCTTACAGAGCAGCACACCACCTACAAAGCCTGCTTTTGTCAGGCTCGAATGTTTACTACTAATTTACTATTATATAACAAAGGCCTACTTGTATAGACTAGTTGGCCGGATAACGAATGAACCGCGAGAAAATACGATCCAACTTGCCCTCGCAGTGATTGCAGTGATATTTATGGTGGAACGGGAGCGGTGGTGGTGCCGGGGCTTTCGCTCCGGTACAATTAGCTCGCCGCGGACAGTTTAGCCCTCGACTCGAGTTCGATAACACGGAGAGCGCGAAATGATAGTTAAGCGGTTCCGCCGTGAAACGGTCATTAATTTATTCACGGCCTTTCCACGAATCACTTGCTCGCGCGAGCCCCGCGGAGCTAATGCCTGGCTCGCGTGCAGGAACCCCGAGAAAGGGGGAATGCTCGAAAGTCGTCTTCGCAGGACGAGTCGCTGCCGCTGCTCTTGAAACGACTTGCAGTTGCAGCCAGTGAGTTGATACCACTGCCGATGGAATGTATTATTGGTAGAGTGATTATTAGATTAATATAGTATACATCAGGCAGGGGAAAGCAGGAATCGCATGGGGAATGTTCCCGGGGAGAAAAGAGCCAGGAGGCGTAGTACCGTTAACTCGAAAATCAATAAACTTGCGTGTCAAGTCAGAAACGTTAGAGCCGGTGTATGAAGGATCATACGGCTGAAGCACTTCCCGAGAAATGCCGGAGGTCTCGTGCCAAGTTGGCCGAGTCACGCGATAAATTCTGTGGGGAACGGAGTCTCTGCTGAACGTGCCCGGACCTTTGCGCATTGTGACATGCGACTGCTAACTTATTAAATAGAGAATGTCCTTCCGAAATGCGCCGACGGATAATCTCGCCGGATTTCGGAAAGTGGGAGTCAAACCGATCGGCGCGGCAGGTGCCAGGCAAAACGCGACGATCGACGGCGTTGCGAAGCTGCTCGTAAAAAGGAAGGCACTTTCTCTCTATTTCTCGTGGTGTCGGCGGGTTCGTTTTGCCGGCGCTTTTTCGGGCGACCTTTTTATACGGCGATCGCTCTCGATTGCCGGTCTATCGCCAACCGATTCAGCGCCCGCCACTTCTTTTCACACTGCTGTTGCACACCGGGATTTCGCTAATTGAGCATGGCGAATGAGAATTCTCTTCGCTTGACTGGGTCACCCCGGCATTTCTTCATCACGAGAATCCCACTCGCCAGCGCGCAACGAAATTCATGAGCGAACGAATCCTATCGAAAGCAGAGTTTCTCCGGGAATCCATTTCACCGGCCAAATGCATTTCTATTGGTAATTAATTAGTGAACTATCCACTAGAAACGAGATATCATTAATATTGCCGAGTCAAGGGGATTGGCGAATCGATTGGGAGCGCGAGCCATAGGCGTTTACGATAATTCGTTAACCGTCACTTAATTACTTGGGCAATCGACTCAACGATTTATACACGTGCCGCGCGAGTGCGGATCGGACCTCGAAAATCGACGGAGCGTGGCCTGGGGTTAATTACAAAATCGCCTCGCTCGCGCCCCTTTGTCAACCTTTTGTACTCGCGCGGCCCTTGCCTTTCTCCGTTCCTCGTCCTTTTCTCCTCGCTCTTCCATCGCGGGTTGGCGCTCACTTTCCTTCTCGAGTTGCTTCAATGAAATGGTCTCTTAAGAACTCACGCTCGAACAACTTTGGATCAATTTATGCTCGACGGTGTTTCGGTCAATATGTCACGGTATTAGAGGGCAAGCCGGGTGAACGGTGAGCTGGGAGACACTTGGTGACACCGGTATGGAGGAGGAACAGTCTGCGAGGCAGCCGAAACACATAGCCGCACCCTGATTTCACGCATGCGATGACTCGTGTAGACGGGAGACTAAACGCAAAGTTCCTCGCTGTTAATCTTCCTTGATGGCGTGGTTTCCACTGATTCATAGCTCGGCCCTGCCATTCTCTTTAAACGTCCTCTTAAAGCTGACCCCTTCGCATTGACGAATTAAATCACTCGCCACTACTTCTTCAACCAAACAAAATATACATTTTATCGAATGAACTAATTTTGTTCTTCCAAAGGAACAAATAAGCATTGATCCACAAATTCTAATCACTAAGGAATCCGCCATAAATCCGAACACCACGCCAAAGGTTTTCGCCCAAAATTCTTCCGCAACGTACATTCGCGTGCCGTCCACTCCCTGGCTCGTACATAACCGACATATCAACGCCACGATGGAGTATAACTTGGCTGGAAAAAGTTAGCGGGAACTCGCCCCCTCGCTTCTTCGCCGGAACTTTCTTGCTTCAGTTCGCAGGTTGGTTTAGATCCTAGGGTTTTCTCAAACTACATATCGAAACTTCTGCGCTGCCTCGCTCGGCGCCGCTCGGTTCTGCTCTAGAGTTGTTAGCTTGGTGCGGCTCGCTTTAACACGGCAACTCAAACTCTTGGACTATGCGAACGAATGCATGGGCCCTCGTAATGAGTAAGTGCCGGCGGATCCTTGAACGTTCGCTTGGGTACACGTCAATTTCGCTCGCAAAAAATACTAGAACGGAGAGAAAGAGAGAGAGAGAGGTAGCGCACGCATGCAGGCTCGCCATATAAGAACACGCTGCGCTGTATTAGGCTTAAACGCCTGGAGTGTCTACCGGGTGGTCCACGAGACAGACTCGCCGAGCGAAATGTCAAGCGTTCGATCTTCCCGAACAATCGATCATTTCAGCTTGCATCACGCCCGGCGCGCTTGTATGTGATGCAATTTATCGTCGGGCCTGGCTGCAGTTGCGAGCTGGGAATGCGGATAATTTGCCTCGCGGAGAGTCTAATTTCTTTGTCGCAGTCGGCCGGGCTCATTAATGGCAAAGGTAAAAGGACTCCGCTCTACTTCGCTCTGGTAGCAACTCAAGCAAATCAACCGGCTACACCGAGTATAATCCCCCGGGACACAGGGGACTCACTGAGAAACGTTTGAATTCACGGCTGCGGTGAGGGGGACTGACATATCCCGGAGAAAGATACGCCGACGCGAGGTTGGTTTAAGGACTCAGCAAGTGTTTCGCATAATCCTACGAATTGTCTGCTTAAGCGTCGTTCCTCTCGCCTTCGTCCATAGCCGTTCAATAATCATCGATGTTAATCGGCTGATAAAAAGGCGAATCTTATAACACTGCCGGGGGCGGCTGGCATGCACTGCCATCCCGAGTGGGTTTGTCGGCGGGCGTTCGCATTTTCCCCGGGCACGAGATTACGGCGGGGATCATTCTAGTATTTCTAGCGGAGTTACTGCACGCGACACCGGCCCGGAGGCGAGATTAGACCGGATTAGGTCATTTCTTCACGTGCTCGAAATAATTGTCAGGAGTTTCTCAACTGGGCGTCGCTCCGCGGGCTCAATCTCGCCCGCTCGATACTCACTCGTAAATTGGCTGGTTTATGTAATCCCGGATTTTCATCGGCTCGGCGACGACCTTCCTCGTGTGCTTCTATATGTATGCACTTCCAGCGAGACGCCGAGCAGCGGGAAGTAAGTGACACGGGCCAGGACACGTGTAATTGACAGAGGCACGCGGATACACGGGCGAGGATCGCTTTCGTCGTGGCTGCGATTTTCCGCTATTTATTGCGCAAGTACCCGGTCGCCAGTGTAGCCAGTATCTCGCGGTCCGAGATTTCATTTGCTGATAAGCCATGGTGGGTGGGTGCAATGACATTAATGGAAATGAATAAACTTGTTAAGTGCCGGCTCCCGCACCAGCACTCGCTCGAGGGACTCTATACCCGGAGAAACATCCACTATACATTTCTAAGCAATTTTCTTCTTTACGAGTAGTCTCTGCTCTTTACTGCGAACCGCCAATCTCAGCGGATCAATTCGCGTTAGATGAATCTAATTATTTCGTGTTATTCAGGTGCGGGATCGCCGCACCTAATTGCTTTGCACCACACGGAACCCTCGTAATAGTACCGGACTCGCCAGTCAGCTATAATATGTTATTGCTCGACGATAAATACTCCGATTGGTAAAAAAAGAGGAGAGCGAAACAATTGACGGATATGTGATTACTCGCTGGTGCAGTGTGCGGAGTGTTCTGCTAGAGTGTCTACCGGCTGACATTTTAATGGCCTCGTAGAACCTCTCACCTGCCGCTATCCTTTGTCCACAAAAAAGTCTTTACTGTCGGGACAGTAATTTCGCCGAAGTTGGCGATAACAATTACTGTACGCAGGCGCGCGAGCGCGGTCGAGCTCGTGATTGCGACATGCTTTTCCCACGTCACGAATGATTGTAATTACACCTGGACATTTTACGGGGCACCTGACGGAGAGTGAACTGTAGCAATTTTCCCGGCACGTACGGTACTATTACCTCGGGGGAAAGTCATCAATAGTTCATGACGTCAATGGTCTTATCGATTATTTTTTTCTTTTAATAGGGAACTATCGTTATTCTGCGCTGCAACTATCGAAATTTTTATAATCTCCAGCCGTCCAAGTGCGCACGTCAGTTTCAGCATTTTTCAAAAGAGTATCCTGCCCGAGAGTGGGACAAAGGTCACAAATAGCCCCTGGCACGGATTAGCATAGACATCCACGGGAATAATAACGCGCTGCAGGTTTCTAGCAACGGCGCCGATCGTGAATATACTCCCAGTTAACGCACTATATTTTATAACGCATTACCAACACACCGGCATACATAAATTACCCTCCCGCTCGCCGTGGTGCCGAGTGCTTTCGCACGCGTACCTTCGTACCTTCGCCGGGTTCGCCCCGCGGAAAATACGAACAACTCGTGACGAGTTATTCATTATAGAGTGTGATTGGCACCTGAGGTTTCAATTTGCCCGGGGCTCCGGTCGATCATGATTTCGGAGTGCAAGCATTCGCTCGAGCCATGCGAGAACCGTCATCGATCATAGAGTCGGCTTCGGAAATAGTCATGATGCGAAGAACCGCGGCGTACGTCGCCGCTCGGTAATACGTCTTCATTCCGCAGGGGCGCACTATGTTATGCATACGTGATCCTCGCAATTTGCGGTTACCGGTTATTAACAATCGCATTAGAATGCGCACGCAAAGTTTGTTCATCGACGTCCCGAAATAATCGTCGGAGTTTCATCGACACAAAGCCATCGGTTCACTGGGTTTCACTAACTCGTTGATAATTCGACGCGCACCTCGGGAATTTTCCGAGCAAATAATATGTGTGCGCTTTAATAAAATTACTCGGCGTGTGGAGGAGAGGCTGGCTATTGGGAGCGTGCGGTATTTGACGCACCGATAATTAATGAGAGGTAATGCGATTCAGGTGGAAGAGGAATTAGCATTGTTCGTGCAACACCTCGGCGTCGGGCCAGTCTGGTTCTCGTGGCCCGCGGCCCCGGTGATGAGAAACGTGGACTGGTACTCTCTTCACTCAACCCTTTAATGGCTATCCTATTAGTCGTAGGTGAACCCGAGCGAGTCCGAGCCGTCGACTTTCCTTGGGCCGCCTCCAATACGATCTCACGCTAATAGAATAATTCCCCGGCGCATTAGTCAGCCGGCGGGTCGCAATCGCGATTGCAGATTTTATGCTGGCACCGCTCGAGCACCAGCGGCAGCAAGATGAAGATGGAGGCGAGAGGCCGGGCTATGATAATAACTGAATTAAGTGAACGTCGCCTAATAACACTCGTTGGAGTGCTGCTCGCCGGAGCGCATGAAAGAGCCATCGCAATCGTCCATGCACTCCAACCAACGACAATAAGCACTGGTGACACCTTACGAGATCTTACACACGCGCGACTCTACCGACGCGTTGCTTCTCTCATTCCGAATCCACTTCTACTCGGCAAATAAGCGAAGTAGATGCTCGGAAAAATCCCCGGGGTGATTCATTCGGAATTTCAATTGTAGGATGTGGTTGGGATGCCGCCGCGTGTATTGCTCATTTCCTTGCAACTGGTGCCTGCAAGTGGAGCTGACGGTGGCTGAAAAATTAGCGCCGACACGTACGCCAAATGACGGCGCGGCTGCGTTAGGCAAAAACAAACGAGCCTAACAACTCAATTTACACCTAACACGCCAATTGCTGGCCGAACGCTGAGGCCTTCGCTCCAGCTCGCTCTCGGCCCGGTGAGCTTAACTCGGGGAAGAAGCACGAGCGAGGAACTCGCCCGGAGACGATGGGGAGCGAAGGGTACGCGCGACGCATCGCTGGGGAAATTACAGTAATCACGTGGCGGGATGCGCGAAATACATACATACCAGCCGACGGAGCTTCGATGTTAAGAGAGAAAATCCTGCGCACCCGCCGCACTGGGAAGTCGACGCGGACGCTCGAAGAGCAGAAAGCTGGAGATAGAAGAAAAGTTTCAGTGTGAAATCGAACGGGATATAAATCTGAGGGTGTGGAGGAACTTAGGGAGAAATAGGATTGCAAGAATGACGGGTTGGTTATCGAGTGGCGGTGCTGTCAACTTCAATCAAAGCCAGCGGGCACTGTTTCGCTTGGTGTCTTTTAATACTACACGTACCCGGGCACTCGGATAAAGTGAGCGATTTCAGACTTGAAATATGGGGGCTGTTAAATGTTATGAAGCAAAAGCGGCCGCAATGAAAGTGGCAGAAGCGAATTAGATGGGAGGCGATATGTTAATATATTCGTGACAACATAGAAGACCGCGGCAGCAGAGTAGAGCGTTAATTTATACGAGCTAAAGCGTACAGTAATTACGTGATAAATTACAACTTTTTTCACCCGTCCGCCAGAAGATAATGCGCCTCGTAATGGGAGAACGTGTCCACGTGGACACGCCCATTTAAATTTCTGAATAATTATGGTAGACCAGTTCGCGTCGTGGGATTAAAACTTGCCACTCTGTGCATCTCCCCCCCAACCCCCCCGAGATGCAAATAGCCTCAGCGATTTTTCGGCTGTCGAGAGATGAGCGGCCGAACCCGGACAGTGTCTCAATTACATTTATCAGTACACACATCCGTTGACTTATAACTACGTTAACCACCTAATAGCACGGCACTGCTCCGAGCGAGAGAAGAGGGAAAAACAAGCGCAAATGCCAAAAGCAAATTCACCGCAGTGGATGGTAGCGGTCAGGATGGCTCATAAATTATACTGTTTTATATCATACATGAACCATCAATTTTCTTGAACTAGCATTATATTACATCGTTATAATTATGCAAATACTGCGCTTTACTCGAGGATATTACCTTATACATTACCCTATTAACTTCAATCGATCGATTTGGGTGCATACTTTGTCCGATCTCTCCAAGGATTACAAAATGTAACGATGGAACATGCCTCGGGAACGATCACCACATCGTTATTAGTCAATTTTTACAATAGTAAAGCCCGCCAAGATTTTTCGAATTTCATTTTATTCCATTTAATCCGAATCGACTGAGTAAGCGTCATCGGGCGAAAAAGCAGGAAAACCGGGTTTCAAAATGCGACCCGATGGTGGATATGTCGGGAAATGTATTGTATATGTATGCGTCGAGGAGTGCGCCCGCGCCTGTCGCAGCCGTCTGCGCTCTCCGCCGGGAGCTGACAGACGGGGGGGAGATGGTACGTATGAGAAAACTTGAGATATTAAAGTTGGCGAAGTTGCCGGAGAGAGCCCGTTGCGCATCGAGCGCGGCTGCGGCGTTTTGCCCCGGCGTTTCTCGCCCGTCCCGTATCTTCCTCCGGCGAGAGTCTGCGTCTCGTCAGGCTCGTCGTCTTCCGCGAGCGGCAAAGGCACAGGATATTGCGATAAAAGAATTACTCGTTTTTCACTTGACGAGCGCTGCCACGGAAGGGTCTCGCGTAGTGCGCGTGCGAAAGAAAAGTGGCGACATTAAACAGGCTTCAGAGAGGATCCCCCCTGTCATATGCCGCCGTTGCTCCACTGTTCGACCAGTCTCCCGCAGAATCGCGCGAACCCGGGGAAAAAGCGACGATTCGCCGAAGGAGTCAATAAAATCGCGCTATTTCATCTATCATTAAGAGAGAACAAGCGGATAGAATGCACGCGCGTAAAAGAAAGGGAATACGCGGAAGAGCATGCAGTGCGAGGAGAAAGTGAACAAAGGAAAAAGCGAGAGGAGGCGAAGAGGAAGGAGGTGGTCGAGGCGAGATCGCGAAGACGAGGCGAGGTCTGCGAAGGAAGAAGCGGCGGAAAGGAGTAAAGCCGCCTCAAAGGACTATAAAAGGCTTAATCCTGGCGGCAGGAGTTATATACGCCCGGTGGAGGGACGTAGATAGAATTGCGGTGGTTTATAGACGCCGTGCCCTCGGGTATATTGCAATGTGGTTAGCGTCCTCATCCCCCCGGCGCACTCGACGCCGCGCTGCGCTGCGCGGCGCGGCGCGTCCTCTCTGGCGGACTGGGCCGATGTGCCGTTGGTCCTCTTCCTCTCCTCTCTTCGTGGGGTGCGCCGACAATGTGACATGCAATATGGTAATCACCCGGTGCTCCGGGGCCCTACGTGGATGCTGGACGTCGTAGCGCGTTGCCTTCTGAATAGACTTCCCGGGGCCTGCGGGAAAGGAAGTACGACAGGACAACGACACACGTCCCCCTTCGTCTACCCACTCCCTCTCGCTCCTCTTCCTCCTCTTCCTCCTCTTCCTTTCCGCTTCTTCCTCTTCCTCTTGCGACAGCGAGGCCTCTGCGCCGCGTCGGCACCGCGCAACACTCGTCGCGTACGCGGCGCATGAATCACTCGGCAGCCGGACTTTTTCCCATTGGCCAATTGCCTTTCCTTCGAACCTCGTAAACAATTGATCTGCGGAAAAGCTCTCAAAGTAGAGATATGCTCGGTCCTTGGCACAGGTCTTTACCAGCTGTTGGCGCTGTTTCGAATCGCGAGCTCGCGATTCGCTTCCCACTCGTTTCAACTCCCCGACCTCGTATCGAAATTATTAGACGTTCAGGCTCTTGAGTTTTAGCTCCTCGCTACTAATAGGCAAGGATTGGTACAGTTAATTGGATATGTCGAAGCGTACGGTTTCCTTAAACGGTAATAACACGAGCAAGATAAGCTCGATAATGGGGGTTCGAAAGAAAGTATCGTCATACATTTCAACATTACCGGTGCACGCCGGCGATCGAGATACTGAGTCATCTACATATACGACCGATAAGCCGAAACAAAGAGAGCGCGTACTGACTCGTCCGTTATGATTTTCCGCAAGACTCATTACAAACACGCCGGTGAGTCACGCTGAGGTCTACCAGCGCGCGGCTCATTTCGCAATTATGATACCGATAACGATTCAAAGTGAAATACAACATTGAAGTACCAAGAGCAGCCTCTATCGCCATATTCCGCAATAGCCGCTACGCACTCGATGCATGAATCACGTGCAACTTTTCAATGGTAAGAATCCTCCTCCAGGAGGGTTCGGCGATTACCGTTCGCTCCATAGTCATCAGCGTATCATTGTTAGCCGGAGCGCGCGGCTGCCGCGATGAAAACACTGCAATTTGCTACCGGGAGAAATATCGATGCGCACTCGGCGATAAATAACGATCGCTCGCGCGCGTGCGATATATATCGAGGAGTTGCGAGCGGAGGCGGGAAAGGGGTGTCGGTGGAGAAGAACTACGGCGAGGAAGGCAGGAGGAGGATTTACGCTGGCGAGCGGTGGCTGTGCGCCGGCCAAATACGTTCGCCGTGGTCCGCTCGAGGACAAGAGGGGTGTGAGGGAGGCTTCGGGAATGGAAGTACTAGATGCTAACGATGTAAATTTCCCCATTCTGCGCCCGCGGTACCTGAAATGCATGCCGGGAATTCCGTGGCGGCCTGGTGGCGCACGCGACGCATTGATCACCGCCGATTCCTCTGCGGCCGCCGTCTTTCCCCCACCCACCCTCTCTCACTTTTCCTCTCTCACCGCGAACCAAGAGACACCGCGCGCCACCCTGGCCATTTGTCCTTTCCCGGTACACCGAGTGCGTACCTTCTGCGAAAATTTCGCCGCGCCGGCGCGACGAGGGTGGCGGCATCGGCAGCGCGGCCAGTCCCTTTAATCCGTGTTCCCGCATTTTTCCACCGGGGCCCCGCCAAACTGACAATCGCATTTCCGGGATCACGGAATGCCCGGACAATGGCAGGCATTCTTGGAAAGCCGCGGAAAGCAAGGGTGCACGCGACCGCCGCCTTCTGACAATGTGTGCACTCCACCGGAATACACGAGCGCACACGGACGGCCTTTCTACACATAGCAGACCATGAATCACCGGGTATTTTGTAGCTGCCGTCTTATTACATTTCTCGGGAATCGGCGGTGCCCGGTGCATCGCACCTATCACTGGAATCTCAGTTCACCGCTGCGGGAATATCTCGTGCGTATCGTCGCCCCGGCGATATTCCGCGTCTCAATTCGTTCCCATTCCTATGTTCCGAGCCGTCCTAACTCCTATTACCGTTCGACGTGCTATGCCGAGGTTCCTGGAGAGGCGTCGAACGCCTTCACCGACAAGAAGTCCACTTTCTCACGCGTTAAGTTGATTATGAGCCGCAATGTTATCCGGGAGGATCCCTGTAAGAGGGCCGTGAACGGCTAACGGTGGTTTATTGGGCGTAGGGTATGTGCATGGGAGTACGGTACACCGGGATCACCGGGGGGAAAGGCTGTCGATTAGGACTAGAGACCGGTGGGATACGCGTCCCGCCGCGGGATACCAAAGAATCGGAAGAAATGGAAACGGCAATAATGCTCGTAGATCATGCGGAGCACGTAACATGCGAATAACAGTAAAACCCCATAATTTACATATAGCCGGTGTGTATACCTCATTGTCGTGGGGCACGGTAATTTATTGGCAGATGGAACACATGGAGTGATCATACCGTTACCTGCCCGTGTACACGGACGCGCGTTTCTACCAGAAACCCTCTGCTCCGCCATCGGTATCTTCCAATTGTTTGTATGCATATCCGGGGAATATCGCGCGGCCCAGTCATCCCCGTGTTATTGGATCATTAAGCATAACGGAGCCTATTCGCCTGGTCGGACATTTGCATCAAAGGTTTACCGAGCGATCGGCCACCGCACGATTTATCCCGCATTACTCATCGAACAATGAACTTGATTATCAGCGGCCTATCCGAATATTGGTTAATCGATTTAATGCGCAACTGATAGAACCGAGGCCTGTACTTGCAAGTTGGACCAGAGGAAGGCAGTGAGCGTACGAGGAGAGCCCGTGAATCATTGGAGCGGACCGAGAATAAGGGGGTGCCAAGGGTCGCGAGCACTTAAGGATACGCGGTCGAAGATGAATTTATAATGACGCCAGGACACGCGGCCAAGATGCATAACCCGCGCAGAAATTCATGAGCAGTGCCGAGTCTCGGTCTGACCGCGCGCGCGCGCTCGCGCCGGTGGGGGACAACAAACCCAGCCGAGGAAACAACAGCGACCCGAGGAAGACCCGGCGTCAGGGAGATAAAGCCAGAAGAAAGGAAGATAGAGATAGAAGGGAATTGGTCGGTGGAAGGAGGTAAAGTTGCCCGATTCCAGATGAATTCCAACAAGCGCAGCGAGAGAGAGAGGGAGCGGGGGTCCAGGCATGCGGCTGGTGCGGAAGCGGTCAGAGGGAATCGCCAGGCGGGTCTGCCGATGGAATCGCTCGAGTCACCGGAGCGTGGACGGGGACAAGAGAAGAAGAAGGAGCAGAAGAAGAGGAGCCCAGCCGAGGAGGGGAAGAGTACTCCTCTCCTCGCGGAGAGAGGAATGCGATCGAAGATGAATTTATAATGACTCTCCCGATAGAGGCCAGGTGCTTTCCCGAGGGGTACAAAAGAGGGATGTGCATCGCGATGATCCCGGGCACACCATGATCCCCTTGGCATCCTCTTGACTCCTTGGCTCCGCTCTTGGCCGCACGGCCCGCCCGATCAGATCCATATAAATGCAATCACGACGTTCCTGCTCCTGCGAGATGAGCCCTCGATGCACTCACGTGCGGGCCACTCGCGTTCACCTGACTGATCCCCCGGCTATTTTTCAGCCCGCTCTCGTATGCCCACTCATATCGGTACCGCTACCTTGAAACCACGCTCCTTCGACGTACACCGCGCCGCACCGCGCCGCAGAACCTTCGCTCGACTATGGGGACCAATGCCCGATACTGCGTCCCGGCCAATGTACTTTATAAGCAGTTGAAAAATTTACAGTGCAAGGAAAAATTTAAGTTTTTTCGGCCTTGTGCTTTTCATCCCAACTGATAAGTATATGTATTAGTGGAGAATTGGGGGTTGGGGAAAGTTGAAAAGCTTGGAAAAATGGTAAGAATGTGAGAGGGTACCCTTTGGAAAAGCTTTATATAAAGATTGCGATAGTGGGACGACGAAAGGACTGAAAGTCAACGTTCCCACGGAGAGCGAGCATCGCGATATTTACTTTTGCGTCTTTCTCATTTATTACGCGCTGCATGTTACGCGTCCTTTCTCACAGTAGTTGCGAGAGTACCCCATGTAATAAAACAGCGAGTGGCGAGCGCGCGCTTTCGGCGGCGAGTCGTGAGCCTGGCGGTGTCGAACATGTTGAACTAATGACACGAGATATGCTTACTAAATGCAAATTTCGCTGGCTACCGGGATATTAACGATTCTATCAAAAGGTCTTACATACCATTACCGGATATCGACGGCGATCGCGCCTCGACTTACACAGTGGGAAAGGTGTTTAAGAATTAATGGTTCCAGCGAAAATCGTGATGGAAAGGCTCCTTATGAAACTGTGGATGCAGACATCAGCCGTAACTACCGCCTTTCACGCGCATGACGCAAACTTTATGCCCGCAAACGCTCGGCTAATTAGCTTCTCATCAATCCCGATTCTTAATCGCACAGGAAACAAGCGTTTCCGTCGTCAATGGCGGACCGAGTGAATGCCGAGCCTGGCATCGATTTCGCAGGAGAGGAAGCAGTTTGATTGAGCCGCGCAAGAAATCCCAGCCTCAAAAGCCCCAGCCCTTCTACCTTCTAACGCGCTCCGAAACGCCATCCAAGTTTCTACTTGTCGATATTGGCATTTGGCACGAGGCCTTGTCTCGGCGCCGGCTTCTTCTACTCATTGGCCGAACTTCGCGGAGTAACTACAGCTCGTTAAATAGCTCTGCCGGTCGCGCAATTCCGATCTGTGACACCGCATGAATCATTATCCTCCGGAAACTGTCCGCCGGAGGGAAATCGGAAAGTAGTTAAACGGCTTTAATGCACCGGCGGCGCGGCGCAGCCATTGAGCAGCCTTTTCAGGCAAACAATCACAAGCAAAGTGCTTACCTGGTACACTTGCTGTTTACCGTGAAGCGTATCATTAGAATCGCGGTACAAGTGTACCTCGCGGGAGATCACTCGGCGATAGGCATCGTTTATGCATAGTCAAAGTTGCACACTTGACGAGTCATCGAGCATCGAATCGATAGCCTCGGGACAGCGATCTGTTGCTCTATCGAGCCGATCAAACCTGCGCAATGAACTGGCAGCCGCACGAAAGGAATAATGCATTGCAAAATTACTACCGCTCGGTTTTCTTCAATCGCGCGCCTATCGACCATTTCGAAACTCCTCTCCATTAACAATCATAAGTATCCATAAACACTATAAAGCACGTTGCTTTAAGAATTCGACTAACCCAACCATTCTAAAAAATGGTACTGAATCCTGGCAAGTGGCATACTGAATATTAAATCGATACAGGTTAGAATTGATAATTGAATATTATCCGGACTAACAAAATCTCGCCATCTCGGAGGACAGTGTGTCGATGTGCGCATGAGAGAGAGGGGTGGGGTCGGTGCCGAGGGCGACGAGGACGTGGAGGACGTGGAGGACGTGGAGGACGCTCGTTTAGAGCTCTCCGTCCATTCTCACGCTGAGGCGAAAAGGTTGTGGGGTAGCCGGTGCACGTACGTACATTCGTATGTGTCCGCGCGCGAGTACGTGTGTACACGTGTATGTCCGCATTCGCCCTGACTGGCTGGCAGTGCGCGCGGTGCCGGTGCTGCTGCGGCATGGAGCTATGCAACGCGCGGCGTGGCTGCTCGGCGCGGCCGCAGGTTCTGGCCTCCGGAGAGTCGACTAATGAACACAAAACATGTCAACAGCCGTGGGAAGTCGCTGGAGTGAACAGCGAGCGCGCCTCGTTCGGCCAGTGTTTGTGCGCTCTAATCGAGGAAGCCGATGTGGAAGCCGGGGGACCAGAGCCCCCAGACCACTTACCCAGAAGACCGTTCTCCACGGATCCACTTACACCGGCACTGACACGCCACGCTGACCCACTATGCCCGGGAACTTATTACCTAGCCGCTCTGCGCCCAGGAATCGGCCGATCCTCGTGCGGACGGACGCCGGACTTTCTGCCTTCGCGGAAAGCCCGCAAATCGGATTCAGGGCGCCCCTTCGGATTTCTAAGCTCGAAACCCCACCGAACCGAGTATACGCCGCGCGCCGCCCCGTTATTGCATCACTACCGAAACTGCTAGGAGCTCGCGGTAACAAGTCGGCTTGGTTTTACGCGGAACCCTGCTTCCGTTGCACGGAAGCTTTATCCCTTCATTTAATGTCGTGCGAGCCTGATTAACGTAGCAGCGGGGTATACTCGCTCGTTTTACTCCCGAATGAAATTAGCCCGTTACAGCACATGCCTCCTTTAAGTTGACTGCACACCGGGCACTCGGACTCGCCATATCGGCCTCGCTCCCAGCCGACAATGAGAAAGGAGTACAAGGGGGGAAGGATAAGAATTCTCCTAGTTACACTTCGATTCCTGTCCGATAGAGCGGTATATACTACCGATAGCCCGCCAATGTTCCGAATCGATAGCCGATAATATCAGAGCGTGTACAAGGAGTCTAACAGCGCGGGGAAAAAGACAATTACGGGGCAAAAGACAAAGGTAGGCGGAGAGAGGCGATCGACAGAAGTCCGGCCCCGTGTACGACAAGGGAAATGGTACATTCTTCTCCGAGCGCGCTCTCGAGTACTTGCCTCGCGAGCCGAGCCATCGAACCGGGGCTGCTTTTATACCTATCGAACCAAGACGTTTTCTCTCCCCGAGATTCCGATCGCCGCCCGTGATTGGAATGTTCGCTTTAACCTTAACTATGAATTCGAGGGGGCGCAGTGTGCGATCGGCCTAAACCCCGAGTGCCGGCCGCCCTGAATAAGACTCCGCTTTCCCCGGAGAGAGGAGCGCGCGCGCGGCGGCTGCGCGGCTGATCGTAAACCATAAATTCCACGATCCGCACGGGCGCGGCAATAAAGTGTCGCATTCATAACGGGCCGACAATTTGCTATTAAGTGTCGCTCCATTAAAACTCATCAAGGAAGGATACGCTCGGGGCGCGCGACTTTATCACCAGCCGAGAGCGGGGGATACTCCGCGAGTGGAGAGTCGAGAGGGACGCGGCGGCCAGCACAATTATCGGCGAGCGAGCGAGAGAGGACGAATGCTTGCGGAACGGGCTATCCGTCGGTGGTGCGGTCGGCCGCAGAGCCGGGCCCGCAGTATATTCACCTCGTGGTTTATTTGCCGATGTAATTGCCATCGGGCGCGCCGTTCTCCACACCTGGTCGAGTGGCTTGTACCTTCGGAGGCTCGCGCGGCGCAGGCCCTCACACAACGTGCGCGAGCCTCCGCCTGTGTTCCTTGGTGAGGTCGGTGAGGCTTGGCTTCATTCGCTCGGCCGGCCCTCTGCGTGTACACGCGAATCTAGCACTCGAGAGCCACTGCCGTACACGGGGCCCACGTGAAGTGCCCGTTGCAAATCCTAAGTGGCTGGGTGTGCTTCGCCAGGCCACGGTATGCAGGCCCCCCTGCACCCGCAAAAACTCAGCTCCGGGCCCCGTGCGCACTGCGCGCACACGGCCGCACTTTATCCCGGCCTCTCCAGACATTCGTTACCTCGGTTGCCGCGTTCCCCCGCCGGTCTTCATGTTCTATCTTAAACTCCAGCTGGGAGATTTTCGCCCGAAAAATGGCATAGGCTTACCGGCGACATGGCGCGGTAACCGGTAAAGGGAGAAAAGTGCGGGAGCACTTGGCTGAGGCTGGGTTATATGCAACCGCGTTACCGCATCGGAGTGCCGCGCTCTATGAATAAAGATACGGCGCTACCGAGGGCCCCGCGTATGCTGCTCTATTCCAGCGTGCATCTCAATGCACCGATGAAGCTATGCAGCCTAACAAGTATATTCGTCCTGGCGCGCTCTATCGAAGAATGCTGGGTTGAGTTTATTCCGAGCGCGCGCTAGTCCGGACGTTTACAAGTCAAGTGTCAGTCTCTGCTTATCACGGACGTGTAGTTGTTGCAGGCTCGAGCCCCCTCGACGAGGTTGAATGCAAGATATGTCCGGTCGTCACGCGATAAGCTTGCAGCATTGTGATGTCGGGTAGCAAAGCGCGTGCATCAAGGGGCCTCAAGGCTAACGGCATCAGCCGAGCCGTCGACCTCCTTCAGGTGACTCGGTACCAGTGCCAGTGCATACGCGCATCCTCGCACTTTTTCCCCTCCCGGTAGCGCTAACCCGATCGACTTCAAAAAGGATCAGGTTGACCTTAATGCAGTCGGCTTCCGCCGCTGAGCTACGCTTCCCCGCCGAGATTCGTGTAAGTGGATGCAGATATTGGGTGTAAGTGGAGGCATTCGAAATGTCGACACGCACGCCGGCCTTCCGGAAGATTGTACGCGGAGGAGGCAGGCGCGTGGAATGAAATAGAGTCGCAGATGGACACGCACGAGGTTCCACTGGTACATAGGAGGTACAGGCTTCCGGGTCACCGGTCATCCTCGCGATGAACTCTCCGCGGAAAAGGGTATATTCCGTCGAGGAGAGTTCTACCGGGACAGAGGTCCGAGGAGCGCGACGTGCTGGAGGCACTCGGCTGGAGGAGAGCGCGCGGTCGGAGGTAGGTGGGGAAACATGGATATAATGAGCGGCTGGTGGACGTACGTCACTGCTCATTCGGAGGCTGAACAATGCTGTTCCGTTTCTTCCGTCATGGGGAAACAAGGGCCGCGACAGAGAACAATCGGCCAGCTATCCGTGCTTCCGCATCCTTCAACCTTCCCCGGTGACCGGTTCCACCACGAATGGGACAACGCTCGATCCCAACCTGCACTTACGGGACTAATGAGATTTCTCGGAACTGTATTTCTAGCAGATATACCGCGCCTCCTCTCGATTCTGTAACTGTTAGAATTTAATGAGATTAGCTTGCGGTGTAACAGCCAACAATAAATGCCTCGCTGGACTCCTAGCCCTGTGTGTACAGTTATTCTTTGTGAATTAGGAGCGTCGGTGTGTGAGTTAGGGTAGGATGGCGTGGCGCGATCGGCCTCGGTGTTCGGCCAATCTAAGATCACAGGCTATCCCCGGCGTACAAGCCCATCGCAGATGGTGCCGATTATCAGTTTGAAGAGAAAATTGAACGAGAGAGTGATTCCACGGAGACGTGGAAGCCTGATAAATCCGTATCGAGGAAGTAGATAAGAGCGTCGTGCGACCGTCGAGGGTCGACTTGATCCGAGCACGGTTCCCAGGAAGAAAGAGACTTCATTCAGCGCTCTCGGGTCTCGATTATACCGCGGTGGCGATAACCCGCGCCAAACCTGCACCAGGATAGTAACGATCGACCACGCTTCTACCACCGGGAGAACGGGCAGGGTTTACAGCGAAATTCAACATCGATTGCGGCTGCCCCGCGGCTCCGATCTAACGGGACGAATCATTTTACTCGGGACACTGTAGACTTTCTAGAAAGCCGGATAGTCCCGGGAAGAGGAAAAATCGAGCCCCAGAGGAGAAAATGGAAACATTACAAGGGCGAAATGGAGGTGGACTCTGTTTGTTGCTGAAACTCGTTGAGATTTTTCGAATTCTCCAATCGGGATTGTGGTAACTTTACGGATATAGTATAGTGGATCAAGTACATATAGAGAGGAACGAGTCTTGAGTGTAGGAGCCAGCGGCATTGCGGCGAAGGTGCATTGCAACACCCAGGTGTGTTTTGCAATGCGTCTCGATAGTCAATACGCCGTGTGCAGTCTTATCGGGGTACCCAAGACGCATATGGGAGGAGAGCCAGGGCCCGCGCAAATATTGGCGAGACTCTTTGGGATCCTCTATCTTTATGGCACTTCGAAGAATTTCTGGTCTTCGCCGTACTCTTTCACTCGCTTGAAAACCCGCCGATTCCTCCTATTCTAATGTAACACAGCGCGCCGATGAAACGAGTATTGCGAAGCCTTGGAAAATACCAACTGGCCAACTACCAACAGGATATCACTCTAAGCGAGGTTAATTCCTACAAGGCAATCAGGCCATTCGCAATGCTTGTACATTTGTGCGAAATGCAACGCATCGCCGATTGCCCGAGCGCGCTCGTTGGATAATTGAATCGGAAATCGAAATAATTGAAATACACTTCGCACATAACGCAATTAGCAAGATTGACACTCGGCGGGATTGAAGAGACAGCGCGTTCTGCTTAATTCCAAAGGCACTTGGACTCGGCGCTCGAGCGGTTCTGCTTGATACCGAGCCAACACGGTGCGCTTCGTTACAAAGAATTATTTATGCTTAACCTATCACGGAGTTGGACCAAGTTGAGAAATTAATACCGAGCGCTGGCAAAGGATGATTGACGTAAGCTGCAATAGCTTTTGAAACAACCAAATAAGCCACGTACCTACGGCCGCGTATACCAGACAACACAGGATTTCTGTTTAGTGCGATCGACTGCGCGAATAATTGCAACATCCCCCCGGCAGCAAAATTCACCTGGCAGTTGCACCATTACACGGCCAGTGCACAGTGCAATAATTGTACTAACACCAGTCACGTTCGCCGCTGGCCCAGATGCGGCTGCACGTTCCACTCGGCTATTGTTAACATCCTCTAGCACTATTTCATACTGCACTAAAACCCTGCGAGGAAAAATGGCCGAGGGAATATCAACATAACTAACCAGCAACATTGATAAATCGATAATCGGCACTGCATGTAATACGACCACCGGCCGCGGAGAATTGGTCCTCTTAGCGCTTCTATACGGCAGGGCACTTAGTCGATGAGAGAGATATCCTCCATAACAGCGATATTAATTAATACGAACAATTTCATCCAAATTAGTGGCGGCTAACGACTCGGTGCGCGAGGGCATTAAATTATAGCGAATATAGAGGCACTGGCCAGGTAGAAGTAGAAGCAGCAGCAGCGCAACCCCGTCGTAATTACAAGGTTCGCCGCGGCAATCGGGTAGCGATCAGTAAGAGGAGTACGGCATCTCCAAAGAGAACGCGAGAGAGAGGGAGAGGAAACGTTGGCCATAGGTGTGTGGAAGTACAGCGAAAGTCGGGCTAATGAGGTGGCGGGGATCACAAATATTTGAGGAAAACTGCCGGTTAACCTTTCCGTCCGATAAATTGCTCTCCCGTTAACGACTATTGCAGCCGATTCCGACGCGACGGCTGCCGGATAGTGTGCGGCGCCGGCGACGTTAAGAGCGTTAAACATAGATACGATCTTCCCGATGCGAACGCATATAAATTCCTGCCCCGTTATCTTGATCGGCGTTCATTAGGTGCATCGGCGCCGATAGAGCCATTAGGGGGCGCACTTAATAAATAGGCGAAACGCGACGGATAAATTTCGCCGCCGATTCCCGGCGAACGCCTCCGCGGCCTAACGATCCACCACCTCGCCGCTGTAATTCGAGGGAGAGATCGTCGGGAGCTCCTCTCGAGCAAGGACCAATCGAAATCGCTCAATGAATCTCCCTGCACAGTTATAGATCTCGGTATAAGGCTTGTATCTCCGCGGAACATACGAGGCCCAGCCGCCGGCCAACTAGCTCGCTCTACGCAAGTACGCAACCGCCACGAGCATATCTCTATGACGCTTAGTATCGAATAAATTCCCAACACCTCCGTATTTCCGCGCGTAAACCTTCATTTGAGGAACTGTGCTCGGGCTCGGTGAGACTCGCGAGTGCATTGGCAGGAAACGGAGGCCTCGAGGAGGGTTGGTCGTCGGCCTTTAAAGGAAGCGGTCTTTTCTTGTCCAGAAATTTATCGTCGGTTAGCCGGTTAGGTGGAGAAACGGCAGTGGCGGCGCCGGGCTCGTTCGGACCACGGCGATATAGGTAGCTGCACTTCAGGACCCACGTATGTACAGGGGAGTCGAGCTATACACATGCCTATAGTCGAAACAAAACTACCAGGGCTGCCCCCGCGATCACCACTGTCCCGGTTCATCTGATCACTTAGCATCTTTTTCTCGCTCTCCCGCAGCCATCTGCAGTTACTACACGTGTGCATTATACGCGTGATGCAGCGTACGGAGGCTGCGAAGAAGAGGAGAGAGAGAGAGAGGATCGTATCTCATCTGCGCTGGCTCGGTGCTCTTTCTTCCTGCTCCATGGATATCAGCCTCATACATTTTCATTCGGTCTTAGCGCTCAAAAGCAGCCGAGGAGAAAGAAAAGAAGAGGAGCTCGGGAGGAAGAAGAGTCCCCAGTGGAGGGAGAGGGCAGTAGGCTCGGAAGGACGAAGAACGGAGAGCAGAGCGACGACGGAAATGATAGAGGGGAAGTGCGAGGATCCAGGATAGGAGACCTCCGAGAACTTCTCCGCGAGTTTCGCCGAATATGGAAAGCCCCCTTATCGCCCGGCCTAATCGCGCCGGCCTTACTAGGGCACCAAATAGACTCTCCGAAAGCGTCCGTCTGCTTTTACTCGCGAAGACGCCATTCAATTTGTTATCACGAGGAATGACCGTATCGCCGATCGGCTTCGGCTCACACCGGCCAGCTGCGCTTCGATCCCCCGACCAGTATGGGCTTCTATCTTCTATCCTTTGCTCTCTCCCTTCTCGATAGTGGAGGGGAAGGAACTGACCCGCGACGCTTCATCGCAGGTAAATAAATAAGTCATTGGGAGCGGAGGGGGAAGGTCGATGTTATTAATCCCTGCAGGATAGCCTGCGCAGCAACTAGTTTGTACAACACTGATTGCAAACTCTCGCTCACGTATAAATCGGCCTAATATCATTACGACCGGCATGATTGATCGTCACCGATGAACTGTATATTGAATGGTGAATAGGGAACAATGCGAGAGTGCGTGGATTTGCATTGCAAATCTGATCCAAGTGGTATTCCGCGAGCCGCGGGCTTCCATTGTAAGTGGGACAAGTGTGCAGACAGTGAGACGCACGCCGAAGAAATACGGGACAACAATGTCGAGGGCGCGATACGCACTAATTAAAGCGGTGTCACCACTTAAAGATCCACGTCGAACTTATCGTTTATCTCGATCGGTACTGACAACTATTGGACGCGGCTTCGATAGCCGGATAGAAGAAAAAACCGCGCAACGACATTCAGCCTAGCGATAGACCAGGCGCAAATAGTGCGGCTGGCGAAACTGCCACGCGGCCCTCGTTATAATTGATTTATGTTTAATATAATTGCCGATTGCCGCAGCATTCTTGGAACCTGCCCAGCGCGCCAAAAAGTGCCCGGTGATGAATGACGATCGATGTCAGCCGCGCTAAGCGACCTGCACAACTGGAACTGCTGCGAGATAGGTATGGGAGGCTCGAGGGTGATACCTGAAAATGGCTGGCTACATCGTTGCCAATTACTATAAGGAAACCAGCGATCTAATCAGTTGTCCGTATATCATGGGATAATAGATATACCGGATTTGCGTATGGAATAGCAATTAAACTCGAAAAGTGATAAACGCTCCAGGGGACTAAGAAGTGCGAAGAGCTCGGGTCTAATAAGCATCGAATCTATGAGATTACGTGGTTGTTGTTTTTTCACTCATTAGCCCTTTCTGCAATGGGCAACGATCCCCCTTGAAACGTACGTGGGTGTGCCGAAGCCTGGCGATGACATCAGAGGTCAGCCGGGTACTTGACCCCGCTGTTTTCCATAATACGACCAATTAGAGCAAGACCCAGCGGCGCCAGACGCCCGTCAAACGTATCAAGTTTTGGTGCATTACACGCAGGAGCTTCGTAGCCCGCGCGCCTTTTCGAAATAAGCAGCAGTCAACAGAATCACACGACCGCGCCGCTCCCACTAATTGAATTAGCATTTCGCCAGTAATGGGCGACTTGTTGTTCGCCAGGAGGTGTTTGCTCCACTACGCCGGCGGAATTTCGTGCTCGAAACATTACACAGGAGGTGTCGATCGCGCGAAGCCAAAATATCGGCTGGCTGCTCGCTCCGACCCGGCGATATTACAAGGCGAGCTCGGTCATTTGAGCTATGTCGTTAATAGGCACCTTGTTATAGCCCCGTAACACTTATGCACCGCTATGCCAGTTGACATTTGTGAACGACGACGTTCTGCTGGCGATTAGCAGCCGCTACCACCGCGGGCTTACGACCGCATTAATAAACATGCACGAATCAATAATAGGTCCGAGCGATCCTCAATAGTGATGAACACGGATTTGCGCGGCCATAGAGTACTGCATATCTTTAGGAACGCTGATATGGCCAGATGAACGGCATCATTAGGTGCTCGAGCCATCTGCTCATTAACGGTAGCATGTGGTTGGACAATAATTAAAACATAGATCCGTACTCGTGCACTTGGCCGGTTCTCCAATCGAAGTCTAGTACTGAACAAGGGACGTAGGAATATTCGAAGCTCTTATTTTCACGAGGTTTCGAACATGTTAATTATCGAGTAATAGAAAGAGTGTTGATTTCAATAGAATTGGGCGGGTGGTTCTAAGAGCAATTGTGTTGGTTAACCTGCTGAGAGCGTCGATAGATCTACCATCTGGCTGGCAACGCGAAGCCGCCTAATGCGTATGGACAATTTGACATTTACAAATAGGGCATCGCTTGTATTCAGCCGAGGTCGTATCGGCGTGCAGCCGGCGTGCATAAGTGCAAATTACCCCGACGTGTAGGCAGAACAACACGCGTTGATGCAATACGGAATACAAAAGCAAAGCTCCACTCACGACGATGCTAACAGATTTCTACTGATAGGCTCGGATAAAGCGAGCCTGGAATACAGTAAACCTCAGGTTGGCCTTCGCCGCGGCATGACGAGAGCGCAGGAGAGGAAGATTGAGAGGGGGATGCTGTGAACACCTGATCGTGATTATCTTGGTCGGAATGATCGCGAGATGAATCTGTTGGCGAAGTTGTTTTAGCCAGGCCAACAATCACCGGGCCCCGATACTTGGTTCGGTATGCAGTCTCAACCGACGATCTATTATGCCTTTCGATGCGAAGTTATGGCTGGCTCGTGGACGATGATATTGCGATTGATACGGATTGATGGGACGATCAAGCGAATTGCTTTGTTCCGCAGTGCCGCCGCGGCCCCGAATAGCCCGAATTACAGCGTCTCCTAACGTCGATGAAATATCACTGGTGAGTGGCGAGGATTGCATCGGCCAGCATCGCAGACAGCCACGTGCACTCGTAATCTTCGTAATCTTCCATCTATCTATCGAGCGCATTCTCATCCAGTCCTTACATATGGGGCGAAATAAAATCTTGCGGTTCAAGACAAATTCGTATCGGCGTTCGAGTGGTTTTCATAAGTGCAGCCCGTGTCGGCCCAGAGAAGAGATGGTCTCGTCTGGTCTGGTTGAGTAGAATAGGACGTCTCGGGAGAGACATGGCTCAGAGACGTGTAATGGTGCGCTGGTCTTGGGCTATCCAGCCGCACCCACCACTAAATCACGAGGTATTACCACCATTGTGCTCACAATCACTCGTAATACGTACCACCGGCAGTGTTAGGACCCCGACTCGGAATACCTACGCCCGTCTCGATCGCCGTCGATTTCCGATTATTAGCCAAAGTGGGCAAATAACTACGGCGATCGAGGACCGAATAGTACCGGACCGGCTTATCGTCTGCTGCTTTCATAAGCCTGACAATGTGCTTTACCAAAAAGGCCACTGACCACCAGATCGAAATAGGATTCCAAAGGGCATGCAGGATTTTTATGTGAAGACAATCGATGAGTGCGCGGAGGAAGGGTCCATCTGTAAGGCGAGGTTTTCCCGTTTCCTAGATACTTTCCTAGATACCTAGATGTACTTTCCTAGAAACATGATGTGGTCCATATAATACCTCATGCGTTGAATGTTAGTGAATCTTGCCGGTAAATGACCAATAGTGGAAGAGTTATTGTCATAACTACGAGACGTTTATACAAATCCGGGTTGTTTCATAGATTTTAATAAAATACCCGCCTGGTATTCTAAGATTCGGTGTATTTCACTAGTGTATTTTATTGAATCACGATCAACGTATATGGAATCACTGTCGTTGGCCGGCGTTTATAAAACCGGACACGTACCCGTCATTTCTGTCAATAATTCTCGAGATCACGCCCGAAAGGTCCACAACTCTGTGCAGGCGTGTAGAAAGTGTGTTGGATCGCCGAGTGATAGGGAGTTGACAGCTGCATCGATAAGAGTACGATAAGTCGACACTTTGGAGAGGACGCGACCTTCAAAGTAGGGGGGGACTCCTTAAAATGATGCCGAAATGCGCAACAAGTAAAGCGAATGATGCTGCGCCGTACAGTTTCATTATACTTTATGACTAATCTGCTATATTCTCATCTTTCAGGTGGGAGGTGGCGCGAAGCAGCCGAGCCTCGCGGGCCCATCTGTGGATTGTGAAATTCGACGCGCAACAGCGACTGCAGGCAAGAGGCGCACGAAAGATGGTGGGTGCTCGCACCAAACAGACTTTTTATCATCGTCTACGCTTCGCCAACAACGATAACTCTTATCAGGAGGCAATGTCAACGGCAGCGGTGCACCAGACAGCAAAGAACGCGTACACTTTCATCCGCAAGAACTCCGAGCCCATTGAATGCCATCTATTGTCCCAAGGCTTCTCCTACGAAAAAACTCACCGTAAAATAGACGAATTTTTCTCATCGAAATCTTCGGCGATCGAGAGTTCTTATTCGTAGAAAAGAGGGAACCGAATGAACGCGTGTTGAAGGAGAAAGAGTGATATCCCTTGGTGGAAGTTGAAGCGCACTTTGCGGTACGGGAGTTACCGAGAAGAAAGGATGGTCTGCTGGTTTCAGTGGAATCGGTTATGTAGGAAAGGTCGGGGGGGAACTGGTTAAATTCGAAATGAGCCTCCGTCCAGGCCGCAACTCCGTGGCAGAGCGGATCAAGCGCGGCGTTTACATGCGAGCGAGCGTGCCACGTAAACTCGAGGCGAAAGGAGCCAGCGAAAGGATAGGGTAATAACGCGCCGTATCCTGATCCCATGGATTTATGGCCACCATTTCAGATTCGAAATAATTGATAGAAGGAAACCGCAATGAAACGAAACGGAATGGAATATCGGGCGGCTGCTCGCTGGCTGGCTGGCTGGACCGTGGCGACGGGGGTGTCGAGGGGCTGCTCTATTAGTTCCCGCCTTGCCCAATACTCCGGTCCACGATTTATGGCTTGAAACCGGAGGCCGGCCCGTTATAAGTCCGGGACCGAATACCGGTATACATATACCTGGCCACTGCCTCCACACTGCCTACTGGTTCCGAACAAACGATAATTGCCGGTTATACCTGCGATTACGGTGTGACGCCGTATGAGCCACGAACCAACCCCGGCTTCCGTTTTCCCCAACGCGAATCGCCTCTCGGAATTTGAATCTCCGAACAAATTGCACCCTCGCTCTCTCTCGGGCTAACCTCTTCAATCGATATTAAAACCTCCTAGTGGAAAACTACTCAACAGTTTCTCCAACGATTCCACCTTGGTATTGCGAAGCCTTCATTAATTCGTTCCAATGCGACAGCTGCTGCGACAGCATTTCCACCGGCGCACTCTCCTCCGCGAAATGCTAGCAAAACATTTTATACGCCGACTGATGTGTTGACGGTAGCCCCTGTCTATGGGGAAATCTATCAATCAACTCCTGACGGAATATAAGTTAAGCGAGCGAAAGCTTATCCTGCTCGCTCGTCTGTTGAATTTATTTATTGGGCCTAATCGTAAGGTCTCGCTGATCGGTGCTAACGCCACTCTATATAACGACTTGGGTAAGCAAATCAGTTCCACGAATCGCGTAACATCAATGACAACGCGCTCCGACAGTAATACAGTGGGGAGTTGCCAAGAATAATAACAGCAGGTTTCCGTAACTCTTGGTCAGCAAGTGTTTGTATTTATATTCGATTGTTAATTATTATTTTGATATATCGCTTATCGTGTTCCTATCACTTTCGGCGCAAGCTGCTATACACGGAGAAGTTGCGCGCACGCTCGTAAACAGATCACCGACTTGGTGCACCGAGGGAAGAGTCCGCCCGCACCGAAGGCAAAACAAGCGAACTCGATCGCAGATAAAGGCCTCGGCAGATGGACGCCCGACGGGCGTGGCGCGAGTGTGAACGCACCCTTATCTCGGCCGCTTGGCGACATCATTTTGTATTTAGCCACCCACTCGCGCAAACAACTACATCAACCTTGAAGTTTGCAGCCTGGTGAAGCCAAGGTCGCTGTTTACGACGAGCCGCGCTCTCCGAGAGGCACACCACAATCACTTTCGAATCGAGAGTATGCGCCGCGCTCTAGCGATCTGCACGTACTGGGTGTTCGAAAAATAGTGGAGGCTCCTCGCCCGGCCGAGTGCCGTATGACGGGCACGGCGAAGACATGATTCAGAGGCTAACCCGATCGATCCTTTCACTTCGCCGATCTGATCCTCGCTATGAAGAAGAACATAAAGCGAGCGACGAACGACGAGCGACTTGCGCAACCCCGTTGCAAGGCCTGTCTTCTATTGCGGTAATAATGGATTAGGACCCGTGCGCATCCAATGCGACGCGCTCCTTTTAGTAGGCGAACGCGGAGCGGTCACGACTCTCTGATTCGGAAGCCGTCTCTTTTTCATTTAGCCGAGTCCACTCGAATTTGTATTATACGTCCAGGCGAAATGACAGCTTGTCACGCGACTTGGCGCGCTGTCATGCAGACCGAATCCGGATAGTGTAGTGGCAAAAAGCCGTGATTGAGGTAGGATGTCAGTGGAAGATAAGGTCATTTGCTTGTCGAAGGATCTGCCGATCCATCAAGCGATTTTTTCCGGCTCTGTTCGATGCTAGATGTGCCTACGAAGCCGTGACGCGCGATCACTTTCGATACTGGCCTCACGGCGCATGCACCGGCGCATGTTTTCACAGCTGCCGCGTACTGTTTTCAGTCCATCTGTTCCCTCGGCAAACAGAGCACGTAATTTATTATTAACGTTAAGAACGTCGAGTCACTGTGGATCAGCGTCCGTACGATAAATAAACATGACTCTCCTCTCCCGGCTCAAATTTTATAAGAAAAGGATGACCCTTTTACAAACACGGTTCTTCGGCTTGCTGTTAAGTTCATCGGGAGTAATCAATCCTGTGGACGTACTCTAATTCGTTTGGGAGTGAAAAGTTATAGAATTCTGAACACTAGGGTCTTTGTCTCTTCTGGTACGTACCGGTTTGACTGACGCTGGAGATCAATTACTCGAATCATGTACTTACCCATCATTGCCAGTCATTGCTAAACACAGAGATGAAAGCAAAACTAAATTACAGGTTGATAGTTCGCCGCGTAACTTGGATTTTTCAAGCATAGGTGTACCTGGGACGTGTCTGCTTACAGGATACAACATAGCTACGCTTTGATTAGAGATGAGACTGTGGTTACCGGCGAACAGACACTTATCCGGAGATTGTCTATTTGTAAAACCTGTCGCTGTTGCGGTTAGATGGATTGAACTTTCCGAGGCGGGATTTGCATTGGAATTATCCGGGCATTGAATGTATCATTGAGACCGAAGCTTGACCAGCGGCAACGCGGCTTGTTTTTAGAAACCGGAGGACGCAATAGTAATGGGCGACTTCCACCTTTGGTCAACTCCTACCTTGGCCGAATTCCATCGAACGCCTACTTCCTGCCGAGCCTCTGAACGCTAGCTGACGCAATGTTACTCGCCGCTCTCCTGTCCCGCGAACGCTTCGGCTTTTTCACCGAAATGTTCAAGTGACGTCGACTGGGTTACGACTTTTGCAATCAAACACCTTGACAGGTGCCAATTGGGCAAAAGTCCTTAGTTGAGCGCGACAGCTCGCTCATCAAGTGCAACGCGTGAACGTAACCGCAAGTCATCGGCAACAAAGTAGCATCCTTTAGCTGGCGAACGTGACGGAAGGATTCCGGAATCATATGGTGTTTGGAATCGTGAGGAAGAATAGGGCAAGTGAGACGAAGCAAGAGGCAGAACAAGTAGCCTGGCGAAGGAAGTGGAGGTTGCCGGGACGGACATTTCTTCCCACGACGGGGCCCGGGGCATTTGGTCCAATAATAATACTAATTTCGTCTACCAAGGAAACCTATTGTACGGCGAATACGTCTACAGCGGATGCAGCCCTTTTATCCTACGCAACGGCCACGTCGAGATGCACGCGTGCGTCTGCCGGCTCCACAGGAGGATGTGTGGAGGGCAGCGTGGCGGCTCCTCGGACTTCACCTGTTTCGCCCGATGCTCCTCCGCAGTCCCTTTCAATCCCTGACCCGCCCAATAGCCCTCGTCAAATTTATCGACATCTTCCCACCGGCCGGATTAATACCGACATCCCCCGAGAGCAGCATTGAGTTCTCAAAGCAAACCCTTCCACCTACAATGTAACCCAATCTCTATTCTAAATCCTTTCGCAGAAAGAGCGGTATAATGAACTCGCATTAATTAAAGATCCGCGGATATTTTTGCAGGGAGAGGTACGAGAAGCTCGTTACAGCGGCACCGAGAGCTTATCGAGAGCAAGAGGATGCTCAAGCTTAATTATCGCCTGGAGTCGGATTTACTTGGCCCGCAGGCGAGCTCCTATACCGGAAGCGTCGTTACGCATATCCATTCAAGAGACAGCGCAGCAACATTCCGCTTTGTCACCGAAACAGTGGAATGCACTTTCCGCCCTGGGCTGGCACATCGCATTGGCCTGCGTGTACGCCTTGTGGAGTCTAGCGGCGACGGCGGCCCGCTCGACTAATTAAAAGGCTGTCCGGCCGATATAACTTGTTTATGTGTCACAGGTGCGCGCCACCGCGGGCCAACAGGTACCTACTCCTCTGGATAACACAGTGTAATGAGAGATTTTTTATGTTGGCCGCGGCATGTTTTACTGGAGAACTGAATAGCGCTGGTGGTGGCGAGGTTGGCACACACTCGTTCTCGGCTCCCTCGAGGACTGAGCGAGAGGGGCTGATGCACGCGCGTGTGGAGCGCGCGCGAGCCTCTGCTCCTTCGTGCGTGGCGTGCGTGTGTTTAATTGCTTGGTTCGCCTCTGACAGCGTCTTGAGAGATTGTTTATTTTAACTCTCTTCCCGGCGTGGACCGCCGTCTTCCATCTAATTACCGTTGCAAATGCAAAATCGAAATTGCAAGAGGTATACCTCATTCGGATAAGTACGCCAATTTTCTCGAGCATCACGTAAATGCAACATGTTCTCCATTTTATGTAAGAATCTTTGTGGAGTAATCTGTGGTTATATTCATTTTATTTTTAATCGTTATTCCGGTGAAGGGTCGTGCGGATTTTTTTCACAATTTTTCTTTTAGTTCAATTGAATACCAAATACACTGAATTCTTTGGTATTTTTTTCCTTCGCGATCCAGTTTCATTTACTCCCGCGAGTGAGCAGCGCTCGGCTCTCTGCGAGGAGTACGCGGACTTATTAAAACACGAGCCAATTAAATTCCGAATGGAATGCACTGCGGATGATAATTTCCAGATGCTCCCGTGGGTGCATTGTGCGGCTTCATTTGCGAGGGAACAACGGCTACTCTTGCACAGCTACCAGCCACGAGAGTCCCGTTTTCGGTTCCCGTGTTTTCCTCTTCTTCCGTCCTGCTGAATAGGGCGACGTTATTAACACCTCGATAAGATCTCCAGGCCGCTCCCTCTGCACAGCCTTTTCGCATCATTGTATAGTTTCCGCGCGTAAAACTCACGTGGCTCCAAGCAGCTTGCAGTAATAACCGCGACGCACGTACTCCTCCACTCTACAATTGTCGACTAGTGCCTACTACTTCCGGTCCTTATCCAAAAGTTCTCCCAGCGGTCCACTCTTTTCCATCAGATCCCAAAGCAGCGAGAGAAGTACAATCGAAATATGCGCAGAGTTATCGATCTCCGACGTGACTTTATTTTAGCGTCTATCATTGTCCGATACAGCATTTACTTGAGCGCGCGCTATCGGCGATCTGCGATCTGGCCGCGGCCTTAATAAATATAATGGTAACCCTGCCGCTCAACGTCCGCTACACTGCCATCCTCCTGAGTAATTTCTTCCCGTCGATCGCAGATAACGGGCATGCGATCGGCTCTCGCGGCGAGGACCGGCAGGTTGACTGCCATGTTTTGACCACACTGATAGCTACCGATTAGTTAGAGGACGGAATGAATCGGCTCGATGGTTCATGCCAACGGACATATACTGTTACTCCCCTGGCGTGTACCGTGTAACTATCTGGTACGGAAACGGTAGGAAGACGCGGAGAGGACTTGGCCGAAGTGGACCTCTCCACCCCGCCGGTGCCAGGAGGTAACGGAGCAGCTAAGTAAATCCTCCTTCATAATTCAAGGGACCGGAGTGACGCATCATTTCTAATATCACTCACCGGCTATCTAGCCGGCCGATCTCGTACGCCTTGGCCAGTCATCTCTGTAGTAACACGTATGCTGCGGGGCCGAGTTACGAGTTACGAGTGTCGGCCGTCGAAAATTTCGCGTGTGCCGCGTCATCCGTTGGCGCAAAGATCCTATCGGGAGTCCGGCTATATGGGATCAGTAGCTGATGTCAGCCTCGCTCGAGCGTTCTCCGTCTCCGTCTGACCCTTCGAGTCGAGCGGGCGGGCCGCTCATTTTCAGCCGCTCGCGGATTAATGCCGCTGCGCACGCACGCGAGTCCTCGACTCCATTTCCTGCTAATTAAATTAGCGTATCGGCCCGCACTCCAGTGTCATGAACTACCCGAGCCACCTTTACTCTCGCTCCGCGCCACGCGCCACCTTTTCTCTCCACGGCCCTCGCTTCTTCCTCGCTCTTGGCTCCCGCCGACGCCGACGCCGCCGCGAGTTTAACGACCCCTTTCTCCACTCTTCTCTGGCTTCATCTTCATCAGTCACCGCCGCCAATTCCCAGGGGCCTCGTATCAGCCGGGCTGTTGTTCTCATTAGGATAAAACGCAGGAGTCACGCCGTTAACTGGATTACTGGACACGGCAGCACGGACTCGGACAGTCTGACATATGCATACTTTTATTCCCTTTCGCCGCAGGACGAAATCCCTTTGGCGTCTTGCTCTTATTCTCTGCCCGCCACTGGAAACGTGTGCCACGCTCACAGACAGATGCGGCCGCAGTATGTTGGGGGGACATAGGCATCGCTTGTAAAAAGGGGAGAGACATTTATTGAAACTAGTGAGTGTCCTAAGACTTACTGACAGCGGGCTCCGTTCAATTGGAGCGAGCAGCTTTTTTCGCGCGGCCCCCGTTCAAGTGCGTTCCGGGGAGGTTGACCAGCGCTCCGAGCTCCCGGTTTCACTGAGTACAGTCCCTAAGTGGAGCGACATTATCGGGGGTCACGATCGGCACAAATTAAATTCGCAGAGCAGCGCTGGCAACCCCCCCTGTTAGGAAGGCCGTGAGTACGTCGGCTGCGCCGGAAGTTGCCAAGTAGGGAAAACTCGGCGCGCCGGCCGAATATAATGTGCCCAGTCACTGACAAGTATGGTAATGCAACGCAAAGGTAATACGTGCCTAGAGTCCGACATAAGAGACACTCCTGCTGGCGGTGCTCCTCCGCGTTGCACCGAGAGCCGCGTCTTCTGCCCGCTCTTGTACTCTCACGACGCCGGAACGCCCAAAGAAATTTATTGGATAATTACTCACTTACTTTCATGGAACAAACGACGGTTTTATTGTCCGCCGGCATATGCGGACCACAGGGGAACGGGCTCCGACGACAGCCAGGCCAACTTTATTTCACGACTCCTGCAGATGTTATCCAATTAAATTGAATTAGAGCCTACCCCGATCAATCGAAATAAAAGGCCCGACCTTACCGACCATACAACTGTATGAGTTACATACCTGCTATGAAATTGGCGGAATTGCAAACTGCATATGAAAAACCCCCTTATTCTCTACATCCTTATTAATACAGACAGAACCAGAGAGTATTTATATCCCTCGCGCGGTACCCAGCGTCAATTATGCTTTGTATTTTCAATATTATGCTCAATGGTTTCACAAGAATAAAAGGAGGCAAACTCCCTACTCACCCCTTTGCATTAGCATTGATTTCCTAGGGGCGCTGTTTCTTTCTTGAAAGAAAGACAGTGAATCGTAACGGCACCATTTCCAGTCGACACATTTATATTAAAAAGGAGTGGCATTCGATCGCAAGGTTATTGATGGCTCTATCCGAAGCGACTGGCAGCGATACCAGGTGGCCCCGATCCCGGTGCACCGTTTCTAACGAAAGGAGAAGCATCGGGAATCGGGAGGCGAGCGGATATCACAGTCGGAGGACAAACGATCTCAGCTTGTGGCAGCAGCGCTGGGCTAAAACGCGCCGGCCGGTGCTCTTTGGTTTACGGTGTGGCGATGTTTGACTAATGCTCCGCAATTTCGCCTTTTGTTGCTCTCGGTCGGATCACCCGCTGGGCCGGAGTCGAAATAGGGATGAGATTGGTTAACCAACCCTCGACTTGAGGCCGGGGCCGATGGGCGACCCGCTGCGGCCGATATTTCGGAAGAACCCATGGTGCTACCCTCGATCATAAGAGCAGCCTCCGTGTTCCGTGTCACCGATACGCGCCTCTTACACTCTAATCGAACGGACTCGCTTTATTATCCGAAGGGCCCTTTGTCATTCTCCTCGACGGCGATTACCGGCGATCCCGCGCAATCAGCGCTAAAAGCATTAAAGCCGCACGCAAGACTCTCGGACCCAGCGAAACTCAATGAACCGGCAAGCAAATTCAGTGCTTAATGATGAAACATTTGTACAGTTCTGCCGACCGCCTTGCGCAAGGAACACAATACTGTTAATGGGATGTGGCCGCGTGATATTAGCCCGAACCGCACACCCAATTTAAGGGCGACAAACACTTCAATGGATTTCATTTGCGCGAATCGAGAGCGAGCGAGATGGTAGCCGGTAATGGAGCTTCCCATATGTAGCCGGGCGTATGCGGGCCCTGCGTTATTTCGCGGAATGATGTTGCTAGTCTGGAATAATTACGATGATAATATCACTGCGTTTCCCCGGTTGCTAGGACCGTCGGCCTGTGAGGCCAGTATTGTGCTGTGGCGAGAGTGCGTTGTGCCCAGAGCCAGCATAATACATGTATGTATGTATAAGCGACAAACTCTCTCTCCCTCTCTCTCTCCTTCTCCCGTTCTCTCTATCAATCTGACTATCCATCCATCTCTATCTCACTATACGCATGCGATTACGGGGAAAATTTTCAACATACCGGCAGCGGGATATCTTGTATCGGCGATCGCGACACGTATACGTCTTAATCGACCATTGTCAATATGCACGCTGCCACGACTATCTCATAATGCCGCGGCCGATCTCAGAAATTAGCGGCCGTAAATTACCCCCGGGGCACAAATGAAAAGTCTCGCTCCAGATTCTATCGGAGGAGTCGGCCGCCCGACCAATTTCGTAAGGACGAGGGCCTGATAGAGAACTCGCGCTGTATCTATGGTGTTAACGAGCGCCGGCCGAGCGGGCATCAGTCATGTATTATCATAAACATATCACGATTGGCTGGTATCGGAGATAAATCAGGCCGATTGGTGGTGGTGGTTGTAAATCAATTACTGTCACCAATCCGGTCGGGCTGCGTTAGAATGTCTCAGGCGTGTCCCTGTGGTAGGTGGGATCCAGTGGCCAGCTGTACTCGCGGAGTCCTAGGACAATGGGGCATCGAAATTTTTCTCCGCCGCCTCCTAGGCCGGATTCCGTGGTTCGGCCGATCGCCGCGCGCGCGCTCGCGTTCTATAGACAATTGCGGAGCGGGGGACGGGGAGCGCCGGGGCAGCGCGAGACAAAGGGAAATGACAGTCCTCGGAGGTGGGAAGGAGAGGGCGAGAAAGACGGCGGCGGCGAACGAGCGGAGGAACAGCCGGCGTGCACGGGAGTGCTGGACTGCTGGGAAGGTGGGTGCAGGTGTGCCCGGCTTATACGTGGCGAGCGCCACAACAGCGGTATTAACGTGCCACCATATCGATATCGTTATAATATGCAAATGCCCGGGTACACGCGGCTATCCGAACGGAGAGTTAAGAGCAACACGTGTTGTTCTGGCCCGCGGTGCTACCTGGAAAGGAGATCGCCGATCGTGATCCCTCTCTGACCAGTACCCTCTGCACACCCGACTGTCTCTCTACGTACGCGCGCTCGCTGCACGCTAGGCGACTTCTGTTTCGATCGCCGATCTCTCTATTCAACATCGCTTGCCCGCACATTTCCCCCCCGCTCGACCTATATCTCCTATCAGTATCTTTATTTCGAATGCCATAGCGCGCATTCTCCTCGCTCACCGCGGACCCCGCCAAATCCTCCTCCTCCTTACCGTTATGCTTTTCGTGGTATGCGCGGCATTAGTCCATTGTGATTTGAGCCGCAGATTGCTCGCCGCTCAGTCCTTTATCCTCCGCGGAATGTTATCCGGAGAACAATGTCGTCCGGCGCGCACTCCCGAAACCTTAAGTCACCGGTATCGGACGCAACTGACACGACAAAATTACCGGACAATCTCTTCTTCGCCAAGCAGATGAAAGCTGGGACAACGCTGCTGTCTTGGCCTCCCGGAAGATACCGATTCTCGGTATCGAGGCTGCATCTAAGACGCGTTGGTTGCTCGGACCGCGGAGTGTCGTCGAGAAACAATTACAAGTGGCGGCGACGACGGGGACAGGGCACGGCAATAAAATTTAAGACAAGTATTGTTAACAGCCGAGAAATCGGATCGCGCGACTGCGGCGCACGGCCCTGACGATTTTTCCTGGCCGCCCTCCGCGGTGCCGCGTCTGGCCCGCTCGGCCACTTAGAAACTAGAAAGGAGATCATCGATCGTGATAGCGCTATTCACTTCTCCTGAATCGAATATCTCTTTATTTACCGGCGATAGATCTCATACTTGCAATCACCGGGTTCGCATTTCATAACTCACGGCCTCGTTGCGGCTCCCTCCGCTATCTCTATACCAGCGTAACTGCACACGCGTGCACGTGTGTACCAGATCTCGGCATACCACCAGCAGTATCTAACAAACTGTCCCCGCTGCCGATCGACCGACTCTCCTAGGGATCTTGCTCGGAAACTCACTGGAATTACAATTCTTTCCAGAGTAACACGTGTTTCCTTTGGCTCGCGGATTCGGCAAACGCCGATCGTGATCGATTTCGTCGCTCGGTGACCTTTGCAGGACTCTCAACGTGATAAATGTATTACTCGCCGCCTTCGGTGGCTCGTTACTATCGAATGACTCAGTTTCGTGGACTCTATTGTTGGCGAGAGCGATTCTTTCGCCGGTTCCCAGCGGGAAAAGGCTACGATAGACGCACGCGGGCCGCCTGCACACTTGCAACTCGCTCTCCGGAGCTGTAGACAGTGCCGAGTCCTCGAGCAACACGTGTTGGCTACCCGCCGCGAAAGGAGATCGGCGATCGTGATTTATGTCGTCCTGCTACTAATCGACTTCCGCTAAATCAACCGGTTGCCCCTCTGTCCCTTGGCGCATTGATTGTTGTGCAAACGATCGCGGTAGTAGGTCGGCCGACAGTGTCTTTCCTTTCCGCGAAATTCACTTAATGATCGCTCTTTTCTTCATTATTTCAAGCTTCCCAATTGCTTATCGTACACCTCCGGGGCATGAAAATGTGAAGCTTACCAGCTGAAACACATTTCTGCGCGACACGTGCACTGCACAAGAGCGATGGTATTGAGAGGCGTTTTGCATCTTCTACCTTCCGCTTATCAGCGATCCACGCGTGCACAGGATCGGGGGCCAAGGCGTAGGCAGCTTCCGCGCAAGGAGATCATTATTTCAGCGAAGCGGCCGTTTAACGCTTATCTACCATCAGTTAATTAACAATCATATCCATCGGGACAGGTCTGATAAGCTAGAAGCTCCGAGGACTCTCTGCACGTGTACTCGATCTCGCCGCATCATCGCCGTCTAATAATTAGAGCGCGATGAACACTCGGGAAAGAACGAGGGGCATTTATGCGCCCGGGATTTCAGTGCGACCTTGCCTTCAATTGCCGCTTAATTAATGGCGATCCTAATGACAGTGGCTGGCTCCTATCGCTTTGCCATGCGCTCAAGAAGAACGGCATCCACGCACAACGCCGGGAGAGAGTCAGGAACGATGAGAGTTCTGATCGTTACTTATTCAGGAGGATGCACGCGCACCCGCGAAATAAGAGAAGTTGCTTCCTCGGCTAATTCGAGGTAATGGATGGCTAGTTGGAGTGGGAAAGGCGAGGAGCCCCAGAGCCGTTCAACCCAATTTCCATACGACTGCACTCGGCGTGTGCGTACATCTTTCCCGCAGCCCTCCAATTAATTAAGCAATCCCAATTAATCCCCGAAGAATACGCGGGTATGTATAGCCACTGGAGGCAGTGCGCGCCGATGGATGTACGTATGTACATCCGCATTTCGCGTGGGTGTCGTGACACGACTGGGCTTCTGCTTTCCGCCTTGCACAGCTAATTACCCACTCGTCTCGTAGCTACTTACGTCCGTACAGATGCGGCCAACCAAGCCGCCGAAGGACTCCAGCGAGAAAAGAGCCAGCGATGACTAATTACCCGTACATGTATCCAGCGAAAAGTCAGCATTTCAAGCAAGCGTTACGCAATGATTGATTGGAAGCTGCTTTTTAGAAGCAGCGTCACGTTCGATCGGCTCCAGTGCAGCCTCTCGATCTGGAGTAGAAGTAAATGCGACTGGTACGAGATACTATGGTATGCGTGATGTCAAACGGTCGATCCTCGCCAGGTCGACTAGTGGATAGGAGAATAGGATAAAGAGACAGTCGACCATGAAGAGATTAATATGCCCCGGGTAATTCCTCAAACCCACTTTATATCATAGACAATGTGCATTCTGGCACCCTTCACCTATTCTCAGAGGGAACCCCAGTGCGAAATCGATAATGTAGATTTATTGGCTATCAGAGTTGAAAAATAATACCGGGGGACCCCTTTCACTCCCGTCGTAACGAGAACATGGGGCAACTGCGCACTATCCCGGCGAGCCAGTGGCATTTAGAAGCGAGCGTGCATCATTGTCTCCTTTATCAGAAAGAAAATTACAATTTGATTCAGCCGGTGCTCTCGGCGCCCGTAATGTCACGGCATTACAGCGCTGAGAAGGAAAGACGGATCGGTAGACGTGTCGCCAAGGTCGCGGGAAACGGAGAGATCGGAAAATTGGAGGCTGGTGGGGAAAGGTTAATCAAGAGGAAAGGATCGTGTGGCAGTAATCACAATCGACCCCCGAGCCGCTTCTTCGTCGTCCACATTCTCTACTTTCCATCAAGCCGCGCCAGGTAAATCGCGCGTCTCCTCGAAAGACCGCGACCGTGAACCATCGGTGAATGGATCTCTGCCGGTTGTTTTCATCTCGGTGGAAGACAACACCGACAAGAAAGCCGGCGCGCGCTCCGCGAGATTGCCAAGTACGCTCGGCTGTAATTTACATTTCCCAATAGACAATCAGCGATGAGCTTACACCACTGGCATCTGGAGCGTCGTCTCGCACTCGCAGCCTGTAATTCGATTATCAGCGTGTGAGATGTTCCGATGGAGATATTAATTAATATATCATCGTTCGAGAAGAACACGCGCCCCGAGGCCGATCACTGGCATACTAGTAATTACGCGTGGACTCGTGAATTTGCAATTCACCTCAATAGTTTATCTCTCACGCTCACCTCAAAAAGTATGGGTAACGATAGGACTGGCACGGAGTGCAAATATCATATTAACACTGGGAGTTCACGAAGGAGAGAACACTCGCTGGATACTGGAATAAAGTTGTCCTGTCCATAAACAAGACAATGCTCTGGAACCTCGAGTTTCGAGAAAGACAGACTTATTGGTTGAAATCCCAGTCGGCCTAAGTAAGGTCTCGGCGATTCCTAATGAAGATGGCAAATCTCCCTACGAGATGTACGATAATCTCCTATATCTCATGTGCTCTTATATCTCTTAGTCCATCTGCTGTCCTGCATTGTGTTCCACGACGGCGATAACCCTCCGCGAGCGTCTACACGCTGCATAAGGTGCAGGTCTATTGTTCATTTTTCTCCATACCAGTTTCAATAACCTCTGAGAATCGAGCATGGTTTGCATCTTAGACACTCTCGGCGAGCGAAACAGCATACGTAAGAGCAGAAGGTCCCTAGGGCGCGACTAAAGAACCTCGAGGACGGCGCAGCCCGGCAGGCGGAGTTGGAAACAATTGGTACGTGTCTCGCGATGCTCGCTACTGGAGACGGTGTGTCGAGCGAGGATTCGTGCTCCGAGGAAACATCGAGTGCTCCGTAGCAGGGAGCATTGCGTGTCAGTGCGCGGTATCAAATGTGCACGCTCGAATCCTGAAAGCAGGAGCAATCGGCAATGAGATCTCTGACAATCGGTGACTTTGCACTGGGCAATTCATTCCGACTTATCTGATACTCCGACCTCCTTTCCCGCCTCTCTCAGTCTCTCTCAGGCTTTTGAGATCGGCGCTCGCCACTCGAGAGCTGCGCACTCGCTATTTGCTAGGTGCGTTCCGCCCAGATAACTGCCGATCCTTTTTTTCGCCAATTTATGGCGCCGTGAGAGTTCCGTGGCAATAGCCAATAAAGTTTCCTACGTCTGATCAGCATCCGCGGCCCGCGAGCTGATCCGTCCGCTCCCGGCACTCGGGCTGCTCCTCTCTCTACTGCTCTTGCTAAGTTTTTCATTATTCACGCGCGCGGCAGTGCCGCGAAATTTATCGGCCGCTGCGGGCCGTATCTACCCGGGAAATGAAATCAATGCTCGCCCTCTCGGTTGTTATGTGTCCTGGTAATTCATTGCGGTCTCTCTACAACCCTAACCCGCGGCGTATTGTTGCATCTGGCCCCGATTTCCTCCCACGGAACAAATCAGCCGGAGAAGCTTAATGAAACTTGGAGGTGGAGGAATACTTGTCTCTGGCGAGATCCACCCTTCTTTTCGCATCCGGCCCCCGCTGGATTCCGATCACCTTGCGCCTCCTGCTAATGATAACTAATGCCCGTTTGACTCGGAGGAGAGCCACTTATGCTGCTGGAGTAATTCTAGTAAATTTTAATAAGGAAGCTGCCTGGATGACACGCGATTCGATGTAATCCCGAATTTATCGGCGCTCGTAACAGGGTAATAACCCGACGGTCACGGGAGGGAGAGTACTGACTATTCGTGCAGGTGCGGTTCTTGGAATCAGCTGCAAATCGTGGCAGTCGGACCGAGGACTCGTCGAGGAGCCTCGCGGGAATCGGAGCCGGTAAAGGTTTGTACACATGTAAATTCGCGAAAGCGATCACCGATCTGACTTACGAGAAGCGTCCAGGTATTCTTCTCTGAAGTATTATCGGCACTCGAGCCGTTAGCTCAGTGTTAGTCATCTCTCTATCCCACGGGTTCGCCAGCGGACAAATGAACCAGCTTTCACTATGGCATTAGTTATGTGTATGTCGATCGAACGGTTCGTTTTTTCTGGTCGTTTGCCGTGATTAAGCAAGATCACAACCTAAGTGGTGATTCGTGTAAACGTAATCGCAGCTCCAGGCATATTTCATAATGTGCTAAGTACCTATTTGACAAGTGCCGGCTCGCTAAATAATTTACCATCAGACATAATTCAGTTTCTTCTGTGGTGGCACGCTCGGCTCTGTTCGCACTCGGCGCGAGAGCTCTCCGTCTCGAATATAATTAATCATCCATTTAATACGGCGCTGCAAGCGCCGCGAGTGGACTAGGGAACGTTTCGCATAACCCGGCCGACCTCCGGGTACCCGTTGATACTGGTAAACTTTATGCCTAGGATCGGAAAGCCCGGCTTTCTAATTTGTTGCCTATAGCCCCGATCTCGGCGTAAAAGTAAAATATGATAAAGGAATAACTCATCTCAAATGAGAATAAATGATACTGGCTTCGGCCGGTAGTCCTGCTGAAAGATTCGATATTTTGTGCAACCCGACGCCTCACTTATAAACTACGCGCACCTCGCGCCGTTACTCAATAAATCCTCCAATGACTCGACGCGCTATTTATGTTCCGGCTAACAGCAACTGTTCATGGAAAATCCATCATGCGAGGAGCCGACTCTGCCGTTCGTGATAAAACTTTCAATATATAGTCCGCCTCTTCCGTGAAATTTTCGCTCCGAACTTCCCGCGATTGACGATTCTTCCAGATCGGGAGACTCGAACACGAGCACGCATTACCCGCGCGTCAATGTTAGCCAGCGCTAATTGCAAAATCGCTCGGATTTCTCATCAGCGCGAATAAAATCGGCGTCTCTTGCTCGATAATTAGATCGGCTTATGGGCAGCGAACACTGGTCGCCCACCAATTAGAAGGCGCGCGTCATTAAATTCCATTTTCGCAGTAATCTCTTTCGGCTAGGTAGTAGCTAGATGTTGACGGTGGACGTGTCGGCGGCATGGCTCGTTTACCGGTGCAGGATATCCTGTCGATCGGCATATCCGGCAGTCATTGGATCGTTCGATCAGCCAATCTTCGGCAGAAATCAAATGACAAGAAGCGAAAGCGGCTTGGTAGCACGAAGCCATAAAACACGTCGTGCTAATTAACGATTACCCATGACCAGAATTCCCGGACGGCGGCGGGCGCACGCCGCTCGGGGACTGGTAAACGGTGCAACGCCTACTCTACAGCGACCCACCGTGGATTAGCTAGGAAATCAGTGCATAGTGATTAGAACGTTGATGGGACACGACGTCGCCGCTCCTCTCGCGCGCTGTAACCTCAATCACACAGGACACTTTCCTTTCTGCCCGTCCTCCACTCCCTATCCTTTCGCATCAGCTTGTCTTCCCAGAGAGTTCACCACCGGATCGTGATGAACCCGGCCTGTCACGAAAATCCCGCACTCGATGACATACGAGTTTCACTCGGTGAATTAGAATGCGCGCCCTGAGAATCCTGCTGGGTAGCAGCGAGCGAGCGCGCGCGCGGTGCAGCTTCCATTTCGAGGAAGGCCAGGAGGTTCGCGCATGATTCATCCGAGCCTATAATCAACGAGCAACGCTAATTAAATACCGCTTATAAATTACGGCCCAATGCTGCGCCGAGCCGTAATTATTGACATATCGCGGATTTCACAGCACTTCCTATCGCGGGCATATAATGGTGAATCATGCTGCAAATGCCCCCGGGCTGTTGCAGCATAATGGAGGAGAGGCGTGAAAATTATGGGAATATCCGGGTAAGTTTTGGAGGAGTCGGCAGCGCAATTACTGTCTCTCGAAGTGTTAGTAATTCTTCTGGGAAAGGGTGCCAGCGGCAGAAAAATCGGTAGCCGATAAACAGCTGCTGTCAGAGGAGATTGCAAAATCTATTACACCTGCATTCTACACCGGCACTAGCCCAACCGGACGACGTATGGTTGGTAGTCCTCTTTTGACAGCTCATAATTTATCGTTCGCCCGTAAAATCAATTTCGCCCCTTCCGAGCGCCTTGCTCTTTTTCTAGCCGAGATGGACGACTCTACTGCGAGACACTCTGTCCGACTAATGGCCGCGGCGTCATTCCCAGCCCCACTAGCACTAGTTACTCAATTCGGATTCATCGAATCGCGTCGCGCGTACAAGCACACAGATTAACTGAAATGAATTCTATTTCACGGCAAAAAGGAGCGAGGCCCCCCCAACGCTTTGGCCTGCCGTCCCCGAAATCCCAAAGCAAACTGGTTGCCCATTCCAAGTCGTTAAGCAACCGCAAGCGGGCATCAGAGCACGAAACCGCAGTTTGGCCAAGTTTTACTACCTCTCCGTCATCCGTACTGACATTTTCAACCATACATCTGCATTACGCGCCGGCGAGGTGAACGCGCGTCTGGGGGCATACGAAATTTTTACGTTTCAATTACGCGACTGGCCTCTGGAGGCGTGAGTCCCCAGGGAGAGAACCTGTCAGGGATCAGCCCAAGTCATTTTAGCGGGTACACCTCGGAGGATCCGAGTCTATACACGTCCAGGCGTACGCACGCACGCATACACACAGACACTGGCAGTGTGTTTGCTCGATGGGCGCGGAGTGCGAAATAATTTTTTTCCTCCTCGCTCGGAGGGAATGGCGGTTCTCCTCGGGGCTTCCTCGCCAGGGCCTGCCCGACCATTTCTTAAGTACAGCGGCCGCCAGAGCCGAGGAGCCCAGGCGTAGTCTCGCTGGCAATGTAAATTTTTACGTTCTAATTATACGGCACGTACGTCTCTGGAATTCGTAAGGGCGCTGTCTCGACTCGAGATGGATGGTCTCGGTTTTTGCGCTACGGTGCAACGACCAGCAGCGCCCAGGGAAGAGGAACGCGCCTCTTCCCAAGTGCGCGGACCTCGATTACCGCCGATCCTCTCTCGCGAGGCCGCTTCTTCCTCGCGATTTTCTCTTGGGCTCATTAGGAAAGCGCGCAAGAACGATCGAGCCGACAAGAAAGAATGCCAATCCGCACCGCAGCAAACAATCTACTTATCTTGGCCCATATTCTATCTGACCGAGAACCACCTCCACCAGGCTCACAATAACTTATCTAAATTCTGCCGGCTGTTAATCATCGCCCGACACCTAAACAATGACTTTAAGATCAAAGGCCTCAACTAGGAGACGAGAATAAAATTGTTACTTATGCCATGCGATCATTTACACTCGAACAGCTCGCCTCTCTTTGACAACGGTGGCTTAAGTAAATCTGCCTATACATAACACAATCAATGAACAAACGACCGAAGGCGAGGGCGGGGGAGACGAAGAGTTTAAACGGGATATATTACAGTAAAAAAATTGGCGAATGTCGTGCGATGATTTATGCCTGAACAGCTTGTCTGTGGCTGGCAGCGGAGGCTTAAGTAGAATAGGCAGTAGGTGGACAGACAGGCTGCACTCGTGCGCTCGGCGGCGACGGCGGCGGCGGCGGCGGCGCACGCTGCTAATCTCGATCTTTCGCGAGCACTGTAAATCGTCGCCGAGGCTTTTCTCGACGGGGCACGAGCATATCGGAAGTGTCCCGGCATTATAAGGTCACAAGGGCCGTAAATCAGCGGAGGTCTTAAAGTTTATCGCGATCGTCTGGGCGCATCGAAGCCGGGGCGATTAAGTTTTTCGTGCGCCGGTGGTCCGATCGTCCCTGGCAACACTTTCACGAGCCGAGCCGCGCGGCGCCGCCGCCGCGTCCTCCGCAGCCGCAGGAGATAGTTTCTATCTGCGGCGACGGATATTTACGGGCGTTTAGAAACCCTGGGTGTGGTTTACCGCACACGTAAACGGCATAAGGCTCGAGCCACGAGCGCGGCCACCGCGTCCCTCCGAGTACAGAGAGCCCCGGCCATGCGCCGCGTCAAATACGTGGGATATTACTCACCGACGCCGACGCCGCCGCCGCCGCCGCGCGAGAGAACGATCGAAACTGACCCCGCTGGGATCAAGGATCCTGCGAAATATAGACTGCCGATCGATCCTACCTTCTCGAAATTATAGTCCTTCCTCAATCTCACCGGTATAACTCGTGTGTCAGCAAATGTGGAAAGAGCGTACAATAATTATTGATACATAGGCCGCGAGAGCGCAGAGCCCGCGGCTCGAATTATTTATGAAGAAGATAGCACACTTTGCCGTAAACTACGTTTTATTGCTGGTGCCCGTCGACACTGCCCTCCGCTCGGCGTCGACACTCGGATAAGGAATTGCAATGAATGAATCCTGGTATAATCGAGTTTAATAAACACATTGATGAAGTCTACTTCGTATTTGATGAGACCCACCTGCTGATGAAGTTATTCGGAGGGATGTGCGAATACTGGCGCGCTGGAGATGAGGCGGCAATTATTATAACGGGTACGTGCGGCGCGATACCATCGGAGTTTCCGGGTATCGTGAATCGCTAGGTCTCAAGCTGATATCAACCTCAATTCCTCACTAAATGTCAAGCATCCGTTCCACGCCCTCATGAAATTCAATGACCTTTAATTACATTGATCCAATAGACGATGGCCCTCACTAACAGGGACATCAGAAGCACTCGGGAGAGCTTTCAACGGAGCCCGGTGCATTATCCTTTGACAATTTCAAGTCCGACAAAAGCAAGTAGCCACTTCCCGTACCCGTTCCTCCACGAGCTACTCACGAGTGCATTAAATATTTTCAACTCATTTCGCATTCACGATATTAAACTGTCCAAGAACTGTACACGCACACACACACACACACACACATACACACTCCTCTCGCAGCAATCGCAATCGCATTACAATCTCCAGTGCAATCGAACCTGAAATCGCGTCTTGCAGGAGGAACGAAACATTGGCGCAAGACTCTTGGGAAAGGTCCCCGACGATTAAATCAATTGTTGGGCTAAATTGAAGGATTGATTTGCATCCCACTCGAACTTCCTTCATGCAGTATTCATAAGCCGCGTATGACGAAGCTCGCCCGTGCACAGCCAAGTGCGCGCGCTCGGCTCTCTCTTTCTCTCCCTCTCTCTTCGGACGGTGTGGCGGTGTGCGACCAGTCGCTACCACCACTGGAGTGGCGATGATCTCCGATCGCTCCTTATCTGCTCGTACATGCAGACATCGAGCGCGCCCGGCTACAAGATGCCCGATGATCGCGCGACACTTTTCAAAGGCCCGATGAGATCGGCCGTAATTGCGCACGTAGCGAGAGGGCAGGTGATCGGTGTAAGGGGGACACGGACTGTCCAATTTGTGGCTGCATCTGCCTAACGACAGCCGGCGTTGACGAAATGTAAATTGAGCCTGGAGGAGGGAACCGAGTGGGATATATACGGAGCACACGCCTGCTCTGTTTCGTCTTCAAGGCTGACTACTGGCCGTAATCGGGAGCGGTGATCGGCTGCGTATGCGCAATTTGCAACAACAGAATACTAAGTCACCAGAAATTAAGGGCTCGCCGATAAGGACCCGGGGGAAAGTCCACCTCGTGCACACTCGCCGGAGCCGCTCTCCTGCACGAGCGCGGACGGCCAACACGTGGTTCTCCTCCGAGAAAGTGCGGGTCGGCGATATAGTGACGCACGCAACAGAAATAGTAACGAGGCTCTCGGCCAACAAATCTAAGGCGGATCTTCATATCTCAGAAATCTCGGAAGAATTGGTACTCCAGGATCTCCGGCTCGGCGGGCAGCTTTCTAATTAGGCCGTGGCTAGGAGAGCCGATCATAAACCCGCGGTGGAAAGCTGCGCGTGACCATTCATAAATTGATCGCGTTTCGTACGGGGTGGCGAGGAACGAGCCGGCAGAAACCCGTGGTGCCAGTATGCGCCGCGCGAGAGCACCGGCGAAAAAGTCAATGCGCCCGAGAGCCAAGTATCGAAATTTATGCGCCGTAAACTATATTTTTAACTTACGCGGAAATTCCGCGCGAGTGAACGGCCCGCCGATGCCAAGTAATATCCGGCCTCGATGTCACGGAGTTACGTGCATCGGCCGCCAGTCACGATTAAGGCCGCTCTAGAAAGCCCAATCATCCGCGGCCCTCTTATCTCCTGCAGGGCGGCGAATCCTCTCATCGCCGGCAACCGATTTCATCTAACTTTCCACCTAAAGTGTATTGTGAGTCTTTGTCATTCTGACAAGACTAAGGAGTATTCTCTGAAAGCGAGTGCCGCCACCTCGCATTCCTTCTGATAGCTCTCTCCAGCAGGAATCATTTGAAAAGTGTAAGGGGGTTCCACGAGCGCGTTGCTCGAGTGGCTTCCCGGAATTAGTCCTCTTGGTCTTTAGGTAGTACGTGCGATGGGAAGCCGGTATTCCTCCATCGGGCGCACAAGTATACGTCGGGCAACAATGGAGGATTCCAAGTGGCCCTTGAAGCGGCTCTAATAATTTATATGCTTAAAGGGGCCCGACTGCCTACGTGAAACATAGACGCCATGAGACAAGGTGGATGGATACGAGGAGAGGAGCGAGCCGTGCTCAAGGGTGGCTCGGCTACGTCGATGAGGACCCTTCACCAAGGAGAATAGCTTCTGCTGCTACTGCCGTCCAGGGTCCTGTCGTCTGTTCCGTGTTACGTTGCCCAATGCCGAGTGAGCCCCAACACACCAACAACTTCCACCCTTCCCCTTACACGAAAATCCTTACGATCCTTTTTTACTATTATCTCGTGGAAATAAAAGTTGCGTCATTTGTTAGAGTTCCTGTTACGCCCCAACACCCGTTGGTGATGCTTCGCGAGCTTATGGTTGCAGACTGTCGATGAGAGTTGAAGCTTGAACGAAAGATTCTTCCGTCGGAAGTATAAGAATGTTGAGGGAGGATAAGGTTTCGAAGGACTGTGAGAGCGTTTAGCAGTTGGCGTCGAAGTGGGTTCGCGCAATCTGAGCTCGGATGGCACGGTCCATAGCGGCGAGAATAGGTTTCCGGCATTTTACGATTACCGCATGCCGAAAGCGTTGGAGTGAGAGTGAGAGGGAGGATCGATCGGAATGTTTTATGCAAATGAAATTGTTTGGCCAGGCTTCTTCGTCCGATGTATTCCGACCATTAAAAGCCCCGATCGAATCTTCCCGGCACGTACGCACACACACGCGCAGCCGCATACGCTTGTCGAACATGCGAGCATGTTTTGTATACTCATCGCGCAGATATTTTTATCGAGCCCGGGGAATGTGCTTGTTGGACTTGTTAATTAATTAATATCGCGCGCGTCCGCGCAGCGCTTTGTCTCGGAAATCGGCAGGAAGCCGGCGCGAGAATACTTTCGCGAAATTAATCGCGTGACGCCGCGCCGGTGCGAAAGGGTATCGACTGCAGCCACGGACTTTTTGCGCGAATATGTAAACATCGCCGAGGTGACTCACCGGAGGAAACTGCGCGGCAGAGCTCCTACGACCTGGCGAATTAATGCATCTGAACTAAAATCAGGCGAAACTCCAAGTTGGAAGAAGCGTTTGCTTCGTATTCTTTGAGGAAGGTGCTACTGGTTCTCGGGGGGGAGGACGTATCAGTGGAATGTCTGGGTTATATCTCGAAGAATGCACATGTGCCTGAGCCCTGAAGGGTCAGCAAGAGTAGAGACACGCTCGCCTCACAAAAACAGGCCAGTATTCATTAGGGTCCTCTCGTTGCTGTAACCAACACACGGCCGCATTCGGTTCGCACGCTCGTAAGATCGTAAGGCGGATTTTTGCGGCGAAGCCAAATTGCATCGGGGACCAACGAGCCCCCGGGCATTAAGTACTTCTGGATCGCGAAAGAAAGGCTGTTGGCCGTGCCCGTGAAACTTGTACAATGAATCGGACGGTTTATAGATTGAAAAGAATCGACGGGTGTGCTGGCCGAGCGTCAACAGATTGGCCGGTATAGAAATATCAGTGGAGATAAATCAACAGAGCGGGATTCGACTGGTGACAAATCGGCCGAAAGTCGGACAAACACTGTGCACCGGCATTCGGGGCAATTTAAACATTTGCCGAAACACAGGAGTCATAGCGGATAATTCCGCGAGCGGACGAACGGCCGCGCGCGTTCTCGCCCTCCCATCATATACCGATATCGTCGCTGCGGTCATTTGAACGCTCTATGAATGGAGGAGGGAGGAACGCGGGACGAGAGAACGGGAGGGGACAGAGAGAACCACCGCAAAAAACAGCCGGAGGGGCTCGGCCGAAGATCGACAGACAAATAAAAAATAACTGGCGTTTAAATTCCACGTGAATCTGGCCAACATCCAAGCGCACGCAGCCGCGCCGGGGAGAGCGGAGGGCTGGAGGAAGCGGTGCATTGGGAGAGAAAAGAGAACACGAATGAGCATCCCTGATCTATACGATGATGAACCGTTTGATTTTGATTGCTTTGAAAATGATACCGGTACGATAAATATTCTCTAACCGTGCCACCGCAAAAGTACATTAGATATTGTTGGTTCCTAATTTCTAATGGACCAATTCATTTGATTTGAGGGTTGGATTCCATTCGTGGGTTAGAAGGGATGTCGTGTTCTCCGCGAGACGACTGCACCGGGGAAATTTAATTCCAGTAGTGCTTTGGGGGTTGTATAAGCAAACAGACAATGCTTGTTATTGTTTGAGTAGGATGAAAAGGACGCAGTGGCTGGGACAGCTGTGAAAGTGGATGCACACGCGGCACACACCCACTGACTGACTGCGCTCTACAGCCCATCGTATTTTTGGAGCAAAAAATCATCCGCGCGAAGAAGGAACCGAATGGGTGCTCCGGGGTGTGCGTGACACGTGCATGTATGTGAATTCGGGCGCAGCTAAGTTCGGATGATGCTGCATAGGTCGAGTGATGAGCCAGCACAATGACAGCTTTCACGGTGCAAGGCTTATACTGAGAGCTCAGCTTTGCGTATTTTGTGCTTCCGGAGTAGCTCGCAGAAGTACTGAGCCTGTCCGGATTCAGCACTGGCCTTCTAAAGTTCTCCTCCACGAAAATATTTTCGCTCTCAGTATCAAAACCGATTAATGAACGTTTTGCTGTTTCATGACGGCTACATAACTATACTACACCGCCCACAACAAACGAAAAGACAATACAATAGATATCCGGCGAGAATTATGCAAGGTCCCAGGCATTTGGCAGTTGGATTAAAAGTAACGCTCGATTGATTTAGAGTCATGTCTAAAGTGATTGTGCGGCTGGGTCGGCGCAAAAAACCGGCGAAAAAAAAGGTCGAGGGGTGCGCTGACGAGACAGAGCAGCCCACCCCATGGAAATCTGCATATCACGCTCGCGACTATTCCGCGGATTAAAAAGTACCGCGCGCTCCCGCGTTTTTTGTGCCCGACATCTTTTTTGCCGGCGAGTTATTATTTTCAATCTCTCGGACTAGTGCGAGAGAGGGCGAGGGTGCGCGGGGCACCCTTTCCCCCGGCACAAAGGGTGTGGTCTCTTCCTCGAGATCGACGCCGCTCCGCAGCTGAGCGAAACAACAGGGCGAGAGAGCGCGAGAGCGAGGGAAAAAAACCTACAACGACGATATGCATAAGGCGATATCGAAGTCCGGCTAGGATTTTTTTCGCCAACCTCCCCCTGGTAGTACAACCCCTGCGCGCGCGCGGGCCATTCCGAGCTCGATTCTAGTCTGGCGACGAGCGCGTGACGGGATTTGTCGGAATGGTGTTCACTGGGTTAGGCACCTCCATTGTTCTCTATCTGCCGCGGGACCGGGGAGAGAGGAGGAGAGAGGCTGCTGCCGGCTGCCAGTTTATATGTACCACAGCTCGGCTCTCTCTCTCTCTCTCTCTCGCCTCGGCTCGGCTCGACATGTGGCGAATGAAAGAAGCCGTGGTACGATTTTTAAAGTGAGCACGCTTTGTTTTTGCGCCCGCCCGCCCGCGCGCACTCGCGACCTTTCAATGTGGCACTCCGCTATTAAAACTCCAGGCCAAATGCCCGGACCAGAGACCAGGGACAGTGGGGTTACCGCGATGACTAACAGCCCGGCGAGGCCCAGCCTGTCGCGTAAACTTGCGAGCCCTGACACGTTTTTTCTGTCGAGAAGAACCTCGGGCTAACCTCCTCACCTCCTAACGACGATAAAGGACTATATGAAAGACATGATAAAGGAATTATGGTTTGGAGAAAATTGATAAAAATATTCACGCTGTTTATTAGAGATGTTATTGTTCAGTAGTTTCAGAAACCCATCGGCTAGGGAGTCCGAGAGGCAACTGGAATTTTGGGCAGATTGTACCGCGTATAAATACAGGCTCATTCGACTGTGCGTCGCATATGTATAGACGGTGCTCTCGGACGGTATGCGAGGACGCATCCGGCGTTGTCGAGAGCCGGGGCAATAATCCATCATTTATATTAATTGCGCCCGTTGAATCGTCGACTCCCTGCATAAATGATACCTTTGCGCTTGTACAGAGCCAAAAGGGCACTAGTTCCTACGCTACTGGTGTGCAGCAGCGTCATCGGGTCGCCGGCACTCGCACTATTCATAAATCCTAATTAACTTCGCACAATCGACTCCCAGAATCGCTGCGTACAACGGAGCGGCCGATTCCGTCAACATTTCCGATGCCTCTTCATTTGACCCTCTGGCGTGCGCCAGCTTTTCTGCCTACTCGAGTAATTTCTACAATGAAAAGCGCTCCAGCGCTTCTTTCCTAGCTTTTGTTAAGCTCTCCGGATAATCCCAGGTGTCATGCAATTTCAGTGCGCGAATCTTTTTGTTCACTCACATGCACAATGCTCTTATCCAAAAGCTGAGTCCGAGGTCTCGCTTTCAAAGAATCCTAATAATTTGCTATGGAATGCGCCATTGGTGTCGCGTTTCAAGTTCTTTATAAAGTTGTAGTATCTGGAAGTCCAGAGTGTGAAGAAAAGTTGTGTTATCGAAACTATGAAGATAATCATTTTTTGTCGAATAGTATAAACGTTAAACATACACTAATTAGTAAAGTACACTAAACCGCAGGTCAGTTTTATAATTGTGGAGTGAAACTGAGTAATCGAAGAGTGTAGAATATACAATATTTTTGCGCTACGAGAAAGGTCGCTGCTTTCGTCCTCAATTAGCAATGCAAGGTACTAATCAGGTCATTTACGAGCAACACGTTCTGCTGAATGGCGCGGCGCGTCTACATCAGTTAACTTCAGTACGTTAAACGTCATGTAGACGATGTTTCAAGAAGCGAGCGTGTCGTCGTTTGGAGGTGGCTTTCAACAATCCCGCGGGAATACGTAAGCGAGCCTCTAGCAAAACTATCCGGCAGTCCATCTCGCGTGAAGCTCCACCCCGCGCATTAAACTCGAGAAAACAGAGGAGAAGACATTAGCGGTCAGCGAATGCTAATTGCAGACGTTGGAAAAACACTCCACGGTCATTAAATGAAAGAGGGGATATATACCGCCCGTGTATCTACCTCCTGTCGTGCTTTGCAAATTACAGCTTGTATCTCGAGTTCAAAGTCTCGGCCGACTGACAATAAGTGCAGTACTTCGTTTCCAATAAATCTCACCTTAACTGGCAAATCTGTGACATGGTATTTCGGGGCATATCGGGGGAGAGCAGAGTCCTAAATAATTAGGCGTGTCTGCCGGGGGCTTGGCGTATCATTATTTCCCCGAGAAAAAGTCAGCAAGGATAAAGAGTCGGACAGGAAAGTGCAGGCGCACTGGAAGTTCGCAATTTAGTCATTATGGTTCCCAATGCCTTTAGTGTGATGTATAGCTTCCCTTCTACCTATGCGGCTTTCTGTGCATCCCCACTCGACTTGCTACGATCGCCTTATCGACTCCCGCATTCTCAATGTTCACTTACCTAATCATTACCCGTGATAGTAATAGATGGAATCAATTTCAGAATAATGGCCCTTGTTCCCCCGCCGCCACGATGTATGCAATAAATAATGCTAAATGAATTGCACTCTGTGTTACCGAATCGCTGCGCTCCTTCTCGCGTATTTCAGTACTTGTGTAGTATTATCACTGTAGCAGTTACTTATTATCTAATTAGTAATAAATTTAATAAAATGGTATTTTGTCTGTCTAGTAAGAGGGCAATCGACTACTCGCAGTGAAAATTTAATTGGACTTTGGGCAAAAAGAGATGTTGTATCCAAAGGAGACTGGATTTCGTCGACGATACCACGTGAGCCATCGGACTCCCATGGGCGTAGGCTTCTTCTAATTGTTCAGCACCGGGATCCATGTATCCAGTTAATTAATTAGAAGGCTCGTGAAACGCGTGTAGTGCATGCGTTATAGGTAGTCAGGCACACGTGTTGGTGCCATCGACATCAAGGAGAACTTGTTGCAATTAAACAGCATGGGTACTCCGTGGATACTCCAAATCAAATCAATCCTCCATATCATATTATCGATCAAAATATTGAACCTCTGGCTCAATCCCCCCAACTATACCAAACCTTCAGACTACACACAAGCCCAAAATTCCGAAGAATCAGCAAATCTTAGGAATGCGAAGCTTGGAAATTAAAAAACAGTTTCAGAGAGAATTTATTAGAGCTAGAAAGCGAGAGGGGGGTTCGATTGGCAGGATAATAGGTAGGTGAGAATGTTGTTATCGAGAGGACTTATCAAAGAGAGCGGAAGAGATGAGAACCACTATGCTCGCGCTAACAGGCAACGAGCGAGTCTACGCCAGGTTGTTTACTACGAGGAGGAAGGCGAGGCGTGTCGTTGAACCTGGCTCCGGAGAGTAGTGAGTGCAAGGCGGGCCAGGCATGCTTCTCTCCGTTCGTTTCAACTCTCTTCCTCGCTTTCAGCAATACGTCCCTCTTCGTACACTCTCCTGCATCCCTTTCGGTTCTTGCTGCCGGTGCTGCGCGGTGCTGCGCGGCTACGGGCACGGCAGCGGCCACCAGAATCACTGGTTCCCACTTTTCGCCGAGAGCTGCTGCTGGTGGTGCTGCTGGTGCATTCAGCGGAGTCCCCCCGATCGGATATCGTGTTATCAATCCATCGGTAATATTGCCTCGATTCAGTTGCCACGATTATTTTGTTTATCCCACGCAGGTGGCCAAACCGGTCGGCCTCCTCCCTGCTCTTTATATTCACCCGACTTTTACGAGGATCTCGGCCAATTATATATAGACTTTAATGAGGTCTCTTGCCGGTGAAGCTTCCGCGCTGAGAGCGCGAGATGTTGATTCCCGACAGCTTGAAATATCGCTCGCTATATCGCTCTCCCGCCCTAATCCAACCTGCCTAATCACGCGTCGTATAACTCCCGAGGTTTTGGTCGCTGATTATCGACGAGAGTAATCACATTCATCACACGCTTCCTGGAGACATGGCAAGACAGTAAAACTACTCGTCATTTACTAACGTTCAATTATTTCAAAGTGATACTCTCGTCCTCTCTCTCTCTCTCTTTCTAATCTCGCCGTCAATTTCGTTGTAGACTCTGACAAACAATAAAAACCCTCTCGTAAAAATGCAGCCTCAAGTGTAGGACGAGATAATTAAAAAATTCTCGAAATGTGGAAATAAAGTAATTTAATTACCGATGAATCAAGTCCCATTCCAAGAACAGGAGGGGCAGTCATTTGAACGCGCTCCCTGGAACGTCCGGATTTCCAGCACTTTGGTGGATCCGCGTTTCGTGACACGGAATTCCTCGTACATCGGGTCGAAATGCCGTTGGAAGTGAATCTCGCTGACGAATTCACGTATACGCGTCAGTCGGAGCGGGATTGCGGCTATGTGCTCCCAGAATCGTCAAGTTCTTCCATGTCGCCGTTGCAACAAGTGCACACATGGCCCGGACTGGCAAGATTCCAGGGCAATTTCGTGCCGCGACACTGATATCGTCGCCGCGATTTTCGTCAAAGGGGAGAGGAACACTCCTACCGCATTCCCCACTGAATAATATCACTTGGCCGCGGGTACAACCGAATGCTCAAACCATGGAATCATAGCGATTCACTCCCAGTGACAAATCCTCCATCATCCGCCTAACTAGACTTGAGCAATCTCGCGCCGTACCACTACATTTACCGCCAACTAATTAAATTCCCGCGAGTCAAAGGCAGGAGACGCGGATCATTTGTAACGTGTTAATCCAACTTGCAGTGTGATTTATGCTGCGATTCCGACAGACCTTAATGAAACCGAAGGGATTCCTGCCGACACGTCGAACCCATCAAACTGCTACCCCGCGTTCCTTTCCACCCTGCGGCCACTGTGCTTATACAAACTACAGACCTTACGCCACATGCATTCCTCGCATCATCAGCTCGTACTAACATGTCACGAAAGAAAGAGCATACGCGGCCGATATACGATTGCAAGGCAGCAAGGCGCTCTCGAGCGCGGGGAAATTGGGCCGAGTCAACGAGATGTTCGCGTGTGCATCCCCAATTTCGTGGAGCGGCGAGGAATGCCGGGCGCGAACTGAAGCAGGGTCTACCGAGAAAGTCTCTCTAATGAGTCGAAGCGCGGCCTGATTATTGCCTATGTTCGGCGTCCATTAAAATAAGTCTGTCAGCGGGGCCGGCTCAATAAATACCGCAGCAGCTAACAAGACCACGGTGACATACTTCATTAGGAGGAGGCTAATTATCGTCGGTTTCCGGCGGGGTAACGGAGTGGCAGGGCCGCGCGCGGCGGCGGCACCGTCCTCGCTACCTCGGGATACGCCCTCTTCCTCGAAGCGATCGACCGCGTAATCGCGACCCCGAGAGAACGAGTGGTTTGCGTGTCCTCGCTCGATTTCGGCGAAACGCGTGCATTGGCCTCTCCTCCCTCCCCGCCAACCCTCTCGCTCTCCATCGCGCATTATCTTCTTCTTCCTCTCGCGAACCCCACCACTCTTCTCTCTCTCTCTCCCTCTCTCTCTCTCTCTGTCACTCCACATCTCTTTCTCTCTGGCTCCTAACGAGTGGCCACTTACTGATTTCCTGCTCGGCACACTTGGTCCAGCGCGGAGGCATCTCGGTCAACGGATCATTTCAGTGGGTTTTCGAATGCGCCCCCTCCGCGCCGGGCGCTCTCACCTGGGGATATAATGCCTCTTTAAACGGTGCGCTCGACGGAAGGGCGAGGCCACCCAGTTGATGTTTCGGCCGATTGAAATGTGGGATACCGGGAATTGTCGTTCATGTTTGTCGAATGTCGAGTGGCGGCGGCGGGCGCGCGCGCGGCCGCTCGGTCACTTGCCCGTTACAGATGAAATCTCGTGGGTCCTGGGCCAGTGGAGAGAGTACACGCTGGCGAGTGCGCTCCTCCTGCGAGCGCTGCGCTCTCCCGAGTGGACCGGATTCCGTGGCGTGCTTTGACCGTTGCCGTAATAAAGGGCAATCATCGGTGATTACGCTGCGCCCGCGTACGCCCGTGTAGGTAAGCCCGCGTGGCCCTGGCCCTGCAACCGCATGCGTCGCCCCGTCTTCCTATCCCCGGGATCCCTCTATGCGTCTACCTATATACTATAAATATATCACCGAGCTGATAATTACCTTCGCGCGGCACCGACCGCGCCAATTACGTATCCGATCCTCGCCGTTCTATTAATCAAGTACCGGCTGATAGATCATGGGACCGTTCTGTCAGTTTGCCGCGGTAACTTGCCGAAATTCGGGACGTCGCATCTCCTATTTTCTACTTTTGACAACGTGTTACTGTTACTAGCTACCTAGTAGAAAATACACCAGGAGTATGTTGCTCTGGCTTGGAAAGTATAAGTGTGGCGAAGTTCCCAATAAAGATTTGTGAAAATGGCCCGTCGGGGCTTAGAGCATCTAAAAATACTGCAGACGACTAAACAGAGCGCAAGAGGGAGCCTGCTCTAAAGCAACCCCCGGGCGATTCGTATACTCATAATTATAGAGGAATAGAGTATACAGTGCGCTAATTATAGCGCGTCCTGGACGTGCTGTTTTGCCTAAGTACATATATAGAGGGCTCGCGGACGCTGTGTGTTGGCTGTGTACGGGAATGTCGAGTAAACGGCCGCTCTCGGCTCGGCTCGGCCGTCGATCCTGTTACTGTCGCGCCTGGGATCGTCAATTTGCGTGGCCTGATATGCTTTTACCACGCTGCCGGGGCGGCCGATATTAAATGTTTGCAGGCAATTTCGGCGTAATCGGTACCCGCGATCCTGTTTTGCTGTTATTACGGCGCCGTGCTCCCCCCGCCACGGGGCCTCCTGTCTCTCGTATTCCGAGATATCGGGCGTTATTAAGGACTTTGATATGCGCGTCGCCGAGGATTTTCATCGAAGCTGTCCCATGCACGGCTTCATTAGCATCGCCGAGTCGGAGTATAAAATTAAAGTCGGCCCTGCCGAACTCCAAGCTACATTCTCAGTAATCGCTATAATTTCGCCGAAACACTGTACGGGATGTGCGGCGAGAGTATTAAGGTATCACGCACAGGTAATACGGGGAAGAGGCGTCAAGTCGCCCGAAAAGTCAACTACTCGAATTTACCGGAGCAATCTAGCGAAACTATCTCAGAGTAGACAGTGTCATTGGCGATTACAACAGTGTTAACCGCAGTTACGGGAGAAGAAGTGCATTTGCAGAAGAAAGCCAGTGTTTATTGGGTAGAAGTCGTGTAAATGGCGATTAAAGGCGAATCGAGCTATTTTCTCTTATGTAAATCCCCTTTACGAGGTAACCGAACGGCGCGGCTTTTTCGGACGATTAGCCAGGGATTTTTCAGCCGCAGCGTATGCATAACTGACGGGAAATTCGGTTTGGCCGTCACTTCGCCGGTGTTATACGCGAGTCCGATTTACACGCTCCGAGTTGACGAGTCCGTGACGGGTGGACGCGGCGCGGCGCGGCGACACGACAAGTGTCCATCGTTATTAAATGCCGCAAAAACTCATACATAAAATCGATATGCGCTTTTTTCGTCGCGCCACACGATTCGAGGACTGGCCGGGCGATGGGAGGGGCGGGCACTCGTGTTAAAAATTTGGCTTTCACGGCAATTGCCAGCAGATTTGTTGTGCACATTGCTTCGTCGCCCGGAAATAACGGACGCTCCGGCTCCGCGTATCCTCGTGAGCGAATTCCTTCTGGCGAAACTCACTCCAGTGGCGCTTTTGATTAATCGAAGCGCTAGTCCCCGGTACAGGCTGATACTTAATCCCGCTACCACGACGCGACGCGGAGAAGTTACGCGCCGCCGTAGAGTCGTACAAGGTTATAAGCGGGCCGTTCATCTAGCGCTCGAATAGTTCTGCCAGCGGAGAAAGTACTCGAATGTTTTTCCTGCGACATTAACTGCCGTCGTCGCTACCAGCGAGCGCGTATCCCGCATGCTAAAAGCGCTGAAATACCAACGATGTGAAATTATTACGACTGATATCGCCGAAGACGCAAATACACCGAGGGTGCGGGAGCCGACTACTCAGTCTCACTCATCCTTGCTTCCTTTCCCTCCCACTCTCCTTCTCTCCTCGTACACCCAACGGGGACAATTTACATTCGGCAAGTGTTATTTATCGAGCGTTGACTCCGCTCGAATTACAGTGGATAGGGAGCGCTGCTGACTTTCGCCGAGGGACATTAATGTGATGCTGGACGTAGCTCCAAAATCAAAAACACAAACCCAGGAAATTGCGCGCGCATTCACACACATATATACTTTCACCAGAAATATGATGGTCACTCAGGCGCCCAGAGGTTCCCTTGTGGTATCGTTCCCGGCCTCGCAAAGTAGGAAGCAACAGGAGCACACGACATATTAGGTCACAGGACACCATGTCGAATTAATAGCTAAGCATTGAATTAGCGAAACATCAGGTTCCAAGTATACCGGTGAACGAATCGGGGGAATCGTGCTGTTATTTCATATTGACGGCGTGAGAAGACAACGGGAGCATATGAATACACAGGACACTGCGGTATAATAAGGATTCGCGGGGCTAGGCCTGTCATCGTGTCGAGATTTATGGCGGCGGACTCGTTCGCAATTCATGCGGACTCCGATTTTCCGAGAATCAGGATCTACCGGCGTGTGGAGCCGCGAATGCCACGCGATATCGACATGTCCACGAAATGTATCTTGTATGAGCATTGTAACCTGGAACTCGAACAAGAGTATTAAGGTACACTCTATTATTATTAGGTTTAAGCATCAAATGTTGACCGATATTCCTGATTATACATTATTATTTATCGATTATACATCGAACCATTAAAATTTATACAATTTGACTATAATGATAAAACATCAAAGTCCAGCGGTGATAAAAAATAGGTCCAACTGTTTTATCGACTTGGTTTCATGAAGAAAGGCTGCAAGAGAAACAACTAGTTTATCGCACAATGTTTACCTTTCACAGTCCGAGATCCGCCTTTGCGTTCCGCAGTGGGCAATTAATTATTGATAACGTGTTATGAGGCGGCGTGGGAAACACGTCACGGACAGTTTCTGGACAGGCGTCGCCTCGAATAATTCATGTCGCGCGTTCTCGCTCGCTCGCTACTTCTCCACGTCCGCTCCTGACCGGCGTGCACCTTGGGATCTCGCCATTCCGCACCCGACGCGATCCCGGGATCGTTCTTTCGCAGATTCTTCGGCCGAGAAGCTGGCGGCGCTCGCCGAGCAATAGATACAAATTGTGAAACATCAGCAGGGACTCTGCTCGCTGTGCTGCATTCTTCAATTTCAAAGGCCGGCGCTGCGGAATGACTGTCTGCTCCTTTCCCCACGGGAGGAAATTACGATCGGCCTCTCTTTAGCCTCACCCGAGAATACTCGTCAAGTGCATACCCGATCTGCGAAAAAGAGGCTTCGCCGCTATTAAAACGAGAGGGATATCGACGCCTTGAACGCGTTCTTCGAGTTTTTCATATGGTGCGCCGAGGGTGAATGTAACGGGAGGGCGCGAAAGAGCAGCCTCGCTAATGTATAGACTTCAACTCCGAGTTAAGAGAACTTGCGGAAAGTATGAAAATTGTTCGGGATACGAGTGAAAAGTAAACGAAAACGCCGCCGGGAGACTCGAGACACTCCGCGAGGTACCACGGAGATAATCTCCTCGTACTTACAAAGTGGCTCCTCGACTGATTTAATTAAGAGAACCTTAATTAATTAATGCGGAGAGACGGCCGGGTACGAGTTTGCTGAAGCAGAAGAGCCCTCGAGTATCACGTACTTCGCGTGCAACAAAAAGTGGTCTGTCAAAATACGATACCCGTTTATTGTGAACCGCGTCCTCAAATCTCCAAGCAGGCCAGAAGACCAAAAAATCCACTTTGCCCGCGAATGTTGAAAATCTAACTTGAAACGCACTTTACTGAATTTCGCGAGTATTCTATTATAAAACGTTCTTGCCAAGAATACGTCCGAAAAATCCTCTTTCAACGAGCAGTCTGGCATGAAGCGAGCCTCCTCCGTTGGCAATTACACGAATTAATTTTAGCAGGTTTAATCCCTCTTTATAAGGTCCCTGCCGCTTAATCCCGGCGAGTAGCCCCCGCCACCAGCGTGTACTCGAGTTCATCGTCGACTTTTTGTGTCTGCGGAAAACTAACACGACCGATGGAGAATGCGTGTGACTCACGGGACGTGACAGCGGGTCACCTGGCATGTCACGAGAGAATGGCGAGCGAGGTGTTGAAAGGCCAATTTTCCAAGGAGCATTCCAATGCCGCTCGCAACACTTTTCATATCGCTTTCCGCATTCTCGTTTGCCGAATGATTATGTCCATCGGGCAATTTTCAGAAAGTGTTTCCGTCCCTGATGAATTCTGCGAACAATTACGACTTGTATCGAGCGGGATCTATCTGTCGATCGCAATAGCGACCGATAGCCAAGAGTGTGCATTCAGTATAAACACGTAGTTCTTCACTGATAAATGTTCTGCGCATGCAACCCCGCAATATTTCATTATTTCAATATGATCCGTTCGATACGCGGACACTACCGGCTCTATTAATTGCCACGCGACTATACGCAGCGCTGGCTTCAGGGTGTTTTGTGGCCCAGTTAAATCGAGCCCGTCAAAACAACTTAAAACTTAAATAATTCCCGAGGAAGGTACAACGAATAAGACCTCGTTCGTTTCGCAGCGCGCAACGGGAACTCGCTCTAGCGGATGCAAAAAATGAGGGGAAAACGGGTAAAGTATCCGAGAGCGAGTGGTAAGTCGGAGAAGGCCGGAGTCCGGCAAGTAGAAGCTGACAAGGCGAAACGGCGCAGGGACAGGAGAAGTAGAATGATGAATTGCGAGGCGCGGCAATGAATCAGGGCTCAGCGACAGCTGGTACACCTACCAACAATGTGCGGCCCCCGTTCCTGCGGGCCCACCAAGGCTGCCCGCAGACATCATTTTCCCCGGGCGGCCTACTCTCACCCAAACAATCCCTTACCACTTCCTCCTCATCATTTCCTAACGTTATCTCACCGGCTAACAATTATTCCGCCAACTCGACGAGCGCGCGGCGAGTTTCTATCACCCGAGGATCGCGTTCTTCCCAAAAACGAACTCGACGCGGCTATTTTCGTTCTGGCTGCTTTACGGGGGGGAGGAAAGAGACGATACACATCTGGCAAGGAAACGGGCGGTCCGATATACCTGGGCTCCTCCAACTGACCACATCAGAATTCCCGGCGCGGCGCAGTGTTAAAGCCACCGTCGCCGTTATCCTTAAGCAGTCGAACAGAGAGTGTCAACAGGATGATGCAGCCGCTCAAAAATGCGACCTTCGCGCTCTAACTGCGGCGTTGTTTGGCGCGCGAGCTGCGCCGGCCACTTGCTGTTCTCGCCGATGCATAGGAGAACCGACCGCATAGGATTAGAATTCGAAAGAAATTATGCCAAATCTCTTTGATATTTTTTAAATTGTTTTAATTATTTCAGTTTTAATTATCCACAAATCCCTCGCTCACGATAATAAGAGTACACGTGTACGGAGATGCACGTAAATTATTGTTAGACAACCGAGTGAGTCGCTGTTTAACCTATCCAATTGCGAGAGAGCCAAGATATAACGATTCAATCCGAGCGTATTTATACAGACAGCACACGAAAAGGCAGTGAGAGGTGTCTTCGGTAATTAAAAGTGCAATGGCTACTGAGAAATCTCGAGCGTAGCGCGCTGAAAATGACGGTGGAGAGGAGGGGGAGCGAGAGAGGGAGTAACTCATTGTCAGTGTGCATGAGAGCTCTTTAGTGGAGGGGGCAATAATGAGCCTTACTGAGCTGATCAGCAAATGACTGCGCGGGATGCGTACCAGCCAGAAACAGGAGAGAACCAGCTAAGGTTGGGTAGGGAGATGGAAGGAGGCAGTGAGATCGCCTTGGTGTACTGTAGATCATATGCGTGTGTCTGTGTGTGTGTAGAAGCAAGAGCAAAAGAAGGTGGTGGCTGGCATACTGCCACGAGAGGAAGGTAAACTGATCGCGCAACTTGCCGGTGCGCGCGGCAAGTCAACTCCGGCCACGAAGAATTTCAATCAGTAATAATATTGCTGGGCTCTTCGCTCCCCGTAGTAGACGCCACTTCCAACATCGCCACTGTGGATCCACGCTTGGATATACGGGCGTTCGGCCTCTTCGCTTTCTTGCAGAAATGCTCCTGCGATCTCTGAATCCTCCCCACGCCGGTTACGAATGACGATATTAGTATTTAATTATTTCTATGAAAATGATGCACTCGCGATTCGTCGAATAAATCGCTACAGCGTTGCTCCTGATGTTGAATGAATGTATATTGGAGGCCTCGGACAAACTCAAGTTTTATCCCACCAAACGCGAATTTCGTCCGTGGAATACAATGTCTTCGCTTTACGAGTAGAGTTGCATATTTATGCAGCGCGCATTCCAAAGCGTAAGGATGAACGATTTATGCAATGGGTTTCGCCGATGCCGATTAGATCTGACAGGGGCTCCCGCGGCCGATAATTGAACTTGGACAATTCCGACGAACAAACGGCCGACAGACCTCATCGAGATAAGGTAGCGCGGACCAATGAGATACGAGGGACAAGATTTGTTGGAACGTGAAAGAGCTACGCGATCCTCTCCGTCCTCTCACACGGGCCTCTTAGCTCCTTCGGTAATTAAGGTCATGTGGGCGTATCGAGGGCCGAGATTAACTAGCTCTCGCCTTTTTCAAGGATTCGCAGCTGTTGCGCCACCTGCTCCATCCGCCCTTTTCGCGCCGTTTAATGCCACCTACGTGATGACGCTGCTGCCCTCGACGGGACATGCGGCCCGTCGCGACGCTATAATTACAGCGTCCGCGGTAGTTTATTTAATCTAGCCAGCAGCCGTGTAAGTAAAAAGAGCGAAACCCTAATACGCGACCTGTTTATTACTCACTTCTCTGGTATGATACATTAGCTGCGGATTATACTGCCGCTTCTTACGATGCTTCCGGTTAATTAGAAGCAACTCTGCCAGCCCTCTCTACATGTAGCTAACTTGGTAAGAGTAGCTATAGGCGTATACCTCTGCGTAAAGAAAAATCATCCCTGTTACGGCTGTCACGTAATCTCGGTTTATAACAAGGGAGGACGAGGAAAGGAGGACTGGGAATAAATTAAGATGAGACGCGAAGAAAGAAATGCGAAGCTTGGTATTAAAACGGAGAGGTCTGGTCGGAGGGAGGCGGCCAGTCCTATCAAGCAAACGAGCAAAGGTATAATTCTGCGATTTTACAACTCTGCGAACTGACATTTATGGGCAGAGGCCAGCTGCAACTCAGTGGATCATTGATTAGGATCGATCAGCCACCAATAAGAATCTTCTCTCAGTCGGGCACCTGTTACGCACCGTCTTCCTCTCCGATTTCTTTTTCTCCGGGGCCGGAAGGTCCGGGGCAAAAATTCAAATATCCTGTCGGGGACAGCATTGACTTTTTAATAATATTGCTAGTTAAAATGAATCATTGCCGGAAGGCTAGATTCTTCGTAAGGTTGTCGCGCGCTTGAATTAAATTTCCTTTCATCGCCCATTTCACCGAAACAATCCGGACGTCGCTCGAGATATCCTCCTCGCGGAGCGCGCCCGCTCGGTAAGAAGAAAAGTTTATAAAATGGAAACTGCTATTCACGATGATAAATATCCCGACGTTTCATTTCCTGCTGGTAATGGGTTCTTCTCTCGCAACGATCTCATCTCATCAAGCCTTTCGTCAGGGGCACTGCGATCGAAATCCATGCAGCGATGCCTTTGGCAAATGAAGCATTGGATGCCTTTTGAGCAGGGCAGTTCTCCTGCAGTTCTACAGACCCGGTGAGAGAAGTATCCGCGAAGCGCGTGAGAAATAATGATCTGTGATCCACTGTATAGAAAGGGAGTGAATCATTAATTACTGTCAGCGCGCAGGAAGAGCCGAGGTGTGGGGAAGGATATACAGGTGTGCGTGGAGGGCAAGCTCTTTTTTTCAATTCCCAGAGGAAGTCGTAGAATTAAGAGAAAAATGTGGTTCACTGATCTCGGCCATCCTGTCGAAGGTTGTAAGCGCGAGAACAGGTGGTCAGCCTAAATCGGAACTGTTAGATTAGAATGCCAATGGTAGGGTAGTGACCCTTTCCCTCGCCGGTGCATCGTGTTTCTGGAGAGAGAAGCTGGGGTGAAACCGCAGATGCCGTACAATGAAGTTGTACGCCTTCTGGTGCAAGTTTCAATGGAGGCCGAAAGGAAGGGCAGTCAACGTTACGGGAAACCGTTGCGGTCTTAATATACCAATCGAGGAGGATCAACTGGATCAATTTATGCAAGAAGAATAGTCTATACGAAAACAAGTAAAGCTAGTTTCTAACTACGTCATTTACTTCTTTCCATCCAACCGAACCCGATAATAAATCCTCGTAAGAGAGTCGCGCGTTGAAACCGCACTCCGATTTTAATTGGGCCTTTCCAGCTGTCGCGGTTGATCATCGGACCACCAGGTCTCTCCATCGTGTATGAATTCAAGAAAGATACCTCTCACAATCTAGATCGATTGATCAACATTTCTCGCATGCAGTGCGGTGTCGGAATGTGCCGCGATCGGATATGCGGCTGAGATCAATCTGACAACCGGGGATTGATCGAAACGCTGTTATACAATTGGCAAGGGCGGTAGAGTGTGATCGCGACTGCAGCGAGAGTGTGTCGTAACGCATCGGGTAGAAGAGGCTATCAAACTCCTTGTCTGCGATCCGCCCGGGCGAGTTCGACCTCTGCCAGTCTTAAACAGAGCTTAGGTACACAGGGACGCTGGGCCGGGAAAAAATGGAAAATGCTTTCTCGCCTCGTAACGATGCGTCCTGGATGCGAATCATTAATCCTCGCTACGTGGTGCCGTGTACCTTGTACCAGGCCGTGATTACGACTTCTCTCTCTCTCTCTTTCTCTCTTCCGTTCTCTCCTGGCTCCTCCGCTTTCGAAGCAGCCATCTCGAACCGGCTTCCGCCTCCCTCGAACAGGGTGGCTCGCAACACCTATGATTTTTTCCAGCCCTATCTCCGCTGTACACGCAGCCTATCCGTCCCTCCGCTCCTCTGCGCGCTTGCTTCTCTTTACCAGGCCAACCAACTAACAGACACCGACTATTTTTCCACGACACCCATTCTTCTTGAGTCTCTTTCTTCCTCGCCACCTTTCGGATACATCTTTTCACCTGATTTCAGACGCCTATACACACGTGCCTCTCTGGTTCGGCAGCAGGAAAACACCGACGATCTTTAGGTTCGCGGTGTCGCACTCGGCGAGCGGCTGGCTGGAGACCTCGAGAGTAGCTGGTTCTACTGTCTCCTCTACCGGCGTACACCTACGCCCGTGTGCTGTTGCGTTCCCATACGCGAGGCGCGAATCGCCGGATACGTGGTGCTGGAAACGCGTTATCTCCTCGTCATATCCGATCAGTTAGTCTGGCAATGAGTACGCCACACTGTACTGACTGTTTATCGATGATGCTATCTCAGCCGGAAACTGATTTTTCACCGGTTGAAAGCGCTGTCCCACTGCAACAGCACCTCCTTCGTGTGCGGCTGACTTTGTACACACGTCTTCGAAAATTAAGCCCGTGAAACTAGTCGGCTGCTAGATGTGTCGATAATGGCGTAACCCTGGGGATTTTCAATTATTACTTGGCCCGAAGTTCCCACTGAATTTTTCACTGCACCAGATTACAATCTGCAGCGAGATGCAGGCAGTACGCGATGACGCTCGTGTTTCAGCCGTCAGTTTCAGCGTCTATCAGTGTCAGTGATGCAATGTGGCTAGACGTAGCGTGTGTGATCGCGATTGTTCTGCTCTTATTCGAATTACACATATTAATGCGTGGTGCGATGATGCATGCGACACCTTCCCCGATAACAAACAAGCCCGATTAATGCTCTTGTACTCCTGGTGCCGTCGGCGGCGCACGGAAGCATCGCCGGTGTTGGGCACCGGCTTTCTGGCACATTATCATCTTCGGGGCTGCGATTCAGCCGCGCGTAATTTATTAGTCGCCGAAGGTACGTGCTTTCCGGCGCAAATTACTAGCGGCGCGCATGTTGTTTCCCGAGCGCGCGTCACTTGCCTCTCATCCTATTCATCATCGGCCGATATGAAAGGTGGTAATTTCGGGCCGCTCCTCTCTCCGTACACTATCCGCCGTCGCTTATCCCAAGTTACCGAGACCGTCTCCCCGGATTTCGAAAGTACATGTATTCCAGGCATAATGGAGAGCAACTCGACTCCAGTACGTATTTATGTAGAGACGCCAGACTTGGGACGAATTAAGATTAAAGCGGGAGCAGAGTATCAGCGAGTAAATCTTTCCGTTCGAGTCAATGCAATATCGATTTTTTTAAGCGTAAGCGTACCTGTGACATGAATCGATCTATAGAAGGTATAATGGGCAGGATAAGTCAAGAGGATGAGTTTTGTCGGGAAGGCACTTTATAAGTAGGCCGGTCTTGGAGCCAAGGCACATACACATCCTTGTGAAAAAGTCTCTACGAACATGGCTCTGTAAACTGTGGCGAGCGGGCTCTCCGGCTCCGAGTGATAGACATAACACTTGCATTAATAAGTGGAACAAGTGCCGGGCGCGAGATTGGCATGAGGCCCTCACGGGCTGAATAAGCTCGTTTGTTCGGTAAACAGGCCGAGCTGAAAAGTGTTCGATCAACGCCCGAGTGGCTATTAATTAAACGAGGCCGTGTCTCACTTCGTTAGGTGCAATCCGCACGTCATAAAAGATCCCGCGGACCAACAAGACGTTAGGCTTAATGGCGGAAGGGTAAAAACAGAAGTTCTACCGACGTAGAAGCCGAACATTAGTGTCGTAGAGTGTAGACAGTCATTCCGACGCCTTTGTACTTTGCATAATCTATTGGTCAATAAAAGTATGCGATAGATACAGCGGATTTGATTGCCCGTCAATCGTGATTCCCTCGTAGGACATATTTTGAAGCGGTAGGGAAAGCGATGGAAATATGTGCGAATTGGCTCGTTATTGGCGCCAGTTACGGCTCTACCGGCGGCGGTTACGCCTTTTCGAGCTATCATTCTCGTGTTAAGTGCCGCAAAGTAAATGAGTCATTTGTGAGTGTAAGCTCACTTGTGTGGTTGCTTTTTATGGTTATCCCACTAAATCGCTTATGCGCACAAATTTCAACCGCTTATTAATATTCATGTGAGCATGAATATTAATAGTGAGCATAAAGCGCGAAGAATAAAACAAGAACTCGGCAGGCACATGTCACTCTGCTGTGTACAAAATATTCATTTTAATGGGAGATTCGTCACATAGACAGCATAGACATTAAATCTACTATTACAGAACACTACGGGACTTCGAGAACGAATTGATTAAAGGATAAATTATTATACATACATTAGAGGCTCATCTTGGAGCAGCAGTTTCACACATCCCATCTTTCGTAACGGCGGAACACGGGATTCGGTTTACGCGAAATATACGAACACGTATCGACATAACGATGAATGCATTACCGCCCGCTTCTCGTCTTCTCTAGTTCTCTGCAGAGATGCAGTCTGTACGCGCGTGTGCGTTATACCCTTAATGATAAAGCCGTTGTTGTACGTGCTGGCTGCTAGCTGCACGTATGTTAAACAACGATGCATTACCATATCCGTCGAGACTCGGTCGTGTTCCATCCGCGATAGGAATACGCGCTCCATCGGAATATGCCTGCCCCGGGGGTAATTGGGAATAGAGCTGATCGAAAATGTCGACGAGGAGGTGTTCCTGCGCTCGACGCTGCGCTTCCTTAATCCGACAATGTGCACTTATCCCTTTGAGATAGTACGCTCGTACGCCGAGTACATTACACTGTGTTTCCGTTTCCAGCCCTTATATGAGGGAAAAATCCACGAAACCCTGATTAATATATGTCAACGGCAGTTGATCTCTGCACCAACTTGGAAAATTGACCATGTTCTTAATGTTCTTATTATTATATACTGACGAAAGCTTCTGTGGCTTACTATGCCAGTGGTGGTTGATGTGTTTCGAGGGTTAGGAGAATCTCGAGGTTCTGTTTACTGCCGCGTTATTAAGACGTCCCTGGCGAAGGCGGAAGTAATCGAGATTCAGGTTCGAGGCTTCTAATTTCCGGCACGCGTTTACCTGTTGCAGCCAAGCATAAGCTCCGCGGCTCGAAGACCAAGTTGCAAGCCGGCGTCGTTTGCTACGTGACGATTATTTCTGCGTGCCTCGACAACGATTTCCTCATACCAGAGCGGAATGCGAATTGTCACTGCATAGGAGGACATGCACCGAGCTTTATATTAATCATTACAGTTCCTACATAATCCGCGATCGTAACTCTGATAAATACCTCGCGCTACAAACTGTCATGCGCGTTACGATCGAATGTTTCTCGAATTAAATACTCGTAATTTACACGAATCAAATGCTCGTAGGAAGAGGGAGCGCATCCTCAGCAGAGAAATGATTTCTAGCTTCAATCAGTATTTATGATTTCTCTAATAGTGTGAATGGAATATGTTCGACCTCTGTTTTATGGCGAACAGGCAGTGAAGCGGCGTATAGGCCGACATCGCTGGCGTACAGTTAGGAGACATGGATGAGAAATGAAATTCTGCTCGAATGTTTCTGAACGAAATTAGCGTTTTACAACCTTGCCTTTTTTTATACCTCGATGGCAACCCAGCCAGGATAGCCTCTCTAGGAAGATGTTATTATCGGCATTGCGATCTTTGAATCAGACGATTGCGAACACTCTTCATCGACGTATTAACAAGTTATTGCTGACCTAACCGGTGCCACTGGCAGGGTTTAATGATCCATGAAGAAGTAGCTCGCAATTCCGGGAATCAAGTGGTTGATGGCATAGCCAGCCGAGTTCCTGATAAACTTTTATGACGCAATACTAATATTGAGCGACTAGGCCAATTACTGATCTTCGCAATCCGGTTGCTTTACTGATAAATTCAAGTTCATACGCTCTGCGAGTTGTTCTACGGACACTATATCTTCCGAAAGTTCGCTGCGTCTCCCTGCCCGGTTTCTACTGAGAAAAAAAGTCGAGTTTTGACTAATATATATAAATAATGACAAGTTGAAATTATGTTGCTTAGAGGGACATTTGTCGAGTACGTAGCCGCGTTTTTGCGGCATGGCCCAGGGAGCGAAAGCGCACGAAAGTAAGCCTGTGAGCTTGTGCCAAGTCGCTGCTTTTGATAGAGTTACGAGGCCGTCGCGGTACAGCTTCCAGGCTCCCTCATTTCACGTGCAGAAAGCCGGGTATAACGCGAGGCCGACGTTAATACGCTGTACTTTACTGCCAGCAGTTTTACGGCCCCGCGCGACATTGGTGCCCCGGTGTGTGCAACTGTGCAGGGATGGACAGCCGGCCTCTAAGTGACCGACACTGAAATCATGCTTTTCATCAATTTGCTTTCATCTGCCTAGAACAGTGGCCTTGCGCTACAACATTTTCCCGAATGCATTAGATCAAACTAACAAATGGCAGATTCTCTCATTTTTGTCTTTTGCCAATTTGCATTTACTGTTTTCATAACAACGCCAACATTGGCTGCGATTGGACGCGAGCCAAGGATTGTTTAGAAGTAACTCGAAAATAGAATGCCTACTGTTTTAGTTACTGTCTCCAGATGTGCTTCATCAGGTCCACAGCATCCCCCTTTTTCATCGTCACTTGGACAACTATATTACACAGCATCGAAAAGAAAGACAGTTGTACAGCTCTCATTGAATTCAGATGGAAATCATACTTGGCCAAACCTATTTAACAATAGTCAATACAAACCATCATTGGAAACGCTTGATTGGCCTGCTATTCATAAGAAAAACACGCCTTTCCCGAATCGGCGATTTATGCAGCGAAACACTCGGTACGCGGACAATAGGGAAATCGCTGAAGCAGCTATCTCGGGCGTTTTTGCTCGGTCGATTTTCCCATTTGATAATTCGCATTTCGGCGAAGCGCATTAATTTTAATCGACTGCTGCGAACCGCCCGTGCCACTCGGCGCGAAATGATTGTGTTCAATCAGTGGCGGCGACGGCGTGATCTGAAATTTCGGGAGAGCCCGTACCGTTTAAAGCTACCTCGATTGGCAAGCAGCCATTATTGGGACGGGGTCAACGGCCGCAGGACAGACCGCCTGATTTCGCCTCATTTGCGCCGCGGTAGAAAAATGCCCCTAAATTGGCTGTCATTCAACAGATAATGAGACGCTTATGGCATGTGCCGTATCGTTTTGCTAAACTTTTCCTCGCGCCAGGTGGCAGAAAGATCTCTGCACTATCAATTACCAAACTATCGCTGGAATATTTCGCTAAACAATGATAATGTTTTCGGGCAAATCTGAAAGGTAGTACACGATCTATGCGTGTCCTTGTACCATGCCCGCCGCGCTCCGACTGATCGGCAAAACCCTCGTCCTTCTCTTTGTTCCTGGTATCCTCCTGCGCCATGTGGTATCCATATGCGGCCTTGCCTTAGCCTCGGGTACACTCTACCTACGCCACAAGTGGCGACAGAGGTACCAAGCGTACACCGAGACTCATTGTTTTTGTCACGTAGGCCCACCAATCACTTCTGCATATTTACACTGACGATCCCAAGTCTGATGGTTGCGTTGGAAATCAACTAACTTGGATAATACTCATAAATAAAAATTGAACTCCTCTGTTGGTTGGATTTCGATTGTATCTGACTGCCAATTACATCTGCATTAGAACATGAAGTTATCAACGTCCCGTTGAAGCAAATTGACCCGATGTATACATGATGTAATGAAAAGGTCGGGAATGCAGAGGCAATTGTTAATTAAGGTATTAATGTGCGCACTAGGAGGATTGTGTCAGAGTCAGTATGCATAAGGAAAGGGGAGAGGAAAGGAGTTCCTAACAGGCAGGCTTTCCTTCTGGCTTAGACACCTCTGAGCAGCGTGGCTAATGCGTATTAAGTGCGCATATTTATTTGCCTGGCTCTTCCTCGCTGCCTTCTCCTCCATCGTTCGCCGAGCGTCCGTCGGGGCTTCTTCACTTCGACCCAAATAATCATCCTATAAAGGCCTGCCCGGTTTTCCCTGTGTGAAGCGCACTAAGCCGAATGTGCTGAAGCGGCGACGCCGACGGCTTGAAAGCGCGGGCGGCTCTGATACGATTATAAATGCACTCCGTCATCATGCATTTACTCGGTACTCGCGGCAGTGCTTAAAGCACAATTAACTCAATCTGCGAGCCGTGCCAGGCCAAAACGATCATGTTCCGAATAGTAGGAAATAATCTATTCACTGTGGCAGCGGTTCTAGTCTGTCCAATAAGAATAGAGGCGTTAAAGTCCAATTTTAGTCTCACTGTCACTCTTAATACTTTGACCGGATTGAGTTTTCGGAGCCGGCTGCTTCTAGAGCTATTTTTGCCTTAGCTTTGTTTCGAGAATTCGTTTTAACGCTAATAATTGTATATTAGACTACAAAATATTATGACATAAACATACAATTTTTCAACATTGAAGGAAAGATGTGTGAATGTTGATTTCAGCAGCTACAGGGAAGAAAAAAAGCGACGCATATGTTGGATTTATCCCGGGCATGCGTGTACTAATGTACCAGGGAAGACTAACGAAGAATACGAGAAGCCGGTTCAATGCTCTTACGTAAGACGGCAAAATCCTCAATTAAGCAATTATGGAGAAGTCGTCGGGAAGCGCGGGCGCGCGCGCGCGCTCGCTGCCGCGTATTTCGGTAGCGACAAATTGAAAACATGTAAAGGCGGCCGCGCCGGCCGCAAATAAGAGACACGTGTCCGCGCGGTTTGGCTTTCTCTCCTGCGTGCCGTTCGCTCGCGCGCGAACTCCGCGCAGGAAGCTGGCGGTGACAGCAGCGGGAGTTTTGTTAATCGACGCAGACGAACTAACGCCCGCTCCCGTCAAGATAATAAGCGGCGCGCTTGAAGGACGAAGCCAAGATCCCCCGGGACATTCGAGAGAGAGAGCAGCCGGAGCGCGAACGCTAATTGGACTCGAGCTAATTTCGCTTTTCGGAGTAACGAGGGTAAACGCGCGGCCGCCTAACGACATTTTTAGTCGGCGCGCCGACTTCGCTCGCACTCCTCCTAACTCGCCTATTAATGACTTTGATTTCCTCGTGATAATCATCACTGGATAGTCCCTTAATGGTTCCTCATCTCCACGAGACTGGTCTGGCTTACCTTCTTCACTCTCATCGTCTCATCTGCACCCCACGATACATCCAAAAAAAGTTAATCAACTATGTAAATCATCGGATCAGTGCCGGCCCAGTGCAATTTCTCGAAAACGATCAAGAGGAGTAAACACTACCACTGCCACAAGTATTCCAATAAGTATTTCGAAAAAATCCTAGAGATTAACTTAAAATAACAACTTATAAAAAAGAACAATTAATCCCTCTCGACTCAACTTTCGGCATCAGCATCGTGCTGTATTTCAATAATAAAATTAAAAGTCGTATATATTCCATAATAATATACCTGGCGCCGTGTTCCTCATCAGGAAGAGAAACGAGATGAAAATTGAATGCAACACGGAGAAGCTAGGAGTTCTTCTGCCGTCTCCCGGAGCACACGTATCGCCAGCATCGCTGGCCCCGGCTTATTACAGGTAGGTAACGCCGCTCTGGCCGCTGTATCTCGCGAGATATCCGCACGACGTGGTGCGTGGGGCTCGGAATACGAAAATGCTAATGATCGCTGGTAACACCTGTAATGCCGCATTCGTTATTCCCAGATAGCCGGGATAATTTTTGATACGAGCCTACGGCCACGAAGGATCGCGTGATCCGGCGCCATAAAGGATCCGCGCTCTCCTCGGCTTCGGGTGAAGGAACGTCTACACACTCGACATTCACACCAGCCTTCCGCATTGTATTAGTGAACGAGCAGTCTCTCGGGAAAATGGGACTGAAATGATTGCGCGAACCTGCACGTCTGGGAGAGGTGTGACTCGGGTTATAGGGAAGTCTGCGGAAATCAGGTCGTTAGCCTCGGGCAGGATGGAAAACAACCGAGTGGGATGACGGGGAAATAAATAAAGGTGCTTCGACGAATCAGCCGGGGATGACTGTTCCCACCCTGCCAAAAATTGTCTTTGGTGCGCGCGCCAGAAATTCGTCCGAGGTAAGATAAGCCTGGCGCCTGCTGTCTTCCTCGTCATCCTCCTTTTTCTCTTTGAGATCCGGCATTTCTCGCATCTCATGGCGCCCGCTATCTTTCAGCGCTGCAGCCGTCGTCGACCTGTTCTTCATTTCTCTCCCTCTCTCTCTTTCTCTCAGTTACCCTTTCCTCGACCTCTCATGCATGGCCGTTGACGTTAGTAAGCAGAGTGTCCCAACGACACGCATTCCTCGTATATAATTGCTCGCGACGTGTATTGTCTCGCGCAGCAGTGACTCCTTCTTGCTTCTCCGGGCCCTCGTTGCTCACGACGTCTTGCTTGACCCCTGTCGCACTGGGTTTCTTGCTCTTCCCGGCGAAAGAGCTGGACGCCGTGCGACGCGCCGCGGCGCAGCCCGCTCTCTCGCAGAGAATGCATCGTCCGCTCCTCGCGTATTTTCGGCCTGCCTATTTATACACCCAAACTCCTCGTGGCTGGCGGCCTCGAGTAGGTGACTCGGGTCAGAGGACACACCCCGGAGGGATGTCGGTGAGACAGTCAGTATCGCTCGCTGCCACTACTTGGTTTCGTTACCATATTCACCCCGATGCGCCCGCTTCTTCCTAAGCGCAAGGCCACGTGGCACTTGCACTCGGACATTTATTTCCGTTGTGGAATCTCGGTGTAAAAGATAAGTCGCAATTCAATCTTTATTGGTAATAGCCAGAGTACTTTCAATGCCAGTAACTCGTGGAAGTCGAGTGAAGGTACTTTCTGAAGAGGTACGGCTTGTCATTGTGACAGCCAATTCGGCTTATTAGTCTGCTCGACTAACCGAAGTACGCAAAGTAGACGAGTTTCCCTCCAAATTTACGACCATGGAAAAGAGAAGATGCCAGCGGCTTGTTCACGCTTTCCCTAACAGGGGACTTTGCCGAAAATGCTTATTACTTGCGCCGGCGTCGCGCGCGTCTAGGAATAGACCTAATGGCCGCGGCATGAGGGCGCGCGTGAAGAATCTCGATATTTAATGGCGGCGATTATCGCTTTGCCGCGGCGTCGCGGCCCGACGGCGAGCTGCCCCTTTATTCTCATCATTAAGCTGTGACTAATATGGCATATTAGCGTGACGGAGCCCGGCCACTCGAAAGCTGGACGGCGCACCAGTGTACGTGCCAAAAGTCTCGAAAAATGCTCTCGTTACACGGCCAATGGCAAATTCGGCGCTAACGCAACTCGCGCGCTTAATTGTCCGTGGCACTTTAGCTCGGACACTAAAACCCGGCGAGGTGCTAGCTTCGGACGAATGGAATATCTTTGTGAAATGATTAAGGAAGACGAAGTAAACTTCGCGCACACTTCCTACTACGACTAGTTTGTCTGCGTTCGTTACGTCGCGGCCGTAAAATTATTCTCCTATTTCAAAGTGAAATTGTATCGCTGAAGCTCCGACTAATGAGAGCAAATCGTACAAGGTAATCAAACTGCGCGAGTTATTGCACAAAGTACAAGTGGCAGCGCAATTACTTGAAAAACAAACTATCAGGGCAAAACTAAAGCGGTTGCTGACGAAAGAGGTTGTTCGCGGATCGAGAAGAAAAGCAAGAGCGTAGGGTTGCAGTAGATTAGATACGAGTCGATGTAACTACATCATGAAAGGTGAACTTGGAATTAACTTTACAGAACCTGATTTCAGGCTGGCAAGCAGAATGGCTGCCATAGAGGAAAATACGAGCTCCCTTGGAAGTCTACTAAATCACAACCCTTCCGCCTCTTTCTACATCATTATTCTCTACTTTTTCTCATCTCCAAATTGAACAGGGAGATTATCTAAATGACCCCGCTGATGAATAATCACATCTACCATTTCAGTAAGAAGACCTATTCAGTAAAGGCAATTATTCAGCCGCGTATGGCGGCCAGTATTGCCATCGCCCTAGCTGAGTGTAGAGTCGAATCAGTAGTATAGACCGACGAGTAGCGAAGCCAGTAGTATATATAAATAAAATGACGGACGGTTAGACGCGCTAGGACGTAGAAGGTAGACGAGCAGAGACGCACGGTGAGAATCCGTTGAATGGAAAAGGTAACCCTGGAGAGTATAGCACAACGGGTGTATTCGATAATAGCGCTTGTTAGGGCCGGGGTCCCGAATAAATTGAGGAAAGACGGAGAGAAGCGTGGAGGCAGGCGGGTGGCAAAAACTCGCAAAGGGCTGAGAACGCGATCGGTCGGTGCATTTCAATAAGACCGGTGGATGTAAGAGGATGCCAATTCGACTCTGGCATTGGTAGTTTGCACGGGAGGCGTAGTGTAGGGTGCTCGCAAAAAGGCCGGAGAGGCCGCGCGCTCCGGTGGAAGGTGGCTTCCGCTTTCAATCGGCGATAAGCGGCCTGCGAAACGGCCATCAACGCTTCGAGCGGCTAAAGCCGCCGTTCCGCGCGCTCCTCCCGGCCGCGGCAAAGAAAATGATTTGTTGGATCGTTTACGTGTCTCGTTACTCGGAGAGTTGGCGCCGTTAAGCGCCGATCGCAGCGCGCATCGATCCTTTATTATCTTATTACCGTTGGCGCAAACCCCTCCGCCAGGATCGCGCTCCTCCTTGTAACGCTAATTGCCGACTACCAGGTCGTGCTGGCAAGAATGTAACCCGAGCCACTCCTCACTTCTCATGCAGCAGCTTCCAGAAAATACCTACTGATTCGCCTTCAGTCGGAATGCCAGGGAACACGGCTCGCACATGCCTCCAACTTTTCAGTGGGAATTCGCTTTGTGGGAAGGTCAGTGGGCGCGGATGCAAATCAACGGGCGCGTGTCATCGGAGTGAGCATTTTCCAGTTTAGCTCGAAAGGTCCGCCTGACGCCAGTGATATTTGCCGAGTAATTATTGATTAAATTCGATACGGTCATACGGATACGTATGTAATATGCATATTGTGATTTTTCAATTGAATACCAATTCGGTAGAATAATAGGTACAACTGATATTTCATTTATAATGGATCCGGCGGAACAATGCCGATGACATACGCCGCAGCCGTGTGTCCGTGTAAATTGCTGATGCGCGTGAATAATGCTGCACGATATTTCCGAAATGAATACACGCGCTGTCGTTGAGGCGCGCGGGACAGAGTGGCGCTGGGGGGGAATAATAAAAACGTTTGTAACGTCCACTGTAAAGGCCAATATCGCGGCCATTACACAATTGATGATCCACGCTCAATATTCAGCCCCGGATACTTTAACGCTCCGCTCCTCGGGAATAAATCTCCGCCGACACGAATTAAATTGCACTCGAGCTCAATTAGCCGAGAAATGTCGATACGGGAACAAGTTGAACTCGAAGTGGAGGATGCGTGTTTTCGCCGAGGGGGAGAAGGTGCCACTAGAATTAATCGTACGGAGAATGTCGAGCCGAGACTGGCTTCCCCTCGCACTGGGCGTGTCGGACACTCGGACTCGTGCCGCACATCCTTTTCCTTTGGCCTCCGAATTCTATTCCTCTCCTACCGATTAGCTCGCGAGTCACTGGCATACTAATCACTCGTCGAAGGTCGGAGTTCGCGAGCGTACAAAGGTCGCCCTCTCGCTCAGAAGAATCCGAAGCTGATAGCACACACTCCGCTTCTATCCGATGACGCTAGTTGGACTTTTAATGATTTGAACAAGAGAATATTCGTTCGCTCGGTTGGTAACATGTCGCGGGAATCACCCACGGAAATCTCGGCTCGGCCTCGTTCTCCTCGATCTATGAAGAGATCTATAATGGTCGGCGCGTCCCGCATGGTTCAAATTCTAAACGCAGCACAGATAAATTGGATTGACATAGCGGATGGCTGGGATTGGCCTGGCTCCAGCTTCGAATGCCTTGATTAATATGCCGGTAATTAGTTAGCACTGCAACCGCGGGTAACAGATATTATTATGCTAATTACGTCGGCGACGTTGAGTAATAGGTTGCACGTGAAGCAACAGCGACGAGAGGCCGCCGCGCGGCCCACGTTTCTGCCATTTGCAGGACCACTTTCGTCAAACCCCTTGCAAAGAAACGAGGGCTTCGGAGAAGAAGAGTCCTCGGCACACCTACGCTCGACTAGAAGACGCCGGGCTTCGCCAATGCCCGCTCAAAATCATCATCCCGACCCTGAAGAATATTGCCGAGGAAGAATGATTTTGAAGAAGCCTGGGGCGGATTTTGCGCGTACTACTCGCTGGAGAAGAACGACTGGACACGAGGAGGACAATGAATCCAGCCGACAGAAGAGGAAATAACTGCGGCCTCTTGGAACAAGCGATCGAGCAGGGACAAAAATGACTCGAGTTCAAGGGACTGCTAGGCTCGTGGTTCTTACACGAGTTCCCGCCAGTATTTACGATCGCGTCGCGCCGAGGCTTCGTTCGGCGGATCCGCCGATCGGAAAACAGAGAAGGAGAGGAAGCATTAGGCAAGGGGGGAACGTGGCAGAGACGCACGAAGAACTTCGGCGAGCATGTGGGCAGGCAGAAGCGACGAAGAAAGACGTAACAGCGGAGAATAATGCATCCGCGAGCGGCGAGGGGTTGAAGGAGGAGAGGAGAGAGACGGTATAGTAGAGGAATACGGGAGGATTCAGCGACAAAGAACGAGTGATTGAATGAAGGATTGAAGAAGAGGAGAGGAGGAGGCGGATGAAGAAGAGTGGAGGGAGCTGCCACGCCACTAGTAAAGCTGAAAGCTGGACGGAGAAGGAAGAGGGAAGTAAGAGGGAGCTAGGGTGATGCGGGAAGAGAATCGGGGGGTAGGAGGCCAATCGATGAGCGCGCACAGGATGGTTCACGAAAGTCCTCGATCGTAACCGCGAGATCGAATTCCATCAGGCGGCCCTGTGAGATCCAGCGCGGATCTTCAACCACAGCCCGCATTTCTTTTTCGTCGCACCGTTCTGTCCGCTGATTGCCGATCGGATTTCGAGCTTCTTAGAAACTTCGCACGAGTATTTTCGCTTGCGGACACGCAGATTGATTCCGGGCCGCGCGGGCCCATCGGCCCTACCCCCCAAATAGAGCCATTCAGTATTTGTTTATTCGATCGCTTCCGAGATCCCGTGCACAGACTATCGTCCAGCGCACACCGCGCTCTGTCACTTGGACCTATGACCAATGGAACCTCTCCCTATTTAATGGCCCGAGCGACCAGATTCTAACTCGGCGCAAGCAGCTTTTTGCAGGCTCCCTTGACTCGCCCGAGCGATATAGCAAGGGTGACTTATTCCTGTTCCGCGTCATTCCTTTTTTTCCCCCGCTGCTGAGAGCATCGAGCAGATCGGCAAGGCACGCGAGAGAGGGGATACGTGGAAGTTTTGCACGATCCCGCGGATGAACAAGAAGTATTCACGAGCGTTATCTTCGGGGTGATCGAGGCATACGTGCCGACACGTACGCCGGACATTTTTCGTGCTCGCGCTTCTGCCCGTCTCCGATTGCCTCGGATTTGAGGCCCCGGCAGTAGAATCCGCATGGGCCCTGCGTTACTTGCGAGCCATCGCCCGTTCGGTCGAATCTCGGCCTCTATAACTGTATCACCGGATCTCCCGACGTGCTCGCTTTCGACCATCCACCGACGACGAGCCAGCAAACTCGACTGTCCACCTAGTTTTAGGGCAACTGTCCTCGGCTACGAGAGTTTCTCGAACTTTTTCGCACAGGGAGAATCGATTGCACGGTGGTAATTGGATTTTAATCGAAGGCAATAGGCGGCTATCAAAATGTATTTTGTGAGAATGAAGTAATAAAGTGGGGCCCTCGCTCCGCGGCCGAGATGGACATCTTTGTCATTACGGTCAGCATTGCCACCGCCGTTGCAATTATGGCTGGCGTGGTCATTATCCTCATCATCATCATCGGCGTCACCGGCACTCCGCCACCAATCAACAGTGCATATCAACGAGAGAGCGAGCGGCCTCTCCTCGATTTTCTTCGCAGATTATTTTTCACGTGGCGAAATTACCCACCGATCGATTATAAGAGCTTCAAGTTTAATATGCATCTGCACGCTTGTCCTGCCATTACCATGTACTCTTTTCGATAACACGGGCCACATATTTATCGAAGAACGGCCAGAGGATATACGCAATATTATACGTGACGGGAGCACCATAGAAAACTCTCTTCCTCTGGATAACGAACTTAGCAGTAACTGTTTACACACAAATTGAAGCTTGGCCTCGAGAATCAATTAATTTGCAATAAAATCGAGTGCGCAGAGCATAAAAGGAGGAAGAACCAAATGGTAAGACACGCTCGGAAAGTAGCGAGATCGGTGGGCTTGTGTTCCGGGAGCGCAGAACCCGAAGATTCTGGGCTCTCTGAACAATCAGAAACCTGTTTCTAGAGTGGAACCTCCGGCTGGAGCCTCTTTCCCTCGATCCTCCGCTATCCTTCTTTTTGACAGGCCTCTCTGGCCCTTTCTGCCTTCCTCTGGATGCGAGGTTAGATGAGGATCGCTGCAGGTTCATCAATCATCCATTGAAACGTAACCCATGGCGTTCCATAATTAACGACCCCGACACGAACCCCCGAGAGGTCCCACGCCCAAACGGAACTTGGACTCTCCAAAGTATCCACCTCCACGTACTTGCTCCAATGATGCTGGGCCCCTTTCTGGGTCATTGAATTTTCCCTCATATTCTCCTACTTTCGACCACTCGTCCCACTCCAATTAACGGTTCACTTAATTAACTCTTTACCACGTGATGATTTCGTTGATCCAAGTTCAATAGGGTTCGATCTACTAATTCACCGTATTTAATCCTCCGTTCTGCGCTTTTCTTGCAAACTACTAAACTCGCGTTATAAATGGAAGTTGCCGGGAAGGGACAGCATATATTACGAAACCAGTAACCGTCTAATGCTGTGAAAAATGGCCGAGCTGGTTAGGAACCGGCTGGCTGACCATCGCGGGAGTAGCTGGCGCCAACCGAGTCTCCGAACTTCTTATTCTCGGAAAGCAAAAACTTATCAGCGGCGAATTAAGATTATTCTGCTGAAGTTGCTTAGGAAGTCGATCGTGTGGGACTTTAACTCGATAGATAGCCGGACCACTGATTCACAATGGCTTATTGGAATGAGTCCATAATTCGACGAGCACTAGCCTTTCTCAAGTGCGCAGTGATGAGCAGAAAATCTTGAGATTCGTCACATGAATAGGAAGAGCACCGGGCGTAAGTAGGGCTAAAGGGAGCTAAAGGGAGCACTCGAGGGCCTGAAGAGGTCGTGGAAATCAGGCGTAGGTTAAACGCGTGGCCCCGGCATTGTATCCCGGGCTTAGAAAACTGACTGATATTTGACCGAAGTCAGGCTAATACAGCGGATTACGGGGTTCTGAATGCGGATCGAAGGGTCGCGGCAAAGTTATAGACGCGGGTGCCTTCAGAGCAGCTTACCGAAGAGAACAAGCAAGAGGATATATCCACTTGATGAGACCGGCAACTCATCTAGTAGTGAAGGAGCCAGAAATCTTTGGTAATAGTGGTTTGGTTACAACATCTGATCCGATCTCGAGAAAGTTCCCTTGGCCGATGCGTCCTCGAAAATATAGCGAATGCTTGTAGTTCCAATGTTGATTATTATCCGGCTATTATGATAAAGGTTCCTAAGTCTCTGTTGTATTTTCGAAACTTGATCGGAGAGTTGACACTAGAGTGATGCGCAGAACGCGCTACCAGCCATACACATTGTAAGAAACCAGCGAGACGTGGGAGGATGATAAAAGGCAAAGCTCACTGGCATTATTCGGCAAATCGGCCGTAAGATGTTTGAAGAAACGATTGTTTCGAATCGATACTCGCCGGAGCTTCAAGTGTCGAAATGAAACTCTTGATGTCTGATCGACTCGGGGAAGGGCCGCCCGACGCTCGTCGCTCCTTTCAAGCCGACTCCGCCACAGTAGTATAATAGAGCCCATTCAACTTAAAAAGGTTCTCGACTATTCTTACGCGCATCCACTCTCCGTCTCGCTTGCATTCCCGCTCCGAGTCTTTCGACTCCCATACAGCCGCGCGTCTTCCTCTTCTCCCGAGTCCTGCGATTTCGTGCCGCCAACCACCCAAGAGAGAAGCGAGTCGACGACGCGTCCGAGTACAATCTCGCCGAGAGACAAAATAGGATCTCGCGACAGCGGCATGTACGCCAGTTATCTCGCGCGAGTGTTCATGAGTATGAATATTATTTCGAGGGGAGAGAAATAGCCGCGAACCTGCTCGCGAGGAACCTGTTGGTCCACGTCGCCCTATCAACATATTGTATCGGGACTCATACGTATCAGCGTGTCTTCCGCGTGAATGCTTTTGCTAGATTCCTTCGGAGACTGTCAACTCAATCTTCTCGGTAAGGTATTAATTATACGGGGCTAGATGATACCACGTATAATTAATACTCGGCTAGTTTGACACGCTCGATACAGCTTCCGAGGAGTTTTCTCGGAAGGACCCGAGCCTAACGAACGGCATAGGTCGCCGGTCCGCTTAATTATCAGGGTGGACGAGCCACTGGAGATACACCTCCGTCGATGGTAGTTTGTCATTTGTCATCGCTTCTTCTGGCGTCGAGCGCGCTTGTATCGCGCAGCTAATTATAGCTGTATAATAGCGATCTGCTGGCGAAGCGCGCCAATGATAGAAACATCGGTAGCAATTAAATAAAAGGTGACGTCTCGTGACTGGAATCAATTAATTAAGATTACAGTATTGGCGGAGGTTGATTCGTGCCTGAGAGTCGGCTGCTCGGCCGTGCGAAATGTGTGGCGAGCTGCAGCTTCGGAGATAGTATCCCGTTGAACGATGTTTCCTGTGCGGCCGTTTGAAAGGATAGTACGTGTGCCTTTTAATTAAGAACTTCCTTGGCATTAATTCCCGATAGGACTTCCTCCGTACTTCACGGGTATCTCGCGTGCCGCGTAATTGAAAGTTGCGACCGAAGTTAATGAGCTGGCGGCGGCAACGCCTCGCTCTTTCAACAGCACGCGCATCTAAGTCCTTTTCTGGAAACGTTAATGTCGTTAGGATTCAATCGAAGGGCGTCACCCCTGAAGACTCGGGCCGGCAAAGTACCTGCCACTCCCGGTGATCATTTTACGTTGATCGGGCCGAAACAGCAATCCATCCAGTTCGAAGGGCCCCGCGGAGCAAAGTGCGTTTCCATCCCCCCGGCGCTCAAGGAGAAAACATGCCTTTAACCGGGCCATTGTAGCGGTGGCCAGCATTCATCCCCATTTACCAATACATCGAGAGGGAACAGGCGCAAACATCGACGAGAGCCCACAAGCAGCCGCGTCCCTTCGAAACCGCTAGGAACAGGTAGAGAGGCCTGCGTGGAAGCGAGAGTGCGGCATCGGGGTCGAGAGAGAGGGAACGAGCGGGGCCGAGTGTCCCAATGGTCCCGACCCTTCCCAATCGATTAATATCAATGCAATAAAAGTCAATGCATCCTGCGAAGGGGAGGATTGACGGGTGACCCTCGAGCGAAAGGGAAATCCTCCACGCACCTCGCCTATTTCGCGAAACACGCGAAATCCCTTGGCATACCCCCCGCAACTTGGAGCGGGATTCTTTGAAAGCTAAAGAGAATAACGAGTGAATGAGAGGGAGGTGGGGTAGAGGAGGAGGGGGAAAGGGGTTAATAGGGATCGATACCTGGCGTCTCCATTTCCTGGTAATATCATGCCGTCGCGCGGGAAGCTACGGGAAGCGCAGGCACATAAAGCGACACGCACGAGTACGAGCGGGCAAATATGAATAAGTGCTCCATGGGTATCGATGGCGTATCAATGGCTCCCCATTGTGCTCGGCGTATGACAATGGAGAGGCAAGGGGTGGCTCGATGGGCGTACGCCAGGTAACACGTCGCCGAGAAACGATTGTACTCCGACAGCGATTGATACGATTGCAGGCTAAATCTCGCGGTTCCATTGTCGAGGATCTCCGCTCCTGTTCTTCGTCTCCTCGATTCCTCCCTCTTGCTCCCTCACTCTCTCTCCGCTTCTCGTCGTTCCTGCTGCTTGCTTCGTCTAGCACCACCCTCTCCAGTCGCATCCCAGCTCCTTTTTCCCTCGATTCTGGTGAACGCTGTCGTGGATCGTGCGGACAGACACGGCATTAACGGTACGATGAAAAAGACGATTTCTCACTGGCGTAACAGGCTAATGACTGACGACGGATAATACGCGCTGTGAAATAATAAAGGTGGCGCCCTCTCTGCCCGGGGAAACGGCGGAAAATGAATATGCTGCGAGGAATATAAATCAGGCTGCGTGTGCGATGCATCCTTGGCTCTGATCTATTCGTACGCTTTTTTTCCAGTGAGTGTGCGTCTTGTGAATTTAAATTTTACTCGAATACTATGACCGAATATAGCTCGCATCCGAGTATATAATGCAACAATTATTTCAATACAAAGATGAAGTATCTTAACCTTGCTGTCCTACCTCTGATAGCCGTCCATATTTCAACGTACACGTATGCAATCGATCGACCCATCCATCGGGCGAATTTATTTTCCCCTGGTTTCCTAAACTGGGCCGTATTTCATGGGCGGACAGGCTCGCGTAGATATAAAATTTCCTCGGGGGCAAATACAGATTTCCCAATCACGGTGAACTGGCCGCGTGACAGTGTGCGTGGTCGAGGAACGCGATGCGTTAACATATCGCACACTCGCCTCCCGTGACGAGTCACCGTCCGGATCGCGTAACAAACTTTCTCAATTACCGAGCCACTGTAAACTGTCCGTCACCAGTATTCGTTTTAATTGAATGGCCACATTCCCCCCCGAGCCACCGATTTATGTCAGAAATAGAGCGGCAACGCCAGACAGAAATTACGTATGACCGCGCGGCGGAAAAATATCCCGATTGTCCGCGTATGCATTAAAATAGAATTGAGCGCGCGCTCTAATTCAAATCCGATTGTAATTTAGCGGTAAGGGCTCAAGTATAATCCGACGGAATGCCAGTGACACTCGCGTGATCGAGCAAGTGAGGAAAAATGTTAATGAACCCCTGGCGCGATAACGAGCATGGAGGCGAGTTATCAGGACGAATCAGCCAATAAATCTGAAAGTCCCGGCTTCGGAGTGCCTTAAGACCAGCACTTAGGTGCGGCATTCACTGTGTCATACGCCGACTAGAATTAATATTACCGGCGCATACAGTGATTGTCGTTATCAGGCGAGATGATCGTCGGGGATTAGGTTGCTTTTCCATCGCGCGGCCGCCGCGCGCTGAATCGAAAGCGCGTCGAAAGAATGTTTAGATCCTGAAGGGGACGCATTAGCGAAACTCTCGATATCATTAAGTGCTTTTTCTCGATGTTATCAAGCGCTTCAAGTAGCACCAGCACCAGTCCTCTCTTTTCTGCCATTCTCCAGAAACGAGCGTAATTCATTCGGCCAGCTGGACTCGCGCGCGCGGTCAAGGCAAGAGATCAATAATTTTTCGGCACCCGGCGGTCATTTGGCTTGCAAATGTGTGTCGGGTGCTCGTTTCACCGGTTAAATAATGGTGCTAATTATTCCTCGCTGGAGCCAATTAATTACGGTGGCCTCTGGCCGGCGAGGACTCGCTCGCTCGAATAGAACCGCTCGTCGTTTAGCATGTAAGGGTCAGATTCGCAGGACAGATCAGGGAGAGCAAGAGTAATCGCAGCGAAACATCCTTACGGCTTCATTATCATCTGACCACGGTGTCTGCCTCGCACTCACGTGTGCCGATGTTATTCAATCCCGATCCTCCTGCTCGAATGCATAAGTCACGCTCTATCTTGAATCCGTTCCGGAATTCTTCGTGTCCGAGCTAATAAGGAAGCAACGCGTCAGTCCCATGGGTAATTACCATTACTAATTAGCACTCGCCGTCTTAAATCCTCGTCCCGAAAGACTCCTTCGCACGAACTTGCTATAGTTTCATTCTCCCTCCTTTTTACAATTGTTTTTCAACACACGCGATACAGTAAATGTACTACGGTAAACCGGTATTATAGTTCATTTCTAAAGCGATCAGGAAATACATTAGTAATAGTCAACCGCAGGAATTAGCTTTCCTATACAATTACCACTTATATTCGACCAAGACCGACAGCATTTAATTAGAGTACATGCTTCGGACGCATCCAAGTGGAATGGCCTGGTGGCATTGCCGATTAAGATGCAAAATCGAGAGGAAATCGCGAATGCCGCGCGTACCGGACGCGTGTGGTCCATCAATCATGCTGTTCTCGGCGACAGGTGGACACAGGGGTCTCCGTCGACCCCACATAATTGGGAGAATAGCGCCGGTTTGCTGGTCGACCGGACACGCGGTCATTTATCTTGTCGCAAGCGGGCACCCATCGACGGCCCGGACCGATTCGAGTTAACGCCCGTGAAATCGTGCACCTCCCGTTTCGGAAAATCTGTGGGTACACGACTTCACGAGACTATACGCTTCCGTAATCGATAGCTGGTACCGTTTACCAGAGCATTACTGCGCACTCCCCTCCACTGCTCGGGGACAGCTGTATACAATTGTCCGAGCGTTGTTCGACTAGAAACAGTTGAGAGTGGATTATTGGAGAGCGGCGAGTGGTTGTCAAGCCGAAAGAAATAGGAGACGAAGGAAAGAGAGAGCTACTGTGATGCTGCTGCTTCGGGGTGGCGTTGTTGTGTCGGCCGTGGGCTCTCAATGTACCTGCATTTCTCCGATGCAAGGGCCCTCGGGTGCGCGTGACATAGCAATCAGGCATTTCGGCCGGCCGAATTCAGTTCGGGCTCTTGATGGCAGTTTTCAAGGAAGAGCGCCCGTAGACTCGGGTAATCTAACACCCACCAGAGGACGATGTCCTCTTCCTCCCCTTTATTTCGCCACCGGTAGAGCAACCTTTCTCTCTCCCTCCCTCTCCGTCTCTCTCCCTTCTTTTCCTTTCGCGCCGGTTCTTCCTGTAGCCTGTGGTTCCGATCTTCTTTTACGGCCCTCGTCGTCGCCGAGGCGGTAGCGACACGGCGCGGCGCGTCGTCATCCTCATGGACGAGGACACTCATACCAAGCGGCCCTCCCCTAGACGGCATCTAGTGTCACCGACCAAAAAAAGCCCGCCCCACGCTGAGTCTCACCTCACGGGACACTACTGCGAGAGCGGGGCCCAAAAATAGGCTAGTTTAGTCTGGTACCTTGACGAGCGGCTATCTCACTTCCTCCTGGTACCGCGGCCGCTTCGTCATCTCAGTGTCTCGTGTTGCCTGGAAGAATCTTCCCCACAGATTTGTCCCCTTCGCTCTCGGGGCTTCTCTTTGTTAATGGCTCCAGGCTTGAGAAGCTCGCTCGACGCCCTCGCGGCAATCGGCATTGGCATCTATAATTGGTGGATTGGTGCATTAGTCGACGCGGCGGGCATCAATTTTCGTAAACGTTCCGCGCCCGAGTGATATCGTGCGTCGTGGATCCGGAAAGCAGAGACTGATGCTTGGAACCATAGGCAACTGTTCGCTGATAATCTTGGCGCAATTTTGCGAATCGAGTGCTCGGGGCGAGCGCGAAGAGGACTGGGATACCGATCGGTGATTCGAGGAGGAAACAAGTGATACAGCGCGGGGAGGGAGGAAGGACATAGCCGGGCAGAAAGAACGCTCTCCTTCTCTCTGTCTCGGAGTGGTGGGTCTGATGGCCACCCTGTCATTTACATATTCATACCCTATCTCCGGATCCCGATCGGCAATGGCGATAAAACAGTTTAAGCGCTAATGCCCCTTGCCCGATACACCTCTCCGCCGTTCCGGCTCGGATAATCTCTGTTTGTCGGGATCTTCAATCGGCTCCTTGGAATCTTTGCCACGTACACTCTGACTACTTGAAATTACATTTGTCCATGTATTTTCAATATTTGAATAACATCGAACTGGACGCTCGCGCGTCAAAGTAATGCTATGGCCCTCGATGTCGAGAACCTGCACTTTCCTCTATCACTTGCTGCCCTGCAAGTCATTCGGGTTTGATGATCACTGGTATTTATCCACGTGTGCCTAGCCCACGGGAAGCATAGACACACGGGTTAAGATAATATTTTCCTAAAGACTGCGGCTGACCGATAGCTCGTCAGAAGAAACGTCCACCGGAGCGAAGTGGCGCACATGGAAGATACAACTATTTTTATAGGGTTCCCGCGTCCGCCCTTTTTCCCTACTCTTGCTCTTCGAGTCTGGAAACCCTGTCGAAATGATACTTGGCCCATCCACATAGTGAATTATTCGAAAGGATTCGTTGTTGGTGAAATGAACAGAGTATCTGACAGACGTACGATATCCTTACAAGGATGGAGGGAGATTCCTTAGAAGGATGGATAAAAAAGGCAACTAGTGCATTTGAGAACGGAAGAATATGGATTTGAATCGATCGAGAATATCTCCAGACTAGTCTACCTGCTTTTGATTTATCCTGTAAGAGGAGCCCGAGGAGATAGCGTCTGTCCGAAGAAGGAGCATTCTCAGCCCTCAAGCGGCAGATACGTCTCTTCCTTGGTATCCATTTCAAAGGACAATGATCCGGCAGTGTCTTTGTGCGATCCGCAATGGAGTGGTCGGATTGTCGTTGATTACTGGCAAAAAGCATGGCCGGGGATGCGGTGACAAGGGAGGAATGAAGAAGGGGAGGATGAGATAGGCCTCTATCAATCACCGGAGACGATGAAAGCTATGCGGTCGATCCTTGGTCACGCCATTCACACCGGAATGCCACTCGAAATTCTCACTAAATCCTGAGCCTCGATTCGCCCTAACTCCGCTCATCCCTCAACAGCCTCACAATTCGCAGACCCCAGTTCTTGATTCGGCGACCAAAACTTCCTTACTCAATTTAGAGTTGAGCGTGCACATTTTACAACATCGGCTAAAGATCAAATAAAGCAGATAAGAAAATGAAAGAATTTAGGATCTCGGACTTTTAATTGTTGTGAAGACATTAACGTACAACTCTGGCGCGAGTCTTGCTTTCGGTGTATGATTATGGAAAACTCAGAAACACCACAAAGTGGATACCTAATACTTCTCGGCTGGCTGGGCCGAGCCGGTCTCGTGGAATTCTTTTTAAGGAAGCGTCGTTCCAAGCGAGTGCAGGTCGCTGAACATCATCGTGAACAGCGGGGCAGGTTTGCTAATGCGGAGGCAGTGTCTGATATTCGCTGAGATACAATGTTGCCCATTACAATGCCGTAACAGGATCTCGCAAAGATTCTGCGGCAACTTTGTTGTCTCAGAACCGCAAGGTAACCTCGGCTGTACTCGTCTTGAGGAGGATTTTTACGACTTTTTTGAAACCTCATCAGACATAGAGAGATAGAGAGTGGGAGACTAGTGAGCAAGGAATCTAATACGTGCTGCTGGATTTCCACAAGGACATGATGGGTTCGTGTTCGCAGCACGTGTTCCCCAATATTATTTTACCTGACCTGTGGGGAGGAACGAATTAGATGTCCTGGGGCGAGTGTTCCCCGGTTTCCGGTTACAGTTGGACCTCCTGACGATATCGGAGCTAATAAAACCGCTCTACTCGGAATCCAATTCTGTTTTATGACAGCATTGTGCGAGCTCTGTCATTCCTTTGCCTGACGCCCGCCCCAAGCTGTTGCAGGCACCTTCGATGAAACGTAACGGTTTCGAGAAACGCATTGGCCGAGCGGAGAGAGCCCTAATTCACATGGTGTTCCTCGGCATCGGCAGGATACGCTGATTGTTCTCAAGATATGTATGCACTCACTTTCACTTCTCTTCTCTCCCGAAGGATCACCGCGCATTTAAGGGGCTAGACTCCGCATGGTAGAGGCGCTACTTTACCGGCTCAAATGGCCGAAAATATGGGTCCGCGCCGTGAAATCCTACGGGCTTATATGACATGATTTTGGATTGGGAATGGTCTCAATCGATAGATAAAAGATCAGTACAGGCGGCTACGTTGGCGGTTTTCCAAGTTTACGTCGCTTTATAGTCATACCAATGTGCTAAAAGTTGTCAAAACCGCGCTGAGGAAGCCTTTTACACGGGGGTTTTTGTAACACAGTAAGAGCATTTTTCAAAAAAACGCCAACGTAGCCGCCTGTACTAATCATTTATCTATCGATTGAGACCATTCCCAATCCAAAGTCAAGTTATATAAGCGTGTAGGATTTCACGGCGCGAAGTGGGATTTTTGGCGTACTGAAGCCATGTTGTTGATATGCAGAGCGGTCTAGCTGAGTACTTTAGTTCGGCCAGCGCGATCGAGGTGGCGCGTAAGTGAAAGGACTATTCTGCACTCTATCCTGTCAAAACATAGCTATTTGACAGCAAGCTATCGGGTTAGGTTAGTCACGTGCTGACGGGATGCAGAGACATTCTACACTGCAGACTCATTCTGATGTATGATTTTTAGCTGCAACACATATAAATGCAAACAAGAATGGTCCGGTTGGTTGTAGTTTTATGGGATTGCATTGTTTCTTGGTGAATAGCAATGTTTCAAACCAGAATAAGCGTAGTAATCTTTCAACTCATTTACATTTACGCTGCCTTGCCATGGAAATACTTGTATACCATTGTAGCAATTTGAGACCTTCTATACCTAAGAGCCAGCAGAAATATGTTCGCTAGGATACTATAAACTGTAGTTACCAAACACTTGGCAAGTGCAGCCGTTCGCAGCATAATTTGATGTTTGAGAATCTTGGTAATGCATATGTAGGAGGCACAACATGCAGGTCCCCTCAAACATACCTTTGAAAGATGCTGTGTAAGAGTATATACTTTGGCGATGGTTTTTTCTAGAATGGACGCTCTAATCAACATCTTCATTTGCACATTTACTTTTTGGGATATTAGCTGTTCTATAAACTAGATGCAAGTAGAGTTGTTTATATATTTGGTAGAAAATGCCTTTCAGTAGCTTGATTGTTTGTAATTCAACAGCCTATGTAACGTATTGATGTTATCAATCGTGCTAGTTTCCATTTCACATATCACGTACCAGGGCTGGTAACTGCGTAAGGGGAGAACATATTTGTTGAAGTACTGTTCATAGTACTATCAGAATATTGTTACGCAGAATTCATATTTCAACTCAAAGGTATGGTTGAAAACCTGCCATGCCTTTGCAATTTCTAAGATCCATAAGTCTCAAATTATTGTGCACATGTGTACTGACTAAAGTTGAAATGGCTGTGCTTACCAAGATTTTGATTTTATTACCATCAGTTTTTTGAAACTCGCAAACAGTGAGTGAAGCGCTCTTTCAAATTTTGAAACAGTCCTACTTATATTTCCATAAACAATGGTACCAGAAAATATCATACATCATGTCTGTCATTCATCAGTGAAATGAAGTAGACTGTCTCATTTTGATTTCTAGTAAGCCTATCTTATAAATAATTGGATAAGTTCATTTATATTGCCAAAAGTATAGTAATGCATTGAATTGATCGTATATCGGCTTTATAAAAATGTAAAGAAAAAAAGCGTAAAATACATGAACGAGGCGGAATCGAACTTATTCTTTTCAAGTGCAAATCCATCGCTTTACCCAAAGCACTACTTGGGCGACTACAGTACAATTTCCCTATTTCAGTAAAAGAATTGTGATTCTTCTATGTGCTTTTAGTGATATTTCGGACAAACAAATATTTATAGCAAGGCAATTTTCCCATTTCATATTATACGGACTGGTGAGATACAGAATGTAATATAGACTCTACAGTCATCGGAGTGGGACAGTCTCATTCTACCGGGTATCCGAGCGAAAGAGTACCGCGCCGCTTGATACATGTGTGTGCGTGCGAAGTATGTGTGTGACTCCGGCTCGAGCCTTGGCCGGAACATCGGGAGTCGGGAGCAGCCCGCAGTTCGAGATCGCAGAAGCGATAAGCGGGTGACGCAATCAAGGGAGTCAAAACAAATGAACCCAAGCTGGCCGCTGGGTCGCGCGATAGACATTGAGTGCAGCTCCATCTCGACCTTTAAAAACTGTCGGTAATACAGCGAGGGGCCAGATCTCGTGACGTCACGCGGGAGTCTAGCCCCTTAAACGGCGGTTTCAGCATCGTCCCTCCGAGCCGCAAAGTCCACTTAGCGGTTCCGCACGAACGGACCTCGAAATGAGAGGGTCCGCAACTGTCCACTCCCCGAGATCCATTTACTCTCGTTGCTTGTGGCACGTCTTCCACGCATCGCCTCCTCCTCACAATGAACCCCCTTTTCATTCCTCGGCTCGGAGCCACCTTCTTCGACCTTCTTTCAGAGAGGCAACTCCATTCAAGACTCCGGCCAAACCTCTTCTGCATTGCCCTCCGCGAGCCCTCGGACACAACTCCAGACACACATATTTCTCGAATTAATATTCAGACTCCCAATTCACCACCGGTTAACGTCGCACCAACAATTCTACGACTAGCGCACCATTGCTTTTATAACATTGGCTCTGTTTATTGTTAACCTGGAATACCCTTCGATTGCTTTTGTACCGTTCTTTACCCAGTTGCTTTTCAAGTATTCCCCTGTGCTTTCGACCTATGAAACCCGGCCTGGCGAGGTCATGAAATGCGGAAAAATTGTTGTATGCCATATTGACGGGGAGCTTCGCTGCACTCGCTAATGGGCCGCACGGCACACACTCCTGCATCAATATTTAATTACGCCAATCGGTTATACTATCACGAGCGGCGAGATTCTTTCTGTTTGCCCGCAAAATCAGCCTGTAAAATGCGCATACCGTATGAATGAAATAATCAAATATTTAGTTACAGAATTGCAGTGAATATTTGATGCTCGAATAAAAATCTGTCTACGTTTACAAGTTCAGTGAGGTTTTTTCCAGAGAATACCAAAAGATCATAGCTTTTGATTATATATTTTTTACTCAGGCTCAATTAGTCGAAGAATGCTTTGAAATCCAAGTGGATCGTGCACTGGGTGTCAGTCCGAGTACAAAGTGGATGACTAAGTCCTTCTTGGAAGTTACACTGACGAATGATTGTATCAAGCTCTAAGAATAAGAAGCGTCTACGACGATCCCAAAAGATACATCTATTTGTCCAGCGGCGGAATGACGAGCGTTATTCCTAGTAATCTTTAGCTAGAACGTTTGTTCCGACATTACTGCACTTGGCTCAATGCGAATATATCCACTAATTCGTGTTGGAAGAACGCTCCACGCATACCTTATGAGCTGATGCAATTTTTGAACGATCATCGCGATCCCAAGCCATTAATCATCCGCAAAGCACTGTGCGTTTTCGCAATCGTTCCACTAATAACGGTGCGTAATTAAGCTGTTAACTATGAACGACTAGTTCATTCCGCAGCAAATTGAACTCTATCCTCTCGTACTCCTGGCACGATCTTATTAATTGCGAATAGCACCTGCCTCTGCAGGATACTTAAAGAAGTCATAAGAACGCTTCATGCATCCTGCATCATTGAGACATCGGTGTTCCCCTCGAAGAACACGCGAGAGCGCCCTTGACAATTTACGGGGCAACCTGACTGCCAGGCCTGTCAAAGTTCAAGAGAGACTGCAGTTAGTGCAGCTCGCAAGGTCGTCCTAATCGTATACTTTGGGCTATTTCGTGTTCAAGGTGAGGCTGGCCAGAGAGAAGAGCCAGTGCGGCGGGCATTTTAATTGTTTATCTTTCGAGAGCTGTCTTACTGTTGTGCAGCTGCTGATACTCGCCCACTCTGGGAGCGGTGGGTCCAGGCCGAAGTCTGCAAGGATGCATTTCGGTGCCCTGAAATTAGCCTGCCGTGGCATGGGGGTCCCGGCGAAAGATTGCAGGGTAGGAAACGCGATGCAGGCCTCACGGAAGAAATGTAGAAGAGAAATGACTAAGGGCTCCTAAGTGTGAGAAAGGCGAAACCGGCACACACCGAGCGAAAAATCTAGAGCTCCGTATTCCGAAGCAGCCGTGCAGTATCCTCTTGGGGAGAAGGTCGTAACTTTGGGAATTGCGCCAAGTCGGAGAAACGGTGGAAGTGGAGTTGCTTAAAATTGGGAGAAGTGCAAAGTCATCTAGGAAGCAGAAGAGTTTTTAAAATAGTTTTGTTCGGAATTTGAAGAGTGAGAATTTACTTGGTTGGAAGGAACAGGAAACTGTATCGGCGATGGATGCCACGATGGATTTCTCTTCTCACGTCTTAGCGGTTCTGTTAAATGTTTGCGGTTAGAGGGAACAGGAGCAGCGAGAAGGAGAGCATCCGAAAGGAGACTGGAAGCAGAGTTCAAGAGAAGGCATTCAAGGGAGTATTTCTGACACGCACTGCGGTATAGTGTAACAACGAAGACAGCGCCAAGATAACGTCGATGCTGCAGCTGTCGTTACGTAGTCCCCGAGAAAATTACGGCCTTTAGAGGTATGTAAATCGACTTTTGAGAACTGAAACATCGACAACCCTTCGGCTTCATTTCGTGAGAGTTAAATTGTTGGCGGGAATGATGGGCTTGTGATTCGAATATGTTCTGGCCCCTTCGTAACCCAGTTCCAGTGTCGAAAGAGAAGTCAATGTTATTCGAGGATAAATACTTCGAGACGCAAGGGGTTTCCCATAATTAATGTACCAGAATCTTGTTTTCTGTCATATAATCACATGCCAATTATATTTAATCATTAACTTTGTCCGATTGACTATAACGAGATGTGCAGTCAATTATCGGGGAAATATTAGTTCAGATCGAAACATCCTTATTTTGCGGCATATGGTGATGAACGAGTTCTACGGAGAACATAGATACTTCCGCGCACATTTAATAGAAAGCCTCCTGATAAATAGTCGCGTTCATGATCGGGCGTAATAAATTTGAAAGCGTACCATTGCCAAGATCAACCGGTGTCGGTAATTCGAGATCGCAGTGATAAGGGTTTGCCCGATCGGGGAAGATCGATTGATATTAACTGATAATATCCCGTTATTGATGCGGTCAATATCGATGGATCATAAATCGTTGGTAAAGCGCAGGCCCTCCTTTAGTCCGCTCACACGGAAATCATTCTAGGAAGCTCGAAACGTCACTTTTCCTTAACGATTCCAATCTTTACCAACAGCAAATGATACAGTCGGGCTTCCTGCGATTATGCCACTCAAAGATTAATTTCCATTTTTTCCGGTCACATTACACATTCCTCGAGTCACAGACTATTACTGCATCAAAACCATTATCAATCATAGGACTATTATAGCTTCGACATCCACGTCCTGAAATCTCTAACTACTCATTTATCTTTGCAATAAATGTTGCAAGTATTATAACAGGGGACTTCCTTTTCTCTTGCCTCGAATCGGGAGCAATCGCAGACGGTAGGTGCACAGTGCTCATCTATCACGTCGGGGAATTGCGAGGCGACACGTACACATCTACGTGTTGCATCGTCACCATCCTTTGCACCGGTGGATAAGTGGATGTGAGTACATACTGCGCCAGGTTCCTCAGCGGTACGGGGTGTGCCGGTGTTGTTGCGCGAGTTGCAAGTCGGCCCGGTTCCTGCAGCCGGCTGCAGGTGCACCGTGTTCTCGATCCCAAGACGTTTCGGTGTGCATTGTGATCGAATGATATAATAAAGGCTGAAAGCCCGTGGGAAAGCAGAGGCGAAGCCACCTGACGCATTTATACCTCCTGGCCTATGCGTGTACCTACACCGGCGTCCCGCACGCGCAGATGCGTGTGCTTCGCTCGGCTCTCTGCGGGTTCATTTTCCTACTCGCCGTTGGAACTTGAAACCTGATTCACGAGCAACCCGTTGCCTTTACTAGTGACCCACTTCCAAGTCAACCAGTCTAAACCAACAAACCACTCCCATCAAACCCACCCGGACTTTCCCCCTAACTCTTACGAATTTTCCGACAGGTAAACCAACGTCATTTGCCAGGAACAGCAACTACTATCTAGGCGGCCAGTTGCATATCGAAATAGACAGGGTGTAACTTCGCCGATATAATAACACTCTCAACCCCCTGGCAAGGGGCTGCCGCTGGAATAGACACCGTACACCAGCTGATGGAGCGCTATTAATAAACAGATGACAGTCCAATTGTACACTGTCAATTAGAGATGTCATTAGCGGCGGAAAAAAAGGTTTTTCACCGTCGGTTCCCGGTGAGGGGATTACCAACGGCGGGAAGGATCGCCGAAGATTACAGAGTGTGTAACCAAAAATTACCGCCGACAGATATTATTCTGACTGGTGCTCTCTCGGCCTGGGGTCGACGCGCGAGATATGCTTGACAGATGTCTTTCAGAAAACCTGGCAAGCATAAAGGACTCATCAAAATAGCTCGGGCCCGGAATATTTTTTCTACCATTGCCGCGTATATCGTGGAATTAAACGAGGAGTTTAAATCTGGAAGTTAGTGTATATGTTGGCCAGTGTAAAGAAGGCGAAGAAGGAAGATCAAAGTGGGCACGCGCACCATCAACTTTCAGCAGGATCCACTGGATATCGAAGTGGTTGGCGTGGAGGGTGTAAGCTTGCTCTTTGCGGCAAATGGATAATGTCGGAGAGGGAAGGGGAAGGAGAGCTGTATTCGAATGGCCGACTCGCGGCGGGATATCCAGGCGGTATCCTGTGGGGCACGGCGTGGTGCCACGGCACTATCATCCCGAGCTTTCACCGGCGTCGTCATCATCGTCATCTGGCAGCTTCTATTCTTGCGGCCGCTGCATATAATAGCTCGATTCGTCATAACCCCTTTCAGCGCCTTGCCCGACGTCCACCATCCACACCGAGAGTCCATGATGCTATCGTTGTTCGATAGGCTCCGAGTGCTGTCTGATACAACAGCTCTCCCGAGTCTATTCACGTACCTCACACCCCTCGCGACTTACTGACATTCTCGAAGTCAGAGGATACAGTTATCATAAGTGGTCGACGATGACCTCGAGTTATCAACCCTTATGAACTTGTTACTTGGCTGACTCAATTAGACCCGAGCAACCCTCGCCATAGACTCAGTTTTACTCTTTCTGCGGAGAGTTTATTCAGTGCTAGCGCGGTATGTATATCTCTGTTTCTCTACCCCGAGTAAAAGGAGAGGGCTCGATATTATTTGCTCGCAAGCTAATGCAGTTACCGGCGCGATAAGTATTAATGACAAACTGCTCGGCCACATCCACCGGCCCTGCCGCCGAGCTCAAGGGAACCACTGTGCCCGGTGTTCACTCCTGTTGCACGGCAGGAGGAAAAAATTTTAATTGCACAGATACGGCCGGAACGGGCGCTCGCTCTCGCGAAACTTCAGTACAAATGATTCGTTGTACTGGCACGCACGCCAGTTCATTCCGCGTAGCAGAGATAGTGTGGCTGGCGAGTGAGGAGTGTTGCGCCCATGAATGTGTGCACTATGTGCAAAGTTGGAGGACGAACGGCGAATCGCGGCTGAGCGGCAAAGTTTATGGAAGCACATGTTTTGAAATGTTCATTCGCCAAGTTACAGCGGCCGAGCGCGCGCGCGCGAGATTGCGCCGCCAGGCTGCAATATGACGAGGTGGAATTTCGCCCGGCGGAAACTCCCGGGGTTTGATCGGTCGCTCGTTCGGGAAAACGGGCTCTGGCAACTGAACCGCTCGGCGAAAAAACGCCGGCGTGGAAAGTTGGAAAAACTAGCTGGGAAATCAGCGGATGGGAGTTGGTAGCGCTCTGCATATAATTAGTTGATGCCGGAATGAATGTTAAGCAGGGGGTGAGTGGTTTTGGGAATATGCAGGGAAAAGCCTCAACAAACCTGCTTGAAAAGATCAAGTATCAAGAGGGCCGAATTCACGGTAGCATTAGGTGGGCCGAGATATCAATTGCACCCTAGTATCGCCGCCGGCGCGAAAATATCATTAGAATCAATAACACAGGCCCCACCGGGCTTACGTACGCACAATTCCGTCCCTAATATTTCCGTTCGAGGAATTTCACCGATGGAAGTGTCATACGGGGGAGAGCATTGTGCGTCGGTTGTGTGGATCGAAACTTTCCATTCCACCCTTCTTCCTCGACCGGCTTCTTGATTCCGGACTTGTCTGAAGGGGCGTAAGGCTCGGCCCTCCACTCAATTCGAGTGCCTGCCTACAACCCGTGATCAACTGTACATTTTACACTGTCTTGAACCCGAGTTCCCTTCGAATCTAACTTTCCTTAATGGCCCGCGGAAGCGACCTTTCCATTTCAAGGAAAGTCATATCCCATTTCGAAAGGGTATTCCAGTTTCGGTAATCCTCCGATTGCTTTCCACCGATAGCAGGGACACATTTGGAAAATGAGTACGCCCGCTGAGTTATAGCTCGGCATTATGCCTGTACTTTTCACCGTGGCGAGGTCCTCTCGTTCCTTCTGCCAGGGCATCAGAGGGGGCGCGCAATATTTTCCGTATGACCCTCGGAACTTCCTGGGGGCGGTTTTGTCAAGTTTTTAGAAGGATCCGCCGAATCTTGGGATCCTGTCGGCTCCCGGGGATGAAAAGGGGCTGGAGGGAGGAGCTGGAGACATGTATAACAGGAAGAAAGAGATCCACGTGGCTCGGCGGTGCGTGGGATGGCCGATGTTGTTTTCTTCGAGTAGGGGGTGGATTTGCCTCGGAGGATTCTGCGGCTCATGCAAGGAGGGACGCCACCCCGCTAAGCTACCATGATTCCTCCAGATAAACCTCCATATTATGTCGCCGGGGATAATGTGAAAAAGTACACCACCAACCGCCGCATTGTTCCTATATTTTTCCGTCGTTTCATATCCTTTGTTAAAGAGTTTTCTCCCTTCGAGAATGAAGCCACGAGTTTCTAGATAAGATCTATTCATTAACTAAATTCAAGATCTAGTTGCACTAGAAGAACCAGCTTTTGATTTTTCATGATGTATTGAAAGAAATTGTTAGCTGGGTTTACCCTCGAATCTACGAGGTTCCCGCTTCACATTCAAATGGCGCCTCTTGTCGAGAAATGTCGTAAAGAGGGTCTTGATCAGGGTGGTCCGATGCTACGATTCTTTCTCGGACGCCTTTTGAGTGGCCCAGCGTCAGCGCTTTTAAACTTTAATGTCCCGGATTTCATTGCCCCCTTATTCTCACGTGGGGCTATCATTAACATGGCATTCGAAGTTATGGCGTTGCCCATAGTATACACATCGCGTAAACCTCTCTCTTAATGATTTTCTCATGTCCCAGACATTTTGTGATTCACGCAGTTTATCTAGTTCCATCGGCACTTCACGAGCACTTCACTCAACTACATAATATGCATCCTTAAAAAAGCAGTTCCCTAATTACTCTATCTCGCTTTATTGTCTCGTTCGCTCGCCGCCAAAACAAAGCACAGTTAGCGCGGAGACAGAATGGAAAATAAACGTCGCGCAATATTTTAAACTTCCTGGCGGAGGGGACGGTCGCTACAAAGGGATGCAGATGCTTAAAAACCGTCTCCCTTTGTTCTCGGGAAGTGCAAGCTCGCGCCGCGTCGCCGATTGTCACCTCCGTCACAAAACGCCAAAGAAACGAGCGTGGCAGAGGAAAAACGATGAAAAGAGGTGGGAGCGCCGGTGGTAGCAGCAGCACCACCACCACCAGAAGAAGAAGAGTAGAAGGAGGAGGAGGGTGAAGGCGAACGAGTGAAGTAGGAAAGTAAGCAGTATGACAGGGAAAACAGAAGCGGCAAAGATGCAGTCCGCAGCGGGCGCAGCTCGTCGCCTTCCACTGGCATTTGAATAAAAGCAACGATAAGCACATCCTCAGAGTCACTCGCAGCTCTGAATTGTTTCCGCTTCTTAAACCCCCGACAAATTTATTATAATAACTACCCTTAGCCGACGTGGCGCTCGCCGCTCGCTCCCTTTTCTCTCTGTGTAACTTCTTCCGCAGGGCCCTCGTCTTCTCTCCACCGCTCTTTCTTCGAGCATTGTGCTTCTCCTACCCCTCATGCTGCCTCCTTTTTCTTCGCGGATTTCAACTCTTTCGCTCTCTCTCTCTCTCTTCGCTTCCACCTCGCTGCGATCTGCTTGCTTCGGCACCGATCTTCCTGCTCGGCTCTCCTCTTCCCGGCGCTTTTCCCCTGCGATGCTGCCACCTCCCTTTCTTCGCGGTCGCCGACCGAAAGAAAGGCTCGTTTCCGCGAGTAATATGCCTTCGCCCCGACTCGGAGGATGCCGAGGGAAAGCAGCGTCGTCTTTCGCAATATTCACGACGCCCAAGACATTACAACAAGCAGCGGCGACCTCTTTCACGAGCGGCTGCTCTAATCGAGCCGGGGGCTTTGTGCTTTTCTCGGTCTCTCCTTCTGGCTTCGTGTCGAGCCTCTTCATTGTCATATCGGTCACTGGCGGCCCAATGTATCGCGGCGCTCTCGCATTCTACTAGGATTCACTGGCTTTGTATCGCTCAAACGCCGCTGTTCGAGGACAAATACAAATCTCCGCTTTGAGCTTTCAATGGGGGCCATCGGCAAGACTCACTTGGCTCGCGCAATTAAATCTACTGGCGTGCGATCCTTTTCTCATCAAACTAAGGCAACGCGGCCACTGGACCGCGCGCGCGTCAAGCCGGCATTAAAAGCCGAGACGCGCGGCCCAGTCTCATTAAACGCGAGGTCGCAAGAAGGCAAGAAGCACTGTGCTACGTGAGACGATACATTGTGCGACTGCAGCCGAGATGAAGTTAGCTCAGCGGAAAGCCACCGCTGGAGAGGAGGAGGCGGCTGGATTACTGGCGAGACAGAAGAAGAAGACGAAGAAGTCGACGCGAAGTACGCCGGAGGAGGAGGAGGCGGCGGAGAAATCGCCGAGACAGAGAAAAGAAGAGGCGTCTGCGGGCGAAGGTAGCAGAAGCCGACGTGGTATTTACGACGTCATTTTCTCGCTCACTGTCAATAATTTCCCTGGGGGATGTGGAAGACATCGACTCCCTTTCTCGTATGCTGCTGCTGCCGCCGCCGCCGCCTTTCTTTCCACCTCATTCCTAGCGGCCCTCGCACCACCTCGCTGCACCTATCTGTACCCTCATATTCCACAAGCACCGCCGGAGAACCGGCAAGAAAGCCGGGGAAGGGAGACGGAGCGCCTCCTACTTCGTTTCCCTGCAAATTGAAAACTCGCCTCGCCTGCCGGGACGTCTCCGAGATACTTTTTCGCGGAGAGAGACCGAAAAGTAATATCGTAGAAATGGAACGGGATTTCGACGACCTCCTTGGGCGAGTGAGCACACCGCCCATCTTTCAAGTACATGTATACTTAAGCGTTCATCGAGTTCGTCGCTGCGATTCTGTAGGAATCTTTTTCGAATATTGGAGATTGCTTACTCAGGGTAGATCATAGCAAGTAGAAGATGAATACATTAAAGGACGGTAAAACATTAATATGCTAAAAGTTGTAGACGTTTCTACGCAGAGGAGGAGTTGGTAGATATCTATGATTGATTTAACAAGGAATGAGGAGGGTCGAAGGTTCGAGGCGGCACGCTATTAAGGAGGGTGAATCAGCTGATCCTAATGAAGCATCTCCTTTAACTAATTTACAATTGCCGCTCGACGGCCGACTTGCGAGGGGTCGCCGGGAGAAGAGCGGTAGGTAGGGGTCGCCAAGTACCTAAGTTTCCGTACTTTCTCTGACCGAGGCTTTCGCCTTCGTGACCCAGAACTCTTTAATTTCCATGGCCAATGCCGCGGCATCCCCTTTAACTCGTTGTACTTAATCAATTATACGAGCGTGCCATTACAGTCTCCGTTCTCCTTTCGAGTTACCCTCGCTCTTTCTCCATCTCCCCACCCTCTCGCTCTCTCCCTCCCTCTTCCATTCTCGGGCACGAACAATCCCGGCTTCTCCGGACTACCCATCTTAATCCTAATCGTAGGAGCTCGAGTGGTATCTCGAGATCAAGGCCGCGGATGAATATGGATATCCGGTACTCCGCAAATACTCGGAGAAGTTGGCGAACCTAGGGAAATTGGAGAGCCATGCGACACGACACTTGGCCAACTGGAACATACCTGCAACAGAAAATTGGATCACTTCGTAGGGATGGAGCGCACCATGACACAATTTCGTATTTACAAACACATCAGAAATACATATATATACCTCCCTCAATAACGATTATGATTAAATTGTTTGAAGTAAAATATCGACAGCAGGAAATCATGTGTACGTGTGTGCACGAAGTTCGCAAGGTCACCGACCTCGAACAAGCGAACGTGTTTGCACTTATTCCCAAGTACGCCGAGGGAGTCGGCTTCGTTATCCTAATCTGACGCAGACGTAGGACACGAACACATTATGCCAGGGTGGGCCATTCGTTTTCCGCACGTCCAAGGCCGCAATGTCGACCGATAAGGGCCCGATAGCATGGACTTGGCTAGTACATTGTCCGCCGGTTCAGGCGATATCGTCCTACATCTCGTGTTATTCGTCAGCTCGTGACGAGTGGGAGGAATTTTACCTACGAAATGGCTGGCCCCACGTCGCCATTCCGTTATCCCCTTTTGCACGCTCAATATCAACGGGAGTAGATCCAGCCGGATAAAGCGATAATTACACCATCTAGTCGCTCGCGAGTGATACCATTACTGGATCCACTAATGAATTGAACGCGCGTGATATCAGTGTCATCTAATTATGTGTTAGAAGCAAATGAATCCATTTGAAATTGCATTGACAGGTCGGAAGAGAGTTTCTGGAAGAAGCGTAGAGTACTCTGGTCTATGAGTGGCGGTGCGCGCAAGAAGAATGTTTAAGGCGCAGCTTGCGATATTATGCAGGATGGGGAGGCAGGAAACGGTGTAACGTCAGCGACGGTAGAGCCAGTACACGAGGGTGGAATATACTTAACGTTAATTTGTACGATAAAGGAATTATTGATTTTTACTTAGGCAGCCAAGTCAAGAGTGAAAGAGCGAGAGAGGCAGGAAGGGGCCGGCGGAACGGTTGCTTTAAAGTGGAGGTACTAATGAGATACCTTTAACGCGTCGTTATACCATTTCCCCGCCGTCCCCAAATAAGCGAGCGCCCTCACTCACCGGTAACGCCAGCGAGAACTTTACCGCTCTACCCCTTACACTGACTTTCGAAACAGTCAGGGTTCAGGGTTCGCCTTGACAAAAAGCTCCACGATTTCGTGCAAGCTCTCGCGATTCTTAGGTAATTCGGGGGAATCAATCTCTAATGAGAAGCAACGATCTGTCCAGGTGGCAGTGAACCGGGAGGCAAAGGGAAAATCCCTCAACGTTCCCGGCCTATGCCGGCGGCGAAGTTTCCCTCCGCGCACGTCCCTGTCGCGTAAAACCTTGGCGAAGCAGCAGTACGTAGCGTAGTGTGTGTATGTAAAGTGGCACGGGGCGGCTTTGCCGCGACGCTTGGAAATCCGGAGTAATAGGAAAACTCCTGAGCGAAAAAGAAGTTCAATCTAGCCGGGGAGTCGGCTGGAGTCGGAGGAGCCCTGGCAGTGGCAAGTTCTTTTGACTCCTTTGATTCCGACTGGGGCACGCGGAGAGCGCGGCCGCCTCGCCTCGAGATCTCCCGTGGCCCTTGCCGGTGCGCTTACTCCGCGCCGGATTTTCCAGGACAAGTCAAGAGGGATCCCTAGCTAGCAAAAGTTCCCTCGGCCAATCGCTCGCCCGCGGCGCCAGCCGAAAATCCGACGAGTCGGCCTAAACCGCTGTTGCGGATTTAAGCGCACTGCGAAATCGCCCGATCCATTTTCCATCTCCATTCCGAGGAGATTTTCGCAATGGATCCCAGTGGCCGCCAAAACCCTTTACCAACGCCGAGTGATGGAATGAGCCGCGAGTGCTAGCATCTCGTTCCGATCGAGTGCTTACTCCGCCGACTTCGGTGTGAATGAGTACACTTCTCTCGCTGAGATCCTCTGATGGACGCGGGGGCACAGGCTGTGAAAAGATTCGGGAGCCATTGGATGCAAGGCTTTCCCACTCGAGTGGAAAGTTTGCTTGGATTACCGAGGGAAGATGTGTGGAGAGGAGAAAGCGTAATGCTGTAGGATTTCCTTGGGAAGAGCGGTTGGAGTCTTCGCAAGCTGCGGAAATATTCTAGGCTTCGATTCAACTGACGAGACTCTCGTACTTGAAAATTGCGTACATTTTTTGATTGTTCCCGCAGACATGTAGCTCGTTCGAAATGGCAGCTTTGCCGACGGGGCGACCTCCGGCATTCAAATGGCAAGAGGTGCGAGGCGGGAAAACACAGTGCTTCCACATCCGCGCGCAACTCTCGCTGTCTATCGATTCTCGACGAGTATAAAGTACCGCGATTCCGCCCGACGCCGTCGTCGTCGGGTCGGCGGAATAAATTTGCGATCGCACGCCTGCCCGGGCAAAGCGGGCGGGGAGTGCCGCGGAAAAAGGGAGGAAAAGAGCGCCGGAGGAAATGGAAGAGGGGCAAATGGGAAGAGGCGTCGGGAAACTCGAGCGGGTGCTGCTCCCACGAACTGCGATGGCATTTTCGAAAGTTCCTGCGAGCCGCCGCCGCGCTTATCCTCCTATTCCTCGATACAGCCGCGCTCGTACTTTCGATATATGTATTCCTCGAGTCCTTGCCGCCAATCCCATTAGCAGTGCCAGTGATTATCGAGAAGTCAAAATACAATATCGGATAAGCGCCGTGCATCGAGATATATCGCATACGCTTTTCCAATAGTTGGTTCGATAGTAAAAGGCGGTCGAGTCCCCCACGATTTTACAGCTGTTAATTGGAAGGTCTGGAGGCCAGTGGAATCGCGGTGATGAAAACACAAAGGTCATCTGCTCGCGTTTTAGAGAGTCGGATTCGATCGGATGAAATGCAGTTAAGTTCTGGTGGTGGAATTGCCTTAATTCTCGTTGCTCCGGGCGAAAAGACGTCGGGAAACCTTCTCCTCCCCTATTCCCGGTGGGTTGCACCGAGGTGAGCACCACCAGGGAGAGGATCTCCTCTTTGATGGTCGAGGATCATTACGGGAGCTGATTGGCGGGAATCTTGTTAGAGGTTTCGTTTGAATAATCGCGGTGCCCGATTTCGTCGATTTTCATGACTCGATCCTCGCGTAATGACGCGTGGAAATCCGATGGCGATGCTGGCGCCCTTTCTTTCTCGGCCTCGGGAACAATAATTCCACGGCGTAGCGGGGAATGGGGGGTTGGGGGGTTGGCGCGGCGGGGACGGGGGAGTCGATTTCTTCCACCAGCAGCACCGTTGCCCGCACGCCACCCGCCGCACTACCGCCGCCATCCTTTCTCGTTATAACCAAATTCAATTTTATGTTAAATATTCCTGAACGCAATCCACCGACGTAACCGAACTCAATTTACGATCCTTTCCGGCCAGTGGCGCATGCAAGCCTATCCATTATCCTCAGGCACTACGAGCGCTTTACTTTGCCAGCCACGCCGAGCGAAACTTTCATATAACCGATCTTACCCGTGGAATATTTCCCCGGGAAACGCATTGAAAATAGCCTGCCGTGAAAGGACGCGTTCACCAAAAACTGACATTATTCAGAGCATCTCCTCTCGAGCTGCCGGAAACACATTCATTACCGACTGTACAAGCTCCGCTCGCATAAATCTCCGGGAACGCGCGCGCGCGCGCCCTCCCGGTAAGAATCAGATTAATGACAGCGAGGAATGATGGAGCTCGCGCGAGTAAGCAAATTCGCGGAGAGAAAAATTCCGGGTTTTGATGGCGACACGCTGCCGGTTACAAATATGTTTACGTTCGGGAGGGGTGGTCCACAGGTGCGCCGGTTTACACGATTATCCACATCCCCTTTCAGCCGACGACTCGCACAGCCTGCCGCTCTGGAGGAGGGAGGAGAGCTTTCGAGCGGCAGGAGGAGCCCATGAAACCCGTACCGGAGCTACGAACCCGCCAGATCAATCTTCCGTTCTCCGAACTACCGCCACCTCTACTCCGCGAGCTGGTTCCACCCTGGCTTCCTCCTTTCGTCCATAGTCCTCCACTTCCCTCTGTTTCTGGCCCAACGAAAGCCTTTTCCCTAACGAAGATTCCAGATTCCAGGAGAAATTCACTCATTCGAGTCATTTGTCAGTTTGGGCTGTTGGGGAATCTTTCGAATAACCCGAGCTTACTAGGATAAATCCACGCACGAGCCAAGGAAATGCCTCAAAGCCCTGGTAACTCCGAGGGGGAAAAGGAAAGGTTGAGGAACGCTCGGCCTGATCCCGAATCGGCCCCTCCGGGGATACGGAATTTCGATTCGGAGGCGGATGCTTAATCGGCTTTGGCCTCGTTGCGAGCTTTTGGCAGGTACGCCGCCTCTTTCGAGCGTGAGCTCGCGAAATTGAATGGGATTCTTTAACGAGAGGAGCGTGGGTCAAGCTGATAAGGATGCTGCCGCAGCGTTTCGTGCCCGGCTAATATTGCCCCTACGCGAATATGGGATTTTCTCATCACATTACGCCCCTTTACTGTTTACCGGCACTTTTGCATAGCCAGAGCCCCCGCCGCACACGCCGTGTCGATACTCCTCGGCTATGTGAGCCTCTCCGAAGAGTAGGAGCAGTGGTGGGAGTATCGGGGAAGGCGAAATGCAGAGGGGCAGACAGTAAAAGAAGAAAAGGAGCGAGAGCGGAGAGATCGTCGGAGCGGAGACGAGGCAGAAGAGAAGGGTAGCTCGACGTTTCGGGAGGCGAAAGTGGCGCAGCCTCCTAATGTGATTCCGATATCGGGCAGGACATCTCGTGAGCCGACTACAGTGGCTGTTTCCACCCTCCTCCACCCTCCTCCGCTCTCCTTCCCTCGCTCCTCCAGCCGTACTTCAATGTCCTCTCTATCCAAGTCGTCGGCGGTGTAGGGTGGTCCGTAAGGGCGGGGTGGCTGGGCTCGAATGGGCCGATATGTATGCCGTGGCGTGCACTACCGACGCCACCATCGCCATCTTGGAATCGATGTCGATCAAGCGGAAGGAAGGAACTTCTGCGCAGCTCTCGGCTCGCTAGAGGGGTGCGACCACCCCCCTAACCCTCCACCACATATTCCACCCCCCAACGAGAGCGTGTGTCTCGCCATAAACACAACCTGGAGCCTCCTCCTGCGCTCTACCTCTGCTCGCCTCACCCTCGCTACAATTCCACCACCCCCGACGTGCGTGGAGCCACGCATGTACGTCGCGAGACATCGCTTCTGCGTGGATTTCTTCTGAGAAAACGGAAAATGGCGTCTGCGTCGGGCTCCTTCTACCGAATGTTTCTTCGTGAATACTGAACGCGACAGACCATTTTCCATCCATTTTGGAGAACGTTGGAGTTAATGAGTATATTGTTTGATGAATAGTATTGTTGTACATACTATGAGATCCTGGCTGTAAGATGCAATTTTGAGGGCCATGCTAAGTGAGTCGAATATTGTTGCGCGAGACGCAGCCAAGTTATTATTCGGCAGCACGTAAGCTATTTAGAGAAAGCCGCTTCTCCGAAAGATCCATGGATTGGAGGAGAAAACAGGCGCGCAATGTAGATTGCTCGGCTCGCCGGCGAAGAATTGCCGAGGAGATATCTCGGGGATGAGAAAGGAAAGGGGGATCGGCTGATTTATGCGATTGCATGTTGTTGGTATAAGTGAAAATGGCGCCTCCACAAATCGATCATAAAAAGGATGTCGCGGCCGACTGGCGGAGCCGTACAATGGCCAGCGTCTCGTTCCTTAGCTCGCCTTTCGAACAGATAAAAACGAGAGCGGCGCCAAGAGCGGCAAGCGCGAGGCAGGGGGAGTCGCCGATACACCAGACTATCTACAGCGGAGGGATGAGCCTGTCATACTTCCGCATAATTCATAAAAGATCGGGCCGCTCTCGCTGATTTATGAATCACGACACTCCCACACACGGCTCCTCGATCGATCGCCCTCCCAATCAGCAATCCCACTTTCGGGCTTCACTCCAACAGTACCACTTGCCGGTTTATCTGCAGAGTGGATATTCAGCGGCGCGAAAAAGTTCATCCGCGCGGAAACTAATTAGAGGAAGCTCGCGAACACGATGATCGAATTGGGGTGGGCGAGAAGTGGTGGCTGGTAACAAGGCTTTTTTCGTTCGGTAATGAATGAAGAGTGGCTGGTAACGCGGCCAGCGGATGGAAAGTGGAGCAAGTAGAGTCAGTGGCGCGGCAAGAAATAATCGACACTGAGGGGCGAGGCTTAAAGGTAAATTCGGTCAGTGTGCCCCGGGTGGGCTGAGAAATACGGAGAGTTGAATGGCTCGTGACCTTGGCCTCGAGGCTTGCTAGCCTGGGGTTGGCAAGGTAATTAAATGCCATGGATGGGGTTGCTCGCTATAACCGGCAGGATAGAACGAACGGTATCCAGAGGGATGAGGCTAATTGCCGATGCAAGGAAAACCATCCCCTTCCGCCGCAGCCGAGGAGAGCTTTCAAGGTGCTCATCCCCCGGATTAGACCGCCGTCTTATTAACGTCTCTCCCTCGCTATCACTTTCAAGCGATACCTCCTCCAACTTCTCCGCTCTCTGCGCTCGACCCCCGCCCTCCTACAGGCAAATTCAAACCCCGCCATCTCAAACTATAGCACACCGGTTCCTCGTGCATTTAACCGCTCTGATCTGATTATAAAAACTTGCCCCATTCAAACAAGATCAATTGTTTGGTTAAGAAAACGGTTGAGCGAAACAGTTCAATCCACTGGGAAGTAGAGTCGGAATCTAATGGAAAAAGTGCATTCCGTGTCGCTGCTTTATCCAGCTGATCTTCCATCCGCTAAATGATAAGCAGGAAAGTTTCTAGGCCAAGAGAGAATCGTCCAATTCGCCGGGCGGCAAAACTTTGCCAATTCGGCGGAGAGAGGAGCGGCTTCGTCTCAGATTCAGTTGGCCGGGACATTTGTAATTTTCAAGCGATAGCGAGATAAAGTTTCGCGTGACGGGGAACCACTGCCCCGGAAGTAGCCCCAGTTACAAATTAGCATCCAAGGATTGCCGTTGGCGTTCCGCTCCTCTCGCTTCCACTGGCTCCAAGTCGCTGACTTCCCATTCTCTCCGTCGCTCTTGTCCATTCATTCCCCCTTGGCTTCTCACTCTGGCCCCACGGCCCTCTCCGTTTCCTTCGTTATCCGCAGCGCGCGCGGCAGAACTCTCGGGCGCCCTCGTCCCCCCTTCGCCTTCTTCTCTGGGTTATTAAAGGAACTCGGGTCCTTCTTTCGGGTCAAGTCGGGTTAGGTCAGGGTGGCCGAGAATAATGAGCGGGGAAAACTTAAACGAGAGTATTTTTTACCGAGAGGAAAATTACAGTTTGGCCTTCGAGCGGCGTCGCTCCAGTCGCCGCCGTGTCGTGCGGTGCGGTGCCCTGGCGTGCCATAGTAAAAGTTCCACGGCGGAGGAAGTGGAAGATGCTGGGCGGCTGGCAATGGTAGAGCCGCTGATTCACGGGAGCGAGAGCGAACGCGCACGGGGCAACACGCCGAGCAAGAGGGGACACGAGCGAGAGGGAGAGTGCGGAGAAAAGTGAACGAGAAATCCAAGGGTGGTGGCGGCGGTGATGCAAGGGTGGCAAGAGGGGGTGTCTTCCATTCATTACCGCCGGTTACCCCTTAATGGAATCCTCGTGTCCTCATCTCTCCACTGTCCTTCCTCGTCGGCGCGCCCTGGTAATTTCTGTTTTGCGGAACAACAAGAAGTCGTTTGTACCCCTGCCAGAGCGGCGACCGCCATTCAGGAGCATGCCGCCGCCGCCGACTTGTAGCCGCAAACCGCTTAATTCGCCTCATTCATGTGCCACGCTCCATGAACTATCCCTTCCTCATTTGCATCAAGTAAAGTGATTACATTAGTCAGCGCTGTATTACCAAGTTCTCGTGTCCAAAGTTCTCGCCGCCTGACAGTGGGAGCGCGCGCGCGCCCGTCACACACGCTCCAGTCAGCCACTTGTGGATAATCCATTTAAACCCAGGAGGTTCGGCAAACGAGTTTATTTATTTACATGTATGAAAGTTTAAGATCGTGGGTACACCATTTTGCAGGACGAGTTATTTAAAAGTCGCGCGGTAAAAAGAAAGCAGAGTGCGCGCGTGTATAATTTGCTAGCGGGAGCGGACATTGGCTAAAAAATGGCCCAATCGGAGGTTAAATAACGAGCAGGAAAACGGCGAGCGTGAGGGAGCGCTCTTATACCTACTCTTTGAAGCGCGGGATATCAAATTATTCTGCATAAAGGATGACACAGGTCGATGGTAATAAACTGACTCGAGGAATAATGGCATAACGAGCATAAAGTGGGGCCCGTCCGTGCAGCCGGCGAGGAAAGAGGCGGAAAAGGGGTTGAAGGACCAGGTAGGCCCATTATCCTCCGCGTGTCCGCATCCACACAACAGGGTGTCTATAAATGTTTGAGGGACCCACTTTCTCTACCCATCTCTAGGTCGCTCTCTCGCTTCTCTCTCTCTCGCGCGCACGCGCCGATAATTTATTCGGAAAGTCACTCGCCACCTGAGTAATGTGAGAGCGGGCCCCGCGAGATGGATGCATCTGCATGCAGATGTCGCGACATACTTTCCATCAGACATGCCGCACCCGATTCCACTCGACATTTTTTCCTATCCGAACCCGTCAGGTTTTTTGTCGCCGCCCGATGCCGAGCTAGATGCTCCGATCCGCCCGGCAAATGGTAGCTCCTGACGGATCGCGTGATGAATTAGGAACACAATGGAAACTGCTTATTAATGCAGAGCCACTTTTTGGCCGACCTGGATGGGCGTTGTAATATTCTACCTCCTACACAAGCTAATCGAAACGAGCTTTATAAGCCGGCAAAATAGAGTGTTAAGGCCTTTGGAGTGAAATTAACTCGATAGTCGGTTTACGGAAAGGCTTTCTCTAGAATCTCCGAGTGGAGTGATTCAGAATGAACCGTAGAGCTTGGACCTAAACCCTCTCCTCCGGAGGGACCAGTCCCATTTTCGAGGCGACCCGCTCCCGTAAAAGTAATCTTCGAAGATTTGAATATCACGCGGGCCAACGTGCTCTTAGGGTATTCCGGTACGCAAGTTGAAGAGATTAGGTTTCTTCGGATGGATAGGCTGCCTGGTGTCCACGAGATAGGGACATGGGAAAGCACTCCTCCTTTTCGTATGTAGATTTTATGGAATGCCCGGGGGACCCGAGGGATTTCGAGAGTAAAGGGAGCGAAAGGGTTGAGCCAACGGTAGCGGCTGGGTTCGGATAAGGGTTAAGATATACGCGTGGGAAGACTCTTGGGTAGAGAATTTTCGAGTCATGCCACGCATTACGTTTCTTTGCACCTCGGGATTAATCCGAAATGACTTTTGCCGCGCTCCCTTTCACGCCACCAAACATGGCTACACGTTCGAAGCCAGAGTATCGTTCTTAGGTAGGGAAAAAGCAAACTGTGCTAGCAGCATATCATTGTCAATCAAGCTTAACTTCGCTAGACGGCGACTGTCGGTGAATTGTTAACGTCTCGACTGTGTATAGTCGATTCGAAGTCGAACACGTATCCACGTCCCTCTGTTGTCAGACAACAGTTTCGTGACGACCTGCGACTGTTTGACGGTCATATGTACCGAAGGCCCGTTTACACGTGAAGTAACGTCGTTAGAAAACGTGACAGTGTACACACACGATCGCGCGATGCCAGCCCTTCCTCTTATAGAACAAATTTACCCGGGCACTTAAAACTTCCGGCACCGAACACACAGACACACCGAATTCAGGAACGCGCACACCAGCGACAGCCATCCCTCCGCGATACCCAGCGGCCTATCAACTCTTTCCACCTTTCCGAGATAGGAACATACGCAATGTTTGCAGTCTCGCTTTACACAGGCTGTTACTTGTTTTTAGCACATCGAGCCAGGCTTATGCCAGTAGCCTAATCAGCACGGCGCAGCCACTTCCCATGTCGAATAGTTTCTCATAGCCAGTACTTCCTGGTTCGAGTTTATGGTAAGCCATCAGCGGTCCGCGCGCGCCCTGCTACAAACTCACCGGGTCCATATCAGAGTTCAGGCCAACCAGCAAATTACCACGGCGAGGAGGAATCGCGAGCAACTATCGCCAATAATTACGAAATCGAGGATTATGTGTACGAGGCGCTCGCGACGAATGTGCTGCCGTGAAACTTGCAGGTGTAATGCCAAGTTTAATGGGAGTTGGCCAGGGTAAGAAACGAAGCAATCTCGACGCTGGTCGGTATTATCCCTGGAGATCGGAAGGGCTATGCAGCTATAGAGCGCAACGAGATCAGACTATCGGAATTCACTGGATACGCCCGGAGAACTCGGCCGGCATTCGCCCAGCATTCGATCGGCACACTGGCATGGAAGCGCTCACTCCTTACGACGTATTCTGGCACTATCGCGATCAGGTAGCAGCGAGCATCAGCGATATCAGGGAGATGTACACCTGAAACTTACGAGGAAAGACACCACCGTTAATGAGCACCGCTGAGCGGTTTATCGGGGGGTCGGTGCTCGTTAGCCGTATCGGCGCGGCCTAATCGAGGAAGCCGAGAAAAACATCCCAAGAATCCACGGGCAGCCAGCGATGGCCGGCTCTCGATATGAAAACGTTCCTGCGGAGACACTTCTGACGCAACGCCGTGGCGTAGGTCGGACAGCAGGGTCACCGGGAGGTCCTGTGGTTACACTTTACGAGCTGTGAATCCACCTTCCGTCCCGCCGCCCCGCCGCACCGCTCGCCGGCCTCTTCGCCAGCCGCGCAAGGACCTTCGCAGTTAGCGAAACTGACCATACGCAAAACCCCCCGCACATCCGATCGCCGCACCGCAAACCAACTCCCAGGGAATTTTATCGAGTGCCGTTCTTAGACCGTCTTCCTGGTTCGAGTGATATGTGCTTGAGACGAGAAGAGAACTGCAGAATAGGAAGAAGAAAATGAGGAGAGGATCCGCCTGCACCTGTTAGGGCGCGAGCCGATTAAGGCGAGGCTTTCGAGCTCGAGAACTGAGTAAGCAAATCTTGATTCCAGGAATCATATATCGTCGATGTTGAAGCAGAGTTCAGTAATCGGCTGTCTGACCATGGTCCATCAAGATCACATACTAAGAACAATGAGGTCCATTCGAGCATCGATGTTTAAGCAGAGTCGGAGAGTACAAGAGCAAAGGCAAAGAGTATGAGAAAGAAAGAGGCTGAAATGCGCCCTTGAGCGAAATCCCAGGGTCTGGGTTCGGCGTGCGGGGCAAACGCGAGCGCATAAGGAAAGTATCCTGGCCGAGGGGAGGAAGGGGCAAGGAGGCACGAGGGAAAGAGGGTGGAGGAAAATATCGGTGGAAAGGAGTGAAAGGGGGATAGTATATGCCGGGGTGGGTGGCTGCTCGGCGCGGAGGTGGTGCGCTGGTGGTAGTAGTAGCCCTGCAGGAAAAAGAAGAACGAAAGAGGTGGAAGAGGCGGCAGGGCGGGCGGCAGGGCTGCCGGTGAAAAGGGGCGAGTACGTGCGCGGGGCTGGCGGAGTAGCAGCAGGAGGACCAAGAGGAAAGAGAAAGAGGAGCAGGAGGTAGTGGCAGAGTAGGAGACTGTACTAAGAAAAGCCGACACACGGGGTGGCTGGGAGCAGCGCAGATCAATGCCAGCCAGCCAGCCAGTCCGCCAGCCAGCCAGCCAGCCACCCATCCACCCACCTACCCAGCCGAGCGACCCAACCCTTCCGAGTCTACTGCTCTTCAGTTCCCTAACCCTTTACCCCTTTTTTCCACCCCGACTTCGGCGGACTCTCCCGGAGATAAAACACGGACGGCTCCACGAGCCACCCCCGCGCATCCCTTTCACTCTGCGTCCGCCGCCAGCAGCGCTGCCTTGCTTCTGTCGCGCGCGCGCTCCTCTCTCTCTCTCCCGGATTCTCTCATTCCCTCGAGCGGCAGCCGGATCTCTCTCCGAGTTCAGCGTGAAACTGCTCGCTTCTTCAGGCCCCGCTCGCCCCCCGCCGGCTGCGCGTCTGTCCACGGACACGAACACCGGCGAAAAATAATAGGTTGGCTGGGCGCGCGAAGAAGGCGGAAGGCGCTCGGCGACACGACCGAGAGCCGAGGGCCGAGAGATGCATCGGCCTAAACGCACTCGAGACGGGATCGCTCCGCAGGTTCCGCCGTTTCTTTCCCGTTGGCTCCGACGCCCTGCATTTCAACGAGCTCTCCTCCTCTCCGCCCCCACGGCGCGCCTTTCGCCAAATGATTTTTTCACCGCCGCGACACCAACTCTCCCCAACTACTAAGCTGGCTCGAGACCCGTGACGAATTTTCACGGGATATTCGCGATGTTTGGTGGATTTCGCGGAGATCGAAGAACGGAATGGAGGAGCGTTTGGGAGGTGTATGGGAAAATGTTGGCTGGGCTTTGTAAGGGCAGGTTAAAAGAGGATCCGAAAGTTTTAGGATAATTGTAGCGGGAATCGGGCTGCTCGTTATCAACGCGCGGCTCAATTTCGGAGTCCTTCGGTGACACTCTGATCTTCCGGCAGAAACGATGAGCCGAAAGGGCCAGCAAAGTAGGAAGGGAGTTGGCGAGAGGGGGGGAGTGGGGTATCAAGCGGCTCTTGCAATCTCCCAGGAGTTACTTTCATGTCGCTACAGAGTGGCGGTGGCGCGGTCGCATATAAAACAAATTAATCTCGTTAGGGGGAGCGTCTGCCTTCGACCTTCTGCCTCTCAGAAGTCACCTCCGCCGCCAGCTCATCCCGCGATCTCCTTCGCTCCGTCACACACTCTCTCTCTCTTCCCCTCTCACTGTTGAGTACCTGCGGGCGCATCCAGTGCGACTTTACTCCTCCTTTATCTTAATTTCTCGTCTAAATGAGAACGAATTCGCGGTTATCGCGCCGTCAGTGGAAAGGGACTCCCTCTCGCTTCTCTCTCACTCCGCCAGCAGCTTCGTCGGACTCCGAGCGTACTTTAAAAACCCTCTTGAACGGAAGAGTGACTGGTCGAGATTCCTTCCTCCGCCCGGTGAATTATAACCCTTCTTCCATTAACAAGATCTTTTCACTTTCCGAGATTAAATTTCTTCCCGCGGATCTCCGTATTACCGTGAATTGCCGCGCGAACCCTTACATTGTTGTACTTGCGCGTTGCCCGATAGACTCGTTAAAGGTTTGAGAATGTCGCGATTCCACCCAATCCATAAACAATCGGATATTAAAATTAAGGTTCCACAATTCCATTTCATCGGAACTCTCTAATTTCGTTAATCTCCCCATTGTACCAAAGCATTGAATCCGAATTCGCTGATCAAGCAATGTGCTATATATGCCCACCCCTTCCCCACGTGCAAAGAGTAGAGACCGAGAGTACAAAAAACCGTTTCCCCAGGAGTATAAGTAGCAATTGATCCGCGCGATTCCCGGCCTCGCTCAAGGGAAGAATCGGCGCTCGGGATCGCTAAAGGGAATCCCAGCACACACATGGGTGTCTGGGGCTCGGTTTCGCGCGGCAGCCCAACTCGCCACTTACACAGGCGCGGCTGGAAATGAAAAATAGCGAACGAAATGAAAACCTCGGGAATACCGGGGAAAAGGCCGCCGCCGCCGCAGCGAGCGAGGTATCCGCGAAGGAAAAGTGCGCGAAACACGCGCGCCGCACACACACAGACAGACAGGAAGCGAGTGAGTGGTCGGGTGCGCGTGTAGGTGGACGTACATGTCGGTGGTGTGGGTGGCTGTATGTCTCGCGAGGGTGGCAGGGAACGGGGGAGGCGCATGCGCGCGTGTGGGCGTCAATACGGACCTCCACACGCTACCCTTTCTCTGTCCTTTGTCACACCGACGCACCACCAGCCCCGACGCTTCCACGTGCACCACCGCGCCGCGATGTCTACGTGTGTCCATGCGAGAAGGAAGAAAGAACGCGCGCGCGCGGGCATGATTTTACCGGCTCTCCTGTTGGCTCCTCGAGCAAGAGCGATCTTAGTGCTCGAATATATATAGAAGCTCCTACGGGGACGCAGTTGCTCGCGAGAGTAATGAAATGGCAGCGCAACACGCTCTCGCGCTGGAGGTTTTAAAGAGCGATTAATTTAAAATTTTGCACCGGGACACAGCCGCGCGCACTCCTTCCCAATGCGCGCTTTCCACGCGTGATTAAAGGGTGCTAGAACGAGACGCGCGTCCCCAGCGATGGCCCTCCCGTACAAGGAGCGCGCGAGGGTAAATCCCCGTCGACCAAACCCCGGAATTCCCCGCTGCTGATGAATTTTTTCGAGGGCGGGATTGAAAGAGAGACGTGGTGTTTTTTTGGCCGCGTCGTATCTCGGACGGAACACTCGAGAGCCGTTGAGGGAATGGAGGCAGAACAAACATATTAATACCATAACCATCCAATCTAGTTGGCGCACGGTTCCCTTAAATATAAATGGCTGAGCGAGGACGGCGCGGCCCACTTCCGTATTCATGCGAAAGTTTCCTGGTCGCGTCGTTAACTTTACATAGGACTACACGCCCGCTCCGCAGATTCGCGCGCATTGCTCTCTCTCTCTCTCCCTCTCTCTCTCTGTCTTCGTACACGTGTGCCCCGCCTGCCGACTACGCTTCCCGTGGTAGCTCGAATGTGTTCCATTGGTAGCGGCGTACTTACACGTATGTTGGTACACGGCCGCAGTCCCGGCTCCGACATCGAGATAATTCGGGCTATTGCTCTCGGCGGAATTGTTGGAGCGCTTGAGAGTCGGCTGGTGCGGTGAATGAAATGGCCCGCTTTACGACGATGATGGAGGGCGTGCTTTCATCAAGGATGGTCAAGGTTAAGCGGCTAGCAAAGTTCAAGCTAGCTCGCCGCGGCCAATACTTTAATATTCCGGAGCTACTTTAATCCTTCGTACTCTGGTGACGCTGGTGTGAACGCATGAACCGTACAATAACAGATGCATTGTAATAATTTAAAGTAAATTTTCTAGGCCCAAATACAAATATGAATTGGAATATATCTGGGAAAGATATGTGCAAGGTAACCCACCGGAAACACCCCTGAAGTTCAAGCGTTAGGTAATCATAGTCCCAGTCAACCTGGTAACATAATAATTATATCACGCTGTTCCGAAATGACGCGAAAAACGTCTGACTGCGTCCCATAGTCTACCTGTCTATTAGACTGACGGTCTGATAGGGCAGAATTATCATGCCATCTATAATGAAGATCGGGATGCAGTGGTAGGAGTGGGCGCGGATCCCTTTGGGAGGGAATATTCGAAGCAAACATCGGATCGTTTAAGGCCAACCCCCGGATGATTTGTACGGGCTCTAAGCGGTTAAGCGATCAGCATCGGCAAACACTCGGCGGTGTTCGATGAGTCGGAACCTTCGCCCTGTCCGCGTGACATATGCTCGCCGAGCGTGAAAATGCGACTATACAAGCCCTCGGGCGTCGACTGCATCAAACTGATTGGTTCCCTTAATAAGGCAATCGGGAAAAATGGCTATCGCTGCCAACGACTGAATACTGTCGAACCTCCAGTGCCAACCAGCCACTGATCGAGTGCTTAACAGGTGGAATTAATTTTCTGCTCGAGGGAGGAAGCTCCAACTCGGGGACCGGCGTTCCGGCTTTTCTTAAGAGGAAAAGGGGTGAGGGATCGAGAAGTGAGAAAGAAGTTGCAGTGGTTATTTAGGCCAGGCCGCCGCTCTTCCCTCGCGGCTCGAAAGAATTTCGAAACTCAGCAGGCATTCCATACACCGAGTATAACTTTCAGGTTTTCCGATAGAGTCGTAGGTAAATTGGTTTATAAAAGTATACGGGGAATTCCTGGGATCCTTAATATCGGACTCAGAGCGTTGCGAATAAAACTATGAGCTGAGAGATTTACCAATACCATCGTGATCGGTCCAGTAGTGCATGTAAGGTCGAAGGAACGGACCAAGAGGGCGGAGGATAAGAAAAGGGAAAATCCGGGGAAAACGGTAAAGCAGAGCGAAAAAAGGAGGAGGAGCACTGCCAGCGGCGGGAAGTTTTTAAGCAAATTAATCAATATCACGGAGGACGGAAGTTTACGAGGGCTGCGCGAGGGAAGAAAAAAATTCTTTGCCGGGGTAAGGGGCGGGGGGAGGGAGTGGTGGCATCCGGGCGGACCACGCTAATTTCTTTAAAGTAGTTTGGCAATTTATTATTTTCCAATTTTCCGCGAACTTCCACCGTGCGCCCGCGCGCACGTACAGTATTTTCAAGCCACGGCTTTATTCCGTCGTTCGGCTCCCGCTCTGCTTTCCCGGAGGCCGCGCGACAAGACCAAGGAAAATCTGCCTGTCAGATTGAAGCGGAATTCTCGTGCAAATGGAATCCGCTAATATCGTCAGGCTCTCAACTTAGAAAATTGTGTCCCCACTTTGAAAAGAATGTCTCCGTGCCCGTGGAAATTGGAAATTGCAGGGAGTACGGGAATTTCCAGCCGATAAGCTATACCTTTCAACAAATTGTCAACGACGCGACGCTTTGAAAAACGAATCAATCGACTTTCCAAATCTATCGGTTCGAATGATTCGAAAGCAATAATCGGCAGCGCTTTATGAGAATGTTTCTCTCTATTAAAAAAGACTACATATTCTCAAGATACACGTGCCAAGTACAATGAAATTCCTTTTCTTCGCCGCTGTCGTTTGACGATGCGATGGAGGGTGCGCCCGATTGCTATAACAAGAGTGAGAGTTTGGAATACGCGTGGCCCCCTGCATTTGAACTAGCAGTGCGCACGAGGGCGGACGGTAGAACGGGGCGAGAGAGGTAGTGCAGGCATGATCTCCCATTTCCACTAAGTTTTTTCTCACTAACGACCGGTGATGTTTGAACGCGGTAAAAGCCAGCGGGATCGCGCAGACGAGGCAAGTTTGGGCTAACAAGGGCCTCTCCCTCAAAGAGTAAGCACCGGCGGCCTGGGTATGTAAATCTCGTTCGGGCGAGATCGTGCGCGCTGCTCTGGCTATGTGTCTCCGGCTAGGGCTCCTCACCAAGTACGCCCGTCCGCCCCTGAGTCAGGTTCTTTTGCGGCCTACGGCTACAGGGGTGGATTTTAACCCTTTTTCCAGCTATCGATTTTCAGCTGGAGACGGATGAGAGTGGGCTCGCCCGTGTGCCTTCGGCCACTCGGCTCCACACTCGACTCCACTCGAGCACCTCAACAACGAGACTCTATCCGCTCTCCCTCTCCTACCCCCTTTACCCACCTCTCTCTCTCTCTCTCGCTCCCTCTTCCTTGCACTCTTGCCCCGCGCTCCTTCACCCTTCCCGCTTTTTCCATCCCTTTGACCCAACCCTCGAGCGTCTTCCTCAAGAGCGCTCTCGCCTTCAGCTCATCTCAGGATTCTCAGGTGAGTTGGCGACTTCGGCCGCCCCGCGCCAAAACGGATCTCTTTTCGCCAGGCTTGTCCTTACGCTAGCCTCGATTCCGCGTCCCTCTTGCCGACAAGGAGCCTCTCAACCAGTGATATTTTTCTTATTTGGTAACATCAAGCCTAGAAAATCCTGTAGTGGATAATATTGTCAATAGTATATGTTTAAAGAATACTCTTGGAAGCAGAGATTGATCGTAGTGTTGAGTTGATCCGAATAAAGGCGCAATGTTCGTTTGAGCATGGATCGCACGCCAAGGGTTGAACATCTTCCATGGTGCATTCACCTTGCGATTCGCTGTCAAGGTCTGCGCGAGAGGGGGAGGATCACTCTACTTGGCGCGGTGGGTGAATAGATTGAACGGCGGCGGGGCTACGGAAGGAGAAGAAAGAGGAAAAGCGCTTTGATTGATTGCCAGGGTGGAGTCTAACACACGAGGCTGGCTGACCTGCGCAGACAAGACGCGAGGCTCGAGCTTTCTTTTTCCACGTATGAAGAGAACCCGGCCGGAAAAGCAATCGGCTCCTCTGCGCTCGTGAACGTTTTCATCGAGCGACTTGAGCAATTCCGAAATGAGACGAGAGCTTCTCTCGCGAGAGGGCGAGTCGCGCAAAGGAATCTTTTATTGTTGAGATAAAATAGGAGCATCAGACCATCAGACACGTGACATCGGTTGGCCGTATATGGGCATGCGGCCTCTATGGAATGGTTCGCAGACGGAGGGGCGAAGGAGGGGCACACGTACAAGAAACCATAGAAGCGTTCAGTCTGGCCGAGGGTGGAATGTATACATGTACGGGGCTACGCACACGTGACGGCCACGTATATCAAGGGGTGCATGAGCGGGTGGCTGAGCGGAGACCAATCGGAAGCAAGCATTCTTTATCCAACAGAGTATCTTGGACGCATGCTTCACCTACGAGGCGTGGTTAGGAGCCACCCTTACTCCAATGCTGCCTCACGTTTCTTTTTTCACGGGCATTGCATTTCGCGATCGAGCCATCGAGCATCGCCATAACACTCCTTCCAATTCCAGGCTGCTTCTCACTCATCAACAACTACACGCCAGGGATTTTCGCAAGTCGGACTCCTCCATTCGACCCGCAACATTCTTTCCCAATTTACTATGCGCACTTCAACAGTTAATATTGCCGGCAGGAATATCGACGCCAGTCGCAGAGCGTGGATTGCCGGGGCAGAATGAAAGAAATTGTTCACACACATTCGCGCGCGAGCATGCAATCGTCTCGTATATTAAAAAATTCTGTGTGCAAAGCGCGGACTGAGCCAGTTGTGCCCGCGCCGCGCGCGAAAATACGAAGCCGGCGCGCACAAAGGCAATAATTTCCAGCTGACGTCTTCCTTTGGCGGGCGCACGACAATGCAACGCGAATCGACGCGACTATTTTTCTCGTTTCTAATAACACGGTAGGCAATCGCTCGGAAAAGGCGGCTGCAAGCAACGTGACGCGTCGCAGCTCGGCCGCTTGTAGGAAACAGGATGATAGATAGAGAGAGAGAGAAAGATGGGGAGGGGGGTAGCGGCGAAAAGGAGGCGGAGGCGGCGAGACCGATTTCGAAATTTCCATGAAATTTCTCGGTGGTAGCGCGAATCGCGCGTGTGTGCGAACGGCGTTACGATAATGCATGCTCGCATGCTGATAACCACGTGGGTGGAGAGGAGGAGAAGGAGAGCAGGCGAGAGAGGCGCCACGGACCCGCTGCACGTCGGGAGAGATCTCTCATTATGCATTCCTTTCAGGCGGCCGTCATTATTTTACATATTGCAGGAGGAGGCGTACCGCGTCGGTACCGACTCTGCCTTTGCCAATTTTTTCACCGGGGCAAAAAGGAACGGCCGGCAATTTGGTGCGGGCATCCGCCTCTGCACGTGTGTCCGGTCGACCGCCTAACAACATTGTTGCAATTTAATGCGTTTCATTGGTACGCTTTGAGGCCTTCCACCCTCTCGCAATCCCCCCAAGAGAATGCGAAAGCACTCTTACTTCTTTCCTGATATACGGAAGTCCGCTTCTCTCGTAGCTCTCATTAACTTCGATCCTCCTCTCTTTAGTAGAAAAATAAGAAACCTTCCTCCCAAAAATCATAGTCCAACAGCAACCAACAGCATAGTCCTGTTGCAAAAATAACAGCAACAGCAACCTTTAATTAATTCGTGTACGTATTCACTGCACCCACCCTTAGAACATGTGCTGCCGACGAGTACAATGCATAGATAGGATCAGCATACGCGCAGGGGTTTCGCAGTATAAAGGGCGCTTTTTCACATCCTCTCGTTTACAGCGGCAAACGCGGCCGATTATTTTCAAAGGAAGCGCCGAAGAACTGAATCTTGGAGCAAGATCGAACAGTAGGACGAGTAGTATAATAATAATATCGACAGAGGGCGGGCCAATATTTTCAGCGCCGGTACATGCGTACTGGCCGCTCAAAAAATGTGGCGGACGGCGGGTGTAACGGCGTGAGAGCGGGCATTGAAGCGGCAGCGCAGCAGGACAATAGCTCGGAGAAAACGAGTCGAAGGAACGAGGGAAAGGAGTTAAGAAGAAGAGAATTGTGAAGTGCAGGGAGCCCGGAGGCAACTGTTTCTTTCTCAAAGCCGTCTATCCTCGGGACTGCTCCTTCGAACTCAACAGGAAGTTATGGCACGGACGAGAACTTGATAGGGAGAGGCAGAGAGAGAGAGAGGGGGGGTGGCGATCGGCGAGGTCGATGCAGCGCGTTGCAGAGTAGAAGGAAGTGGAGCAAAGGAGAGAGCGCGGCTGCAGGAGCGATAGGGGATAGACGGAAGTAAAAGAGCGTGCAGCGCACGGCGAAGAGTAGTAGTACGAATCGACGTGGGGCCGGCGAAGGGGCTGGAAAGAACATCTCTCGGCTCTCTGGAAAGCATAGAGGAAAGTAGTGAGTTGGCGTCGCCCGGGCAACGGCTCTGCCACCTTATTGGATATGTTGAGCAATTTATTTTATTTTTCCCCACTCCAACCATGTGCCGGAGAGAGCGAGGGAGTCGCGAGGCCGGGCCGAGGGGAGGGGGCGGCGAGCGCGGCAGAGAGCCACCCTCTGCCACCCACCTATCTAGCAGCCACCCTCCGCACACATCGACGCCATTTTCCAATATCGCGTCAAGCGCGCCCGCCGCCGTGCCTTCCACCCTCCGCTACTCACTCTCTCTCCCTCTACCCCTCTCTCCCTCCCGCCAGCTCTCTTTCGTCCACCCGAAGCTACAGCCGCCGCCGCCGCCGCCACCGCTTCTTCTTCGCTCCTTTCTCCGGCGGTGACGGGGAAGGGAACGCGCGCGGCAGAGAGCTGCGAAACGAGAAAAAGCGAGCGACGAAGGAGGAAGGGGTTCGCGCTCGCGTGGGTGAACGGGGGTAGGCGGCCGGGAGAGCACGTAGAGAGCTTCAGATGAGAGCGAGGAGCGGCCGCCAGGGCGAACGGCTAGGTGAGAACCGTACGTTCCTCCGGCCGTAAATTGGCAATATTCATGCCGAGCCGCGTACATGGTTTCAAACCCGGGGGGGTGGGCTGCGGCTACTGGCTCGAGGGGTGGCTCGACCTCCAAGGCTCAGTCGCATTGCCCGGGTTCTGTTGCAAAAACGGCCGCCTCGACACTTCATTAGTTTTATGCCACCTATGCAATGAGACCTTAGCCATGCCATGTAGCCAACTCTCAAGGTGAAGACAGTCGTCGTAATTAGCGGGCGGGAGCTTCCGGTTCCCGTTTTATTTCGCTCGAGCCACGGTGAGAGGAGGCGTGCATGTGGGAGGATTCGATTAATGCAAACTTCTTTCCGCGAGAATCCCTTTGGAATTAGTTGGCACCAACCACTCGAACCGGCAACATCCCCTCCTCTCCGAAGGCTCAGCATCCCACTGCCCCCCCGGTTGAACCTTGGGAAGCGAAGAAGCCGGCTTTAGAAGTTCGGCGCTGATATTCCAACTTTTGAAGCGGCTGAAATTATTTTCCTTTTAGGCGAGCCGTCGCCCAAATACATTTCCATCTCCCTGGTGTATTTAAATATATGGGGGTTTAGGGCCTTTCACTCGCAGAAAGTCTACCGATGCCAGACCGCTTACCTATGGTGGCTCCTTCTACATAGAGACCAATCAATGCGCTTACTTTGGTGGAACTCGGTGCGTGGATGTATGTATTTATTTAACGCGAGAACTTTTCTACACATTTTAACAAAACGCACCGTTTTAAGAAGTTGAACTGAGCCGAGAGGGTGATTGAAATAACTGTGTGGGGATGGCACCTGCCGGTTCTTGGGTAAGTGCATACCTATCCACGCAATCACATTACACACTGTCAGGAGGCCGGGTGAAAAGTCTTTATGACGGGCTTGATATATCAAAGCCCGGCGGACTCGAAAAGCGGCTGCCCCTGCCTCTCTGCCTCCATATTCCATAGCGAAGCAATAGAGTTCTTACCTTTCCGCCACTCTATATCCGGCACTCCACTCCCGCGACGTCGTTCTTCCGCCGAGAGAAAGTAGCCTCCTCCTTATTCTGCCCCCTTTCTTATCCCCCGCGACTTCGACTCGTCCTTCAAGAAGCTAGGAGAGGACGAGGACGACGAGCCCCCGACGAGGAAGACGCAATGCCACTCCCCCCACCCCCATTCCCTTTCATGGCTTCCACTACCCTCCGCGCCGAGGCCTTCTGTTCGCCCCGACGCGAAATGGGAGAAAGACAATTTCTTCTGATGTCGTTCTTCTCTCCTTCGATCTCCGCTTTATGTGACAGACGAGGCAACGGTCCGCTCTCATGACGGGCGATGCACAGCCGGGGCAATAAATCGCTCGCGAGAACTAACTGTCCTTTGTGAGGGGAGTAGTTTTCATGGAAAACGCTCCTTTAAAGAGAAGTACGCCGGGCGCTATAGAGCGTCTCGGCGCCGCATTGCGAGCGGCAATTGCTAGTTATGAAACTCACCCGGCGAATACCGACGATGTCTACCGTAAATTAAAGTATGACTCGAGCCTGGCTCCTATGGAATTCGAGAAAATGATGTGCGTGGCGCTGGAAATACCCCGCCACTCCTAAATACCACATTGACGCTCCTGGCGAGTATAGAGAAACCAGAGGACGAATGAACCCATCAGCCAATCCGGCAACAAGATTAAATGGTCGAAATCGAAAGAAGTTGGCCGCACGTAAGAGCAGACCTAACAAGTGGCGAGAGAGCCGGAGGGCTCATGTCCAAGAAGCAGTTAGCTTTATTGCAGCGGGCGCGCGCGCGGGGCGGTAGTTTTTAATATCGCTTTGGCGCAGCCGCGTCTGCCAACTGACAAAAGGAAAAACGAGGAGGAGGCGTTAATGGAGAACGTTTTCGCTCTAACGACCATGGAGAAAACGGGCGGCGGGTGTGGTGCGAGTGGGGCCAAGACTACTCTGCACGCGGGACACACCGCTGGTGCCGGGACTGTACAAGTATCCTGGCGCCCATCCACTGCCCACGAGACATGCTTGCCAGAGCGTATGCTTTTTATGCGAGGGTACAAACGGAAGAAGGAGGCGCGCGCGCGCGCCCGCGCGATGCCGCCCGGGAAACGAGCATTGACAGTGGATGTAAGTACACGCTCGTTCCTATGGACTTAAACCCTGGAATTCACCCCTTCACGGCCAACGACCTTCCCCCTCAACCCACTCTCCTACCAAGACTGGCGTGGATTAACTAAGTGCTACTGGGGAATTGGATGGGAGGAAATTTGTCATTTCGTTGGTTTGGAAACTTCATTGGAGAAGAAAAATAAAGTATGAAAGTAACACGTCCATTTAAAATTGTATTAGGTAGGAATGAGATTGATAAAAACAATTGAATTATTGGAAACAGTTGGATGTGCAGTAGGTGGAAGGTATAAATTTGTAAAATGACAGTGCGATTGGAGAAGCAAGTGCAACGTGAAAGTTAATTAGATATTCCAAAAATCTGGCTAGCTTGTCGCTATTTCCTTGACTCGTCAGCCCCATTCTTTAAGCGGACCAACTATAATTTAGTAGGAGGTGGTGTTATCGTGGGATCTCGTTGAAAGATGAAGGTTCCCCCTTAAGGAATCAACCGATATGAATGTGTTATTTCAAGACGCACGGAGCAGGCTCATCAGATCACTCGAGTTTCTTTCACTTTCGCTCTGAGGGAGAGGACGAGGGTGAGGGCGAAAAGCGAGGGTAGCTGGTGCCGCCTCGAGGCTTTAAATCCAATCCCGCCATGCGGATTAATAAAAGGATTCATCGAGTTTAGGCCGCTCTTATTACTTCGGCTTTCTCCCGGCTCAGAAAGCTGACCCTGTCTCACTTTCCCTTTTATCCGTCAATATTGCCGGGCGGCTCCCGCTGTACCCTAGTTAACCGAGCGTTTACAGGAACTTTAACCTTCTCGAGAGCACGTGGCTTGCGGTGAAAAACAGCACATCGACAAAATCGCAATGACGATCGTCGAGGAAAAACTTCTTCCGGTATAATTGGAGAATTTGCATGTTTCCTGAGAAGATGATCAATTTCTACATTTTCGTTGGGAATGAAGAAAATGGAGGGAGAAAGAGAAGGTATCTGCGAGCGGCTCGTGTCGGATTCCCAAGTGGCACAATCGCCGTGAAATCGTTTTACACTTGATTTATTCGCCGGCTAAACCGAACACAAAGACACCGGACAATGAGGGAACAGCTTGCGGCCGTTCCAGCGACTCCTTCGAATCGATTAAACCTTCGGTACGCAGTGAAGAGAATACCTGTCGGCAATTAGCCAGTGCGCTAATGCCTTCTAGTTAATCCGGTCCGCGCAAGAAATCCCGCTGCGGCAGCTGTGTCCTCGCGGAAACCGGAGAGAACGCGGCATCTCCCATTAATGGTTTTCACCTTACAACCACCGAGCGGCGAACGGCGTCGAGCCGAACAATCCTCGGAAAAATCATGCAACTATTTATGCAGGTGAAAAAGGCAAAAAATCAAGTTTCGTTTCAGCAAAAATTCGAGAATAGGGAAATTTTCAATTATCAAGATGGAAGACAATGAGTGGAGGAGTTGTTTAAATGCTGGGAGCGCTTTATACACAAGTTACGAGGGCACTTAAAACTCGGCAAACACGTGGTGGCGGGGGCTAGCGATAATCGACCGCCAGACTTACGAATGTACTTTTACATTTCGGCTGCGTTTACATCTCGTTATACGTGTCTGAGAATATTTATTTGCTCCCCAGCCACAAAGCTAGACCCCCTTTCCCTGGATCCCGGTGGCTTCTCGGAAATCCTCGCTGGTGCGACTGGATACACGGCACGAGACGCCTTCGAGCATATCTTTAGTCTCCGGTGTTCTTTCGACCTTCATACAGTCTTCTGCCATAACCATGATGCCACTCGCTCTTCAAATATTCACCTCAGTATGCGAAAACTTACTAGGGTCACCTTTACAACACTTTCGTGGAGCTACATTGAAACCCTCCGGCGTACTTGTGTGTCGCATAATCTCTTCATAAAGTTTCACTCCAATTTCACCTTTTTTAAAAAAGTGCAAATATGCGAATGCCTTTTCACGACTGGTAATAAGTGATGGAGAAGTTGAATATAAATCTGAGGTTCATTAAGATAAAGGGGACGCAAAAGTCACTGTTCTCTTTTCATAGTCCGCCGATGTCGATAAGAGGTCGAGAAGGAATTGAAATATGGCTAGTCGTCCAAAGTAAATAAAGCTTGTCGATTAAGATAGGCTTGCAGGTTTCCGTGAAATGGGGGTAATAATGGGTTAAGGTCACGCGTGCTGCTTACAGTCGCTATTTCCTCGCGAAGTCAGTAATGTGCCGCTGTAATAAACGAGTCTTTATGCTGCTCAATCTCTAGAATCAAGCCTTAATAATTATTAAAGAGCGGCGTACTGTGGAGGCGTGCAGTGGCGAGCACGAAGTAAAGAGGAAGAGGGGGGGGGGGGGGGGGGGCGCGGAGAGTGGTGGAGGAAAGACTCATGCGTTATTCCTTATTGCAGATTTCGCAAGACACATAAGTATTAAATGTCAAACCAGGCCGGTGATCGCCTGGTCTTTCCACGCCGCCGCTGATGGAGATAATTAGATGGATAATTAACATTTCATTCCGCTGTAATGCGTAAGAACAAAGGTGCACTCGGCTTGCGGGCTCGGATAATATTTACCACTCACGCCGAGCTCTCCCACACGCGCGCGGAAAAGGAAATAGTCCAAGGGACTGTGGCCCCTATCTCACGCCTCATCGAGAACTTCGGCAAGTTTCGTCCGAAAGATCACGGGCTCTCTTATATTTTTGCCCCGAGCGCGTCACTGGATCTCCTCGACTTTCTAAAGTTTCACGTATGATCGCGGCCCGCACTAAACTTTCGCTCCAATTCAAGCAGCCGCCTCGTTGTAATCCCGAGACAGTTGGCCCGCCGTCCCGCGTAAACCTGTTCCATTTACTTTTACGCTCCAGATATCCCGAGGGCGACTGCGCCGGAAACTCGCGAGTTGCTCGCTAAATACTAGAGCGGAAGCGGAATTATTCGGCCGATTGAAAGTTCCTCGCAGCGTTTCGCCGAGAGTAAAGGGATTCCGCGAGTTGCCGGCGAAGGAAATGGTTGAGGCAGCGCGCGGCACAACAAGCAGCAGCCGTTAGCCGCGGCAAGGCAGCCGAGGAAGCAGGCTGGCAGCCTTGCTAGGCACCAGGCAGGCAGGAGGGCCCGTGTGTCGGTAGAACGAGTCGGGAAAAAGGGACAGCCCCATTTCCCAGCGCGCACTGCCAACCCGAGGAGAGAAAGAGGGCCATTTGTATTCATATGAAAATATTATCTCGCGCGCCGCGCCGCGCCGCGCGTCCTGCCTCTTCAGGATCGCTATTGGGTTTGCATAGATACTTATGCATGAAGGTAACATTGCCCGGCATTGTTATGCAACCCGCTGCAGATCTTCAATATAGATCCTCGGACGCGCTTCCAGTCGGATTTCAAGAGGTTCGTCCTCGTACTTTTAGAGCGGAGCCATCCAGCCGTCCTCTCGTCCTATCGCCCCGGGAACTTGCGCGCGCCGAAAACTCGTTCCTGTATGTATGTCTTGACGGCCGGCAGCTACGGGCAAATTGTCCCGTCACATGTTACAGAATCCCAGAAGAGAAAGGAGTTCTCCCGGTTGGCATTAGTCTGCCGGAGATTTCGTGCTTCACTTGCTGTGCAAAATGAAGTTTGCGTTACAGCTCCAATCGCACGGCCCCTTTTTGCAGCTCCGTGAATCGGCGCGAGCGTGCGATGCCAATTAATGCCGGTGCCAAAATGGCCTCGCGCCATTTATGAAGCAGGAAGTTGGCGGAGGAAGTTCGCGCTGCTCCGAGCTACCAACGCGCACTTAACGAAGTGAAGTTGTCAGTGGCGCCTACTTCATTAGCGAAGTCATTGGCCTTGTCTGACATCGGAGGGATGCGTTTGTATCGAGTCAAGCGGCAGCGGGTTGGCGAACATCGTGATAATCGGGTCCACAATAAACGAAGTTAATTTATAAATCCGATACTAGACCAGAAGCAGAGTGGTTGATGGTTTTAATAAAGTTAAAATGTTCGGATAGTGTATAAGTCGCTCTATCCGGGTGAGCGATATGCTTTCAAGCTTGCGCAAGCTCCCGATAAAAGAGACGTGTAGGTTATACGAGGAGGCGCTCGATTTTAAAAAGACCCTAAAGGGTTCTGGAGGATCCGTTCACCAATTCACTCTCCAATGAAGCGTTCGCCCGACTTCCCATCCGCACGGCGAGGTGTGATCGAATTTCCAGCTGTTGTTGGGGACGCAGAATTCCACTTTGTTGAATCGCTTGTTGCCGGCGATTTAATCGTGCGTGCACTCACGGGGCCATTTGCCCAAAGTTCAGTTGATCCGCTAAGAAGTGTCTGATAAGATATGTTCCTAACGATTGATGTCTAGGTATATAAGTCAACTTCTCTTTCAAGAGCTCTCGGTCAACTCCGTCCGTTTGTCCCGTATCTGTTTTCCGTTTGTAAAAATACACTCTTTCCAGGGCGGACTACTTGGACCGTAAAGTTATTAATGACGGCGTCATACGCGAAGCGCATACGCGGAGTTCGATCACCTTGTCGGGAGACAGGCGCACCTCCATGAAATTGGATATCAATTATCGGAGCATGATTACAACGCGGGTCAGGTGGGGACTCGAGGTAAGTAAACAAATCGTTATTATGTCCAAGTCCTTTTGCTCTGTTTTCTCCCTCACGTTTCACGGGATCGCGACAAGAATGTTAAAACATTAATTCTCGAAAAACTATTTAAGTTTCATTGACAGTGGCGAGGGATAACGGAATTTTCAAGAAAATTGAGATCTCACGTGTAATCCATCCGGCGCGCCGTTCACCGTAACCAATTAACGCAGACTAACGACGGGCTAGTTGTAGCCGCCATAAACGTACTCTGTGATATCAATATTCAAGTGTGGAATTCTGAATGCTTGTAGCGCTACAGATTCTCCCTTGCGCGCTGAGCCATTGGCCAGAGGGCGATCAGGTATACACACATAGTCACACATACACAAATATATGCCAGAGGTCCCTGCATTTATAGGAGTACGGCGCGCCGCTGGCAATCAATAATTACGTCGAGCACTGGATTAATGTGCGGATTGTGACGAAAGCACCCATCGTTCGCCGCGTGTCTACGTCTGTGCGTGTGTGCCCTTGGACGGATATCCTTGTAAATGGAAGCTCGGACTATATGATAATCATAAAAGGCCCAAGGTTCAATGTTTACCCTTAATCCTGCGAAATAATTAGGATTCCAGAGCGACGCTTATACAGGAAGCTATATCGTCGTCGAAAAATGTCGTGGTCAAGTGGCACGAAATTCAGTATTCACGGAGGAAGGAAAGTAAGGCACGATCAAGCGACGCGAACTGGGTTGGACTTGATGACCTTGATACATGTAGGATGCTCGTGTTTCCCGTAAAGCGTACGGTCGTTTGCGACCTCCTTTCGGTCAGCCACCCAGGCCACATCACGGATCACGCGCCGCTCATTCAGGGAACAGCGTGCCACGTTAAACCGGGATGAGGCTCCTCCTCACACAGGCCCTCGTCCTTGCGCAGTAGTTTTTTGTCGATAATTGTTACTGGTCATATCGATCCTCGTACATCCCACTCTCGAAATCTTAAAACCGAGCGATGGGGCAGCGGCGGCGCGCAGCGAGCAGCGGAGTGTGGCGGGCGGGCGGGCGGGAAAAAATGAAGTGCAAAATCGGGAAGATCCTGTATAGTGGAAGGGACGGCGCTCCGGGGCGGCGTATGAGATTACGTTACACCCGTGTGGTCTGCGAAAGAAATTCAAGCCGGCAATTTCGATTAAATTTAATCTTGCGCAGGCTTCGAACCGGCCACGGCGCCGCAATGAAACCGGAGGGTGCTACACCGGTGTTTGTCTCCTGGTGGCGTAGCTGCCGCGCCGCTGCTGCATAAGTCATGCACTGGGACCGAGGGCCCCGTGGGCTTTGGACTACAGTTACCTAAGGGCAACGAGGAGCGGGCCCCGCCCGGCGAGTTTACTGTTTCAGATCGAACCTCCGCCGACGCGCCGACATCAAGCGCCGACACTCGCTCATCCGATCTATCAAAGTTATCGAACGGTAAACCCGATTGTGCACACCCGGCTCTGTGGACCCCGCCAATTTCACTCATTACCGATCCCAATCCCGCCCGAAATCGCTTGTTTGCACCTGATTACGCAAATTGCCGGGGAGCGCGAGCACGCGCGCGCGCGCGTTTGTTTATTTGCGCCGACCGAAATGATACGAGCCTCCTACTCGTCTACTCCGGCGGGAATCGGCCGTATTTGCATGCATGAAATATCGAGCACTGTTCGCGCGATCGCCACGCCAAAGAACCATAGACTTTTTTCCTGAATTAGCAGCAATATCCACGCCCACTGAAGCGCGCGGAGCCAGCGGATGTATTAAGTGTCACTGGACAGCGGTGCCATTAAGTCAGGATAGTCGATTAAAACGATCCTGCAAAGCAGGTTGGACTGATCGTTGCCAATTTCAAGTAGCTGCTTGGGGAAGAACCGAGGCCGCCGCCGCCGGCGAGGAAACTGCAACTGCCATTTAGCGGCGGCTAAGCGATCCCGATGTTTACGAGATTATGCGCGACTCGCCGTCGTATTTCACAGGAAATAGCTCGGCGATACCGCGCACCCCTAGCCGCGGACACCGCCGGGAAGACGGATCGTCCTCCGCGCCGACATAGTTGCAAGCCAGCCGGCGTGAATATATTTATTAACTAACGGCGAACATTATGCCCGGAGCGCGCAGCCATCGCGTGTCTCGCGGGGGCCTCTAAATAATTCCTAGGCGCAACACTGCCCGCCTCGACGATGCTTATCAATGTCGGATAGGGGGTGGAGGTGGCGGTGCCGGGGGATGGAACGGTGAGACGCGATCGCGCGATAGCGCGTTGACGGATTTAGGGAGGTGGCGGCGCAAATAACTCCTTCATCCGTGAATCTAACACGATACCCATCGTGCGGCGAGCAGAGCCGCAATTTCAAGGCTCGATGGAACCTCTTCACTTGCAGGCCGCATTGTTAAGAGTCACCCCCGGCCCATTACAGAAATGGCGATTCTCTCAGTTTGTCGGACGGCGAGCGGACGAGCCCGGGCGGACGTAAGACTTCAGGAAGTATCGTATTCCAGTGGTAACGCGATTTTGTGGGAGGAGAGAAGGTGGAGATCTCGCGTGATTGGCTGATATACGGCACACCGCGCGGCTCGTCTCTTGTCGGCTAATTGTAATACGGTAATTATTACACTACCCGCTAGAGAGCCGACTGGGGCTACTGTGCAGTGGACTGTGCCGCGCTCCTTGCTTACTGGCAGTGCGGAAGGCGTGGCATGTGCAAATTTCACCCGAGGCGTTTCTTGCGCAAAGCCGGGCCGCAGATTCGTACCAGGATACGACACAATCGGACTCCACTCTATTGATCAGGGATTCCACTTTATTAGGCTACTACCTTCAATTATCCAGTGTTGCACAGGGTTTTTATATTTAGAATATCGACCCTTGGGCTTATTAAAAATTTGATCGAAAAATTAACTGGTCAGTCAATTCATTAATCGTAAGATAGAGCTCAGGTATTTGTCTTCAATATACTTCAATTAATTATGATGTATTGTTCCGATTTTTAGAATTGATTAGTCGGTTGCAACATAATTAAAGCTGTTTGAATGTATTACCTGGATCGAAAGACTGGTGTATAAGGACCGGTTTAATTCTACATTTACTGGAGGTTCTTTCCAAGCGGCTGCAGTAGATGCAGACCGCAACGCCAGACTTACAGTTTCATGGCGGTAGAAGAGGACGCGCCTTCATCGGCTTTAATGGGATGGCAAATAGCGTCCAGGACATTTGCGCTTTCGCGTGCCACGCGAAAGTACCCGACCAAGGGAATTCTAAGCAAGATAGCTGTGTAGGATCCACTGATTCAATAGAAACTATTTGCACTGCCATTAGAGTTCCCGGCGAGCCTCGCGCTGCGCTGTCGCCTCGGCACACACGGAAAGGGCACGACGAAAAAAGTCCACGCAATGCCAGGTATTGTTGCGGGGGAAACGGCGTGTTATCAAGCTAAAAGTCTCCCGGCTGAAATTGCTAATGAGTCTTCGTAAAGTTATTAGCGATTCGTGGAATTTCCCTCTCGATGCCCAATCAAATTACAATCTGCCGGACCACTCGAGCTTCTTTCAGTGCCGCGGCGCAATGGAACCAAGATGTGCGCGCGCGCCTGCTAAATGCAGTCGAGCTAGGAACACGTGGGGTAAGCCTGACTGGCATTAGTTGATGCAGCGGCTCTGAATGAGCCGGTCTGTTCAATTTCCGCTTTCCTTCTTGGCGATGTCGGGGATGTCCGAAATTGCGTTAGCCCCACCGAGACAAAGACGCTCGCATGCGTGGCTCCGGCCCTCGGCGTACTCAGGGGCGCAATTTCCGCTTCAAATCCGGAAATGTAGCCATTGTCAAATGTAATCGGAAGACAACAATATCGTAGACAGCGCGCATTTCTGAGCCCCCGAATCCCACCGCGCGGCCACAGCCACTCTACCACTGGCAACTTCGATATAAAGGGTGAGTCGAACTCTCCCGGATTCGAAATTCCTCCGACTCTGCGACTAGCATAGCTTCGACTGATCGCCAGCAATGCGACTACACCTCATACTTTCGAACTCTCCCTGTGACGTATTACCAGCGAGGTCATGGATCTTCCTAGTAACTTGGAGCCCGACACGTGGTCGGCGCGCACGTCGCGCCGGCTAATTCTATTAAAATTATCACCGCGATATAAATTACTCCGGTGGGCGAGCCGGCGCTGGAATTTGACTAACAAATGCACCAGAACCGACAGCCACCCAGTATAATCGAGCATATACATAGATACGGGCGAACCGCATCGGAGTGGCCCCAAATCATGGAGGCCGGTAATACATGCGCGCATATACGACCGCACAGTGACACACGAGAGTCCACGTGGTTACACATAAATTCACCTGCATTGTTATCCCCGGCGTACAGTCTCGGGCGATGCGTGCACATCCACAGGCACCTACACACCGAGGCCACTGTGCGTACACGTACGAGCGTCCTCCATGCGCGACTTGCTCGACGCTACGTACACGGTGGAGATGTACAGGGCGCATACGTGGCTGCGCGGCCGCGCACGCCTGTACGGTTTGACGCATGAGAATATCCGGATCGCGAGTAAATTAGCGCGAGAATTAGTGCAAGCGCACACGGCCGGCTAGCCTGGGGCCGCGCCGCTCCTCGTTCCATCACGTTAACCCCCGGCGCATGTCGTGACTTGTAAATGCGCTGTAAAGAGCCAGGGTCCAGCTAGCCATGTACTAATGGAGGCATCGTGCCGAGACGCGGATGGGTTAATGAGTTAAGGAAGAGAGAGAGAGAGAGGGGGGAGGCTTCCAGCATCGCCCTATACAAGACTAATGAAAACGCCCTTTCTTCGCGAGCAGCGCACTTCCAGTCACCTTCGACGAGGTCCCATTCACGAAAGAGTGAGGAACTCCCGGAGAATCCTGCTCGAGTATATATCTCGATGAGTTCGATCGAAGATCGAGGCTAGTCAACATGGTCGCGGGCTCGGTAGATAATACTTTATGTGCTCGACTTTCTAATATGCAAAGTAACGCGGAGAACACGCGACGCGCTGTACAAAAGGAAGGGGGAAAAATGAGCGAGCATCGGGCCCAGGAGTGACCATTATGCGATATCTGGCGTATAGGTGGGTATGCAGATGACCGCATCCACTATCATACTGGACTAGCGTATCTACGTGTCATGCATACATGATATATGCATGCCGCGAATAACTCTGGACAGCCGCGCGATGCCCGCTCCGTAGAGAGGAAGGATGGAACAGGGAGAGAGAGAGAGAGAGAGAGATGAGACGCGGCTGCTCCGTCTCCCGACGAGAGCGTGTGCTTCCCTCTGTATATCATAATTAATAAGTTCTCCCTCGCGCGCGTCGCGTCATTCGGCCTAGCCTCGGGGAACGTGCGGGCAAGTATTAATTTCACCACGCGACGCGTATGTCTAAACCGCTTATGCGAGGCTGCTTGTAAATCAGGCCGGTAAATTACTCCGCGAACTGTGACGTCGCCACCTAAAAGGGGGGCCATTCTCGACACTTTCCACCTGAGTAGACCGCGCACGGTGCACACGCGCGGAATTCTCGGAAGTCGAGAATTTCGAGAAGAAAAAGCGCCGATAATGACAGTTCGGTCAAGGTGACTGCGTCATAGCATATGTACCTGCAGACTTTCCGCGAGCTCCGACGCATCGGAAATGGTCCGGTTTTCGTCAACACGTTCAAATGGTACGCAAGGGTAGATGGCGAGTAGCTGGCGTGCATGGAGACGGGGGTGCCTGTAATTATACGTATGTGGAGAGAGAAGAGAAGGCAAGTCACGATCTCACCTGCTCCACCTCGTTCGGAAAGCAGACGTATCCCGTTGGTTTGCTCGGACGGACCGAGTGACGGCCGACAGTAACATCGGTTATTGTCCTGTCCGAAGGTTCGGCAAGCCTGCGTTCTCCACTTCGTTAGTACTCGGTAGCTATATAAACTGTAGCTATTGACTTTCGGTTGGCCCGTCTTAGAGACTTGTATCCACTCGACTGGTCACTGCATCAATTATGTATCGATCAACCGGCTGTTGCAAGATCGCTAGGAAAACACTTGGGCCATTAACTATTAAAATCGATTTCAGAGCGCAGCGATGGAAAATTGGAAATTGTCCACTGCTTCTATTACGGAATACATGGCCGAGCTATTTCTGGCGTGAGAGTTTACATAAGAAATAAAACGGTAGGAGCGGCAATAAATCTCTGGTGATCGGGGGGAACGGTAATTTGAAATGATTACCGAGGCAGCTGTAAATTAAGATGGCCGGCCGATAGAAGAGTATTGAACGTTAAGGGGTCCTATATGTATGTATGTGGCGCAGTGATCCCATAGCGAGCCCCACGGGAGTACGATATAGCAACGGGTATATTGTAATTGAATTCAGTAATTACAGTGTAATTATATTCTGCAATTATAAGATCCTAGATCCCAAATTTACAAGCCTGTTTTCGAAGTTGATCGGAGCGAGCGTATAAGTCTCGTGGCCGATTGACTCGGCAGATTAAATCCGCCGGGACAAGCACGAGCGAGCTTGTTACTGCTATATGCGAATCATATGTAAAGGCGGAACCCGGGCGAAGAGAGTTATTGCGCGATATCTGCATAACATATTAACTTCTCGTTCACCTTTTTCTAAGCCGGTCCTCTGACTCTCGAGGAGCCGCTCGCCAGCCGGATGCATGGACCACTGCGACGATTGAAACAGGTGGTAATGAAGCGGCAGTGCAATGTGGGTACAGCCGCACGCAGATTGCCGCTCTCGGTGCTATTTCGCGGCGAGCGCAAAAAGGCCACGGACACACGCGGCGATTAACTGAATCCCGCCGGCAAGATTTAAGACGAGGAAGTCGCTTTTTGCTCCCGAGCCGAGCATTAGGAATATTACGGCGAGCGAACTTGGAACAATTTCAGTGCGCGCCGTGCGCTTCCCTGAAAGCTATGTTGCCGCATGCCGCGCGCTAATGATAGTAATCGGTGCAGCGATGATATTCCATTGATTATACATATTGAGAAATGCAAGGGCTCGTATACTCAGTTTTCCGGGCAGCCGATAGGTATAGGTGTTGTGTCATCCCTCATGATCGGACAGCATAACTTGGCATGCGCAATGCAGCATCTAAGATCGGCGGCGACTGGCTGCATTCGTCTTCACGCTTATCTCGTAATCGGGCAAGTAGTCCCGCACTTGTTAGCAGGCGGCCGCTTAGAATTATAGTGCTCGGCCGAGCATCGTGCCTTCGGAGGCAGGGAATTTTCTAACGAGGCAATTATCGCCCGGTCTATGGGGCCGGCCACCTTGCGATCCCGTAACACGCAGCCCTCCTGAATCAGGCAACGATATCGTACCATCCTCACGGGCCCCAACAACCTCTACAAATTACTGTTTTCGTGCGGGGAGCGAGTGAAGAGAGAGAGGGCGAGACTCTGCATGACAAATTATCCGAGTTTTCGGAAATGCGCCTCTTCCGGCCCGAAAGCCCCGCGCCAACACCAACACGTGTTTCTACGGGTAACCGGTTACGAGTCTTTCATTAGCAGTCGCGGAGAACGCTTCATCTTCCACGCTTTCCCCTCTGTCCGAAAGCAATCTGTTTTAAGTTCGGCCAGGTTGTTTTGACGGGCGCTGCCTTAAGCGGAGATTCCGCATCATCGTTTCGAGAGTACACAGTGTCCCTGTTCGCGGCGTATTAATCATATCGATTAAGTGCAGATGATTTTCGACGCGGATCCCTAGGGGAGGCTCGATTAAAATGCAAATGCGGGTATCGCCGCCTTAACTTCCTCCGTACTCCTATTCTCGAGCGGTTTCGTCGTTGGAAATTCTCCCGCCTACAGGACCTTCACCTCAATTTCAGGCAACTCCCCAAATTTTTCGTTAATCGCTGTGCGCAATCACCATTAACGGTCGCTTATACAATTACACGGTGAGAATGGTTTAATCGGGTAAACGCGGTGCGCGGAGTGCGCTCATTCGTACAACAGATTCAACGTCCCAGTTTTCCCGTCCATCTGTCATTAGACGCTGGCGACAAGGAGTCTAAGGCGTCGCAATAAATATAGACGAATGGCAGCGGAGATTATGCGTGCATCTGCGAGAACGAGGAACGGCAGAGAGCGCGCGTGTTCGAGCCCTTTGATCTATTTCGGTCCCGACCACACGAGGAATCGCGGTCGCGCACGCATGGTCCACCTGCAGATTTATGAAAGCAAGAGGACGAACAGAGCGAAGAGCAGAGAGGAACGGAGAAAGCGGGAGGGAGAGAGACAGGACTACTCCTCACGATCTCCTGGGTTTTTAGTCAATCGTGAATCACCGTTAACGATCATGAACGTCCATGAGCGGACCCATAAACTCGTATGTGCTTCCAAATATACTTGGGACCATGAGTTTGTGCCTCTTTTTCGACACGTTTTATGGAAATCGTTCTAGGAGCCCTCGCTCCGGTGCGTGCGCCGATCTTTAATGAGAAGGGAAGGAAGAGGGACGAAGAAGTTAATGGAATAATGCCTCAGAGTTAATGCACCCTTAACGAGCCAGCAACTATTACTTGTCGACACTGAGGTCGATCGCATTTTCTCCTTTTTCCTAGTACTCCTACATAATCACCAAGTTCCCTTTCAGCCTCTTTACCTCTCCCTGGTTTAGCGGTTCTCGAGAGTGTTTCCGTCTCGGCGATACATACGCAGTGTCCTCTAGAAATAATTATGGGTTACCCGCATTCGATCAAGTATTATGCATCGTAAATACAGAGATGTGATTGGCTAATATCGAAGCCAGTTATGTTAAGTTCTCCGTTGAAACTAGACCGACCTGCATTTTGTACAGAAAATTTACACTTGTTGTTCATCTTTACCGCTACAGTTGTCGGAGAGGCGGGGGAGTTTCGACGGCGACCGAAATCTTCCAGATTCCACCGCCGACAGTGTTTGTTCTTCGCAGCCCTCTGCATAAAGTATAACGCGCTCCCTCCGGGCGCGTGCAATTATCCCTTTTTGCCTCGGTTTTCGGAACGGGAGGCATGGGAGCAACTTCACCGATAAATAGTCGGGCGGACGCACCTGCCTTAACATCATACTTTGCACGTGCCTTATTTGTCCCGCAGTCCCTTACTCCGTGCGCTCGCTTTCCTTCTCGTCCGCGCGCGAATGCAGATGCCCAACACAGAGAGAAAAAATGTTGGAAAAAAATTCCCCGTGAATTAATACACACTTTGATAATAAGAAGGGAGTTTAGCAGATGCCGTCGACGCGTCATTGGTGAGGCGTAAGTGAGCAATAGAGGGCGGTAAGGTGAGCAGGACTGATCGGGAAGGGACAGGAATATACGATTATTGCCGAAATAAATTGCTCGGCCATGTGCTCGATACGTAACGTAATGTTGGAGGAAGGGCCACCTTTGCAGAGAGTACGAGAGCCATAGCTGCCAGCGAGCGTTAATCGCTTTCCACGGTACGTATATCACGCTTATCAGAGTAGCACGATTTTTCTCGTCGGAGCGAGCGAAGCCTGCTAATAGCGCTCCGGACCCATAACTTCTCCTCCAAGTACTGGCCTATCAAATGATTCGATTAGAGTGGAAAAAGGGCTCGCAAATTCCCCGCTTGTATGTATAGGGGAGTACTGTACACCTTGCGCTGCCATATCCCTTTTAACAATGCGCATTATTCTGCCAAGGTGTCTTTTATGACTATGCCAAATTGTTCTAAACCGAGCCCGATGACACTTGCTTCGGGCACTGTCTTCCATAACTCTCGGCGAAAGTGATTAGATTCGTGGAATTGGCTTGGCCGGACAATAGAGTTATTATTGGCTGAGGTCGCAGTAAGTGACGTGGAGCGGTGGTCTCCGGGCAGAGGAGATCACGGTGGTAAGATATGGTCGAGAATGCCTAATTAATATCTGGGTCAGAGCGTAGGGAGCGTCTGTAATTACCCGTGGCTAGCGGCGGCGGCTGAATGATAAATATACGTCTCATTCTCCGCGCGGTTCTTCTCTGGCCCGAGAGCCGAGACGGGGCCGCACGCCAAGAAGAGCCAGGACTCACGGAAGCTCGCCCGTGGAAAGTCACGGATAAATAAAGAACTGAGCGGGAGCGGCAGAGGGAAAGAGACATTCCGTGGCGTGAGTGCTGTTTTTGCGAAGCTCTTTGTAACCCTATGCTCTTCATTATCCGCGGACTTCTTCGTGCAGTAGAATCACCCCTTGGTATGTCAGACTCATTTTTCTGCCGCCCGCCGACTAAAGTATGGGGAATGCGCTCCCTGAAAATCTTGTTAATTAGGCGAAACCGAACACACCGCCACTATTAATGAAGTATGAATCAATGATAGTTTCGAAATAGTTGTTAAAACTATTGTCTTTACATAAGTTGTTCGTTCTTTCGAACGAATAAAACATAAGTTTTATATTCGACGGACAATTGGAAAATGCGATTGGAATTCGAGTTCGCTCTATTAAAATCAAGAAAGAACCGAGCAGAAAAGAATATCGACCATCAATATGTCAGAGGCTGATTACATCGCTGAATCAGGAATTTTCTGTTGGTCCGCTCAGAGTCCGGTACTCGATAAATCCAAGAAATCGAGGAATCCATCGGATAAAGGGCTGCAAGAGTACGGAAGTTCTTGATCACTTTTTATCTAGAAAGCGGCCGATAAACGCGAAACGTGACTTCTGCCTCGGCGGAATCCGTAGGAATACGCAGAAGGCTCGAGAGCATGACCCGTTTAAGCGGCAGGTCACGCGAGTCGAGGCATTTCGGGGAAGAGAGCGCGAGAGAGGGCGGCGGGGGAGTAGAGAGACGAAGTGGGAAGAGGTCCGGACGCGACGAGAAAGGCAACCATTCTTGAGAGGGTGGATTTGGAAATCAAGATTCCGACTTGATGGATGAGCCCGGGGGGTGGATCTGGGTGTGGCATGGGGATGTGCTGAAATCGCGTCTCGCAGTCTGACTCGAGGAATTCTTCAGAGGCCCGAGCCACTCTCATCGACTTTTCGCCACACACTCATCCGCGGAAAACTCTTAGAGTAGGAGCTTTTCCTTCGACCAACCCTCGCCCGAGCACCCAGACATGCGTCGCGCGGAAGCCGCTTGCACGCATGCACGTATAAATACCACTCGGCAGCCCCGTACCACTTCAATCGGCCAAAGCCCGCGCGAGACCACACACTCTCAATTCGAACCGACATTTCCAAATTCCATCTTGCAAGGGCAAATGTTGAGATCGCATTGTTAATAGACTGTGCAATTTAAACATTTTATTGAGGACAAGACCTCTTGCTGGATGAGACTGCAGACTCAGCCCCGCAGGGGTGGCGGCGGGCAAAGTAGTACACGTTCTCCCCGTGAAACTGGTGAAATAAGACGACGCCCGAGGAGAGCCAGCCTCCTTACTCCGCCCGGGTAAATCGAGGCGTATACTAAAATGGAACTGTACAAAGTACCATTTCATAAATCTTGGGCGGAAAAGCGTGCGCCTGGAGAACTTGATGGATGAGGAGCAGCCGAGGAGCAGGGAGGACTTGAAACGAGCGCGTGGAGAGAGCGAGCGGGAGCACGGGGCTGCTGGGGGCATTATTTCGGTGCCGGTGTACGATATTATAAAACGAGAGAGAGGACGTCGCCCCATCCTCGCCGCCACAGGACTCCCCGGACGAATCTCTAGTATAAAATCTGCAATGTAATATCCATAAAAAGCCAACTCCAAATGCACCGTGTGCTGGCCGCGCTTCCAAGTTCCATTGGGGATGACAGGAACGTAATAGCATAGGTTAATTAGAACCTCGTCATTTTATCTTGAGAAAGTTTGATAATAATAGCGGAAGGAATGGACGACGCGGTATGTTGAGCAATGTGACCTTCGGCGATCCAGCGAGACTAGATAATGTGAAGAGTGGAAGACAGGATATACGAAGGGAGGAAGAGGGAATGGAGGAACAATATATCAGTAAGGGTTGGCAGGAAGACGAGTCTTCCTCCGAGGAAGTACCGAGCCCCGGTATGCTTGTTTCTCTTTTACCCCCGGGCCAAGAAAAATCCTGAATAATCCGCCTGCCAGGATTATCCTACCTCGCGCTGATCCTCCTTTGTTTTATATAATCTTGCGGACCGCCGGATTCCCGTAGCTCGTCAAAATTTTGATTGAATTCGATGTTCAAAATAAGCATGGGATAAAATGAGGGATTCAATCTTTTTCCCATCCGACAAATATTTATCATGCTAGCTTATAACTTATAAACTGTCGAAAACTGAACGGTCCAAGGAAACAAATTACATGGGGGGAGGGGGGAGCTGTCTGGGAGATTTGAAGGTCCTCAATCATTGAGGTTCTATAAACTTGAAAGAGGATTGTTAGATAAAAAATTATTAAAGAACAGGACTTGGTATGCACCCTCAGGAGAAACGGCAGTTTATTCTCTCTAGATCCGGAAACGCAGAGACGTGGTGGTATGTTAGACAAAAGAGACGAAGCGCAAAATGACACTCGTGTGAAAATGGTATCGCGTTGGTCCCGCAGTAGAAGCATTCGAGTGGAGGAGACATTAACGTAGAGCGGCACGACGGTGATACGTGCGATGCGATTTCGCCATTACGCCGGTGTGTCGCGAACGGTAATATAATACTAATCGCTGGGCAATAAAGCGGCAATAATTACGACAATAGCGGCATTCAGTCGCGGCCCGCGGTGGAGTAATAGTTGCTTCGAACCGGAACGCGTGCGCGCGGGCGACTCCGGCTCGCAATTATACGTAAACTAGGTGCACGCTCTCCAGTTTCTCCGTCATTCCGCGTGTGCCGGCGTGCAGAGAGCCATTCCGACAGAGGAAGAGAAGGACAGCGCTTTCGGCTTCAGGAGTGGAGGGTCAGATGGTCATATCAATGTAATAAGTGTAAGAAAAGCCATAAAGCCAGTGCTTCCCGTAACAGCCTCGCTCGCACGGTCGTTACACTGCGCGCGCGTGCGAGAGCCAGGAATGCGGACTGTAAAACTTAAACTTAGAATTTATTGCTGTCCCTCGCATTCCCGTATCTTTGTTTGAGGTCAGCCTCGCGCGCACAATCCCGGCACACGGGAGTAACGGATTGTGACTATCAAGCCTCGCGCGCGAGTAAGTCGTAAACGCACTGCCGAAGATAGTGCGAGGAGGATGCCGTAATGGGGGTGAGATACGGCACCCCAGCTCCGCCTTGTCAGACGCTTCCTCCAACTCTCCATCCACCATTCCTTTCTCAAGCCGATCTTTTAATAGACCGAGCGTAAAAATCCAATGAATGCTCCGCGGTCTTGCTCGACTGTTCGCCGGGGCCGAAAATCTCGGGGTACAATGTTATTAAAGCTAAATAAGCAGTATGCCGAAACGCGTGGCTTTATGCCGATGCTCTTACCAGCGATCCTCATTACTAATACATCCCAAGTTTTCGCCGGTCTACTACGAAATTTATCGGCCGCTATGTTCCCTTGAGTAGACGATCCGGATTGCACGTACCCTCCAACAGGGTGTGCGAGCCCGTAAACCCTAATAAAGAATGCAAAAGGACCGATCGTTGTTCCGTGAAGAAGCGGCGTTTCTTCTTCTACGTTGACCCGCTTAAGAATAGCCGTTTAAGGCGAGGGCCACCGTAGCCTCGCTTCTACCCCATTCTCATACCGACACTCCCTTTATCGATCCCATTCTGCGACCTCCGCTTCTCTCTCTCTCTATCTCTCTACATCTCGCCCTCTCTTTCTCGCTCTCTCGCTCACTCAGTCTCTCCCAGCCGCTTCTGGTATTTCTCCTTCTTTCGTTTCTTTCTGCCGTTCTCGTCGCCTACTCTATCTATCGGCGGCCGCGCTCCCGCTCTCCTCTCGACTCTCTTCCACGCGCGAGCGCATTTCTCCGTCTCTCCGACTCTGTCTCGCTCTCCGTCTCCCTCTCTCCCTTCATCGCCTAGTTACCCTGGGGAAAAGCTAGAGCTTGCGAGCTCAGCTCGCACCCTCCTCCTTCGACGCGGCAGCAGCCACCGCTGCCGCCACCGCCAACCCCGTCGTCTCTGCGAACCCGGCCAACCAGGAAGCACGTATCTGCCCTTTCGAATTATCCGGCTGGCTTGGCGCCCTTTGTTGCACGCGGAATGTCGTTTAATTAAAACGAGACTGCAGAGAGAGCCGCGACCGATTTCGCCTGCGAGACGAATCAGTCCCTCAAGTGGCCGATCTCTTTGGCGTCGAGAGACGCTTTCCTTCGGATGTGGGTGCCAGCCTGGACAAAAGTGGATCCTCGTGTCCGAGTAGCGATAATAGCGACTAGCTTTATCTGCCGGCTTTCCAGGGATGCCTGATGCTCTTCCGCTGTATCCTTTTATCATCCCAATTGCCAGATATATCCATTTATGGGCTTTCTAAAAGTTTCGGGCGATGTTGAGTGATATTGAGTACCACTCGCTCCACTAGCTAACAAATCCCAATGAGAAATGGAGAAAGTGGCAGTTGGCTCCCAGAAAATTAACAGATGACGCAAAACTTTTAAAGTGGGACACCTAATAAAATTCAATAAAGGTTTTAATTGCAAAATGAATTGATAGGCGGGCCATATTCGAGGACCGCCTATAGTGGAGCCGAAATTCATCAGTGTCAGAGGAGATAGGGGGAAAAAATGATCGCGGGGCCAAAGAGCGCGCTGCAATTGCATCGATCGCGAATTATTACATTAATTATTTCGAGCGACAGCAGGCATTGAGCAGCAATCGGCGAGAGGTCCGCGCAATTCCCCCCCGCCCCATCGTTTTTCATGGTGGAGACTCGTGTGTGACCACGCGGAAATTAGCGCTGATTGCAATCTTGGGAGGTGTAAAGTGGCAAAATGGCCGGCGCCTGCAAAAGGAAACACATTGTTCGGGGTGGAGCTAAGCTGCTAGGAAGGCCAGGCCACTGTTTAGCACGTTATCGGGAGTCCCCATCGACTAATTAATTCCAGACTGATCGTACGCCAAAGCTATAACGCAGTAACAATCAATGGTGCGTCCATTAGTTCTATCTCGCTGTCAGATTACACAATGCGAGCACTGAAAGCAGCTTAATTCCTCCCCCGAAACGAGAAGCGTATCACTTACAGATCATCCGTAGAATAATCCACGAAAATAGAGGTCCGACATTAACAGCGAGCATAATAAACCAGTAGAAACTTGCGAGAACTAGTAGTCTTTATTGTGAATCCGGGGCGGAGCATGTTAATTACATCGAGCAACAATCCTGACGATACAAAACTATAAAAACATCCACGAAATTCCGTGAGTACTAGATTAAAAGCGACAATGTTTATCCCCGTAGCACAAGGGCCGCGAGTAGTGCGGTTGCACGAGCCCCCACTCGAATTCATAGACAGGTATAAAGGCACACGTCGAAAGGCGAATCAGTACGAACTAGCAAGATCCTTCACTGACACGCTTTGGCAGCCATGGCGGCACATCCACACTTCATCCATCCGGGGGCACCAATACTTCCGGTGTGCGTACGTGGCGAGGGTGATCGTCCGCGATTGAACCCTTATGGGCTGTGCACACTGCAGAGGCTCTCTCACTCGGCCAATAAAACGCGAGTGCGACGAGAGGCGAACGTGTTGGTCGAGAGATCGGCATATGCTCTATGTGTGCTGGAGGTGATGATCGGTGTCGAGAGTCGGGAGGACGAAAGCGCGTTGGTGAGATGGGAATACTGGTCCGTCGGACTGTCAGAGAGACTCGGCGAAGGTGGAAAGGACACCTTGGAGAGAGAGAGGATGGCAAGGCGTCACGGCGCTGGTCGGCACTAGACTTGGCGTCGGTTCGTTCGTTAGCTGGACCCTCTTGCTCGCCCGTATTAATTTGCTTCCTCGGCCATCCCCCCCCAGACACGAAAAGGGGGCTTCGGGTCGCCCCTGGTCTTAGCTGCTGGTTGCCTGCTGCCGCTGCGAGACGCCACCAACGGCGCATGCGGACTTTGCTAATCACCCTTCATCCTCAACCCCCTTGGACTCTACCACCCTTCGACTCCCTTCACCCCCTCGGCTTTCACGCAACCGTTGGCTGTCTGGTTGCCTGGCTGGCTGGCTGGCTGCTTGCTTCCTTGCTTCCTTGCTCGCTTCCCTCCTTGCTTTCTACGTGCCGCTCTACCGATGAAGGTGAGCCACCAGGAAATTAACTCACCGCCATCTCTCTTTCTCCCCCGGCCAGCTACCTTTCGCTTTCTCCTTCTTCTGCCTTAGTTCGCAGGACTTGTATATGTCCTCACCCTTTCTCTCGCTCGCTCTCCTCGCCGCTTTCTCTTGCTTTCGGCTGCTGGCCTCTGCCTGTCCCTCCGACCTCTCTCATTCGCCGCAACTGGTGCACTCCAGACCTACTTCGGCTTTGCTCCTCGTAACCGTGACCTTTCGCCGGCCTGGCCAAGGATAGTGGTGGTAGTTGCTCTTATCGACCAATGAAGAAGATAGCCACTTTGCGTTTAGTGCCCTGTTTAACTCGCCCGCTGCCACTACCGTTTAACGGCCACTTGCAAATGACCCAACAATTGTAGTTGTTAGAGTAGTGGGCTCGGGGAATCATGAACCCGGCCTGATAATAGAAGAGTGATTGCGGATCGCGAACGCCACGCCTGCGGAAGCTGGCGAGATAGTAAACTAGTTATTGGAAAATCGTGTGACGGCTGCCATCAGCCTAGATAACTCTCGGTGAGCCACGGAATGGAGGACGGGAGGGAGAGGGAGGGGGTGGGGCCACTCATTTTTCGCCTCATTGCTCGTAAAAAGAAGACACTTTATCGCTCGCTCCGAGCAACCACGTTAGCAGGCGTCAGACTTACGAGCGCCGACTAAAGAGCTCGAGCAATAGCAGCAATCTATCGAATATCACATCCAGCCCATCAATTTTCGAAAAGAATTCTTGTCATCTATTAACAAGTGTAAGTAATACTCAAACCTGTATTAGTAAAAATCAAGAAAAATGCGTGATTTGCCGTAGTTGATTATTATTCGGATGCAGGGAAGTATTAGTTGAAAGATATCAGGGTGCCTTAAGCATCATTGCCAGTAGTCTCATAAGCGATCGAAGCTGCAAGCGAGGGTGGTGCATAGTGGGCCGATAAGGAAACCCTATAGAAAAAGGAGTTCAAAGAACCCGAAGATTCAGGTTGCAGGATGATCGCGGGCATAAAACAGGGAACCGCTTAGCATAGTAACAACGTGGCGGGGTCGTCATTACCGTATTGATCGGGTAGGTGGACCTCTCGCCCTCCACCCTCACGCAACCGTCATTCCATCTCTCCGTCGCGGGCTTTCCTATAACCTTCAGTTACCTGTCTACCTTTAAGCTCAGACTTCCCAGTCCGTCGAACGTGTCGCTATTCGGAGTCAGAAGGGTAAGGACCAAGTCAGAAAAGAGGGAGAGAGGGGGGGTCGAGGAACAAAGGTAGATTCGTAAAAGAACAGAGTTGGTGGTCATGAGGAGAGGGTTGAAAGTAGGACAACGAACTCGGCTGTATAACGAGTCTCAGATCAAAGGGCTGCTTCTACCAAGGCAGCAAGAGCGATCCAATAATTCCGGATCGTACGCCATTATCCGCGCTATCGACCCCCGCCCCACCACCCCATTACGAAGACCGAATGATTCCGAGCGCCGGAACTGGTTGGACCCGGTGATGACGACCGGTTCAAAGGGAATTTTCATTCTGTCGGGAAGATAATTATCGTTGATTATTAATTGGACCGGGGACCGCTCGAGCGGGCGAATGAAGGGACAAGCAAGAGAAAACTGAGTCAATTATATCGCGGAAATTAGACGATTGCGGGCTTCGCCGAGGAGGACATGAAGAATTCGAGTCGCTAATAAGTAAGATTCAGAGGCTCTCGGATGATTCTATATCGGATCACCGCGCGCGTACCACTTGTGCATCGAATGTCACACCGGTTGCTCCACCCTGCGGGTGAAAAAATGGTGTGTAATGCATGATACGCGGCGAAAACGAGTTAGACGCCGCGAGTAATAACAGCGTATGTGTACGCTCCGCTTGGGAGAGGTGACATTGACCTCTAGCGTGACGTCAGACAAAGTTCGAAGATACCTCGCGTCTTGCTTATCCCCATGATGGTCCAGGACCCGCCGCAGGACCGGTTTGGTAGGAATCAACCGATCGTGGAGGCAAGAAACAACTGAATCACCATGGCATCGACCCTTCAACTTGGAGATCGAGCTGCTACGGTTCGCGTCCTCAGGATTTCGAATCCACGAATCATCCTGCTCTACAAATCAAATCGCTGGCCGCTCCAAAAACTCGTGCAAATACAAATTCTAACTATTTTCCCACCAAACTTCCAATCTTCGCGGAAGCCTGGCACCTTCGACGAGCACCAAGAATTAATAGTAGCTCTGGTGAACTTTTTCAATGCCAGTTTTAGAGTTTTTGGACTATAGAGTTTTTGTAACGAAGCTCCAATATTTTCTACCAGGAGATAGAATGGGAGGCTATATTCGAGATAGACAATGGTTTGAGTTCGAATTGGTTCAAGTCTCGTTTTAGTAGGACGCCGGCGAAATTCCTGGGCGTCTAGCGAGGTGGAGTGGCCAGGAAGATGAGGGTCTCGTATAAACTGGGTTACAAAGGAGTGGGTTACGTGAATCACGCTCGTCTCGCGTGCAGTGGAACTGGAGCCGCTGCACGTGAATGTGCGAGCGCACATTGCAACGAGCCGATTATAGAAAGAGCGGACATTCAAAGACAAGTATACCAACACAGGAACATCCAATTTCCACCGATCCAAGTCCTTTTCCAATTAATCACGATTCCACTAAGAAATATCCGATATAACCCGAATATTTGATATACTTGAACCAAGTTTATTAGTTGGAAGGAAAAACTTGCGAGATATTATCTCTCCGGAAATCTTGATACCCAGGCACAAACGTACATTCACTAGTGAGTTTTTCAGGATCGCTTAACTTCCCTCGCGTGCTCGCCGGCCGTATCACTTAAGCAGCGATATATCGCAATGCCGTTGCTCTAATATTACCTTTCGAGGGCTAGAACCGGAGGGAGGGGGGAATCCTAAGGGAACAATCAAGTAGATGATCTCATCGACATCGATCCGCGCGGAGCCCGTTGCGAGACTATTAAGTGAATGAGGGCCGCCGTTTATTTCCACCAGTATACAAAGTACTCGGTGCTATCGAGTCCGAGTGAGCACTAAAACTCCCTCGAATAAGAAAGAACGCTTCCTCCGGACGAAAGGGTTGAGCATATCGGGGAAACTAGGCAGCTGAGGCGTCGCTCGAAGAATACACGCATGCACTAGAGCGCCGCTTTTTCTCTTAGCTTTCATTCGGCATTCAAGGCGCCGGCCAGCACAGCTGCACTGCACTGGCAACATATCGCTAGGGAACAGGTAGAGAATAAAGCTCTCGGCGAGTAGAGCTCGACGTATTTTGCCGGGCGAATTTATTTATCGGAGCGTAAAAAGCAAGGAACCATGCTCACTCCTCCCGGCAGCAAAGTCCCTCGCGAGCGCGCGCGGCGAACAATATTTCTCCGAGCCGCTGGCAAGTCGTCTTACAAAATATACACGTACCCGAGCCGCCGGCTTACATCTGGCGGGAAGGGGCGGAGTCCAGCAAAAGGACTGCGACAATTTCTATGAAATGAACTTCCTCGTTATCTCAGAGTCGAGGCTGCCTAGGGCGATCTCTCGAGGCAGCCTGATAAATTGCTCGTGAGACGCACTCTACCCGCGAGTGTTTCGTACCGATCTATGCCGAGATATTTCCACTGGCTTGCCACACGTGCGCGAATTTTGCGCGAATACTTGACTGGTCGCGTGCTAGAGCCATTTGAGATCCCAATTATATCCCTGTGGACAGAGTGAAACCGAGTGAATTGGTGCTTGCACCGACGCAACAGAATCACTGGCTTTCTATTGGGGCGAGAGAGCAGCTCCTTTACCCATTGGAAATCGGGAGAACGGATCGCCTCGAAAAAAGGAAGGGAATGCTAGGTCCCCACGCTCGGGAGCGCGTACCGCGGCGCACTTTCCTGTCACGGATACAAAAGGCTGAAAGCTCGTTGTCTCGAGTTGACACGCACGTAGGCCGCCTAGTTCGAGATTAAAAGCCGCGGCTCGTATATATCGCGTTTTAATACGCGCGACGCGACGCCACGCGGAAACAAAGGCGACTTTTCGCTTTTGTAGAGTTGGAGCGGGCGCGCGCGCGCATTATTAAGGGGTCGCGCGCGTGTGCCGTTCCTTTCGCTCGGACACTTTTTCGGAGGCCTCCTTTAGAAATCAGTCAGTGTGAGTAATTGAGTTCGAGAGCTCGCATGCACCTCCGCAGATAAAGCACGTACGCAGGGACTTCTGTAGGTTTATTCTATAAGTATCGCATTACCGGCACTGTATGAGCATGCCCTTAACATTCGGCCAATCATTCCCACACGCGCATGTCCATCCGGACCAGGATGGAAACATGCATCATCCGCATGCGAGAATTCTATCGCGTCCATCCACCGACAAACATTTATCAGGAAGCGGAACGATCACTCGGCCCCAGTTCCCATTGGTTCGGGGGTATAAAGTAGCCAAGTGTCAAGGTATATTTAAGCTACGTGCAGTGCATTTGCACTCTCTCTCCCTCTCTCTCTCTCTCTATCGGTGAGACACCTACAGGCCGGGGGAGAGGCAGAGGCAGTCGGCGACCGGGTAGGCGTCGCTGAATCCCCTTGCATCCGCGGAGGATGTGAGTTTCGCAATGCGAGGAGGCAGTGATCGCCGGGACTGACATTATGCGGTCGCACAATGCTCCACCTTCCATCGCCGGCAATCGCATCAATCATCCACTTATTATGCAATGCAAAGCGTGCAACAGTTTTACTCACATCGCCCATGCCCGCTCTCCGTCGTATTTCACTCTCGGCGCGCATTACAAGCTCCCTTTGCAGCTCGCCAGGCTGAGCGACGTGCCGCCGCTCCGTTATGTCCTCTGGCACTGACGGACTCTGCTGGCCAGTACCTCTCCTCTCTCTTCCTTTCAGTGTTTCTCGTGGATTAGCCCTCGCATGTCGCTGGTTCGCTCATTTTTCCGCTTTCTTTCCTCGAGCTTCTTCCGGAGCGCTTAATTCCTGGCGCAGCGCAGATCGATGCCCTCGATCTTGCCGCATGTTTAATAACTCAATCGGCCAACGCTGGACTCTTCTTCGCGCGTTCCTTTCGGCACTCGGCTTATTTGCTTAGGCGCTCGTTAATGCTCATCTACCTGCAGTTACGCCGGCCGATCGAGCGATAACTGGCCCCCACTGCTGGTATTACCGGTACCTTCCAATCTCAACGGTCCGAACACGCTCGACTTGTTACAGTTATGATTGGATCCCGACTTCCCCAATCAACACGGAACGGACCTCTCGTATTTCTTTTGTCAAGTTTAAGCCGATAGAGGTAAGAAAAATTGTGGAAATTCGTGGCTGGAAAACACGGCGCGCGGAGATTCGCGAAAGTCCAGGACAACACTGAGTGCGAGAGCGATCTTCAACCCTGTGCCTTCCACCTGGGCAACCTGAGAAGGGGTTGCGAGGACCCACCCTTCAGGGGTTAACAAGCCCCTGCGAACATGCCAGTGGAACCTGCGGTACCCCTTTCTCAATCGAAGTTACTGCCGATCCCATTGAACGAGCCCCAATCCACTCGATCGCTGATCTATGAATTCCCACTCGACCTCTGAACCGAATCTATAAGTAATCGTATATTTCATGTACCGGGCTGAAAGCGACACTCACACTCGGGCTTTGTGTGTCGGAAGGGCCGACTGCTCGACAGGGCACCGAAAGCAACTATATACTTGTCCGGGTTTAATCACGAGAGAATGGAAAAACGGCACATGTGCCTTGTATTGTACACGGCAACAACTTTTCTCTCTCCTTTCAACTTACTTTCCGCCCTAAATAATCGTCTGTTGTCTCTAACAATTGGTTGATCGAATTAAGAAGATATTAGTTGATAGAAATTCCATTCGATTTCTGTTGGTGTGCGAGCTCAGCCGGCGTCAATAGGATCCGAGTGATAGATGGAGAGCATAGCTCTCCCCATTGTCGAAGGAGGGGATGTTGTCGAGTGAAGGCTTTAAAAGTTAACGCATCCTCGAGAAAGCGGGCTGTTCCCAGTCGACTGCAGGATACATCGGTGTATACCTGAGCCGATCGATGGATAAGCGAGCATTCTTCTCGGCTACGTAGCCCTAAGCACGGCTTGCCCTTTGCACGCCCTGGCCCATAAGGTGGATTCGACAAGAGCGGATTTATGACTGGTATCGGTTTTGCGGTGAATGGGGTGCGATCTAATGATCGACGATCAATCACTCCCGCCGGGAGTAACGGCACGCGCATTCTCCATTGTTGCATTGTTGACCTGCCGATTGCGCCAATGATCGTTGTCAAGCCTCCTTCACTAATAATAATCATATTCCTTAATTGACAGCACGACTCAATAGTTATCAACGGGCGAACACCAGCAGAAAGTGCATGAAACGATTTCCTTAAAACGGGCCTACCGCGCTTCTACACCGTGGAACCCCGACACGCAACTTTCTCACATTAAAATCCATTCTTCGCCAGCTGAGGCGTCAAACGGCTGCCACTCGAAGTTTCGGCGGGCCAAGCTTTTCTCGGCATGCAAATCAGGAGGAAGGGTTTGATGGGAACCACGGCGAGTGTGCGCGCGGCAGCGAAGCCTAAAGGTCTCTCTCTCGGGGCATTCGAGGGTTGGCGGGGAAAAAACAGTGGAGGAAAAAATTACAGCGTGGCTACAGGGCCCCGTGGCTGGAGCTAGAGCTACACGTTCTCCTGGCGGCTCGGCGGCAGCCGTTTTTCTCGGGTCGCGCCGGGCCACCGCGCGGCGCAGCGCGGTGCATAAAAAAGCCCCGCTAATTATGCGAGAACATATACCTGGGCCATGAGACATTAATGCTAAACTCCGGGCATTATGCGCGTGACAGCCCGGTACACGTTAGGGACAATGTTCGAGCAGCGGTGGGTTAGACGTACCTGAAGTGCGGGAATGACACGGACAAAGCCGTGTGTGCGTTAGAATCTGCAGAAAATTCTCTTTCCGCCTGTCAAGCGTCAACTTCGCCATGGTTCGTTAGTTCCTGCATTTATATTAATCACAGCCCGCATCAGGGATTCGCTTCTCGGTGTGTCCAAGTTCCTCATACCATACGGTACCGGGTATGGTTCCCATACCGATTGGCAATACCTCTCGCGACAACTCCAGCGTGTATTGTAAACCTTGTTCCCCGGCTCGCTCGTTTTAATGTCACACTAGAGCGAGCAATGCATTAATTTAATATTATTGAAACGATTGGTCCAAGTAACGAATCCAATCGGCAGGAGCGCGAACGTGCGATATTAAATTGCGATCGGTTTGAATAAGCAGCGGATTACTTCCGAAGCGGTGAAGTTTTGCGTCGCTGCCGATAATTAAGCCGGACCAGTTCGCTCTTGGTCGAGTGTACTTCATTTTGCCGCAAAATTTCAATGCTTCCGCTCTCGCCCTCCCACCCTCTTACGAGAAAAGCGCGCATTAATTATGCCGATGATGGAAAGAGTGGTGATTACTCTGCGAAATTATACGCGCAAGTGGGCGCAACGTTCTGAGTGCACTTGATGCCTACATTCTTCGAATTAATGAGACGCCTGGAGTAATTATGCGCGACTCGGATGGTCCAAGTAATAACGGAGTAGTGAAATCATTATGCTCGTGTGTCTCCTGTCTCCTCGTCATTTAACCTCCGGTCACCAGGAGTTGTTTCCGATTCGCTCTGCGCATGGATCATCATGAGGAAAAAATTCCAAGCCTACCTTGCAACCATCTGTCTCAGATATGATGTCCACACTGCTTAATGACGTGTGTGTCGCGTATTAAAATTCGAATTACCAGCTTGAAAATCGGGGCAGAGTCCTCCCGTCGAAAAGTCGTTATAAGAAAGGTTTCCTTCGTAGTAGAGCACCTTCCGTCGTACGCGTACCACCTCCCCTTTCTCATGCTAAGGTTCCTCGCTCGAAGTGAAGGCGGGCCGGGGGCGACTTTTCAGATTTAAATCAGGCCCGAGCGCACGTATCCTGCCGCGATCGCATCGATTTGCATGACACTGGTGGAAGGGCGTGTGTACGTCTGCGGTCGCGAATGCCGAGTCCGAAATAAATCCGGAGTGCGTTCATGATCGGCTTAAAAGCAATCAACCACCTTGCCAGAGATTAACGTTCGCAATATTCGGAGAGGTATAATGAGCACTGGCTGCGGATAACATCGATCGACGCGGAATTTCATTCGAGCACTTTCGAAACAAATCACTTGCAAGGTGATCGAGAGGTGTTCGCTCGAAATTAATCAAGAATCGAATTCCTTCTGATCTTCCGGCGCAATAATTCTCCAAGCTTATGATAATGCACTACGGACAGTGCGACGCGTAACGGTTTTGTAATTTACAAGGCGGCCTTTCACGTTAAAGCGGGTAGAGAAAAACGGGAGATATTGATCGTGGGTGCCGCATAAAGCAATTAATGAGCTATTCCCGGCGACCATTGGGAAGCATTGTTATGCACTGGCGCGACTTTACGATCGCAGAAAAATTAAATCCCGCCGGTAATTAATGGAACGCTGCTCATTTTCAATACGCAGCAACGAGCAATAATTGGCGCGCGTGTGTTTTTGCGCGAGCGGGAGGATAATAAGTTAATTACCTGGACGCCAGAGCCAGAGTAAATTATGAGATACCATCGTTTTAATGAATTTTTGTTACTCCCGCCGCGCTCGGCCGGTTTATTTGTAAAAAACGACGGCCAGCAGCCGTTTACAATGTTCATTACTCGGGGCCTCATTAATACAGAAATCGATTGCTGTGTCCTCCAATTAATTCGTTTATAATAAATATCGTCTTTCGACAAATAGCATTGGCCGCCTCGACCGTTCATTCCGCTTGCAGTAAAAAATCCCATAATGACATAGTGCTGTCGAACGCGCCTGGAAATTAGCAGCACGCGATGCATCCGATGCGTCAACATCAGGAACACCCGAAGCAGGAAGTTATTCGAGGTAGCCGATGCTTTCAATCATCTGTCTGGCATCCCTCTCGGAGAGCCAGCCACCAAGGGCGCTGTGATCGAGGCACGAGGCACGACACGATCGACGTCCAGCTAGAAGGAAAGGCCTGTACTGCCGGCACTGCCGGCACTGCCGCTGCCACGGCCCTTCCTCGGCTATTCTCGATCACACGACACGCACTCTGTCTTCACCCGGAATACAAATTGGCCCTCTGCGTACTCGAATCTCCTCCTCGAATACAGTTCCTAGACTCGGCTCCCGATGCACCCGGTGCTCTCGCATTCCCCATTACAAATCGCACTTCGACCGCTCCTTTGTTAATATGATATACAGCTCCCTCATGCCAGTCTAATTCGAATCAGCCACGATCTTCCACGTCTACATGTCAAGATACTTGGATTCGGTCTTGGTCGATCGTTGATAAGCACGTGACCGTTGACAGATGTTCGACAAGGAAACAGGTATTGATAAAGTAATTATGTTATTTAATCGAGCGCACCACACCTGCAGCGCACCGCGTGGAAGGTGGTGGGCGAGCGAGCGCGTAATATCGTACATTTGACACGTTTTGAAGAGTAGTTGGAGCGGAGTAATCGACACGACAAGATCGAGGCTGATGGGAAGAGAGGTCTGGGCCGAGAGAGGGGAAGGGAGTAAATGAAGGGGAGAGAGGAGGACGAAGTAGAGGAGAGGCATCCTGGTGAGGAGTGCCGGACTAAATTACCCGGACGTGCCCGTGCAGATAAGGCTCCCAGTGTACGCGCATAATGCGGTACGTAATGTGCAGTGTGCGGGGTAACCACCGAGTGCACCGGCGTCCGTCGTCTACCTTTTCTCTCCTCGCCTCGAGGCATCACACGCCTCGAGAAAGAGCTGCGGACCTATGTATCTACGTATGCAGTCTGTATGCTCAGAGGCTGGGCACATATTGACCGATACGTACCGCCGGTAGCAAGATAAACAGTCCTCTCTCCATACGCCCGGGCATTCCCTCGTCCTCCGCCGCCTTCTACGGCCCAGCGTCACCAACTCTCCCGTCCAATCCTCTCCAACACGTAGCATTAACCCCGTCTCTCCTCCTCGACTATCCCGGCAAACCTGATCGCTGCGAAATCTTTAGCGCGCAATTCGCTCTTCTTATTTCAACTCCCCCCCTCCTCCGCCCCGCTGCTTCCTGCTCTTCGCACTTTCAGTATGAAATGCAATCTTACTACTTCATACAAACCGCTTTCCTATCTGATGGCACGGACTTGATGGTAGGCTGGCTATGACGTTATGATAGCTCGAATCAAAAAGTCAGTGCGCGTAACACGAGATTGCAGTTCCCATTTAGAGAGCAAAGAGACTCGGTGTGCTTCTCCGTTGATAAGAGCCAGGGGCGGTTGGGATTCAGAAAGGTGTTCAGACAAAGGCAAACACGATCGACCTTTCGTCCTACTCGATCATTGTTCCAGAGGATGACGGTGCGAAGAAGGACCCCTTTTTTAAAAGAGCCCCGAGGAAAAGAGAGGGGAGGAAGAGGAAGAAGGTAAGTGCATAGTGAATGCCGAAAGGGGAGGCCGAAAAGGAAGGCAGAGAAACGCGGAACGACAGATCGAAAGCCGGAAAGAGAGAGGAAGGAAGGAGAGGCAGCCGTAGATGTGGAGAGAGAAAAGGTTGAGAGGGGAGAAAGGGGCAGCGGGGCGAGAGGGCGCGGTACTGCAAATTATATTGTGAAGTGCCATTAATGGCGATGTAATAGCCACAATAGCAGCCGCATAGCGGCCTGTACGCACTCGCATACGCCGTGCACATGTAGGTACCGATCCTCGACGATAGAGAGCTGTAACCTATGGCATACGCGAGCACTCGCCTCTACCGTCGGATACCAAATGTTGCTCGAGACTAGAACAAAAAAAAAGAGGGGGGGAGAAGAGTGCCGAGGGAAGCCAGCTCCCATTCATTGTAGGCAATAATTATCCTGTCTACGTGCGTCTTGCACGAGTGTATTGTAAATAAACAAAGCGGATGAGGACGTGTGGGACATCTGTTGGCAGTGTGCGAGGTATATGCACTGACGGGTACACGAGCTTCTGTGGTGTACAATGGCCTAGCAATCGTCACTTTTGGTCGTTTTCTTGATATTGTTTAATTCGAACGAAATTTGAAGCTGTGATCTTTGTACCTGTGAATCAATTTAATCGGAATCTCAGAGTCAGAGCCCTATCGCCCTCTGCAGTTCCTAGAAGAGTGCTAGGCAAAATAAAAAAGTTATAATAGAACAATATGATAACAATGGGAGATTCATTCACCATAGTAGTAGAATACGTGATAGCATTTCTATGGAATCATTTTTTGTCTAACTATAGTTAAAAAAAATGGTTCTCCCCTAGGAAGCGATCAATATTACAGTGGAAATTAGGTTGAGTGGGATAAAAATATGTTTAACTGAGTTTTGGTAAAACTAACATCGATTTCGGAGCAGTTGAACGGAAAGTTAGAGTCCGCATTGCGTATAATTTTGAATTTTTTATTACCGGCATGATCGATCAGCAGGTTCGCGTAAACAGGAAAGGATATTCAGGACACGCTCGCAGGACGAATACTGGTACCGAAGCTTGCCGCAGAGGGAACCACGTGCTAAGGAACACGGGCCGAGGGCAGCGCCAAATACTAAACGAGGGGAGCCGCTAAAGCTCCGAACCCTTTTGCTTCCTCCACTCGGAAGATAAGTCGGTGCATTTTACGATAAGCCAGTGCCGCGCAGGAATTGAAGTGATAAAAGGGTTGCAAGCGATCGCAACATTGCCGTCCGTGCCGTTTCCATCGGTCTCCCGAGAGTTTGCTATCATCAGCAGCTATCAGAGTTCAACAAGCTTTCCTTCAATTTTCACGCTCCAAGTACGAATGCAGTACATATTAGGAAACACTCCCTGCTTATCCATCCATTATGATAATAAGACAGATTTAATTCCTCGTCGTTCTATTTAACAAGTAAAAGCCACCACTGATAGTCTCGAAATGAGCTAATAAATTACTGTTAAATTACCGCCGTGGAAATATGCAAATAAGCCACTAGATCGATTGCAGGGAATTAATTCGAGCACAGTTTAACAGATTCATTCGGGTTTACTCGGTGGGATTAGTATTCAAGGAAGGCAAATTTCTCGGGCTACTTGGAAGGCTATCTTATCTCTCGGCTTACAGCGTTAGAAGCAGTTTCATTGGGTACAAAGACTTTTCTCTCGTAAAAGCCAATTGATACGCGCTTTCTATAAGTCCCTCGTTAATGACACCAGAGACTCCGCATGAATTTGTATCGAGCGCCGTTCCAACGCTCTCTCGATTCAGATCCCATTTAGCGCAGTCCACGCGCCGATACTTTGTTACCGGCGCACACGTACGACAATTTCCAGCGCGATTGTTAATGCGTATATTCTGGATATGAACCTTATTTCGAGTATATATCAAAACAATCTCATGTAATTGATCAATCATCTAAGACCGATAGTGTGCGGCCCGCGTGACTGAAATAATATATCCGCTGCGCGAGTGAACCACCGCTTTTCCATTGAAGCAATCACAGTTGGCGTGCGGCAAATCCCCGATTCCTGTTTGTGTCTGTGCACATGCGAGAGACAGAGAGAGACACGAGCCGGCGAATTACCCTACAGTCCAATTTCTTACCGATAATTGTGCTGGCCGAGCGAGACCCTCGTTACACACACTCCTGTTTAAGTATGGGCCAACGCTCGTTTCACTTGTTGGAATCGTTCAATAGGTTCTGCTCGCAATTCATGCGAGTTTCAAAAAGAAACAGTGACCCGCAAGTCGACTACGTGTTTCTGGCTCGAACAATATTTCTCGCTCAATTTCGAGCAATTGTCATTTAATATCGAATAAACATTCTTCCGTTAGATTGCATTAACCGGCTCTCGTTAACGAAAGAAATTTCCGGCAGCGAGCGTCGGCCGGCTCATATATCAGATTCAAAGTTTTCAATGGTGCTGCTATTCTTGATGGGGGGAACAATGAAACGGCGCTGCCCCTCCCGAAAGAGCGCATATTTCGCATGCGTTTCCGTAATCTAGCTGGTTTCCGCACATGTAAACCGGACTGGGCTGTCCGGTAATTGCGCTCGAATGCAAATCGAGCACGGGACGAACAATTGCGAAATGTGCAGCTCGCTCGAAATTGCCGCCCCGTTATCTTATTGCCACGAATGCTCGCCGGATAAGAGTCGTGCGTTTCTTTCTGCCCGCGCCCGTGCGCGCGCGCGCTCGCTCGCATATGAATTGCACGAATAACTTTGCGAGTACGCATAGTATACGCGAATGGCCGCGGGCGAGCGACGGAGGGAGAGAGAGAATGAGAAAGCGAGAGGCAGCCAACAGAGATTCCTCGAGATAAGGTATTCGCCGTTGGAAGTTATCGGGCATCAACGCAGGCGTACGCGCAGTGAGTAGGTATGTACGGCACTCCGGCTTTTCTGACTTTACATTCTAATGACATTTCCTGCGATGCAGGACGAGCGCGACGGCCCTCATTATCAATCGGTGGAATCCGGCGGCGGCCACCATTTCCTGATACCTTTCCTGCAAACACCCGCCGGAGATGACTGCGCCTGATTAATAGCAGCTACGACACGCCGTGCGCCTTCGTCAATGCTTATCCGCCCAGCCACTTGACGCAATTGACCAGGTTTCATTTCTAAGCCGGTATTTCACTTTTATAGCGGCAGGGATTTTCTGCCAATCTACGATCCGCCGGCAATCCTCGTTCAATGATCGTCATATGGTTCTACGAGTTATCACAATATAAAAGCGTGTAGAAACCAGCTGCGGAGCGCGCGCATGGATGTTGCAAAACGATTAGCAAGTCAAAACGCGAGTCGGCGGTGGCCGGTGAATTTTACGGGTGTATAAATATTTTGCCGACGGACTTTGAATGCCGCTAAAAGAGCGCTTTGCATCGGGAAAACTGCCTCGCCCGGCCGCGAATGCTTGTTAGTAGAGTCGACGGCAATGAACGTCGACTTGTTGCAATATCCTAGTGGATCTATCGGCGAACAGTGGGGAAGAGAGCTATTGGCCGTCCGCGGCCGGCCTTCATATTTAATGGTTCTTCGGCATCCGCCTAAGCGAAGTCAAATTTTATACTTCGTTTAATAGCAGCGCCGGCACGTAATGGCACTCTAACCGAGCCCCGAGTGCAATAGCGTCGGCGGCTCGCCGCTTACACGTGCTCCTTTCTTTCCCACGCGCCTTTTGACGAAATACTCGCGGCAATTCATGCCACCGGCAATAAGTAATGTTAACATGTGTCCGCGTGTCGTGCACCAGCGAATTTTGCAAGAAACCCAGCCGATAACCGCTTTCGCCTTGTATCTCTTTCTCATAGTAACCAAGCGCCGCGCGCGCTCGCAGTCTATTCGAGGTGGCGTTGATTTTTCATGGAGTTTTCATCTATGCAAATCTACTTCATCTATGCAGACACATCGGCGAACCACCTGCAGTCAGATTAGGTGGGATAGTCGGAAGAAGCGAGGACAAAAGGTGTACAGGCGGCTCGATCTATCAACTACCTCGGCGCCCGTGTTCGCCGTCCCGACGCCCATCCGGTGGTACTTGGTATCTATGGGTTTCTATCTGCTCGCACCTCGTCGCCGTTAAAAATATTAATCGGCATCCGAGCCGGGACAGGGCAGATCCTCGATGCGAATAAAGCGACGGTATCCGTCTATGACTGCCAGTGTGCCTGCGCAACATGTGCTGCTGACCCCTCCGACACTTCCGGTTATTCTTCCGACGCTTCGCTTCCTCTTGTTTTTCCTAGACGATCGCCCGATGCCTCTCGATCTCCGACATGTTACCTCCTCCTACCTCCTCCTACCTCCTCGGCCCGTCATCCTCTTTCCAGCTCCGGCCGCATCCTCTCATTTTTTGCCAATTAATCCACCGCCAGTTAGACCACAGGCTTACTCATATCCTTCCACGCACAACAGGCCAACGAATCAACCAACTTTTTCGTGCCTCCAGAGAAGTTTCTCCTGGGAGATAAACAGTGCTGGATATTCAGATATCCCCGTTGCAAATGGCCTTCTTTCGCGCTTATTATAAGTTATATCGCTGGAAGCAGGGAAAGCTTCCTCTGGGTCACTAGCCACGGGGAATATTAAGGGGTGCAATCTGCGAAACATGCATGCGAGCCGGCGCGCGGTACGAACAACTCGCACTTGGAAGAATAGCGCGAAGCGACGTGTCGTTTACTATGAAATAAACTTAATGAACCGAGATAACGGGCGAGCGTAGATACATGGCTAAAGCTTTAGATTCTCAGTTACAATCCTCTCGCAACCAGTTCTTTAACTCGGCACCTTATCTGTCGGCGCTGGTCTAGCCGGTGTCTTTGCAGATCTCCTCGCAGGGGACGCGCGCGGCGACGGATACCCGACGATTAGCCCAGGGAGATCCTGGCCGCAGGTGTGCGGAAGATTGTCGGACGTCGCTCCAAGACTAATCTCTCATCTACGATTTTTCTACGGGCAGACGGTTTGGCAGCGGCTTTTAATAACGGAGCATTCATAACTGCTAGTCGTACGCGGCTAGTTATGCATTGGAAAATACGTTCCTGGATGAGATAAGTGGAGATTAGCGCCGGTGGAAGCGTACAGTTCACATGGAAGCCGCGGTTGAAGGTGCCCTAGCCTCCGGATATACGGAGTACTAGAAATTTGCTTAATTTGCGAGGTCTACCCGCCAACAGATAAGATTACAATCCGCCGTGTTCTCTCGGTTCTCCGAAAACGTTTTACGCGGAACCGTGAAGGTCTCGAGCGCAGAGACTCGTCAGGATCCTCCACGGGAAGTTGTCTGTACTTACGTGCAGCCTGCGATTAAAGACCTTCAGAAACGCGAGCTGTTTCCCGATCGCGCCGTTAGGCAGCCGGAGCGAGCGAGAGGATTGAAAGCGTCAAACGTGTCATTGGCGTGTTATGTAAAGGGGAGCGACGCGCAGCTTCGCCGCTGGAAAGGCCTACCGGTCCCAGAGGCGGAAGAAAAAGAAACCGGTTCAACTAGTCCAGTGCGTGGGAGCCCCGGCTCGAGTACAATCGCGTATTTGTTCTAATGAGCGCGCCAGCCGAGCAGATTGAGTTGCCGATGCGCAGTAAATGATTGCCAGTGGCGCTTGATCTTTTGCCAAGCTACTTACAAATTTGCGCGCCGCTGCGCTAGCCAGCGCGGCGTGTAACAAGCGAGCAGCGCGGTTCTCTCGCTGGAACACGCGATTCCTAAGTAGTCGGATCGGGACCAGGAGAGCATAGCCGCCGCTCCCAGGGGCGAGCGCGCGCGCGCCCTCTCCTCTCCGTCGCTCGCCGACGCTTCTTCTTGGAACTCTTGGAAGCGTGCAGTGGGAAAGAAAATATGGAAATCGACCCGCGCCCGCAAGACAGTAAGCTTAATTGCAGTAGATTTCCAACGGAGTGAGAGCGCGGGGGAGAGCAGCGGCCAACTCCCTTGAGAGTTGAGTCGAGACTCGCTCGCTCGCCGACGCTATTGTCCCGATAATTACGTCGGGTTATGCCACCTGCGCAACTGATTACCTCCCGATCGTTAGGATCCCTGCGAGATATAAATGGTCACTTATGCCAGCAGCTTTAAACAGCATCCTCGGACGCCTCGGTTCGCCGAGAATACTCGCCGAGCTTCAATCCAACGGATTTGCCTGAGAGCGCTTTTCCTCCCGGCAATAACCCCTGGGTGAAGAAATCTGCCCCGGAATAGTTGGAACAATTGGAGCTAGCATATGTATATGCCGATTGTTTCTTATGGTACAATGAGTTGACTTCCGCGCTTTGTACTCGATTCGAGAAAAAAGAGCCCGATCGATTCCGAACAAAGCGGATGAACCACGTGACGGTTTATTGCTGCGAGGAAAACCCGCTCTGAAAGGCTGGTAAATGGTAGTCCATCGTTCGCCAGCGACGGAGCAATCAGCTCGGACACTTCATCAGAGTTAGGTTGTCTGCGTCGATCCAGTTCGCACATCTGGTAGCGTAGAGTGCTGTTTGTTGGTGAAAGTTTGGTGATTAAAACGACACTGCGGAAGGTCGGCCATTTGCATGACGCAGTGTGCCTGATGAAATGGCGTCGGCCATTTCATGACAGGTTCTGTCTAACCAGGCGCTTGCATATATTGCTAGTTATTGGTTCCACTCATGAGGGGCGCAATAGAATAAACAGAATTAACCTAGGGATTTAACTAGATGATAGTGGATTTCTGGCATAGCTCGTAATCCCATTTTCCCGTTTATTTTTAGGTGGCCATTCGCTGCAGACGAGTGAAGCTTTTTGATGGTACAGTGCACTGAGATATATGAATGTCCAGGCATTCGGATCACTCGTGTGTACTCTGTGAGTGGATTGCTGGATGGCACCGCATCCATCGCACGCGCCGATGGTACTTTGCTAACTCGCTGTAATTATAATCTCGCTAATGTAGCCTGTTACACGGCCTGAATGAATCGGAGGAATATCGACGGCCACTGTGAGCCATTACAGACGCGAGCCATTTCGCAGCCGGCCCCCAGTTCCCTTTTAGTTTTGCGCTGCGAAACGCACGCCTATTCGCTTTGCGATAGGAATTTGCGCGGGGCGAATGCCGACTTTAGAGTTGTGCGTGATCGGAGTATTTATTATAATACGCATGTCCCAGTCAGTTTTACTACCACGATTTGTGGAGTACAAGGGCTCCTCGCGGCGACTACGAGAGCTTGTACTGATTCTATACATATGTGCGCTGTAAGTGCATCGTTCACTTTTATGGAGAAGGCGAAACGCACTCAGGGACAATACGGCTTGGGGCGAACTAGGAAATATCTCGTCGAAAGTGGGAACGCGCGTACGCCAGGAACAATGGAGATACGCGCAGTAGGATACTCTCTTCATATGGTAATGGAAAAGTTTCCCTGGCAAATGATGTTCGGTAGGTTATTGTCTCTATGGCCTATCCGAGCGGCGTGAATCACTCGGGAGGAAGGAAAAGCCATGTTCTTTGATGCGCGAAACTCCATGCCCTCTGCGTTATTTGTTCGCGTTCGCTCTGGACGTCGCTCGTTCCTCTCCGGTCACGAAAACCCGCGATAATCTCAATTACGCAACATAAATTATGACTTATCCGCGCGCGAGTGAAACCCCCGGCTATCGGATATGACAAACCAGGTTCGTGACCAGCGACTCTCGATCTACTGTTAAATATTAATTGCACTGCATAGAACTCCCGTTTCAACATTACCAATTCCCCCCACCACCGGTGGCGGGGCAAGTGAAATGGCTGTTTGTTTGCAAAGACATCCGGTACTCATTTCGAATAGCCTTGACATTCGTAGTCGTCAGTCAGGCGCAAATTGTGCTCGGTACGGAAGAAACGTGATCTCTCTCTGGAAACATGTTCCCTTCGGGAAAGAAGAGATGCGAGTTTAGCTGGGCGCGCGGTAAAGCCAGACAAGAATCGACGAGCGTAAACACAAACACTAAGGAAAGCAGGTAGTTTCCCGTCGCGTTGTCCAACGAGGTAACAGTGTACCGGCGAGACAGAGCATTATCGCGATCATCATCGCCACCACCCTCATTATCATCATCGCGAGAATAGAAGCGGTGGAAAGCGAGCCTTGGCAGGATACGCTCAGGGCAAATGAAGTCATCCCCGCTAATGCATCGATGCTTATCCCAGTAGCGGCACCTTAAGCTCGACTCAACCCATTTACGACTTTACCCGGCGCACCCACGCTAGCCACCAGCTAAGAGCAAGGAGACAAGCAAGAGAGGGAGGACCCGCTGCCAGGAGGGAATACATCGTTCGAGGATCAACAATGCGCTGAATCGCGCCATTGTGCCCGCTGAGTTCACGCTCTCAAGGATCCCCTTTTACGAAATGACGTAATATCTCTCGTGCCATTATTTCTACCCGATAATCGGCAGGCTGTCTCGCCGCGAGGAGAAATACTCCTAATGGCCGAGTATCATAAAACGACGCGGAATGATGAATTTTCTATTTCACAGAGTTCGAACACGAGCCGATATGCCCGTGCAATTGACCTCTCGCCTTACAGCTTTTCCAACGCCGGCCAATTGAAATAGCGTGTTCGAGAAATCGGCTGAAATCAATCGACGTCGAGGGGAAAGGATAGAGGAAAGACACCGTGCGCCAGGATTGGTTGTACGTTAGCGGCTCGCAGTTTTCATCTCGGGGCCTTGGCTGGCAATATGCATGAGGAGTGAGCCTCGTAATAAGACAAGGGGTTAAAGGGTTCCTCGGAGTAGTAGCGGCCCTCCCAGGTCAGCCGCTCGTCCCAACTGCCAATCTTTCAATCGGCATATTCCAGTTCCTCTTGTCGACGGTGGTGCGCGCACTCGACGGTGTCGGCTTTGCAGTTACGAGCCGATAAATTTCCAGTAGCGTGCGCTTTCACGGATCTTTTAGTGCTTGCCGCAGCGGGCGAAATCGCTGAAAGAAATATACGCGCGGGAGCCGCCGATGGTCCCAATGGATTTACCGTATTGCCATTAAACTCAACCACCGCGCCACTCGGCGCTCGTGATTTTTCGCCTCGGCGTGCTGCGTGTCGCCGATCGGGATACACATTGACAGACACACGTAGACGCACACAGAGAGAGAATCGCAGAGGGACCCGGGCGCATATTGGCAGCTTTTTATTCGGCAGTCGCGCACGTCTGGCTGCACCGCGGCTGATGTACGGCCGTTTTTATTTCTTCCGGCTAGATATGGCACTCCGGCGTATAGTATAATAGTGTGGCTTTAACTGCACTCACAAAGTGGCGTAATTTATTGCGCCATTATACTCGGCTAAGGAGCCTCCTTGTCGCAGCCACATCGTCGACGTACACCAACGACGATCGGCCGCTCGGAGTCGCGTGCATCCCGGACGTGATTTAAGTCAGACTCGACTGGATGACTACCGTGTCCTTCCCGCTATTACCTGCCCGATGCCCGCGGAATGCCGAAACGGGAGTTTCCGCGGACATTACGTCGATTACAAATGTCTCGTTTTATTCTTACCTATGCTCCATGCCTCGATGTATCGGCGAGCTTCTCTCTCCCCGACCGCCCGCCCGCCCGCAGGCTCGATAAAAAATCCCGTTATCCTCCATGCATTCTGGACACCGAGCATCGCAACGTGCCCGAATGACACACTTTCAGAACAAACCCTTACGTTTCCTTCCAAATCAACACAATTTCAGTCGAAAATACTTCTTCTAGTATAGATGAGATGGCTATTACATGGCGTGATTTGAATTGAAGTTATTCGAAAGTTGCATTACCACACGATTACGAAGACGAGTGAGGATTTTACGCTGTTCGCCTTAGTAGGTTAGAAGCGAAGTCGTGTCAAGCTTTTTATCAGCAGAGCTTCGACTTAGCCATCGCTCGAACTTGGCAAGCCGTGAATTAAGTAGTTTTCCAGGTTCAGGTGAGCGTTGGAGTGTCTATGTTCTCGAGTGGCTGGTAACTACTTTGCGGTAGCGGAACATCCATTTGCTTTATGTAACAGTGGAATACCAGGACTATTAGCCGCGCGATGCGTATCTTGTGGCAAATGGGATTTTTCTGTTTGCCGGGGCCCTCTACTTGCTGACTGGGGGATTCTTGCAGGACTCGCGGGGAGTGTGGAGAGAGTGTGTACGGTGCGGAGGATTGATTCGAAACCGAGTTTGCCCGGGGACTCCCACGCTACCCGGTTAGCAGCGCGCAGGTACCTCTGCCTACATGGGTGCAGTGCGGTGCCGAGTGGAGGGTACGCGCGGCGCGCGGAGATAAGTCCGGAGGTAAGTGTACGTACTCGAACGTTGCAACCTGTACACGCTTATAACGATAGGCGCGGGCCACTAAGTACCGTTCAACGTGAAAAGTGGCCGCACGCTCCCGACGAGACGATTCGTCGTGCACCAACGACCGGCAGGTATGATAATATCGCGGGAGATCTCGTGCGGCGAATACCTATGTACCTCAGGTACCACACGCCACACACTCGCTTGTGCAACAGCGGCAAGGACGAGTCGGCCGTTCCAGCCAAGCTTTTCTCCTCAACCATTCCTACCTGCCTCTGCTTTTCGCCGCCCGGCCCCTCTCAGTCCCTCGCCGGGCAAATATCCGCCTGGGAGAATGTCCAGAGAGAGACAAATTGCAGCCTCCAACACACGCTGCTTGTCATTGGAGGTCGATCGTTTATAGCTTGACCGTACCTGTCGTTTCGCTGCCACCTTCGTACTTTCCCCCGATCGGAAATCCATTGCTTTCGCGCGAACTACTCGCGCATTAATCTACCGCGAGTTTTCCTGGGGAGGGATTTTCAGATTCAATGAGCTTGTGTGGATGGCGATGGGGAGTTTTGCAGATCCGTGTGTTGCTGGCTCGAGCGGACATTATTAAGTAGTACCAGTCCGCGTGGTGTCGGCAGATTTATCAATGGCGACAGTCATAAATCAAGGGGATGAGAGTATCAGTCACCTGTGCTCGTTGGCTCCTCGCTCAAATGCGAATTACCACTCCGCGCTGCGTTATCGTGATAGTATGTTTTTCGCCCGCGGTAATACACTCGAAAGACACTTATGACGAGAACAAATAAAAAGAGCTGGCTCAAGAAAGCAATAAACTTTGCTCGCTATACATTAACACCCCATATTTTTCCCTCGCGGCAATGTCACCCATCAACGAGAATAATAGTAATCTCGCGGTTAAAAAATCGTCCGTCAAAAGCCGAAGACACGCGAGGTTCATCAGATCGAGCGTGCACCCGCGGCGAAGAGAGGCCGATTATTATTTCGCGCGTGAAGATCGAGGCGCGTGAGGACGGCGAGGAGTAAAAACTAGGGTAAGATCGTACTGGCGGGCGTTGCGCGGGATAATGAGAGTGGCAATCAAGGAAGCTGGCTGTTCCGGCGATAATCATGATCGCCCGGGGCCGCCGTTTCGATTGCAAACAATTTATCTTTCCCGCGAGAGTCCCGTACCCATAATCAAACAAACATCACTCCGAAAGACGGATCGGCTGGCAATTAAAAATGCGTTTCGAGGTTGCTCTTCGCCGACTTTTATTGCAACCGTTACGCTCGTTCCAATATGTGCAATATACGAGCGATGCAATATGTATCTATATGTATCGAGGATGTGTGTCAAGCGGTTAGAGAGGCGAGCGCGCTTCTTGAAACTGCACATACATGCATGGCCACTAGCGAGCGGCGAGTGGTGGATGCGTGAAGCATCAATACGCGAAACTGACCAATTAAGGGTAATTGAGCAATTAAAGCTTCGAATCCAGCGAGAGCGGCGCATTAAGAGGGACTCGCGCGCGCGACGGCCGCGACGGCCGCGCCACGTCATATGTAAAGCTGGGGAGAACTCGCACGTGAGAGGATTGCAAAGTCGCATCTTACTTTTCCACGGAGAGACGGGTGCCAGTTAGTTGTGCTGGTTCTCTTCTTGTTTCCAATGGATACTCGGCCGGCGACGCCATTAACCGAGCGGTTTCCTGAATTTCAAGTGCCGAGACTTTCCATGCTACTCCAGTTGCTCTGTAGAGTCTGCGCGGGTTCGTGTAGTGTAGAGGGCATGTCGAGGGTAATCTGATATTGGGCGAGGATATTAGAAATGGGCCGGGCGAGTTTAGAGAAATTCGGCTTGATAAGGCGTGCCGGTGTTAATCCCGGGAGCGGAGGAGCGTCGAAATGATCTTGTTAAGATTGCCGGAGTGCCAGGTGCAGCAGCCGAGCCGAGCCGAGCCGAGCGGAGGGGCTCGCGCCTATTGACACCGAGGACTTAAGGTGTGTCACCGCACAACCGCTCATTATCGGGGCACCTGAGTGTCCCACACATGCAACACATCCCCGCGGGAGCTCGACTTTCGCGAGGGCCGAAAGTTTTTTCCGAAAAGAGCGTGACTGCCGTCGTCGAGCAGGGGCGAGCACACCGTCATTATCCTCGTGCGCTGGCTGCGTCCGAGAAGCCACCCGGTCTCGCAAGTGTATTTGATACACGCGGGCGCACGCATCGGGCTACTGATCGCGCGCGCTCGCCTTCATTGTTAATCTTCTCACGTCAGGTTCTCGTGTCCGAATATCCCACCTGCTTATACTCGACATTTTCGATCGCGTGTCCAGCAGGCTGCCCGTGACTCTCAGATCGGACCACTCAAATGGCGAATCCAGTTCAAAATCAATAAAACAGAGTTGTCAGTCTTCATTGAGTTCGGGAGAAAAATGATGGCCCCATTCAACGGCGATTCTCCGATCCCACCAATATCGGGATTAATGCCGCGGTGATCTGGAGGTAATCGATTGCAGCTAGCGTTAATTGGGTCGTCGGCGTTCATCCGACAATTACGAAGCGCCGCGGGCCCGGACTGTAAATTATTTGCGGTGTCGCCCTGGTGGTTGTGTGTATGCGGGAGCGCGCGAGCGCGAGCGGTTGATCCGGGACGCGAGTGGTTCCATATCGAGGTGTGCACCTGTACCGATCCATCAAGAAGACCGATCACCCGGCGATAGGAAACGCTTGGACATCGGCTGCCAACGCGCGAGCGGCTGCCCGAGAATTTGTTGCTTTAATTATGTTGAACCGTCGATCTCTATCGTTCGATATCCTTCCCAAAGAAATGACCTTTCGTGCGAGCTAGCTCCTGCGCGTCAAAAAACACGTGTCCCATCTACGACCAACTAATCTAAGTGTTAATCAACCATAGTTCTTCTCTTGAAAAGAACACGCCGTCCAATCTGCAAGGGTTTAGCGAACGAATTCGAACGACTTATGGAATTAAATGAGAGCTTTCAGTGTATTGTCAGTTGAAATCCGGAAGTCTCTGTTCCATTTCACGCTGTTACCGAACTCTTGGCTGTTCGGCACATAAGGTACGTGTACTTACTTCGGCTTTTAACGGTATACCGAAAGTTCCACCGTAATGAATATCCCCCGTTCGAGACTTTATCTCCTGCCTACGCCCAATATAATTTCACATCGTAAAGATGGCGAGTGCGAGAATTATCCGTAACGAGTGGTCAGCCGGCCGAATCCCCGAGAGGTGATATTTAATGTCCCTTTAATTGTGCGGCATGCCCGCATGCAAGGGCCGATCACTGCGCTCATACAATCAGGAGTCGAAGGTAGCACCGATATTAATTAGGGTGGCACGATCGGTAGCCACATGAAGATGCCGCAATGAATTTTATCGCGCATTATCCTTTATTGAGGATATATGCCCGCTCCTTTCACTGAACCTGCGCCTGTCTGTATTGAACTTCGCCGCCCTGAAGGCACCAGGCGATTCAAAATAGAATTAAATTTCACATACTTCTATCAAAAGAAACTTGCAACCTAAATTTACATAAGATTGGCTAGATGCAGACATTATATTTGATTCTTACAGAAAAATCCGAAGCTGAGGACAGAAGCACATTTGGAAAGCATGTCCATCTCGGTAGCAGCTCCTCGGCCACCTTTCTCCCAGTGGTTCTGCGACCTCTTCACTTTCCGACTGGACTCTTCTGGTCAACTGAGGCCTCGTCGGGCCGCCACTCCCCCCGCGAGGATAATTACGCGTAATTAGCGAGGCGGCGTACCTACCCGAGGCGAAGCGTGGTTTCACATGTAGTCATTACGGAGTGCACGCTCCTATGCGTACGACTATATTTCTTGCCCACTGACAGCCATCAGGACTACCCACTCTGGTGGCGAGACCCCACAATCGGCGGAGGAGCTCGATATAATTTGTGAGCAATTCTTAGAAGGGCGTCTTTGCTCAGCTTTGCTCGCCCGATCACTGTGATTTATCTGCATGTGGTCTGGTCTTGTTTTGAGATTAGTCCCAAGATGATGAAATGAAAAAGTTGTTGTGAGTTTCGCGGCTTCGAGGGGAAAGTATGAGTTTAGCTAGCTGAAGATTTTCTCTCGGGTTTATTGCGAAGGACTATTATTTATTGCGCCCCTATGCACAAGATGGAATCGCGTATTGACGTGGATTCCTCGGTATCGAGTCGTTCTCATTGAAAAACCTAGGCTCTCCGATGCAACGAAATTTACTATCCACTGTCCTCCAAAGCACCAGCAACACAAATGGTACGCTGATGACTTGGGTGAGCCTCGGGACATTCCTATCGAATATCGCAGATAGCCGTTCGACATCGATCGTAAATTTCCATCCATGCCTATGGCGGCGAAAGCATTGCTAGAAATAATTAACCGATCTGCCGGGACGCGAGGCATCGATGAAAAATATCCGTCGCATTGACGTGAAACAAAGATTTATACATTCATAGGAACTGGATAGGCTTTCTAATGGGTTTTGGATTCTCGCGCGGAGGCATGGCGAATGGGTTAATAGCAGCTGGTACCAACTCGTAAAGCTTCGAAAATGTTCCCTCGTTGAGAGACGCTTGCCGCGATATCATATTCCAAAGTCGAAAGTGGAGAGCGCTAGGTGTAAATGTAACTTCCGCAAGTAAATCTCTCGCAGACTAACTGTACGTAATCCTACTTTACGGTGACAAATGCGCCTCCCATAAATAGCCGGGATAAAAGTATTAAATTATTACTACCACCGTTCTTCCCACTGCGGGGTTCCATTCCAAGGTGATTCCACCCGTTCAATCGGACAGTTGTTTTCTTTTTAATCGATTGCGATCCACAAAAGGACGAATATTGCAGTCGATTTAGGTAGTTCTTTTTCTACCGAAAGTTGTGCGAACCGCTGGCTGGATTCCAAGGAGCATAAAGTTCAGTTAAAGCCAGGCTGCTTCCCGTCCACGAACACGTGTACTGCTTGCTTGGAACGCGAGTCGACCACCGATACAAATCTCACTTTACCTACCGTGTGAGTCTTCACTTTGAGCACGATGAAGGTGTTGAAACCTATTCGCAGTTTCTAAGCCACTCCTATGTTACACGAAAGAAATTGAATAGAGTTCTCTCGCTTTTCGATCAAATAGTTGGGTGATTATATCAGCGTGTCTTTCGGGAAACTAGCCTCCGAAGCAAAGAGTCGAGTTTCAAACTCAATCGATTCATTAGTCAACTTTCGTCTGAATTTGACCTATGCTCCATATCAGCTCTCTTGATGATATTCTGGGCCAAAACTTCGTCACAAATGGCAGACTATGCACCAAAGACACATTTCATATGTCGGACAGAACAAATAATTTCAAATCGCCCGACAGGAAATCTGATAAGGGTAGAACTTTGAAAAGGACGGTTTTTGCATCGGATGGCAGAGCTGCCATGCAAGCTGAATGTACGTAAAAATATATTACTTGAGAGAGTATGCTGTACATGCTCGCGTATTTAATGCGCCAGACACCGAATAATGTATGACATCGTCGTGGAAGAAAAATGGTGATCCATTGGTACAGGTGTACGGAGGCGTACTTCGCCCCAACGGTACCAAATGCCTTATTACGCTCTTGCAGCTGGTGCTCCAATGAAGTAAAAAATGATTACTCGTTAGTGCTTAACGAAAGGCTTCCTTGCAATTCTATTGGGTACTCAATGTCCGATTTATTGTGCCTTAAAGAGTTTGACGTCTGTTTCGATTCCAGCGACATTCTATCATACTTTTTTTCTGGTGCTACAACTGGTGCTATCAAAGCCACCTGGTATTCGAATCACATTAAATTTCAGATCTCCTTTTAAGATATTGGGCACTTGACAACCGGATACATCAGTCTATAGTTCTCTTTACACCTTGGTGGAGTATCATAGACTTGCCATAATGTTGCCATAGACCACGGTGCAACAAGGCGGAAGCAACCTCAATTTGATCAGTCACTCTATCTAGGATCTAAACATTGAACGCATTCAAATGTCATAACGGGTTTCATGACTCATTAGCGGACCAAGTGTTTCAACGAAGGCCGTGCCGAGGTGCTGAGCCAGTTTATTAACGTCACCAAGTCAATTGCACCATTTTCAATCTCCAAACTTGACATTTACCAAACGAATAGTTTCCCCTGTACGCAACTGTTTTCTTCACCGCGAGATCATGTACCAAAGAATTTGTCTAATGTTCGACGTATCTGCACCGATTGACACTCTGGCGTAACGAGTCATTGCTAATGCAAGAATCCGGCCAGTCCGCTGTCCATACAATTCGTATCTTAGGTGTCGGATAAAGGCATCAGTGACCAAAGTCCTGTCAAAGGCTTAACATTTCTGAGACCAATCACCTCGGAATAATCGGCGTAAGAGTGTCAGGACTGTCTGACGAGTCAGACGCACACATCAACTCTGACATCGATATCCATTAGATCACATTGCTGCCATATAATCCTCGAGGGACCATACACTCGTCTGGAAAAGTCATTTGCTCCGAATAGCGGAACACCAGGGTGGCTTTGCGATTTACCCACACAACCAGCGATTATACCGCGAAACTCTCTTGATTATCATACGCCTGCCATTATATGATCGGCGGAGCCGATACCAGCCGCACTCCAAACAGAGTATTCCATTTCAATCTATTGTGAGAAATCTTGCGGCTCTGAATAGATGCAAACGGGATAATAACGTAAACGTATAACGAAATTGCCGCGCCACGTCGGGGCACTGATGCATTGACGCCCCCCTCCCTCATTATACGCCGCTTAATGACTATACGCTCGGGAAAAATGGATTTCAATGACTAATTAGTGCGCGAGTCTACTTTTCTATTATTTCAGAACAGCGCAATGTTATCAACTAATGATGTACACGTTGAAACTGAAACCGGCATTGTGAAACCGATTGTACTCCATTACTACCGTTACACGCATTCGAAATATAAACCAAGCACTGTCAAAACATGCCAGAACACGCTGATGTTTCCCCAGGGAAGCATTACCGTACAACTTCCATGCCAATTCCGGCTGACTCAAAGTAATCCCATTCCGACCGCGAGTATCGCGAAACATATGCATTAGGTAGAATCAAAGGGGCGCGTAACGTGGATTGGCAAGGTAAACCGGGACATTTTAGATAGGAAGTGTCATTCGAGTATGAACCGACGTCCATAAATGTATAGGATTGGCTCACGTACCCGCGACTTTCTGTCGGCAAGGTGTGGGCCGTCGCATACTAGCAACGATTTTTCCCTCGATATTTTATCCGCGGTTCGGTGATTTCTTCCGGATCATCAGATCTCGTCGGCGGCACGCGAGTGAAGGTAGGTTCGCGCGGCTCGGGCGGGGGGTTCGCGAGGGAGACAGGGTACGAAACCGCGTTCTCCATTCTCGCCACCTTTCAGCGGAGCAATTAGCAGCTAATGAAAGCCACGAGGCGCGGGCCTGAAATCCGATAGCCTGGAATGAAATGCAATCGGGCGATCTCGCGGCAGCCGCGTCACGATTCCTCTCATTCGCGTCTGATAATGGCGACGGAGTCAGCGCACGTCAAGCCTCTCCCCCGCGAGCCGGGATAATTAGAAGCCATGATGGAGGACATGCCCCGGGTGCGCGTGTAGGTGTGCATTCACCTACGACTCCGCGCACACCGGCGCGCCGTCGCGGCGTGCGCGTGTGTCTGCACGAGCTTAAACTCTTAATTGCCCATGGTCTCTCCAGGTGAATTACTCGGCACACTCTTTTCACTGAAAGGCTTCCATTGTCGGGCGCAGGAAGTGGAAGTGTTTCCATCAATCTGGCCACCGCCGCAGTGGATAAGCGGCTATTCTCATGGGAACACCCTTTGTCTTTGAGCGGTGCTATGAGTCCCCACCTTACAATACAATTATCCTAATCTCGCCGTACATCTCCAACTATTATACCTGCGATCCTCATCTCCTAGCTTCTCCGCCACTCGGCGGCTTCGTTCTCTCCCGACCGCTGATACGCAGCCTCGCCGCCACTGGCAAGGGTTGATCAATATCGTTTCAGATTGCGCCCGCAAAAGAACTCGCGCTCCCGCAGTACTCGCTGTCGGGTATTAAAAGATTTCTTTGAGACGGGCGCGGCCCTGTTCCCCTAGCGCCGGATGCTCCTTTAAGCAAGAGGCTCGCCGGCGCGCGAGTCAAAGAAATTTCTTTGAAAACGAGAAAGCACCGGTACATACCGCAAGGAGTAATGCGGACCAGAAGAGCGGGGCTCTCTCTGTAGCATTGGATGCTTTTGATGTGAAAGCCGAACCGAAGGGAATTGGCCACGTGGGCTTCCTTCGTCAAAATCATGGGGGGTGCGGCTCGGCCTTGTGGTCTCGGCGTCTTTTTTTACTTATTTCCCGCCGGACTTCTCTACGGCTTCATCAAAATGGTGGTTCAAACGCTGCTAGAGCCTTCCCTCGCACCGACCACTCGAGCTCTCTAGGAGGCAAAGGGACCTCGTCTTCTTTCCGTGTTTCAGAGAAACGCACTGGAGTCAGCTTCGAGCGAGACCTTTGGCGCAAAAGGTGTCATCGTTCATTCGGGTTAAGCGGCGTCAAAGTCGAACAAAGTGAATTAATCTTATGCAATTGGAGGTTGCCGGCCATTGAGGATCAGCAAGGATTCTGCGAGTGGATCAGCAGGGCGGCGTGTTTCATGGTACGTAACGACCTCGAGCAGTTTATCTTGGCTGTGTGGCGTGAAGGGCGACAGCAAAAGACCGCCCCAAAGTCTCCGTACTCTTCATGTTTCGCTTATTAATTTTTACGACCACCATCAATGCCGAACGAACGAAGACGAATGATCCACCGGCATGATTTGAATACACCTTTTTAACCGGAAGATACCCTCTAATGCTATACTAACCAGCGCTATACTCTTAACAGCTTCAGCTGGGCTCAAGTCTTGAGAATGTTGAGGTAAATAAGTTATAAATATTCATGCGCATTCCTCAAAACGCTTTGCACACTTTCCAGCAGGATTGAGGAATATCCGCTCATACTTAGTTGGTTTATTTAATTAAACCTTATGGTCGTTTATAGCATGCTGCATCAATCAATCTTTCTTCGAATAAAAATCTGTTTATCCCTCCGAAGATTATGACATGAATTTCAAGTCGAGCAACATAGTATAGATGTTGTAGTAATTGGTAGTTTAATCGAGTGTACCGGTGGTATTCATTAACATATTATATTAAGTGCTCCGACGAAGCAATTATAATTTGTTACAGTGACATTTGATGGCTTCAAACCGGTCTTGCGATATTGCATTTACAAAGTCGGATAGTTTCGTTATTAATCCGGAACACGCTACTCAACCCAGAGATAAACTATTTTAATCACGTATCTCTATAATACTCCACTAACACGTTTCCATCCCACATGCGAGTAAAACTGGCGCAGACATAACGCGATAGCATCTCTTACCAAGAAATTCAATTGCAACAACTTTGCAGCTATTATGGATTTCTTGGCAATTAGTGGTCCAATTATCGCAACATTATAGCACACCGGGAAGATAACCGGGGCCTCGTGTTTGCCGGAGATATACATTCGCGCACTTTAACAAAGTGGCTCCGCCTCCCTACGCTGGAGAATGAAACCTGACGGAATATCGCCGAGATCGTAAACGCGATATACCGTTGTGCCAGCTCACGCTGCTGGATATCACGCACATGAGACACGATCCCGATGTTTCGGTTATTAATTTTAACGATGCTCGCGGATATACCGCGCTAGCAAATTGGGCTCGCAACCGCACCGTTTCACTCCGCACACCCCACGGAGCGCGAGCTGGTTTCATCACCACTTCATATGAAGTCAATTACCGCGATTTCAGAAGATCCGAATTTATTGCCAGTTGTTGATAAACCGCTTAGTAGCTAGTAGTTTCTGTAGTAGTCGGCGAGTATTACACTGCTTACGACATAAGCCGCTTGGATCGCCGCTTTGATGCCAAGTCAATTATTGTAATTTTCAGAAAAAGTAGTGTCGGTTGCAAGTTGTTCGTTAGGTCTTTATCAGCTATTACCTTGCAAGGTAGATATCCAATATACTGCTCACGCTCGTTACTAGTTACTTTGTGAAACCGAGAGCAAGCACCGCGAAATTATGAATAAAAACGCGATTAAGGTGCATACAATTCTCGGAAGCAGCCGCTCGCATGTAAACTTCGCATTTCAATGGAGGGCCGAAGTTTTGCTAATTAGAACCGCGACGGCGGTTATCTGATGCTGTAAATTATTCGATCCTTTATCGAGCGGAGTGGCAAACGTCCCGCGTTTATCGGCCTATCCCGACATTTAGAGGGGACTCACCTTAATAAAAGATGCTAGGGACAATCACTAGGGGCCCAGTGTCAGAAATGTCTCGGTCGCGGTCGTTAAGTTTAACTGCATCCGCGCGACGCCGCTCGAAGCGAAAGTGTATCAAACGGATGAAAGATCTCGCGCGGTTTTCCGGGAAGGAGGACCGAGAATACTACGCCAACGTGTTGCACGGGCCATCAAGACTCATTATGTAGATTCGAAAACCGTAAAGTTCAATCTGGCGACCGTAATGCGGCCAGTAAAGATAAATTAATACGAGCGTCGGGATAGCATATGTTAAAAGCACTGTTTAACGAGAGTCTCCAGGACGAATAATTCCCGGTTGGAAAGTACGCGGGGCGACTTTCTCGATTTTCCGATGTTTCGCTCGCCCTAAAATAACTAGGGCGAGCTCGGTACATCGGATGCCGGCGATCTCATGAATGATACAATGAATTCTTTACGAGCCGTCTGCTCGCATTTCCAAGGCGGTGCGGTATAATTTTTTCCCGGGGCCGGCGGCAGCGACGGCGCGGCGGTGGAACTCTCGTCACCAGAGCGGCGCAGTGGCCTAGGGTACATATTGAAACGCGAGAGTTACACCAGTAGAATTTATTACGGCCGGCGCGCACCTGCCTGCTTCAGCCGAGGGAGACTGTGTCCAATGTCGTGGCTCTCGTACTTATGGCAATAAGTCCTCCGTAAAAATGGAGGAAGCCCCGGCGCTCGCACCCCGTATAGTATAGCGGGGCCCGGGGGCCCGTGCGAAAGTGCACGTACGTGTATTCCTGTTAAAGGTATCGGCTTTTACAGGTGCCCTGAGAAACTCGGCTCGCCGCCGGGAAACAGTGTTCGCATGTCGATGCTGCCGGGATCGAACATCTCTTTACCGTTAACGGCGAGCGCGCCGTGCCGATAGTAATTCAGCAGGCCGACTTCATTCCCTGCTCGCCGTCCAAACTCGACATCGAGACTGCGACGCTGGGTTTAGAGCGACTTTTCAACCTCGCGTGTTCCGAATCCACGCGTTGCTTATTGAACTCGCGGGGAACTGGATAAGTGGAAAAATAGTCGGCGACTTGGGGGGTCCGCGTGTTCCCGGGTTTATCCGTGTCAGAAGAAGCGTAGCGAAATATTCAATGACATAGCCGTCGGTGTAGTTAAAGCCCGCGGGAGTGAAAAAGGAGAGAGAGGCGGAGACGAGAGAGCGAAGGATTCCGAACACCGAGTGGCAACGTTAACCCTGCTGTTGAGCGGAGTAATTAACGATTCCGGGCGGGTATTAGCGGCGCAGCGTATCCGAGCGGGCAATCCGAATTAACGGTCGGGCCGCGCCGTTCCTCGTGAATGGAGTCTGAAGAAAATACATATAAATTCCGAGCCGAGGCGACTGCCAGCAGCCGCACCGACCAGAGAGAGCGCGATTTGGCGTGCGGCCTGCATACCGCGCGCCCGGAATTCCTCCACTCTTTTGCAACTAGATCGCTCGGAAGTTCGCTAGACTAGACAGTTTTGTGGCCAGCGCAACATTTTCCCAGTATAATTCTCTCGAATTATCAGCGGCTTGAAAACGAACCAACTACACAGTTGGTTAGTTAGAAGTTAAGGACTCGAATCAGGGTTAAGCAGTTGACTGTTCTAGTCCTCGAGTCGGAGTCAATTGCTAAGGAAAGCCGTTGGCGAGAAAAGTATAGCGACATCGGCTCTGGCGGAAGGAGTGTGGAAAAGAGCGGAAGCCCTTAACGAACCGGGTCATCTATCGCATAATGATCGTAGATAGCCGCAGCCCCTCCACGATTTCATCGATGTCCGGCGATCGAAGGGCTTATCCAGCCGGCTATCTCTCGGTCACCCCCACACCTGGCGGATCCGCGAAGGGATCGCCCTGTCGTGAAAACGAGAACACTGCCGTCCCACTCGGCAGACTTCCTAACGTGCGCTACCTCTCCTGGTACCAGTTTCCCTTGTAGAAAACACCAACGACCAAGTTTGAATTTATCGTTTTTGGAATGATCGATTCAGGGTATATGAGTGAATGATAATCCTGTTGGGCAGAGCAGCAGTGATATATCAAGGAAGAGAAAAGATCCGTTGAAGCGTACAAGTGTACGTATCACTATCTTGTTCTCGGTACAGTGCTCGCACTGAAGCGATTTCATTAGGGTAATGTTCGTGTCATTAGACAAAATTTAGTGAGTGGTGAGTCCGCTTTTCGAATGAGGCGATTATCGTTTGGGGAAAGAATCGCAATCGGGCTCGACCAATGGGCGATCGTGTCGAACAAGTCTTGGTGCACTAATCTCGCGCGGCACTGAATAATCCGGGACAGGTCCCTCGTAACCAGGAACGATACCCGGGCAATTAAGAGCCACGTACACGCGGTGCTCGACCTTTGAAACTACGGTTCACCAATCGTTTACACGCATAGTTCTCCGAGCCCCTTTCCGATTACGATCTGGCATACACGCAGAACGGCATACAATAACACGCAATATGAGATGGGGGATCTCGGTGTCCAGAGACATCATCATTCGCCCGCGACAAATTGAAGTGCAGCTTCTTTAGTTACCCGATGCCATGTCACTCATCGATTAGAAGTACGCTTTCCAATTATGGCTAAGAGAATTCTTCAGCGAGTTGACTGATAGCGATCTCCCGCAAACCTTTCCATTTTTCCCACTCCTTTCAATTGGTTCTTGTCTCGAACGATTGACTCTATCGCGCGAGAAATCGCAACCGAAACTCCTGCACGCCGATGCCTTGTGACACACCATTCGTCGAGCAGACCACCTTACATCAGCGGCGATTATGTCAAGATTGAGTAAATATCTGGAAAATAGCGAGGATCGAAGCAATGTCCAAAAGGCTCGCTCTCCAATCAATCGGCATTAGTTCAGCTTGGTATAAAACGATAACGATTGGCGCTCGAGGATCTCGCAACGCGCGTTTACCTTCTTTCCTAGGTGGATCGAAGAGTGTATGCAGTTACACCGAGCTCGGAGGAGCGTAAATGTGTGCGCGGTGGCGTACCAGCCAACCGCTCACAATCGAATCTCGATTCACGGCAGGATGCATTTGCGAAAGTTAAATTAGAACACGGCGACAGGCCGGGAAAAGAGTTAGAGCGGGTCTTTTCAGCATTCAGTCATCCCGGCGTGTGCTGGTGTAATGGCTTTCGGCCTTAATAACGACGCGATATCGCCTTGCCGATGTTTCTCAAGCAGAAAGATCCGGCCCCCGCTCATTACGTCTTCAGCGAAGCGCGACATTATCCGTCACTGTCCGCCACGAATTTCGTTATTCAACTTGATGCATAGTCCTTTCCACTTCTCTCTCTTACCAGCCGAGCCCCAGAGCGCCGAGGCGAGCGCAATTCCGCGCCAATCGCCGATATTCTCCCATCGCTTCTAATGAAACTGATGTCATTTAGATTCCCTCAATTTCCGCTGCTCAGCGCCGAGAATAAAACTCTTAATCACATCGCCCGCAGTGCATTCGCTTCGAGCGTCCCGTGAAACGTCTTGTTGCATTGCTCTCATTAAATCTAGTCTACGTAACAATTTCCTTATAACCAACCGACATACTATTAAAACACGCTCCATTATGGTGCCACGGTCGACTTGAAACACCTAGGAATCCCAAGTCGTAATAAAAAGCTAACAAGTAATTTCCAAGCGGAGTGGAAGGACATGCGTGTACTACTGTTTCTCGGGTGACAGGTTGCGCGGCGGCGCTGACTATTATCCTCGGCCATAAAAAGGCCACTGTGCGCGAGAGGAGTGTGCTGCGGTGGAATAAATCTCGCTGGAGTCGCGCGTATTTTTCGGGCATCGCGTCGTAGATAAAACTCGTGCAGGCGTATCTCACCGCGGAAGTATAGCGAAGGTGCGTGTAGCGGTCGAGCGGTCGACAGAGAGGGAGGGAGAGGTGGCCGCGGGAAGGGTGGCCGCGAGCGCAGTAAAGCACAGGGCGAAGGAAGCCGCTGTAAGTCGGCTGTAACTCATGCAGATTAATCTTCACGTGAAATTACCCCCGATCACACCTTTATCACCGGGGGCCTTAGCCCCTCGTAACTCCTGGCTACCGGCTTCCTGATTACTGTCTTGTTTCACCGGGGCAAGCTCGCCCGGCCGGGCAAATGGTCCTCGCCAATTTCACTACCGTAAATTAATCGCGCTCGTTTGCGCTCCCGGCAATTAGGAGACTTACGGGTTTTTAACAGTGGACGCCTAGAGCTCGGCGCAACAGCGCCGAGTAACCACTGTAACCTCTGATGGATGGCTAATTCTGGTAAGTAGTCTCTCCACCGAGCTCGACAATTGGCTGATGCGCTCGAGGAGGAAAATGAATTTTCTCGTGCGTGAAGCTATTAACTTACTAACTTACTAGAGCTTGTGAGAACTGCGGTCGGTGAGAAGGATCGATGCCAAAGGGGACTCACCTGAAACGAAAAAAGAGAATTTCATAAGATAATATAAATTTTATTGCTTTTTAATTTACGGGATTTAATACTAATTGTGGAACAAATCGAATTGCTACACCTGCCGCCTGAAGAATGGAAGAAAGTTGAACGAGCTTCTCGCTGAAATAAAGTGTCGTACCTACATCGATTGCAGTACAAGTTCTCGATTAACCGAAGTATACTCGAGCACTGGTCGGCTTGTTAGATCAGTGGATGATACCAGCGTTACAAGTAGAAGAATCAGGATATAAGTCACCCGATGCGCTTATGAGACTCGTTGCATCGAGAAAATGTCACCGGGCAAGGATTGCCAATAAATTTCCGCGCGCACGCCATTTTTCCCGGGGAATTTACCGCGCTGGCTTTGCGACACTGGTCGCAATCATCGTCGTGTGAGGTACGACCTTTTCACCGATTGTTTTTCGTCCTCTATTGACAACTGAATGGGTGGCATCGTGCTTCCGACATGTACGCCGCTGTTCCCCAGCCATGTTGAATGCCGCGCGGCGACATGCAAGTGATTTTTCAGCAGCGCTCAACTCCCTCCCCCGCACACTACGCGACCATCCAACATATCTAGTTTTCTCTCTTGTCAATACCTTCTATCTAACATTCCTTATAGTCCCGCGGTACATCCTTCCGTTTTCACATAGATATTCACAAGTATTTTGCTAAATTGAGCTAAGTTACAAGAAGTAACATTACATTTGGTAAGAGTAATTTACAGTAATTTTGTAAGTAATTTACTTACATTTGGTAAGAGTAATTTTAAAAGAGTTAAAAATGAATTATATTATTGGACTAGAGTTGAAAAATCTAAATAGACTGAAAAGAAATTGCAAATGAACGGTTGCGTCAACGCAACCTTGGTAAGACAATGGGTCAAAGAGCGGATAGTATTCAGCGGAAGAATACTCAGCAGGCAGGTAAAGTGAAAGAGGACTGAAAAGGGTGTAGCGGCGATGGTGCACGTGTGCAGTCGACACACAAGTGCAGTGGCAAGAGACAGTGGCTGCCGGCCTCGGCCAGCAGCAATCGCCTCGAGATTATAATCGTCAGTGTTTAGCGTAAATGAGAGTCGTGACTTCGGCATCATCGCTGCCTCTCTCTCCAAGCCGTGGAAGAAGCTCGGCGAAGACTCAGGGGGAAGAAAAATGCCGGAGAGAAAGAAAGGAGCGTGTGTCGGGGCGTTTGCATCGACGTCGCTTAGCGTCGCTACTCATGACTCCAATCCGTCACGATTCCACTGTACTATCGGCCCGCTGGATCTACCGGAAAGCTCACGATCACGCGAGATCGCACGATTTCAAAGCGCGCCCGCCGAGGATCGGCTAAGATCGCGGACGGCGAATTTGATATACGAAGCTGCGCGTCCAGATTGTGTAGATGGAGAGAGAATCGATCTCACATGCACGCGCACGCTCTATCTCGAAGGGAGAGGCGGCCTAGTCGGCTCTCGCCCCTAACAAATTATGACAAATGACGATGATTGTTATGACGAAGCGCTCTCGCAGCGTGATTTGTTGGGTTTTATATGGCGCACTTGCGCCTGGGAATTAGGTGGATGATTCAGATGGACGATCGCAGAGCAAGATCCTGTTCGCTGGTACATATTAAATCGGCAAGGCTGCCACCGTCAATCAAGTGCGCGTTAGACTTCTCTCTCTCTCTCGAAGTGTACCAGAGCTCGCATCGAATGGGCCTTTCTTTCCCCGGTAGTTGAGCCCGAGGTACTCGCATTAGCATCGGGCTGAATCATTGCGCGAACGGTTTGGAGTAGCGGCTCGTAAAAAGCTCGTTAGAATATCAGTCGGAACGTCAGATTAAGTCTATACAAGACAGGACTAATTCAGCTGTATCTCAAGGTACGGTCAGCCCGGGGCAACAGGTATGCCCCGAGAAAATCCAGTCGCTAATAGTCGTCGAGTTAATGGTCATCCGATGCTAACGGATCGTTAGAGCACCGAGTTTCCCATTGAAACAAAACCGTTCATCTGTCGTTGAGACGCGTAATCCAATTTATATGACGAGCCTAATCGGCCCCGAGTATCGCCGGACAACTATGATTAGACACGAGCATTGCCTCATCCTCTCCTCCTTTCTCCCTCTCTCCTTCTTTTTCTCATTCTTTCCCCTTACGATTCTCGCAATTACAACCAAACAGAGTTTCGCGATTACCATTCCTAATTGCGTCCATTAAGCAATTATGTGCGTTGTAAGGCTACCGTCACTCGAAGATTAGAGTGGATAATCGGCTCGGAGATCGAATCGATCTTGAAGCCGTTCTACCCGTCGCATCGGGATGCTGCTGCTGCTTTGATTGGCCTCTCGGGATGAGCGCCAGAAGTGCCGCGAGAGGAGTCCCTATTTTAATCCAATAAAAAGATTCGATTCGCATGCCTTATCGATTGCAGAAATCATCGAGCAAGAAGCGCGCTGACGTTTCTTGCCGCTATAATGGCATCACCACGCTGTCTTTCCCACCAGTGAAAGAGCTAGGAATTCCGTAATGACGAAACGTATCGATGAAACTGCTACAGTGTTCACGGGAGTCGGAAGACGCGTCATTAAATTTTTAATAGAATTCGGAGATCTATAAACGCAGAAGAGTGGGGGATTCTGGCATGAGTAATCCGGGGCAAGGAGTGTTTCCAGAAGGCATTGGAGATCGGCGGGAAGAGAACGGATCCCTTGGAAGAGGAGAGCGCTGCGGGTCCACGATTCCAGTCCAGGAAGCTGTTTGCGAAGCACGAGTGGCAGCCGGGCAATACGTGCTCGCTCATTGTCCGGCCTTCCGTCCGACGTCCTCGCGGTCTTTCACGTGATTATTTTTGCCGGTTCGCGGGCACAATGAGCGATTTCTAGTTGGTCCCATTGTTCCCGGCCCGGCAGCCGCGTGTGCCGCGTTTTGTACCAGCGATCCACGCTCCTAGCGCCCACTTGTGCGCCGACAAGTTACCAGGAATTTATTCGGCCGGCTCTCTCATTCCCAGGAGCACACGCACTCGCGTATCCGACGTCGCAGCCGGTCTGTGACATCGACTACTCTGCTAGTCGGATGTAGTCTAGCTGAATTAAGGATTACAATGCGCCGGAACATACCAGCCGCATTCCCGAGTAAATCGGTACTCTCCACTCGACATAATACACTCTTTGAGCCGGGCAATGTCTCTGGGGGCCGCTCTCGCAGAAGCTTGAATTCGCCCGACAGTGCTCGCACGTATATCAGAGATGCTAGAGGGAAAGTTTGAAAGGCGAGGCGGCGCAGAGGGCTGGGCTCGATTCGCAAGCAGTAACCAGCCGAGATGCATATCGTCCGTCCGGCGTGGATTCGCGCGCGCGCGCGCGGCCGCAGTCCAGGTTTTACTACACAATAAAACTGCATAAAAGTCGCGCGTAAAAGCCACCGAGGGAAAGAAAAAAGGCGGGAGCTGTCGTCGCGTAAAATCACGCGACGGCATCGGACTCGGTGGACTCGGCGCTTTAATAGCGGCGCTTTTATCGCGCATAAAAGCAAACGGATTAGAATACAGCGCGACTGGTAAGCGAGTGCTTCGCTTTAGCTACAGCGTATCTATTAATTCGCCGCAGTAGTAAGCGGACGGGGATGTCTGGTAGCCTTGTTGTCCTGCAAGCACACTGTGCGAGCCAAAGGGATGAGGAAGGAGCTCTAATTCGACGGCCGACAAGATCCCTTTGCCGCTCGATTGAGGGCTACTCCAAGATGAAAGTGAAAAGCGCACGGGAAACGGGACGACTTCTCGCATTCGCCGATTCCCTTCACGGCTCTGTTATCAACAAATCGCCCGAGGCTTATTTAGCATTCGCCCGCGAGACTTAACGATGTCCCGGTACTTGAGATGCACGAGAATTATCCTCTGACGGACAGCGCTGTAGTGCAACACCGACGGGGGTGGCGAGTCTAATGGCAGAATTTTGCAGAATCGATTGCACTTGACACGATTATCAAAGTATCCAAATGTCGATCGGCCCGGTCCAACTACCCACACTGGAAAACTAAAGGCCTTGCCTCGTGGAATTGAGAAATCGATGACGTCGCTATAACTTATACCATAAACGACACTTTGAAGATAGAGAGAAATCTCATGGTAGCGATGCAAAATGCAAATAGCACACTAATTTATGGCGACTCTCTTACGAGTGGCTGTGGAAAACCGCAAATATTCCAATGAAGACGCGGTGAAACAGAAGTCGAGATCAGATACGAGGGGAAGAATTCAGGACAGCTCGGGGCCGACTTTTCCGCGGAATTCCGCGGGAAAATCTCAACTCGATTTCGTCATAGACGCTCACTTTAGGAGAAGGTAGTCGATGTCGGCTGGCTCAATCCTCCGGCGGGAACGCGGACATAGGCGCAGCTCGGTAAGAGGGCTGCCAGCTCCGAGTAATTAAACCTCGATGGATTTAACGAGTCCTGCTAGCCGGAGCAACGTGTATTTTCTAAGAGGCTCACTACTTATCACGTGCAAATAATGGACAACGAGAATGCGCCATCGGCGCTCAATTATTGCCGCGTGCACCCTTATCGGGCGGCGTCCATAAAGAGGGTAATAAGGCAACAATTAAAATGAACGGAGCGATAAAATTTGTCTTTATGACGCCGTTAAGAGAGCGGAAAAAAGCTGCTGCCAATGGAACTATGTTCGGCCGGAGCATTGAGCCGTGATAGTAGCTCCCTTAACTCACGTTGAAGAAGAGAAACATTGCTTTGTTATGACAAGCTAATTTATTGGGAGCAGTTTATCGCAGGCAACTATATCCAACGCGAGCAAGCGATCCTAATGTTGCTGGAGTCAATGTGAATCGTCGTGACATTCACCTCTCCTGTTTCATCGGATTAATGATTCTCCTAAAAATCCGATAACATCGACAATTCGCTCTATTCTCAACTCCGGCGCGCGGATCGCGGCCATAAACAGCCTATAAAACGTAGGATGGATTTGAGGTCGGCGGGTAGGGAAGGCTGGTGCGAAAGTGAGGACAAAAACCCCTTGGATCCGGTCCAAGCCGAATCAGTTTTGGACAGTCGCTTTGAGCATTCCTGAAAGCTGCAACCAACCACTGTGAGATACAAAAAGGAAAAGGGCGAAGGAAGGTGAAGGTTGAATGGACGAAGGTGACACTTGAACTTTCTGTGCGACGGGCTCGGTGTGCGTGAAAGGACCGCGATCGCGCGCAAACAATCGCCACTCGTTACCACGATGAATCGGAGCGAACGCCTTACATAATAGATATTGATGAGCGACCGGACCGCCGAGCACTTTGGAGCCAGGGCGAACCTCTCGCTCAAATTAATTATGATAATGCGAGCGGCACAGGTCGAGCGGCAGCCCCCGATCAATATCCATTCTACTAGGCTCGCTTTGATTGCTCGATGTCACTCAAAAGAGCGGACCCGTTTCAGGGCTCCTCTATTCGAACGACCTAGTTCGGCCGCGTTCTATCACCTCGGAGATCGCCGGCGAGACCGGCTCTCCTTCCAAGTAAGGAGCCAAGCGAAGTTAACGAGCTGCGTAATGCGAAGGCGGAATTAATGAGGGTGCACCATATCTAGGCGAAATCATTATTATCGCCCGCGCCGCTTTAAAGGACGGGGCCGACGGGAGTGCTCTTGAATGAAGACATTCGTGAAGACAAGACCATTTACTATCGGCGCGAAAAAGGTGAAGTCGAGCACCTGTGCAGCGAAGCAAACTTCGAAGTGGAGTCATAGTAGTTATGGGTGCATATCACGCACAGGATAAGTGAATACTTGATAATCGTGCGGTGCTCGTTGCTCGCCGGAAATGAAGCAAAAATCGCTCCTGGCGAAAGCGACTGAACCAGCCAGGTAATTCGTTGCTCGAATTGAGCTGAATTGCCGTAAGAGTTGGCAATCAATGGCAATGCAACTTTTCCCGAGAATTGCGCTGGAGATACTCGCGAGTGACATGCTGGTACTGTTTAGCCCCATGAGATCCTTTCTCCTTTCGCGAGTAATCCTGTCACGAACACGACGCCGTCAGGAAGATCTTCGCTTTCTTTCGAGAATTCTATAGGTCACGTTACATCTTATTAGGCGAAATAGCGGCGGGCTCGGATTACGGGGGAGAGTAAAAAAGAGAAGCATTCTGCGCGGTGCTTCGGGCCCTGTCCGACCGGGAAATTCCTCTGCCACCGTTGTTGGGGCCCGCGATGCAATCGCGCAGAATTATAATCACACCTAGCTGAAATGCAAAAGCTGCCCGATCGTAAACCATACCAAAGGGCCGAGCGGACTTTATAACCGACAGCAACTTTCTCGCTGCTGGAATTGAATCATAAATGGCGAGGACCTTTCTGGGATGACTGCCTTTGCGCCATGGTCTTTCATTTTTTTCAGCAATAGTATCTGGATGTAAAATTTGTAAAAAGAAAAGAATTTGATGAACCTCTTTCGTCAGTAGAGCGTGGAAGTGAAGAGTTACCGGGCAATTGAGACATCGACTTGAGTGTATAACGATTGTAACAACTCCGTTAATATGTTCAGTCTCGAGTAATGATTATTAGTGTACACTAACAAGACCCGCGATAATGACGGTAACCTCCGTCATTAAACCGGATCGTAATCGAACCAGCCGTTGAAAACGTAATTCAATTCTAATCTCTATGGCGGATTAATGCATTCAGTTTTTTACATCACGCTCGACCTCAGGTGTAACAAGATTGCAGGTGGCAATTAGAAGATAATTCTCGGACGATTACTAAACTGTTATCGAGTGCTCTTGTACAGTTCCACTAATGACCAAAAATAGAAGGAGATTTAGTGGAGAGTTGGGTCTGCGAGTTCAATGCCTACCTTTCATGCGCCATATTCAAACATAATTAGCAGGTCGGAATTCTAAATACTGGCGAAATACCTGCAAGCACAATGGTAGTGTTAATTTTTAAAAGCAACGGATATTACATCCAATTAAATGGTGAGGGGATTGTCTCGGATTGAAGGACTCCTGGCCTTTCAGTCGAACGGACAATAATTATATCTCATTTTCTAAGCAGTTCATTCTGCAGTAAATAATGAGTAAGTTCCTTTGTCGCCAGCGAGGGAACGGACCCCTCCAACCACATTTATTCCCAGTCTCCTGTTAATTCTTTCCCTCCTGCTTTTTATCCTTACCCTCCCGCTCTCTTCACGGAGCCACTAATTAATCCGGGCGTACAGCCCGAGCTTTTCTGACTCTCGGACAACAGCGACCGCGGCGGCGAGGCCTTCGGACCACAGAAATCTTCCGATTTCACATTTAATAGAACTCCTTCTCTGCCTCGGAGTTTCTATAGCCTATAGACGCAATCCATGATATTCGCATGTGCCGGTTGCACAGCCCGCCGACAGCACCGAGTTATTATCCTCGGGGGAACAATTATTCCTCGTAGTTGGCGAATCCTCGGCTTGGGTAATCACCGGTGACCGCTTAAGCAGACAACAAGGAAAAGGAGGAATCGCGATCGTAATCTCCCGTGACTCCGAGCATGCGATGAATCCGGCTCGCCCCCGCTCTAATTAAAAGAAGCCAGACTTTTGCTCCTGACGTGTCATGACTATGTCCATTTAAGAAAGAAAACAACAACTTCTCGAAGTTTTACAGACTGTTGGCCGTGGAGTCTAAAAATTGTAAAACTACCTATAGATCTTTTCGTAAATGGATCATTAGTTGTAATTTGTGGATAGCTCTTACGACAGTTGCCTCATCGTATCACCAGCCAATAAGACACAGACTAACCCAGAGCCACGGTACATGGAGGGAGTGAATTCGAAAACGTGAGAAAACGTTTTACAAACGCTAGAAAAAGGCCGCCTATAAATCCGCATGTCATACACTTCCAATCGCGGCATTTCTCTTCCTGCGGAGAGCAAGATCGTTTATCACGCTTCACATTGGAGCAGCCGGGCACAAAGAGCGGAGAGCGTAACAACGCGCGCGGGCGCGTTTCAGCGTCTTCGCAATAAACTTAACAGTCTCACAACAAATCACCGGTGCCCCGCGCTCGCGCGCTCTCCGCTGAAATCAGAAAGAGCATCGCCGTTATCAGAGTACATTCCACGACCATTCTCTCAGGAGATAGAGCCGGGGGAGGGAAAGAAAGCGAGAGATACGTGTATAAACTTGTATATAGAAGTTAACCGGAGTTTCCGGCCGGTTTTAGGCAACAAGAGCAAACCGTGAGAACGACTCCGGCGGGAGCGCGAAATCGCTAGACACCATCTGTTCTAAGTTGTAAGTGCAAAGGCAAGCAGTTCTTTTCCCCCCCGATTTCCGTCCGCGTGCGTCATTAAAAGCCGCGCAGAAACGCCAACTGCCAATTGAATCGATCCGCGGCGATTATGCGGAACGAATGTCGTTCTCCCCATGTGTTCCCGAGGTGCCAGAGCCCATGATTTCTGTAAATCGCTCGCGCTATGATTGACCACCGGCACTCTCCAACGATCAAGCGCTTCTAAAGTGTTGCGCTTACGCGCGAGGTGAACAGATCCGACGAATCCGCCCGGGAGTATATCGAGAGACGCCATTGCACAATCGTTCCTGCGAGTTCGAAGGGGAGCAGCGGCATTGTCGAATGGCGCTCGGCGATTTCCATGATCGGGAAAAGCGACTGGCGGTACTCTGCAATCATAGCTGATACAGTGAGAAAATTCTCACGGCACCACGCCGACATCCGCATAGAATCTTAATCGCCGAGTGTTTTATATACGCCGCGGAAACAGACTTTAACGATCGAGCGTGCCTGAAAGAGATTACAGTGCAGCGTAATAATGCAATCACTTGCTCTCGCGTTGTAAACGTTTTACTGCCTCGATTCCGTGCCCGAAAAGATTTCGCCTTCTCGATTCTCAAGACCAAGAATCAAGTTAGTGGAATCCTCTGGCTTTGGTTTCTGTGGCACCAACATCGTATCAGGTCGAGGCGGACATTCAGATTTTTAAAGCCAATTCAGATCTACCCCCGACATCTTCAATATCCGCGATATCATTACGCGCTGATAAATGATATCGCGCTCGCGTTCCTTGCCGGCAGCATGACCACTCAGGATTCGACGACGACCCATTTCCCGTAACCGAGGGCTGGCTGTGTTAATTGAGGAGCTGGTTTCGGTCGCATTCGCCTTATGGAACCGCGTGCAATCAGTGACACAGCATTCTCATTTGCATATTAATGCGCGATATAAACCGATTCGCAAATACCCCAATATACAAAGTTGCATATCAGCTGCATTGGAATGATTACGAAGCGCAAGGTGCTCGCGTATCCCGAGTGGAATATCGCGCGAATTAAAGGCATAGCCCTGCGAAATGCGGGAAGCACATGCTGTTTGCAAATTAACAGAAACGCCGCCTGGGGAGGATGAGCCGCTAATGAGAGAGGAATAATTAAGGAACGGTCTCTTATACATATTGACCGTGGTATTAGATGCAATTGCATATATCCCATGCAGCTTGAGAAGCGGTAATGAGTAATATAGTCGCATAGTCCGCGCTCAGTCGCATGAGAGCAATAAACATAGAGGGCGAAGCCAGCGTCGGAGGGGAACAGGCCGTAGTGAGAAGAAGACTCCGCGGGAAGTAAACGAGAGTTATAATCATTGGGGTCGAGGTCTACCTGTCACTCACGTCCCAGGGAATCCTTGAAAGCTTGGTGACTTGAGGAAGTAGGATGCGCGCGGAGTCCACTTTGAACTATTCGCCCCTGGAGCCCCGATTGATTGACTTACCGGCTGTACCCACCGGTACCTGGTCATACGTCATCCAGCCGAGTGTAATTTATTCGCCAGCATCGGCATATTTGATTAACCGCCGAAGATAAGACCACGATGCAAAGTTACGCTGGAAGAGACGCGCTCAGCCACCGCAGGTATCTTCAAAGAAGTGGAATGGGCATGTGAAGTCAGACTTCATTGGAACGGCGGAGACAACTTCACTGAAAAGCTCGAACTTCGCGCGGGCATCCAAGGGAATTCATCGAAACTGTCGACAGCCATTAGCTAAGCGATATCTCCTCCACTTAGAGATTTCCCTTGCGGGTATACATAGCGTTCCAAACATTATCCTGCGATCGCTCCAGCATTCCGCTTATCATTTCTCTACGCGCGCGTGTCTCCCGCGGCTCGAGCCATTTCCCCCCTGTTATCAGCGGGCTATCAGTGAGCGGCGCGAGAGCGGCGAGACCGAGGGAGTGAAAACTTGCGCACTGGAGGCGCGGCGGTCCGGGCATACCGAAAATGCTCCAAGGTCGGTGGAGCTTGGCGAAACTCTGCCAGTGACAGCCGGCCGAGCGTGATTGCCAGCCGGCCAAATATCCAGGCCGCGTGTCCGCATACCGGGGGCGCATTACACAGTTTCGACGATAGGCCGTGCGGCTACGGGCTGCATACAGAGAGACATAGCGACGCCCAGAGCGCGTAATGTAATACTCAAGGCTTGAGACAAACGCGCCGGCCCTCGGCGGCGGCTTGCTCGAGATCGCGGGCTCGATAAAATAGCTATTGGTTAATTATGCTGATCTACCTAGCGCGTGTAAACGCGAAAGGAACCCGCGCCGCGGAATCTGAGAGGTTCGCATTCCTCATTCCGCGGTGTGACACGTCCAGCGCACAACGGACCACTCGAATTACCTCCTATCCGCTTTCCCCCAGTCATTTCGCTCGCGTTGCTGAAATCATCTCATTGCTTAATTTCTGTTGTAAGGAAATCTTAGAAGAGGATTCGTTATTGGCTCTGTAGTAGTTCATTTGGAAAACGAGGCTAGAACATGATATTGATTCTATGAAAGGTCCTTGCAAAGACACGAAGGAGTTTGCTATCACGAAACTCATCCAATAAAACGGAGACACGTTGAGTTAGAGCTGCCCGCTCGATAGAAGCTTTCAAAAGGAGCACAAGGTGTTGCGCGGCTCAGGCCACCTGGTACCGGTGCGCTTCCATTACAAATTATTTATGCGACAAAACCAAGTGGTAGGAAACCGATTACGTTTGCCGCGATACCTGTAACGCTACCATCGATCAAGTTCGAGGCATTAAAACAGCCAAGGCGAATATGCGGGACGCGTGCGATCCTTGATTCGAAAAACAAAGAGGAGTAACCAATTTGCATTTTAATTGAACAAACCAGGCTGAATGATTTACGCCCCGCACGCGAACGATCCTCCTTATCCGCAGCGACGAATCACCAGCCGAAAATAAATTCGAATTGTATAAAACCAGTACTATTAATAATCAATGATGAACGGGAATCGAGTAATAGGCGAGCGATTTTGCGTTCGTGTAAATGCTAAATACTTTACTCACACACGCACGTCGCCCTTGCATTCGTGAAAAGTATATATGTTTCATGGAATATCGGCTATCAGCTCCAAGAAGAGCAAAATATATATTAACGCAATAATGTCTCAGGTGGCAGGTGGGAGTTTCCAGAAGAAGAGCCTCTTAAATTTGACGATTGCATCCACGTGTACAGTGAGACCTGGACATATTAGCACATGCTTCTTCAGACATACATGGGCGTGGTGGTGAACGGTATAATTAAATCTACCTGGCCGTCGGTAATTAATTCATTCCCACTTCCGTCGAGAGTACAGAAGGAATCATTGAGGATTACGGACCTCGTTTGTTCGAGTAGGTGCAGCAATAGGAGGGTAGGTACTCAGAAATCATTAATTATGGACAATCTCGCGAATATATAGACTATGTTCGATGAGTCACTAGCTTGTTCATCCCTGAGAAGCTGATATCTCCAGCACCCTCCCAGTTCTCGTTTGGTATAGCCTGCAATCCATATTTCTAGCAAATGGGATAACTCTATTCCCGCGGAACATAAGAGTGATCCAATTATTCGTTTGAGGTGCACGTCAATCCGGGAACCCAATGAGGTGTATTCCGCACTTAATATGGGCCTTGAATTTCGATGGGTCGATTACCCAGAGCAAGGCTTAATTAAAATTTAATTCGCTTGGCCCGAGGATTTCGGGAGCGCCGAGGCCTCTGCCCCACCCACACGAAAACGCGAAAGCCTGGTGTGTAAGGAGCGGATGAAAAGAGGCGAAAACGCAAAAACTTTTTTCCCCATAGACACGCAGAAAGCGAGGATGGATGGCGGTGACGGTGGTGGAAGGAGGGAGGGCGTGGGGGTCGGGGGGGCGCATTAATTAATTACGAATTCGTTAATTGCCACGAAAATGGCCGACTGGGCGTGCCCGATCGATCGAGTGCCACCTCGAAAAAGCCCCGTCTTGGCCTGTCGAGCCCGCACCCTCGCCAAGCTTATTTTCTACAAAGGGCTGACTCTCGAGTAAAGGGCCAGCCCTCAGAACCTACGGAGGGAACTGGGGGACGAGCGAGGGGAGAGCCAGGAGCCAGGGAGGCTGTGCGGTTCGGTTGCGTAATTTTATAATTATAGGCTTTCGCCCAGCATGGCTCAATTACTGTACCAGCGGAATCGCATCGGTGTAATAAATGGAACTACCGAGCGTGCAATAAGGGCTTGTAATTATACGCTCCGCTGGCAATATCTTCTGAGTCAGCGACATCGATGAGCCCGGTGCGATTGCCGGTAAGGGTATTCACGAATATTTTACAAGTACGGAAACACACTCGCCTGCCAGGGCGATGCGAATATTAAGGGAGGCTCAGTTACTTCGTTATGATTTGCCAATTTCACAGGCTTATGCCTCGCAATTAAAACGGACCGCCAGCTCCATTACTTGGCCGCAGATGCTGAATACCAAGGAGAAAGAAGCCTGTGAGTCCATTACAGTGGTTACGCTGTGCCGCGAGTAGATTTTTCGCGAGTCAGTAGATGCAGACCTCGCGTAGTCAGACGCATAAGCGATGGCTGCTCTTCTCGAGCAGTACTCCTCGCGTTCAAGACTGGTTCCGTGATAATCCACCGCTGAAAAGTCCTTTCAAGCTTACATAAATATCACTTTTCATCCATAACTTAATCGTTATCCATATCACGATGGTATTTCCCGTTAGGAGGGTACTCCGCTTGCGTAAAGCGGCAAGTGGGAGAGTTATCAGCGAGCTTCTTTCCAGCGAGGCGCGCGCGCCTGCACTCGCCAAGTGCATTCGCCGAGTGCAGATCGTAATCTTTATTATCTTGATAGATGCGGCTCTCTCGTTAGCGCGCACGATGTATTCGTTAGGCGAGCTTTACGAGCTGTAAAATAATTTAGCCGCCACATGCGCCAGCACCGTTAGCTACATCCATTCCGGCGCGAGGTGTATCTACGCATAAATATTTACGCATGCTTCGAAATCCTGTGAAATCGCCACGGCGAGGAGAAGCCGGCTGCGTTACACGCGCGCCTACATACATAACGAGAGCCTCTCGCCTCCTCTGCCGCCTCAACTTCGGCTTCCGCTAAAGTTATATCCACGTAGGCGGCGGCGGCGGTGGCGGCGACGACGAGTTTTTCTTTCCTGAAAGCAGCTTGGCTTTGACACTTAAGCCGGCTACGTGGCTGTAAGTCATCGTTACCGCTGAGCCCCTTGATCACACCGCGCCCGAGAATGCCAGTAAACCGTGGGTTACGCCGGTTTAGCTTTGTCGATGATACTGTTATCTAGACCTGAGAGGGAGCCGAACCCACCAACGGCCAGCTCGAGCGATTCCCTTTGAAATGACCGTGTAAACAAAGCCGAGAAAGTAACAGAATCGTTTGAGCCCGGGGTACATGAGCTAGTCATCAATATCCTCGAGCTCTCTACTCTTACAAGTAATCTCATCCCAACTCCTGAAATCCGGTCCAAGTGCTCGTTCCACACTCTACCTAAATCACCAGATTAAACTGGACCAGACTTCCCAAACACAAGTAACCAGGAATCAAAAAGACCGCGCGCCTAGTAACAAACTAACGGTAGAATTGTGCGAAGGAGGAGCACACGAGGGCAGGGCACGCTCGTCGGTGTACACGCGCGGCAGACATTGTCATCGATCATCCGGCATCACGGTAGGGTGGGTTTGTCTGCAACTCTATCAGCGGGGAATCGCATCGCTCTCTTCCTCATTTCGTTGGCGAAGCCCTGGCGAGCAGCTCCCTCCCGTGCGGGCGCCGTCGTCGGGCGCTCGGCGCTCTAGCCGGCTGGCTTTCGCTCGGGAGCGCTCGGCTGGCCGGCTTCCGGTCGCCAGGACTTCCGTTGGTGGCCTCACGGCACCGCCCCGAGCTCTCCACTTCCGGCTGGTCGGGGTTGAACGACGTTGTCATGGAGACTGTTACCCGGCTACACCCTCGGGAACACCCCCGACCAGTATGGCCGCCGCCGCCGCCGTCGTTCGACTGTTCTCTCACCCTTGCTACCCTTGCACCGAGCCCGTATTGCTTTCTCTCCCTCCTGTCCTCTTTCTCCCCTTTTGTTCGACCACGCGACTCCCTCGCCCTCGGTGCACCTCCCCCCAGCCCTCACTCACTCTCTCTCTCCGTCTGTCGTCCAGTATGTCTGCTGGCATGAACTCGGCGAACTACTATATAGTATTTCCTGGGAGGCTCGTGTCAAGAATCCCGGGGGCAGGCTCGCTTCGCTGAGCCTGCGGTGCGGCGCAGTGCAGTACAGGCGAGAATGCCCAGCTTGAACCGGCTTGCCCCATGGGGCATGGCGTATCCATGCAAGGACCCTCGACCCTACGAGTGCCACTCGTCTTCCACCGTGGCGCAGAGCGCTCTATATGTATAGAGCCAGAGCCGCCTTCCTCCGCGGACTCCCCGTAATCCATTGTGGGTGTACCAGCCGCCTACTACAGGCCTTTCCAGTTTCGACCCCGTCGAGCCCTGCCAACCCTGTTGCTAGGCACGGGATCTCTAGCTCCTCTTCTACACGGCGTCCAACTGATGCATATTTCATGCTCCTCGCGTCTGGATATGGCCAGTTATTGTTCCAGTAGGAGCATCGATAAAAGTGCAGAGCCGGGGGATATATACGTCCTGGTGGTACAATATTTAACGATCCGGCTCTCGGCTATCTCGAGGCTGCGGCCCCTCGTTGTGGATTCGCGAAATATATATGGAACGCACTTGGTGACTGGAGGCTCCGGTACTCGACTCGGTACTCTCCGAACTCCGGCGCACCTCCTCCGGAATTTCGCTCGCCCAACAGCGGGAGTTTCGACAAAAGTCATTCTAATTAGCAACACATCGCTGGAATGCACAGATAGGGACCACTTATCAAGCGGGCTCGGCAGCGAGCCGGGAGAAAATGCGAGCGTGGCCACTGGAGTGCTCGCCGGACTGGATGAGCCCAGACAGTAGAACAGTACGCTCGGGACGGAACGAAGTAGGCATAGTGTAGATCGGCGTAATCAGTAGCGGAAAAGTTTCGAGTAAAGTTGCACCTGCCAGTTAGAGGGCACTCGATTCAGGACTAGGAAGGCAGACAGGGTCCACTCGTCTGAATCAACCGGCACACACGAGGAGAGAGCGGGAGAACCAGAGGAGAAACGCGGACTCTGTCCATATCGATCGAGCTGAAATCCCCATAGAAATTAACTCGAGAACACTTGGCCAGCGGCGCTCTCGCGGAGCCGCGCCACTATTCTAGACGCGTGCACTCGTTAGAACATTAATTAATTAGCGGCAAATCGAAGCAGCGCGCAAGCCGCGCGGCTTCCAGCGGCCTGGAACGGAAAATCGCCGCTCGGGAATGGGATTTTTCTCGAGGATGAAAATGAATTGTGAGAGAAAGAGGGATGGAGAAACTTAGTCATTCTCTCGAAAAGCCGCACTCCAGACTCGCGGCTTCTGGAGAACATCGCTCCTAATTATCCCTGTGAAGCCGGCTGAAAACTTGATCGTTACCTCCGATTATGTTTTCACTCGTATGGAGTCATTGAAAGAGTTCGGCTCACTGCGCCACCGAGATCTCCAGTGATCCTGCAATGACAAATCTCTCCTCGATTATTTAGCCACCGAATACAACAGCCTCGACCCACAACGCGCGATGTCGACCGTGTGCGCGGCCTCTCTAATTCGGAACCTCCTCGTTATTACGCCGATTACTTGACGACTCATCGTCAGTGTTAGTCACTGCTGGTTAATTGAAATCCGAAAGCACGGAGCCTCGCAGTCCTCATAGTCTGAAATAACCGTATTCACGGACAAGGGTGCAGTACAGACTGTATACAATTCCTGTCGGCTCGAACGCGCTTTCCGGAGGACGTGCTCTCAGAATCGATCCATAATAAACATCCCTGCATTCACTCGGCTAGCCTTTTCCGAGCGGACAAAAAGGTCTCAGGACGAGATGGGATTTGCAACAACTAAGACTCCAATCCACCGGTACATTAAGTCACCGGCAAAGGAGTGCGCCAGTGGCGCTTCTGAATTCATCTAAATTAATTTACGCGGAACCGTCGCGTAAAGGGGCTGTCGGGTCGGCTGAAAGCGCGTCCCGTAATTACCGCTACATTCATTCAGTGATTTCTAAAACATTTCCTGCCGCGCCATTTCCCTCCTCCCGCTCTCTCCTCCTCCTTGGCCACTTGTGCATCGAGTAGCCGCGCGCTGGTCCCGCGATCTCTCCCTGTTTCTTTCTCTCCTTTCATTTCCTCGGGGCGGCTGGGGCTCGAGCGGGGGGTGGGCATTTCGTCGGAAGATTCTGTTTAAGATTCAGCTTAAATTGCGAGAGGTTAGCGCGTCGAAAGGCCAAGCAGGGCGGCGGGGCCGCCGCGGGATCTCAAGGTGGTCCAAGCGGCGTGGTCGGTGCGTCGAGAAGGCGAGACATGGTCGGCAGCGCGTCAAGGAGGACGACGACGAGGGCGGCGTTGGCGTCGACAGCAGTGTGCTCGACGAGGAGGACAGCCAGCCCGCCAACTAGCCAGCCAGCCAGCCAGCCAGCCATCCACGAGGACAAAAGGGAGGCGAAGACCCGAGGACAAAAGGTCGTCGCCGGGCGCACTCGAGAGAAAGAGAGCTCCTCGTTCGGTGCGCTGGCAAAAAATTCGGGCGTCGCGCCGCTCTCAAGTGGACGCCGAGCCGGGAAAAATCCATACCGAGGGCTGAGGCGGAGTCAGGTACACACACCGCCATCCGCCAGAGCGGAGAGGGTGCGACTCCCCTTTTTTGGGGTGCACCGAGGCGAAAATGATAATCCGTTGACATGGCAACGCCCGCGCCTGCACCCCTTCGACCCTGCCTCTCTCTCTCCACGAGGCATTCTGCGAGGCTGCCGCCGTTGCTACCCTTGCGCTCTTACCTCCGCCGGTACTAACCCCCGGCTCCATCGCCACCCCTCGCCGCCACCCCAGCCGCTCTCTCCAACCACTGGTCTTTCGGAGCCGAACGAATGGCGCTCGTGAAATCGCGTTTTCCTCCTTTTGAAGCTTTCCCGCTGGCTGCACTTGCCACCCTCGTGCAGTCCTGCCACCACCGTCCTCTGTAGACTCTCTCTCTACAGAGCCACCGGAGAGCACGGGGGGTGAGAGAAAGAGTGTGTGTGTGCGTGCGTGTGTCTGCGAGGGAGAGAAGGAGAGAAAAGAACGACAGAGGGTGGCAGAGGGTTGAGAGGACGAGTGGAATACATTAGGAAAGCCGGGTCTCGTTGGCATGGCAACTGCAGACTGCCTCGCCGGCTGGCAACCCTCCGCCCTGCGCGGAGGACACTCGGCTGCTTCTTCGACTGGCGTGGGAAGCAGGCAGCTGGATAACCTTGAAAAGCGCCTCCACCTTAAGGCCAGAGCGACGCGCGGGGGTGGATTGTCGGGGGAGGCTGGTCGCTACAGTATTGACATACGGATCCACTTGACTGAACGCGCGCGCTGGCCTGCCTACCTTGCCGCCGCGCCGCTACCACTTTCCACCGGCGACGAGCTTTTCTTTTTTATCTCCGCCGGCTGAAGACCTTCATTACCGGGAGTACGTCATTATACCACGTGTACCTTGCAATTTACTTGGGCACGGTTTCGTGCGTCGAATAACCCGGAGCCGAAAAAGTTTGCGCTTCTGCTCCCGGAATTATTGTGACAGAGGTTGCAGGGGGGGAGTAATAAAAGCGTGGGGCGAGATAGTGTATGGGTCAGTAATAATCGTTTCTATAAAAGGGCTGCATAGATTTCAGTGAGGAAAGCTTTGCCTGCTGGTAGCAAACGGATCAAAAGAATAGCGGGAGAAAGGCGAACAAGGGAGTTGCTGATGCAAAGTGCTCCATCTTGGAGCACCTATCATCGCGTACACACTTATAAAATTTAACGAACGTTTCTCTTTCTCTCTCTTTGCGCTTTCTTTCCCTATTCGCCCTGTCTCTCGGCGCCCCGAGTTCTCCTCGACTCGACTATACAGCGCTTAAGGAGAGAGGCCATGATAAAAGGTGGAAGGTAAAGAGGAGAGGCAGATATAAAGGAGTAAAAAGAGTGGAGAGAGAGATGTCTTCACATTTTTTTCAAGAACGACACCTTTGAATCAGCCCGGGCGAGGAGCAAAGGCAAAAGGCGCGCAAGGGTCACAGGATTCGCAGGGGAAAGAGAAAGAAGGAGATGAAGAGACGGAGAGAGGAAAGGGAGCCTTTGGCGACACGCGTTTCATCAATGTAACAAGCCCTCCGAGTAATAACGACCCGATCAAGGATCGCACAAATTGCAGGGAGCCATGGCAGTCGCGATCGCTGCTGATAGCCAATTTGTCGCGATCGACCGGCTTGATTAAAATTCAAATTTCGGGCGAGCTGCACCACTCCGCGCCCAAGTGCGACATAAGAGCACCTTGTGTCGCGCCGGAAAACACTTAATTACTCTCGATGAGAAACCGCCTCGTGTCCGATACCTCCGCCTCGACGATCAGAGCCCGCGATACCAGAGAAATATGGACGGTGCCGGGACATTTTATACGACATTTCTTAATTTCGAATCGACCGCGTGTCAATTGAATCGACGCGACCTCGGATGTCTAGACTATTTGCACTATTACATCGAGTATCGAGGGCCCAACAGACAGATAGATTTGCCATTGGCCGACACGCGGAACTTCTCCACGGCTGGAAAAGGTAATATAATGGGGATGCGTTAACTGAGTAATTTGTGAGGCCTCGTTAGACACGGTTGGCAGAATTTCAGAGTACGCTTAAGAGAGTTAAGGGATCCAAGCAGCGATGTCAAGCAGAGCGAGGCTGTGACGGTTCGCGTCTGAAAATTTAATTGACAATTAAGATAAGTGAGAAGCAAGGTCAGCATCTCCACACCTGTCTATCTGTATTTCATTTGAGAGCCCGATAAGGAGCGGCCTGTTTTATTCATGAATGGAAGCCCGATAAAACGGAGTCGATCACTACCTCTCTAACCAAAGGTTTTCTGGTTTCGTTGTATAAGGAACGGCACCTGGGAATTATTCTACGAGCGCGGCTCGCCCCGACAACAGTTCCCTCTTCTTTAAGATATACACGATAAGCTTTTGCTGCCTCCTGGATAATGCGACACCCAGTGTGCTCTGGGCTTTTTCACCGCGACAATGCTATTTTAGAAAGGCCCCCTTGCAATATTCACCACCACCCCCCAAATATTCCCAACTATTTTCTTCCACTTCCGCATCCCCTTTCTTCCAAAACTCGAAGATTCGTGCTGTCGTGACACAACCCCCGGGGAAATACAACTCGGCCGACGCTTAATTAGCGTGTCGCGGGCTTAAGGCCGGTATAAATCGTGAAAAGATTTTAGTTGCTGGGAGAGATGACTAGAGTTGATGGTGAGTGATATACGAGGCAATTTCAACCACCTACGTTGCAGCCTGGCAAAGCGATACACTGACACGTGCACCACGCGCAAGTTGCCGTCTGACACGCGAGGCTGTCTTTTTAAAATGAAACATCCGCGGTAGGGGCGGACCGGCGATTACACCGATGCTACTATGTGCGTACACTGGTCCTCGATTATCTGATGCGAGTAAACGCGAGTGTGAAGCATTTACAGAAATGTCCAAGTGCGCAGCATGCAATTATGATTTATTTCTTAGTCAAGCTCTGCGAATTCCTATCCGGCGGCTCTAACTGGACGCTCATAATTCAGGGAGACACTGGTACCAGTTGGAATATAATTAAATCGATCCGGAGAAAGAAGGCGAGAAGCTAAGTGGAGTTAGAGGAACGCGTGTCAGAGGCGTCCTTCGTGTAGTATGAGACGGCAAGATCGAACGGGTGGTACACGCCACTCCCAGCGCATTACGTGAGCAAGCCGCGACCCATACATTGCGATTCACTGATATATTACGCGCACCTATGCTACACGTGGGTACACACCTACATAGCCAGCCTCTCCGAACCAGTCAAGCCGGTCTGCCTCGACGGCCTCCAGTTCCTGGTTCCTAGTTCCTTGTTCCCGGTTCCTCTACCGGCCGTCAGCGAAATCCTCGAGGCGACTCTCCTCCTAACAGGCACCGCAATAATTTCACTCAACGCTTTACTATCGCATTACCATTCTTTATAGTCGGTGGCCGCCCATTTCGCCGGACTCCATTCATTCATATCTCGCACGTGCGAGCAAGAAGAGCCAGCGTGAAATCCTCGAAAGATTCACCCGGGGATCGGCGTCCTGGACCTATACGGATTTACCAGGACTGTAAGTAGAGTATATTTTCTTCTCCTGGCAGGACTCCAGTCTTCGAAAGCGCACAGCGAGAGAGAGAATAAGTCGATAAGACTCCCCGGCTCTAGACAAACAGTCCTAGCTCGCTGCAACCGGTCGTATCACCGTGAGAGATGATCGCGAAAGCTCGCGGCGCGAGGTAGGAGGCGGAATATCCGCGGCCGCTCATAAACCGGGAAAGATGCGACGGTGGCGAAACGCCATTACCGAACGGAAATGGGCCGACTTGGCAATGCTCGGCCGAACAACAAGGAACACGGTGGGCTTATCTGGCTAATGGGTCGAGAGCGAGCAAGGCGTACGGCGATCGCGTGGTCGCGGCGGTCGCGCCGCCAAGGAGAAAAGGAGAAGATGAGAACGGAGCGGTGCGGATAGCAGCTGATAATTGCAGGCGCCCGTCGAATGATGGATTGTAACAGCATCGACGAAAGAGAAATGGTGGCGAGTGCGGCTGTCGCCGCTTCCTTAGATCGAGAGGATGCACAAGAAGCGGCGCCCACCTACGGCCCTTTTAATGGTACCGATAACGATGCCGACTTGGAACCACTGCCAACGGCCGCGCCACGGAAACCAACTGCCGATTGCGCGCGTTCTGATCGATTGGGACTTCCGTCGAATTGCGATGATAGTGGGGCAGCTGGCTTCTCGGGCCTTATATGTCTGGCCCAGGTATTGCTAGGGGAACAAATCGACCGAAATTGTTCGTGTTCCGAAGAGACGCCTCTTGGGTTTGTCTTTTCTCCCGGTGGAAAAGTGTTCGCGATAGAATGCATTGGACGAATGCAAAGTACGACTGCACTACAGAGTGTCCACGTAAGAAGCTATCTACGTCTCCAACTGGCAAGTGTTATCTCGAATAAAGCAATTAGAGGAGGATAAGATCAACGAAGAGAGCGGTTGGGTCTTTAAATAAAAGTAGGTATCGAGAGACAAAGTGCAATTAATTAGAGCGGCATATGATTGAATTACAGGGTGTACGCGGCAGAGGGACGAGTGCGCACGATAAAATGGACCGTCGATCAAAACGTAAGAGCAACAGCCATCGGCTTACAGAGCGCACTCTCTCATTATAAGGTAGTAGCCTCACTTATCGCGACGACACAGTACCCTTTTTTAATCGAGGGCCCGCCGATCGATCGGCACCCTGGCAATCGCACCCGATCGCACCTTGCCGCTGCTCGGTCATCCACGCCGGGCGCACTCCGCGCAATTTGATTAATCAGCTGCTTAGATTAATGATTTCGCCGGGGCCGCAGTCTCGCGCGAAATTGCTGATTTACGATAGCGCTCGCTAGTCGCTCCGTTGTCTCGTAACGAGCTTCTCTCGCTCTCGAACTATCCCGAGGAATGTCATCTAGCCGCCTCGCCCTCCTTCCTAGGCGAACTTTTTCGCACCTCCGGCAACGCGCGCGTATCTCGCGCTAGAATTCCCCTGACAACTTTCTTTGGCAGCGCGTCGCAGGGATCGCAGGCGCGATCAATCCTTGGGCGAAACGTGATCGGGCGGCCCCTCGCGGATTCGGTCAACGGCTCGACGCCGATACGAGAACGAGGGAATCGTGTTGGCCCCGAATGGCCGGCACGTGACGACAACCGGCCGATCCTCTAAAGGAAGTTTCTTAACGGCACGTACATGCCGACACGCGCTCGCGTGCGCGACGATGAGTGCCCGACGTAAGTAGCTCGGAGTGACCTGGCTCCCGCCCTGCCGCCGCGCCGGTTCAATCCGATTCCTTTTAACCAACCAGGAGGAGTTGCCGCTTGGTGAAGCAGGTCATAGGTCACGTGAAACTACGAGTTCTCAGGCTGCTTGATAGACGAAACCCTTTCCACTTTTCAGGGCTGGACCATGCAGTAACCAGTCTTTCATGAGGAAATTGTGAACTGATAATAGACGTATGGCATAGTGACTTCTTGGGAAATGGTAGAGAGATTAAAACAAGTCTGAGCTATGAGCGAGTAGGTCCTGTTAGAGCCTTTCGAGTACAAAGGGTAACGTTAGGAAGCTCGATCGGGCATCTAACTAGCCGAAGGAACTTCGGATCGCCAGAACTACCTGTTCTTGTTGCAGCCTCTTATTAGCATATAATAGCTAAGCGGAAACTCGCCGACGAGGAATATGTTCCAGTTAAATTAAGGGCTCATTTATAATTACGATGGGAAGTTGATGAAGTAACAATGGCCGAAGCTCATTAACAGGCTAGAGCCGGGCAAACTTGCGCGCCGTGATTATGAGCACTGATTGCGTCTACGTGTGTAACTCCGGCGGGCACGCCACGACCCCGAGGAACCCGCTTAATTGTAAATGAAGCGCGCACCGCTATTTACTACTTTTCATTGAAACCACGCGCAACAAGCAACACTGATTGCTTTCTTCAGTGGAGCGCAGGTGATTAATGCACCCTGTGCCCACCCCAATCGCTGCGTTACGGGAAGCGAAACCGAACGGGAAAGGCGCGGAGTCGCCTTCGGTGCTCGGGATCTAAAACGCTCGCATTGTAAACGCGAGTTACAGGCGTAGCCGAATCATTACTTAGAAACCGACGGAATTAATAACCGGCTCTAATCGAAAAAATTACGAACCTGTGTCAGTATCTAGGCGTAAGCTATTGATCAATAATTGCGAGAAGAGGGGGATGAAGTATCCAGAAAGATGCTCCTGACTCAAGAAGAAACTGGTTCACAGGCCGCGAGCGCTGTATACAGTACCCAACCTCTCGTTTCTCTTGAAGCGAGGAAAAATGTGGACATGCCTCGGATACAGGACGTGTAAAATCGCGCGAGAAACATGACACGTTGTTCCCCGGGTAAGGCGAAGTGCGTGTACAAGCATTTGGACTTGGACTCGGCACATAGCCAGAGCGCGCAGTCAATAGCGAGTCAAAACGGAACGAAAGAAATTGGCGATTCCACGCCTCGCCCTCTTACTCCCTCTCGCTCTTGCTCTCTGTCGGCAGAGACAACACTTGACACTGGAAAAACATCCGTCGGCCACTCTATAAAGAAGAGCGCCCGAAGGAAGTGCTTTGAAATAACAGTATCGCGAGAGGGCGAGCGGAGGGGGGGCGAGGGGGCAGCGGTGCACGAGAAAAGGCAGGATGAAGCAGGAAGTGCCGCTGTAAGAGAGAAACCATAGAGACCGGACAATAAAAGTGAGTATTCTTTGAGCGGAGGAACGTGAAAGAAAACGCGGAGAGCGCGCTGCGGAGGATTCCGCAAATGGTAAATGGGAAGCTTGTTAAATTTTATTGGCATTGCTGAGCCAGCACATTTGGAACAAGAAGCGCCCGATTCCATTATGGAGCGGGGAGTGGTCCTTCCTTTCCCTCGCGTTCCCGGTTCTCCACGAGCGCGGAGATGAGGCGACCGAGCCACCGGCAAAATCCACAAGACGTATAGACGGCGACGCGACGCGACGCGCCGCCCGAGAGGGCTGCACCCCCTAATTGTACTGATCCAATTATTCCGGAGATCCAGCGCGGCCCCTATACCAGGAACTCTCGGCGAAAGATCGCGCCCGGTAAAAAGCAACGGGAAAAACAATGGCTAGCTCGATCGAGATTATTGTCAGCGAGCATCTGGCTACCCGGGCAAGAAAGCCGACCGTGCGATTTCGCTGAAACTCTCAAAAAAGCTCCATCATTCTTCGAAACATTCGAACCACAATTATTGACGATACGAACAAAGAAACGAAATGTCCCGACGCGCAGTAAAACTCCATCTGCAAATTCCTCGCTTGCCAACCTCGAAAACATCCTGCCCGGTGTGTTTACCGCGTATTCTTGTCGCGACAACCGGAAGGGAAGATCGTTAAATCGTGATTAGGCGTGGCCCTCACTTATGATACCATCTTTTGAACAGTCTGATGAGCTGACCTACTATCTCTCACTACAAATGACGTCATTGCCATGATTTTATATGCCCACGCATTCTCACCTCGGTCGGAAGTTCGATTAAGAACATATTGTTAACAAATCTTGTGCCCATTTTCGGAAGCCTCTTTCCCGTACATGGAAAACCACCGCGACTACCATCATCATACAATCGGTCGTAAGCGCAACAACGCCACAATTATTTTCTCCTTGCAGCCTTCGCCGAATATCAATTCCTCGCAACTGAATTAGGACTTGAGACTTTGCCCTTCTTTCCACGAGATCAGTAAAAATCTGTCGCATTTCCATCCTCCCTGCGTACTTAACCATTGACCTTGACAGAAAAAGGCGCTCTTAGCAGAGAAATATGCAAACTCGCTGGAGAGGCTCGAGGAGAGAATTAAAAGCTGCGCGGTCCTAAAGATATCGCCGGCGTGCAGATGCGTACGCGGCCTCGCAATGCGGGCGGGGCTTTGTACGCGTGTCATTCACCGGGAGATCAAAGAAATCCGACTATCTTCTGATGCGGATACGTAAAACGCTCGCGACGTGTAGAGCGCGGAGAGAGCTCGTCACGCTAATTGCTGACCATTACGCACAAGCAATTTTCGTCGTGCACTCGCCTTTGTCACCGAGTGCTTTCTAATGGCCCTCTTCGCTCCGCTTCTTCCTCGCTCGGCGAGCAATACCTGGTCAAGCTCCTTTGAAAGTTTACCCCGCTATAAAGGATCACCAGTGAGCCGGGGGGGAGGGAGAGGGGAAGAAAGAGAGACCGCGTGCAAAGCGCGCGGCTCGAGTGCTCACGATTATTTCGAGTCTCCAACTGCACTCTATGCTTTGTGAATTCCACTGAGAGAAAGAGCGGGAGGGGGAGAGTTGCTACCATTATTCGTCTACTTGCTGATTCACTATCAGCTCTGCAAACGAGTACAGAGCGTTCGTATGCAAGAGACGCGCCCTTTGCCGAGCCTCCTCGGAATCGGAAACTTTCCGAGCCACAAACCTACTCTCAATCCCGGCATTCTTGCTCTACTGTAGCTAATACTTATTACGAGAATCTTCACTTGTCAAGAAAAGCATTTCATATCTGGACTAGGCCGCAGCTTGAGGTCTTGTTGAAGTGACTTCTTGGTAGAAATTCCTTGGCGAGCGGATTTTCTTCTTGGCCGGGCTTCCTTCCCAATGCAGAGACTCTCCGAGCTTACGAGCGTATGGAAAATCCGGCTCGCAGTGGCGAACTTCCAGGAGGTTTGCCGCATTAAGGGATTCCGTCTAGCGTGGTCTTTATGCGCGGTGCTCGCGTTCCCGCTTTACACCTTCGCACACTCGAAAAAAGGTGGCGGGTGCGCAGCCTCGAGTGTCTACGTAACAAGCTATCCCTGTCGCTTGCAATAGACAGAGAGAGAGAGAGAGAGTACCCGACGACGACGACGACGACGACGCCCGTATTCACCGAGCGCCGCGTCGTTCATTAATTCCCGCAGCACGGGCGAAAGCCGCGTTAATTGATGGCGTAACAACGTTATTCCTAATTACGCGATGCTGCTGGCGACACGCGCGCTCACCAAAAGAGATTTGCCCTTGCAATCGTTCCCTTTCAGGGCCGAATCCTTTTTTTCTCGCCTATGGACCGTCGCCCAGCACCCTCCTCCCTCCTAGACTTGCCCCCGTCGCCCCGCGCGATCCTTCCAGCTCCATCATCGTTATTAACGTTAACACGAGCGTTTAACAAGCGCGGCGCCTCTCCTTTTGTGGCCGGGGGAGCCGCCGGGAGTGTCGCCAGCACGGTTTTAATGCCGGGAAAGGGGGAGGCAAGGCGGCCAGGTGAAAAGCGAGCCGGCTAAAGAGGAAAGTATATGAGAGAGGCGGCGCGGGCGACGGCGACTCCCGCGGCACAGTCAGCTCCTCGCTCAATGAGGAAGCGCGAAACCTCCAGGAACGAGGGAGAGAGAGAGATGTGCCGGGGAATTTCGAGCTTTCAGTCGTCCGGAGAATAGTACTAAAAGCGTCCCCAGTTTTTCGACAAACGCCTCCGTGCAGCTTTCACCCACCCTCTCTCTCGCTCGCTCTCTCTCTCTCTTGCGGCTTTGTCTCCGGACGCACGCGTGGCGAGTACCAGCCGTATCAGCGCGGAATCCTCCGCGACAAAGCGGCTCATGCTGGGAAGCATGCTGTCTCGAGGACTCGCGCGCACCACGTGCGAAAACACTCAATTAAGCCGAGTGTCGGAGTTCCAAAAGTAAACTGAAGAATTCGATCGGCTGTAAGTCGGAGCGTGTGACGCCAGGCTCACGCTCGCCTGAGATAAAGGCGCGTAGCGACCTCGGAAGTATATGTACGTCCCTAGCAACCTAACTCTCGATGGGAATACATTGGGACGCAATATTTAAGTCGGGGCACGTGTGCCTCGGAAAACAGGCATACGCGGAGGGACATTCTTGTAAAGCCGATAAGGTAAATACGGGCGCCGCCGTCTCAACAGCCGGCGTCCCCACGGGAAACAGGGCTGCAATTACGCGGGGATAAATTGACGGCGAAGTGGCCGGAAATATTTACGGGCCGAGCCCGGCGATAGAGTAGCGATGTTTACGGGGGAAATTCTTGCGATTAATGAAGACGCGGGGCGGTTTGTTGCCGCTCGGCGCGTGGATTAGATGCGTATAAGTAATCGAATGGGGATAGATGGGAAGGTAATGGTCAGGTGTGCCGAGTGCCGGCGTGAGGGCTGGTCGCCGCTGATACCCTTTTCTTCACAAAGTTCAGGCTCCCACACGCACGTCGTTAAGGGAGGTTAGTTATACCGGTTGTCGACGTGATTTCATGAACAAACGGAGACCGGTTCCCCGCCTCGACCGAGAGTCCTCACGACCAACGACCAACCACCACGCGAATTGGGTGCTGGGAAATGCGAAAGAAGAGGAAAGAAGAGGAAAAATCTAGAGGCCACGTATTTACGAGCTATTAATAGTAAATCGGTTATTACTGAAAAATCTTCCCAACTCTTAACAACCGCGAGACTTTTAACGAGACTAGTGGCCACGAGTCTGTATAAATCAAAGGACGAGCCACGATTTCCAGCCGTTTATGGATCCATAGCCGTAGAAACCACACGCGGCTCACTCAGTCCCTTCTGATATCTTCCATTTCCCTCATAGCTCGGACGCGAGATTTCGTGGTATTATCATCCGAGCGGATGGCCATACCATAAATAAAGAGGGAAGGATTGGAACAGTCGTAAAGACGGCAGCGCAGGCTCGAGCGAGGGAGCTGGCAACGAACCGGTGATACCGTTGAAGCCGCGGCAAGGCTCGAGCAATTTCCGTTTGAGTACGAGGCAGCTAAATCGGGAGGGCGAGTGCGATCGACAGATCTTGATGGTCTAGGTCGCCGTAAGAGAATCGCCGAGGAGTACCGAGCCGGGCGATATAATGGCAGCGATCGCGACCACCTGGGTATCGTATCAAATATCACGGTCACGTATATGCCCGGGGAACTTTTCGGCTGTTCGGCTGTATATGATCGCGGAACTTACGGTTATCGCAGTGGAATACTGAAGGAGTCAGTAGGAGCGGCCACTAATGGCGGTGTAGCAACACTGAATCTGGGCCCAAAGACCAGCACAATCCACGTCGCTTGCCCGGCGAGCTCGTAAATTCAATTAGTCGGCGAACATCTCTGGGACCACGGCCTCAGAGCAGCGCGCGGCCACTTTTTTCTTCCTCTTTCTTCCTCCGCGTCTTCTACTGCTCATTCTCCCTTCCCTCTTCTGCCCTGTCCGGCTCTTCTCGCGCGCGCGGCAACCCGGAGCGAGAAGCGAGAGACCCTTCTCCGCTTCCTCCTCCTTCTCTCCTCTTTATCTCAAACTCCGAGAGGGAATTCGCCCACTTTTGTTCTTTGTTCCGTGCCACTTCCTTTTGCTCGCGCTACCCTCCGAGCTTCCTTCTTTATTCCTCGGCTCGGCCGCGGCCGGCTCCACCACGCGTATTCTTCGCCTTCCCTATTCTTCCCTTCGTCCTCCCTGCGAGCAGGGCGTCCCGAGAATGAGGCCCGGGATTAGAGAGCCAGTGCGCAAGTCCTCGGATTTGGCAGCCTTCGTCGATGCCGGCGAGCAGGTGTCGCTTATTAATAACCAGCAATTTTAATCAGTTCAAACCATGGGACAGACGTCATTTAAACAGTGTTTCCTAAGGTAAATCGAGGCGTGGAAAAAGACAGGATTCTGGGCCAAGATCCCGCGAATGCCTGGCAGCCGAGGGCACCGAGGGGCAGGTCCAAGTGGCGAAGGAACGCGATACCGTAACAAATAGCTAATTCGTACTCTGCGTACACGCGAGTGCCTCTTACCACACAAGGAGCGCGCGCTCGCCGTATACCGTTCCGGCGGCAGAGTGTAGCGGATTCACCTCGGAGCTCCTCGTCGAAGAACCTTTGAGGAAGTCTGCCGAGAGTTCAAGCCAAAAGCCCATACCCATTTCTCAGGCTCCCATTCCTCCGGCTTCCTCCACCCGTTCGAACTCACCGTCAAGAGTTTTAGAACTCGGGACTCTTAGTCGCCGCTGGAGTTAGTCATCGCGCGGCCGCTTTAGCGGAGCCGGCCAAAAGGGAAACCGGCAAGGTGAGAGAAGGCTTGGGCGAGGATGAAATTTAGCAGAGGTGGAGGCTGCAGAGGTGTACCGGTGTCCCGGGGCTGGTTTGTAAATCAGTGCTCTGGCTCCCCGGCTACCGGCAGATCGGCAGACTGCAATAAAACGTGAGGAGCGGGCGATAGTGGCGGCTGGCGTGCAGATGGATACCACCGTGCATTCACGGGTAGCCCGCACTCTATCCCGTCGCACGTATTCAAAAACTCGAGCCAAAGCCGGCGAGCACAGAGCTCTGTGCTGTACAAAGGGTATCGGTGGCATGGCTGAGTGCGCGGGTGAATTATCGATCATCGCGAGGAACCTCGCAGCCTCGCCGGCCAATTTATCGATTATACATAGATCGGGATGATTGCGCCACTGAGGAGTGAATCCGATGAGCTTTTTCGAGAGTATTCAATCGATTCTGCCGCGACGGACTCCTCTTTTCTGTTCTGATATACTTGCGATTGATCTGGCAGCGGGCTTTGTTCCGAATGGCCGGACTTGTTCCATCTCGTTCCTCTTTGGTTGGCAGGCTTTAGCCAGGGTGCAGCTTTGTATTATTGTTTCCCATGGCTTCTCTTTCAATTCCAATTCCCCCGGCCTTGGAATGGACGTAGATCAATGTGCGGATTCCTATGACTCGTTACTTTATTGCTTTTATGAACTCTCGGAGAATAATTACGCTGATTGTATTTATGGAATTTGTCTTTCTTTTAAACTTTCCTTCAATCAATATACTCTCTTGTCCTGCTGCCGCTACGAGCTCGTAACAAGCCTTCCTTACCAAGCTGGTTTCATTTCACATCGTTCATCGTCAATGAAGAGCTCACGCTACCAGAGCATGCAGCTGCATTAAAACCCGCCGTCAACCAAGACCTAAGCAGGTGGACGCGGGCAATTTTATTGCTTTGGAGGAACAGATTGATATTAATGGTCGCAGGCGCTCTGAAAAATCGGAGTTTCATACGCACGGTAATGGTAATAAAACACTGACTGATACAATCGCTCGCAATGCTGGTTGTTGGAATCATTGGGCCACTTGCACACATGCTGGTGGCAATAATCCAAACGCAAGTTCCATAAGGGTGCCTTTTAGATTCAGATCTTGAGCCACCGACTACTGGTCTTTGCATTTAGTCTCACCTTTAGTCAAGAACAGAAAAACTCGAATTCCAAAACTAGACACCCAATAAATTTCGTCCTGCAGGATTTCTATTCAGAATAACGATGATTAATCAAACAAGCTTGATATTTACAAAGGGTCCATTTGCATTTGCATCCACACGGAATCAGTGATGAATCGGGCGAACGGGCACGGTTGCGTTAGGCAGCGGGGCTCGTCGCCCACGGAACACTCTAGAAATGGCAGCCGACACTATCAACCTCCCAGCGGAGTGATGCTGACGCTGAAAACTAACTCTGGTGGGCGACGGTTCCCGACGAGTACGATGGGTTATTCCGCGCTAAGATCGGCCGGTAATGTCTGGCCGCTCTGCTAAAGTCATCCTGGCCGCGGAGAGCGAAACTGCGTAAGCGAGAGAGACCAGCGATATGGCCCCTGATACCGATCTGCCATTTCCTTGTGAATCATCTAGGATCCCGCGAGTGTAACTCCACCCACGAGTCCCACTAATATGGGCATGGCCCGTCTCGCGAAAGTCCCGACGGGTTTGCGTAACCCGAAGCTTTACATCGCGCGAGCCCCATTGTTTTAGGTGGACGGGGGCTTGAGGCGTATCTGATTTTTCATTAGGCTTTAGTGCGCGGCGCGCGGTTGCGTAGGGACTGGTTTCTCCCATCGGTCTTATTTAGCGCTCTCACCAAAGGAGGCTGTTCTCACATCCAGAAGCCGTAGCGCCCATTTTTCCGGGTTCCCGTGCGAGAGCGATTCTTTCGAGCTCGCCCGAGGCGCCTGGCCCCTGCCCCTGCCAGCAGCCACCAGTAGTTGCGCGCGCGCGCGCGCGCTCCATTCCGAGAGCCAAGACGGAAAACCGGTCGGCAGCAATAAAGTTCGCGTTTTAATTCCGCGCGGCCGCGGCGCTGTGTGCGCGCGGGCCGTAAGTGAATTTAAAAGTCGGCCTTTATGCCTGCACTTACCGTGCAATAAACCGGCGCGCCAGCTCTCTAATAGTGCGTATCCGCCGAGGCGGAGAGTTCTCTCTCTGAGGGCGGCATCGCCGTGGCAGCTCGCCGAGGGAGGCACTTAGGGTGGCCGGCCGTGAGCCAAGTACGGAGGCGAGCACCATGGGATATCTATTAGGGTAAATTAGAGCCAACAGCTCTTTTCGATAAATTGCCGGGCCCCCAAGACTCCCTTTGGTACTTCCTCGCGCACAACAGCCTCCACCTCCTTCGCTCCCTTGCCCTCTCCTCCAAACAATCCTTTCGTACTCCTTGCTCCTCCACACTTTGGCTACTGGATCTCGCCGCCTACCCGTCAGCCGCTTCCGTTTAGTCGCCGGCCGACAGTAAATGCCGTTTAGCCTTCTCCTCCGTTTACAGACGCGTCTCGATACCGGCGGAGTATCTTTCAGCGGACAAATGGAAAGTCCATCTCGTCGAGCGCACTATTTTCCGCCACTATGAGCAGCGACTCTTTTCTTGCGCCTAAGATCGGCAGGTAGTTGCGGCGTTTGCGCAGCCTCCGGAGTCGGAGCGAAGCTGGAGACGGCTGTCTACGAGGATGATCTGATATCGCGAAATAGGATCCCACTCGGGGCAGGTGCAGTACGCGAAGGACATGACGACGGTGCCGGTGGGAGAGTATCGCCGTTGGATATCAAGAGAAGCGTCATCCTGGAGACCGCGCGATCGCCGAGCTGGAACAATGTGTGCTCGTTCGTCCGTCCCGATATATCCCCGGCTTGTAAACAATGAATAGAGCGCGAAAAGGGTGTCCGGTGTCCCGAGTCGAGAGGGCGAAAAAAGTATCACAGCAATTAATCTCGTATTTTATACGCGGTAATGAATCCAGATAGCTATCGTCTGTCGAGGATATCTCGCCAGATTCCCTTACCAGCACTTGGCCGGCGAGGAAGGAGCGACGCGGATAGGAGCATGATTTGTGTAATGCACGTCGGTACGCCTTCTTGCGGAAAACAAGTGCGTCCTGCAAAAAGCCCTGCTCTCAATTTAGCCTCGCGGGGTAGACGCATCGTTAAGCTGAAGTTAAGTCTCCCTTAATTCCGAACTTCTTGTCGGGTCATGAACAGCCAAGGCAATGTCGTAATGCAGCCAGGAAGTGAAATCCTTATCTCCGCATTTCTTTCTTATTTTATAATCGCCCCGCGGCAGGATTCATACATTGCGCAAACTACTCCCAGTCGAGCGACCGGCTGAAGAGGGAGAGATGGAGAGAGAGAGTGAGATTGTACGAGTGGAAGTGAAACAATGAGGAGATGAGCATCGCGCGATAAACTCATTAGGAAGAAAACTGGGATTTCATGGAAAGGAGGAAGCCGTAACTCTGGCAGGTATCTGACATTCGGCCAGTCGATATAGCGCGTTTATACTTTGTTTCGCCTCCGTGGCCAGAGTCTCCACGGCGCCCTACGAAAAGAATGCAAATCTCGCGGGAGGATTTATTCTGAGCACTGCCTCCTCCTCCTCTTTCTCCTCCTCCACCGGATCCGCCGCGTTTCCGCCCGGAGCAATTCCACGCCGTTTATCGTTTAATTAGGGAGCAGAAGGCTTAGGCGTGCAAGTTCTTTCTCGCTTTCTTAACAAGCAGTAAAGAGGCTCCACTCCCTCTCGACGGCCTCGGCCAACTCTTTAACAATCGCGATGACGGGTTACGTTCTCGAAAAATATCGCTTCCTCGTGAACTCTGGCCCCTCGAAACGAGGCCTCAGTTCGACGCCTGAAAGGAACCCGATACCACTGATACCACTTCCACGAAATGCTCCACCCACGATATACCACACTCTACTGCGCAAATCCAAAACTATAATAACTCAATAAAAATGGAGCCTTTCGTTGCAATTAGAATAATAAATAATACATGTATAATACAGGAGTGTTCGTTAAGCCCTCGAGCCAATGAACGTCAAAGTCTTCGAAAACCGTTTCTTTTTACATTTCAGGCGTGTTTGCGCGAAAGTGGTAATTATCGGGACGTCGAGAGCGTCTGCGGCATGCAATTCCGCCGAAAGAAGCACGGAAGTGGCGAGGAGAGTGCGATGTGCGAAGCGTGAAAGACACCCAACTGGCGGGGCCCGGCGCGCCCACGGCAGGTTAACAGCGACATTTGCAATTAAGGCGGGCCCCAAAACGAGCGAGTGCAACGATTAGCAAGCGTGTTTTATGAGGGCAGCGATGCCGAAACGATGACTCGCTCGATGATACGAGCACGCCGTCGGGATAACTCTTATCTGATAGCTGCAACACGAAGCCCGAGGGGAATATCGGCCGGAAAGCCACCCACATTTCTCGGTGCGCGGGCTTACCGCAAAATGTCACGCAGCAGCTGCCAGCGCCAATTGCCCTTTCGGCCCAATTCAAACACTTTGCCCGCGTGTTTGTTATATAGAATACGAGGCCTGCCGAGCAATTCGTCTTCCAATTTCGCAGAAAACCGGTGCTAAGAATCTAATATTTATTAGAAACTCTCTTTTGACGGGCGACAATGTGAAATTCGCAGTTGGTAGAATTAGTGTCTTCCGGCACCGAGATTAATGAGTTGGAGGCGAGGCGTAGGATAGTGGTTGATAAAAAAGGGAGGAGGGTGATGAGATCTAGTGACTGGCGTTTGCATAAGGTCCAATTACTCGCAAAAGGTGATGATCCACTTATAGTGATCGGTCTAACGGCCAGAGTACTATTCAAGGGAATCCTGAGAATAATTGGCAGGCGAAGCCATCCAATTAAGACACCTTAATTACCGAGTTCCTGCAGGCGACCATCTTACTTAGCCCTTTTTTTTGTCACAAGAATACCTTTTCTTCATTTCTACACTCGCTCGGCTGGCCGGCGGCCTCACTGCCGGAGCTCGCTTCCCCAAGTCTTAATTACTCTCGCAGTCGGTTAATTGCGATTAAGGAACGTGCCCGTCAGGCGACGGATTGTTAAAAACGAGCCAGTTGAAACATTCCCTTTCATTACTGTTAATTGTGAGCAGCTTAATTAATTTGCTGACGAGATCGCCCGGTTACTTTTGTAAAGTACGCCGAGTCGCCGGTTCGCTCTCTTCTATGATTAACGCAGTCTATTATTTTCGATTCGCCGAGCAGCAAAGAAATTCGTGATCATTGATTAGTCCCGCTATAACTCATTGGATGCGGCCACAAATCTTGGGGCGATTTCAGATATGAAGCCTAGTATTTTTTTTTTACCAGCCAGTCAACGAAGAAGTTGGCTGGAGCAGGTGGGGGTTGTGCCCCAGTATCTTAATCATCGTGACACGAGGCTCGCAAAGTGATTTAAAAGACGGAGAAGAGGTCGCTCCTCCTGCGGCCGTTCAGCCGGGTCTTATATGGTACAGGCGGAGGAATCGACGAGGAGGCAGAAGCGGCGGCGGCGGCAGAATCCAAGATCGGCTTAATAAATTATGCATCGCTCGGCCTTCTGACATTAAGCCGACTTCGCGCATTGTCTTCGACGGCCATTGGAAGCGTGCACTTACAACCATTGCCGGCCCGCGAGCGTAACCTTTGTCTCCGGTATAATAATAAATGGCCGGCTCATGCTGGGAACGAGTGCCAATGCGATCGCCCTATACCAACCTCATCCCAACACACCGAGATATCACTTTCAACTCTTCGACGTATGTAACAATCAGTATCCGATTAGCTCGACATTTAGAATCTCCTCGTTCGATTACTCTTATTATACATATTATCATTTGGTTCTTTTTATTGGAGATTCTGTCGTAACGCACCACGACGATATGTCACTGTCTAAGGCGACTGAGCTGGATAACAGGTTGGCAGGCGTTGGTGCCAAGGAGGGATAAAAACTGATGGACGCGCGAATGAATTTTCATGACACCTTCGACTTTCAATCCCCTGGGAACTCGGCCGCAAGGGGTCTTCGTAGGACGCGTAATTAAAAGCACGCTCTGGACGAATGATGCACGCGGTGAAAGTCGGCCCATAAATCAGCGCCGCGATCAATTAACGGGGATTTTTCGTTAATTAATTAGAAGCTGACTGGCCGCGCGCTGTGACTCGCCGGGAGTAAATCGGCCGGATGCCATCTGCAAAAGGTGCGAGTCGATTCGTCAGTGTCTCATTCAAAGGCTCGCCATCCGGCAAGGGACACTTCATTATATACTCGCTGCATGTCCGATGATTCCGCGATCGTGGAAAAAGCGGCGCCGCTTCGAAAAGGCTAATGCGCCAAAGAAACGATTCCCCTGTAACGTTTATATGGTCGGACATCGGCATCGGGCAGAGTACCACTGGGAAGAAGAGGCCGCGGGAAAAACTCGATGACAGTAGGCGAGATTCTGCCGAGGCCTTTTTCTCCCATTCCCCCCCGGTCTACCGAGAACTTTTTCCTCTTCCTTCGCTTAGACTAGTGACGAGTGACTCTAATGGAAGCTTGAAATATGGACTAAACGACGCTAATTCGGCCAAAGCGACTTCCCAGTCACAAGCCACGGATAATTGCTACTCGGCTCGATCCCACTAGTTGGAAACCAGTAAAAACCGAAGAAAGTTTCGGACGCCGATCGCGGCGTTCGTCAATTCTTAGAGACTGGCAGCGTAGGAGGAGGAAAGCGCACTTTCGGAGAAAAGTACGCCCTTCTTCGTCCGGTACCGGAAGAAAGTTCGCGGGGTTAATCGAATACTCGTGTCGCCGACGGTTTAGCACCTAGCCACTAACCAACACTGCCGTTTACTTTCTCAAGCATCCTGATTTTCAGGTGGCACTTATCTTCCTGTTAAGTGGCGGTATTCGGCGGCTCAAGCATACTCAATGAGCGACTCGTTCCCAGGGATCAAAGATGATCCGTGAGATAAGTCGAACTGTTTGTCTAGCACAGTCGATTCGCCTCGACGGGCGAAATCTTATGCACACACCGTCGCCCACGTTCACTCTCCTTGGTTTCGAGCAGCGTGCTTTCTTCCTAAACTTTACGATTGTGCTGCTCCCGCTTAAAGAATAACACGTCTCGCCTAGCGAGGAGTCTGACGTGTGAAATGGAGGTGTCCTTCGCGGACATGTATGTATAAGAAGTTCATGTAAGTCAGTCGACGGCGAGAGATCGACGGGCCAACTCGATTTCCCATTCATGAAAGCGAGGAATTTTTGACCTCGCCTTTCGCTACTGACAACCGATTACTGACTGCTAAAATCAACTAAAATAGAGAGTTGCAGCCGTGCAGAAGGAAGCTCTGGGAATAGCTTCGCGACGAGTTTACTTAGGATCAACACGCCTGTATTTTACCCGCTTTGACATGTGTCTCGCCTTAAAAGGCAGGTAAATCATGTCGGCGGTAATTAATTCTGCAACTATCTACAACTTAGATGTAGTGGACCAGGAACAAGAATAAATTATATCATTGCGGACGGATGGCCGGCTTGTACTTTCATCGTCTAAACTTAGATCTGTTTAGAGGTGCAGACAAAAGATCATAGACCAGATTCAATTGTAGCCGGGTCAACGCTTGGAGAACATTTCGATGAAGCTTCCTTATTTCCAGCAAGCAAAAACATGTCAGTTCCATTGCAGAAATGATAACTCCAAGCGCGTTAGAAGTTCTCTCAAGATTGGTAGCCGTAATAAACTATTCCATTACGAGAATTAATTTCGTCACGGTTAATGGAGCTTCCAGGAGACACGACATCAGCCTGGAAAAAACAACACATGCCAACTGACAGGATCGTGAATCTCCGCCGCTTTCAGGCTAATTTCATCCTCGCCGAGTGTCGTAACATTACGCGACGCAAGTTTGTTTCAGAAGCAAATCCAGCGAATAAGTTGGCGATGCTTCATCAGAGCGTTGGGCCTCTGAGCAGGCGGGATTGCACCAGAACATCTTAAGCAGGGCGCACTCTGACTGGCAAGCTATTTACTCCGAAAAGAACGTTCCGTCTAGAATAACACAGGTTAATCTTCGCGTGAGCCGAGCTGCCAGCATCGTTCTCGGCCGCGTGCGCGTTCCCTCCTGGCATCGTCGCGGATTTCAAGATCCCGGCACATCGTCGCGAAGAATTCGAGATTTACAGCGGGTCATAACACGCTGGCTGCGAGAGAGTAATCGTAAATCATCGAGGCCCGCACAGAATTTATTAACCGCGCGAGCTCCAGCTACTAACGCCGGGGATGATGTTCCTAAGTGCACGCGTGCCTTGCGCCAGAAATCCCCGGTTATACCCCCGTGAATTATGGGGTTCGCAGTCTATCAGAAGGAAAGCAAAGCTTTCTTATCTCCTCGGGACTCGCGATACTAATTCCTGCTCCCTGATATTGCGGAATGCGATCAGTGATGTAAAATAAAAACTCGGACGAAAGTTCTTAAAGTTCGTCATAATGATTGATGGCAGTTCGTGAAAGTATAAGAAGATGGTCCGACCTGGAATTCAAAGGTTTATACATATGTTATAAAGGATGGACTGGTGGTAGCCGTTGCTCAGAGATCGCATCAGAGATTGGAATGGATCAGAGAGTGCATCAGAGAGAAGACTGGCGTGGTTTGAAAGCGAGCGTTATCTCACGGGAGCTACCTACGCAAGGAAACGTCAGGTCGTCGAGCGTCGTCTTGACGGACGTCTGAATGTGTATGCGCGCACCGGAGTTCCTTCCTCGTGGCAGAGGCCGCGCGCGACGATTATGCGCATGGCGAAGCGCAGCCGAGGGTGAAAAAGGCCCGGCGGACGGAACCCGGTCTACTGCAAAGGGACGAGCGCGCCGGAGTGGCGGAGATAGGGCGAGAAAGAGGGAAGAGGTTGCGCACTGCGGAGGAGAGGATAGGACTGGTCGCCGAGAGAGGAGACTCTCTGTGTTCACTTACACGTACGTGGAAAAATCCAGGGAGGACTATTTGTCAGCGGCTGAGCGACGGCAAGCGGGTCTTTCCTGAGACTACTACTCACCCGGGGCGGAGAGAAGCGGGGAGAAAAAGTTGCGCGGAGAGAAAGAGGGAGCGGCGAAGAAAGAGAAAAAGGGAGAGGAGAGAAGAGTGTCGGCGAGCGGCGAGCGGCGAGCGCAGCCAACTGGAGAACGGGGCACGTTCTTCTTAGCTGGATCGCGGGTACAAATCGTCGCGGTGAGATCAAAAACCGCTGGCTCTCCGCTGGCTTTCAGTGCCGCTCCACGCCGACAACCAGCCGCTCAGATAATCCACCGCATAATTTCGCTCCTCGCGGGACAAGCACCTTCTATATGGGAATATCCAGCGGATTGCCGGAAACTGCCGTTTTCCGCCGCACGGGACACGGCCATCTGGTAAACGTGCCGATTTCAGGCTCGATCGTCATGCGGCCATTGGCGGGGGGAGGAGGCGCACTTGGAACACCCAGTTGGACGAGGAAATGGAATATATTGAAAGGATTGCTGCTCGCGATTCGCGCGGCTTCAGACCCAATCTCTCTCTCTCTTTCTCTCTCACACTGGCCTGAAATTTACGATGCTCCAAGGAAAAGCCGGGCGTTTACGCAACGGTGCATTCCAGCCGCGACCTGTTGCGCGAAGCAGTGAATTTGATTGCGTCTATACACCTGATGAAATAATAGGGAGCCGGTGCGCGGCGCGGCCGGATACGAGCGACGCATTCAAATAAGTGTCAATCGTAACTATGGCCGAGCGTGGATAAAGAGGAATTCCAACGAGGCTCGCCCGGCGGAGAGGTGGAGAGAGCGAGAGAGAGAGAGAGCGCGTCGTCGCGCGCGCGTGCAGAAGGAAAAATGGGGTTGTTCACCCGAGTTGACGCATGCCAGCGAACGCGCCGCTTGTTCTTGCTTCTGTCTTACGAGGTATCGGCACTCAGTGGGAAGGGATTTTTCTCCCCGGCTCCATTAGAAGTGCGTGCCGCGCGCGTGGGTATATCAATCCGGTATCAGCCTTGCAAGGCTGCCTGTGTGACAAAGCGATCCTGTTGGCCGCGATGCAGTAAACCCGTCGTGCCGTGACCATTTCGAGTCTCCGCCGCCGCCGAAACGAGTTCCAGCATATTTTCCCCAATTTTTCAGAGGCGCGCGCGCGCGCTCGATCGGGGGGACCTATATTCGAGCGGGCCCTCGGAGTAATTCAGCCGGCGCACCAGCAGCGAGCGGCTAATCAACTAGATAACTGTCGCCCGCTTAGATTTCCAGGCTGACATATTGCCGCACAATGCCCACTACGAATTATACCGATAGCCCGGGGAAAAAGTGCCGCTCTCGCCTGTCGACATATATCAATCTCGGCCATTTCCATACCGACTACCGGCGTACAATAAAACTAATCTCGGCGAAGAGAAACATATTCAGCGCGCTACGGCGCCGGCATTCCAGCTCGCATTTTACAATGCTTTACGTACTGGGACCTCGTGCGTAAACGCGCCCTCTCTCTAGCGCACGGGCGCGCACACGCTCCTTCGCCCGCAGCGCACTCGCGGGCCCAATGAGAAAAACATTATTCACGTATGTCGGCCGGCTCTCCTATTAAGGTGTCATACTCGTTGCACCGCAAGCATAACTCAATAGGTACTCGGGGGACAGATGTTTTTTAAGCGGCGATCGTTACACGCGCGACTCCCATCATCATCATTCAGCTCGCAGACCTCCCGGCTACGGTGAGCTATCTTCGCACCGAAATCTAGAAGGTGCGCTCCGCCGCTCCCGCGAACCTCCGCGTCATCTTGAGAATCGAGTGTAATTGAGGGAGGTAATGCGAGAACACTCGTGCAATGCTCAGGGCGATCCGCACTCGTATATTATTGCCCCTTTCGACCGAATACATTCGCGTAATCGCTAACGATTACATGGACATCGCGTGTACCGCGATCCTTTCACATCTGCCCATCATAAGTCTATCAGGGCCGCAATATCGAGCTCTCACTGCAAATCTAGGAAGTCCTGAAGGATCATATACCAAGGCTAACATATCCCTCGAATGGCCGCTCGTAAGCCATTCAATCGATCCAATTAAATTTATCGCACAGTATATAAATTGCATTCTAATTAAACCGCAGTGGAGTCGAGCAATTAATCAAAATAGCCATTCACTCGGGAATGATTGTTCGGATATAACGAGGGAAAGGTGGATAATTCATCAATGTACCAGCGAATGTTCAGCTACCCCCATTATGACATACCAACTTAATGGGGTGCACCCAAGCAGGTATGCCTGCCGGAGCAGAGCCGGCTCGAAATTCCACCGAATCCTGTTCTAATTGTCATTCGAGCAACTCACTCGGACTTCTTATGGCTTCGTTTTTGAATAGCGGGGCCACGAGGCCGCCGTTCAGTGCGGGGGCTGCTCTTGTCCGGTACACATCGTCGCTCGTGTCAGCAGTGCACGGATACTTTTTAGTACGCGTTGCCGGAATCCACTAGGTTCGAACACCTTCCTTTCAGGAACAGATTGGCCTGGCGCAATCCGCGCTTGCAGAATAGGCCAGACGGAGACTCGGAGGAGGTCGCCAGTTGCGTGGGACGGAGAAAGAAAGCAAGGAGACTCATGCTTCGGGCAATTAGATACAATTAAGGGAAGCACGTGTTCGCGCTCATGGCTCGCGCGAAACACCATTAGAAAGAGGCCTCGCGCGTCAGTGGCGGTGCATTAAAGTCGAGTTCGGCGATCGAAAGGCTGCCGAACACTCGGCTTGTGTCGGCATTACATACCAAACAGTCAATTAGGGGCAAACGCGACGAATCAATCGGCCCGGAAAGCAGTAGGTGCGCGCTCTCTCTTGGGCCAGAAGTCGAGAAGGAGCGATGAAGCGTGCACGTGAGCAGCGGACGCAGAGGAGAACGAAGAAGAAGAATAGGCGACGGGAAGGAGTACGAGCGGGAGAGAGAGAAAGAGAGGGAGAGAGAAAGAGAGCAGGAGGATCGAGATCGAGGACTTGATCTTCGCGGGGTCGATGCTAATTCTCGGAGGTCGAGTCGTGCCGCGAACGTGCTCGCGATTGGTCCTGAGCAGTGGCGGCCGCCTTTGTTCTTTTCACCAAGAAAGCGCCGATATATGTGGAGCAACCTGACGACGATCGTGATATGCCAGCAGGCGCCCACGCTCCTGAGCCTTAAGACGTGTTCTTCTACCACCTTTGCCACCAAGCCTTCCCTGGCCCTGACCTGCCACCGCCTGCCAGCCAGCCACACTCTCCGCTAGAGTTACACCCCGATATCACTCACTCCTCATTACCCTGTCGCTCCCGAGATTAGACTCACACCTACCGAGCCCCCAATACGCCGTCGACAAGATAAGCCAACTCTGATCGAACCTCGATACATTCCCAAGGGATTCCTCAAGTATCTACCTACATTACGGCCAGTGGGGCCACATTTCCCCTCAAGGATTCCGCGTAGACATCCAAGTAGGAAAAGATAAGCAATCAAAGAAATGCTCGCAGATTTAGTGAAAGTCGCTTTGTGCAGAGTAATTGCTGGGAACGGATAATTGAAGTTGAAGGGTAAAATATTACCACGCTCGGCAATTTCGGCTGACCTCTAATAGACGAGTGCGTACGCTTCGTGGCATAATAGACCGATTAGTGATTGGCCAAGCCAGGAAAGTAACGATGAAGTTAATGGCGTGTTATTACAGCGCAAATGTGAGTAAACAAGTAACCACGGTGATAGGCCGAGAGCAGGGAATATTTAGGACATTTAGGTGTATGCGCCAACGCACGGTTTGGATTCCGAGATTGCCGGTAATCATGGGAAACCGTAATTACCGGTTACCTCCGGCAGAAAGAGGATTGTTATTAACCTGTCACAATTAATGTTCGTGGTGCGTGGATTGAATGTCTCATTTACACTGTGACCTCTCTCGCGCAATATACTCCGCCATCGGCGCCAGCTTGCTTTTCCAAAGGTTTCGGACTTTCATTTTCCCGTTCACCGATAGTGTGGTCCGGCTGGTTGGATTTTTCCGAATGATAATGGAATCATTGATGCTCCTGGACGGTTCTCGCGTGGCAACGGGGCAGACCCCTGGCGAAGCTGAATACACGGCGGTAGTCGTACGTCAGGGGCCTCTAATATTCAATGCGGCGAGCGCGCGGAATAAGTAACGCGCGGAGTAAATTATTCTACGAACGGCAGGAAGACTTGCTTGCGCGACAATCGCGCATAAGTAGGTGATTCGAATTCCTGCGTTCACGAAACCAGGAGAGCCGAGTCCTCGCGAGGCAAGTACATGCATGCATACGTATGTATTGTACGTAGGGTAGGTAGAATGAGAAGCTCGCGTCGGCGCGGGCGCGAGAAGGGTTGCGCTCGCCTGTAAGAAGAGCGAGTTTACGAGATGATTGTCCTAGGGACCCTATTCATTCGGGAGGAATCTCCAAGCGGATCTCTATTGTAGATTATTGCGCCATTGTCCATTGTCGCGATCCCCCTGAGCCAAGCTCCTTCAGTCTTTCCAGCATGCCAGCGAAAAGAGTCGCTCACGGCCGAGGGTAATAGAACACGGGCGTGTCACATAATCAAATGGCCACCTTAAATAAAGCAATCATATTCGATGCGCACCGCCCTATAGACATCTGGCGCATTTGTTACTGTCGGTATCGGTTTTTAATTGGAAGTCAGCATTGTCCATGTGGTCAATATCAAGCGGAGCGAGACTGGCCGAATCACGCGACTCTTCCTGTATACTTTTCTTTGCTTCCCTGAAACTTCGTGTAGTCACTTCAACGGTAACATTAATCTCGGGGAGGAAGTATACTTATCGTTACTCGGTTTGCCGCTCGGCTTCCTTGCACGTGCTAATGGCCGTGGATCGCGCGAGTGTCAAGCCGTTAAGAAAGGCTACGTGCACGGCGTACAGAGTGCGCGTAATGAAAGTCGCATGTCCTGCGGGCCATCGATGCAAATTGATCGATTCCGATCAGCAGCTGCGTGGGTACGTGCAATTACGTATGTATAACTTCGGCGAAAGGTGGACTGATGCCATCGTGTCAGAGATCTTATCGATCTATAGTAATGCCCGCCCTGATAGATGTTCCCTGATCACACGGCTTATTAATAAACGCCAAATTCCCTCCTCCGTTCGTTCGAGTTTCCTTGCACATGGGTCAAGTGCGCAGCAGGTTCGTCCCTAAAGTCTTATACCTGCAATGACTTTATGCAGCTCCATTCAAACTTGACACTTAAACTGGTTGTGAATCTGGTTCAGATTTCCTACTCTCTATATATATATACTGCATACCTACATAGTGCGACGGATTCCCCGGCGACAAATCAATTAAGATGGTCTCTCGGGGCAAAAGAGGCAGTGCATGCAAATTGGCAACCGCGTTACAACAAACGGAAGACGTAACGGCCGCGGCGAGGCCGGCGCAGCACCTGTCGACGATTTTCTGATGCTTGTCGCGGTACGGGAGGACACGTGTAACATAACATTATGCTACAGCTAGCCGAAATGTATACAGACGCGGAATGGCGTGTCCGCATATGCTAATCACCGCGGTCATTTAACCCTCGCGCGTCTCGCGAGAGCGAGAAATAATTCTCGGTTGGCGACCACCGTGCATTGTCCACCGGCGGCGAGACTTATCTCTGCGGTTTTATCTGTTCTGCGCATTGTACACGCCGGTCTATGGGTTTCACATGGTGTAAACTACACTGGCGCGCGGCCGAGAAAAAAGGTGGGCGCGCGGCCTCTCATTGTCATCGAATTGAGCGTCACGGCCCGTTACTCGCCGGTGTACAAGTGCGCGTTGTTGCTTTTGCGCCAGGGGACGGGTCTTGAATTGCAAATCGTCATCAAGACTCGATGAAGATGTACACTCGTGGAATTATTAATGTTCTCAATGTTCTTAACTCTTTTTCGATACTTATCAATTACTTGTTTGTGTGCATGCAGCGTGGAAAGTCATGCATGGAGGACACTCCGCAGCAAGTGGGAGAAAGTCCAAACGCACACATGCGGATGCATCGACTCACCTTATCGATGCGCTGTCCTTATGCTTCCCGATGAGGAAGGTCGTCACCCCGTCCGCGATCTGATTCGCCCACGGTGGTTTCACCCAGATTAAGTGCTTCAAGTGACCCGCGTATGCAGCCGGCAGTATCCAACTTTCGATGCTAATTTCACTGTCAAAGGAATATAATGATGATTTGTACTCTCTTTAAAGTGTTTATCTTTTATTGTTCATGGTTATGATTGACGCATGTCCTGCATTATGATAAAATGCTTTACGACAATAATAAAAGCTATTATATGTGATTGCGAGGGTGACGATATGCCTGCAGTATGGAAGGTTTCGTCGTGAATGCTGGTAACTGATAATCTTAAAAGCATGGCTATTCCTAGGGGCGTTATGCAAATTAGTAACGAGAATCACATATTTGCCGTGCCGCGGGATTGATTATGGCTGACGCGAGCGGAACTTTTTCGCCCCTATCTGTCAATCCACGCGTGGCCGTGACTTTTTCGCGATTCCTTTCACAATCTTACGTGTCGGCAGAAACTTGTCAATTATAATAAGACTATTATATTCTCAAGGATACGCCAATCGCACCGTTCCACATTGTGAACGGTGTGATGAATATGCCCTGGGAGCATATTAATCACAAGTCTTCGAAGCATAAAGCATATGGCTTATATGTGTACTATCTCTAGTAAGAGGTTATAAGAGAAGAGCACAAGCGACCAAGAGGAATCGCATTTCTGCAATAACGATACTTTCACAGATCGATTCATCATTGCGCCTTGAGGAAAACGGTCGCATTGACTTCTCATCCTTGAAGTCATACATATACGTACTCGAACAGCTGATATTTGTCCCAGACGGTGTCCGCTGGCATGTTTCTCGGGGTTAGCATGTCCGGATGCGAATCCAAGTGCACCAGAGTGTTACCCTCAAAGGGTAGGTGCTTCGAGCCGAGGCACCGATAGATAAACGGCAAGGCCTAGGAAAAGCAGAAATTACCAAATAATTCCCTCGGCATCGTATTTTCAACTTCTGTTTTCATTGCTCAAGAAGAGCATTAGCGGTGAGCATTCGAACGAGCGAACCACGTGACTGTATACGTCACTGGGAGAAAAGCGCGGGTAGCGCCTCTGCCACGAGTGGGATATAAACAAAGCGTGTGTACTGCGAACCCACCTCGTCGTGACCCTCTACCACGTAGATCGGCACACGCTTGAAGTATTTCCTCGCGAGCGACATATTCCCTTGTATTCCGAGAGACCTAGCCTGCCGGGAGAGACTCCTCGAGCGCGACGCAATCGATCGGCGATTTTGACCGAGAGACAGAGACAACGCACGACACGCACTCGCGAACGCGGTTAAGAGGTCCTCCTTCACGCGAAAGCACGTGGTAACCGACTGAAGTATACTAGGCGGGCTCCTCAAACGATTATTTCGCGAATAAAGGACGGACACAACGGGCGCGCTTACCCCGAATTCTCACGAGACGAGTTTCGAAAGGTGTTGTTTTTTCCCTCCCTCTTAGTCCCGCTCTGCTCGGTAGCCCTCAGTCCGACAGAGTGAGTGAGAGAGAGAGAGAGGGAGAGAATCCCGTGGAAACCTGATCCCTCTAACTCGTAGCCGGTATGCGCACGGCGAATATATTAAATCGCTTAGGGATGCTGACCACATACCGTCTGTGCATGTACTACGTTTCCTCCGAACATTAAGCACTGTATGTCTTCTGATTGGAAAGGTGGTTCGCTAGTAGTGAAAGAATCGTTACATAGTTGAACACAACTGTTTTATTCCCGCTATTTCGAGAGCGTTAACAATAGGATGTAACAATGAGATTTTGCAAGCGGAAGCTTCGTTCTTAGGTATATTGTTTATAAAAAAGATAGTACTGCTTTATGCAACCGATCGTGCACAGCCTTGTATGCTCACAATATTGTACATTTATTTACAGATATTAGAAATATTATTATATACGCGTAGGAACTCAAATACAAGTAGTATTACGACCTTATTTTTCGTAGCCAGACCAGCCGCGGAGCATTTGTGATTTATAGATATCTAAGTGTAACCTATTTGTCTCGTCCCTTAGATCCGATAAGAATTGTTCTATGTTACTGTCGAGCGTGGTTACTGGTGTTCGATTCGCATGCTTCTGGTTATCATCATAATTAATGGAAGGCTCATTACAATAATTCTGAGAAACTGGGATATTTTGTGTTGTCTTAGAGGAATATACATTTCCAGGTTGATTGTAGGAATCTGAATTTCCATAGCAGTCTCGCTTACGACAACCTTCATTAAAATTACTTACAGGCTTAGTTGGCGCAGATTTACTCTCTGACTGTTGCACAGTGGCAATCTTGACCTTATTCGAGTAAACTTGGGAGTTCAAGTTTTGTTGTACCGAACTGGAGCACGCGCTTGCGGAGTTCGGATTCTTGAAGACGGTTTTCTTGAAAAAATAGTCACTATCCTTCTCCGAGTCCGAGCTTTCATCATGGCGGAGGGTATTAATGGGGATTTTTGGGCGTTCGAATTGCGCGCGCTCTGTTCTGGCGCTAGCGTTCACCCGGGAACCACTTTGAACGCTTGTCGGCGGGAACGATTCCGAATACGATTTCGCGGGTACAATCTTTCGGGGAACGTAATCAGCTCCTTTTATGAAATCGTCACTGTCGCTTGACGAGCTGTATAGATTATTTCGCAAAGCTGTTGCTTGATGTCGAGATATCGATATCGACAAACTACTACTTGATTCGGATTGCTGTAAATCGCTTGACTCGGATTCCGAGACTGGATCTTCATTTGCGTTCGGCTGATCTTCCTCCACTTCCAAAGTAGTTTTGGATTCGAATTCTTTTAAATCGTTTGGCTCGGATTCGGAAACTTGATCGTCACTTGGGATCATATGTTCTTCTTCCACTTCCGAAGAGGTTTTTGATTCGGATCTTTCTAAATCGCTAAACACGGATTCCGAATCTTGATCTTCATTTGCGCTTTTGTGTTCTACTTCCACTTCCAAAGAGGTTTTTGATTCGGATCTTTCGAAGTCGTTTAACTCGGATTTCGAATCTTGATCTTCATTTGCATTTTTGTGTTCTTCCACTTCTAAAATAGTTTTGGATTCGGAAGTGGGACTAATACGCGTCGAAAGATCATCACCCGAGTTTCCCGCCGTCGGCTCGACGTTTTGTTCACTATTTAAATTCGACGTCGATGGCAAAATGTCAGTTTCATCATTGGAACGTGTATCGCAATTCGAAGAGTTGTCATTGTTTGGCTCAACCTTTTGAGAGGTATTACTTTTCCCGACAAGATTACCATTTGCGCTCTGACATGTTAGAGGAGTTCGCTTAATACAATTGTCAGATAACTTAATCCCTTCTATTAAGTTGACGATTACTTCCGGTGACACACCTCCGAGTTCTTTGAGTTTCCGAACCAAACAAATTCTCCTCGCTTCGCTCAGAAATACAATCGCATCTATCGCTGGTAACAATCTCGCTCGAGGACACGGCTTTGATGTCAGGTACTGTAAGACATTACGATACTTATCGATCTCAAGATCAAACATCATGAGGTTTGGCATGAGGGCATTTTCGGCAACTGGATAAGAGAAGTAAGATTTTAACTTTCGTTTCGAACCACGATGGAAAAGCTTAAAGTCCTCAATCTCTTTATACATCTGAAGTATATTTCCCTGAGAGTTTATGCTCGAATATAAGTACGTCTCATCTATCTCATTATCATTGCGAAGCTCTGGATAAACACACAGAAAGGCCTGTTTTTGCATGACCAGGAATATACGAAGATTTGCAAAATGTTCTCGATATATGATTTCTTGAACAGAATTCTTCATATTCTCAATTAATTCATCCAACAGATGGACCTCGTAGTCAAGTTTTTGCTTCCAATCACTTGCCACTTTAATTAAAGCATCTTCGTCATTTAAGTTAGGACTATCATTATGCTGATGCAAAGTACGAATGGATTGCAACAAGGAATTATGTAAATCATCTGTAGCAGAAAGTTCTGTGTGATGATCAGTGTTTTGAACTACTTTCTGATGTGTAGATTTCAATTCTGTTTCATTGGATGACATTGCATAACTATATATTGCATCTAATGAGACATCTGATTCGTCATTGGCAAAACTGTCGTTCATAACATCGCTTTCACTATCCGAATGTACTTTTTCCGTGCCATCTGATTGATAGACTTTATAGGGGTACTCCACTCTGACATCATCAACATCCAAATTTGAGATATCGTCTTCGAAGTCCGATAACTCAAGGTTAAATGTTGTATCTTCATTAAGACTTTGTAATTTCGATGGATTTGATGGAAGTTTTAGCTTAAAGTTGTGCACAATTTTGGGCCTTCTAACCGAATAACTAGCCTCATTCTTCTTTTGCTTCTTCTGATCCTCCCGATCAGATGGATCATCAATATCGTAAATTCTTTGCAGTACCGTGCTTAAATTCACCGTGTCATTTGGACTACCTAATCCCATAGAACGAGTTTTAAGATTACAAATATTATTAGTTTTCAGTTTCATAGGAATTTTATCAGTAACTTCATTTTCTGGAAGCACTTGAGCTATACCATCTCCTGGACTTTTTTCCTGGTCATTAATGTCTGGAATCGTGCTTTCACTTGATAACATTTCGTTGTTCGGTAGATCGGTGTTAGGAACAGATGTAGTACAAATCTTTTCCGTTCTATCATCTACAGGATTGTTGGTAGGATGTATTTTTTCAAAAAACGAATCGTCGGTAGTCCAAATGTCACGTGGAAAAGTGGCAGGGAGTTTCAAAGCAAAGAGCTTCGAGACTTTCGCAGAGCCCAACATATTTTGAAATGTACTAAGCTCATTCTCAGCTAGGATCGTAATCGTTAAACCGTGTGAGCCATAACGACCGGCTCGGCCTATTCTATGTAAATAAGTAGCAGCATCATAAGGTTGATCAAGATTCACAACCAGATTTACATGCTCGGAGTCTATTCCTCTTGCTGTTAAATCAGTTGTTAACAAAATCCTGCACTTGCATGCCTTTAGGTCCCCAATGGCTCCCAACCTTGTAGGCATAGTCTGATTTCCTGCGATGTAGGTTGCAGCAAACCCCATGGATTTAATTCTGTTGCAAACGGATTGAGCTCTGCGAATCATATTAATTGTCAGCTTGATATTAAGGTCTCTGATATCTCCTAGTTATATTAGATAAGTTTTACCTCGTTTGATAATTGGAAAATACCAAGGCCTGTTTGAAGGCAATCTCCTTCAATATTTTCACAAGTCCTTGAACTTTTAATTGAACCTGGTAGAAATCATTCAAGGAGGTACAATTTAACAAATGTTTTGCATGTAAATCTAAACTGAAAATATTTTATACGCATATCCTCACCTGCTGCATAGTATTTGGATGATATGGGACAAATACAACAAACTGCCTTAATCCAACAAGTACTGAGTTACTGTTCTCTGGTGAAGTTACAATTGGGGAAAACATGTATGTTTGCAAAAGACTCTGTAATTCACCGGGATATGTTGCACTAGCTGCGATTACTTGTTTATTCAATGGGAGTCTGGCAAATATATGACTGAAACCAAGAATTTGTCAGATACTCTTACCAAAAACTGTTGTGAAAAATAAGAAATATGTACTTTATATCATTTTGAAAGCTTGTTTCCATCAGCTTATCCGCCTCGTCTAAGACAAATAGTCTGACATGATCAACTTTAAGGAATCCTTTGTTAATCAGATGTTTAATTCTGCCTGGTGCACCCACCACAACTTGGCAGCCTTTGATTTTGTCCTTGTCAGCGTTAATTGCTGTACCGCCTATAAACCAGGCTACTTTCAAACCTGCCAAAATTAAATGATACCATAACTTGCAACAGCTATACCATCTAACAACTATTAATAAAGTGAATTACCTTTTATGTGAGAACCAACAGAAGCATACACTTCTGAAATCTGGACGGCTATTTCCCTAGTGGGAGCCAATACCAACACTTGAGCGGATGATACTTCCATGTCAAGCATCTCCAGCCCTACGACTGTAAAGACCAGTGTTTTACCAGTCCCCGACTTAGCGTGCACCACCAGATCTGCATTTATAAAGAATGTCAGTGACAGGATCCAAGTTTCACATGTCAAAGTACATACCTAAGCCACATCTGCCTAGTGGAATAGCTTCCAGCTGTATAGGTGAGGGTCTCTGAAAACCACCGGCAGACAATCCGGCCAGTACTCTATCAGATAGTCCCATTTGATAGAACGAAACATCTTCTTGGATCTGAATATCTTCGGTACGAGCTTTTACATTTACATCATGCGCAATCTTCTGCGCCATTACTTGCTCTCTTTTCGACAATTATTCTTTGTATCAACGAAAAATATCCTGCTTACAACTTTACTGCTCCCACTGCATATGACATACCGTGTTCACAAAAATATCATGAAAATCTTGTTGAACCGGCTTACTTCCTCGAACGAAACATGGTTAGGTTAACTGCACTTGTTTATGTAGTTTTATTTGAAGTTGGGCGGCGGTTACCGATGTAGCCAACTTAGATATCATTCAGTATGCGACAGCTGCGCAAAATTTCGCACGCAGTTGGTAGGCATGCGGTACGCGGCACACCAAATATAAGGAATTAAAAATACTTACCGTAAGTCTTTTGATAATACAAAGTAATGTAATAAAATAGCAGGAGCTTGCCTGAGGGAAACTAGTAATTAACTTGAAAACTTTCTGACTTTCTCAGTAAGGTAGTAATAACGCAAATGTAAGTCTTACGGAGTTCTTCACAGGGTATCGGTCCCAAGCATGCAAATTTGTCAATACAAATTTATTATACAAAACTACTTCTCATATTACATAGTGGAATGCATATATACATGTATGAAGAAATATTTATATGAATTTCGTCAGCTGCCCCCCAATTGTACCTGGTGTCACTAATGATAACTGCATGTAGCAGTCATTTAAAAATTGATAAAAATCAAGAGGTTCATCAGACACTTTTGCAACAAGTGATGCTTGACCGAATTTACATTCCTTCTACGGGAAGTTTCAGAATTCCCCACAATATCGAGTCCCACCAGACTTTACGCGGGTTCGTCATCCGATCTACAACAGTTGACCATTCGGTAGTGAGTTGCATCGATAACATGATTAAGCTGTTCCTTGAGTTCCCTCGCTTTCACGCAAACGTCCTCCTTCATCAAGTTATAGCACATGGCGATCAGACCCATTCCCAGCAGCAGGTAAACGAAGTTTATGATGAGCTTCGTCTGACTGTTCTCCGCCGAGTCGCCGTGGGTCCAGCCGGGCACGAGATCGCCCATGCCAATTTTGCAGAGGGATGTCACGCAGAAGTACGCACTGTCCAAGTAATCCCAGCCCTCCCATTCGGCGAACATAATGGACCCAACCAGAATGTAACCAAAGATCACCCAGAGACACGCGGTCGAGGGTACAGTGATTCTCTGGCCGGGTTTGCGCTGCCCGGTGCACTCGTGAAGCTTTCTGTAGAGCCATCTAAACGTGTGGGCCAACACCTTTCCCATATTAAGGAAGTAGAGAACATAAAGAGGTATGCCGAGCACCGCGTACAAGACTGTCGTGCCTTTGCCCAGCTGGGTTTTCGGCACCAGGGTTCCATAACCAATCATCGTGAAGACCGACAGGCAGAACATGAGGGCTGCGGGGAAGGTCCAGAGATCAGTGGGTGAGCTCTCGCAGTTCTCCTTGTGCAGATAAGCCTGAGTGAAATTGTCCTGGTAACGCTTGAGAATGCGATTGGAGAGCAGGTAGAAGGTGGTCTTGTTGAAAATGTTCACTGTCTGATTGCTGGCCGTGCTGAACCACAACTCGTTGGCGTACTCCTTCCGGATGAACTCACGAACGCAAATCGGCACCTGATTCTCCACTTGGGTCTCGATCATCATGAAGCCGAAGGCGCCGACGATGGCGTAGCCCACTACCAGTCCACCCACGCCGACCTGGGTGCACATGAAAGCCACGAGTTTCCGGCAGCAATCCTTCACCCGTTCCCTCGGATCGGGACCAGTCGAGGTCGAGGAGGAGTCCCTGCTCCTGAGGGAGGACCTTACCGGTACACGCGGCATTCCTCACGTGAGAATTAGATCTACTCGAGGAGGAGTTATGGTACGCGGTAGCCAGAAGCCGAGGCTACGGGAACCACATGGAACTCTACCTTGGCTGACACTAAAGCGACTTTCGTGCCGCTTTTCTATTTCTGTCAGAAGGCGCCGGTGTTCTCGACCCTGTCTTCTCTTTCTTGCGACGAAGCTTTTCGCTTTTCCTCTCTTTCTTCCCGCGTTCCACTCTCTTTCCGGGCGCGTTTGTCCCTACCAGCGAACGCGCAGTTCTAGTTAAATTGTGCCTACTAAATTTATTAAAATTGCGCGCTAATTTTCCATCCAATATTTCCATTTTTATTATCAATTTTGTAGATTCGGATCGAATGCAATATGCTTTTCATACTACTTAATTCGAGCGGAAGTTCATACGAAGCATGAGCATGAGCCGTGTGCCAATTCATACCCCGAGCATTGTGCGTATGGATCGCGCATTCCGTCCATTTATCGAAAAGCGTAATCTCAACTAGTACTAATTGCGAAAGCCCAACGGCTGTGTAATGAAATTTCCTAATAATGAGATTCGCCCCTCGTAAATTGCTTTGACTCCAATGCAACTGGACGATAATTACGCAAAGTCGAAATTAATTGGGATGTTATATGACCCCATTCGATGTCCCAGGATATGAAGATACGCGTAATTGGTGCACGAGTTCATCGGATACGAGCGTTTTACCGAGTTCCACATGCCAGTCGAGGATTGACGTGCACCGATAAGTGGGGACTGCTCAATATCACGTTTAATGACCACGTCTTCTAACTTGATAATGACGAGGCTGCATTTGCTTCGCGTCAGCATATTCTCCCACTGGTGTAGTAGACGAAATTTCGGCATCATACTTCACGTAATTCCAATTCTGTGAAAAGAGATCCCTTTCAGCCTCGAAGTAAAACTAAAAGTATCATGAAACCCGTAGTCGTCCCTGATGAAAACTCGAATTTCCCAGCGCAATCATGGTGACATTTAATTACAACGTGAAAGCAATGTCAAAGTTTTCCAAGAGAAATTTGGCGAGCCGGGCGGACTCGTTTCTAGCACGTTTGCAAGTGGAGTGAACGCGCGCTACTCGAAATAGTTACACGCAACCGGGTCCAGAGCCAAATAACATTCTGCAGCCTGTCGAAGAGAAACTGTCGTCGAACGTGGGAGAACTCGTCAGTCATTAAACGGCAAAATCGGCGTGCTGTGATACCGCGACAATAGCTGCGAACTGAAGACAATGTATTTTCAAGTCCAATGGTGAAACCGGACACGTCCGTTGAGCGATGTCCAACATCGTTACCGATCCACCAAACATGTGCTTAATCCCGCATGCCACTTCGCGCCCTAATAAACTCGACAAATTGTTAATTAAAACTTCGCCCGAGACTTTTAATAAGCCGACGCAATTTTCGATGGAATATCCTGTCAGTGTGAGAAATCGACGAGGACATCAAAAGTTCAATCAGGACAAACGCTGTCACGATTTCGCCGAGGCATTTCTATCAGAGCTCCACAAATATTCGCCCCTATTGAGGAATCCCGAGCGCTGCAGATAAAGGGTGAGAATATCAGTGAGGGGAAGAATGCACTGACGACAGAGGAACTCGGGGAGTTCGTGTCGTAGCCTCTTCGAGGGAATCGCTCCTGAAAATTATATCGATAGAGGCAGAACTACGTCATCGAATTCCTCCTGTCACTCCACTGGAATCCACATTTCCTCACGCATATCATGCCCGCACTTTGAAAAATACATCTGCCTTTCCGTTACGCCTGACTGATTGGATCCTGACGTGTTTAACATCGTACGTCCATCGATGCCAAACTGTTCGTATCTCGGAGATGAACGGGCGCAGGGCGTTCGAGTAATCATCACAAATCATGAACAAGAGCGTAAGTATACTTGAAGCAATCCTCTTGGTGCCTAGACTGATGTCTAAAAATACTTGGACCGCACGATGATACCAGCAGCCGTTGCCGTCGCCTTGAATCCATATAGCCACCGAAGTAGGCGTCCTTTTTTTATTCCGCACCACCGCCCCAATAATCAAACATCTGGATCAATCATTAAATCACAAAGAAAAAAGCCGCTTTTATTATAAAAGCGGTTATCATAAACTCTTTCAATTCAATGTGTTTCGTCGAATCGGCGAACTTCTCCGCGAATAAGTCGGTCATCGTAGCTCTGAAAGAAGGGCTAAGCGGTTCAACATTAATGGAGCCATTGTACTAGATGAGGATATAACGGCACAGCATTGTTTGCTGCTTAAAGTCTCGGCCATTATCATTACTTCCTCGTGAAACAACTTCAATAAAACTGGCATCCTTAGAGAGAAGCACGAGGCGAGCCGAGCGTAATCCACCTTGAATGAGACCTCGATGATCCGATCTACGGCAGCCGCTAATCATAATGTTGCACCCGATTTCACCAGTCGGCTGTTTGCGCTTTCCGGCGATAATCAAGGTGATCTAATTATATATGGTGGCCGCTAGTTTTCGGTGGTGGGCCGTTTTATGGCATTGGCTGTTTATTGGCGGTGTGCGGCCGGACGTGTGGTTGGTCAGTGAAGCCCATTAATCCTGTGTATATGTGTCCGAGAGGCCAAGAGTCTTGGGGGTTGTGTTCGAGGACGGCGAGATATTCGCGAGGAACAACAGTTGAGCGCAAGCAGCGGTCCGAACGGTATTAGCGCAACTCAAAACGATCGCCGCTAGCTTTCGAGCCGAGGAGACATGGCTTCCAAGTATCTGATGGTGTCCCTCGTACTCTTTTGCTCAGGTAATCCAGGCTCCCCCTTTCGGGCAGGTATACTCGCCAACACTAATCGAAATAGAAATAATTATTGCTATTTTTCTATAACAAACTCGTGGGAATGATGTGTTAAATTGCGCACTCAGCTGCTAACAATTCCAGTAGACTAAAATTGATTTAAAAAATTCGCGTGATTATGGAGAGGTTGGTGGTCGAAGTTTTTTTTTTATAACTGGACTGCGGTCGATGTATTTTTAAATTACTTGTCGCGCGAACAGAGTGTGTCAGACTTACGCGAGTACTTTTATTTTCTGAATCACGGCCCGAGCGGCCGTGCAGGCGGGCGTTCGTTTATTTTAAACTGGCTTAAGCCACAGGTGACAATGGCAATGTCTGTCGATACCTACATCTACGTCTACGCGGCGGCCAGATGGCCACTTAATTGACCGATACTTGGGCTCTACGTGCATCGCATTCAAGATTCGATGTCGACCCTATGAAAGCTCGCCAGTTACTCTTTAGTTCTCTTAAAGTAATTTGGGTTCTTATTGTAGTGAAGATCAAACTACCGATGGCTGTGCAAATCAGAGTTGAATCATCTGCGACTAACGTCACGTTTTGCTAAATGTCATGATCCAGTTTGATATGATTTTTTAACATTTCTTTATTAGATTATGAGGGCTCGGGCGATTCGGAGCAGTGAGTGTCTAACAATAAGTTCATACTAGGTCGCGCGAACGTGATTCACCGATGCCACTTAAGCCAGCGAAATTGATAGCTTCGTGCCCAACAAGGATACTCGCAGACAATTATCTACTTGCCGCAATTGATAATTTAGACAATACGTTTTACTCCTGATGTCTATCCGTCATGCCGTTTACTGCACCGATCTCAGCCTCTACTTCTCAACAATGCTTCTTGTACCAACATTCACCTCATAGCTCCAGCATCCAGTTCCAAACCCAAATTTCTTGCAATCATCCAATTGACTTCCGTGACTCGAGAGCTGTATTTCATTGAATTTTATTCAATTTTTCTAATTCAATCACAGAAACTAGAGTCGACGATGGTAAAATGGTGTCGTGATTGGTCCATTACGTGTACGGGAGTGGAGTATATTGAAAAAGCAGGCACAGTTGGGCACCGGACACCCATTGCTGCTCGGTTGCATAAGATTGGGCCGAAGCGCAGGTGATAATAGCTCTATCTGCCGATACGTAAGAGATACTCGTGCGACAATGGTCCCTCAATTGAATGAGCGTACACAGCAGCGGCCAGTGAGAATGCCGAGTACACTGGCGATCCACTAGCTAAATCTCCTGCGATAAGTCCTCGTGTAATGCCCGGCTTATCCAGTTAGATTCACATGACGCTCATCAGTCGTATGCTCGTCACCGTCAGACTCGTGTCAACCGGCCACCGCGGAGTTCAATCGCTGCGCGCTCCAGGTAGTGGTTGCGCGATGGACCTTTTACTCGCACTCCTCACTCTTCTCATAGGTAAGGGAGGAAACCACTAACTATTCCATTCGTCCATAATTCCGCTGTCTTGTGTCTTCGAACCTCAAAAGTGTTGCCTGACTCCACGCGAATTCCGCTCGAGTTCCATCTCGCAAGTTTTGCTCGCCGGTTCCAACTTACGATCCTGTGATGGTGTGGGTTTGAGATAATTATTTTTATTATCTTGAGGTGGATGATAGGTCAGTTAGCAAGGGATTTACTAGTGTCCTTTAAGGGAGGAGCAGAGGCGGAGGCTGTGAAATATAGAGACGTCGGGGGAGTAGACATGAATCCGTTGTCGGCGAAGTGTGTTAGCGGATTTTTCCCCTTTGAAATGTATACGAGATCTCGGGGGATTCAGTGTGCATCAGTGGCAGTAACGGATTAGTGAAATTGCACAATAACACAGCGGACATGAGAGGTTGACCGGCGTGTAGTTGACAAATATCCAGGGAGACAAAGGCCGGAGAAGATGGTGAGGAGTCGGCTAGCGTCACGAGGTAGATGCACCTGAAATCGCTAACGAGGCCTCAAAGCCAAGTCAACATGCCGGATCGCCGACGCAATGCCGGCACCGGAAGCGCGTATTATCCTCATTAAAATCTGCGGGTTGCTTGAATCGGTGTGCCGCTCGCGCCCGATTGTCCGACAATTCCCTGTTGTGCTCGTCCTTCTCGGAAGCGAGATCGGTTTTCGGCAACGGGCCGGTCGGCTGCTGCTGATAACCATGTCACGATTGAGACGCACTCGCGTGAATAAATCGTGCATGTCCAACGGTCAATGAGGTCAATTTCCTCTCAATGAGGTTTCCTGTCGCACGCATTCAATTACTTATCGAGCTTATTGGGCAAACGCACTCTCGCTGCCAGCGGCGTGCTGCTGCTGCAGCTATTACTGCTGTCCCGTAGGTATATTGTGAATTCGACATGCGCCCTCCGGCTTCGCCGCGGGAAAGCTCCTTTCTCGGATGATCCCATGCTGCTCGGCGGACTTTATCCCTGCCTTATTAGAATCCGATTCAATCTTTACCCATCGCTCTCGCGCTCCACGGCAAAACACCGGCCGGCTAACGATTAAGGAATTCGTCAATTTCTTTGTCGCAGCAACGATCGCCGACTGACCACCCCTCAATATGGTACTTGTCATTCTGAGATATTGTTCTATTGGGTGTGCGTGAGTCAGAGGAGGCTCATTTGAATTGTGTGATTGCGAGAAATTAAGGAATATTAGAGGAGTAGGCAATTATGCTTGAAATGATGTTTGATTCTAGGTTCGCGGTTGGTGACGGCGGCGAGTGACTGGACTTACTGGGGCGCGAACGGTAATTGAGAAATACATCGAGTCAGCTTTGATCTGCTATCTAGAGTCCTAGGAAGAAACTATTGTTACAAAGATAACGATTTCACTTAGTGATAGGTGTTGATATCCGCGATCGGAGCTGATACGACACGGGAATTGTTTTATTCCAAAGCACTCGGGATTTCGAATCCGACCCAGTTTTCTAATTGGGGAATTAGAGCTCTAACTGTGAGATTTTTGTTCCGGCGTCCTTTTCCGGAAAATTATACGAAGCAGGCAGCGAGCAATAGTCGCTTCCGGCGGATGCAGACTCGGTGCATAGTAAAAGCTCGCTGTTTATTATTCGAGTGAATCCGCTTTTCCACCAGGACCAGCGCACTGGCCTGGCGAATGCGCCTCGGGCGCCCGGCAATCGCCGATAGATATCGTTACCGAGGACACGATAAAAACGGACATGGGCTCTTTGAAATTCGTGCGGTACGACTTTGCCTTCGGTGGGACCATCGCGAACAACGGCCACTCTGGTGAGTACGAGAGAGACAAGATTCCCCGAGTGCGTGGGAGGGAAATTAAAGTGCGATTTCGCCTTGATTCCATAGTGCAAATTCAGTTGGATGGATTGCCAATCCTTCTGCAAGGCGCTGATTTACCGGGGACATACGGTCTCGCGCAAATGCACTTCCATTGGGGCGCCGAGCACACAGTCGACGGTGTTCGCGACGCATTGGAATTGCACTTCGTGCATTACAATAAACAATACGAGAATGCGAAAGCTGCCTCGCAATATCAGAATGGCATCGCCGTGGTGGCAACTTTATTCGAGGTAAGTACATAATGTGTTTTCCTCGATATTACCACTCTTATCCAACGCGGATTATTAGCCACCGGCAAAAATGTTCATAATCCGCCCGTGCTTGGAGTTTTCTTGCTTAAAAAGAGTTCAATTCAACGTAAATCGATATTGTTTGATAAAGTGGTTTATATAAGCGCGGCGATCGTAAATACCGGCCGGTGCTTAATTATGGGGCAATATGTATTGTTCCAGCTAAGCAATCAGGATAACGCTGACCTGGCACCGATTCTGGAAGCGACTGCGTCGGTCTCGAAATGGGTGGGCAAGAACGAGGCCGTGCTCCGATCAAAGATCATCCCTTACTTGTTTCTGCCGAAGGACCACACCACTTACTATCGCTACGACGGATCGCTGACGACGCCCGGCTGCCAAGAATCCGTGATGTGGTTCGTCATGACTGAGAAACTGACGATAAGCGAAGAACAGGTACGATTTCCACACGTCCCTTACCCGAGAACACTGATTCCTTTGTGAGACAGTTTTCCGATATGTGCTGCAAGTACTTTTTCCAATACAATTTCTGTTACATTGATTTGTTTGTCATCAATGGAACCACTGCGCGTTTAATTATATTGTCCCATTGGATGGCTGGTAATAGAATGACTTTTTTGCAGCTGGGTACCTTCAAGAACGTGGGGACATACAATAGCACCCTACTATTTAACTACAGACCAGCACAAGCGCTCGGTAATAGGAAAGTCTACCACCACTTGGAGGGTTACTCCTCTGCGGGGATTACATCTTCGAGCTTACTGTATACGGCCGTTAGTCTTCTTCTAGTCAGAATACTAAGTCAGTGATCATATTACAATTTGCCAGAGTGCTCGGCCATCCATTCGCCATTACTTGTTCATGACATAACACCCGCTGAGGTAATGCGCGATACTCGAAATTCGTGTAATTCCTCTGGCTGCGTCCACGTAATTCACGTGACACTCGGGATTCATTGCATCGTATTTATTGTGAAGCGCCAACGCATATCGCTGAACTCACCCTCACTCCTCTATTTTTACTCGAATGCGAACGAACGCTATGACACTCGACGATGGCAGGTGATATGTTATGGGAGGACTTTTTTACAATGAATAGAGGGAAGGTTGTACTAAATAACTATTTTAATACGAGTACAAACTGCGACACATCGAAAATTTCATGCATCGAGATATTCATGATCGTCGATCTACCGCAACTACGTGCCAAAGGGAAATGCCAAATAAAAGATTATTTTGTTAAGTATCTACCATGATATTCCTCTTCTCCTAAAAACGTGGCAATCTTAAGGAAACGCTTCTGCATATTTATGGCAGGGTCGAATACGACCGAAGCACCGGAAATTCCTGCGCGTCAGGAAATCGTTCAAGGGCTGTCCCGAAATACTCCTTCAGAGTTCCTTTGAAAGCTCGAACCTGGCAACAGCAGCATGAGATATTTCCAACGGAGTGACGCAAAGCAAATAATCTGTACAATAATCTCTGACGCAAAACGCGCCCCGCTCTCCAAGCTTCGAAACTCCCTACTTGCGAGGTCGTTGATGCTGGCATTACCAAGTGAAAGGGTGAGATTCTCGAGGCTCTAAACACTCCAAAGTTACCGAGCGCCCAGCTCGCGCGAGCCGGCTAAACGTTATGTCACAAATACTCCACTATAGTGCCGTCTACTCCTCGCGGACTTCGCTTTGCACAGGGCACCCTTGCCGCCCGTGTGTTTCCGCCCTTTTTCCTCCCTCTCCTTCTGGCAGCCGCTCGCAAAAAACTCTATACTCGCCCCGTGATCCTTGTTCCTGCCGCCTTGGAGTATGCTGCGCACGCTCACCGAGTACGTGCAATCGTTGCGCAGGTGTCGCAAATCGTAGTGCGGGCTCTGAAATGAAAGCGGTCATTAGCGCGTAATGGTCGGCAGAGAGCGGAGAGGGCGACATTTCACTAATGTCGAAAATGATCGACTTATCGCTCCGGGGAGCGGGAGGGCTCGACGGAAATTTTGCACCCGTACATGGACCGCTTTCCACAATGTTTTCTTGGAATAATCGGAGCTCTCCTCCTTCAGTCCCGGACAGGTCTCCTGCTTCCAGGACACGTTGTACGCTTTAGCATCCTGATTTATCGGCCAATTGAGACGTGCCTTGACTTCGCCGCAGTGGCAGATCATCCGGCGAACGTGCAGACCGGGCTGATATCGTTCGCACCTGCGAGAACGTCTCCCGACGTCGGCTTCAATGAAAGGGGACCTCTTCGTTTGTTATCCTGATTATTCGAGGACGCAATGGTACGGAGATACGGAAAAAGGCTGCTTCGGAGTTTCGGCTTACCGTACGCCATGTAGTCCGTGCTGTTGAAGACCTTGGAGGCTTTCCGCGAGACCAGACGTCGACCGCCGTACACCGCGACCGCCTGCACTTGCAGAAAGTATTGGCACGTCGCCTCTAAGTTCTTTAACTCGTAGCAGGTCTTGTCCTAAAAGATTTCCACGTTTACCAAACAACCATCGGACTCTGCTCGTCGCGTAGAATGTATTGACCGCGTCCTCCACGGGCTGGAGGTTGCGAATCGAAAGAGCGAAGTGGAAACATTTATAGACTTCCAAGCATACTTACATTGAGTACTGTCTTGTGATAGACGAGGATGGAATCGTTGGTGGGTCCATGAATCAATCGACTCCAGAACACTTTGTAAAATGTGATGGGCACATCGGACGCTGGCTTCGCCCACCTAAGATTGATGCGCAACTTGCCGTCGACTAGACGGGCACCAGACAACGTTAGGTTCTGGGGCTCCTTTGGATTCCGCGGCTCTAAAAACATAATCAATAGACTCCTTGGACGGTGGCACTGTAAATTAATAATTCGATAATCACAAGGTTCAACCGGCACCCTCCCACCTCATTAGTTAGTCCCTTTATTGGAGAGTCGCTGCGCCCTTAAAAGCACGCATACATATAAAAGACTTGGCGATCGCATTCAATGACGCCGATGTAGATGGTACTTTTCTACTTTCCGCCTGCTATTAAAGGGATTAAAGGTGCGCGTACCGCGCGGCGAAAGAGCCGGTTGACGGAAGTCAATAATTGAAGAGGGTGAAGTGCAAAATGCAGCGACATGCATTCTTAATGGGCAGAAGGTGGATATGCGGTTTATCATAGTTGAGTATCCCCGGAAGCGATTATAAATTGAAAAAGGATCGCGCGCTGACGGGAAAGTGATCACTTGTTCCAGCTGGATAACGTTCCAACTCGGATAGAAGTATCATTTATATCCTTTTCGAAGAAACTCGGGGAAACTCCAGCAGTAAATAACCGTACAAGAATAGACGCAACTGATCTTCGCATCGAACAGACTTTCGATACCTACCGTAGAGATACCATTACTCTACACCAGTAAAACAGTTGACATTATAAACCCGTTCATTATTGAACTAGCCCCTCGGAGTCTCCTCGATTTATAACTAAATGACAGCGCGCCCAATATAATATTTCCAATCAGGCTGAAAATTGAATCGAGCCGAAGCTTTAATCGGACCACACTCTTTAACGGATCACAGAGAATACCGAGTGCGGAACAGAGTGAAAAGAATGATGAGCTTCAAGAACTCGAATGATTTGAATGTCCTTATAAACACCATCTCGGGTAACTTCTTACCCCTGTCGAGCAGGGATAAAAGGATTTCGATGGCGCGGTGGCTCTACGCGAGTCTCGCCTGGCTGGTAACGATCTCGCAGCTGGTGCTGACCGTCACCAGCGTGTCCTACGTTCCGATGGAGAAGGCACTGCAAAACAGCACGGTGAACATTGTCGTTGCCGCCGAAGTGATCCTGCTGGTCGGTCACTTGCACGCCAATAAAAACTTGCTGCGAGGACTGATTGGAAAGCTGGACGGGCTGCTCGCCATGAGGAATGAGGCGCTAAGCAGTACAGTAATTACTGCTCTCAAGCCTATAGAGAAACCCCTGCGCATTTACGCGATCGTCCTCACCATCTCCGTCATATTCTGGATCACTATGCCGCTGATAAAGATCTTGCAGAAGAGCGAATTTTACTACGGGGATTATGGAGTCCCGGTGAGGTTCTCCGGCGAACCCTTTCCCGTCTCAATTTTTATCGCGGGCATTCTCTTCGAGACGCTTTCCTCCATTTTTATCATTCTCAAGAAGATCGGGATAGACGTTTATACGATATATCTGATCCGCTTGCTCACTTCCCAGTACAGATACGTGAGAATGAGGCTGGTATTCGTACTACGACATACCGATAACACTGCCAGGCCGACTCACTCGGGCAAGAGCGAAATTCTCATGCGGGACGAACTGAAAAAGTTGGTCCAACATCATGCTGCGGTACTCGAGTGAGTATGACTCCACTCTCCATTCGGATTTACTCTGCTCGTCGATAATTCGAGGGACAATGCTAGCGCGCTGTATTAAATTCGAGTAGACAAAAATGTTAATTCTGCATTCCGCGGAGCGGCACACGTTATCGGGCCACTGGGGACTCCGCGGTTCCGCATGCTGGCATGCTTTTAGAACCGGACACGATCTAATTGAAAAGGCTTGTAGCCGCTATTCAAGAAGAATAAGCCGCGGATAATGAGCATTTACGATACGTCGGGCATCCACTCACAATGCGTTTCAGCATTAATCACGAAAATCATTCGGAAATTAATCACAATCTTCATTAAAGTGAATTGGGAATGAAAGTAAAATTAGCATCCGGCTCGTTAAACTTCAGAAACATACGATTCTGGTGAGCGACTTTTATTTCCAGGATCTCCGCGATGCTGAAGCAACTCCTGGCGTTCAGTGTCGGCCTCCTCTACGTCAACAATGTATTTCGAATCTGTTTTATGGGATTCATGGTTATAACAGTAAGCCAATCAACTACACTGGCACTCTAGCGGCATCTTGTAACGCGAGCTCCGTTTTCACAGTTACCACCGGACTATTTTGAGAAAACTTTGCTCGTAATGTACGCGATCGGTGCTATTGGTCAGCTTTTCATCCTCTGCTTTTGCGCGGAGCAGTTGCTGGAGGCGGTATGTGAATGGGAGTAAAAAGCTTTCCCGCAGTGTACTAAAACTGCTCCATTTGTCCATAGAGCGTGAGTGTGACGGACGATGCATTCTATGAAGCGTGGTACGCGTGCGATCCGTCAGTCCCACGAGTTCTAACGTTCCTGACAGTCGCCAACAAGCTCGAAAGCAAACTTTCAGCTTTCGGTAATGTGAATCTGACACTAGCGTCGTTCGTGTCGGTAATACTTCTGTACTTATACGGAATTTCATACATTCGCGAAATGGAACTAATCTCTGCTCCACGTAGATCCTGAACCAAGCCTACTCGGCTTGTCTGCTTTTTCTCCAAATGAAATAAGACCAACGACCAAGCACCACCACCAGAATCGAGAAGTTCTCATGCACCGCAAACGTTATGGGAGATAACTGCTGATTAATAAAAAGGAATTGGGCAGAGGACTAAATTTGCAAAAGTGGGTTGGAGAACGTACCTTTTGTCTTGAAAGGCCTGGAGGGCTGGGAGTATCCGCGGGAGCCATTCCCATTGACGGAGGCCACTCGAAATTGATACCAATGGCCTGTTTTCAATCTGCCGCGGAGTGTCGCGTGCGGCTTCGTCGAGACGTGACGGACGCTCCAGGAAGTTAATCGGGACTCCAAATACCGTGGGCCGAGCAAGTGGCGCTCCTCCACGAGATACCTCACGTCCTCGTCGATCAATGACTTGTTCACCTGATACGCTCTCGAGTTGGAGTCCCGCCACGTGAGCATTACCAAATTGCTCTTTTGCTGGCGGATCTGCAGGTTCTCCGGGATCGACGGGAGATCTGAGTGGGAATTCGATCGTGCAGCTCAATAATCCATCCAACCAATATTTCGCTAAGCTTCTCTCTCACACATGTACATTGCAACTCCGATCGTAGTAAAATAAGGTGAACCTTTTAGCGAGAATCTGTGTTCTTAAGGGAGAGCGGTGAGTGCGCTAATGACCGGGCGGATATGTGTATAGCTTACCCTTCCTATTATCCAAACCGAGCGGATGCATACAGGTGACACCGCACTCGTGCCTGCAACATTTCGCCAAATCTGGGCATCGAGAGTCGTCGGTGCAGGCTTCCAAACATGCAGCTTCGAACGGTGTCATGGACGCTCTATCGGGACAATAACCAGGTTTCGTGTAATTCGATACCAAACAATTCTCCATACACTGAAACAAGTCGTAAAGCCACTTGACCTCTTTACTCTCTCACACCTAGCATGTTGAATTCACTCGAAAGTGAGGAATACACAGAAAGTTGGAACAAAATTGGTCATTGGGAAATGGGTGATATTTAATCGATTGCGTTCGCCATCCACCTTCGATCTCGTCTTCCTACTCCACTCGATTATCACTGAGATATTATCCATTGTACATACATGAGATGCTCCGGGCTCTTTGAATGAAATGCTACTCACTTATCTCCGGGCATTTATTCAAGCCGCTATTAATACCGCGGATTCTTGTTCAGCGTGGGATTATGTACTTTACGCGTGGCGCGGTGCATTGATATTTTGCACCTCCTGACGCTGCCACTGCACCATGCTCGCCACGTACTTACACTCGACAGTGACATTATTAGTACCGTTGAGCAATAATTTGCAAAGGAATGCGGCTGCTAACGAGTCTCCCTCTCTCAAAGCGGGGAAAAGACAGCTGATGTCATCCGACTTTATCCTACTGCCAAACGACTTTCCCCATGATCTGGCAGAATAATCCCTCTTTTCTAGAGAATTCTCTTATACTAGCAACATCATGCGTCCATTAGTTTTCCTGTTGAAGGGTAGGAAAATTCGCTGGAAGTTTCAGCCCTCTGATACTACTTGCGCACACTGTGCACGTCGTAGTAACGATTATTTAGATCTAATGCTAGAGTCAGGTTACCCTGGATATTACAATATACTACTTGGCCCGAATCTCCCGATTTTCATTCTTTCCTCTTTCGAGCGCCTACGGTACTGTACTGCTGGCTGAGAGTTGGGGAAATAAGGGAGCACTCCGAATTCTATACCCTTGACTTACGAGCAGTGTCCTATCCTTCGGCAGATCCTTTCCGTCGTCGAATGTCGCCCTTTTATGAGCCGCTGACAAATTGTACCTCGAGCATTCAAAGCATCCCTTTCTCTTTCTCTTTCTCTCGCGTTAAATGAATTGGAATGCTTGTGAATAGATTGGAAGCGCGTGGAAAATGACGCGTACTTAAGGCTTCTGCATTCAGATGCTAATTGCACCGATAAGCATGGGAAATCAAAGTTATGCGTTCCGCGACTCCCGCGTTTGCAATGCCCGTTCGAGTCAAGATAATCTCCAGCGCGCGCTCCTATCGGAGGCTTATAAATCATGAAAATCGCAACTGCAGTCTGTCGAGTCGAGGAGAAAAGCCTCATCGGGTATACTGAGCGCTGGAGCTCGCTGGTATATCAGTTTCAGTGACTTCTCCTACTTATATCAGCTTTCCAGGAGACAAGTCGAGCGAAGTTTGGTCGCTCGAACAAGGATGCAAAGAAAAATGGATACTCGTGAATTTTCGAGCAGCGCAATACCACTGTAATATCGCACTGGTTCCGCGATATCGTGTTCGAGAGTTGCCCGGACGACTGACATGTACGTGTCAACTGCGGTTCGAGAACTTGTCCCGCTGATAGCCGGCTTATTGCGCGACTTGTAATGATTTAATGTACACAAGCGCTCCAAGTATAAGCTCCGGCCGATCCAGTCGAGGACTCGCCTCAACTTCCCAGGTTACTTACACAACAATTACCTCGCCGACAGGATCTTACGCGGCCGCGGTATCGTAACGCCCGCGACTCCGAACTCCCCAACTTCCCTCGGCAATCGGAACTTACGCCATATCAAATGACACAACGGAAGTCCCGTCCACCCGGAAAGTACGAATGCACCGCGCAAAGCGATCAGGTATCATCCCCGCGCAAAATCATCGCAGGGTGAGTGCCAGGGTAGTTAACATCCGCCGGGCTCATTCATCAGAGGGTAGGGGCGCTAAGGATGCGCGGTGCAGAGTGTTTAGAGGAATTCGAGGCTAATCAGCGGCGACGCTCCCTCGTAAATCGAGGGCGTGGACTAAGCGCAGGGAACCGGGGGAGCCGAGTGGTCGGTTAGTCTAGGAGGCAATGCGATCTGGCCTGGTCCCCTCTGGAGATCGATAGATTTACGGAGTATCGTGGAGAGGCAGTAGCGCGCGGCCGGAGCGTGATCTGGCCCTGAAGCAAATCCGCAGGCGCTCGCCTTTTGCAAGAGACGCCGCGCCGCGCCGGGCGTATACCTGCACCGACCCGCCGGCTCCACACACTCCAACGTCCTGGCATGTGTGCACTGTCCCACCGCGTTGCACTCGGGGCATATATCATTCGAACGGTCGAAGAAACTGGTTCGCTTACTTATTGGCCTACTTTTTACGTGCGATGCAGAAGCCAAGCGTGCTGACCGCCACCGGTGATCGCCCCGGGGCCGTTGACCACCTAATGAAGTTCACCGCAAGCGGGCACCTCCTCCTCCTCCTCTCTGCGCGCCTCTCTCCGCCGGAGACATTCCTCGAAAACGGGAATTCCAGTACCGCTGACAATTTCATGGTCACTTTCGCGTTCTTCTTTCACTTTCCTCGCCCGCCACCGACCAACCCTCCCTCCCGCCCCTCTTTCCCTGTGCAGAGAAAGTTCTCTAGAGAGAACTGATACAGTGATGAGCTTGCTCGCGAGTAGCCGCGAATAGTCACCTCGAGACATTTTACGCAGAGGGGATTTTGTAATGTGTGGCTGAGAGTGGTATTAGTTGTTGGTGCCGAAATTACGTCATTAAGTCGCTGGTATGTGATGAGGACTTGGAGAATGGGTGTTGAAATGAGTATCTATGTGTAACGGACAATGCGAGAGATTCAGGGAAGCCGAGGGGAGACTGTCGAGCCCTTTTTAATCACCAGGTTGAGATCGCGAGGAAACCGGCTCTGCGTTATGGAATAATTCGATTCCAGTTGATTCGACTTAACCATTGTTTTCGTATTATTTATCGTGGGCTAGTTAGAGCTGTCACGTACTTTCGCCCATAAATGTCTACCTACGCCAAAGTAATGCGTGTGACACGACAGTAATTAATTGATTGAGGCAAAAGTGATTATAGGCGTGATCGAGCATTACTTTCAAGTACATATCGCAGTATCGACATGATAAGTTTAACTGGGCGAACTATATTCAAAGAGAGTACTATTGTACTTGTTCTACTATGAGTGATCGATACTATCTGATTCTCCAAAGTTCTCTGCTCTATAATCAATAGCAATTCTCTTATCGCAAACAATTATTCGATCGGTTAAATACACCGGTAGAGATTTGCTGTGAGGAACAATAATTACTTTTCGGTCGAGGGCGCGTAGAGCTTCGATTAATAAGAAGGACGCCGAGTGGATTGATGTCATAGAGGGCAGAAATCAATGCATATATCGAGTAATAAACTCGCGTTCGATCGGGCCCTCGGGCTTATTGCAACCAATATAATCGGCGTGTAACTGGTCAAATATCGAAGTGGATCTCGCGAACTGTGTAGCAAGGATGAAGATTGCCGGAGGTATCGATCGGGAAGATGAGGAGACGCGGCCCGCACAGAATGCAAGGTAGCCGTACTACTCGCTCACCCTTAGCAGTTTTGCTCCTTTTGCATGATCGGCCAGAATTGCAACATCTTCTCTTAAGCAGCGCGGCAGCACGCCGCCAAGATTGCTACATGTGCTCGAGGTCATAATTGAGATTTAAATCTTTTCAAGCAGAACTTCATTGAAGTTAGTCGTTAAGAGCCGCTGGAAGCGACAGCCGTTATCGAGGGGAGGATATTTTATTACACGCTAATGATTTACAGCACGCCCTCCCCCTTCCATGCGGAGCAGGTGAAAATAATACTGATATAGGATGATTCCATGAAGTTCATTACTTTGGCTCGCGAAGTCTCCCCTCCCTTTTCTCCTTCCACTGCCTGTTTTCCCTTATGCTACTATCATCACCACGGTACCGCGTCTACCCAGTGTGTGGTAGAGGCCTGAGGCCCACGAGGTGAGTTCCGAAATTGGGCTCATTATACTTCATAAGATAAAGTAGAGTGACGTTTACATTACTCATTCTCCTCGCCAAACTATAAACTGTCAGTATGTAGGTCAAGAATGACCGTGAAACAATTATGTCATTCGGATGCATGGCTCGAAACCATTGCTCCCACATTTCCAATCGATAGATTCCCATCGAGGATAATTGACAAATGGAACCTGGCCAGGGTGGAGAATGCAATAGTCGATTTTATCGGGATTCCCGTTGAATTGGGCTTAATTCCACACAAGCAAAAGGAAGCATTCAGCTGATATGATAACACGAGGGCTGAGTGGGAACGAAGCCTCCGGTGAGATCGATATGCAAGGATTACCGGGATATTGTCAATCCTGTTGCTTGTCGAATTACCGTGACGGAGGAGCGCGCGCGCTCGCTCGCAAGAAGGAAGTGCTCGATTGGCAGTGCCGCGAACTCTTTAAAGACGCCCTGGCGTATATTCGTCTGTCATAAGAAAGATTGATCGCCGGTGCTTCGGTATAAGAACCTGTTTCCGATAATGTTGGAAGATACGTTTCTAGTCCGCCGTGGGTGCGCGCACCGAACTTAGCGCGTTGCTTTGTCTTTTATAGGCCATTACTTCGGGATTTTATAGCCGGCCGCCAGTCAAAGCTCCGGGGTTATCCCTTCGTCATTCCGCAGCCCGAATCCTCCGACCGTATCGAGTAATAATGCTTGCACGCATTATGAGAAAATATCAGCAGTAAAGCCCTAATGCAGTCCGATGCATTCATCCCCTTTACTGGTGGGGCCGGCCGCGGCCTTTGTCCCCTCTAGCTCCCAACCAATCGACGAAACTCTCTCTCAACTAATAAGCGGCCGGCGAGTTATTAAATTATTCTTTATCGCCGCGCAACTCATACTTTAACAGACACCTGCCCATTTAGCCCTTCGCGTTGATTTAATTACAGCCCCGGACGAGGATTCCTGGCGGGGCGCTGATAAGGCCCAGTCCCACGGCAAGTGTTAATGAGAAAAGTCGTAAATCTAAGCGCAGCCCCCCAGCCCCGGGCCCACGTAGCAAAACGAACGAGAAGCAGAGAATTCAGGCAACATCGTTATAATTCCAGGAGAGGCTCTCATTTCAAGTGGCGCGCGACGAAAGGCCCTCGCGCGAGCCGAGCGGCCACGAAAGCTCGCCGAAATTTCGGGGAACCGTCGTCCTCCTCCTCGTCCTCGTCCTCGTCGGGGGGTGGAAACAGGAGCAACACAGTTTTCGGCGAGTTTCGCGAGCCAATGCAGCCCTGCGCAGAGAGAGGGAGGGAGAGAGAGAGCGGATCGTAAATCGTCGGGCGTGACGATGATTCAAGTGGACACGAATTTCGGCCCAGTGGTATAATTAATTAGCGGCGCAGGGAGAGGAAGGTGCACAAAACCTACGAGAATGGCCGATTGAATCAGCGGACCCCTTCTGATTGTGGGAGCAGAATCGGGGCCCGCAGCGGCCGCGCCGCCGCCAGCAGCAGACCGACTTAAAGGTAGCCACTGGGAGCGCGAGGGTTACCCTTCGGAGAACCAGTTTACTCGGCGATCCTATCGAGTGTCAAATCGGCCATCGATATTTGGAAGGCAATCCACGCTCCCGGAGAGAGAAGTATGCACATTGTAGATTGCGAGCGCGGCTGGCCAATCGTAATTCGTGTAGGATCGGGGACCACGCCTCGGAGTAACACATGTCCACGATAATTAAGTCTGTCAGGATCTAACCACCGCTTATCCGGACCTAGAGCCTGACGTTGATATCTCACTTGGACGCGGAGGCGGCGCGGCGGACCTCTGGGAGCGTGCAGGCCGCGGGGGCGGAGAGGACACCGAGGAGACCGATTGTTGATGCTGCCCCCCCTCTTAAATTTATAATCGGACAGCCCGGAGCTCTAGTCCCCATGCTAAATTAAAGATCGGCCACGGATCAAAGCGACCGGACATAGTGATGGGGGATGCGCCGCAGCAGCGGTCACTCTTTTCACTCTGCTGGAAGGCTTATTTGCCCTCTGATTGTAACTGGATACCGCTGGTGTGGTGCCAAGTCTTTATTGGTATGGGTTCTTGAAAATCGCTACCAACCTCCTCCGGATGGTTCTCACCGCAGCGCGCGTCGCATCTGGCGACTCTGATTGAGTCATACTCCTCGACGTATTTGGTCCAGGACGCCAAACATCCCGGTAGCAGCAACCACCACGGCCACCACTCTGCAATGGAAACCAGTTCTGATATATACTTTAACGCACTGTCGGGATAGATTTGGCTTTTTTCTACTAATTGCGCCCAAGGCGACGCGGCCGGTCGCCGCGCGCGACATGCAACCGTCGCCTGTTCCCTTATAGTATCGGCTCAAGTTCGACAAACGGGAATATGCCCACGCAATCCTTGCCTACAAATTACTGAATGTGACTCGGGTGAGTTCGCCCGACGACTCGCAGAACGCTGCTGAAAATGTCAGTGGATTTAATAACTGCAGTCACTCGATCGCTCGACTACGTATCAAGGCCGAGGCGCGGACGCCGCGGTGTCATAGATGAGTGAAGTGCTCGGATAGTTTGGTTCGCTTGGCTTTACTTCACTGCGGTTTCTTCATCGCCGCTGGAAGACACGCCACCCCGCTGAAACCGGAGCTACACGAGTCGAAACATTGGTTTTGTTTTCGCACACACCGCGCGCCTGTTTCACTGCCGCCGGGCTTTCAGTTTAAGAGTTTGGCGACAAAGAGCTGGCCGAGCTTAGGTTCCTGCCTCGGCTCCTTTCATTGGCGGGCCTGCCTTCTTCGTGATACATTCTACTCGAGTTTATATTAATTTTCGGACTTTCGGCCCAAGTGGAATTGAGTGTTTGGAATTTGTGAAAATGCGATGATAAAGTATCGTGTCAATGGGTCGGGGAAAAGGGTTGCGCTAACTGACGGAGGAAGAAAGATATACACGTATGATTGTGGGGGTTCTGTGGGAGGGCGAGTCCATACGAATCCGAAGGTAAAAGTCAAGTGATGGGTGGCAGGCACGTCCGCGGTCTCCCAAGTGTTAAAACTACGGCGAGTATTGCTCTCTCTCTGCGGTGACCACGGCAGTTGCGTGCCACCGAGGCCCTTTAAGAAAGCACGCTGCTCGCAAAACACAAGAGCACTTCGCGGAACTCTGAATCACACCGGCAATTCTGATTATGGTGAAACACTCTGGGGGATCTGTCCACCCGAACCTCGCCTTACCGTTCCCCTGCCATTTCAGATTACTTACTTAGACTAAGCGGCCCTCTCTCTCTCCCGTAAGCGCCTACTACCTTCCTCCTATCTTCCCACTTTACACATACACATTCTAACACAAGTATTCACAATTTCGTACATGCGGTTACAATTTCGTTTTTCACGACTGCCTTGTAAAGTCTCTACAGGGTGTCCCGAAAATATCGTCAAAGTTAGAGCTATTTTATTAATAATTTTGTGGCGATCGGGATAGTGATTGTAACATTTTTCATTCGTGATCAAATCCGCGCTGCTAAGCCAGTGGATACGGTCCACGGTATGGCTGGTTAGCCGTTTTCAGCTGCGGAAGGGATAATCCGTCATTTTGGTGAGGTGTTTTGTTGATGCTTAAACGACTTTGACATCACCCATTTCCGAAAATCAAGCAAATCAGATCGAACACATTATTTTCCCACAATTATTTGTATTTTTTGGCGAAATAAAGCGCGAGTAAACATTTTGAAAACAACCATCTCGATTGCCGCCGAATGCTCGACAAGTTGGTTATAATCCTTCACGACATTTTTCCAACACCCCGTAGAGAAACATGTTGATCGACTACTCTTCTACAAAAGGTACAAGCTTAGACGATCCAAGTATCATTTTGAGTTACTCTACCATCCTAGATAATCTCACTACTGACAAACCGGGCGTATAACACTCACGATTAATCTAGGTATCGATCAATTTTACTCCGTGGTGGCAAAGCCGTCCGAATGCGTTCTTGTTTCCTGATCACCATCGAGCGCTCGCCGAACTTCTCACCTCAAACTACTACAACGCATTAAACTTGGCACCGGCGTCGCTATCGGGCCAAGTTTCCACGCGACAAAGAGTGAGACATTAATCGGAGGAAGATTTGCGGCAGTCGTTTACAGGGCTCCACTCAACTGCGGGTGTGGATGAGGTAATCGCGTTTATTCCTCTACCCATTAACCCGTTACTCGTACTTTGTGTCGCGCGGGGCTCCCTTATCCACGGCAATTCGCGTGCACTTTACACACGAGGGATTGGGCCCCGAGCGGTGACTCATATACCTGTTCCTTAATGCCCGTTCGACTTAAGATTTCGCGAGACTAATCCCGGTGATACTCCGGAGCAGGATGTTACAGCGGCCTTTTACATGTTACTCTTCTTATCTGAATACTCCTCGCGAGTGAGCAACCACCCTTCCCACCCTGCCAGCGGCTTCTTCCACCGTGGCTTTCTTTTTGCCAGCCGCGAATAGCGCAAAATCATACACACCGTTTCTAACTCTTGATAAATACCTCGTTGACGGTTCACTAAACACGACCCTTCCCGCGTGACGCTCTGGCTTCGAACATTTAAAATTTGAATGTTTCTGCTTCTTTTGAATTCAATTTTTAATCACTGCCGAGATGTATCGAGACCGCGCGTATTTAGTTAAGATATCCAAGCGATTAATGCACCTGCACAAGTTTCACTTATACCCATAACTCATAAATATATTTGAGCATCCCGCTCGCCACCTGTTCGAACCGGGGAAGCCCGCGCATTCTCGGCTTCCAGCAGAAAGCCGCTGTCAGTGACTCAACTATCGCAAGGTGAACCTCGAGAAAAAGCGGAAGGAAACTACGCACAAGCTATCGAAAGAAACGAAAGGAGATTAGAATGAGAGGAAGGGAGTGACGAGCACTCGGAAGCGGAAGTGAGGTTCGAGTGGAGGAAAGGCGGTGAGAGTGAGTGATGCATACGTACTTTTCAGGGTGGTCGGTGGTGAGTATCGGAAGCGCGATTTCACGGTGGAGTTGGTCCCGCGGTGGCCGGAAGCTGGACCACCAAGTGGAGAAGGCATATCGGCGGCGCGCCGGAGAGGCCGTAGGACACAGTTCCTTGCAGTAGAGGAGGACGAAGACGAATACGAAGTCGAAAGGATATGTATCGGGATACGAAGAGCGGCGGCTGGCAGTGGCGGCGTAGGAAGAGAGCGACGTCGGGCCGGAAGCGGCTGGTCCCGCGGGAGGTAGCGGCTGGTGAGGTCGGTGAGTCGGTGAGTCGGTGAGGCCGCAGGACGCGTCGGTCGGGTCCTTCCTCTGCGCGAAAGAGAGCCGCTCGTAGGCGTGCGGGAGGCTTCCCGGTGGAAGGTGAGCGTGGTGTGTGCTCCAAGCGGTAAAATCGAAGCGGAGAAGTAGAGGCCAAGCGATCGAGGCGAACCATTCGAACTGGGATCGGGCTTACTTTCCTGTGCGGGCCGATCCTCTCCTGCCTCCCCGGCACTTCTCCTACTACGCCAGCCACCACACCATTCGTTTCCACCACCCTGCTCTACCACCCATCGCAATGATCGAATCATTAACTTCAGGAAGGGTCCTGCCACCTAATGGATACCAAATTCTCATTTGGCCTCTCTCTTTCCTTCTCTCACGCTCACTTCCCTCTCTCCCTCTCCGGTACCACATCTCTCTCTCCCCCCCTCTCTCTCTTTCGCTCTCGCTCTCGCTCACGCGAGCGCACACACACACGGGCGGGCGGTGTCCTTTGTTTCTCTCCCGATCTTTGTTCCTCTTTGCTGCATCTTTGCTTGCCCACGCTTGGCGCTATTACCGAACTTGCCGATCCTGCCAATGGCACTTCAATATCCGAGCAGATTGCTCGCAGTTATGCCAAGGAAAAAAAGTGTGCGGGAGCACCCGATGGGCATCACTCTCTCGCTGTTTCGAGAAACGGAGGGGCCAGCGCTATACTCGATAGTCGAAGAGAAAAATATTGCTCGTTCAGTATAAAAAGCGACGGCTCCACTCGGCGCTCGGCGCTCGGCGCTCGAGAGTTCATTTGTTAGTTCTGATTCCGCCCGAGCGTTGTATCCCTTGGACGAGTGCCGATATCGGAATTGGGCCCGTTGTCGCGTCGATGATCGGAAATGGTATTAGCCTGGATGAGAAATCCGCTTTTGCCGAGCGCTGACCTGCCGGAATAAGACTCGGAGATCCTTTGTATGGTATGTATATATAGAAATATATACGTATACCGGACTCAATGTAATAAGGAGTAAAAGGTGTATGCAGATTGCGGGCGGGAGGAAGTCTTTTTTTACGCATGGGATCACCCACTGCGACACGCCCAATCCTTACGTGGAACGTGCTCTTGATCAATTAGGTGAATCGACGTCCGAGTTCCACATACATTAAGCCGCCGCAAAAACCTTAGGTATCCGAGACATCTCCCAGAGGCCACGGGAATAATATCTCTCTCTCTCTCTCACTCTGTTTAGGAACATTTATTTTCACTCCATCTCGTAGCCGAGTTACATACACGGTAAGTACATCCAGGTATATATATACGTGGCCGGGTGTATGAAAAACTAGCGCGATGACAAATTGCGAGGCTGCGCCCTGCAAACGTTAAGCAATCGTTGGGAGGTGGAGGGGGCGGGCGGCGAGGAGCGTAGGTCGAAAATGTATGCCGATATTCTCCATCAATCTCGGCCATAAAATTAACACGAAGACAAGAGGATGTTTTATCGGGGACGGCTGTTGGATAGGTTTTCAGCGGGGATCTACGGGTTCGCGGCGAATCCTCTCCTCGAGAGCTCTGGAGCCCACCGCACAGGTACTGCAACCTGTGTGGCATGAGAATGGGGCCCTCTCTTCTCACATAATGAACGACTTCGAAGAACGGTAGTGGCATTGACCTGAATCTATTAGGGCTTTGGTTTGGCGGTATTATAACTACCCGTGAATCAATCCCTTACTTAGCAACATTCCCCAACCCACACGAAACTACGCTCGACTCGTTATGCCGGTCCTTCTCTCGCCCGGCGGTTCTCGCGACTTAGCTTAACAAGAACCTCTCTCCTTCCTTTCCCTCTCGGACTCTATAAACAATAAGCCAAGCCGGACATATCGACTGCGTGCCTCCGGCCTCCCTCCCAACCATTAATACACGCTCCTCTCCTCGAGCGTGCTCCTTACGCACTCCTCGCTCCCCTTCTGCTTTTCGGCGAGGGCCGCCACCACTCTCAGTGTCTGCAAACGAAATCACACTTTTCTCGGAAACCCGCCTCGACCGTTTACCTTCGCCGATTCGCTCGCCACTCGCTCCACCGATAAAACACAACTCGCCACAGAATCATCTCGCTTTTTCTCGCAAATTGTAGCAAGGCTTTCATGCATTGATTTTAAAAAGGAAGTATGCCCGTTCTGGCTTTTTTCCGGTGGGAAAGAGTATTACCTCGGTCTTATGCTTCTTGTTCCATGCAATATTGATCCGCACCCTGCCAATAACTTCCTCGATTATCGCGTCAAAGTGGTCGTTCCTACCCTTGAGCCGCTGCAACTGAAAAGAGGCATGATACTGCGAGAGAGGTAAAACCGAGGTAGTTACCGTGAAGAATCTCAAAAGAGCTAGGATTCCTATTGCGTTTGAAGCCGGCCGGGCAGGCTCTTGAACCTTGCACGCGAGCATAATTCACATACCCATGCCACGTGCTCCTCACGGTCCATGTAGATTGCGAAAGCGTGTAGGACATCCATTAAAGCGTCAATTCCGCGAGCGCTGAAACTGTAAACACGCCACCACTTTCCATTGTGCCGGTGTCTGTCAGCCGCGGCTGTAGGATTGCGTGCAATCACTCCCGGCGAAATAACTTACAACTGTTGCCTCGAGAATTCCTCCCCGCTCTTCCCCTTGCGCTCCCAATAACGCGTAAATACGTCTGTCGAGACGGTGAGGCCGACTGGATTGCTTATCGTCGATATCAGCGCCTGCTCGGTGTACTTATCCTCGGTATTGTTCTCGAGGAGGGCCAGCAAGTATCTAAACGAATTACGGCGTTGAGGAGATGCTCTATCAACGATCCTCCCGTCCCGTAAGTACCTTCGACATTGGGATCAAGATCTGTCGATACCTTCGCAAGAGAGTCGGATCCCCGTGGCATCCTAGCGCATAGGCCAGACTCCGTCTATCCTCGGCGCTATCGTCCCTGTACCTTTCCAGGAGATCCTCCCATTCTTCCTCGGTAACGGTGCGGACGTACGTACAGTAAATCAACGTGCGATATTCCTCCGCGATCCTACATCCCGCACACAGGCCATTACTTTCCCGGTGGAAATAAAGTGCGAGCAGAGTCATTTGCCGCGATACTAAAATGGAATTGCAATTTGCCCGAGTGCGAGCGAGAGCCCACTGATTCACTCCTCGAGGGCGTTCAATTGTTATCAAGGGGATTCAATCAACGCGAAAACAAGAAGGATCGTGTGTATAATGTATACGTACGGGCCGGAGCTATCGTTTCGCATTAGTTCCGGCACGAAAGTGCGCACTGCCTTTACGCACTCCTTATGGCCCATCAAGCAGGCCCATTTCATTAGCTTCACCTTGAAAGCGGACCAAAGTTCGGGGCCGCTGCGGGCGAGAGGAGCAGCTTCCAGCGCGTAGCCTCTGCTCATCAGGTTGCACATGAGGAACTGCAACAATGTGCCGTAGCCGATGCCATCAAACTGATCTCGAGTAAACGGGGCCCGATCGAGCGTGAGCCGTAACGAGCGTCCGAAGGTACGCATTAACTTTTACATGTAGTACTGCTAACCGCTGCGTCGTGCGGTTCCCGAGTGAGGGGATATAGGGTGTGTGGTCGTGGAATCCTTTTCGGGGGGGTGGTTTCCTTGAGGAGGAAACTGTTACACAGATGAGGCCCCGGCGCTTCGGGCGGCAGGGAGGGAGGGGGTAGGCGGTTAATTAACTGCTCTGAGCCTCGTAATTCGGCAGTATAAATGATTGAGTCTTTCAGCAGGCTGATCGGAGGAGGATTCGTAATGACAGGCAGTGCGCTGCACCTCCTTGTGTTTCTGTCCAACGATAATCATATGCTTTACCATGAAATACTTAGACCTTAACTGCACATAATAACGACATAACGCGCGGGCCAACCGACGCCGAACAACTCTGTTTGAGCCCCTTGGCAGTTCCCAGTCATTTGAATATCTTATCGTGTGGTAGCGGAATAAATCAGGTAACTCGGTAGAGTCTCGCGCCAAGGAGTAGTATTATATAAATATATGGAAGCCGGGACCGGGGCCTGAAATATAAGACTTATGCCCCGACAAGAATCAGTGCATTTAATTTTTTTCCCCCGATTCTCGAGCCTGTCAAACGTTTAGCAGTGTTGGTGTGCTCGTTTTTCGTAGTTTTACGTTTCCTGATATCTACTAGCTTGAGAATACCTTGAATGCGCTTGATTCCCAGAGGCCGTGGTGAATGGAGTTTAAAGCCAGCATCGCGGTAGACCAGAGTAATTCGTCGCTCTCCGATTCTAAGCTCTCGAGAATACGCCATGGTATAATGTGCTCGAGGAAGCCGACTTTCGCTATTGCAAACGCGTCGTCTAACAATTGGACCTTTGTTATCTTCGGCATCGCTCGAAATCCTTCGACTAACATCAGCCAGTTCCCAAGATCGTAATTGGTGCGATAGAGGGCTGAGGGTGAGACATTTTCGTAATCCTCTCGTCTTTGTCTACCCTGGTTTATAGTCGAGCACTCACCCGTTCGATTCACGTTGAACAAAATCCAGCGATTCTCGAGGATCGCGTCTGATAAGAGTGGATCGACGATTTCCATAGTTCTCTCGGTCATCCAAGCCTGAGGGGATGCATTGACACTCGGTTGGTGATCTTGAGTGGTCCACGTGAGAGGAATGTACCACAATTCACTGCTCGAGTTGCTCGTTTCATAATTATGAAATCGTTCCTGGAATCACCGAGACGAAGAATGAAGTACAAACAGAGAGGATTCCTACTATCAAATGACAATCTGCATTTGAAACCTGCGTCAGCACCACCGTCCCAATTTCCCTCTTCCTCTCGACGTGCAAAATCGGAACACCAGCTTGACGGGTCCAAGTTGCCATAATATCCGGGACAGTGAGATTCCTCGTGAAGGATCCGCTACGATCGATTTCGTCTTGAAAGATGCTCCAGAGAGCCGACTCGTCCATGGTTCGATAATAGTGCGACCGCATGTAGCGGCGAATGGACGAGAGGAAAGTTGCCTTGCCCAGGGAATTGAAGAGCATGTAAACCACACAATTACCCATTACGTAGGACGTTTCATCAAAGACATTCTCCAGTTTCCTTATACGATTTAAATCGATGTGTAGCGGGTGAGCAGTCTCGAAGCCACTGCTTTCAAGGATGTCTCGAGACTCCTTGGCAAAAATACTCTCCAAGTCCCAGCCAGGTTCTATCTGTGAAGCGTGCGAAATTTAGAATTCGTAGATCGGTGCTTTCAACGAATTGAACTCACTAAACTAAGAGCGAGGTATCCGAAGAATGACGAGAAGCCTTCCTTCAGCCAAACGTCGTCCCACCACACTGGTGTCACTAAATTACCGAACCACTGATGAGCGACTTCGTGGGCGATGGTGCTGGTGAATTTTCTCTTGTAATCAATGGTATTATGATCTGGGGACATTACGATACTATTTTCCCTGTAAACGGTAATTAATGTCTCGAATAAAAAACATGAACGAGCACCATATGGTCTGAAATCATGGGAAGTCATTTGAAATGTAACTCGACGAGTACCCGAAAGTTATCAAGCCCCAATTCTCCATGGCAGAATAGGCTAATCTAGCGACGACAATCACATCGAGCTTATCGGGCTCGTAATGAAAGGCCGTCAGATTCTGTATTGCTCGAAGAATCCTCGGCAGCAAGTGTTCGATGTATCTCGTATTTGGCAAAACATCCTTCCTAGCGAAAATCGTGTGAAACGGTCGATCGGCAACAGAAAGCTGATAACTCGCGAAGTCGGTGACTATAAATGCAACCACGTAAGTCGACATGGGCAGACTTTTCTCGTAGTGGTCCCATACATAGCCGGGCACGTCGAGCCTGCAAGTGAAACTCTTTGAATCCTGCATTCCACTCGGGAAGAATACAGCTGGTAATAAGTGTTAAGCGGAGGGTGGAAGTTAAAAAGGGTACATTTACATTTCCTCGGTAACCTTCCGCATTGCGTTGGAATGTGACCTCATGCGCGATGGTCGGCCGATGGAGATCCGGAACGGAGTTTTGATCCAAGGTTCGTCGAAGCAGGGGAAAGCCCGTCGTGCGTAATCAGGCGAGAAGTTCGATACGGCGATCCACCTGAAAGAGCGAGCGAGGGAATCGACTAAGCGATCGAGCTTGCGAGCGCTTTTCTCTGTGGTGAAATCAAGGTTTCCCGAGCAACTGCTCTGGTTTCGTGAGAAGTGTACCCGAAGGCGTTTCCTGCGACATTTCGTCCAGGCTTCTGAACTGCTTTACCTTGTCAGGTTGGTCTGGCTATCAAGGTAACTGCTGCGAAAGAGGCCTCGGGGCTCCTCGGACAACTGCAGCGAGTACTTCACTCGAAGTACATAACTTTCTCTCGGCGCTAGCAGTTGCATAAGGTGAATATCGACGAACTCGTCTCCCATCGCGATGTACTCGGTGATGATCCTCGGCTCGCCCAACGACTGGAACTCTTTGAAACTGATCTCGTTTACTTGCAGTCCGTGGGCGTGCAGCCGGATTCGCTTGGTCGGGACAATGCAGCGGAGCTGGATCTGCACATCGCCGATAGCCGTGAAATTCCCTTCTTCCAGTAGCGGAAGTATTCGCAATCTACGGCCGAGCGCAATTGAATGCCGGGTCAATGCTACCATCGCCGATTAAAGGCTCAATCGATATCTATCGCGACGCAACCCCCTCGGTCCCCCTTTAGAACTGTTCGACTAGTTATCGCGGGCCGGAAATGTTAAAGTGAACTTTGTCGAGTATTGATAATAGAAAGCCCGAAATCAGTGTCTGGATAGAGACGGAACTTACGTGTATTCGACTGGTAGAACTTGGCGGGGCAGCCGCTCCAATTGCAAGAAGGACGCTTTCGATGATTTCGATCTGGCCGAGATGTCTCGACGATTCTCCAGAATTGAATTTACGAACCAGTAGACGATTAACGAACCAATCGCCACACAGATTATTGTCATCACTATAATCCTCGTTCTTATGTGCCACCATGGTCGTCGAGGCTCCTCCTCGAAACCATGACGTCTGGCGTAAGCTTGTTCAGTCACTTCTGCAATTCCTAAAGCCGTGATCCGACTTTATTACTTTCTCCGCGGATTAGTTTCAAGTTTATTAAGCAACGCTTTCTAGCGCAGTAAATATTCTTGGGAATTTCTCAAAAGCAGAGTAATATCTAGTTGAAATGAAACATGCATTTATTGATATTTTGCCCAAGTGTACTTTACCTTGACGAATTCGAGAACTTTCCATGACAGTGGCGCGAAGTCAGAGAGCGATAGTTGGGAATGAAACTCGAGGTGGTAAGACCGTGATGGTAGCAAACGGCGACTGAATTTCGAGCGCAGATCGCGAAACGCGAGAGGTCGGCCAGACACGGCTACCAGAAATATCCTAGCTCTTGTATACCATGTAGCGTTTCTTGAGTGATCCTTAAGCTACCTTTTGACATTTATCGGCGATCATGATTGATTTGTGAATTCCTACCCTTGCACTCGCCGAGACGATTACTCGCCTATTTCCTCGTACTCGGTTAATCAACAAATGCAAGTCGCCGCGAGCGCAAACACTCGTGAAACTCCGCAGAGGTCAGTGGAAAACAAATAGCAGTGGAAATAAACTCTTGTCAACAAAGTCTCCAAGAGATTTCTTCGCGCACAAACGGCTACTAATTGAGAATCGGGAGGACGGAAAATCATCGATGATCGGGCATTCTAAAATTGTTCGAGCGGCGCTTTGGTAAATCGGCGGACTGACAACGGCAACATTACACGTGTTAATCCATTAGACAGGACCGACGCCGGCTGGAGCATTAGCCAAGCGGCGATCAAAGCGGGTGGCTTTACTCGATCGCTGAGAGTGCGCCAAAGTAAATTCTGGCCGATCCGTGCGCACACAGGCCTTTTTGCCTCGGCGCGGAATCATCGGGAGTTTGACCTTAGCAGAGAGGATAGACCGATTCGAGCACCGACCAATGCGAATGCCGGCATTGGATAATCGTGCCCGGGGCGTGGGAGTTTAATATGCGCTTAATCTTCTATAACTGTATAGAGGGAGTAGTCACGGTGGATGATAACGAGCTTTTATCCCGCCCGGCAATACTGCCATGAGAATCCAGCGCTCGCTGATGAGAAAACCAGGCATCTTTCACGGATACATCACACTCGGAAGGGGCAACCTCGTTTTAAACTCGCTCTTTATTGGATTTTTATCACTGCGCCTATGCTGCCGGCCCTCGAGAATCGCCCCAACGATTTTATTGCTGCCCGTTTATATTTATACCGTGCGCCACGTATGATTGGCAATTATCATTTGTGGGTCGGCTGTATTTCAAGTGCGCGATGGCTGTATCGCAATGCGAGCCGCAAATGACGGGGCGACGGGCATTTTTGACCTAGAACTTAGGAGTTTTAGGTGTTAAGGCCGGGGGAACCGCGCCCGCTCTCACTTTCCTCCCAGACTGCTTGGCACCGGCTCCCGACACTTTCTCGGGTTTCAGGGAATTCCGTTTCCTGTCAAGTGGACACTCCCGAAGTGTGAAGTCGGGGGTGCATAGCTCTTATCCGGGCGCGTGTGTGTCGCTACAAATGACTCTGGGAAGGGAAAAGCTAAACAATTCCGATGAGTAATGGGGATACACGAGCCCGTCGGAAGACCTGACCCTTCGGAATGCTAAGCTCTGCCACCCAGTTTCCCGACCGCCACACTAGTCGCTTTCTGTTTTCTTAGGTGGCAGCGAAGGATTGACTTATGCTCTCAGCGACGCAATAATGCTCACCGTTCAATGAAATCACGAGGGTGACGGGACCAATGAAATGACACTCAAGGGGCGGGGACAATGAAAAATGTTCTGAAACTTTTGTTTATTTATTATCCGACGGAGAATGACAAATACAATATCCGTTCATGCGTCGATTTACTCAGCTTTAATCTCGCAGTACAGAACTAACGTGTAGATACTTGACGAGATAGAGTTCTACTCACGCTAAGTACTGGACTCTCTTCAGCGGCATAAATGGAACAAAAAGCAGCTCTTAAAGATATCTCATACGCGGAGATTGTTATCGAAGTAGTGCGATCTAGGGCTGTGAAAAAGTGGAGTAGCTGACGGCCGTGGACTGTTTCGCAAACGGTGGCCAGTCCTTCTTTCTCGGCGCGGAGAAACTATCCGGATTGGCCAAATCGGTAAGGAATCCACAGGAAGACCGCTGCATCTTCCCAGACCTACTCCCACGACGTGCGTGACTCTTGCTCGAGTCCACCCTCGCCCCTCCGAGCCCTATCGCCCCGACCTCCACATGTGTTCCTTTGACATTTCAGAGTCGGTGCTAAGACAATTCACATGTCACAGACTCCCTGCGGCTCTCGACTAGATAGTCCAATCGTGAAAAGTCCGAGTGCGCGAATTCGACGGACTCCTATGTAACTGCTGGTCATTTGTTTTGTGTGTTGAGTAAGAATTGCGCGGTTGGATAGTTTGCACAAAGCAGCAGCGATCTCGCTGTTTGGCCTTGCATTATGTCCTGGTCGGAGAACACGACTGTGTCAACGAGTCAAAGATCGTCTGAGGGTGCTCTTGAATTCCCATCGACACCTCCGACGCCACCTCCATACGAGATGAGTCTGCCTAATTCGCCATTCCCGGCAAGTTGCGAGCCTTTATGGAATCACAGGTGGCTCTGGAACGGCGTCCCGACGCCGCTCAATTCGTCCCTCGAATTTGACCAACATTCGCCGTCGCCTTGTATCGCCAGCGTCCTACAAACTACTGACTCCAACCAGAATTATCGAACACCAAGGTATGACGGAATCTCCATTCAAGTGACTTTGACGAATGAATCGCGGTGCTAAGACGGCGGCTTGATTTTCCCAAGGTGGGAACAGGAGACGCGCGAGGAAGCTGGCTCCCAGGGTACTTACACGTTCGAGCAAGCTGTCGACAAGGAAGAGGATTCTCGAGATTTCATCTGCGGGAGGAATCAGAATTGCGAGCCAACCCCAATGAGCACCGCCACCGCCACCGCCACGGTCTTCCGCGCGTGGGAGATACCGCATTATCAAAACCCAATTTTGAGCGGCCAGGAGGAAATTAAGTTCCATCCCTGGCAGAATCCCCAATATGCCATGACTTTCCATACCAACTTTCCGTGCGAGGAGGAAACCTGCTGCACGGAACCGGAGCACGGTAAGAGATTTGACCAATATTCCACGGAAGCGTCAAATATCGCGCTCTTACAACCTTGCGTTACACTTTTCCAGAATAGAAGGCTCGTTCGATACTGGTTTTCCAGTTCGAATCGTCATTACTTCGTAATTATTACTATTTACTTTCAACAACTAATCGAAGTCTTACGACTAGCTCGATCGAGGGATAAAACGAGAGTTACTGGTAATTGGTGGGAGGGCGGGGATTAGGAAGCGCGAGCTCTATGAAGCGGATTGTTGATCATTAATTTACAACTGGGACTTTTATGTCTTTCGTGTCGCCAATGTGGCTGTTACAAGTCCAGCGCAGTCTAAATATTTGCCAAGTGGCTCGACTGCACTACGCTCGATCCATTCTCATTACGTAAAGGAACTCGCGATTCCCGTGGTTTCCACGTATGCGCTCGGAAAACTGTCCAGGCTTCTTTCGAAAAGAAACCTAGTATAAATTGCGGGAAGGACTGCCGAAGCAGATAGCGTGAATGAAGTATACCCGCGCACTCGACTCTCCCGAGCATCTCTGGGAGCAACGGTATCGAGAATCTCGTGAAAAGCGGGCGGTTAAGATCATATATTCGGTGAGATGCCGCGATAAAAAGCAATTCAATGGTTATGTATAGCGGTCAACGGATCAGGGAGCCCTTATAAATTTCGTTCATGATGTATGATACTCTTTGAACCACTTTCTCAGCCTTTCACATCGGTTTGCCGCTTCGCTTAAAGCCTTAAAGGATTAACATATCGCATGATCAGCGGCAATGCTCGATGACCGCGCTAAGGAATAGGGGTTTGCAGTAGAGGGCCGTGGGATTTGCGATGAAAAATATAAGACAGATGAAGAACAACTAGGTCCCCTGCGAACAGATCTGATTTATCTTCGAGAACAGATAGAGCGTCATCAATTCTTCACGGGGAAAACGAAAAAAACTCCTACTCTTACGTATCCACCACTACATAGATGAAATGTTCGCGGATGCTCAGTTTACTTTGAATTACTTTCCTCTCGCAGCCAGAATAAGCGGAATAGGATGTAAATATTCAAGAGAATGGCAATTAGTCTTTCTTGCATTTCGCAAGCGCACGGCAGGCATAATTCATTACAATGCTCGCATTAGGTGTCCCCTTTTAATATGGGTTTACATCTGCAGCTTCGTGATGCTTTTACGTGGGCAAAGAGTTAGAGAATTAGAAAGAACGTTGACTTCTTTTAATCCGACTCGGAATATTTGACGTACAATTTTTTGCTGCTCGTGCGTGCTCGACTCTTTGCAAGATTTATGGCATTTTTTCAACCGCCAGCCGCCGGCTACACTCGTGATTCTCCGGCGGAACTTGGTGAACGCAGGGGAAAACTTTTAAGATAATCTGAAAGACAAGTAGCCCTCAGCCGGTGTAATCAATTTGTCTCTTTTACAAAGTGTTTTGCGAGTGATATTGCTCCCACGGCCTCTATGCTGGTAGCAAAGGGAGCGAGTGAAATTTTAGGTCAAACGAACCGAGTTGCCATTCCGCAAGTAGGCTTCGTATCAAAATCAAGCGACTGTGATTCTGACGGTTGACGTCAGCTGGCAATTAACGTGGAGATAGCGGCACGGAAGCAATGCTAAGGGTCCTCCTGCCGTTCTACCCACGCTTCCATGTATCAGTCCTAGATGATCTCGCGATTCCCACAACTAGCGTTTCATGCGCGGCGCCTTTATCAGCCGGCGCGAGTGAACCGCATCGAATACGCAGTTATTTTCATCCGACAAGCGCCGCGCTCTCTCACGACAAAAACGAGCAGGCCGCGTAGCAAGAGGTGTAGGCGGCAGCCTTTGAGAGGGTGGCGATCGCCTAGAGCTCTAAAAAGAAACTGGAGTACATAAAGAAGGAAGAGGTTTCCTTGCTGGGTTGTAGTCGTTGGTCAATTAAGTTGGCAGAGGGGAAATAGCGCGAACCAAATCGCGCTAAACTCTTTGAAACCACTCGGCCCTCGCAACTGTGCGGGCGGGGTTTACTCACGTCACGTAGACAAGTGTTAGCATGCAGGAAATTATGTCATACTCCTCCTGGGAGGCTTGAAGTTTTAAAGGTCGTCCACGGCGGATAATCGATTTTCCTTGCGCAGCGACTGGACAAGGTAGATACTTCTTTCGGAAAGAGACCTAGAGTCTTTACAAAAGGCTTGAGTTATTTAGATTTGTTGTGCCTGTGCCTGTTAGCACAGCGTAAAAGGACTCTATTTGGGAGCGGAAATTGAAGATCTGCTTGCGGTGATTCTATTTGTATGGGATGTCAATATCTATTTGATTTAATCTTTCAGAGACCACAAAAAGATTGCCTGGTGAGAAGCCGCGGAAGGAGAGAACTGCATTTACGAAGCAACAGGTTCGTCATTTGGAGTGCGAGTTTGCTCACAGCAATTACCTCACGCGCTTACGACGTTACGAGATCGCAGTGGCACTGGATTTGACGGAGCGCCAGGTAATTCTTCTAGCATGAAATTCCAATGATAATTCCGATTTTTCCTATGCTATCAAATAGCCAAAGATTATGAAAATCTGCTTACAGGTAAAAGTGTGGTTCCAAAATCGACGCATGAAGTGGAAAAGAACGAAAGGATGCGTGAGCGACGGACAGGAGAGGATTCCAGCATTATAATTGGCTTCCGAGATTTAGGCATTTTAATATTAAAAGATAATTGTACATACTATTCTATACAACATGATACCATGAAGTGCAATATGCAATATCTGTATAATACTTAAAAATAACCAATGAGTAATCAATGACTGTAAATGCACAAATGTAATTGTCGCACTTCCTTATTCAATAAATGTAATTAAGCTTAGTTGATTATTTAGGTTGGCACAGCGTCGTCTTTCAATGCCACCAAATCCATAAGCTTTATGTCAATGCCTTTAGCCTTTAATTGGTTCTCCAAAGCAGATAACTTGGACTTTGTCTTTTCCACAAACGTGCTTTGCCCTTTGATTGTACCTAACGAGTTCTTCAGCATCACTGTTCTCTTCCTGTTTAATAATTTAGGATACATCTTTTTCGACCACGACTTGCCAGCAAAGAAACCTAAGTGTTGCTTTTCGGGTGGGATGTATGTTGCTGAAACACAGATATACAATTTGAAAATTGCCCACTGAATAGCTGCTGAAAAATATTTACCTTTTAGTAATCTACCGCACATGAGGTAATTATTCATGGTCTCAGCTGCAATTTTGGCCACTTCTGGTTGCACAAATTCAATATATCCATAACCCTTGCTGTTACCAGTCTATTTCAACAAAAGCAAATCAATCACCTGTACCTGACTCCTGATATCATGTAAACAGGACATACTTACATGACGTGATCTAGAAACTCGGACACGTGTAACAGGTCCGAATTGCTGGAAGTAGTCTTTCATCTGCTCCTCGTAAAATCCGTGCGGTATGTGGCCCAGGTATACTATGCCGCGGTCTGGTCTCTCCTTTCGAGTTTTGCGTACGCGTGGAGGCTTCTCGACTACGTCGCTTCGTCTTTGAGGTCTTCGAGGTCTTTGAGGTCGAAGCGACTTTGGCAAGCCATCATTTTGCTTTGTTCTTTTCGGTTGTTTTGCCTACAACGAAACCATTCGCCCTTCAGTTATTTCGACTCGCTATACTATGAGTTTTTAGGTTACCCTTGCACGTGAGTCCTAACCTCGAGCAGTCTCTTCGCATTCTTGAAGGCTTTGCCTACTGTCGATTCCTCCGTCGAGTGGTCTGTTTGACGCTTCACCTTTATCGCCTTTGCCAGCTGCGGCACCTTCGATCCTTTCGCTTGTGTCTTCTTCACTTTCATATTGGCGAATTTGGCATATATTTCACGCACGTATTCAAGCACCACAGGATTCGATCTTCAATGCGTTTCGGAAATACACAAAACAACGTGAGCGAAGCCGCCACTCGGCGGGGATAGATGTCGCGCAACGTCTGATCCGAGTCATCCGAACTCTGTATTGCTCTGTATTTCTCCACAAATAATAAGCATATGACTTCAGACAAGAAATTGAATAATTTTTGCGATTTTTGTATTAACCGCAGGTAACTATCGTATATCATTTGAACATTAATAGCACTAATATGTCGAGCACATATATAGCAATATTATAACCATTAAATAGGCATATGTCAATTGCGTGAATAACAATCTGGAATTGATAGATTGTTTAAATTATTATTCTCGATATAGCACTACCTCCACTGCACATAATGAAAATCCTGATATAGGAGACCTAACTCAGTAACAGTAAAGTGTACATACACGCATGTAGAAACGCCTACTGCTGCTTAATCGTATTCCTCCCCCACCTTATTTCGCATGCGGAACAGTTCGACAAATGTTTCCACGGGATTCGTCCCACGACAGCGTCGCAACACCAGTGTTTTCTTTAATGACAAAAAGCGGAACCGCGTACTGTCGACATTTTCCTCGAGCTCATAAAACTTTATCATAATTTTTGTTGATGAGACAGACGAGCTAACATATACGGCTCGGAAAAAATAATATCAGCCGCTTATAGAATACCTCAGAGAATTTGTGTATACAATAGCCGAAACACAGCCCTCCCTCGAGAAAGCATAGGGTGAATGTTCGGGGATATTCTTCCGTGGAATACGTCGATACCCAAAAAATTTGAATATAGATGGAGAGGGAGAGCAGAATATGTAGGATACCGCTGCATTGTTTTTGGCAGGTTTCTATTTCAAAAGGATCTAGTACTCAAAGGATCTAGTATCCTATTGTCCAATCCTGACATGTGATACCTCCGCCGTCACCGCAAAGACGTCCTGCTTATGTATTATGTAAAGATATACTCAAAGTGTATGTATAGATATGAACATAGAACCGCTGCCCGGATACACCTCACCTATGCTGGACCTCAATTTGAGACATTATCCGTTAATAAGCTTCTAGGTATTAACAATTTAAACAAATATCTGACACAGTAACAAATTTGTCGAAAATAACACATAGTAGAACCAATATGTTTTCTATTACACATATATATGTATAGCTGGAATGTTATTGGGCTCGTTTCAATATGTGTAATTAGTGGATTTCTATGGTTCTATGGTTCGGCAAAGTGGGAGTCATGAACATCAAGAGGAAGGAGAGGTGGGCATCATGACCTCGTGCGCCAACTCGGACTATCCCCACTGCTCGTTACCTATGCTTGATAGATACGCCGCATCTTTATTTTTAATGCGTAAGTATAGGGGTCAAGGGCATCGGAGGAAGGATTAACTAGATCTGTATGGAACCAGCTGTAGATAAAGAGAGGTGTGTTTAGCATCTTCAATTATCCAATTTTCATTTGATTTCTTCCCTTTAATTCATGTGCGCGATCTGCTATGGTAATTGAAATGTAACGACAAGTAGAAGGTGTCTTTATCCCCTGAATAGAAAATAATTCTTCTGTAAACGGGGATGGAGAAGTGAGCCAAAATTATCTAGAATTACTAATTTTAATAAATCATGCACTTTGGGATATCATGGTTGTAAACTTGTCGAGTTATTGTGGCAGAGAACGGCAACCGGTGTGGCCGGGAAATGGATAAATCCCATTAAAATCCATAATTCAGGAAGCAACGAATCACTTTTCCCGTAATGGAGCATAATTTATGAAGCACAAATGCATGGGATGCCCCATCATTTCTGTCCAAATCGGAAATCGTACATTATGTCGTAATCGTATCTTCGTAATCAATACATGACATGTTTCTAACAACATAGCGAGGTGAATCGTAATGAAACTATAAAAATCCCTTTTCATTTCTCGACCTTTCGCTTTTGGTTTCCTGAATGACTGTTTCAATCAAAAACCCATTCTTACTTGCGCGGGCAACCGATTCTGGTGTTCGGCTGACGCCGGATGTTTGAAGTCGAATTCTCGGTCATTAAAAAGCCATTCGTTTCCCGCGCGCCGGACACCTGTTTTTTTCTATACGCCGCAACGACGCGCCTCGCCAATAAAGCAGTACGCTTCCACCTGCGAGCGCGATTGCCATATCGACCTGGTAAATCGCGAGTGGGGCGGTAGCGATCGATGTTTCACAGTATTTCGGTATTTGCTCGATCAGCTGACACTTGTATTCGATGCGCTAGGCTCGTCCGAAAGTCTCTGGAGCCTGTGCGGCTCTACGGGGGTGACAGCGATGCGAAGGGCCCGAAGGCGCAAGTCGTCGCGCATGCATCTTTGAATGGACGCGGTTTTGAAGCTCCAGTACGACCGTGCTTCTCGCGAACGGTGCAACGCACTACCTCGCCTACCTCAAATTCTCATCATCAGTTCCAATCCAATGACAATAATGTGAAATCGTGTTTCTGGGAAAACGACTTTCCATTCGGCAGCTCGATGAAACCTCGACTATCTTGTGTGTGACAAATCGCTTTAATGCTGCGAGATCGTAATCGAGATCGAGCGTTTACCTGTCAGAATAAAAAGGAAATATGGCTTGTGTAATTACACGCGTTATTGTGGCCGACAAAGTGACATCCTGTGCATAATGAGTTTTGTATATGTAATGGCTTAACGAGTTCGCGTCTGGCCAATAATTTAATGTCATGTTAATGTCACATTACATTAAAATGCCGATCGAGAAATAACTGAAACTATGTGTCGCCGGTTAATAAAATCACGTCAGTTACTCTTAACACCAATGAGAAAGAATGAATTCCCGCTTTAAGGATCGCCCGATCCTGGGAAAATAACGCAAAATGTGCTAAGTGTCGAATGGATTAAATTCTACTATTGTTAACGGAATCAAGTCGCTGTGAGTGAGGGTTGTGGGAAATCTGAAATGATAACTTTGAAGGAAACGAAAAAACCTTTATGCCATTCCTCAAGAACTCCCCAACCATATTGTGCAAAGGTCATTATTGTAAACCAATTTGAGCAAAGGATTCACCGAGCGAAACCTCATCCCCAAGGAAGCCGAGAGCTACTTGAGAATCCGATTCAAATTGACTGCGTGGAGAGCAGCATCCGTTTTCGCCCTCAATGTCAATAGCGACGGATATTCATCCGAGAGACGCGCGAATCACGCGGAAACAGTATGAACGTGCCAGTGCTAGGAAATCCCGTTCTTGGATGTCGTAAAAGGACGGTTCCTTCCGCTCGAATTGCGAGCTCCTGATGATGCGAGGGCCAGTCAGTGGCGCTAAATCGCTGAATAAATAGAGATCGAACTCTGGTGGTAGCTCGGGTGTGCGCGTGTGTATGTGCGTGGGTTGCTTGTACGTGTGGAGTCTGTAGGAGTCGGGAAGCCGGCCCCTTTATAAATATGAATAGCGTGACTCTACCCCCTTTGTACAACTGTAGTGCTACAATCTTCGAGTGGAATATCACTTTTCTCCTAAAGTTCAATCGCAGTGAGCTGCTCAATGTGCTTGGAGATGCACTGGACCGATCGGGACACCGCGAACTTCTGCAGAACGCCCTGTCCGATTGTCTTTTTGTCTATCAAGAGCGACCTTTCGACTTGCCTTGGTGGCAAAAGCTCTTTTGGTCTCTGATATTCGCGGTGATATTACTCGTCGCCACGGGTGGCAACATTATCGTCATGTGGATTGTGCTTGGTAAGCGTAAACCTCCACTTCTTCGATTTTCTCCATTTGTTATCAAACCAAAGAACTCCCAATTATTTCCTAACTAATTTTTCCTAGTATTGTTGATTGGTTCTTACAACTATCACAAGAATTGTCTTTTCTCTATGATTCTTCGATTTTTGCATAAACTAGTTTACGAATTTCGGTAGAAATTTCTGACAATTTCTCAAGGAGAGTTAATCGCTTCCTCTCATAACTGTCGCCTACCCCTTCGGCTAGACACGCATACATGCATAATTGACCGCACGTAATCAAGCCGAAGGTTATTAGATGATTGAACTCCGACCAAAAGCTAATTTGACACTCATCAGCTTCCAGCCAGTGTCGGCGGTCAAGCTACAAGTGTGCTTGCACACGGTGAACTCTTCGATTGAAAGGCTAATCAGGCCGCAACTGTTGACGAGCTACTAAATTGCAGTGCAAACAGATATGTTTGTCGAACCAAGCGGGTGAATAACATCTCACGCTTTACTGCAAATTACAAGGGCGTGAAACGGTTTATTGGAGAGCTCTGCCACGAGTGTAAATTTACCGACATTATAACTCACGGCACGTGGAAATTAATTTGTGCGATTTTTGCGAGCCTAAGATTAATTAATGGATGCACTGTTTGCACAAAGCGGAGGATGAATGCTCCTGACCGATTGAGCGCGTAATATAAAATCCGACCGAACCGCTGGCCGCGCAAATGACCGTGGGAGAATTGCGATGGTAATTGGGACGAGTAAACGGTGCAAAGAGATTTTTGATGAATGACGCCTATTTAGGAGGGTGCACTACACGCTGTGTGCGAAACAGCAGCCAGTTTATTAAGCCATGTATAAAGGGGAGTTCGTGCCATAGTTCCACACTCGAATACTCGTTAGTCTCGAATTAACCTCGGCATCTAGTCAAATTGATGGAAACTAGAAATGTTGATCAAAACCCGCATATGTGTGACGATCACTTGCTGTGTGCGGTGTAACGCGGCAAATTGGCTGTTTCGCTAATAAGCTTCATTAGCCAGCGAATGATATGTTGGTATTTGAGGTGAGCATTTGTAGTAGGTGATTGGATATTCAAGGGAATTCAATGAAAGATCTGGGCATCGAGTTACTCGGAACTGAAGGCGCAGTCATCTAGAACAGCCGACAGGAGAAAATAAGTCGGGAAGGAAACAAAGCATCAAATGGTATTGCAAATCGAAACCAGTAATTAAAGGAATGCGACCTATCGCTGGATTGTAGTACGAGAGGAAGGCGGAATGTTCATTTGCAAGCCGACTTCACTCGAGCGGCGTTCGAGAGTTCCCTCTCGCAAATTCACTTCTTTTGCAATCGATCGAACATTGTTGTAATAATTGCGAATCATCGAGCAACCTCGCGATTAGAAAACTTTGGGCTCGATTAGGCCTAGGTCCCAATCACTGGGGGCCACAAGACGACGGGATTTACGCGAACCGAACCTTTTACGGCACTCGGTTTATCCATCGGAATCCACGGAGGAAAAGTACTTTCGGTACTTTTCGCCGTACAGTTCCGATAGATTTTTGCGAGGAAAGTTGGAGTATGTGGCTGGTCGGGCGCGATCGAGGGGCGTTTATCGATCAGAGACGGAGAAACTTCAACACACTCGCGGAATTAAGTATTACGGAAAAATACGTGAGATGCAGTGGGAAATTTGGCGGAACAGCCGAAACTCCGTCGCGGCCCCGGAGGGTGTATTTTCTTAAGAAGCAAAGAGTGGATAACTCGAATGTATCCCTCGACGGTGTGGATTCAAGCTAGCACCAATAAAGTCAATGTATCTCCCTTGGACTTAGGGAATCAATATGCGCACTTTCCGAGGGAAAACAAGATTAGCATCCCGTCGCCCTTTCTTCCAGCGTTCGAACCACGGATTCCCAAAAGGCGAAAGTTTCGATCCCGCCGTAGGGCATAGGAGGATAGGATACGGCGGGTGTTAGAGGAAACCGCGTTACAGAGAGCTTCGTTATAGAATCTCTGGTTTCGCACCAAAGATCCCCGGCCCCTTCGAACATGACGAGGGGTGGATATGTACGTGCGAAAGCTCTTGGTGCCTTTCGAAGTCGTTCGAGCGTTTAACAGCTCATCCGATAGAAGGGAACCAATTGGAAAGAAGAAAGAATTCTTCGTTAGAATGACACCATTAATTTCACGTCTAGCTCTACAGAGAGTAACTCGGAGAATCGGCGTGTTTACGGTTCTTTCTACTACAGCGGAGCCTACTCGAGGTGTGCGACCTTGCTCTCGAGAGTTCATCTATCAAGGCGCGAAGGCGACATTTTTAGTGTCGGCCGACGTTACTTCCAGACGGAAAGGTTCTTCCCTTTAAATTTCGCAGCCGCCCGCCGCCCGTGAATCGACAGGGTAATGTATACCGGCATTCCTCTATCGCCAATGTGGGTTACATGCATGTGTCATATGTTGAACTTTCGGACCGGACCGGTGTGTATTTTATTTCTCAACTGACGGCACGTTCCGTAGATGATTTACGAGATCGCTGTACATGCCGCTACTTATGAATGGGTTTGCTCCTGGAAATATATGGATTCCGGTGTCCGTTTGTCGGATACGAGATAATGTGATCCCAAAAGGATAAAACTCCGAAAGGGTAAATGTCATATGCGCACTAAGTGCGCCGTCAGCGATGATAGGTAAAAAAAATCTCGAGAGGATTTCTGCTTCCCACCGGCAATTAGAACCTCACAAAGCGGCAAACGTTCAATTCTTCCACCTCGCGTCCCTCTATAGCTCCGGATGGCCGGGGAACAGTTGCAAAGTTATGATTACTTAGCCGGTACTTAAGTTTCGCCGACCTGATTACCACTCCGAGCGAAGTGCGAACAACTCGAGGCGGACAGTTTGCGAATGACAGTGGAAAAGGGAATTTTCTCCAGTGGTTGACACTTGGAGCTTATCGAAATCCCACACGGAAAATTGTAGGACTTGATTAGTAAAAGTTAAAATCCTGGTAGTTCTGGCCTCTTCTGATTGACTTGTTGAATTCACCATGAGCAATTGAAAGACGTGCGAAGTTAGAAACGTAATTACACTTTAATTGAGGAATAATCGGGCTGCGTCTTTCCTGAAAGCAAAGACCAAATTCTCTTAGGCAGCTAGATAAAAACCTCCGGAATCTACCAAGCCTTTGACTTTACCCGCGCAGTCTATATCCTAAGAGGGTCGGAAGGAGTCCTTGTATTCCAGAGACTTTCGCAATTGAATTTAAGTGGCTTTGTCTATCTACAATGGAACCGGCACAATTTTCTCCGCCAAGATTTACTAGTCCGCATCGACCGCGCATGTACCGCGCACGCCTCTTATTTCACCCTTGAATGAGCTTTCGCGTTAGATGTGTGAGAGTGGCAAGTCCTTTTACCGCCAGCTCGTATTGTCTTTTCACATCGAGTACGCTGTCCAACCATCTCCGGTCATTCGTTCCGACGATTAAATAATATCCTGTGTCCTTCGAAGACCTCTAACGTGCTTCGTTTTGCCCGGAGATTACGTTATTTGAATGATTTCTTAGTCCAACACAAGATAATTCTAATTGGATTGCAAGCATTCCGTTTATGAAAAGCAATTCCTCGACGAAAATCACTGTTGAAAGGCTGGTCTCTTGTATAGATAGGCAAATGTGTCTAACGAGAGAGAATCTATAGAACAGGTCCTCGACCACCGTCCAAGCGAATAGAGGCGTATACTTGACATAATGGGTGTCAGCGCCATGCGGCTAAGTATAATCCAGAATTAAATTACTCGCTTTCAGTCGGCTAATGTTTACTCGTATAAGAACAGAATTACCCATGGGGGCCGCGCTTTCAATCTCCAGTATTAACACTCTATTGCGAGTGTGAAAGTTTCTTTAAAGTCCGCGAACTCATTCGACTTCCACATACCCTCACGAGATGTCCATCGAACACCTTGCAAACCGGCTCTTTAACTCCAAATAAATTAACTTTCGCCAACTCCCGCGAACAAGTTAAATACAGTAACTTTCTGAGCATCCTCCACAGTCCTCGTCCGAAATTGCCTTAGTGAAGTGTGGGACATACGATACACAGGGAGGCTGAAATCTTTTGGATAACGGGAAAGTTTCCGTCACCACTTCTTTTCGTTTCGTGGTCTAACGTTATTAAGCCGCACGTGGTAACGGAGATATTGCGATAATGTTTTCATAGCCGATACATTCGCTGGAAAGTATCGATAAGTTGACCGATACGCGCGCACATCAAAGTATTTCGTTTCGAACGTTCTTGATGAAAGTGCCGAGTAATGTCATTATTACGGTAAACCTCATCATTAATCATACGTACAAGCTCCCGATAAATATCTGCCTATTTGGTGGATCCTGTATTTGCAAACGCTTTAACCAGCAGTGTTTGTGTAATCCAAAAGATGTAGTTAATGATGCGAGAGAAATGGAAAGAGCGCATACAAGCTGTAAAAAGAATCTTCCAAAGCTCCTTTATACATAGCAAAGTGAAAAGAATGCTTAGCATTCTCCGTTCAAGATTTGGCATTTCCTGTGTTGCTTGAGAAGCCACGGGATATGTGGCGTACAGAAAGAAAAGCACAGTGTTTCTTACGCCGATTGAACGGGAATCCGGTTGCATCGTCCATGTTCGCCGTATCAATCTTTCAAACCGCTCCAGTGCAGGTTGAAAGTTTTTCCAAACGTTGGTGATCCTTCGAGAATATACGCCTTGAAAGGATCGGTTTCTATGGAACATTTTACTCGTAATACTCCTATGTAAGCTTGCCTTCCACTGTTCCATATATCTGCCTCGTGTTATTCGGGTAGTGAAATAATTAGGCTTTGACGACTGCACGTTCGCTTCAAATAATCACTCGACGAGAGATAGCATAATGTACATCTGTTTCGCCTCCTCGCAACTTGATTCGGTACTCATTTCTGCAAGCTACGCCTGCTATTAATTGCTGAGAAAGCAGGAGTCTCCATAGAAGCAAGCAAGCAAGCAAAAAACCAGCGACCAAAAGCGCGCGCGTGGTAAAAGGGGAAAAAGCCGCGCGTTCCTGGTTAGCCGCCGCCGGCTGAAAACTGTTGCCGAGGACAAAATACTTGGCGGGCCTGCAATTTAATAATGACGACAGATGATATTCGGTTAAGGAATAAATGCAAACATAATAAGACTGCGCCAAAGAAACTTCTTAGTTCAAAGGAAATCTCTACTAAGCCGATTCCAATGCAGTGGTTGCTAATAATACTTGAAAGCCACCAGGCTCTGTTCTTTCTCCCATTGGTCGTCAAGCACTTTCATCGGTTTAAAGCACTACTGAGAGAATGCGTCCGACGCTTCGCCGAGCTTTTAACCACAATCACGTTTTATGGGATATGTTTCAGCGCACCGTCGCATGCGGACCGTCACCAATTACTTCTTGGTGAATCTTTCTATGGCGGATTTGATGATGTCATTGCTCAACTGCGCGTTCAACTTTATTTTCCTTCTCAACTCCAACTGGCCGTTCGGAGTCGTCTACTGCACCATTAACAACTTCGTCGCTCACGTTACCGTGGCCTCCAGTGTTTTCACCTTGGTTGTCATTTCCTTCGACAGGTGAGTGCCCAGGCTTCCTTAGAGAGCTATTAACGGAAGCTCCAAGCTTTTCATCCTAACGTTGATACCGATAATGTCTTCCTTTTCATAAACTACTTCTTCGTATTTGATAATTATGAGAGTGTCTTTCCCGAACAACAAGTACTAAACGCATTAAAGGCTCCACGATCCCCGTGAATTCCTACTCAGCCGTGCGCCGCTGCTGGGAAAGTTGAGCAATTAGCCGTTTTTCGGCTAATTAAGCGAGGAGACGCGCATTAAGTCCGGGCAGGCTTTCATAGCCTGGCATGCCGCTGTTGCGAGGCACAAGTCGCATTTGCAGCAGCTGCCCTGTTATTCTAATCCATTTTCCCAATGAGGGTTATAGAAGGTTGATTAAAGGTCTTCCATCACCGAGAAACCACCGCCCCTATTCACCTCGCAGCAGTAGGGCGCGTGCAAGCCACGCGCGCCGCTAAACGGAATCGAAGTGCTAATTAACGCAAATGCGAGTTTAATGCAAACTATGACACCGGCATACGCGAACACCTGTGTTCTTCTGCCTTGGCGCCGCCCAGTGCACCGCGAAATAATTCAATCGGCCGGCCAAATGAATTCCACCGGCAATGCATGGCCCCGAAATACTAACCAGGTATCATTAATCTGCCCTGGTGCGCGGCGGGTAGGTGGCTTTAATTTTCTCAAATTAAACGCTGTCGCATAGGAGCGGCGCGTATTTATGTCAAGAATTCATTGTCACGCGACAGTCACGTTACGTTCCCGGTTTGAAGGGAAGTCTATCAGGAAAGAAATCGTTGCCGCGCACGCCGCCGAATACTTCCAGCAGGTTTCCCCTCACGCGTTCAGCATTATCGGGGCGGCAAAGGGGAAAAATAGGGGGCTAAACCGAGAATGTACCCAGTGCACGAACCTAACATATCGCACTGGCGTGAATCTAATTTGCGTTAATAAAAAGACACTTGTTATTGCAAGGGTTTTATCGCGAGCTCTGCAGCGACGAGTTCCAGGACTACGCAGAGTGATTTTTAGAGTACGTGGGCCTAATTTTAAATGCGAGAATTGTTTGGTTGGAATCCTAATAGCGAGGATAGCATGAGTGATCTGAAAGCGTCCGGCTATAGTTTCTTCGCGGTTATTCCTGTGACCCGCACTTCTCATTGTCCATTAGCCCGTGGAGTATTGATTTATGCAGAATGAGCCTGCTCGCCCGAAAAAGGCGTGTGCGCGTTACAAGAGCTATCAAAGGAGTCTCTATCGAACATAATGTAAGGATTATTCGGGCCTGATGAAAAGAATAATTCGCCCGCAGAGGGAAGAGTAGGGACTCGCGTTTAATCTTGAATTACGTGCGAAAAAGAGAGTCGTCGGTGCAGCTGGTTCCATAGATCCTTTTTAATGGTGACAAGACAGAATAAAGTCTCCCACGATGATCAAACCGGCTCTCTCGGCACTCGAGCTCAGAGAATGAGAGAGGAAAAGGGAGAGAGAGCGCGATGGGGTCAATAAAATTCGTCGGAGAAATTACACCCTCGCTTTTAGATAAATGAAACGGGAGCCTTTAAAGTCGACCAAATCCACTATGCACTCTTGCTCACCGACCCTAACACACAGCTCCGAAGCCTTGAATTCACGGTCGTATTCGAAAGACAGAAATTTGGCAGAAGAAAGATTGCAAGTCAACGAAGGATTAACGTCTGCTTTATTGTGACTGTGACCCATTTTAGTCACGTATCACGGATTATCTACGATGGAAAACAAATAGCGGAGAAAACCACTTTTTCCCTCCCTCCGGCAGCGCCCTGCGTTAATATTTACAGACTCGTTTTCCCCATTGCAGTCTAGTTGGTCAGTGTTTATTAGTATTCGCACTATCGGCACTCTGTTAAAGTGAGAGATTTGAACCTACACACATTCGATCCGTTGTCGTAGGTTTATGATCTTTTGTACACCGTGCGATATTAAACATGCAGTCGAAAGCGTGATAGTGCATAAGGGGAAATCTGCGGGTTCCTGATAAAATGTGCGTTAGCATAGGAACCGCGTGGGCGCCCACTACCTAACGTTTTAGGATTGATGGCGTTAAAGGAGAGATAAGACACAGAGGGTGGCGGCGAATTTAGTCAGTCGGCATTGTTGTCTCCCATTATCTCGTTTCTGATCTAAATGCTACGAGAGACATCCGGTCATCGTGGGACGAAGGGCCTTTGTCTCACTTGGTCGGACTCCGTGGACGGAATTATGGTAAACAAACGTTTCTGTGTAATCTACGGACTTATCGCGCCAGCAGTATTCGGTTAATCAACCAACAATCCATCAATTCCAATTGAAACTCGCAATTCCGATTGATCCCCTGTTATTCTCCATTCTCGAGTATAAAAACTAGGTAAGTCTGCGAACAAGCGTACGTAGCTTTTCTACTTTGTTGCGTGACATTCACATTCATTAACGACGCTATGCAAGTGACAGGCTGTTAAAAAAATGTGTTTCGGATGGGAATAATTACAAGCAAGTTGAGGGAATACTTGGAATAGCGAGGCGGCGAAACAAAGCGGGAGGTATTGCACTAATGAAGCTTCACTGTTGCAAAACACCAGCGTGTGCACGAATGGGATTTTACTCCACTTGATAATTGAAAGTGCAATGCGTTTATATGAAACTTATTTATAACGATTTCCCGCGTGACGTTTAATTAATAAAAGCCTCCGCACTATGTGCGAACTATAATGAGTATCGCTATATATGTATGCGGCCAAGTGATTGTTGACAATTTGGTCTGCCTATTCCGCAATATGCCGGAGCAATGTGCAGCGACGTCTTATTTGAATATACCCTTAGGTATCACTTAGGATGGCATTGCAAGATAAAGCTGGATCTGCGCAAGCTTACAATCTCCATGGAGTTACGTGAGTAACTAGATCCAAGGTACCAGCTCGAGGGTACGCTCCCTTTCAATGAACCAAATATTGCACCTCCTCTAGCTCGGTACAAGTTACTCTGCGTCCACGTGACTGTCAATGAAGGCCAATCCCAGGGGCCTCAGAGCCACGGGCCTCTGTTAAAATGATACAGTGTTATGAAAATAAAGTTTCACGCAATTTTGCAGAATATAAAGTCATAATGGGTAAGCAGATACGTCTCCGCCAGGCGGCAGGAGCACGCGTACGTTACCGAGCAACAACTAAACGATACTATAGAGCCGGAATTTAATAAATGAAGAGCATGTAATAAAGATTGAATTATGGGGTAATATAAGGAATCTCAAGTTCGTGGTTTGTGGCGGAAGTGTACCCGCGGTTGTAATAAGAATGTAGATTTTTCAAAACACAGCCCCCGGTTATTAGCTCAGTATGATTCCCTTATTCTACTTTCGTCGCGTTTTCGACCTCAACCTCAACGTGACTTCGCAGAGTAGATTTATTGATAATGAGATCGCGCTCTTGAATTATAATTATAATGTGGACGTACCTGGAAAATACCCATGGGAACCGGGGGGTGCAATGTGCCCCAGCTCTGGTGTGAAAATTGTATAAATTATTGCGGCAGTGGGAGTGACAATGGTTTCAGGCTTTTGTGAATTAAGATTGAATTAGTATATGCTTCTGCCGCCGCTCCTCTCCCGACGAACTTCATTACAGCCGCGTCTTCAACAGCCACTTCCTCGCAAGACAAATATTTATTTGAGCGCGGACCACTTTATTGCAAAGTGGAAGTCCTTTCATTATGGTCTGGCTTATTGATGAGTAGAACTTAAAGATGGTAGTAAGTTTTTAATAGATGTGATTTTGAAAATTGAATAAAACCCCAATTGTACTATAATTGACTCGATTTTAGTGTGAACGTTAATGCATACATATGATTTATATAATTTATATATTTTTATTCCAAGTTTTAACTATGCTTTCGTTTCCCGAGTTTCCTAATGCCGCGCTAGAGCCGCGTCATTACGCGATGTAAACTAAGGGGAACTAAACTTACCAAACTTAGCTTCTAGTTAGAGAGCAATGAATATGCATGAAGGAAGCGCGATAATATTTCCCTTATAATGTGATCCCATTAATGCCATTCCAAAATAATATCTTCCATTGAATTCGATATCAGTGCATCGATAAATTAACAGGAATGATTCACTAATTAAGCAATCCACTCATGACGCTTAATAGCTTGTTAGTGTGTCATCCAATCCTATTTTACGAAATGCGTCAGAACAGCGGTCATTAATATAATTAACGTCGAATTATTCAATACATCTTGACTAACTGAGTGGTACAATAAACAACCTGTACCGTAATTACGCTTTGGAATTGGTCAATACGTGCATTCTAATAAAGTGTTATTACTTCAGCAAAGTAATAGTATTACAAAATCAAGCCCCCACTCTGTCAAGATTCGGATCAACATTCCCAATGTCGTGTACGGATTTGGAGTAAACTGTTTCTTACTTCTTTTTTTTGTTGAAGGATGTTCTCAAGTACGATGGAAGTAGAAGTTACAGGTCAAACAGGCTGTTGGAGTGCTTGTCACGTACAGCAGTTGCCCCAAACATCGGTTTTAGTTCCTTGCACACTTACAGTCGGATTTCAACTCTATTAAACAACTGTTCGATATTTCGATAATCCTCTTTAATTACTTGTACATAATTACTTGTCTCATAGTGTTGGAATCGAATGACGATTTGGATTGGATTCGTTGGAATATCTATCTCGGTCAAACGGTAGTAACACGCACTGTTTGTTCCACTTGGCGTCGCAGAGTACCCGTTTTATTACTGCAAACTTCCTGACACCCAGCCTTTATGTGTATTCGCCGACGGTGGAACAGAGTTATGAAGCTACCGAACTGTCGAAAATATAGGCATTGCATGAGCGACAAGAAATTCCATTCCGACGATGTAACGCCATTCGAGGGAATCGTGTTGACTGGTGGGTGATAGCATGATTGCCATAACTATCGAAAGAACCTTATTTTCATGGGCCAACCACTCATATTTCTCCTGTAGGTTTCTACAGACACATACAGTTGACTTTTATATCAGAGTAATACGATTACAGGTATTCCGGGTCACTTCTTTACTTCTTCTGTGAATTAGGACGCCTATTATTCTTCCGCACTCCGTCCCGCCCTCCGAAAAACGGTTCCACGGTGTATAACTCTCAGCCGGTACACCTTGCTGACAGGTGAAATTATAGTCTAGAACACCTTTATTCTTCTGTACATTATACATCCGCGTACTGAAAGCAAGAATTGCGAATTTCACGGCTGAAAGCAATGTCTTATTACAGGCTTCTAGTTATCTAGACTTATGAACGCACCCCTTGGAACGCAACGCCACCCTTTAGAAGCGAGAGCTTTTAATCTCGCGTTACTCAACTTTAAAGCTCAACGTCTCATTTGCGCGAGGACACTCGAAGAGAAAATCTCGAACTATTCCAAAATGACCAGAGAAAAAAGTACACTATAGAAGAATGGTGGGAATCTAAAAATAAGATTGCTATTTCTTGGCCGCTGGTGTGCTTCAAGAGTAGGCATGCGCGCCGACGTGATAATTAGATTTAGTACATGGCAATGCGAGTGGCAGGTAATCAGATGCTTGCAAACGACAATGACTCTAGGGTGTCACCGACATAAATTGCTGCGCAGTTCACCGGGGGGCACAGACTCTCCCTTTCTCCGGCTCGATCCCACTGATTTTGAAAATGTGAACCGCGTCTGTCAGCCTGGTAAATATTTGACAATCGCATCCGCATTTACACTACATATAGAACGTCTGTATTTTGGCTGTACTTTGTACAGTTTCTGTTTGACGAACTCAAAGGATTCGGAAACTCAAAAAAAGCAAGAAGTTTGCGCTTCCCAGTTTCGCAACCGGTGGCAGCTCGCCTGTGACCCAATTCCTGCACCACTGCAAAAAGAAAGTTAAAATCCAAGACGCTTCTCTTCTATAAAGTTCCTTATTGGCGTGAACAGAAATTATGCGGGTGCAGTTTACACTGTTCCGATAAAACAGCGATGATGTTTGTTCTTATCATCGGTGACGCTCGCAGAAAGTAATTTATATTCCTTATGGGTAGTTACCACCCGCGAGCCTTCGCTTTTAATGTAAGTTATCTGTTTTCGTGCAGACCGACATTTATTGTCATTAATGCAGACGTGGAATGATGATTCAGTGCAACCAATTGGAAATCAGAAGAAATTTCTCTCAAAACGTCGTATAAAAGTTGTTCGAGGCGGAAAGTAATTGTGCTAAGAGGTATGAGCGGCGTCAGAGACAGGCGTATGAATTGTCGCGACTGTCTTGAAAATGTCGATAGGGATTACATCCCTCCCATTCCTTCTTTTATATTGAGACCGACCGTTGGGTGGGTACCAACTTCACAGTGGGACCAGTGAACAATGTTGGTCGCGAACATAAAGTGTTAACTTCAAAAACACTGGTCCACTGAATAAGACACTCCCGAACAATTCCGCAGCCAAAGCAAACGGCGCGTGAGCTTAAAATAAATTTCAGTTAGCATAAATACGCGTACTCGCGATACTTTTTCACGAAAGGACGTTCATTTACGGGTTCTCGGATTATTACACTAATAAATCACCGTGCACACCCGTGTACTGGTAAATACGTAAAATAAAGTGCCGGTACGGTTGTCCCTTAAGTGCCCTCATGAAGCAAAAGTAGATTATTGTTAGTCGTCGACAAATGTTGAAGGAAAAGGATCTATCGCCGGTTTGGATGCTTTAGAAACCTCCAAAGAGGGAAGGTAGAGCGCTGATTATTAAATGAGAGCTGAAGGAAGCAGAGTTCCGTGATTATTACTGAACTTAGCGCCACATCCATTTCCCCCAAATTCTACACGAACTTAAAAGCAGCCCAAGTTATAACGCAACGCTGCTTGTTACGTCACGTTAAATCTATTGGCTCGAACAATTACGCTTAGTAAAGGACGGTAGAGGAAAATTTCGTTAAGCCTACCCGACCATTTGGCGTGAATGTTCATTTATATGTAAATCTCTGGTGTAAGAGAGGTCCGCGACACACTTTCTCTTGTACGTGTGCAAAAAAGGACCCGAAGTAATTGTCCAAATTTGCATATGCCCCCATGCGCGATATCCCAAAAATCAGACCTTGAATCCTACAATACGGTCGATATTGCGCTAGTCCGCTAAATTAACTAGGGTCTGAGCCGCACGCAATGAATAATCTGGACTATATATATTAATTTTTCGTAGATGTTTAATCGAATAATCGATTCTCCAAAATGTGACGTTTTTGAGTGAGAAATGCTTGCCTTCTTTGCTTCAAGATTAACTTTGTGCATCTCCATCTATTCTTTACGAGATCTCGTAAACTCAACTCAGAATCCGAACTCCCGACTCGGATGCTTTGGACATTTTAGTTTCGTGTGAAATCGTCGAACGTTCCGTGATCGTGAAACTTGGATGAATTCATTCAATCTAGGCAGAGTTCCACCTTTGATGGGGCAAAGGGATCAGTCGCACTCTCGCTGCAGGCAAATGAGGTGTTCTTCGAGCAATTAAGAGATCTTCCCCGTCTTACACGAGTACTCGACGCGCAAAATGAGTTTGCCGAAGATTTTTCTACTCGACAACAAGTACGGGAAAGTTCGGTCGAAGTCCGGGACGATGTCAGCAATAAAGTGTTCGGATTCCAAGGGACTTGTGCGATTTTCTCGGGCGATATATCCGCTAAGGAAAAAACGCTTTTATGTGTATTACTCTTCACTGCCTCCACGTTCTACTGGATATGAATTTCGAGCGGAGCAGTTTCCTCCAGTAAGCCCGGATGACAAGCTCAAGATTCAAGATTCGAGGGCTCGCGAGGTTTTGCTGCGCGACGTTGGGAAAGCGAGGCCTGGTTCAATGTACACAAGTCTTAAGGGGAACTTGATAATGGACAAGCAGAGCATCCTCACGTTGAACCTTGAGAACAATTGGTCGCAACAGTACTGTTTGCTCAGACTTCCCAGCCCATTTTAAAGAGGGTGATACCACCAGCGCCTACAACACCTGTCCGACCGACAATTCTCCTGCCCAGAATAGTTAACGCGGTTCTTGGTACAATTGCAAGTTTCACTTCTTGGGAGATGTGGAATCCCTTAGAGGACTGTAGTTATTTAGACTTTGCCGGGAGGACTCATTGTGCCTTAACTGTCCTCTTGACGAAGCTCCGGCGCGCTCAATTCTGCATCGGACTCTGCCGTGCATTTCAACAAAAATTATCGATTTACTAGCGAATTTCTATTATACGGCAAGTGGCGTTGAAAATGGAAGTACATAGACGGAAAAGGGCGTAGGAAATGACACAGGAAGCAGCGAGCATTTCGAGGGGTTCGCAGTGACATATCCTTTTAGTATGCCATTCCCTTTAAAGGCAGAGAGTCGCACAGAAAAACGAGATGTAAACTGATAGTGCGATCATACGTCTCTCTAACGATCCCCACTGCCGATAATTAATCATGCAAAGCACCAAAACTAAATTACGATCCCCCGTAACGTTGATTAGATCCAATCTCGTGGTACCGCGAGAGCACTCTAGAATACTACAATAGTTAGATTAACCGTGTGAACCTTGGTATTATATTTTCGGTAAAGGTGAGCGACTGCAATTACTGCGGGCTACTCTGCCACTAATAATAGAATTCCTATACACGGACTTTGAATATAAAGACACATTCCTAGTGAATTCTTTCGAAGCGGACTGAAAGTACCTTTTAAAAGTAAGGGACCTTCGAGAATGTGAGAGCATGGTGCTTATGAAATAAAAGTGTTGCACTCGGACCTACAGCCGTGCAAGTGCTCAGGGTAAAACCGTCACAAGTAACTTACCATGAGTATAAGAGGGTGGAGCTTAGAAGTAATGCTGGGTACTCTTTGTACACCGTGAAGACAACTCGGCATACCGCGGGAGAGCGAAATGCAAGGATTCATGATTGTTGATTACGAACTTTCATTCGAGAATTTGCAACTCGGCTTACTCCAGCTTCCATAAAGGCGAGATTTAAAGTTTCAAGAATAAAATTCCCCAGGAGTTAAGGTTGGCAGAATCATTTAAGGGTGAGTGGTCCAGCGGGAATCACAATTAGATAGTTTAACTGCTTCCATGAAAGTTGTGGACAGCTCTTTTATCTTCTTCAGATATTTTCGCTACGATTAATCCAATTTACCCGGAATCTACTCTGCGAATGTTCAAAGTATTGAAAAAATTAATTATTCCACAGAAATATATGTTTCTTCTTATTTCCTTTTGAGGAAACGCGCCAATTGAACTGCGGTACCCATTCAACAATAGACGCAACCATTAAGTCCCCATCTTAGTGTTAGTGGCTAGTGGCTAGCGGAAGAGCAACGAACCAGTGGCAGAGGCAAATGGCTAATTGTAATGTGATAGGTTCGCCCTCCATAATCGATAATTTGTGGTCAGACTATAAATCCCGCTGTTAGCCGGAATAGCTTGATACGAGCGATCAATGTTAGCAGTCAAGTCTGCCAAGAGACGGTATTGTATTTGTAAACTCACAAAACACCAAATTCTCATATTAATTGTAACTTCATTATTATACCCTTACAACACCCTAAAATAACTTGTGGCCTACTAGAAGGTATCGCAGGAATAATTTAATACAGCCTCCCTGCGGACTTGTTTTCGCCGAAAGTGCTCTCACGAAAACAGTCGATCTTGTTGTTAAAAGTGGGCCGTTGTGTAGCTCAATCCATTATCATGTTTTAAAATTAAATTCCAGTCATTTCCGTAAAGCTAAGTGCCTCCTGGGGAAAGAGCATTGTAAACCGCGTTCTTTAACTCAACTTTTACAATAACCCCTATCTTTCAGCCTAAACGATATTCGGAAATCATAGATCCTCATGGGATAGTTCTCGAGAACGACCCCATAAGATGTCGCCCGGCTTGCACAGTAGATATTAATGCAGGGATCCTGCTAGATCAGGGGATGCAATAGAGATATTCATTTTAACATCTTGGCCCTGCCGTTTCGTTGGGCTTAACAGTGCTATTCTGAGCTTAAAGAGGAATCGATAGGAATAGGACAGCAGTGTACAGGGTTCGTTATAGCTTGTTCCACACCGAAATTGGATTTTGATATTACAGGTACATGGCGATTATGCGGCCCCTTAAGCACCACATGTCGCGCAAAAGGACGATAATGATACAAATCCTCATTTGGGCGATATCCTCAGCGTTGGCTATACCATGTCTTTTATACTCCACGACAACCTCCAGAAGGTACATCCGCAATCTGCATTAATCTTAAACTCCATCTGCACTATCTTTGTTATATGTATATCATGATCAAAGGAGACGTTAAATTCGAACAATTGTTTTCTATGATTCCTAGGTATTCCAATGGAAAGACGAGAATAGGTTGCTACCTCCTGTGGCCCGACGGCGGATATCTCCATAGTCGAGCAGAGTATTTGTAAGTACCAATAAGCTTCTTATCGGTTTTAGTGTTATCACTGGCAGCGTCGATTCTGTTTAATGTGCGAACAAATGAAACCCACATGCAATAAGATTTATCCAGCGGGGGTGAAGTAGCTTAGATGATTGCGGCTTTTACGGGAATCTCAAGTGACACTGGATACCAAGATCGTCGTAACACGGAACGAGTTGATCGGCGAAGGAAGTTTAATAGACAATTAAGGTGGCTAGAAATCGGACAAAGAACATTACCAGCGGGCATTCAAGTGCATAACACATCACCTCAGGGAGTAAGAGTAGTCTGACCTAATTACGGTCAGTTCCGAAACCGATGGCTTGCCAGTGTCAACCCACATCAAACAGGAGCCATTATCAATTAAAATATCTGCTTTGCTCACGGATTAGTTGACGTAGGCAGTGGATCATCCGACTGGACTTCCGCTCCGCATACCCTGGGCTAATAAATAAATCTTTTACCCGCGGCCGAATCCCATTGCGCGTCTGCTTAGCGGATTACTCGGCCCCGGTTTCGAGTATATTGCTTTGGAACCCACGCAGCTCCGCTTTAGCGACGTAGTTGTAGACTATGTACACTTTACGGTGAATTTAACAATTAAAGTTTCCTCTGTCCAGCAATTATGAAACATGGCTGTTAATTTGGTTAAGATGATTCAATTTATCGCACTGGCCATTCTTATTAGTGCAAAGGCCGTTTTGAAATTGTCTATATTTTTTAAAATCGGGAAGAGAAAGGTTGGTTGAATAATGCTTTGTCAATGGTTTTATTTTTCCAGACTCTGACATCGAATATCCCATTTCTCCAAAACCTCATTTGAATTTCGATATACTGCTTCATACGTTCTCAGTGTAATAATCAAAATATAACAATAGCCGAAGAATCCTGGTCAAGCTTAACCAGTGTTATATAGCCGCCAGACGTTAGTCGTTTTTTAGGAAATTGGTCTTCCACGGTAAGGAATAAGCTTGCCGATGATTGGGCTTTTTCTTCCCGCCATTTGAAAGCAATTGCACGATAAGGTCGTGACCGGGCAAAAAGGTCGCAAGCTATTTTTATCCGACCATAGAAAATTTCGGTCATATAAAGTTATACCTAGTTCGTGGTACCTGCACTCAAGTTTCCCAAGATTGGTCCTTCGCCACCGACGAGTTATTTTCCGAATGGTTTTGCAGCATCAGCTAAGGCGGCCGTTTTTCGTTTCAAGCTCTCTCCCACATTCATCGGTTTACTCTACACCCACCCACCCCATCGACGCGAATCCTTCTGTTGCAGTTACAATTTGGTGTTCCTGAGTGTGACATACTTAATTCCCATGACGGTGATGGCGATCTGTTACGCGCTGATGGGTCGCAAGCTCTGGGGCTCGAAGTCGATAGGGGAGCTGACCGAGTACCAGAAGGAATCGATGAAGTCAAAGCGCAAGGTAGGAAGTGCGAGCCCATGCTGTCACGAGCCTAAAGTAAGATAACAAACTGCACGGTTCGCTCGAATCCCCTTACACCCCATATTCTGCGAGCACGGAAACCTTCCACTGAAACCTAGCCCACGGCTGTTTTCCGAGATACCAAGTCTTATCGGGAAAGTCTCTACAGCTACCGGATTGCATGCGACAGGTTAACAAAGCGCCTTTGTGTCCTCGAGTTCCGCGTGACGGAGCTCTAGTGAAAAAATGGAGGAGCGACGGAGACGAAAAAAAAGCCATCGAGATTCTGCCACGCATTTTTCCATTAATTTCGCGGCGAATCGGAGTCGCGAGCACCGAAATCCGTGCTTGTGGTTTAATGTTTTGTTCGACTGCGCTAATGGATGGATCGTGCACTTTGATAAACCTGGGGACATCATGTAAACACTCTGCTACTTCGGCATCCGGAGCTCGGTAAATTACCTGACAGGCTTATGTAACTTTTACAGGTCGTGAAAATGTTTATCATCGTTGTGACAATATTCGCCCTCTGCTGGCTGCCGTACCAAGGGTTTTTCATATTCGTTTATCACTACCGGCAATTCACCGAGAGCAGCTACATCCAGCACGTCTACCTGAGCTTCTACTGGCTGGCCATGTCGAACGCTATGGTGAATCCCATCATATACTACTGGATGAACAATAGGTGACTCTACTTCTTCGATGAAGCACGATTACTCTTCTTTCTCTATTGTTTTCGAAGCTGTGTGATTTTTTCCTACAATTTATTTCACTCTGTTTCCCCATCTTTCCTCACTATGGATAAATGACACTACATTCTCCATGCGCTTTCTGCTGTTCTTTCCTTCTATCTTTGCAGCGAGTTTGCTTGGAAAGTCTCGAAGATGCGCTGGTCGCAAGAAATTCTGCATTCATCATGAGTAGCGCAGGTGCGAGTTGCATGGATTTTACCTCGAGATTTTCTTCAGAGATAAAAGCGTAGACAGGGAAATCCATTGTTTTCACCGTCCTGACAGCTTGAGGGACAATTACCTCTTTCCCTTTCACCGCTCACCTTAATCTTATTTACGACAGTTGTTGCTCTTCTTGTTTTTCAGTGTACTTACAATATTGGGCAGACCGCTCGTCAGGGGGCAGGCCATTAATCGCACAAACTTAATTATTCATAGATACTAATTGATACAAATGGTATCCTAATAGGATTACTCGATTAATGAGATTTCATGCGGGGAGGTTGAGAACAGGCTGCCGTAAGCAAAAGCTGATGAGATCGTTGTCTCGCAAATCAATCCCCTCTACCTCAGCGGTCCTCTCCGACGAAAACATTCGATAAAGTTTGCTTCTACGTTAATGAAAAAGGTGTTTGTCGAGGCTAAGTCCGCATCGCAGTCGATTCTTTGAGTTGAAGCCGCGAGACAGCCCGCAGCGCGGAAAATGGATTGGCATTATTAACCATTATCACACTTGGCATCACTATAATTGGCTTAGTGTTTCAGGATCAAGTGAATCCAGCATTCAGGCTCGCCATCTGACAAATGTCTGGTCCGCATACAAATCAGGGCTATCAGTGTAATGCGAGCGCGAACTTGATACATCTCGGCTGTATCGGCAGTCCCGAAAGTAATCCGACTACGCCCCCGCGCACAGGTGTATTCATGTACATTTGATTATGATCTATACGGATTCGTATCGCCCTTCGATCACACAAATCTTCTAATATCATTAATAAGTAGTTCATTTGCCGCTCCAATTTATACCCATTTCTCTTCCTCTCTCTCTTTCTCTCTTGCTGTAAAACTTTCGAGGGTCCAATTTGTCTCTTGAATATTACTTGAATCTGAGTTATTCGAGAGCAGGCGCACTGCAACTTCCACGTAGTAATAAGGGGCCTCCGGTGTTGCAGATTCCGCGTCTACTTTCAACTGGTAATCTGCAAGTGCTGTTGCATGATAGGTCGCGCGAACGTCAATAACCATCAAATGCATGAGCTGGCAGAATTTCAGCGCTCAGATCTGGTGGCGTGCAATTCCGGTAAGTCCGCTGGTAACTAGCCTTCAAGCACTGTACTACTTATTATCACTATGCACCACCAGTTCCCCCGGAGTAATTAAGCATTCAGGACGCGAATGCTCCCTACAAAACCAGCCCACGAATTAAATTACCGCGTTCTCGGCTAATCAGCGATTTAAATGCCTGTTTGCTTAGCGTGACCCACGCGCGTGCGCGGCGAACCTAGCAGCTCCACGATTCGTTGATCTTATAAATAATTCGGTGGTACACTTCGCGCGACCAGGATACGGAATATTGATGGGCCCAACGCGCCACTTGTGCAATGGGAAGCCGAGCTTTTTCAATTGTCAGATCTACCCTCGAGCTCGTACTTTACGGGTTTTATCATTTATTCAGTCTTGATAACTTCATCCCTTACAGTGGTGCGAATAGGTTTTATGGAAGACATCTTATATTTTATGAAATTCGATCTCACGGGGCTGCGCACAACGAAGAGTCGGAAAAATCCGGGGGGAGGAAAAAATGGTTCGATTTAAAGGCCGGAGTTTGATTAGACGGAGAATTGAGTCCGTGGGGCATTCTTTCTGATTCCAGGGAGATTCAAATCCACCTCGATACGCTGGAGGCACAGCGTGGCAGAGAGTCAGGTGCAAACATTCAAAATGCGCTCGGTATGCGAGAAGCACATCTCGAAGGAAGCCGTGGCCATCATTTGAAGGGAAAACTTGCCGATCCACGTACTCGCCGAGCACACAAGAGGCAATTAGCATCGTCGCGCAACGAACTCGGTCGACTGCAGAGGCCGATACTCCGATCCGACAGTGATTGCGAATGATAATAACATTTTTATGGCTACCCAAGCTACCGGGAATCCACGGATCATCGTTATTTTCCTACTTGTAAATATCGACACGCACCTCGCGTTCCGAGAAGTTTGATCTCACGAAGGGATGCCGTGCGTACGGTTGTTGGTCGCCCAACAAATGGGGTGGTTTTCTGGTCACGATTGCGCAAATGAATATTCTTGAGAACGACTGTTTAACGCGGAGTTCGTACGATCGCTACGAAGCTCTATATATATTGTACAAAATAAACCTGCATTAATCTTTGGCGAGTGCTGCTTCTATTCATATACCCTATTTCCGATCCTATAGTTACTATCATCTATTGTCTATTATTTTATGCTCTTTCTTTCCTCTCATTATACTCTTTTTTCCGTCCACTGCAATTTACTAACCGCTGGATTTCACGTTGAGTAATGTCTGTTGCCTGCAACGCACAAAAGCAAACAGCAAACGAGCCCACCGTCATCCACTTGTAAGAAACATCAAGTCTGAAGCAAATGGCTTCTCGGCGACTTCAAGCTTGCAACAACAATAGCGCCTGTCTATTGTACAGGTAAAGTATATCCGTAGTCTATCCACACTGCGCTCTGGAAAACGGAGATTTGCTCGGGTCGAAATAGGGTTTATTTCACTGTGCACTTACACGATTTACTGTCCGCTCAAACGCCTCTTACGAGTTAAAGGGCGTTTTTAATATTTCTCACTGGCCATGGAACGTGAAGCCATTGGCGCTCCGTGTTTTCCCCGGGTATTCATCCGAATTATATTCACTATTTGCGAGCTCCAATTCAAACGGAAACACGGATTGCGCCCGAATTTTTGTGCTCAAGTGGGTAGAGTAAAATAAATTGAGATATAATAATGCGTGCATGTACATCGAAAATTGGTCTGCCACGGGAAACTGCTGTGGGCTTTTAAAAGTGTAAAGAAATCAATACAGGCGTTAGATTATTGTAACTGATGCAGCAACGTGACGGTTTAGATATTCATCCAATTGACATGCACGTGCATGCACGCTAGCCACAATAAATCATTAAACTATGTACACCTTCGAGTGACATTAGTCGGAATCTGTCTGGAAACCTATTATCCCTGATGCAGAAAAGCACATACCGTGCTGATACAGAAAAGTACATTCCGTGAAATATTATTGGTAACCTCAGACAAACCTGACCTGTTTACTCTGTTCTAGAATCGCTACATCGATCAAGTGAATAAAAAAGACGCATAAAGCAGCCTTTCAAATATTTCACTTTCATCCCTCTGAGAAGCAGCCCCACTTGGGGAAGTAATATTACATTTCTTCTTGCAAGCCAACTGGTGATATTGAATGAAAACCCTCGAATGCCGAATTAAAAAAGAGCAAGCAAAAAAGGAAATTAAAGAGTCGGAACATTCTTAATCATGAACTGCTAATGTATGTATACGAGGAAATACTGGGTTATTCCCTAAAACGTAGGTGACTCTTGCTATAAGCATCAGTCACGTAGTGATTGCAACAGTCCAATTTACATCGCTAAATCTGTATGTGGTACATACATATTGCGGTAGGGAATGGGAAACAAGGAGCTTCCCGCATTAGCCTTGCAAAGCGGGAAGAACCTTCTTCGACATGGTTCATGTACCTCCTGGTGCGTTCGACGCACTTGTTGATCCATAACAGCGCTAATGATCAAGTAGTTTGAACTCGTTTCACCTCTTGCTGACACATACGCTTAGAGCTAGCAAGTTATTTCCCGATAAAGTGGGGAAACTGGGGGAAAAGCGAGCTAGAAAGCCACCGATTCTGAGAAGCGATGCACTTATTTCTCGAATGACTGTCCAGATTCACGGGGAAACCGGAAGCTATTCGAAGGGTGAATCGTACGGTGGCGTGCCGGGAACTAGGTGATTTCCATTTTCCACAGGCAATCGAGCTTTCTATAGAAAAGGAGGGTGCAATACCCCACCCTTCACTCGTACATCCATGCAATCGGAGTGCGCGTTTTCCATCAGACGCTTTAACAGTCCCCGGAAAGGATATCCTGCACAAAAAGCCACTAACGAGGCCGAATGGAAAAGCGACAAAATCCCTTCCGCGTTCCCGTCGATCATCGTCTACTACTGCGATGCAATTATTCCGTGGAACTCGGCATAAACATGTGTCGTGTCGCGTGTCATTTCCTCTCCCATTCCGCTACATACTACGAAGAACTAACAACCGTTATCGAGTGTGATTAAGCCTCGAAAATACTAGCGAATGTGTTTTCGCTATTCCAAGCACGTCAAACAGTCCAACAATTTTTCGTCTCGCTCGGCGTGCTTTGCGCGATGAATGACATAAACAATGGGCTGCCAAAGTGCAGAAGATCGGAATTCAGCCCGGAGAGAAATCGCGTGAACGTGAACGCTTCAAAGGGGTCGGTCTCTCGCATTCCGGCCGGAGCAGTACATCCGTCGAGTTCCATCGATTGTGAGCAGCCGCCATGTAGATATATTGCAAGATGCGTCTCCTAGGAAGGAATTCACCTAGGTGTACTTCATTCAGCCCTATTGCATGCACCTGACAAACACGCAGCCGGCAAACATGCCGGGGGCATGTTGCGCGCATTACACCCCGTGGCATATATTCTACGGAACAGAGTCCACTCGAACGAACGAGTGTCGTGTCACGCCAGATCGACACTCCGCGCAATTCTAAATCGTGCTATCTAACGTAGTGTAAAGTGATACGGGCGACAGGTAAAAAAAGGTAAAAGAAGCTTTCGTAGGACCCTCGTGCTTCCTTCAGTTCGATTATTTGAAATTAAGGTCACCTTTGGAATAAACATACTTCGCCAATTTTAATCAACCATTGGTTTCAGGAGTGCTGACCAAACAAGCTTCAGTACCTAATCAACCAGCCCGCTCGGACTGTTGATTTTGGTGTCGAAAGCATCGGCAGCTGTCCTCTAATTAATGACATCTTCGAATACACGTTGCCGTCAAGTACGAAAGCCCAGTCACTGGGGACGGAATTAATTGCACCATGAGGCCAAACTCTCCTAGTGCTCGAGAGTCGGGCGAGTGGTGCTTTTTGTCGAAACAAAAAAGAAAAAGTTGACCCTACCATCCAAATAAGCGGCCTATGATTTACGACCGGAACCTGCACAACTTGCTTAAACACCGTGAAATCGAGAAAATGAATATCAGATAACAGATTTCTCAAAATTATACGCGCATGCTGCATGATATGCTCGAGGACAAAAGGGAACTTTACGAAATGCACGCAATGTCGGCGAACTGCGTGAGCTCTTACACCACAGTAAATCACCGGTCACACGCTCGCTGTATCTCGCGCTTTATGAAGCAGCAAATGCGGCCTGTAAGTCTGGCAAATTAAATTATTCGTACGCCGGCGGGAACCTGTCCTGCCAGGTGCAAAAGTATTCGGAATTCCCAGTATATACTTAAATGCGGCCCGATCAGTGGTCATGTCGGGTAACCGACGGGTATTATCGATCGTCGCATTCGGGTTAAATTGGAAAATTGATGTAGCATTACAACCCCGTAAAGAAGATGAAGCGCGATTTTTAAGGCAGTAAAGGAAGTTCTCAACCGTCTTTCGCTCTTCCTGCTATTCAATTAGCCGAGGAAACTTATCAAAAGTAAGTTCTGCGTCCAACTACTGCAGACCTCACCGGGAATGAGTACTAGGAAATGAAGACTTTCCAATTCCTCTAGCAAGAAGATCAATAATTAGGCAAATGATTTTTCCTCCTTCTATAACCTTCGGGTCAAATTAACGGAGAACAAACCGATAATATTTTTCTTCAGAATCTCTCTAGGAAGCCCCTTTCCCCCCGTTGTTCTTTATTAATTTCGCCAAGACTTTTCCCCCCGTCCGATATGAAAACGCATCATTTTTTGCGCCGACCCTCGTAGCTGTAGTTCCCTTGAGCAAACAACGGTCCAAGCTCTTGCTTATCCAGTAAAAACTGGTCCGGAGCTACGCATCCTTTGGCTCGGCCATATGAGCTTTCCCGTTCGCCCTTTTGCACGGTAAATGAAACGGTCCGAAGTAATTGTCCCGTCAAAGTGTCGCTCGCACCAACTGTTAGCCGCGAAACGAAACACTTTCTTTTTCTTCTCCGATAAAAGAAAAGCTTCGCGTTTAGCTATTAACCATGCGGATCGCGGGAAAATTCAATACCAGCCACCACCACCTAGACTAATACCGCGTGTGCCAATAAATCATGAACGTGATCGACCGGCGCAAGAAACCTCCGACGTGGATATGCTTCTACTTGTGATATCGATTAATTAAACCGACACTATCGGCCAGACTAAATGCAGTAGAAGAATCGCCTGCCCTTTATGTCCGCTCCTCGAGAGAGTTCAGCATTAGTCCGATCAATCAGCCCTGCAGAGGCCAGCAGAAAACACCCTCTCGCTCGAATTCGAACAGGCAAAAATACATCCGGCCGGGTCAGCCTCTAACACCCGAAGAAACTTCCATCTAATCTGGTGCGTCTACAACTCTACGCCGGAGGAGCCGAAAAGGCCGGAGGAAAGGGTGGTCGGGAAGTTTCGGGGGATTTTACGGAGACGCAAAAAATTCGCGGAAGTCGGCGAGCAGCTGTGCCCCGCGTACACAAGTGGCCGCAGAACCACACGGGCCACATACAAAGTATGTAGGTGCCACGCTTAATGGGATAGTCAAGTATAGTGGGTGTTCGTCTGAGAGATGTACCACGTACCTTCCCCTTTCGTTGGCCAAATGTTCCGATCTCATTACTTCCTTGTGTCTCAGGGCTTAGCAGCAGTTCTTCAGTGTGAAATAGGGGTTGGTAGTTTCATATTAGCATCTAGATAACATCGGAAATAGTCAAGCTGAGAATATCTATTTTTATAACTGAAATTCAATTAAATGTATATATACTGTAAGTTCCTCCTATATCCGACTCAAAAGAATTCATTCTATAGCTTGAGTACAAGTGCCGCATGTCTTCTATATCTTATAAATAGCCTTTCAATCTAATCCACCCGTCGACGCTGAAAGTGAGTGGCACGCTCAAACTGGTATTGATTTGATGGTTACGAAGATTCGTTAAGCTCTAGATATTCCGATCATCATACATTTCATATAAACTTCTGGCAAAGGCAACTGCGACGTACCAAGAGATATACAAAGAGAGTCCAATTGAACTGATGCAAATAACTATTCATTATTGGTATACCAATTTGATATTAAACCTCTGCATGGAATTAAAACTCCCGCGTATATCAAAGGGATGAACCCCATCGTGTGTAATTATTGCATAGCGTTTGCCAATAGCACATGGAATCTCTTTTATTTTTACAATCCCGTAAATGATTCGTACCGCAGACTAGCGGATGATTGCGCGCTCCCGACGATCTACGCTTCTCGTAATGTGCATCCAATTAATCGACTTACTATCGTGATTTAGTGGAGATTGCGTAATCCACTCATTGAGGGTGCGGTCGATTGATGACACTGATTGCAAGATTAACTGCAGATTCAGATTCCCATTTCAGTTTATATCTGAAATATCCATTAGCAGATAACCAGCCACTGTTGACTGAGGCGAATGCTAAGCTAACTTATTCCAGTTTGCCGACGAGGCTTTAAAGCGCAGTTGCATTCATCGCAACCCATGAATTTGCATGCCGAAACTGCCTCTCGCATTGCTTTAGATCCAAAGTTTCTATTTATCTGCCATCTCGCAAAGCATATATAAGTAAAGTAAGAATGACTGGGCGGGCAACAAGTTGGTTGAAATGGATTTCAATTACAAAGTTTTCCATCTTCCATTCCGAGACCATTTCTGAGAATCCGAAATCGAGCAATTTCTGATGTCATCCGTAGTTTATGTTTGTGAAACCGAGACTACTTTATTACTAAGAATTTGCAATGGTTGTTAAATTCGGGATCAGGCTAGTGATCGAAACCAGCAAAATGTCGTATACGCGAGACGCAGAGGGCAGATTTGTCAAAGCGTCATCATGATCGAGCACATTCACTTGCAGTTGCCGTTCAACAAGTATGTACATACATATAATTACAAGTGAGCAAGCACGCGGCACTCTGAACGGGTTCACCTGCTCTTAATGTACGATCTGATGACATGCGATAACGCTTGTCATCGCGTTGACTTCGAAATCGATAAATGCCATTGCATTTAACGTGATCCGCATACGTGCAATAGCATTGGACGACTGAAATATCTATCAAAATAAAAATAGCAGACAGAAATTAAAACATTAAATAAAAATTAAGACAGCATACTATCAAAAGAAGAAGTTTTCATATTTACTTCTTTATTTATCTTATTACGATCAATAACTCGATATTCCAAAGATTCATATCCGCGACATCGCCGGCACTGCGGGAGTGGAAGGAGATATGATGTAACTAGACGCTACGGAAACCCTTTCTCTGCCTCATTGTCAGAGATATATTGCTGAAGATACTGCATAGCAATTTTTGTTCAACCCATAACGTATGGATATCGGTTGGATCTTCCCCATAGACTTTAGTCGGGTTGCATATGCCGGGAAAATTTACTGGCCGTCCTCATGGTCCTTTGTTGCGCGCATGTATTTTTTGATACTTTCGCTCGAGCGTTCGAGGGAGAAATTTCGGTGTATACGGTTGTCGTCGGTTTCAGCAGTCTCTGCTAAAGTTGCGGGACGGGAATGAAATGGTATTCTCCCGTTGATTCTGATCCAACAGCTACCCCGAATAACTCACCGAATGTAACTGTATGACCCTCGCACTCCATTCACTCTCATTAACCCAGAATTAACTAAGTTCACTGGTGATACACGTTGGGTCAGCAAAATGTACAATTAAACCCCCCAATTTCGGGAAAACCCCACTTAATTATCCTTTGCTTATTTATGGTGTGCTAAAAAATGCAAAATGTCAATGGCAAAGTAGAGTGAATAACTATTAAGTTATCAGATTGTATTGTTTGTCGAATAACTTGGTTCGTAATTATTGCAGGACATCCCATAAAAATCCAACCGACCTTTCAGCCATTCGGGTTCTACGAATTGTTACAACCTCACTTTATTTTAACTGAAACACTGTTGGCCGAAAATTATACAACTTATACTCCACAGGGCCTCATTTCATTAGTCAAGCCGAGCTTAATGAGTCTGTGAGAAACGTCGGTTTATCTCAATGTGAGGGAGATTTGCTGAGCGTTGGGTTTCGGTACTGGGAGGTCCTTCAGCTGTGCGAACAAAAGCCACGTTCTTTTGGATTCATAAATCACGTTTAGTCCTTCTCTTCTCAATCAGAATGAAGGGCCAGAATATCAAAACCTAGATAGGATTCCTCTTATTGGATTGGCGAACCCACCTGATGAGGATCAGACAAACATCGAAAATCGAAGGGTTTGTTTCGTTAAAGCGTCTGAACTTTGTTTAACCATATGGGAATAATCTTATCGAGATTTAGTTGAGTCTCCCTTCGAAGCGCAGATTGCGGTATTAGCTTCCCGGACCGCAAACTATAGAGTTAATCCCCTAAACCAGACAAGCGCGCTTCAATTTCCATTACAACTGTGCCGGCGACGTGACTTTGCATGTTACAACGCGGTGATATGGATTTGCAGTAAAGCTGATCCTATGAAGTCTTTCGAACGTAAGCTTCTGGGGCTCGAGAATCCGGATTCGGCTAGGTTGGTCATCCCCACGGGGAATAGATTCTCGTTACGCGGCCGACGCCAGCCTCTCACCCACGAGAAACTTTCTTATCCAAACATTTCGGCCTATACACCTCATCCTAACTCCCCCTTTTTTCTCCCTATTCATAACTTCCAAATGAAACCTTCATATTATAACGAGCGACGGCCAGTCAGCAATTATATGTATAGCCAGACTACATTAAATCGGACATATTTCGCGGCTTCCTGCACACGAACCTTAAATTGCTTTGTCAAGGGCTCTTTGTCCAACCGGCTATCATTTTCTATACGAGCCCAAACTGTGACCCTGAATAAAATCAAAATTACACCGTACCGCGGGCATAATTTATAAATTGCCAAATAATACTTGAGTATTAGAAGGGGCGCATATCAAAGAGTCTAAAACTGTGTCCTTTAGCGTAACTCGCCACAATACATTGAACTTTAATGGATCTATTATAAATTCCCATTCTGACAATTCGGCTTTAGCGGGAAAACGAATCTTCCGGCTGTTTGCTGTGCCCTCTGTTACGAGTGTTCCGACATCGCTGCTCACCGATACGTATTCAAGTCACCGATGGATTCACTCGCCCGTAAAACTCGCGCTTTTTACTCGGACTCGGCGAACCCTTTCACGAAGATCGAGTTCACAGTTCACTGTGCTTTACGGAGGTTGGCTGCGTGAGCTATGGTTCGCGTAGCCTATCTCCAAAATCCCGTCGAGCCCCACTAGAGACACTCGCACACACACTTTTCACGCGTCCAAGCCAAGCACACGCACGACGACCAATTACGCACACCAACAGGAATGGTCCGGACGCTCTGCCGCGTGCGTTGTCGCGATTACGGCATTCGGGAAATTAGCCATTTTACACCTAAACGAAATTTACACGCTGACCTGCCCCCAGGATATACTGGCACTTAGATCGTACGACACTTAACGAGCTAAGGAACTTCCTTAAGACGCTGCGCCTCCACCATCGAAATTATGCAACGGTTCGGCCGTTTGAGCACCCTATCATCCCAATTGACCTGCGTCAACGTTATAATCTAATACACCCCGACCCATCCTCCGATATTATCTATAAACTATGTGCCTTCGCCGATACTTGCCATTAATGTCATTATTTATTAAGCCTCCCGGATATGCTGCGATTAGCAAAATGTAGTTTAAGTGGACAGACATGAATTTCGTATGGAAAAACGCCCATTTGTATGCGATGCTCTAATCGCTTTTATTCGGCGCAGGGTCCGGCAATAGATGGAAGAATACGAGATACGAGAATAGTAGACAGGAGACTACTAAGGTGCCAAGGCACCGGCCATTTGAAATTTCCGCCCGTCTTATTCCGCCGCCAGTTTAGATTGTTAACGAGACCGTCCGATAATATTTCACGCGCAAAGTGTTCGAAACTCGGGGAGAAAGGGTACAAAAAACCAGATGGTTTTAAGAATGGGATTTTGGGTAAGATTGATACACCGCTAAAGATACTGACGGCTCTAAGATACAGAAACTGATAAGTGATGACAGCAAGTTCGGCCGAGATGTAAAGTTGGTACTGTCGCGATATTATTCGCAGTTTTTCTTGCTTCTCGAAACTGAAACGTATTAAATTGAAAAGTGGAGAAGCTGAAGACGATCTGACAATACTTCACGCGGCTCCATCCATCAAAATTCCTTCAAAGACGTGCTTTTAAGGTGTAGCCCTTTTTAAAAAAAGGAGAATGTATATAAATGTGTGTATAAGATGGATTGGAAAAATGGGTCATAATTAGTTAATGTATTCGTTTAATCAAGGAGAGAAGTAACAATGCGTAAGGGAGCTGTTTGGTGAGGTAAATATCGAGGGCCAAAGAGGAAAAGCTTTGTAGGAAGGCCAAGTTCCAATCGTTCCCTTAAACACGCCACTGGGAATACTCGACCCCATGCCAATTCACCAATGACATTCTTTCCTTCAAACGAAGAGCTTGCCCGAGCGAAAACTCTTGTCACTCTTCGTTCACGAAAATTTCACAAAAGCCTCCTACTCGGCTTTTCATTATTAAGGAAGACAGGGTTGCGTGAAGAAGGATGGAAGGCGTGAAAGGGCAAATTTATCGAGTTTAGAACAGGCAGTCGGCCTGCTTAAATCTTCGGAATTGCCCTTAGTTCTCGAAGTCCGCGGGTGAGCTATAGCCGAAAATATCGTAAAAAGCGACATGGCCGTTTTCAAGAGGCTGTTGTCGGGGGCCGACGGAATCCCCTTTATTTCCGCATGCCGCGGGAAACATCAGAGGGCCCGGCTCTGCTTCATACATATACTACTGGAGCAGATGCGAAATGTTCCGACCCATATTTACGGGAGTTTCTACAATCTCCTTCATTTCTCGAGGATGCTGCTTGCATTTTAAAGTTCCTTCGCTCCGGCGGATCAGACCCTTGAACATCTACACGTAGTCATTCAAGCTGAACTATCAGATTTCCGCAGGATACGCGCCGGGAAATGAACGCTGCTATGTTTTCCCGCTAAGAATCTACGTGTGGAATTCCACCTGGATTGCCAACGTAATCTTATCTGAATCATTGCTTTGATGTAAGATTTTCTCATTATAGGAATTGAATAATTGGCACGAGATTATAGTTCTCCGCTCCCACGTTTACTCAACATTTAGCCGCATGCTCGAGGATGATACGAGCACGTACACCACCACTTGCTTCGAGCGTCGAGATTTTTATGTGGTTTACGTGTGCGCGGTCGTTGTGACAAAACGTAAAACTGGACTGGATGTGTTATACCAGATAAGGTTCTTTCATTTCATTTCAGCCGCGCTATTCGTGCTTGCATTATCGGCAAACCTTCCTCGAGAGCTTCCGAGGATATGATCTGGCAAACTCGAATTAGGTAAAGCGATATTGGTCAGCTTAGGGGTCGGTTTACCGACAATTGAGTTCACCGGCTGCTATTATCGTATTATCAATTGAGAACGTGGGAGACTCGTGAGAATTAATTCCTTCTCACCTTTGTGCTATCCAAACAGAGGTAAAATCCATTATTGAACTTGGAAATTTAATGATTCAAAATTCAATCACGTCTATCGACTTAGAATAACGGAGATGGGGAAGAGCATTACCGATTTTACATTCTACATCGACTAATCTCAAGAACGTGCCCTATTATCAGGAAGCCTGTACTAAACTAGGTCAAACATTAATCCCACAAACGTTTACGATTCACCATCCGTTCGGAGCCAGAAAATTCTTAAAAAATGTTATTGTGCATGGTTTGAATTCATAATTGCGAGAATAATATTCTTCACCAGTTTCATCGACGATTCATATGATATGTTTGTCAAAGTGTAGACGTCTTATTTGACCAACATTCGGTCTGTTACCGATTTCGGATACAACTAGAAGTTACTATCTCAGCAGGTTGAAGGAACGTGGAGGAGGATACGAGAGCAACTGAGGAATACGACTGCTTGGCGTAGGACGTTACACATTGTTACCGACAGTAATCTCACGTTGGTAAATAAGAACATGTCCCAACATTGGATAATGAAGTCTTGTTCAAATTATTGCATCAGGACCCCAAATAAGGATTGATGAATCGCTTCCATATAGCAGTCCAAAGTTACAATACAAGGATGAGTAAAGAAGAGGCACATATAATCGAACTAATGTAGGGGTTTATTCACTTAGACGTCAATGGGTATAAATATTAAGTCTTCCATAAAAACATTACAGTTTAATCTCTTAGTTACTACCAGAAAAGTACGTGGCTGTATTTACAATAGTCAATCACAATGATTACAAATAGTAATGTATGTATGTATGTACCGTGTACGTCTGCCTGTGGGTGTTTATGTTTGTACGTTTGCTACGTAGTTATAGAACAATATGAATATTGATAATTATCTACTAAAAGTGTCGGTCACCGAAAAAGCAAACGATACAATGGCAGTGTCGGGAAGTCCTTTTAATGCGATGCCTCTGTCATCTCTTCAGCCACAACAGTCTCATTCCACTGGCAGCGGGCATCGCGCAAAAGTGTACAAACGCACTGAGAATTATCATACAGATCGTTCACTATAAAACTTACAAGGAAGATTCTCGTCACCGCGAAGAAGACAGGAGTTCAAGTAATCCTGATTTAAGCGAAAGGAACTTTTGTGTATGCCGATTGAAGGCTTCGTTAACGTAGCTGCTGTTTGATGTATGTCAGACGTAACGCAAAGTCTGACTAAAAAATGATAGCAAGCGTTCAGCTAGTGTGTCTACATCGAGTCAAAAGTGTCTGCCCTCGTGGTTCGATTCAAGTGGAATTACGCTGACCAACTATACCATGCTACTAGAGTAGAAGTCGTGAAATCCTCCCGCGGCAGGCGATAACGTCTTCAGTTCAAGTTCACCATCGCCGGGTGTATTTATACATAAATACAATACAAGTTCCAAGTAGTATACAAAGTCCTCTTACTGCTCGATTGCTCGTCGAATTCATTGGCTCGGCTTTCCATTCACGCGAAGCTCGATTACTTGTTGCGACGGACTACATCTTAATTAAGAAATACCGGATATATACGCTCGGATCAAATTTTTATCGAGTCTCACTTTGGCACGAGAATCTCGACGAGTCTCTCCGCTTACTCTCGGATTCAGCACATCGAGGCTAGTACGTATAGTGAGTGCATGAGTACCTACAAAATGTACACCTTCGCATTCTTGTGTCACAAATAGAAGAAAGCGAGTTTTTGTCACCGCATTCGCATGTACAAGTCGTGCTGGCCGCGAGCCTCATTAATTAATATACATGCTCGCCTCTTTCCTCACGAGTTACGCCGTACCAGTGAAGCAGTCCTTTAAAATATCTCTCTTCCCTCTTTACAAGTCAATGTACAATATTTACATTCCTTCGTAGGGCCCTTTACGGCTCCGGCAAACACAGAGCGCTCGTTTTCTCTCAGCGACTACGGCCAAAGGTTTTTTGGTGTACAGAAGTAATGTGATAATGTTTAATTAACAAATAAGTGCAGTGAAACATACCTGTAAAGTGAAGGTGATCGGTCACAAAAACAGAAAAAAGTGCTCGACGAAATGAGAAATAAGGTTTCTTTATTTTGCGAGAGGATATTATTGAAAAAGAGGAATGATGACAGGCAGAAAAACATCGTCCAAGTATTCTGTAAAAATATGAGGTATAAAGTGTGTATGTGTGTGTCTATGTCTTTCCGCAGTATTAACATATTCCTGGCACGAACCTTAGAGAATAAATAACTCGCAACGTAGTCCTGGACTTTTGTACAAATTTCATACGGCGTGACTCTCTCGTACATCATTATTTCAATCTTAAAAATAATAAATCGATAGATAGCTATGTGCTCGAAGTCTTTTCTCAATGCTTCCTCGTGCTCTTATCCTAGGATCCAGCACGTAACAACTACAATATTGAACAATAATGAGGACACAACGACATGAGACATCAGTGACAAACTTTACTGGAGGAACTTAAAGTAACGATCGCTTCATTCGTCGAACTCTCGACAGTTTCATTGTTATCTGAATTCGAAGCCGTCAATATAGCAAGTCGAACTTTTGATTTGCAAACTATATTTGGAACATCCTGACGCGTTACTTTTGTATCAAAATTCAACGTTTATAATCTGCATAAATAGAAATATCCCGTTAACAAAGTATCGTATTAACAAGCGTGTAGTTACGAAACTGAGTAAAAGGGCAGAGCGATATGTAACGAATTACATTGCTGCAATCGCATATAAAATACGCATACGTAAAGTGAATTAGCACTTAATAATCTAGCTACATAACATCGTCGCATATATCTCGAAAGTAAAATGCGTATACAACTAATCCCGTCACGTGATCCGTATATTCTCCATCCTGACAGGACTGCTAGGGATGAGGATATCGGATCAGGTGAACAAATGAGTTAATAGACCGACGCAAAGCCCACTGTAATCGAGTTTAGCCAGCAACTCATATTTACATCAATTCTCTCTTATAGGATATGTTCCTTCTGCTGGCTGAATATGGAATGTGACTGAATTCAATCGACGCGTTAGAATTTAAGAAAGAACTTGTTACGATCCTAAATATATGTTTACGGAGAATAGCACACGTCCGAGCGGAGATATATTTAGTTAATAAACACAGGCGACCTTCCTTCTGGAAAGTCGAGCACTGCTAAACCCGATTTCGTAAATCGCAAACGCCCGGCGGCACCTATGCAAATGCAATCGTCAATTAACTTAGGGTATATAAGGGGGAGTTTATGACTAAATAACATCTTGTGTCAACATTGTAAAATCATAGCGAAAGCAATCTCCTGGCAGTTAAATTATGAGGGTTACGAGTGATTAGTTAGTACGCTGCGGGCCTGCGACTATGTTCGAGTAACCCTAGTAAAATAGTGACTTTCTCGGGTTTCCGGTGAAACGCGCCGCAGTTGAGTTCGCTTTCACAGCAGATGCCTATCGATTCTTCGGCTCTAAAATTCGGCACCACGCATTATTTACATATGTATAAAAATTATTCTTGCCTTTTCGCACACAATTCTCCGGTGCCGTAGCTCGAGTATGTCGAAACAGAAAACAAGGGGTAAGAGCCTCGAGGTTCCTCGCGGAGGGTTTGGATCGATTTGTAACCGGAAAGGAATTCACATGCCCGCGGTCCAGCCGCGGCGTATTGCTAACTTGGTGCCTTAACATACTAAAGCATTCTGTCCCGAAGAATACACTCGCCATTCGGCTATAATGTTCGTACGTGAACTAGAGAAAGACAGAAAATCAATAGAAATGTCCACGTGTGCGACTCGAGGCTCGCTGGGCCCCCTTCATCTACGACTCCCAAATCTCCTTGACTAACATAAATAATGTCAGCATCGGAGTGACTGAAAAACCGCCGATTTCACGCTAGTTTACATCCGGCAACAAAACATAAATGACTTCCTCTCCGAAGCGCTCGTTCCCTCGAGCCAAGACGTTTGCGTCCTCATCTGGCACAGCAGCCAGCAACCTTCAGATACAACGCGCTTTACAATGCAATACGAACTTTATTGTGATTGTCATTCTCGCAGACGTCTTACTTTCTTTGTAATATCGCGTCACCGCCATAAGCCTCAATTTAAAACTCCGAACATTCGAATGTTATACGATTATACACCTTCGAAATTAACAAGTGATTTGCCCTAGACGGCTCCTAATATGAGCGAAACGCAAATCGATGGCTCATTCGGAAATAACGGAAAACGAGAAGTCCGTCCAACTAAGGGAACGAGCGGCTCGGTCACGAGTTACGAGGGATCAATATGCTCCAAGCGTTTCGAGCGGCCGTTTTAACGGCCAATTGGAGCAACGGCGAATTATTGTGTACGTGTATGTTGTCGTATGGCTTCCACCCTTTTTCGACTATGCAACGAGAGTTTATTGTGCGGTGAAGTCGATCATGTTCACCGCGCCCCCACGATCTCGCGTCGATCAGTACTATCGCTTCGACACTATCCTTTTCTCGTAAACTGGACGGGCCTTCCCATTGTTCCGCTCCCTATCATCCAGGCTTCACCTTCATCCGAGGCCTGTCGGTTACTTCGCTCCACTTCTTTAATATGATTTCCCTGTGCTCTCCAGTGGCAAAAGACATTTCGCTTTTAAGGCGGCAGTGGAAGAGTTTTTCCATTATTCTTCATCATCGAAATTCTTCGGAGTTAAGACGGAATGTCCTGGCAGTCCAGCGTTCCAAGTTCCAAGGAGAATCCCCTATGAAACTCCCGTGAACATGCTTCCCCGTATATTTGGTTATCCTTTTTGATAAAGAAATTCCGGGAGATGGCAGAGAGCAAGTATCACTTTTGCTTTGCCAATCAAAACTTGGAAGCAATTACTGCATGGAGATGTGGCAGTTTTCGAAAGATTGCACCGCTGAACTTGCGGTTGTTCGGACAGTTTATAAGAACACAATGGATGATCAATTCAGCTGTGTCAAGTGGCCAACTAGTTGTGATTGCACGCCACACTTTCAGAAAATCGATAACACTCGAATTCCGAGCGAACTATTTCTGCGAGTTCGCGCCGAGCGCTCGGGGGAGATGCCTGCCGTGGAAACTGCAAACCGGCAGAACCTCTGTATTTGCGCCCAATCAACTTCTCCCATTCCACTGAAAATCGGCTGCTAATTGATCGGCTGGTGCAGTGGAAAAGTCGGGTGACGGTGAACTCGTCGTCGGCGCACTTGCAAAGCGCGAATTGGAGACTTCAATCAAAGTTGTTTTCTGTGGGCGGTGGTGCGGAGGGTGGATTTCTTCCGGGAGTGAGAAATCTCCGGTGGCTTCTCGGTGGTGGAGGTGGCGATGCTCGGGTAACATCATTTACCTAACACTGGACTGGGAAGGAGCGAAACTCTCCTCGAACACTTCTCGGCGTTCGACCCAAACCCATCTTCCTTACGAGAATTTGGTCAAAGCTGGAGGTGTCGGGCCCACGGATCTTCCTCTATTACGTGAAAGACCCGACCCTCTCGTAGTCTGGATCAACGTGGTCGATTAGCATTCGTGAGTACGAGATGCTAGACCGCCGTGGGGGCTCTCGATTGTCAGTGCCACTTGGCCTTCTGCGCGAATATGTCCGCTCGGAGATTTTGGGCGAAGCAGATGCCCAGAATCTGAAAATCACAAGCATTGTCAATTTTAATATCAGCCCCCGGCCACTGGTTCTACCTACTACAAAGCTGACATGTAAATGCGAAGAGCATGCTACACACAAGGCGAAATGCAAATGCACAATTGACGCATATCACGACCAAACTCGTCGATTCTCGAAAGGAACGAACCAAATTACGATTATTATGCAACGGGAAAGGCCTCCTTGGGAAGCAAAACCTTCTCGAGCTGGTCTGCATTTACGTGCACCGGGCTTGATAATAGAGCGTTATAAATAGACGACAGTAACGCAAGCGAATATAATCTCACCTCATTTTTCGCAGTAAACTCACGCCAGAAGTTAATTGTGAGCTTCTAGAATGGCCCAGGAGTTACGGGGCTACTTTATCATCATATCAGAGATTGTCACGAAAATTAAACTAACGAATATATAAACAGACCCAGTGGATCGGAACAGTTTTAGCTTGAGCTCGTTAATTAAAGGTCGAACTAAACTGACTAGTGCGGATATATTTTTGCTAATTGGCTCGGACGATGCTCATTAGATGAGCCCGTCACAGTGGAATCCACCCGTCCGATAGATTGGGGAAGTACATACTAGTCCGATAACAAGAGCAAGAGAAATGCCAACTGAATTAATAGCAATTAATACCTGTGCGAATGCCGTGCCAACAGCACCACTGGCAATGGCAAGCAGGTTTCGCTCCATCCATTCCTCGCCTGCCTGAACACAACCTTTCTCATAAATCACTTTGGCGACCTCATAGTTCTGAAAAAAAACAAAGCCAGTCCCAAATTTCGCTTACCGTGTCATCTCTATCTGCTAGTGTGTCGCAACAGTTGTTAGTCCGAGACTGTTTGCCCATTAGAATATGTTAGAGTTATACTTAAAGCGAGATCAGACAGAAAGTAATAACGATTACCATATCACATTATAATATTGGTACTTGTGGACTGTTCGATACTCAGCAGGAATTTGTATGCTGAATCCCTCGGTCCATGCCTAACAATTTAATACATATATCGAAACATGAATGTTCATACGTAGTATGATAAGGGGCGGAGCTTCGCATTACAGTCGACGGGGTTGTATTAAGGGGAAAAAGCGGCTTCCCGGGCTTTAAAATATGAAATCCAGCGACGTGAATTCCCAGCCTCGCTGGGGAGCTGCCCGGCTGAACTTCACTTTCCAATCATATAAAGGCACAAATCTAATTTACGGACTGGTACTATTGGCTTGTAGAACGGAGGCACGTACGCTCTCAGGAAAAATATGGGGAGTCGTGTGAGTTAAAAGAGCACGTATGCTGCGCTGGCTTAACACCGCCAGGACTAACTAAGTAACGAGCAAACCCTACCGCGTCGTGTCTGGAATTTGCCTTTAATCGAATTAAACTCCTGGTCTGGTCTCGTAGTTTTCTTTTATACATCGATTCTTCCCAAGAAATTATAAATTGATTTTATCATTTCTCCGCCATCAGTAAGATTGTAGATAAACGCTTTTTAAATAGCTGAGAAAAAATCTGTCGCAGCACATGCTTGCGTGCGGCGTTCGATATAAAACAGTGTTTTTTTTTTGGGCTCGCCATTGCATTTATTAGGAGCTTATAAGCTCTTTAGTGAACAAGACGCTTTCGCGATTTTCGCATCGGCAAATGGAGCTAGTAACCGAATTTTCAACGGAGAACTACCTTCAGCGTTACATGCCAGTGGTATAAAAATATGAAAATATTCCACAGTATTTTTATCAGATTCCCTCAACCTGTGATTTCGGCGCGTCACAGACGTCACTGAGAAAGTAAAAAACTCAACGACGAACATCCGCACCTCTCAATTTTTCATTCGCCTATACTTCTCGTACTTTCGTGCTCTCGCTCCAACCTTATTGCTGCGCCTAGCACCACGAAATATCACCTTAAATATTCAATAATCTCGCGGGGGACAGGAAAAGACGTTACGGCCGAGGATATGACGACATACCGTGACTGGCTTACGGCAATAATTAAGTTTCGAGGGGAGGAAATCCTGGTGGAAGAACGAACGCGGCTTTTTGCCTCCGCACCCGGAATACATAGTGTTTGGTTACTACATCAGTAATAAGATTCATTCGGTATGCAGCGGAAATGTTGTATGTTTTTTCCCTTGGGCTTATCTTCCTGAGTACGAGGTATCCTATGACTAGAAAATACATTTATTTACAACTCGCTCACCATCTCGTCGCGCAGAATTTTGCACGGTGAGTCGACTAACTTGTTACATTTATTATTGGGCGTTACCAAACAAACGAATTTTTCTCCAGAAAAAACTAGTTCATTTTGCTGGTATAATTCCGTTGGTTGAATGAGATCGTTGCTTAATTTGCTAATCGTTACACTTATTACTTACCAGAATTAAAGTTGGCCCACCTCTCCTGCTCTCCTTGCTGCTTACGTCTCACTCATACCAAAATCCGCCCGGAGTTAAGTTCGTTTAAAGGGAGGGAAAGTGCGCATACATACACTAATTATGCTAACCAGAGCGCTAACAGCGAACAGTGAAAGTACTTGTATTGGTCCGTCAATAAACACCGCAACGAATGGGCGAATTGATTGGTGCGATTCATGAAATATGAGATTATGAAGCGACAAAATTCAGTGAATACAGTCGGGCAACGTTTACATGCGACACCAGGATTACACGCGCACGTGTATCCTATTGTTCATTCCAACAAACAGTTTAAGGAAAAGATCGATATTCAGTGGAACCTCAAACTCTCTCTGCTCAGCATAGTGACAACCTTTCACCTCAACTTCTTTGCCTGATCCATTAAATTATTGTACATGAAAAAGATTCCCGGGTAAAATCGCTCGTTATTTCGCACGTTTACGCCTTTTCCGCGGGCACACAGCAACGAAAGGAAGTTAGTTGGAGTCTGGCAGTTTGAAGTTTGAATGACGCTCAGCTGTGCGACCGGAATCCAGTACGGGAACACAATAATGCTTAAATTCGCGTTGGCAGGAGATAACCGGAATACAAATGCGCCGGGAGCAGCAGACAAAGCGGAAACGATGCCCGAGTAAGCGGGCGCTGCGGAGAAAGTTTAAATTTCCAACTGTTCGGAAGGGGCATCTATGGGGCATGTACCTGGAGAACCATGGTGCTGACGACAGAACCAGCGACAGGTACGAGGTTCAATTCGAGCCATTCCTCGCCCGCCCTTAGGCATCCCCGCTCGAATATACTCCTCTCTCCCGTCTGCGTGGACGTCGGGGCGTACAGAAACAATTTAGAAACCACCTCAAAAGCCACGCCGCTCAAAGGGTTTATCCTAGCGTGCCTGCACTTCACTGATACCGCGGGCAAATATCGATAGTTCGATTTTATTTTGCATTCCCCTTGCCTCCTCGTTATGGACCTCCCGCCGCGCCGCGACGCCCTCGGCCCCTTTTTAATCAGTGTTACTTTATCAGATCGATCCTCACGCTCGCCAGCTTTCGCGGGGACTTGCAATATTTATAAACAAAGTTCGAGGAACCGAGGGTAAACGAATTAGGCAGAAAATATCGATACTAATAAAGAAGTTCTAGCACAAGTTTTGACACTTATTTTTAGGTTTTCCCGACAGAAAATTCGCGAAACCCACAATTATTTCCTGACTATTTCCGCGCCACTCTACTTCTCCATTGTTTTCCCCCACTGTGGCATAAATTATCGGGGCATTAAGCTAAAAACTGCCAGGGGAGGCATGGAACGATGACGGTTGCTTCATGCGAACTAGATAATTAAGGGAGCCAGATCTTCCGATAAGACCCTCACTGTCTAATCCCATTAAGGGAGGGTGCAGGCACTGATATCCCTACACGTGAAATAGAAAGCAACGACGGAAGTTCCTACTCTGTTTGTCCTGGGCAATTTTCTATCTAATTAAGTTCCACGCTTTCTTGGCGTCGATCGTCCTTCCATACTCCTTTTACATCGTACGCAAGTCTCGAATTTATAGATTAACAACGCCGAAACTACTTTCAACAACACTGAAATTGTTGTGTTCCATAAGAACCAAATTCCCGTCGGCCGCATATATGTGGTTTATTTAAATCAAATAATTCCGCAGTAACTGTAGCGGGATGTATTAAATTAGCTTTACTGACTACAGAACTAGAGGAGTCCGCGGAGCTCCACGGCATTATTCAGTGTATTTTACGTCGTGGTATGTAAGAGGGCAAGTTAGTAAACGCGATTCAAGAGAGAAGAGACGCTATACATATAGAATGACGGGGGATACTTACATAGCTGGGCTTCCTGACGTCGTACCCGCACTGTTTGTTCTTGATGATCTCCTACAAAGAACGAGAAGAATGGGTACTCAAATATTAATACTAGCACTATACTAGTCATTACTAACAGAAAGAAACTCATAAAAGATTGAGAATTACATTGGGTTTCCTTTTGCAACAGCTGAATGGGACGCCGCAAGCTTCCCTCGAGCCGATGTCACTAGATGAGCAGTTGAAGTAATTATTACGATCCCAATCCTTAGGACCCTCGATCCCGCAACACTGCAGCTGCAAAGTCGAAAGCGTATTCTCGATTGGCATCAACAACAGATTAAATAATAACACGGCAGAGGGGAAGAGGGGGGGGGGACAGGTGGAAGTCGCGATCGTATTCGAGACGAGCACGCCGGATGCATATGAATGGGAGAGGCCACTCGTAAATAATGCGGTATTCAGGGAATTGAAGCAATTCAATATTAAATACGCGGCTACACGTTTGGCCGGAGCCACGACAGGCTTTCCAGCCAAGTGTGGCTACACACCACGCTGGGAACGAATTCGAGCGAGGAGCGTGAAATGGAATCGAACGGAAGAGGAAGCTCATTGCGTGAAACGGTAGGTACGGGTGTTAAGGAAGAAGGATGGAATAAGGGTAAAGGAAGCACAATGACGCGTGTTTGCTTGGTAGCTTAGTACGAGAACTTGGTTTCCGGCTGGAATCCCAAGACCTTCATTAAACCCGAACGTCTATCTCCGCTCGGAGCTTGGAAACTCTTCTATCTTCTCTAAGGGATACCCGCATGTGGTTTATCGCAGTCAATAGTGCGATTACTCTTTACTCTTCCCCAAAACGCCGTCTACGTATACTCGTGAGCCTTATTAGTTACCCGCGGCGGGTATTAAAAGTTTGGCGGAAATCGGATATAGCCGTGGTTAGGATACATATAACCTGGTGCGCGAGCACTATTTAATGGAGGGCATCGGTATTCGGGAAATAGGGCAGTAATCGATAAGCAGGTTAGGCCAGAGCGCGGGCGAGCTTTGATAGCGGCCAAAGTCAAAGTACTAAACATTTCATTAACCGCCTACAAATGGGAGCAAGTGAATCCCGCTGGGTCCGGGCAATGCAGTATAAAGCAGGGCAGCGCGCAGTTCTAGGTCCGATAGGATTGTTGGAATTGCGGGCGGTATGCCGGCGTTCCCATTGAAATCTCGTAAACCACAATTGTTTGGTCAGTCATTGATTAACGAATTCAACGACACGGCACCGAGGGACCAAGTGGCCTCTCGAACCCGATCAATTCCGATATAATCCCCGCGGCTACCAAGGGCCGGGCGCCCTTATTGAAACTTGAAACAACCATCAAAAACAATATTCCTATTTTTGAGCGACCTGCGCGAAAACGAGCGACGGTATTTTTCCCCGGGTAAAAAAGGTCGAAACAGTGAGAGGTGCATTTTCCTGAGTGATTTCGCTCTAGCGTTGTTGAATTTTCGGGGAATCGGTACGCTGGAATAACAGGTTCATTAAATCCCATAAAGCAAAGCCGATCAACCGAACTCGCATCATTCGCGTATATTCGCCAGGTGTATTATGCTCCATTTACAGAGCGTGCGCGCAAAATGGTCGGGTAGCCGGGACTACCATTGGATATGTGTTCTATCCGCTGGTGCGCGAGCGCACCGCGTCTGACTACATCAGAGCCTATACCACTTCCCGGGAAATAGACTAGCGCACCGAGTTCGACTTCGACGCTCATGCGGCCAGCCTCATTCTTTTCAACTGGAGGCTCACGATAATTTCGAAAACCCTAAGTAAATCTAATAGAATTTCAGAAATATTTCCCTAAGCACTGAACCGCAATTCTTTAACGTCCAACGCCCGAAATGGCAAACGTTTGTGGTATCCTTTTTACAAATATGAAATATCTGCTTTCACAACCGCTCGTAAACGTTCCTCTGTAAGCACCGCTCTAATAATCCCGCTTGGTTCGAGCTTGCGGCAATAAAATTGATTCATATTTTGACGGATTGCCGCGCACAAATATCTCGACATCGCTATCGCCAATACTTTGACAGTTTATGAAGGATAAATACTGCTTTAAAGCAGCGCCAGCCGTTTATTTGCAAGAAGCCCCGAGGAGCGAAATGCGTTTTAGTGTGTCTCGGTCGAATACTGCGTCTGACGGCCGATCAAATCGTAATCAGTTTTATGCTTCGCGCGTAACTTTGCTTTGACTGTTGGATTCGATGGGAAAATTGAACAGCAGCTTTGTGGTGCTCACCCAATCCTCCTGAATCCAATCGATGAGGTTTTGCTGATCGGGATCCTCCCTGTAGTGGATGATGAACGCTTGGAAACCGCCGGTGGCTTGCGACTTAATCTGTACATCAAATCAAAGTACAGTTTCACGTCATCGTTCCCAATAGAACTGTGCCACCTACCCAGTCTTTAAAGATGAAGCCCAAAATACCGGCGGTGATCTCCATCAAGAGCAGCAGCGCCAGGAATATCGCGTACTGCAAAACAATTGACCATTAAAGGGACACGCATCGAAGCACTGCCGGTGCAAATAAAGTTGCCCCAGGAATTATTACTTTCACATTGCAACATACTGCAGGGGGCCCACTGCAAAGCAGGCGATAATTATCGGGAAGTTAATAGTGTCACTCGGAGAGAGGCACGAGTATTCTTTCGGGTAAGCCGGAGTGCCGGGGTTAATGAAGCGTAAACTTGATTAAAGTTCCAAGTTCACGGGAGTTATTGAGCAATTGAAGTAATGCGAATGCGCCTAATTGAAGGCCCGCGAGCTACTTACTGCACCTAGGAGGCACGTATTTTCCCTGAGTGCACCGACGCACCCCGTAAATCCGATGATAAATGTCACTGTACCTGCAATAAAAGAAAGATCATTGGATGGAAGAATGATGTTTCATTAGCAAAGTAATGTTTCGCCCGGGTAAACGCCGCGAGGCACGTTCAAGTAATTATGACTTATGAGGCCGAAAGCATCGCCTAACATTTTTCCACCCTGCCACTCGCTGGCCGCTGGTCGCTGGGGATCCTCGTCTCCCTGCTCGCCGCAATGATAAAGGGTCCATTTATAGTAGAAAAATCGTTAAACAAATAATCAATCTTTATGGTCCCACTCTGTTACCACCTCAAACTTCCGCATGACAATAACGCATTCAACTACGAGCTACAGTGAAACTTCTTTCTCTTTAAAAACAGTTTTCATCTTGCCATCGTTGACATGTTGCTCGCAAGCAGCCTCGAAATCCTGATCGATATTATCCCGAGAGCGTTACACTAAATTAAGCAAGAGCCGAAAGAGGCAGAGTTAGCCGTCAAAGTAAATCGAAGTAATTGGAGCATGGGCTAATCAAACAGGTCCTGAGACTCGCGTGCATGCTCGCGGAATAGCTAACGAGGCTTGAACCATTTGAGTCTCGGGGAGATAAGCATCGCGTATTCGATGTCGCGCGATTCAACAACGCTTTGCTGTAAAAGGAATCTAAACTGCTCGGAGAGACACAGTGTGTTCGCTGGGAATTTCCCTTTTCCTGCGAGAGGCAGAGAACACTGGGTAGAAAGTTTGCACGATGCGAATTGCTCTCCCAACTGGCAACAAGGGCGAGAGAGGGAGAGAGGGAGAGAGGAGGGTGGGCGGCTGGACAAATCGGAGATGGCGGCTGCAGAAGGAATCCGTCGCGTCCTTGTGTCCACTTCTCGTTCTTCCGTAAGCGGTCGAGCAAGTCGCGTGCAAATTCGATTTGGCTTTGTGGGTCCGCGCGCGCCCTGGCCTCTGTCGGGATGTTTGAACTGGTCACCGAGTATCCGTACATTCCCACCATTACACAATCGCCTAAACCGCAGCTGACCGCCTGCAAGTGGCATTTCGGGAGACCGAGAGCTTTCGGAATCCTTTGGTAGGTCCCTGCTAATCCGACTTACAATGCACACTTGCTCCGGCCGCCCTATCCCTCCACGCCAGCCTCTAGACTCGCAAAGCTTATAAGCCATACGTATTTATCTACTTACACGAAAAGCAGAAAAAACCCCGCCGCAAGAAGAGAACCCGAGAGCTTTCTCCCCCATTTCGCTTGCAGGGCAGAACGAAAACTTGGCAGACGGAATCAGTTAAGGGGTGAATTGTACGCGAAAGGTGTCGAAAGTTCGTATGGGAGAAAGAAGAACTCCTTAAGGTGAGGAAAGAGTGGGTGTTAAGAATTGTTCAGTGTATGGCCACACCCCGTCCATTCACCTCGGGGGCTCCAGTGGCCGGAGTGGCGAAGGTGACACCCAAGTCCTCACAAAAAACCGCCTCGTGCACTCTGTATCGCTTTGTCATGCCGCGCTAAATCGTATTACCCGAATCAATAATTTCTTTGTGGCCGACAGCTATTCATACGCGCTCAACTTTTTCCTCAAAAGTTATAAATAAATGTACTGTGCGGTGGTTCGACGCTGGCTGCGTAAAGTCCGACTACCATCGATCAATGTAATGCATTTTGCCGGGGCTTAAAGTTGGTCGAGATGTATTAAATCTTCCAGACCCTGTGGTCTTCTTCCTTGCAGAGAAGAATAAGAATCGCTTGAAGCACGTTCTTTATTAGTCGGAGGTAGGTTATTCTGCCGGCGGCTGGTAAGCCGGAGTCGGGAACAAATTCGAGCCGAACAGCCAGGCAACTTTCTCGTGGACAACCCCCTTCGTGTTGCCGGAACACCCCCTTAGGTTCCGTAAGGTCGCGTGTATGAAGCTTATCTTTGACCCCCGGTGCGGGAATTGTGTCGTTGGCTTTGCTAGCCTGATTCATGTGGATGGCCAAGTCGCATTCGATGAAACTCCCTTATCGCGTATATACGTCGTTTTCAGCAGTAAATTGCCGTGAAATATTTTAAGGCCTCATTCACCAATCTTGATGTCAATAAAAAAATGTCGTAGCACCGAATGGGACGTTAAAGATATCAATCGAGTAAACGAAAATTGTCATTCGAGTGAAATGATACACGGTATAGGTATCGATGGATCTCCATACGGACATCCCCTATTATTTGCTTCACCCTTCACTGAACCGATATGGGCGACCACATGCACTAGTATTACTTCGCGTGATGATAGAACACTCACACTCGAGATCTTCTTCAACAGAGAATAGCCCACTGGCGAATGAATAGAGTCGAGTCTTTTTAAAGACCAGGGGGTTGTAAAAAGCGAGATATGGTGGGGCTATGCATGGCCCTTCCACGAGAAGGATAAACTCCAAAGTGTTTGTAATGAATTTCCTAATACCGTGTATATTACTGCAGCGCAGACCCCTTCACCTTTTTCCGACCCTCCGCTTCGAATTTGCATGCTCTAATATGAAGCAAACGCTGACCGAGCTGTCGGATTCCCTGAGAGGGCGCGCTGTAAAAGCCGAGTAAATTTAATTGCGACCGGACTTTATTCGGCCGTGGTAAATGAAACAACGAATATGCGATCCAGACCAACGCTAACACAAGTTAAATGTTTGAGGTGTACATATTTCTATATGTACAGATATGTATAACTCAAAACACTAACCACGCGATCGGTTCCGTTTTAATATCCACGATAAAAGCAAGTATTTATTGCTGACCGACCGATATTGCCCCGACCATTTATTTATTGGAAAACGGAGAGGGGGGAGGGGGGAATCCCGCTACTACATTTAAAAGGGCTCGCGCGGAAAAGGTTCCCTCTGATAAAAAGTGTGCTGTAGCCGTGGCAAGTGTTCATAGACGGCATTTATTCTAGATTTGTTCGTATACATTGAATGTTATACTACTAGGGAGTCGAGAGCGTAGAAAAGGCGGCGGTGGAGGGATGCTCGCGATCGTGGAAAAAAGTGGAAACGATGGCCACTTAACAGGCCACTTCGCGGGAAAAATTGCGAACTCCCTTTTTCCCCTTAGCAGTTGCTTTCATTACAACGAATCTGAAAGTACCGTGATACAGGGACAACTGCTGATCAGCGAGCCGTCCATTAAGCCTCTTCCCACCCCATTTATTACTTCCACATGCGCCCTCCCCTTGGAAAAAGTTCTAATGCCACCCTTGGTCTCCTAAGGACCGAACGACCAAGGCTCGTTAGCGCCTTGGTGTTTACTGCTCTCGGGGCGGCCTTTTTAATGAAATGTTTAACCTGACGGAAGCAAGCAATACGGGGTCCGTTAATTTCATTGTTTGCGTCAAACAGCCCGACGAATGGTCCGCCACTTTTTTCTATTTCGCTACTGTAATCAACACGAGCGCGACCCTCGGCCCTCACTGAACTCCGGGAACTTCAACTGAAATGCTCTCTAACGGAAGATTGAAGTCGAGAACTTCCATGCGGCTTGGTGGACTTTAGTTTCAGTAGATCCGAGTCGGCGAAGGGTCTGCTGGGAGCAGGGTTCGCCACTTACCGACTAGAATGAGGATAAATGCTGGATCGAGTGCGACGTTCGTGAGGCGGGACAGGTTGTTGAATGTGTCTTTCTCCGTCCATGCCCAAATACCCACCGCCATGATGCCCAAGCCGAGCCACTGTAACAGAGAGAAAGATCCTTCAGAAATACGCCGAGAGCCTCGCTACTCTATTATTTCTTCTGGCTCGATGCAGTGAGTAGAATCCATGAGAGTATCCTCTCGAGCGTAACCAGAAAATGGATGATTAATTGGGGGAAAATCTCTTACGTAATTACACAGTTACTCCCCTACCCACACATAGAACGTTATCGCAGTGAGGATGGTACTCTTCTATTTCCAGCACTCTATAAAGGGTTCTCCTGCCAATGGTTAAACAATGCGCGCGCCGAGGCCAAGTGCAATCGCAATGCTGCCTATCGCGTGGATGCAGGGGCGCGAGTGTAGCGAAGAAAAATAGCCGAACCTCTTCATTTATGTGCTGCGCTCCCGGTATTTCTGGAGAGGCAGACACTTGGGAAAATTGCCGGCAGTGCTTCCAGGACTGGCTCGATGGAGTGAGAGATCCGGGCGTGATGCAACCAACGAGCTCCTCCCCGATTGTAGCGTGAACTCGATTACCCGCGGATAATGAGGGAAACGCGAAAAAGAGGCCGACGGGGGAGGGGAGGGAAAAAAATCGAATCGAGCCTGCTAACAACCTCCGACCGATAGCGGCGGGGAGACCCCTTGCCAAGTTCGCATTGTTACGTTTGAAGCATTTCGCGGTCCCTGGCATCGGTTTTCGCCGACCAACTTTGTTCTCCCTCCCATTCGGCTCTCTTCTTTTCCCACTGGGCTTCCGATCAGGCACAAAAACCGATCGAGATCCTCGCAACCGCGCGACAATTATAACGAAGCTGTCTGCAAGCTGGAACCTCGCTCGCGCCTTAGAATAATATCCTTGACATCTCGCTTCAACAACAGAGGCCTATGCTTGTCAAGAAAATACTTGTTGCCGGAAATTGGGGGGAAGATTAACTGAACTCTAAGCCGGAATTGAGCATCTAATTATTGGAAATCAGATTCCGGCGGAGTCGAGCGCCATTCCAAGCATGATGGTACGGGGGATATTAGACCTCCAAATGATTCTTGCTAATTGGCCAACGACGCCATAGCAACAACGGATAGTTGGTGATTCGTTGTATAAGAACTAGCTGAGTTAAAGACCGAACTTTAATCAAGGGTACATTATATCCGCGTGCAAACTTAATGGATGAAATCGCCCGAGGTAAACTGAAAACTCTATTTTGATACTCTGTTTTAAATTGAGGTAACTCGACATTGTGAAATTGTTCATAATACCCCCGCCGGATAATCGTGTATACTTATAGTTGGAGTTTGCGGTGTATTAATTCGACGTACACACCTTATTTATGTTGTGTATGCATACCTCATTTATGCATGTCACTAACCAAGAGAAAGGCGACAGTTATACATTTTCGACTGCCGAGTCCAAACTAGATTGTTTTAGCTCTACTGGGTTGTGCCATTATGCATGTACCGCACGACAGGAGGAATATTGGAATCCAAGTGGAGGTGCGGAATTTCGAGGACAAAGCTTTTAGAAGTTTGTATTATTACTTTACTCCTTGTACTGATTTGGCGTACGATTACGGAAAACTGCCTGCGATTCTTGTAATACACGCACTTTAAAGATATCGCCTTTCAAACTCTTGGAGTCTGCAAGAGAGGGCCATTCTTTCTTGCGGGAACGTAACTAGACGGGCACTAAAAGGAAGTTTCATTGTCATGAGTTTGCAAAAGTACTACACCGAACAACTTTAAGTATGTCATTCGTTGGTAAAGTTTTCTGCGCCGTCTAGCAATTCTTATGTACATTTATGCGCAGGGAAACAGATTAATCATATTTATGAAAGGCATGTTAATGTTATGCTCTTTATCTTCCTCCTATAAAAGACGAGCGAAGAACGATCCTAATACAAATAGCGATATAGCGCCTTAATTCATTCATTTGTAGAGCAGAGAGCCACTCACGCTGATATATTCATGCCACTTGCATATTTCTGCGATAAATTAAGAATTCAACGTTCATTATGCAGCCGCTTTTATTAAGTTTTACCTTCAGTCACTGCCACAAAAATGGAAGTTGTAGCATGAGGGCCCGAAACAAGCATGAATTTCGCATACCTTCATATCGCGACCACCTAGTCCGAAATGGGCATTCGCCACACGCGAGCACAGTAAAACAGTTTTTCAGTTCGGAGTGGACGAATTAATTGAAATACGTTAGCCATATTTTTATTATGACCTTCAATTAATTTGTCTATACCAGTGTGTACAGGTAAACCATATAAAGGCCTTTTGTCTGACTCGCTGGAAAAGGCTTCGGAATTGGAGAATGAAATGTAAAAGAAGTAACTGAATCGCTACATATTATAGTGTAATTGTAATTTCTGATATTGAAATGTCAAATGAATTAACGAGTCACATATTGCTTGTACAGCCAATTGAAAACCCTCACAATAGTTTACTAAAAGCATTCCCTGTCAAAGCAACACGTTTCGCGGGCACCTACGCTTTTTCTAGTTTCAGTTTGGTGAGTAATCAATACAGAGTCCGCATGCGTCTGAGGGTGTTTACTCCTCTCTATTTCGTGGCGATATGATGCACAAGTTGGCTCCATGCACGCGAACGATAGTCTTCGGGTATGCGCGAGCACGATTGTTACTCGCAAAGTAAAGGAACGATCAACACTCATGAATGTGCATGTTTCATAGGAACCCCGGCGATTTGAAATTCAATTTATCTCGGGGAGAAACAGTCCGAATATCATCCCGCTTGAAAAACTTGCACCAGCTATGCTTCCGGCTAGGAATAATCTTCCTTGTTCTCTTTGCACAACACTGTCACCAAAACGATATTACTCTGCCGGGCAGAGTCCTCGCTTAATTAGCGATTACTAACCAGTGCGGCAGTCGTGTGTTTTAAAACACACGGCTGCCGCGGAAACCTCACGATATGACAGCCGCGCGTATAATTTCCGATGAGTGCGCCCGGCGAAAATTTGCATATTAAAGATCGTTAATCCCCGCAACGTGGCTTCACGTCGCGCGCGCGCGGAGGGCCAAAAACAGAATCCATGAATTCACAATCTGCAATTATCGCTGCCGCGGTCCTGTAGGCTTTTCAGGTAACGATGATTACCGCGATGAGTCTTTCGAGCGAGGGAGTCTGCTCGAAATCCGGAAAAAATCAAGTGGCGAGTTTGTCCTTGTCAAGCGTCCTGAGCTTCGGCACTGTATTAATCGAAAGCGAATCGAATTCCAGGATGACGAGCTATCCGGTTGCTAGGAAAATGTGCGAGGAACGTGATCGCTGGGGCCGCGTGCCGAGAGAATGGACAACGCCAGGACTCGTTAGCGTGTATGAAATTGAAAAGGTGATTTGCGCGAGGTCAATTTATGACTGATTTCTCGTGAGTACTGTCGAGTGAGTAAATTGTCAGTACATTCGCAGAAATACATTCGCGAGTGAAGATAATTTGAGAAAATTCGGTAGTCCATTGACGAGATCTGGTCGAAAGTCGACTCCGTTATCCGCTCCACTTGAGAATGCAAGTAGCGTCTGCAAAGTTCCAGGACACTTTCGAGCTCCCCCGAAGCGACAAGTTTCAACTGCGTCGTCGGGAAACACAAAACTTCCGAACCTTTTAGATGCTCCGTACTTTCTTCCAGGACCGAGGAAAGAAAAGGGTAAGAGACGAGCCGAAAATGACTGCGACGACATCGAGTTAAGCCTGACCCGCTAAATGCGTCACATCCCAGGTAATTATAGGCTGCCGTCGCTTCAAAGCCCCACTACTTACTAGTGCAAGTACTTACATTCGCCAGTTGCCAAAGGCTACAAGAGCGAAGGTTGGATAACACGAGCGGCGCTGAGGCTCGATAGCAGACAACAAGTCGCAAACTTTCAGGCTCAATTAAACTCGTGGAAAGTTGGGAGTTCTGCCGCGGCAATGAGGACAGATGAGCGACTGGAGTGGATGCCTTTCAGCCGGGTGTCCTGCGCGCGTTTGCTGCCAATTTCTCGATAAACACAAACCCTGCCAGGATAGTAGCAAGGGGCTGTCTCGCGATTATTATTTTCAAACACTCCCACCTCCGTATCCACAAACCTCACCGATTCCCCGAATCTTCCGATTACAAGTCCACCGCTCAAAATAGCAGATCGACCTCCAATTCCATCAGTATAAAATCCTAGTAAAGGATTCTCGAGTAATCCGCGGCTCCCTTGCGCGCGAGGGAAAAGCGGCAATATGACGGAGAGAAATTGGCATGGTATTACGTTCGAAGCCATCTCGATGTGTTCCGCGCTGATAAAACCTCGACTTCTTTCCTGCGCTCGAAAACGCCGGGAGCGCGTCAGACGGACGTCGCGCGGCGATTTGAAAGAGGGTCGTTATCTTCGCTGAGTAGAAAGAGGGGGCGCGATGGGCCCAGGCTTCCCGTCTCCCCCGCTTTATCCACTGATCGAAGCAAAGCCTAACAAATCGCCTTGCCTCGGTCCGTCCTCCCGCGGGAAGCGTAATTTGTCTGGGAAATATCTCTCCGCCCCCCGGGACAATTAACTCGCCGTGAGCGAGAATGCGCCGGGCGCGCCGTTTCGGTATTAGAAAACTGCTTACGCGGGCCTGCGCGCCTCGAGATAAGCGTATAACGGCATTAATAAAGAGGCTTGATACCCCACTAAGCGATAGATTCTGCTGCCGCGCGGGATTCCGTCAGGAATTTATCAGCGGCAAACCCCTTAAGAATTATTGCCGGTGTCCGAGTTCTTTGCGATACATCGGGAAGAGCGTGATTTTCATCAACTATACATCGCATTTCTATATGGAGCGTTGCTGTTATTATACAAATGCGACATCCCCCGAGACCGCGAGGAGCACCGACGGGGATGTATGAGTAAAGAGGGAGAGATATTACTTGTACCTCGGCAGACAGATGTAAGCATGAAATAGAATTGATATTTCAGGGAAAAAAGCGAAATGCAAGAAACGCAGACAAGTTCGAGAAGTGGCTGGTAAAACGAACGTATTCCGCCTGGTACTGTCTCGATAGACATCATAATAAATAGCATTACCGCTGTAAACGAATGGAACCTCAATCCCGCGTTGTCTCGAGAAAGAAATGTGATTTGCGCACTTCTTGGTCTCGGGACCACCGGTGGGCCTGCGATGAGCCGGCATAAATATTGATTACCAGTGACTCAGGGAAATCAATAAAACAGCATGACGAGTGTTACCAGCCGGAGTCTAGCAGGCTCCACGAAATTTCATGGCAACTCGGTGTGCGCAGAGGGGAATTTCTAGCAAGTGTATATCTCGCGAAAGCCCAACTTCTCGAAGTAAAGAAGTGTATCGCTGGGTTGGAAATTGCGGTGGAATTGAAAACTCCTTGGTAGATTCGCTGAATGCGCGTTCGCGTTCAATCTCAATTTCGAGGCCATTAAAAGAACACGAGAGCGGCTACGGTACTTTCGGCCCGGGCGAACCTCCTTCGCCAGGATGCAAAGTACAAGTCAACAAATGCAATACAGAGCGAAAGCAAAAGAGAGAGAGAGAGAGAGAGAGTCTGAGGTGGGAGGAAAGAAAAAGGAGGAAATCCTGGCTGCAGAAAACTCGTGGCAACAATTGGAATCCGCTTGTATTTGGTATTGAACGTTTGCTTTTCCTTCGTTTCTCCCCGGGAGGACTATACGCGCGAAACAGGGCTTGAAGGAGGAAGACAAGAAAGGCGGAGGGAAAGAGGGAGAGAAAGAAAGAAAGTGCTTCCACTAGCTGCCTTTCGCTATCTATCTTTTTATCTACCCGTCTCCCCATTTCTCTTGCTTTCCCGACCAATTCCCCGGGGGGTGCGCGCCGCGGCCGCTGCCTCTCCTTCACCCTCGGAAACAAAGCCATTTAGACTCTCACTCTCCCTCCCGCGGTTCGCTCCCACTTGCACTTGGCCCGGATGTTAAGCCGCGCGCGCGGCCGAGTTAAACATTTCAATTTGGTCGAGATAATCGCCGTTCTTAGGGAATGCCCGAGCACCGTGGCGCCCGCGGTGAAGCCATTCGAGCGACTTTACCGCCCGCCCCGCACCAGATTTCCCGGGCAAATCCTACTGGCGCGATGGAGTGCCACTCGCTCAATGACATTGCGTACGCGCGGAGAAACAATTTCGCGAGCCGCGCGGGAAAGGGGAAACAGAGAGAACGCGTCAACAACGAGCGAATGTTGCTGTCGGGCTCGCGCTTGCCATGAATTTAAATTGGCTGCCACGCTTGAATTAAAAAGTCCCTTCGGCCCTGCCCGGGCGAACTATTCGCCTACGTGCCGTCAGAGACCACCGGAGGAAGCACGGGAAAAATCCGTTCCCGTTTCAATGGATCGTAATCAGTGGTGAAACCACTTAACGGTAAATACATGTGGGCCGGCATAGTTGAAAGACCGACGCACCTGTGTGCGAGCAGGGAAATAGATCTATGTGTACCGATCGCTGGAGCCAATTCTGATTTGATCGAATGGCGAGAATAGCGACGGTGCATTGCATGATGAATATTAAAAACTACCGGGAAAATTATACCAGTGAAATGATGGATAATGTACTAAATACTGCGCGACGCTCTGAAAGCTGCAATGCGGCGAATACCTGCGGGAGTGACAAAACAATATCGCCACACATTAATGCAACGGTGCCATTATTATCTACGGCCTACATTCTTTGTTATTACGTTAGTCTGGCTGCCGAGCGATCTCACCAAATTTATGTCACTGCATTGCTCGCATCCCAGTTTCGCTACATAAATCTGCATGCGAATTCAATGCATTTCTCCTCGCAAATGCTAATTGGCGAGGGCTGCGCGCCCGCGGCTACGACTATTTCCAAATCACATCGGACTGCAAACTTCACACTGCATTACCATATCGGAGTTGCCTAATACGAACTAAAAACGCTAACCTCCAGCCGAATGAAGATCGTCATACATTTACAAAATTCATTTGAAAGCATGATCGTTGTATCGACCACTATATACATATAAAATGTATATTTCCCCAAAGGTCATGTTTTAGAAACTTTATGATAAGTTTACAATTTCTCTACACTGTTGAGTTCGGAGTGTATAATGTTAAGGAGGTTCAGTTGGTTCCGCATTAACTGAAGTCTGAGACACTCAACAAAATATGCCGAACTCACATTTCGACTTCACATACACACTGAACAACGGTATTTTTGATTGCAAGATTTATCAGCAGAGGAGCCATAATTGAAACTGACAGTCCCCGGAAACTTCTACCAATTACAGAGTGGCGTCACAGATGTTTGTGTCGGCGATAAATTGGACTCCAATCGAACCCACTTAAGAATGCGGATGAAGCTCGAATCAGGCGAGAGCAGTTGAGATTGTCTCTCGGTATGAATCTTCGTGCGATAAATCTACGTACACAGACTTCTACAGTATCGCAGGGAAGAGATGCGTCTGCAGTGTATCTCTATGTACAAGAAATACTGCATCCCGTTAGCATCCAAGGATTCTCCTCCCAAGTGCGGTGGATGTCGCCTGTCGCGATAACCATACGTGCCAATGCAATGCGTACTACTGACATACCACAGAATAAAGTCAACGAGCCACCGTTTGCCGTGGCAACCCGGCTACCAGGTTCAGCGGTCGCATATCATGCTTATACATGCGTCTGAATGCAGCGTCCCTTCCTTGGCTGCTTCTCAACCCGGATGCTGGATTGCATGCTCTTTTCCCGCGCGAGCCGCATTATACTTTCTAATATCGCCTGGACGCGCGAGCTCTTCGTCCTGGCGAAGTCTCTGGAAATTAAAATGGAAGAGCTCCACTTTGCCCCTCAAGTAATCCATTTCGGAAATGATACCGCGCGTGTTGACGTGAGAGGCGTCGAGAGCCTTCGCCTCGCTGACTCCAATGGAATACACGTTTTTTGCATCAAGATATAAATTGTTGTATTCTATTTCGCTGGAGAGAGAGAGAGTCTAAAGAAAGAGTCTATCCATCACGTCACATCGGACCTTCCATCTCCTTCTCCCATGCCGAACGCTTTCGCTCTATCCACACCATCATCTTGAAACGCCGTGGGACTTCTAACAAATTACTCGTAGACAAACACTGTCGACCAAGTGCATTTATAACTTTTAAGCGCGGCCGACCTGACCCGAGGAGCTGAGGAGCCGAATGACGTCGCGTCGCCGCCGTCGGGTCGCCACTCCGCTGGACGGCGACGCGCTGCCAGCGAACTTTTCAGGAATAACATTCCCCAAGTAGCTCCGACTAGAACTGATGAAACTTGTCGCCGGGAAAAATCCTTTTAGGCGAAGTCGCTCGCGCGAGCGGACGGCTCTGAGTGATGGGGATTAGGATCATCGCGGCGGACGACGTATTTTAAGGGCTCGGAGGAGACTCGCCGTGAAATGAATTCGGCCTGAGATTAATTGCGAGTTCTTCAAGCCCGGCCGGTCAAGGATAAAATGAATCGGCGTTTGATTGATGAAATGACGAACGACAGAGTCCCTCGATCTACGAGGCATCGCACGTTCATGAGCGAGGTATGTTGTTCGAAATTTCTATCATCCTGTCAACGCTCAAGTATCGATCGTTTTTTGCGAGCCTCGGGGAGAGATGGCGCGCAACAGGCTTAGGGGCTAAGTTCGCCCCGCAGCTGTTGCAGTTCTTATGGCGAACTCGCAAGTTCAGTGCCATTTGCGTAATTTCGTCATTATTAAATAGACAACTTTGAAAACACAATAAGCCCCGACCCAAGTAGATTGGCCTGCGCTCAAATCCCCCGGCCCTGCTCTTCCTCGTCTTTCGCCCGCAGCACGAGCTCCTTAAAGACAAACTCGGCGTCCGCGAGCGTTTTGCTTTTGCGCGTCCTCGGCTAATGTAATTTCGTAAGAGAAACTCCTCGGATATTAACGGTTTTAATATAAAAGCAGCAATACAGGTTCCAGTACTTGCCGAAAGACAACAGCAACACACGACACTTTCGAGGGGATTCGCATTGTCTTTGCAGGACGATACTCTTAAAGGTAAGTGAGGGTTGGAAGCACGCATGGTGCAAGTAGAAGGGCGGCGGAAGGGGATAGGATCTTAAGCGTTGATGCGGGCTGAATAGAAAGGCTGCTGACCTGAATGCCGATTTTAGACTCGCTTTTCCTCGCGGCCGTCAAAGAGAACTTTCCGGGTCAGACCAGGCTTTTTAAGACGACCCCATTCAGTCCCCCCGGCAAAGTAACACTGGATGAAAAAAGTCCCGCGGCTACAGCCCTCAACTAATGAGAATCCTATCGTGAAAAGCATCAAGCGTTGCAACTTCCTGTTAAAGAGCGGGGTGTGGGGGGAAAGGGTGGAGCGAAAGCGATCGAGATGCGAACAGTGAAGAGCACTTGGCTGGGAATTCGCGTTTCTACTGGAACAATAAGCTCGCCGAGGCTGCGCGAGGCCAGCGCCGTCTCTGAAGCCGCAGCGAGCGGTGAAGAAACGAAACAGAGCGATGAAAGGGTGAGCTGCGCGAGTGTGAGGGGACAGAGCGGCACTCGGAAAGTCGGAAGAAGCCGATACTCCCGGCCTCGAGTAAGAAAGCACGGGAATAAGGAATAGGAGGAGCAGAGAGAGGATTAGACGGAACAAAACTGCTGGTTCGAAAGCTGAAAGGCGGCAAGGCCGGACGAAAGGGAAGAAATAGCTCTCGGAGGGACGGCATTGTGCCAAGGCGCATGGGATATCGCTGAGAAGTGTGACGTGGAAGACGCAATTAAGGAAGAATTCGAGGCTTAAAGCCGGGGAAGGTCGCCTCTTTAAGAAGCTGGGGAAAGTCCCTTAGGAGTCGGCCGTCGCGGGAGGCGGGTGCGAGCGAGCTCTCCTAATGAGAGGAAGGCACGAAAGCCATTCCAGGTTTTTCGTGCACGCTGCTCCCCCGGGAGGTTCGGGGCGCACGATCGGTTCGGGCGAGTCTCGCGATTTCCTCCAGACGTGCCATCAGCGGAATGACAAATGGAGGCTGCGCCCTATTTCATCTGGCCGTCGAGCAACCCTCTTTGCCGCTGCTCTGCTACCCCTTAGCCGGCTCACTGCGATATCGCTACTTTCCTGGGCCGTACGCTGAATAGCAAGTGCGAGGGACACAGTTATTGGATTTACAGCGCCGGAAGAAACTTTCAACGGTGAGTATACCTCGTGTCCTGAAATGGCCTTCTTCAGCGGACAAACTGAACCACAGTTTAATATCAGAGAATGTAAGCAATGATACAAGGCCGCTCGGAATAACCTGAGACTCGTGACAATTAAAAATTAAAACCAGAGTCCTGGCTAACTATGTACAATACCACGTAGTGTTCTTCATATTCGAGTCAACGTTTGCCAAATATTTAGTCTGACAATTGACCGACTGTCTGAGTAGTTAAACACGTCCCCAACGTGCACCCAAGTCCCGAGTTGGTTCTGCTCAACATCTATACGTACAGGCAGAACTACCAAACTGACATACTGAGGTGAAGAAACTCCCTTTAGCATAACCAACTGACTCCGCTCAACTAAATGTCTAATGAAACCCCATTCGTTGCCCGGTAATTATACTGTAGACAGCATGAAATGTCGGTGTGCTTTGAATTTTATGTTGGCAGCGACTAGTTTCAACTGGTGAAACAGTGAAGACTATATAAGCTCCCTTGAAATTGTATCCGCGAATCGTTTCACAGATTGCGTAGTCCAATCAAGACGCGGAGAATGCTGCGATACAACTATTGTAGGAGAAGGCGGCTGTCTTCCGATCCACGCGGAAACTCTCGGAATTTCACGGCGAGCTCCCCTTATGAAAGTCAGGACGGAACAAATGGCAAGACTTTCGGGAATCCCCCTGGCTACGCCATTGTCATAACAGATCCAGTCGGCTCGCGAACTTTAGCACACCGACTGAAAACCGAAGCAGCTAGTTTCAGACCATTGCGATGAACATTTTCTTCGAGGATACTTTCGGGATTGCGTGGCTGATAAACTACTGGCGAATGCTTACATCTCCGTCGCAGTAGTTTTAAAGGATGTTTGACGGGTGCGCGACCTGGTCCGCTGATGAGTCTTTTTTAATGAGTTTGTCAGAAGTGAAGGATGATACCAGTCTAATATTTCAAATCCGTTAAAATCCTTTAATAAGTGTCAGGAGTTAAATGTGAAAAATGCAAATACTCGAGCGAAGAAACGCCACCCAAATGAAAATGAATTATGCTTCGCTCCCATCAAGACGCACAATTTCTAGTGAGAATTTCAGGTGGCGGAGAGTATCTGCGGCTGGGAACGCCGAGGGAGAGAGAATGAAAAGGCGAGGGAAGATGGAGTTTGTTCTGGGTTCATATTTTCATACGCTCGCAACGCCCGGAAACCGGCACGTGTTGATACCATTCCGGCAGGGAAAAGAAAAGGCTCTCGGAGAGAGCGAAAGCTGAGGAATTTACGAGCTGCAGAAATTGCATGGGCGAAAATTTCCCGCAACGTAAGCCCCGCGAAGAGCGGCGCTCGGAATACCAGGGCTGCGTGAAGAATGCCGGCGCCCGGGAAAAGCCCGACGCCTATGAGATGTATGTGCCTTCATAAAAGTCCGGCGCGAATAGTGGCATCGATGTGATTGACAGTGGCGTGGACCAAAATCGATAGCAACTCCCAGCGACCACTCTTTCAATGTGAATTCCTCTCTATTGTCTTATATCTGTGAAAAAACGAACAAAGGGCCGGTGAATCTTGAGTCGTCAGAAACTGATCTTAGCAACTGCTGTCCTGGTGGACTAATATATCAGGCTTCAGGAATATGGCGTCCTTTACATTTCCCCGATAATAGACTCCATTACCAAGACAACAATCGCATCAGCAGTTTATGTCACTATTAGAGTACACAGGCAGCAGCTCCTTGCTATCTGCGTCACGAGGAGCCCGAAGAAACAGGGTGAAAGCATAGCGAGCGAAGACCGGCGCATACCTATGTGTCCATGTGTACCTAACGGACCCACCCCGGAAAACATAACGCGACAGTGCTCTTTCTGGCGTTTGCTCATCACCTGCGTTTACCTTGGGCGGTGCAAATTGGCATCGACGCGCGGATCATGCCTCCTTAATTTCCCCAGGGTGGCTTACCCGCCATCCTAGACTCTCCATCTCGCATTTACATTCCGCCGGTGCACATTCGTTAACCGCTAAGAATTTCTTTTCCTCCGAGTGTTTCAGCCAAACCCCCTGACAACAGAAGACTGCGACCACTGTGCGGACGAGGCCTTCGTGGTTGGATTTTAATGCCACGCTCAAAACAAGGGACATTTTCATATCCCCCTTTCTCCATGAGGAGCTTTCGTCGCTGAGCTTCTGCTTCTTTTCTCGGCTAAATGTACCTGGGTCGGCGGCATGATTTTTATCTTCCACCTTGGGGACTTTTAATAAAGAGTTAACTCGCCAGCCACCCCTACATTTCCCCGGCGAGTCCTGCTGGTACTGGTAGCGCGAGATATTAAGGATACCTGACATTTGAAACTGCTTCAATTCCATCTAAAATCACACACTACCCTGATGAGAACGAATATTGAAATGTCCTCTTACACCTGACAACTCTGCATTCCGCGATTACTCTGAATAAAAAAACATTCGCATAGAACGAGAAGGTGGGAGACTTGGTCTCTGGCGAGCTGCTGTGTGCTGTGTGCTGTGTGCTCAACGCATCACGCTGTTTTACTTTAAGAGGAGGAGTAGAAACGTCGGCGTCGACTAACAGCCCGGCGAACCAGTGAGCGCTGGATACTGAATGTGCGTAAGCCGAGGATTAAGTCGGCACTCGGGAAGACGAGAGAAAACTCTGGTAAGCTTCTTGAAAAACTCTATGTTTATACGACTGGATGGCCATCCGGTAGTTACATGAATAATACACCGAGTTTTCTTAAAGCGTTCATCATACGCGCTACTGGCAATGTGCGCATGCAGCACAAGTCCCGAGGAGATCTCGAGGAGAACTCTCCCTCGAATTGCTCGAGACAGCGCCCATTAGGGTAGTTAAGGGTGAATATTATCGTGGGCTCCGCTTGATGGAGAAACTTGTATCAATCTTAGCGGGCCAGACGCAAAATCACGTTCCGGCAAGTTTCCCGGCCAATTAGGGGGGAAGACGGTCAAGCTCGAAATTACATAAGCTCCGACTGATGTATGGGGAAGGCAGCCGACGGCGCTGCAACTGACACCGCCCTACAAAGGACCCCGCATTAACCGACTAATTTCTGACAAGTTTTGATCAACCGATTCGCAACGGACCCTCAAACATCTGGTCCCCACGAGGCTACCCCTTAAACAGCCTAAAAACCTAATATTCCGAGCGTCGCCTAACCGTAAAATTGTATGTCGCCGAAAGATTTTCCCGTCGGAAGCAGCGTGGAAATCATTCGGCGCCCTTGCACACTTCCCTTGCATCAAATGGAGCCGTTATGAGCAATTCATATTACTATTCCTTGCATCGTTTCATGCCAACGAGCCCGGAAAGTGTGCTCTCGCCGCGCGCTTATCCGAACCAACAGCGCCCGTGTATGAAAAGACGCGATTTCGTCGGGGAAAAAAGAATCGTACTGGGAAACACGCGAGGGAAATAAATGGAACGAAAGCATGCGCGGAATTGAAAACTACAGGTATTCAAGGAAAAAGAAATTTTCCGAATAAAGTAAGGCTCGATATATCGCATACTGTGCGCTGGGGGCTCTTGGGTCTCGCTACTAAAGGCTTAACAAAGTGCCAGCAAACTTAATATGTCGATAAAAAAAGAAAGAGCGCCGATTAGTGGGCTTCGGCTAGCCGGTAATTTCGTATCTGTCTCGTTCAAGGGTTCAACGCAAGTATTAACGAAGCCTCGATTAACTTGTACGAGTTCCATGGCTACTAAAAAAACAGTCATACTATTATGCACTCCCGAGGGTTTTCTCTCTGGTTCTCTAGCCAAGTGTATTCGCATGAGGAAACTCTCAAGTGGAATGGAGTAATTAACACGACATCCTCGCTATCATTACTGGTGCAGCAGTCTCGCTTGCATAACACCTTGCAAGCATGGCCAACACGCGCATCAATATGTACACCGTACACGCGGATCCCGTGTTACAATGGCTTATGGCTTAGGCGCTGGCAGCGAGGCTGTGCTCTCCAAATACAGTCGAGATGGTCAGCACTGAAGAGACGATCCTTGCTGTGCCGATAATTCATGATATCCAGGAGCTACGAGTCCTGGGAAATGAATGGCTAAACAATGCTTTGTGCACCAAAGTACACGCATTGTCGCGTACACTTTGGTCGAATTAAAAGGCCAGGTGTGAAAGGGCAGGCTGCTTTTTTAATGAAAAATGTCTAGGATTAGTCTTTTCCCTCGCGCTCGGGAAAAAAGTCGAGTAAATGAGAGTACGAGTAATTGCACCATAACTTGCTGCTTAGCAGGGTAGAAAGAGGGATGGAACGAGCCGAACGAGTTGACGCGCGAACGCGGGATTAATGGACTCAGGAATAAAGGCGGCGAAACCGTGTGGAATAATTTAACACGACGTCGTCAGCGCGAACGGTCGAATCGCGTTATCCGCGTAATCCCTGAAATGTGTGCGCGACGAGGGCGACGTTACAGAACAGACATACAGGTATCCACGGTAAAATGTAATGAATTGTAACGCCGTCACCGGCGTGCGGCTACTCATAAATAAGTATGAAGCGCACCAGGAACGAGTGGAGAATTTCGATTCCCGAAAATGCGGGGACCCAGGAAATCTGGTTGGTGCCAGCCAACTGGCGAATAACTACCAGACAATATCGGCCAGGACGCAACAGAAAACTCGCTGGCAATTAACCACGCGCGGGCCGCTGTATTGGCAATAGGAAGTTTATCCAAACGAAGACGAGGATTGGGCAAACACTCCAAGTGCAAATGAAGCACTCGCAGCCGCTCCTCTCCCATGCACCTCGCTAACATAGGGCCTGGTAGCGTCTTCCTAATTAACACGACACGCTCGTTACACTCGCTCGATTTGTACGACACTCCGGGGCACCGTGTCAAATCTACACCTCGCCGCCGGGCCTGCTAGCTTCCTCCTACCACCGCTGCCTCTCACGCGAGAAACAATATCGCCTGACTGAACACAACTGACGGCTCAATTGTCATTTTCGCTCGCCGCACTGCAAGCCCCGTGCAAATTCCAGATATCCCAGTCGCGCGTTATGATCATTAATTCTTGGCAGAAGATCATTTGATGCTCTTGTTGTATAACTTCCATTTTAATCATGGTAACTGTAACCATATTATAACTTCCATTTTAATCATGGTAACTGTAACCATATTATAACTTCCATTTTAATCATTGTAACTCTAACCATATTATAACTTCCATTTTAATCATTTTCTTACCGATTCTCTGACTCTTGAATGAGTGAGTTTCACGCGCCACTGAGATATCCTGATGATACCGCGACCCCCCACTTACCCATGCGAACGGAGTACTAATCTCGAATTGCTACTATGTATTGGGCTTGTGGTTAGCCGTCGCATAACAATCCATCCTGACGTCGGCCTGGCAAAATAAAAGAGGAGCGGAGGGTGCAGCGACGGAAACGTGGACTGCGGTGGAATGGTGAGTTTAATGATTTATGTCTTGCGAGGACCATTGTCGTTCCGAGGCTCCTGTTGTACGCGTCGGCATGTTACATGCCTATATGTGTACTATGTATAGCTATCACTGGGCAGGGATAATCCCCCGCTGACCGAATCGAAACTTATCGGTCTGGTAGATAAGGGTCGAATCACCCAACTCAAACCAGAGGCCGTGTCTAGTGTTGAAACTTTACTCGAGATAACCGAGTGTCCTGTCGAACTTCAGCTGTTACGCGAAAATGGAGGGCGTTAGCGGTTTCTCAATAAATTCCATCGTTCCTGCTTCTGCTACGCCGACAAAACTTAAATTATTTTTCACCCTCGCTGGTCTCCCGAACCCTAGTGGTCCCGTGTGCCCTCTGTCCTCTTCTATTTACCTCATTCCACCGTGTTCTAAAACTCCCTTTTGTCAATGAACGAATAAAACCGACATTGACGTCTGCTATTCATAGAATTGAATTATCCCTGCTCTATCATTCCAAACGTGGCCGACTGCACGTAGCCAATCGTATGTTTACCTAGAATTCGCGGAGAGAGTCCCTGTGGACGCGCCGACATAGATTGGCCGAAAGAAAACCTGATTAGCATTCCAACTGCAAAAGGTAAACGCGAGGGTAACAAGTCACTAATGTCGGTCTAATAGAGAAGGAATTGCCGTAGCACTCGGTAAATAACCGGCGCGGTTTGTCGACTCGGAGAAACGAACGCTTAATGAATGCAAATTGCCCGACTGAAATTAACTCCCACCGTCTCGACCGACTCTTCCTTGTCTCAAGCTCGTGGATCTTGATTCGAAGCCGGTCCTCCTTCCCGAACCGAATCAGGTGTGCGCCAGTGGAAAAGCGGAGTGCGCCGCTCCAGGAGGAACCAGGCGCACGGGATGACGTTCCAGCGGCTGGCCAGATATCCGCTCGGGGAAAATGAGAATTTCGTATACAGAGGAATTTTAATCGGCAAAAACCGAAGGCGCGTGACTGGAATACCTTCTCTTCCCCCGGTTATGATTAACTATCACGAAAGTGCGCCGAGCGGAATTACCGGGCCATTCCGCAGCCAAGAGTTCCCCTTCCCTTCCAGATAAAGGGACGCTAATTCCATTTACATCGGGCCGGAAATTGCTCGGCGAGTTTCAGCCCCGGCCGCTTTTCCACCGCAAATTCATTCGCGAGCTACCGGCCCGCACGCCGCTCGCCCCTACTTTCCTCTCTGTGTGTTGAGGGTAACTCGAAAAATGGCGCGGAATTTGTGCGCCGACCACCTGCCGTAAATAAAAAATGGAACCACTATTGGGGATATAGGTTTGGTCGGCGCCAAGTGTCGATGGGATGGAGACGTGCGTGGTGCGCAGCATGCTGCGCAGTCTGCAAAGGGTGAATTGCGAAGGTTCGCCGGTGTTTCGAGGAAATCCGCAAGTCGACATTTTTGGATAATTTTCCTCGATAGGGTTTGAGAAGGTGGACATGGAAATCTGGTGAAATAGTATCGCGTTATCGCGACCAGTCGTCTGGCATCTGTGAAACAGAGAGAGGACTGGGGGTGAGGAGTGTATTGAGTGGACTAATGAAAAGCAGGTTTGTAACCAGTGGTACGGTGACTGATAATAGGAAGGTAAAGCGCGGTTGGGAATGGAGAACGCTGGTTAAGGCGATCGAACGAAGGCCAGAAACTGCGAACACGCTTGCCCGGCCGCTAGTAAAGCGACGCCAGGCCATTCGACTCTCGCCGAGTGTAATTGCGAGCGCGAGCTTTCATCCATATTCATGGGCATCTGGCGTAAAAACGCAATTTTTCATTCGACGGTAATCGGCCCGCACGCGTCACGTCCAACCTGCATTCCCAGTTGATTAAAACCAGTACTTCCAGCCCGCTTCCATCCTACACCGTGAAAGGATCCATGATCCTCCTGCGTTCACCCACTCGCTGATTTCCATTCAATGAATTGCCGCGCCATGCTGGAAAGCGCACAAACCAATTAAAATTCGGCGCTCGTGTCCCGGAAGGATTGGCAAGCAGTGCGTTTTCCACCCTTTCGTAACTTGCCATTCTCTGGGATTCTCGAAAAACAATGCGAAAAGCGCCAGACACTTGGCTGCGCACTACTCTCGCCCCATCCGATTTGCATACGGCACTGCCACTCCGAACAAATACCTGTGGAAACACATTTACCGGGAAATACCCTCAACCGCTCTATTCCGTAAACCGAGATTCAGAGCTCGGTGCGCGCCGGGCAATTTTCCCAGTACCAAAAATGGACACTGCGCGTATAAATACAGGCTTCCTCATGTGCTATGGGTTTTATGCGAGGTTCAAACAACCAAGTGAAAAAGTAGTCGTAATCATCAGTTCTCGAACATCTCTATTATCCTTCTCAACATCGTCGAATCCATATTACGCCCTTTTCCGAAAAAGCACTACTGGTCCCCTGGAATCTGAAGCAGACTGTATATCTCGGCGAAGTGTACAACGACGCAAAATGGTCGGCTCTCCCCGTGAATTCCTCTTAGCAACGGGAAAGCACGATGCGGTGGGAGAAAAAGAGGCAAAAGGTCCGCGGAAAGAAAAATCTCCACGGATATTCCTCGCACGAACTCCTCCTCCAATTAGTCTCCCACTCTCCACCCACTAAATTCGAGGCGAAAGACAAAGCAGTAAGCGCGGAATCCTCGAATCGACTTACGCCAAATTCAGATAAACCATCCACTAGACTATGTCAACAAGAATGGAATAAAACTAGAGCGCGATGACGGTTGCGTTCGCTCGCGTCGTCGATTTCCCCGAGACTTTCGTATGCATGTGGAGTGTCAGGATTGTTCTTCTTAAATTGGTAAAACGCTTTTCCGTCGCTTTAACGGGGAGAACCTCCCTCTCGCGAAAGAAGTACACCAGCCCGTCAAGAAACCACCAATCCCAAGGAAAACAGCTCGAGCTTAGGAAGCGAACCGGGAAGAAAAGAGAAACGCGGAAAGTCCATTTCCATTTAAAGTAGACTTCGCAACTGGATGGCAAAAAACATAGCTCGCCATTCACCAGAAGCAGCGTGGCCCATCAGTGACACCCTCTATCTCCAGGAAGCATTGCCTGGAAGTGGAAGCCACCACCACCCCCCGCGCTCTCTGCAACACTGCTGCTACTGCTGCGACCCTTCCAGGACCATAAGTTTAATAGCGTCCCACGGGGAAAAGAGTTCGCGTCAAGATATGCACCTGAACCCCCATCGACTTTATATGAAGCCCCAACTACGCCAATATCAACCACCCACCCCCATGCTCCTCCCACACCAAATGTAACTTTGATGGACTTTCTCATTTTCGGCAGCGAGATGGCTTCCCCCCAACTTAAGCCTCTAGATTCTAGATCGAAACAACCAGCGCGGGGCTCCGAGGGTCTTAAAAGAAATTAGTGCGAGTGACACGCTGCCAGAGAAGCTCTCGGAAGTGGATCAAAGCAGAAAGACATTTTGTGGCAAACTTGGCAAGGGCTCGCGATTGCAGTCCAGTGCCGCACCAGAGGCTCATAACAGAACGCGATATCTTCCAGCGGTATACCGAGCGAGTTTAAAACTCGGCCTGTTTGTGCTTCTCGAAACTGCAACATGTTTCGAGATAGAAGAGTAGCTGCAGCAAGAGTCCGAATCCGCGCGCACTATTTGGCGAGTTGGTGAAACGACAGTTGGATTACTGGCTTCGAGTGGAAGCGGTAAAATAAGTAGAATAAGCCAGCGGCCCCTGTTCCACAGGGATGATGCGATCAGGCGAAACAGCTCTCGGCTGTTGTTTTCCGTTTTTCGTAAACGCAGCTTGTGCATTGGTGTACAAGTGGTACATACATGCATTGATTAGACCGTAGGAAACCCATTGCGAAGTGGACGGCCACGATTTATAGGTCGACTTCTGCAAACGTAATAACTCAAGCCGCGCACACAGTTCCTGGTGTATACGACACTTAAGTCAGGGCGCTGGCTGCAAGTACAAGTCGTAATAAAGCAATTCGAAAGTTACAACTACCGAATCCATAACCGAGAGCGGTAGCCATGGGATCCTGGAGTTTCGGGGAACAGCGGGCCGCACATGCAGATTACACACTGTGTAAAGTTGAAATTGTACAACAAGCTGGCGACATAAGTCGCCAAGAAATATCTTCTAGCCCGTGGGTTGGGGTGAGCATGGGCTCCAGGCCCCTGCTATTAATTTCAATTGGGCCATTCGTCCGCGAATTCGTTCGCACCAGATGCCGCTTGTGAACGATCCTATAGGTTCCAATGCCCGGGTGAATGGGGACCCTTGAATTTACAGGCGGACCCTTTGACGTCAATGGGAAAAAGAAACTCACGCGATATTAACTGGGAAATTGATGTTCTTAAGAGGGAATTTTCGAACCCTGTCGAACGACCACCCATGCCCGCCGGCGCTACTTCCCATGGGTGTTCTTCAATGACCAGGTATTACCCATTTCCGAGGCACTAAATCTTGCAGGAATTGGAAGGGATATAAGGGAGTACAGTTCCGGGTAGTAGGAGATAAATAGTAGTTGCTACTCCGGTAATTTCGCGGTACCGCATAATCCGCATATAATTTACTCCTTGTTCCGCATTCGCCAAATAATTAAACCTTTTAATTAGGATGACGCAGCCGCTTTGGCGATATCGAAACTTGATGCGAATTTCCCAAGATCAATCTGCGAGAATCTTCTTTTCTCCCTCCGCTCTGGACTAATTAATTGTTAGTCGGACAACCACAGGAAGATTCGGTTTCATTACCAATTTACCGATTGTATCGCATTCAATTTCCCGCAACTCCCATGGGCTCCGGGGCCAATCACAAAATCGATACGCATTAACAATTTACATCCAGACGGAGGCATTAACGTAATCCCATGAGATATCATGAATCACGGGATGAATAAAAATTCTCGACCTCGAGAATTACGAGCATCCGTTCGACCTCGCTCAGTTTATCCTCTGTTTTATCTGGAAATCGCACCACTGAGCAATCCATAAAGAACCAAATAGTTGGATGGAAACTGAGAGGTTTCATGCAAAAATAGTTTCTCTGGGAAACCTGTGATGAAAAACAGAGATATTGCGATTGTCGATAAGGCGACCTGCTCTTGCTTTGGATGACAAAGATACAGCTGGAGTGGATCAAACAATCTATATTTCCAATACCGAGCTAGGAGTACTTTTCCTTGCTATTCTACCGATGTCCCCGGGTTGTCATAAGCATGTATAAAGAAAGACGAAGGTATATCCGACACTTGGCCAACGAAAGATACTAAAACATATCGAATTTCCAACTTTACATCATTTTATAGTCTTGATGAGATTTGTGCTATTTGGCATCAGGGTTGCCAAATTGACCATTTTTGTTTCTCTTGCGACCTCGTAAGAAAGAAAACCACCGAATGTCGGGGAATCGATGGAAGAGATCTTGGTTAACTAAGAAAGCATCGGTGTGTATTCCAGACTCCGACCCAAGATCAAACCCGTATCGGTCCCAGAGGAAAATCAAATATTTGCACAGAAATCCACAAGACCGAACCGATCTCGGCGAACTTCGAAATCCGCTACCATCTAGAATCATCACAATGCTTCTACAAGGAATCTAGTTACATCCACCAGGGGAGCATACCGAATAGCAATATCTCCTCGCATAGAAACCTTCATATTAAAATCCCTCAGCTACTCTTTGCATTTTGATGAAAAGTGACTCGAGCAGTATCATTCCCTTGCTTACATCTCTTGTTAATATAACGCCCCCACGTAAGCCATTAAGCACACAGTTTCGATTGACGACCAAAAGACGAGTACATGGGCTTTACGAGTCTGGCGAAGGCCAGACCATACGTTATCAAACCACGCAATGCCACTTCGCCACCGTATAAACCACCATGCGCCTTCAACCATAAAACGCGACTGCACCGAGTGGTATTAGCTATTTCACGCGTTGCTTCGCCGCGCGAGCGACGATTTCCTGGCAGCCGTAACGCCGCTGGCATGACCACCAGGCATCCGCTCGAGAACACATCCCACTAAAACAACATATCTCCACGACAACAGTGTAAAGCGCATTACGCGCCCTTTCTTTCAAATCCGTTCACCATTGATAATTCAACCTCCGGATTCTCGAAAGCAAGTTTCCTCATTGCATCGGCTTCCTTCCTCCGAGAGAGCATGCTGATGGCTCGACTTAATTAGATCTCTACTGAATGGGCGGACATTCTAGCACTTTCCCGTCAGGAAATATTAACGAGGAGGTTTAAGCGGCTCATACCCTTCTTTTGTTTCTTCCTTATGCCCCTTCATGTAGACTTCCCCCTTGCGAGGGGCATTACGTGTAATTTCCGTGTGTATTAACTAACACCTAGTACCAGCAGATTAACCCTCTCTTACTCGACCCAGGATATAACCGAGCGGCCAGTGCACTGGCACCGAATTTCACCTAAACACATCAAAAGCACTGCGCGTTGGAATACCGGGAATCGCCTGCTCGAAATCCTGTTTACATCTGCTGTCCAGCTGCTAATTATCACGGTGGAATATTATTACAGATCTCCATAGGAGATAAATTGGCCACGTGCAATTTTGATCCGAGGACAAAAGCGTTATAATCAGCTTTTGATTCAACGTCGCGCCGGTGCTCTGAAAAGGTTTCTCTCGCCTATGAAAATGGCACGAAGCACGAGCGATCCGCGCGATTCGGCGGGAAACAAGTGAATTTCGCTTCGACAGCGTGATTATTTGCGATTGAATCTTAATTAATGACGGGCATGCCAATGAGAGAGAAAGAAAGAGAGTGGGTGATGCCGACTTCCAAGGCTCCACTCGAAATTGCAACGGCCTGTATGCCACCCTATAGGCAAAGAGAACTTGCAGAGAACGAGAGAAAGAAGAATCGACCATACCCTGTGCGAGCCCCACCAGCCCTAATCCCGTGTAACATCTGTCAGCTGTTTCATACGTGTGTAACTGCCGTATCCACGAAGTCCTCGGAAATCTAGCGAATGGGAAACCCCATAGAAAATTCCACCCTGACTAGCCCCACCGTAACCATCCCCTTTTGCCGCACCCACCCTTTCCCACAGTCTACACTATGTCGGGCCCGTCGATATGTGAACTGATGATTAAATGACTATCGAGCGTGCAAGTACAGCGGGTCAACAAGCAGAACAATAATGCGTGCTTTCAATCAACGCGTTCGAGACCAGTAGCGCGTGAGGAATACGAGCAACATTGCCGCGGTTAAACGTGCATCGGCAAGAGGTCGAAATTATTAATGTTAATCGCTCGTTGCTCGAGACTGCCCGGGCGTTCTTGAAAGAGGGCACGCCGCCGTGATAAGAGGCGGATCTATGAATTGTTAATGAGGTAAGACCAATGGCGCGTTGAACGTCGGTATGGCGTGGTAAACAGCGGGGAAAAGGGGGCGTAGTGAATTCGAAACCGGGTCGCTCTGCTTTGATATCAGGTATGAAGGCTGCAATTAAATTGGGAAGCTGGAACAGTGCTCCGGAACTCATTCGGAGCAGTGAATGCCGTGCTGCCTTGGACATCATTTGTACACACACCGACACACAGACATTAGGTCGCAGGATAAATTGGGAGGAGTTTTGCCGAGCTGAAAGGATGCGCCGGTGAAATGCGACTCCTGGCGCGACATCGTTTCTCCGACAATCAGGCGATCTCTATGAAAGCCAAGTCAAAGCTTTACCTTTATGGAGATTTATAATTGGGTAGTTCGGGCAGTTCCTAAAGCCTAATCATCCACCAAACTCACCTGGAACAAACAAACAACATACTATTCAGTAAATATCGAGAAAGAGATTTCTATAAGGTTTTCTCGTGCAATAGTTTCGTTATAATTTTTAAGCTAAAATTTCACGATTCTGAATATTTCGATTATTCAAACAACGCAATAGAATTATCCAATGTCAAAGCGAAGGCGGCACATTGTCGAGAGCAGGCGGAATCTCTAGAACGATCCGCCGTTCTCCAGGAAATGCACATTCGAGAAACCAAAATGTTGACGTCGTTACGGCGACATGATTGTCACGAGATTGCGGCGCATGCCAAGGAGATTAGACGTCGACTGTAAGGGGCTTTCGCGGAAAATCACGTAGGTAACTGTGTAACGCTTTGCACCCTTGAGGGCCGAAGCATGGAGTGTACGGCTGTAAGGTTTTCGACACACGAAATAGCTGTACTGTAGCATTCTACCTTCCAATATGCACACGACGCGATTTCCGCTTGGAGCTCTTACGATTGAGCGTTCGATAACATCGAGCCATTACGAAGTATAATTGCCGGCGTATTGGAAATATACGGCTGTTCGAGCGGAGAATGCGAAAATAATCGCATCAATTATGCAGCCCACTAATTATAGAAAAACCAATCGGCCGATCGGAGCCTCGATTGCTTCCTACCGGTAATTCCTGCTGACGATGTGGCGAGGCGTAATAGTATTCAAATGGATTCTAGGGCTTCTTAATCCTTTGATACTATTGTTACTTGCTAAGAGGGATTGGAAATGTGGAGTGAACCAACCGTTTCGACTTTAAGTTAATCGTCCCCGGAGAACCGACACTGCTCCTTGCTCGCGTCACCCGAGATTCTTTGCCAATTAATTCCCAAAGGCTTTGTGAGTTTTCCGATTACCTACATTTTTGCCAATCATCGAGTTCCCGAGAGAAGGTGAGGAATGGTCAGAGGAGGGATGAGTGAAGGGAACTGACGAACGGAGATCGAATGAAGGGCCAGTAAAGAGGATATAATAATTTCCGGACAGCACGAAGCCGCCGATGGAAGATCCTGATAGGAAAAACCGTCCGCGCTATCCTCACCGAGAGGACAAGGGAGGACAATTATTGGCGCAGACTAATTTCCCGAGTTGAGCAACCAGCAAGAGGGAAGCGCCGAAAATGGGATTCGGGCGAAAGCCCTGCGAAGGGCTTCGAAGAAGGACGAATACCACTCCCGGAAATGGGATGATTGAATTCAACCACGATTCTCAGTTTTCTAAAGCCACCTTCCCCCAACATTTCCGAGTGCGTATCGAACAATAGAAATTATAGAAATGAGAAAATTATGCGAGATAAGATCTCCTATCCGGCAAGTTTCCGCCTCTCGAAAATCAGAACTATATCTGTACTATAACAGATTTCTCGTACTTGTGTATTAGAGTATATAAAACGTTAGAAATTGCAGGGTAGATCGAGAGCTCTGCTCTGATTGCGCGATAGGGTGAGAGATTGCCCGTAATAAGTATTTCCTGCTGACCCTCTGCACGACATACACTCGGCCAGCGGAAAGCTCGGACTTAAAAACTCGAGATTACAGTGCGTCCATGCAGGCAGCATACGTGGGCAGGGTGAGCTCAGTTTATAAGATTAATGTCGAAGCAGTGTCATTTCTGTGAGTCCGAGAGATGATGGCGATTCCACGGCAGTAAAAGCCGGCTTTCGCGCTCGAAGGAAGCGTCCTACGTGACCAGTATGCACGATGCCCCTGAATTCTGTCGAGCGTGTATTATCGCCCCACTGGCTCCGACAACACTCCACCTATGTCTCGAGTATTCTTACAAGAACACCTAAGCGAGAAAACAGAAATTCGAGTCCAAGCCCACGCGAGCCGCTCGACCCGCACCAAAAATGGCTAGGCGGCCTAGCTATTCCGTGCGCCGTCGAACCAGCTTTCTTACTACAAAGCAACCGCCGTCGTCGAGGTCGCCCGGGATCCTCAATATCACGGCGCGACATAAGCCACGGGTTAAAACCCCCGGGGAAATTAGCGGGACGCGCCGATGCCAATTTACGCGCCACCGGCAAACGAGACGCGCTCGCCGCGCTCGCCGCATTGTCCTGTTTTAAGTTTCAAGCATATCCTGCTGTTGCCCATCGCTCCCGTCGACCTCCTCCTCGTCGTCGCTCGGGAGTTTACATGCGTCGTGGGAGGACGCTCGATATTCCCACGGTAAAGTGGCTCGGCAAGAGTTCGCTTCTTCTCACGGTGGTAGAGCGTCTGGCAGATTCCAGCGAGAGCGCGCCACCTCGTCCATCGGGGGCAACTTGAAACGCCCGATTGCGATCGTGTTCGCCTGTAATCCCCTTTCGTCAATGAGCAACCACCACGCACCCGGGCACCCATCCGATGATCCGATCTCTCGCAGATTGAATTCCGAGGCGTTTCGATGCCCGCTCGATCGAAACCCTCGGCGAAGAGCCGAGCCAGAAGCACCGCGTGTGTGCTTTTCTCCGTGAAATCTCTAGATGCACACTTAATGCAAACCTCCCTTTTACATACACGAAACCGTGTTCAGCCCAATAGATTTCTCGGTTAACAAAGCCGGACGATTCTCGGTGGAAAAGAGCTTGTCAGTTAGTACGAGAAGCTCGCCAGTGCGATCGAATTAATGCTTTTGGTACAAAGCCACTGGGTGAGTAGAGGATCTTTCCTCAGATACGGCCAAATTGTGTTTGTAGTTTGTATACTGCAAAACAACTGGGCAGTTTCGGAGATTCAATGCACGCTGGTTCATTACTCGAGTTTTAATTAATACTCAAGTTACGTGGTATCAAATTGCAATAGCAAGAGGGCGGCGTATCAAATTGGGAGGTCGGTGCGAGGGAAGGAAGGGCCATCGACAGAGGAAAACAGGTGGAATCATTGGGACGAATGTAATTAACTCAGTCACCTGTGTGGGTACATTCGCCCGACAGTCAGTTAATTACATTCCTCCCAATACCTTTTTAACTATGTTACATACTGCGGCGTGGCACGCTGCAATAAAGTATTCGTTTTTGGTGCTTTGATGAGAATACCATTACGGAATACGGGAAATGAGGGAATCGGACTCGCTAGCGCACGAAGTATGTTTTTCCGTGGTAGAGCTAGAGTGCACTGGCGAAAAGCTTGGCAAAGAGAGTCGGGAACTGACACTCAAGAATGAAAAGGTTGTTACACGGGAAGTGGCGTGTGTGGGACTCGGTGCACAAGCGAATCGTCACTTCTGTACCGCGCCGGAAGTTGGAACAGTCCCAATGGGAGTTTAGCGAGACTCGCTGATGTAGAAAACTGAGCCAAGAAAGGGAGCGTCTCCGGTGTCAGCAGCCCCCAAACTTTCCCGATGCCCTGCGCTGCAAGATGGTTTCTTTATGCCCATACATCCCCGCCGGAAACTCGCCGGCTGTAAACAACAAGTGCCATCAGGTGCCGTAAAAAATTGCCCGGGGATTTGTCAAACTAGTTTCCGATTGCCGTATGCCTTGAGGAGAGAACTTCCCAGCAGTCGCGGTAGGCAAAACCAAATACCAAGACGAATCCTCTCAAGCATTTAGTGGAGCGAAAGAAGATTTGATGAACTGCGACCTAGTACCAGTACATTGGGAGATGCATATTCATTTCATAACCCGTTGCATCCAGTCCCGTGTGGTGATTACAGTCCCGCACGGCCGTGCGGCGACAGACGCCGCTCTCTCATCAAGACATATACCAAAGTTGCCTTCGCAAATTTCACAGGCCACCGAATCGCAAAGCGAATGCCAGACGCGGCCGCTTGTTGTCGAGCCAAAATTGGCCATTTCATACATCAAATGCTGTCGGAGTACACCGTTAATTAACTCCAACCGACCTTCAAACGCTCAAAGGGCTATAGGTATTCGCCGTTTCAAAAACACGCCGATGCTCAAAGCAAATCCACGCGCAGCATCCGCTTAAAATCATGAGAGGTCCACGCCGCGGTTGCAACTCCACTCGGTGTCAACACGCGCGGTGCATGGATTACATTACACGTATGTTCCATGACATGTATGGATTCGCGAATTTATCCGCAAAAGCTGATGACTCGATCGACAGCGACGATTCGCTCATTCGGCGTCCGCTAATCGCGGTAGACCTTAGATATCTCTCGGCTAGACAAGATAACGCGAAAAGTGGGTAATCGCGTTAGAACGCAAGTGGGCGAGTTTTACTGGAGCAAGGGTAAATTTCATAGAGCCACTTATATCCCTAGCTTTTTTCTCCCTCCTGCAATTCCACCGGCATTTACAACGAATACTCGGAGTAGGCGTATCTGCGCATTTACACCATTACAAATAATCATTTCCACCTCGTCGAATCGACAATGCGTCATTGTGCAGGAGTGCAAGGCCAATTAGCGTTCATTTCGTATCTACGTCGGATGCCGCGCCAAGAGGATATTGAAGTATGCTGCACGTTATTCCGGGAAATTTGCGGAGGAATAAAAGCTGCGCAAAAATAGCAACCCTTAGCTTCATCCGAATACATCGCTTTTTCGTCCTTTCCGCGTGCCTCCACGCAATACTCTGTAACAGTGGATGGAAACGGTACTCCATAGCGAAAAAACTGAATAGTACCTTACGAGCGCGCGGTACCACAGTCGGAATGAGGGAAATTGGTATAAGTAGAAGGAAAAGAAGGGAAAGGGCTGTACTTGAGCTTCTATTCAAGCTTCGCATTTCCCTCTGTCTTTCTCTCTCAACTGTATTCTACTGTACACCACTGTGCTCAGGCAAGAATAAAACTTGGGGCCGTAAAGCTGACGACAGAATTTCCACGAGAGCTCTCGCCTTTGATTGCACAATGTTATATCTCCGGCATTCCGCAAAAATGCGCTTCCCACTTATTCCTTTAGGTAACTAATAACTTTCCTGCCAATTTCCAGCCAAGGACACTTGATCGCCCAATTGGGAACTCCTGTAGCCAGTGAGCCGGCAAGTGCGATTGCATTTGAAGAAGGACGGGCGCGCATGCCGACGAGGCGGCCGCGTATCGATGAGTTCACTTTTATTTCACCTTCCCACCTAATCAGGCCAAGGGTGAAACCCCATGACACAGGTTCAGCGCCGGAATGCCCCGGCTCGATAGCGCTGCCGACAGTACGTTTTGCTGATACTGTAAAGACAAGCCGTACACACCCAAGGGATTATCGAAAGCTACTTACTCGTCGACATTGAATTGTAGGATAAAACTATCCTGACGTATCGAAATGCCGATTTGGCTCGAGGGCGAGTTCCTCTTAGCGCGAGATAAACCAACCCTCCAAGATATCTCGGGATCAATTAAACATCGGTGATATGTCAGTGTTGGCGCGGCGTCGATACAGATTTGTCCGTCGGCATTATTCGAGGTCTCGATCGCTCGGTAGTTATGGGGACATAGACTTCGATTCCGATTACCATGAATCGCAAAGCCCTCGGTAGATCTCGGCAGACAGTGCACGACTATAGAGCACGCTCGACACCGGGGAGGAGATGCTTTGTTGGCCCGGAGCATAAATTTGCCAATGCAAATTGGCGTAGAGGGCGAACACCACCGCGACCGCCGCCTGCGGCCTGATGCGGGGACGATCGAAGCAAGCTTCTCCGATAATCAGACCGGACGACAAGCCGAGCGGGCTGCCGGGTACGTGCCATCTGCGATTGAATCCGAGGCAAATACCGCGATATGGGAATTAGTGTGATTGAAGATCGCCCTGTGGCTCGCCATTGCCTCGCGACCATTTCCACACCATGCACCCTCACACCATCGGGCGACAAGCGGTGGGAAAGAGTGTCGATAGCGGCAATTGTTAAATACCCTCCCCATAATTCCCAGTTGCCTTTAGTTCCGCAGGAGTTGGCGCCAGTTGGCTGTAACGGCACTCGCCGCCCCGAGAGTGGGTTCGTCAATGTCAGCGAGGCAAAAATGCTCGTACTTTTAGAAGGGTCGCGTCGGGGGCGAAAGGGCCAGGAGGCAGAAACTGCCGGGCGAAAGGGAGGGAGGCTCGTCAAGGGCTCGGGAGAGCCTGACGGGCCAGAAACAATACGGTCAATCGAGCAGAATGTGTGCAGCGAAAGAGATTAGCGTATGCATGAGCCGAGCATTGCGAAAGGAGCTCGCACGAGACGCGTAACGAATCGTTGGCCACGAATGCCAACGAATGCGACTGGGCCCACGCCTCGCTCGCTGCGAATGTTACCAAGTCCCTCGTAACGCTCCTAGTGCTCGCGGGGGATAGAGTTTAAGTGCGCGTTTAACGCGCTCTTTTAGGAGGAGCGTCTTCGTATATTCAATGCGTGTGAGATGTTTCTTCAAATGTGTACTAACACATTTCGAACGAGTTTAAGTCGATCTTTGGTTATATTTAGACAGATTTAACACAGATTTGGAATAGATTTAAAAGGCTAATTTGTCTATTTTTGGGTTAAAGGTAGTCAAGTGTTGCGTATTGCAGAGAGGAGAAAGTACTTCCATGAAAGGAAGGAGACGGGGATGTCGATTGGATGCAAAGAATGAAACATTTATAGCTTAATATAATCCGCGTCGCCTGAGGTCGGTGTACCCCGAGGGAGCTGGCTGAATTCGGTAGCCGCCTTCGCGAATCTCGTCCGACGCTCGAGTGCCGGCTTGGAACATCAACAATTGAGGACACGGATGCAAGAACAGCATAAGTGCACTTACCCTCCTTATGCGTCCGAGCGCATCATCCAGCCCTCCATATCTGACCTACTTAAATGAAGCACACTTGCGTAATAAAAGGTTGAAAGCTCAAATCGTAGGTTGACGGCGCGGCCACGCTCATCTAGCGTAGGTTCGCCTTTACGAAACCGGCAATGAAGCCAGTGGAATTTCTGCAATTGGAATCTCGCGCTATCAATCTGCCCGGCCGGCAAGAAATCAACGTCTCCGGGGCCAAATGGCCCGGTCCCATTGACGAAACGAAGCCGAGGGAAAAGTTTCAGGCGGTCGCGGCTCGAATAATCATGGCCGGCTTTTTATCGGCGACGAATCGCAAGATGATTCAGCTTCTTTCCCGATAGCGACGCGCCCGCGTCGTTACGGCTTTAAGAACAATCGTGCGGCCGACGCTCGTTAGGAACATTGATCCGCTCAGGCTTTCCCGAGAAACTTTGAACTTTGAACATTCTAATGTGGCTTTCGGAGCTCTCGGGAGTTCCTTCGCCCGCTGATCGACACCCCGTTGCAAACTGCCGCCGTAAAACTCGGAGTGCCTGGCTAGCGAGTTAAATGTCCGGCAAAGAGAGGAGTTGGCTGTGTTGGACTAAAATCCTGTCGGCGAGAGCAATCAGTGAACTTGTCGGGCGCAAGTAGATTGATTGATCGGAAAGGCGTTTAAGAGGCGCGCGCTTACTCGCTCGAGGGGTACAGTAACATTGTTCTTCATGACATTTTCCGGTGGCCGGAAGGCAGGGTTTCATGCACGCACATCGCACTTACTCGCCCGTGTGACTCATGACAAAGGGTCGTCGAACCCCTCTTTACCCACGGCGCTCGGCAACTGTTGTGAAAATACGGGGTCGGCCGAGTTGAAACAAATAAAAGGGAGCCTCGGGAAAGGGAAGGGCTCCCATGCAATGTTCAGGCTGCCTGCCGTTCATTAACGCACCGCGGCCGACGAGATATTATCATCGGCAAATAATTATGCGCTCTGCATCGCCGGGAAGTAAGTGCTTAAACACAGCCGAACCACCTCTACTTGAAAACTGAGAGAGAGAGAGGGAGAGAGAGAGAGAGAAATGAGGGGAGAACGCGGGATTGCACGTTGAAGCTATGCGACCGAGTGGATATACGGAGCTAATAAATTCCGGAGATAATAATGTCGCTCCCGGGTAATAAATCATTCATATAATATCGCTATTCCAATTCCACTGACACCGGCGGAAATCTGATTCCGTGGCTGCACGCAAGAACAATCAATGTCATACTGCGGCTTGGTTCCCGAAAAGGCTCAATGCTGCGCGATGCCGAGTATGTTTTATTCAGCCGACGCAAACGCTTTTAACATTAAACCGCAAAGTGGCATCGGCGGTTTACCCGAGCGACCACGCATATTTCGGCACATCGGTTCTTTTAGTGTTGTCCGCTTGCCAAGTCCCGTAGGCATAGCTCAGCCGGATTTATTTATTAAATGAGAAAGCATCTCGCGTGGTGTCCCGAGTCCTCGTGATGTGTGGACGGTGCCGCTTTAAGGTGAGGTAGTATCCGAATGGAAATCTCCGGTGATAAGGATAGGCGGGGAGGAACGGTGTGGTGCTACTTAAACTCGCTTCCGGGAAACTTTGCAGCTGGTCCTTGACCGGGCGCGCATCCGAAGCGCAATCTTTCGCAGAATAAATCACTTTATTACCAAGGGATCGGGACAGGTTCCTTCTGACATGATGAATCGCCAGCTAATTATATCAGCCGTCCAGCGAGTCACGAGTTAGCCGCATATCGCATTCGAGAGGAACCTGTTCCAGCCATCCTCGCTGGCGCCGGAAACTTCATTTAAAACTTTCGGCCAACCGGACTTTTATATCCGAGGGAAAATCTTTCCGCAAACCAGACAAGTTACAGACGAACAGGCTTTTACTCCGATTGCCGGCCAAGCTTCTGCGATCCCGCGGACTCTGCCGTTCGGAATTACTGATCCTTAACTGGCAACTGCATATTGGCAGTTTCAAACATCAAAGAATACTCCACCGACATCCGATCAATGCAAATTACTATTGACAGGCGGATGACGAACGTTACCAGGAATTCAAAATCCAGCAGCCGCGGCTTCCGCTCGACAAAGAACTGCGCGCGTCGAGTGGAAAGTACAAAAGGCAACTTTTCCAACATAATTCAAAGTTCCCACCCCCCGCAACAAAAAATCCTCTCTCTCTCCTGGCCGGCCGCGCTCCTCCTGAGCTCGTAAATCCCTGCTAAATGTTCTGTCAAACTAAAGCAGGTCGGATTTCACGGGGCAGCCTTTCTGATAGAATTCTGCAGCGTGCTGGCCGCGGTTAATAGGCGGTGTGGCTGGCACTGAGAATTTTCAGACAATTTGCAGTACGTCATTGTCAGCGGATAAAAAGTCTCGGTGCGCCGAGCCGACCGGCCCTCGGCTCTCCGTTATATTAACCAACTCCGAAAACTGCCGACACTGAATGAAGCCAATTCGCGTAAGCTCCACTCGCCGATTAAATACGCACATACAAATGACGAATATATCGGGGGCCGGGAACGCGCGGCCGAATGGGAGAACGGGCCGCGTGTCATTGACCCATTTCCGTCGAAAAAACGGCTAATGACGCTTCCGCGACTGGCTGAACAGTTAGCCGCGTAATTACGAGGTACAGTTTGCGCCGCTCGTAACAGCGACAGTCGCTAATACCAATCAACGCAAAAAGACAGAGTGGAGGGCTTTTTTTTGTCGAGCGTCCCTCGCGCGTCTCTTTCGAGCGCCCACTGCTCGGGGAATATAATCGTCGAGTGCCGCTTGCGACACCTCATAACACCGGCCACGCAATGATTAGAAAGCGAATCGGCGTCACAGATTGTCTCGGTCTCGTGTGTGCAGGCTGATGCCGACGCATATGAGTCCGCTGTAACAATATTACTGGTGGCTTTGAAGCTTGCCGTGTGCTTACTTGGGTGTCAAGTTAAAATATTGCCGGCACAAGTATCTTCAATAAAATACGCACGCGCCAAATGTTAAAGTTAATTACTTTATAAATGTGTGATATCCTTGATTAAAACTTGGGTTTATTGTATGATGTCTACTTCGTTTTTGGACAATGTAGTTTGAGGTTTGAGATGGTTTCTTTTATGTGGGCTTACAATTGTGGGAAAACAATTGACGGCACAATGTCGTAACCAAAAAATTATATTCCAACTTTACGACCAGTCGTGACCCGCGATAGCGGAAACAGGAATTATGCTGAATAATAAAAGTTATTGGTCATGGAAATCAAGCTTTGTGCATTTTATTCTCGGTTATCCCGGAAAGTACTTCGAACAGTACTTTGGAGTTCAGGCGTGACAGATACATATTTATAGGATGTTGCGTGTGATTTTTCACAGTATTTCACGTATCGTCCAACTGACAGCATTTGCCTTTCGAAAAATGGCTCTTATTCAAGTATGCGTGTTAACATTCTGCGCGGATCTAGTGAGTAGTGCAAGGATGAGATGTGCGTAGCGCTCGAAGAATCAGCTTTAAAAGATACTAATTTCAATTTGTAGTTTGGCCACTTGGAATATGACACCTATCCCTACGAGTTAAAGTTTGAGACTTTAACATTGGAGAGTAATTTGACGCTGCACAATATTACGTATTTAAAGGATGCCCTGGAATTGCGGGTGAAGCTTCACATTGAAAAAGTGATTCACGACACACTGGCGATGAAAGTTCAGATGACCGTCGACAAATTAGGTGTAAGTATTAAGTCGGCACAAACTATCATTTGGCTACCGCCAAATTCTCGAATCTTGAGTCACGAGTGTTTCGGACAATATGCGATTAGGCTCTAGCGGAAACAGCGAAACGAGGACAACTTGACATAAAAAGCTGCTTTGCGACCCAAAACGAACAAGTTCGTATAGCTTTTCAAGATGAAGCAAATGAAATCACGCCCTGCATCGCAGACGTTGAACCCACATACAACCAGTTATCAGCTGAAGTTGACGAATTGCAAGAGGTATGTACCTCGATAATTGGTTGATTTCGAACCCGCTGAGAAATGTGTCGATAATTTCCTGTGTCACTTTTATTTCAAAGGACGCCGAAGCGCTGCTGAAGGAAATAATAACAACAACGAACAAGTGCAAGGCAGAACCGGTCGTGCAATTAGTTATGTGTCTGACGTACGAGTGGAAGCAACTGGAAAAGAAGCAACAGTTATTAGAATACACGTACAACAAATTAAAAGAACAATATCGAAATGTACTGAAACTTATTCCTCCAATCGTCGAATGTATAAAAAGTACCGAGAAGGGAATCATGAAGAGGTTGTACGGTGTGTTGGTGGATGCCAGTGACTGTTACACCGCATTGGAAATAGAGTTGGAAGAATCGTTGAAAGAACAGAACGAGGTTGAAGGGGAGAACAATCAAAAATAATTTTCTCTTTAAACTTTTTCAACATACAAAAGGTGTACATTGCGTGAACAATAAAACCATGTTCCGATGATATCTTGCATTAATCGTTGACTGTCACCTTAACAGATAATGATGAGCAAAAATATGAGCAATATTTGACCAAAAATATTACACCGAGAAACTTAGAGCCTGCATGTACAATACCAGCAAGAAACACCCATTTTTCCTAGTTCTTAAAATGTATCTCATTATAAATACCATTGTTTCCAGACAGTGATTGCTGCCGGTTCGATACGATTGCTCTCAATACATTTGTCGGAAATATCACGTTACTCGTAGCGCTTCAACCAAAATCGAGCAGCACGGTTTTCAAATAAAACCGATAACACAATGACACATATTCAGAGTATTATCTGTTATTAACTTCCGACACACTTTTCTGCTCACGTCAAAATGCAAGAACTAAAAATTGCGAGAGTATCGTAGAGCAAACCAACCAGCAGCGCTGCATTAAAAAATGCATCGACTCATTATCGAAACAAAAACGCGTTATCAACCGCAGTTACTCGCACTCGCACTTTTCCCAAATTCCAAAAGTGATAACCGTACATCTTCGGCAATTTTCCATTTCAATGATACTGAAATTCCAAACTTGCTCGAAATCTCGCCGATCACATGTAATCCGGATATCTACGTTTTCCAGGTTGCGTCGACATAACTGACACATCGTCGCATCGCCCTATTCGCGTCAACCTGTACATACTTGGTCCGTTAGTGCTGCAGTTCCCTCTTCGTCCTGTCCCACCTTTACTCATTGTATACATACAGTGTCACGTCAGAGGTATGAAAAGTGTTTCAAGTAAAACTATGCGGTCTGTATGCATTGGAGTGGAGACCCCTTTTCCCTGGAGCTTTCACTCAATACATATATTTCCAACATCTTTCGATGCCGCTTCGCGGTCAGAAGGAATCTGGGCCAGAGAGGAAGAGCGCGCGCCAGGGCGTTTTACTCGGACGATCGCGTTGACCCGAGAGCAGCCGCTAGTTAGAAGCTAATAGCGCCGATTTCTCAGGCGGCTGCTCGCCGCGGTTAATTAAGTGTCGAACGACACTGAACTCCGAGGCAGATATTAATCCGCTGCATTGTTGCGCGCGCATCTCGCTGCCTGGATGATATAATTAAGATTCAGCGAGTAGTAAGCTAATAAAGCAAAATTCTATGAGAATGAACAGTGAGAGCACTTGGCGTATTATCGCGGTCAACAATTGAATTCGTCTGGAATTCATAAGCGTGGGCCTCGGAGAGGCAGTGGGTGGCACGTAGAGAGACAGCAGGCGATACCGGAACTATTACGGCACATCAAACAGGCGGAGGAAACTTTTGTTGCGTGCATGTGCAGGCGCATGTGCCGCTCGGCAGTTCAGTTACTGAACTTGTGTGTGCGTGGTACGAGCCGTGAAAGAACCACTCGAACATGTCCCTTTCTGTGGCCTCCTATTCGCACACCTTTACCAAGACCGCAGAGTCTGAAAATAAAGCTCGGATGTATCGTGCAGAGCCATAGAGCCACTTTCCAACTTTCCTTCACTAACAAATATTAAAAGGGCTAGCGTAGAACCAGTAGACCGCGATAGCACAGTATTTTCAGATTATGAATTTGTGGATTATCGTAAACTAGTAGTTCTAGATTAATAAAATAATTATCGCTCATATTTTACTCCATGACGTTAGTGTCATACACACACCGGTTTATTACAAGGACCTTCTGCTTTCGAACAGAGAAAATCCAATCTACAGATTTATATTTCTAGAGGTTTATATTTCTAGAGGCGACTAGTAGATGTGCTACCAGTACGATCTAACATCCCAGTTAAAGACTCTATCCAACAATCCCTGTTAAATAACGAGAGCGCAAACAGACAAGAACCATCGGAATTTGCATCTGGTGCTCCTTACTGCTTTAACAATAAGCGCGGCGTATCACGGGAGTAAATAAAAAGAGACCTCCGAGAACCCGGGGATCTCAAGTGATGTATTCGCGGCGGAGTCTACAGTGCATCTAAATGGAGTGGGACAGTGAGAGGAGCGAAATATCGCAAATGGGAGAGGACAATGGTCGCGCATGGAAGTCCTCGCGAAATATTAAGGACCGAGAGCGATTTCCCGGTAAGAGTGGTTCCTCGAGCGCCCCTTCAATCCGGACCAATTTCCCTCTAGTTCTATCTTTATTAGCTCGTTAGTCCGAAAAATCCATGTCACGATGTTCGTTCTCATTTGGTAAAAATTATTCTCCAACGTGCTGTTATGTTTTAATGCATCACTGGCAAATGTCGGAAATGTCTGTGTCACTGTTTTTTTAAATCTGAAGCAGCGGTTTTAACCTCGGCAGTCTATCATTATTGTTGTTTTCGACCGTAGTGTAAAGGCGTGAATGGGTAGACACGTCTAACAAACAGGCATTTATATTCATCTTGAGATTTCTTTTACGATTTCAGGCTAACTGCAAACAAGAAAAAGATTGTCAACGGCAGTGATACTGTTACGTGACGAGTATTGGCAGAGAGTTTTGTAAACATGAGAGACAGCAGGAGTGACTGGTTCCTCAGTTTCCAAAACATATAGGATTTAGTCAGACACGTATGACTAATTCCGAATGCATTCGAGATACGTGAATCACAGCCACTTAGCATAAAAAACACTGGAGGCAGGACCCGCACACGGTATAACAAGCATTGAAGGCAAAGTGTGGTAAACAGGTTTTTGACCTGTCCCATCGTAAATTCAACAAGGACGATGAAATCACTCGGGCCATGACGAGAATCTATAAATAACTCCAAATCCTTTGTTAGATAGTTGTAGTGGTGCGTTAGAAGAATCGGTGCGGGAAAATGCCGGATGGTTGATGTTGGCTGATGGGAATCTCAATGACTACTAAAAGGGAAGTGAGCCAGCGGACACTTTGGAGAAAGGAAGTGAGCGACGAGCAAAAACTCTCATTTGAGAGCTCCGGCCAAGTTGACTAGCGGCGATGCGAGGGGCCTCTATGCCTCCGGAAGTTCAGATGGTCGTACGCCAAGCGAATCACACGGGGAGTCAGTCGCACCTACGTCGACGAAAGCGAGCTCATGGCATGGTGGCCGGTTGCACTGGTTAGAAACCGGTTTTACAGGTAACTTTTGTAATGAGATTCCTCAAACAACGGCGCGAACGCCGGCCGGCCGGCCGGCCAGGACGAAGGACGAGGAAGGCCGAGGGACCCTCCAACGAAAGGAACGAGGACGGAAAAACGAGAGACGTTTTCATGAAGAACAGTATCGGCGAGAGCGAGGTTCGTGACCACCGGCCGTAAACGCCGCTGCTCACGTGTGTTACTGACTCGCGCGCATATGTGCCTGTGCATTGTCGATGCAACTTGGTACATATATATCTATCTGCACACGACAAACCGGCCGATCTTGGCCCGTAGGACATTGATACACCGTCAGCGAGCGCTCGGCGCCGATCAACATTGTTGAAAACATCCAAACAACATTCAACAGGATTTAATGTTACGGGCCACGTACATGAGAAGCTAGTGAGACGAAAACTGCCTGAAATACTTTCGGCATTGCCATTGACTGAGTGAATCCCTCAGCGATTACCATTGATTTCCTCACCAATGGCTACGACTTCCTCATACACGTTCGGTCGCGCAATGGTTCTCGAGGGCCTCGCGGAGTCATTTACACGTAGTGTAGAGCGACGCGAGGGAAAGGAATGCTGAGATCAAATGCGGGCTCGAATCATCGGGCCAGTCGACAAGGCCAATCATCTATTTGGACGCGGCCATGTAGAAAGCGTTGTGAACGGATTCGAGTCGGGCAGAGTATGCCAATGGCCGTATTCCTCGAGAGGAGGGAGATCCGCCGGTACTTTGTTACTGATCGTCCTTTCATTCGTCGCCAGTCGAAGGACGTTCGACCGTTCCTGAGGGCCGTCGCCGACGGCTGCGCTGTCGCCAATATCCTTGATACGTCATCAACCATACCACGTCGGATCCTCGCGACGATTTTCCTCCCCCTAATTAATGCGTCGAAAAGTTGACCAATCGGACGAAAGCACACTGCCAACAACAGATATGTCTGAACAGAATTGCTCCCAGTCCAGTGAGCGAATTGTTCCTCGAGTATGTCTGGTATTGAAGTCATGACAATGCACACGTGGAGTTTCTTTCGTGTGTGGGAAGTGAAAAGGATCAGAAGGATCTCGGACGTAAGAAGTACGCCAGTGGCCGGGACACAGCGGCTTGTATAAGTGAAAAGGGAAACTATGGCCAGACCTGGGCTCAAAAGCAAGGGGTAGCCAGTCGGAATTACAATTCGTCTGTCGGACTATTCGCGTAGCTAAGAGAGACGGCGCGCAAACACGAGACGTATTGTTTGCCGAAGTTACGGTACACGCGAGACTAGTACCATTTTTACAATGCAAATCCCAAGTATCCTTTAAGGGATTCTTATCGCGCCGACTCTCTGTCGATTTTATCAAGCTATTTGCAGTGCACTGCAATTACGTTGTTTATGATAGCAGGAGCGATCGCATAGCGTGCTCGAGCCACAGCCACCCGCGCTCCCGTTAAACCCACATGGTTTTGGGTTTGGTAAACGAGGGATCATGATTTACGAAACAAAGCTTGCTAGCCCATCAATACCCCGAGTGATCCAAACATCCCAAACATCCAACAGCTCTCTACTACCCTGTTTATCGAAATATCCTAGGGCGAACTGTATCCGCGATAGAAACTTCTACCACATGTGCGATTCCACGCAGCACCGTTTTCGCAATTGGAACACCTCGCAGTGCACACGAGCTGCATTGCGGATCGTTCACGCTTCTGCTGGAAAAAGTGTGAGCACTCTCTTCCAGGATACCAGGCAGATAACCGGTTTGCAAGATGTTCTGTTCGCGCTATTGACCTTTAAAAAAGCACAGGCTCATTTTTAATTATCGCATCATGGGTGCGCGAGGGCTCGAGTATTGCCATTTACCTGCGGCTTCTATTCCGTAAAAGCCCATTCGCGTGCTCACGGATGCGAGGCAAGAGCGGTATTGTAACACACTCTTCGGCTACCAGGCGTACGTACTACCAAGGTCACCGGTAGTCTGTTGAAACCCGTGTGCCCCAAACCAGTGTACTGGAAGCGGCTACTATCGAGATCTCGATACGCATGTGGAAATTAACATAAGACGCATAGCGAGGTGCTATTACTTGGCAGGATATGCGTTTAAATTGATAGAAAATCCAGCGGAGCTGCCGACAAGGTCTGCGTTATCGAGGCACCGACAAGCGTCGCTACTCTTGGACAATTTGCACTTTCTCCTTAACTGTGACATTGAATTCAGTGGTAAGTGTCTGTTGTGTCCGGCCGAGATGGACGAGCCAATGACTCGATTGGAACAAGCGCGCGCGCGGCAAAGGATAGAGAGCTGTATAATGGTACAAACCCAGAAGAGGACGTTAAATCCAAAGATCACATATTTCAGGCAGCAGCTCACTTCACTGGTATCCCTCCTGTACTTTCGCACGGCGGGCATGGCTGAGACACATCTATCTACGAGTGCGAGTCCCACGCATATGTACGCCCGCGCACGGCACAGCACCAGGAAAGCGCGGTGGCGCACTATCCACACGTAGCCGAAAGACCGAGGGGTAGGACACCGGCGCCTCGAGGGTAGAGCCGATCACGAGTGCGTCGACATCGCCACCGAAAAGTCCCTCGCGCTTCTTCCCGCTTCCTTCTCCCCCCTCCTTCTCTCTCTCTCTCTCCCTTTCTTCTTCACTCTCCCTCTCGCGCTCTACTTTGCTCCTCTCTTCTCCTTGGCTTTCCCTTTCGGAGCAACGAACTGAGGGCGAGCGTAATCTCCACCGCTGTCGCCTTACACCGCAATCTCTCTCGCACTCTTTTCCCTCGATCGTGCCCGATGTGCTGACTTCCTCTCTCGCAGCACCTGTATTCCCCCCTCTCTTCCCTCTCCCTCTCTCGCGCGCTCACCAGCTCTCTTTCTCTCTCTCTCTCTCTAGACCTCTCGGCCCTTCCTGTCTCCTGTCTCGCGCGCTCCCTCGCACCACCTTTTTCGCGGCTCGGTCGATCAGCTGAGCACAATAATGCACCATACGGCAATTACGAGTACCGCCATTGTCACGTCACGGCGCACACTGCTCGCCGCTGGATCAAGCAGACTGCAAGCGGGTCAGAGTTCCCTCTCGCCCTTCGTTCCTGCCCCACTACCTGCCACCCCGCCACCACAACGCTTCACCCGTGCGCTCTCACCCCTGCGCACCGCGCGATCTCCCCCCCACCCTCGCAAAATCCCCTCGATGCCTTCTCTATCTACCCACTACCCTTTCACACTATCGCGCCCTCTTCCACTGCCTCCCTAGGTGCTCGGAGACCTTGGGGTTGCTTCCATTAGATTCTCCCTTGGTATCTACATGTTTCCGGCGCTGCCTTTACAGATTCGCCGGGCTAATGCGGCAACTTGAAGTTTTCCCTCCGTTCCCGACTGCGATAAGTAGTAATAGTGTTTTTGAAGCACTTTGGCGGTGGAGGCAGCCGGATTGGGAATGTTTCAAGGGAAGAACTGAGGGAGGGGTGAGGGGGAGAAATAAGAAATGTTTAGTGTTGAAAATGTTGAGAAAAAGGGATTGAGGTGAGATTTGGGGATTCGTGTTACGAGGCTGCTTTTGGGGTTTGATGGTTAAATACCTGGGTTTGTAGCCCATTCGCAGCTTTCCTTTGAAGATTCGACGACCCCCCAAAACCACTTCACCCCTTTCACTTTCGCTTTCAACCGGCTTGTGCCGGCCCGCGAGCGATCCTATTCAACAAGCTCTCATCTCTTGCCACGACAACCCATTAAAGATTCCCTCGTTTCAAAGCTTTATGAACAATTCCGTGAACGCCGTGCTAAGCTGCGGTCCAAATAATCGCGGAGCAAGCGCGCCTGAAATGCAATTACTTTAGATACCGACCGAGTATGTCTCAGGTCAATTGCGATGGTGAATTGCTATAGTAGGAATCTATGTGGTCGGCTGAGTATCGAATGGCCAATACGGCGCGCATGTTTTACGTTTACGAACATTCTGGGTCGGGAACGAGTAACGCGAGCAGCAGCATAGTCTAACGAATTGCGGAATATTCGATTTAATCGAAAGGCGAAAAGGAGCGAAGATGACTGACGGACCACGCCAGGGGAAATACCTGTATGGCGTAAAGCCACAGTGTCTTTTGGATTCATTCTCCGACATTTATGGCAATTCGAAACTTGTTATCGTTGTGGGGGTTACGATGATGGCTGTTCTCTGCGTATTTCTTATGTCGAGTACGTAAGAAAGTATCAAGAAGCTTCTTTGCTCTCCACTGTACATTAAATGAACGACTGTTTTTCCTTGTAGAACGCACTCGCAAAGAGTCCAAGAGTGTAAAAGAATGTGCAGTTGCACCACGGGAAAAAGATGAGATTCTTGGTCGTTCCCTTGTTCGAACTACAAGCATCATCAGTCACAAAATAATACTAGAATCACTCCACCATGCAGCCAATGTAACTACTATATTATATCGTGATTCGATTTATAAACATATTTATTCACGCATCTGTTTTTACTGATATTCGCAAAATTTTATTATAACAAATTTCAGAAATGTAACGAAATGCGTTCTACTCTGAGATGTATTGATATAATCGTCTATTGTCCACAATTGATGAACATGAAGTCCCAGCCTGTTGGATTAACACCTTTTCATCGAGTCTGTCTTCAAGGAAACACCTGCTTAATTCAATTTATGCTCGGAAAGGGTAATATACCTATAATATATACATGATCTATATTTCAATCAATCGAGGTCAAGACCTGTCGACTGAATTTGCGTCATAGGTGCAGACCCCTTCCTAACGACATATGCAGGGGAAGACGCTCTATGCATGGCTGTGCACCATCTACTATCCAATCCAACAAAAATCGACTTTTCTTGTGCTAACGTTCTCGTGCAGCAAGGTGAGTAAAGATTTCAAAGGTGAAAACACTTTACTATATATACATTCTAATTAAATATTATTCCTCAGGCTGCAATTTAATTCTAACAAATCAATATGATAAATTTTTGGAAAGTGCCGTGAATAATAAACATGCGAATTTGGTGCAGTGGTTAATCTTGCACATAGATGCGAGTTCGCGCCTCGGTGTCCGATCAGGTTCTGTCCCTTAAAAAACCTGCTATTATCGTTTATATTTTATAATAATATGTATAACTTGTAAGATAATATCTTAACGTTTATTCGTTATCGCTACTGTTAATTTGATTTCAAACTACGTCACACATCTTCAATAAACATCGCTAATATGTATAACACACGTGTGTCATATAGAACAGAAAAGAAATATACAAAATATGTTTCATATGCAATAAGTGTTTTTTTGTTACGAAGTCTCATTTGCATTGTACTATTTCGAAATAAAAAATATTGTTATTTATTCAAACGTGTTCGAACTGCATTCGACTATATTTCAAAGTTATTTCTGAGACTATATGAGGTCTGCATTATCGAACTGGGCCGCTGCCTTGCTGATAAAACAGTCCATAGGTCCATAGTACAAAAACGTGAATATTGAAGAAGTATTATATAAAGGACGATAAACATCGAAAAAAATGTATTGGGGGCTCTCCTTGGCCAATAAAACGAATACTCTGACATTGAAGCGGTTGCTTTTCGGATATTAAAGCACATTGATCAGTAACGGAGGTTATCATGGCCAACACCGGCTTACTGGTACTGACAAATCCAGCAAGAGTGTCGAAGCTCTTGCCGGTTATAAAGAAGCACGTACTGAAAACACTGTATATTCAGTATTTTCCTGGGAGGACAATTTTGCCGTCAAGCGGTTACAGAATTGCCAACTCACCTTTGAAAGCGACAAACTATGCGCAAACCATTGCAAATCTCTACACTGTTACATCCACAATATCAGTGCCACTGGATGTGCGTGTCCTGTTGTCCAATCTAAAAAACCCAGATTTATCAGTGATCAACACAAAGAAACCCATAGAAGTCGTTATTTTCGACCAAATCTATAATAAGAAAGAAACAGATGCATTCATACAAGAGTGCCTTGGTAACACATCCATGGGCTGTGATGTTGTTACTCTCAATGAGGAACAGCACTCCGATGAATCAAATACTGATAGCAATAACGTGAAAGATGAAAAGTCTTATAAGAATGTTGTACTTGGGGGTACATTTGATCGTCTACACACTGGCCACAAAATTTTCTTAAGTCAAGCAGCATTGCGTTGTACTAAGAAACTCACGGTTGGTGTGACAAATGAGAATATGTTAGCAGGTAAATCTGTTATATAGTTAAATGGTCTTTTATATGTCTAATAAACTGCGAAAATTCTAGGGAAATTATTGTGGGAACTAATAGAATCATGTTACAAAAGAATATCGAGTATTAGAGACTTTCTTCAAGATGTAGATACTACGATTGAGTATGATATTACTCCCATTAACGATATGTATGGTCCCACTAAAGATGACCCTACTTTCGAAATGATAGTCGTAAGTGAGGAAACTAAGAGAGGCGGAGAAAAAGTTAATGAAAAACGCTTAGAAAATAAATTAAATCCTTTAGATATTTATGTTGTTCAATTGTTGAATGAAAATAACTATAGGGAGCATGAAGAAAAGAAAATAAGTTCAAGTAACCGGAGGATACGATTATTGGGCACACATCTTAAAGTCCCTGTATGTTTGATATTATATATATTGAGGATAGCCATAAGTAATCAAGTAATTAATTGTTACAACTTTAGTATATTTTTAGTGTTTTTACTTCTTTGCTTATGGATACACAAACAGCACTATTAACAGTAAACAGCCATTCACACTAGATCATTTGTAATTCCACAGACAATAATACATAAACCTGGGCAGCCTTATATTATCGGCCTAACTGGTGGCATAGCTAGTGGGAAATCATCAGTTGCTACTAAGCTACAAAAACTGGGTACTGGCCTTGTTAATTGTGATACATTGGCTCATGAAGTCTATTTGCCTGGCACTAAGTGCTATGATGCTATAGTGGAAACATTTGGTAAAGACATTCTACAGCCTGATGGGTATATTAACAGAAAAGCACTTGGCAATATTGTCTTTCATGATAAAGTAAGAAATGGTCCTTAAGTTTTAGATATATGTATGTGTCTTATACAAATTTGCTATAGATTGAAATGCTTTAGGCACAACTTGAAAAGTTAAACAAGATTGTTTGGCCAATCCTGTTTGAAGAAGTGAAAAGAAAAATTAATGAATTGTATGAAAACAAATTTAATGTTGTTATTCTCGAAGCCGCGGTTTTGATACAAGCAAACTGGCAGGATGCATGTGATGAAATATGGACATGCATCATTCCGCAATCTGAGGTTTGTAATTTTAAGTTGCTGCCAAATTTGCTACATAATTATTCAATTCGTATTTTTATTGATACATGCAGGCTATAAAACGAGTGATTGATAGAAATGCTTTAACCGAGTCTGAAGCACGAGCAAGAATTGCAACCCAACCAAGCACTGTTGAACAAGTGAATGCTGCTAATGTTGTAATATGTACATTATGGAGTGAGGATATTACTCTAGAACAAGTAGAAAGGGGCTGGAATGAAGTAACGAAATTTTTATTGGAAAAAACAAAAAGCTAACATATGTTTCTACAAATAGATCAATGAATATATTACTTATTCCAAATATGAATTATAGGGATGATATTACCATTGTTTTGTTTAATGTGGGCATTTATACCAAACTTCTCCTTCATTCCAAATGTATATACTTTGTGTGTTTTATGAATTAATTCAACAGACAGAGTACACATTAGTTTTCCAAGGTGATATTGTTTTGTATAAATATGCTTTTATGGAATAAGGCCAGTTCTAACACTGGAACTCCCTATGTGACATTTAACGTCACAGCCATATGCACAAGTAATTGATACAAAAACTGTTTCTATTACAATATTGTTTGTCTGAACAAAATATAATAAAGATCACATTATTTATTTAATAATACACTGTTATTGATTGAGCCTTATTTATTAGTATCTCTGTATCTTTGCATTTTTTGTGTCAGATTGCTGATAAATGATAGAAAATCAGTTTTCAGTCTGCTACCACCTTCGTCGATATTGCATTTAACATGGGACACTTTTGCAAACGCTGAAGCTAGAGTAAGCAAAATTAATATTGTATATGTTCTTATTTGATACATACTTTTGATCTAATTCACAGGATATTCTCATTCTTATTACATCTATGTACTTACATATTTCTTTTGATACCTCAGGGTTACTCTTCTCGGGGTCAAAGCAAAGTATTACACATCTATCTGGACCTATTTTAGTTTGTTCAACAAAATAGTTGTAAAATTCGTGTAGTTGTTTCAAACATTCCTTGGAGTCTGTACTATATACCAAAATAACGCCATGCAAACCATTCCTCATAATTGGCCAACAATTCTCGAATCTAAAATGTATGTGGACAACTTATTTCGCCCCTTCTTTTATTTCGGCTAAGTAAATTGACCTACTTATAATCACCACTACAATCCCACAATTCAATATCTCGCGAAATACTTTTATCTCTTATTTGTACATTGTGCACTTCGAATTCTAAAATTCGAACGCCTTGTGTCGGATGATAGTCGAACATTTCAGTTGCATCACCAAGATAGTTTGAAATTGCGCTTTTGCCGCTCTAAAACATATTGTGCCGTAAAGAATTTATGGACCAACAAGAAACAACCAGTTTCATACGTTCTAATTGTTTACTTTAATGGGACCAATGACCACCAACTTCAAGGGCTGCATATTGTCGCCCAAACGTGATTCTTACTACTGTACCTTCTGTTTGGAAGTATATCTCCATAGTAACTAAACGTCTAGCTACATACATATAGAAATCAATTCAGTTTGCTATTGAGAACTAAAGGATTAATACAAAGAAAAGGGTAAGATTGTAGTCACATATGAGTGGGTAATCGAATACCTTTATTATTTTGAATGTTTTAATACCCATCAAATTACATACTGAGTTATGATTAAAAATAGAATAATCGTCATCCAGTTAATAAAAAAACAATATGTGATAGTTGCAGGCTTGAATTTACCAATTCGGATATTCGTATATGGGTATAAAAATTCATCATGATTCGGCAAATCAAATACTGTTTTTCTTCCTACATTAAAAATATGTGTTTCTGTGTATATAACAACTCTGTATTGTTAAGATAGAACACGTCCATGCGCCTATTGCGATCAAGATTCGATTAACGTGGCTTTGTGTATGTACATATTATTTGTGTGTACAAGCAAATCAGAATTAAAAAGGCCTAAGCACTAAGGTGCCCCTTGCATGTTGCCTTAAGTTTGACATTATTTAGCTGAGTTTACAGCATTCTTAATAGTAAATAAAAACTCAATGATTGTGACAAGGCTACCTGCTTTTGTCTGAGAAAACCCTATTTCCTGTATGTGCAATGTCTTATTAAAGCATTTGTACTTCTGAGTGTTGCCCTTGATCTTGAAGGATTGGTTTAGTATCCTCTGGATATGTTAAACCATATAAAGCACAGAGAGCTGCTTTTGCCGCTATTTTCTTAGCATCTTTTTTATTTTTTGCTGAAACATAAAGAATATTTTACATGATCTTTAACACATTACGCATTTGTTATTTATTGTACTCTATGTTTATAAAGCATATCTTACCAGCTCCTGTATATTCGACCCCATCTATTTCCAGACCAAGTGTAAACATAGTGTTGGGTGGGTTACCAACACGGTTGATTTCCACATATGTTAGACTAGATCTCATTTGATTTAAAAGCATAACAGGATGTATGCTCGTTGGATTTGGCGGAAGCTCTTTCTGAGCAGGATTTTTCTGCGGACTTGTCGCTTCTCGTTTAATTCCTTTAGCTGTGGTAGATAATCCCGGCCTTGGAACCGGAACCGATGTTCCCTGGTTATGCCATTCCAAAAATAGTTTGTACAAAGCAAAGCTCGCTAAAGAACTCCATGGGATTTCATTGGTATCGTCACAATCCATTACAGAACCATCTTCGGAACTGTTATTCTGAAGTGAAGCAGTATCCCCGATAATATCTCCGGATTGACTCTCTGATTCTGCATCCATACGAGCTTTTACAGTCGCTGCTGTCATCTTTTCAAGCAATAATGCTTTTAGAGCATTCTCCGCCGCACTTTGACGTGCAAGCGGCTTCGACAATCCTTGTCCAACATAAGTTTTACCACCAAGCTGAATTCCAAAAAAAAAATGAATGATTATTATAACTTGTACATTACATATGCTTACTCGGATCAAAGATATAGCTAATTACCTCAGCGTGCACGACATAGAGCGAATTCGGCATTGACCCTTGGTTCTCGGGAAATGTAAACTGCACTCCAGCCTTCATCTCGTTTAATACCATAATCGCATTCTTTGGTTGCAAGGTCCTTCTCAAGCGTTGATTTAGCCGCAGACGCTTCAACTTCTTATTTATCTTAGTAGTAGCTGCATTTTTTGGTCCTAGGCATAAGTGATGTTTACCTTGAAAATACTCGTTTGTATTTGTCCCATAAATGAAAGTAAGATTATTTATAACGTTCAGTACACTTAGCTTCACAGTGAAAAAAATAGCCTAGGCTCAACAGTACGCGTTTACCGGAGCACAAAGCATTTAAATCTTCAAATTTGCGCAGTGATTTGTCATCATGTTATCTTATTTAATGAATCTAAATTCATACTCAATGTTAACGAATCCAGAAACGCATAAAAAACCATAACAAATCAGTTATTAATTATTATTTCACTTTTACTAATATTGTTCGTTGAGTAGAAAAAGATAGTTTATGAAAGATAAGTCCTAGCTTAATTATTTCCAACAACCAATGATGTTTTGAAACGGATATATAACCTGCTTTACGTCTCCATTTGGGCAAGTCTTCTAAATCAACATCCATTATGTCAGATTTCAATGGACAACTATCAGGATCTTGAGTTGCTTGAGCTCCTTGATCTCCTTGATTTCCTTGATTTGCCGTATTTGCAATACTTGCAGGATTTGCAGGATTGGCAGGATTGGCAGGATTTCCAGGATTTTCAAGGTTTCCTTGGTTTCCTTCAGTTCCCTGCGCTATTTGAGGCGCTTGGGATCCTTGTGGTCCCTGATTTCCTTGTGGTTTTTGTAACCCTAGGATCTTAGGTGGTGGCACTGGTACTGGTGTTGCCGTTGCTGTTGGAGTGGCAGCTTGTGTAACAGGTGGTGTATTCTGTACATTAGCTGGAGCCTGTTGATGTTGAGATGTTGAAGGTTGCTTCAAAATTGGCTTTAGCCTAGGTGGTTGTGGCGGATTTGCAGGTGGTGGTTGCTGCTGCTGCTGCGGCTTCATCTGTTGTTGTTGTGGCGATTGCTGCTGCTGATAGGACTGCTGGTTTTTCATTTGCATACTTCTTGGCTGCATAAGCTGAGTTGCTGGCAAGTGTGGTGGCCTCAGTGATGGAGTATTTGGACCATTTCCAGGCTTATAATTACCCTGCTGAGGTGATGGGAAACCTCCTTGCTGATACTGTAAAACAGAGGGTGGGTCGCCGCTACACAAGGAACCTCTACGGTTGTGCTATCCCACCAAGGTCTAGCATCGCATATGTGCACTTGAAAGCAGTCTAACGCTACCCCCATAGCTCACGCCAACCAACTTATTTATAACCATTGCCATTTGCTCTTATTTTAAATCAAACAAAACTTGTAGACAGGCAACTTTTTAATTATGCTAGGGACATGTTCCAAAACACCCTTGGAAAGCAAATGCACATGTCAACTCGAACATAATTGCTTCCAGATACCTTCCACTGCTCATACCCAGTAAACAGCCATGTGTAGCATGATTTTTATGTTTTAAAAAAATGGATTGCATAGGACTCTAAAATGTTTAGAGAAGCTATATTTGAAAAACTGAGGATAAATATTTTTCTTGGTATTGACTTACAAACTGTGAAAGTAACAAAGATGGCTCCAATTAGAATGTTTATAATGTAATCTCAAACATTACCTAAAGTCAAACTTTATCATACTTTAATGCTGAAAAAACTGTTTGAATACTCAATATATTCTTTAAGTATCTTCATGGATCCCCCTTTTCCTCTTTATCTCCCTCTCGCTCATTTTGAGTGTTCTTGCATGATTTAACGTAACAGACAATTAATGGCTAGCAGTAGGCTATGCTATGTGGGCAACTCACGAACTAGTCCCTGGCTGAATACACCTCCTCGGTATTGTTGTATAGCTACTAGTTCCTGCATTGCAGGGGAGGGGAAAGTAGGGACCTCTAATTAGTACATGCAAGTGGTGGTAACACTTCAAACAGCAATTCACTAATTGACGCAGACTTTCATCATAAATGTATATTCAGGAATAATTTTGCATACTTTGCAATTTAAGTTATACTGTGATAAGAATCATTTTGACAAGCAACAACCCTTTTGATTGATAGCGATTTAACCTTTATACAAGTCTTTTAGCAAAATGGGTTCATTTGGGATCTTCTGTTCCAACTCTTATGCAATAGTCTTGGAAATTTATATAATTAAGGGCCTTCGTTCAAAAAATAGTAAACTGGGACTCTACAGTAATCCAAAATTCGTCATTTTTAATTTTGAAGGTAGAAAGAAATGTCGTACGGACAAGAAGCATGATATCGAAAACTACTCCCAAAGTTTTCATAATAGCTCTTGTCTAAATCGTATATAAATACATATTATAGAATTACATCTATCTTTGTCTGCGCTTAGCATACACAATCTACCTGGTTTATATTCTAATACAGTGCTACATTGTAAATGAAATCATCAGAGTATTATGGTTCATAAAGTCACATAAGAGTACATTGATCACAATTGTGATAATAGAGCCAAACTTACAGCATTTTGTATCGGGTATCCCACATTTGGTGAATTTTGGTTCCTTCCTGTAATTAAATGTTTATGCATAAAGCAATTTTTCGAAACGCACTGTATCTGATGTGGAGAGTACAAAGAGTAAATTAACCCATGGTAACATATGATTGAAATCTCTATTATAGAGGCGGAAATGGAGTGATAGTTATCTACTAAAGTCGGTAGAATAGAGTGCACAATGGACGCCATTCTTAGTAACCTTATATGCAGTTTATTGATTTTTCTGAAACTTCGCTATTGTGCCCATTTAATCGTACAAATGTCGGATGAGAGTTTCTTTTACACTAATTAAAGCACTTTCATAGGAAAAGAAGATATCTAAACTCACCGTTTGGGTATCCTGCAGTGGGCCTTGGTCTTGTATACATTGCGATTGATTGCCTTGGGAATCAAGACTTCAGTAATAGTTAATATAATTTATTCCTGTGGTTGTAATCCGTGGGGGATGCTTAGACGAGTCACGTGAGAAAATATTTGGTGCGTTAACTACAAACTTTGTTCGAGACCGACGCCATGCGCTTTATAATAGCAGGTAGATTCACTGTCTGATTATATCGTTACATACGGAATAGCACAGTACTTTGGCTAATACGATGCGAAGAACGGAAGATTGAAGACGCGAGGAAGCGGAAATGGAAGAATGGCGTCCCAGAGTGATGAAACCATATAGACATGGAACTTCCTCGAAAAGTAAAGCGGCACCACTCGGATTTGCTCCGAATTGCTCGGCGCCAGCAGTCCATTTCCCGAAAGCTAGCTGGAATGGCGTTCTAGCTCGGCGTGAAGGTCGGGCATGTATGTATGTGTGGGAACTTTGAAAAATATAAACATAGAACTCAAATTTAAGTGGATGAAATTGAAGAGTTTTATTCAAGGAATCATGTTCCAAATGTTACTGCCTGTTTACAAGGTATCATGGAGTGAATGAGCAAAATGAGAGGTCACTGACACGGAATTCGCAGTTGTTGTCCTATGTTTCTCTTCCTCCTCTCCCGTGTTGGGATATGAGTTTGATGACGGGTATTCGTTCTCTCTTCGTTCCATCTTTACTCTCCGAACTGTTCAACATCTGCACGGCAGACCACGCGGTTGAATTCCTAATTGTTCATAGGTAGGAACCCGCCCGTCAATATAGCTTATGATATTTCGAGTTTAAATTGCCGCCCAGATTAAGTAGCGAGCCGTGTGTCGATACGGGCTATCTTCGCGCGCTTCTACGCAGCAATATATTTATTGTTCCCAATGGTTCTCAATCAACCTTCTCAACTGATTTGAGAGTGTGGGAGTCTGAGTATAGGAAGCCAAAAAATATGGCAAGTTCATCAAGGTAAACTTCGTAAAATTAATTTTAATATGATTTATAATGTTTTGATGCTTATTGTGATACTAATACTATTTAACATGTGGAACTATCAACCGCTGAAGCAAGTGAATGTGAGGAACAACAGTCATTGTCGTCGACATTGGTTATGTGAATCTTGACAGCAATGTTGAACTTGTTTACTATTTACGTATTTATTAGGTTACTCTGTTTTGAAATAGACTTTGTCGTTCTTGCAAATGGATATTCGCCTTATTTGTTCCATTTGTACATGTAATAACTCCGTTCGAGCTTTGTCGGTCAACTACATTTTGAGTGGAAATCGTACAATTACACCATCGAAACACGAAATCAGACATCGTCGCAACTTGAAAATGAAAATTTTTCCTATTAATTGGTCGACTAGAGTGTGAATTCCGAGTTGACATCAATGACCCTAAATTATTTCACCCCACACATAGTTCTATATATATGTGTCTCTCTATATATATGACTGTTTTAATGTATAGATTATATTTCCTTAAAGTTTTTTTTTATAGACACGACACAAACAAGGTCTGTTGTTACGCACATCCAGATGCACCATTAATAGAGGATTATCGGGCAGGAGACCAAATTTGTTCAGAATGTGGATTAGTTGTGGGTGACAGGTAAATGGGCATGAAACAATTTTTATACCCTGCTTCATTATATGAAACTGTCATTTATTACTTTCCGCAATAGAGTAATAGATGTTGGATCCGAGTGGAGAACATTCAGTAATGAAAAAGCCGGGGTAGATCCATCTCGTGTAGGTGGACCTGAAAATCCACTTCTAAATGGCTCTGATTTATCAACTATGATTGGGCCAGGAACAGGTGCTGCATCCTTTGATGCATTTGGTGCATCAAAATATCAAAACAGACGAACAGTAAGTGGAAGAATTGCCCATTGTTACACTTTGGTACAAAAAGGATTCTAATGCAAACTTCCTCCTTAGATGAGTAGTTCTGATAGAGCATTGATTAATGCGTTTCGTGAAATTAATGGAATGGCTGACCGCATCAATTTGCCAAAAACTATTGTAGATAGGGCAAATAACTTATTCAAACAAGTTCACGATGGTAAAAATCTGAAGGGGCGTGCAAATGATGCTATTGCTTCGGCATGTCTCTACATTGCATGTAGGCAAGAAGGTGTACCGCGAACATTCAAAGAAATATGTGCAGTTAGCAAAATAAGCAAGAAAGAAATTGGCAGATGTTTCAAATTGATCCTGAAGGCACTGGAAACCAGTGTGGATCTTATTACAACAGGAGACTTCATGTCTCGATTTTGTTCCAATCTGGGACTTCCGAACATGGTGCAGAGAGCAGCTACACACATTGCCAGAAAAGCTGTGGAAATCGATATTGTTCCTGGAAGATCACCCATTTCTGTTGCTGCAGCTGCAATTTACATGGCCTCACAGGTATGTACTCCAGTCATATTCAAAGCAATTCGAAACAATAATCGAGATCATCAAATACAATTAATGGTAATTTTGTTTCAACAGGCATCAGAAGACAAAAGATCACAGAAAGAAATTGGAGATATTGCGGGTGTTGCCGATGTTACAATCCGACAATCTTATAAACTGATGTATCCACATGCTGGAAAACTGTTCCCTGAAGATTTCCGATTTGCCACACCTATTGATCAGTTACCATTGATGTAAAGTTAGTAGAGAGTTCTGGATTGTAACATACATTTTATCATGTTGAAACGATAGTTTGCTCTCATTAATAATCCGCGATATAATGATTTCTTAACCTTTACTTACCATATACATTCCTGACGAATTTACTAAACATTGGTGTATGTGTAACTTATTACAAACTGCTAGCAAGTTTCCCCACCATTTTCGGTACATGTAGATTGTTCCTATCAATATTGCTTACATCAACTGCAATGGTTCAGTACTTTTGGCGTGTTTACAATTAGTTCATAATATTCAACCTTTGTTTTTATTTTAGTTTATGGTTCTTTAGAAACTTAGTTTAGGATCCAGTGAAGGAAAAGATTCTTGTTCTTGTTGCACGTGTTCTTGTTGAATTTCAAAGCCGAGAACACGGAAACTAAATATGTTTAAAAGTGTAATGGAACTGACATATATGTAAGGGTAAAACGAGAAAAATCTTAAATTACAGTATTTATTAGAATTATATTTCACAAAATGGAAAAGCAGTTTTCTTTTATGATATGTTTATGATTGACACTCAGTGGATTGGCTCGTTTCAACATGTTAAAACCTTACATGATTAAAAGACGACCATTGTAAAATTCTTCACATTGGAGGCTTAACAAAATATACGTTGAGCTTTATCCCTTGTATGATATATTTTGTATCGATTGTATTTTACACAAAAATCTTGTTACCAATTATACTTATGAGGTACTAGAGTACAAAATTTTTCTTTGTATTTCATTTTCCGAGAAATATAAGATATACTATTTGTAAATGCAACTGCAGTTTGATTGAGTTCCTGAACAACGTGCGTACTACTTGTTTATCTATAACACCATAGATAGTAGATACCTATCCCGTCCCGCGTTCCCGTTGGGGGGCTTGATTGGGGTTGGTATGCGTCAACGTAAAGTATACATCAGCGGTATACGTATAGATATAAGTATGCACCAACATACACACTCACACAATAGTTGAAAACACAACTTAGATCAGGCGTACTGCAGGTCTTATTGTTTTTCAGTATTATTTTGATACATGTCATCGATCATAATTAAAAAGCAAACACAGGATAGTCCATGAATACGACTTGTTTGCATTCCTAGCCTACATTTATACGACTGTAGTTTGATACAAATATCAAAATTGGCGTGGTTATGCTTTCTTGAGGTTACCGCTCGTGTATTACACCAACTTCTTACGCGAACTAAAATGGAAATAATCCTTCTCAAGAACTGGTGCACTGTGTAAAGTCCCCTAAACCTTCCGTGCGTGATATCTAAAACAGGTACTAACAACTATGGACCAACTGCAAACAGCTTTGACAGCCATCAAAGTCTTACGGTCGAGTGTCGGTCAAGTATTTGATTCCCTTGGGAATGGACTACGTGCTGACCACGGTGAAGAAAATAAGGAGAATAAGTATCTGTTGGAATTACAAGAACTCCTGACCACAGTTAATATTAACCTCAGGTAATATCAAGGGACAGTGTTATGCCCACCTTGTTAAGTTACTTTCAAGACAGTTGAAACCCTGATTCTCACCTACCACTTTTGCAGAGATGTAGAACAGGCTGCGAGTGGTTTAAATCCACCATCAGGACCATTCAGCTTAGGAAGTACGGCATACTTGAGTGAGGAGACTACACAAGAAAGACAAGCTCTCTATAGCACGCTTGTAAATAGTTATAAATGGACTGATAAAGTACACGAATACAGTAATGTTGCACAAACACTCCTCCATCAAAATTCATTGAAAAGGTCTTATACCAATTCTAGTAGAGCAAAGAGAGGAAGAGCTCAGACCAGTAATCATAATGTAGCCCAACAGTAAGTATGATACAAATAGTGTGGTATTTGAACATGCTATCTCAAACACTGATATTTTACTTAACAATTCATTTCTCTAGGCAAGTGGATTCCTTAATAGCAACATTTGACAGACTCTTTAATGACATGACAGTGACAGTATCTAGGACTTTTACATCAAATGCTGTGTTACATGTAACATTGGGTCATGTTTTAAAAGGAGTGATAGTATTCAAAGGCATGATGATTGAATGGGTAGTTGTAAAAGGATATGGGGAAACAATGGATTTGTGGACTGAATCCAGGCATAAAGTGTTTAGAAAAGTTACGGAAAATGCACAGGCTGCTATGCTACACTTCTCATCCCCCGCATTTCCAGAATTAGCTGTTAGGTCTTTTATGGTAATAGACTTCTCCAACATATGCAGTTTGTTTGTCCTTTTTGACAATTTCTAACATCTTTTTTTTAATTTAATCATTCCACAGACCTGGTTCCACAGTCTAATCAATTTATTCAGTGAGCCATGTAAACGTTGTGGCTTGCATTTGCATAGTGCTTTACCACCAACATGGAGAGACTGCCGTACCTTGGAGCCCTATCATCAAGAATGTAAACCATAAACTTTGTTTGATCTGAAAAAAATATTGACTACTGCTGTCAAACTATAGCTATTATTGTATTTATTCTATATCTCCTTTTTTTACGAAATGTAAAATAGGATAATAACAAATAAAATAAAGTATAATTCATTGTTCATAATAAAATTTGTGTTTTTAATGTATGGGACACATCATTTTACTTAGTAAACATTTTTATTCATAGATTTTGAGAGAAGTAATATAGTTCCTTCCACTTAAATTCACCTACCCAGCTTAAATAGATTACTCATGAGTAATTAAAATATGATCGACAGTTTCTATGCATATGTACAACCGTAAACTGAAACACGAAATGCAAGTCAAAAAACACTCACTTTCAGTATAGGAAGTCCAAAGGACTTGAGACATAGACATATGCCTATGACTTCAGATGAAAAGTCTCGGGATTTGAGTAAAATATTATCACGCAAAATGCAAGAGCATTTATCAAACGAACGTGATTATACAATAATTAACAAGTACAACCTGATGTTCGGCAGACAAATGCGGTTTCAGTGGTCAGATTCGTTGAATTTGAGAATATATCTCATTGATTCATTGCAGTTGGTTAGCTCCCTGACTCTCGCGAATTCCCCGAATGATGTTACTCTCAAAAAGCATCAAAGTTATTATATGCCTCATTAACTTTCGTGTGCCAATCTTATCTCTAATCGTATCGAGATTATAATGCGGATTAAAAGACAAAGTGAGTATTATTTTCCTTTTCACACGGGACAGGAGGAAAACATATAAGGGGCATGTGAAAATTAAACACTTTGTTCGTCATAACTCGTAAATATAATGCGCAAATGAGCCCGACAAACGCTTCTCTTATTCGGAATATATCTCTGCACTGCTCTGCTCTTACGAGTATCCTACGTATGTATATCGTCCTTAATATCATTACATGCTACTTAGTTTTACATAACGCTAATTAGTGTTATATGTAAATATAATTATGTTATAAGTACTTTTCACACAACTGTACACATTCACATTTGGAATATTGGCGCTCGTCCCGTGAGCGCAAGTCGTTTGAGTGGCAGTGAACTTATTTTACAAATCGTTATTGTGATCACTTACTTTGTTGGACTGACCTCCAAATTTATTTACTTATTTCCCTTTTAAGGCTCTATAAACGTTGCAATATACTCACAAAGTCAAGGAATTCAATATTGTATTTTATCGACTCGAAACTATAATGTATGCAATCACTGCGTTGATCTTGTTTTATCAAAGTCGTGGTGAGTGCGAGATAGGTCCTTGCATAAACGTTCATGTTATAGATACATATATATATGTATGTATATATTTTTTTCCATACGCGTAACATTGCGGTTTTAGAAACGAGCTGTTACCTTTTTATTGTTAGTATTTATACTCTTTATGCGTGAATCAATTATAGTTAAATTCATTTCTCCGTACACCAGAGACAGTGTGTTTTTGGAAAGCACTTCGAACTCGAATACCTACGCGTATAACTTTAGACCATAGAACAGAAACGGGAGTTCTGTATGCCGTTTGCAGAAATTGAGTGTGCGGTGTGCGCGTGTGTGTCGGGTGTGTATTTGGGTGTGAGTGTATATATACGGCTTAACCGCGTTCAGTTATAATATCCTCCTAAAACGATGCTAGTTTTATACCTTTAGTTACGGTGAAGAGAAGTAGAAAAATCAGTTACAGATTATATACTCTTTCTTTGGAGTGGGTGGGTGAGTTGGGGTGGTGGTGGTGGTTGCTGGAGATAGACTTTTTTCTATTTGCTTTGCGTCCTTTTCCTCGGTGAATGAATATATCACAGCATGCCTTTTCTCAGTGGAACGATAGCAGAAAAGAAGTATCGTTCGAATTTCGCGAAACAAAGGAAATCTCTGACAGAATCTGCGTCTACATGTGTTGTGAATATTTCCTATCGCTATTCAGTTTATTCGACCAAGTAGCCGAGAAGCTTGTTAGAGCCTCAGCGGCACATCGAGACACGATTTTGAATCTCTCTCTATGGTCGCGTGTTCGATCATCGTTCAAAGGGCTTCGCTTAATATCGACTTTAGCGCACAGATGCATATCTATAGTTTGAGTCAGAGTACTTTGCAACTACGACAGTGTACGCGAGAGCGTGTATGGGTACATTTACCACGTTCAAGCTTGTAATGAGTTTTTAAAAAATGGATATGCCTAGCAGCATTCGGTCCGTGATTATTGTACAGCCATAACACGAGTGAGAAATACGTGAGAAGTACGCGATTCGCTTGTTTGTTCGTGTTTGCGCCGCTCATTCTATTGGCTTGCTAATCTCGCGCTGCTAATAACCAGTAGCTATTTATATATTTATATATATATATGTATATCGCCTAGCCTAACTACCGATAGTTAATTATACCTCGGAATTCTGATAATACCGTAATGCAAGGAAATCTACTTTAGCATATCGTCAGTTCAACAGCTTTATTGCCTTTCTCACTGATTCTGTATGATTTGGACAGCTTATAGTTAAAAGGTTTCCTCTCTTTTTCCCATTTAAGTGCGATAACATGCGACCCATTGCGCGGGATGTTATTATAATTAGTAGTTAGTTTCTTCGTTCTAGGCTACACGTTATACGGCGCTTTTATATCGCAATGCTCCATTTAAACAATCGATTTGAACAGTGCATCACTTAGTGATGTACAGAAATTGAAAGCAACAAATAGAACTGACTGTGGATCACAACGATGAACCACTAACTTTTGTGTTGAGGAAAATCAATTAAGTGATACTTTCGTGTTTCGCGTAAGTGGGACAATAGCGATATATGCTAGACTCGAAACTAAAAGCTTTTATTCCAATAGTATGGTGATTTTAAGAACCTAAATGTGTATTTGCTTATTGTTCATAATCGTTTGAATACGAGACGACAGAAAGGTTCCTTCTAATCGTTTTTGGACTGGCGTCAATTATGCGTATATACGTGTCCGAACGATACTGCTAAGAGTCTCGGTAATACTATAGTAGTTTAGTAGAGAATTGGATATACTATATCGGATAGTATTGGATTATTATACAGTTGCCTTTGCAGTGAGGCGATAAGTACGCCGAAAGTATACAGTATATACACGTATATACATGAAGGGAAAGTGGATCCCGTAGAGTTTACGAAATATCGAGTGACGTGCATTTCGGTGACAAGTATTACTAACCACTGAAAGAGAAGGAGATAAGAAAAGGCATGCCTCTGTGTGCAGACGGGGGTACCATTTCACTTCATGGTCCAATCGAATGGGTGACTAGATTTTCACCGATTGACAATGTGAGCAGTAGTTTACCAATCGCGGGCAAGTGGCAACTTCTTCCTCTTCTCCTTGATTTTTTTGGTTTTAATGATTTCGTTAGAAGATCGAAATCCGATCACCGCGCCGCTTTCCTTCGTGCGATTCCTTTGCGATCGCGAAGTTGTAAGAACTATCGAGTGCTGGCAGAATTGGAACGCAGTCTCTTGGGTGTAACTTTATGCGGATATGGTGTTAAAACCTCTTTCGCAGTGTATTGAACGGCAGGTCGGTTGTACCTTGAAGCTTCTGGCAATGGGCGCTGCACTTAATAATTTTATAACGTGGTCAATTGGTTCGTAACTCCTGCTTTTGAGAGGCACCGCGACTCTCTTACGGTTCAGCGTCGCTTAATGTTCTTGTTTGCTGAAAATATAAGCTAGTCCTTTTACGGTCTCGCTATATCAATTTTCGTGGATCGTCGATCAATACCGAATTCAAAATGTTCTCTGACGCTAATCCATCGCTACGATCCCCGGCCGTTACCATCGGTCGCCGGATCGCGCGATGGCTCGTCAATTAATTCATGATGCATAATCATAGAACAGTGCAATATGACTCGTAAAGACAACAGTGATACAAAAGTACACACGATCCCAATACATCCTATGAAATTAACGATATAAAAGTGAAGTGTATAGATCCTCCTTTCGCCCTGGGGTTTCCTTTCAATGACCCATACCGTCGACAGATTATATCTACTACGTGCGCTCTTCGATGTCGTACGAAGTTTCGACTATTCATTCGCAGTGATCACGATGCGGCTTCCCTCGCGTGCTCATCCCATCTCGAACGCAATGTCTAGGCACAATCACTTTCGCAACGTTTTATCAAGGACTTATCCTCACGCGGAATGTTGTTGCAGACCACGCGCAGCCTCTCGCTCACACGCTTTCTCAGCATGCAGGACGAACTTTCTCCACCCTGACAGTCCAGCTTGTCTTTCGGCAAGCTCCGTCTACTTGTCAGGCCTGCGGGACTACCTACTAAGCGCAGATATCTACTTGCGATTGCACCTATCGTCGTTGATCAGTCTGGCCGCTTCACCGTACGAACCGTTCGTTATCCTCGCATCCCTTCATTCCTAAGAACTCTAACTCGCTCTCTAGTACAGTCAGCAGGCGAATCTCTTCTGGAACTGGGCGTGAGGGTAGGCCGAGCGCCATCCCCACGCAAGACATTAATCTAACTAGGACCACCGCGCGGTTCACATGCTCGCAAGCAAATCCGTGGTACTCGTCGGTACAATATATCCTCAACGGGTGAACCATCTCCGGGATGGTTAGGTCAGCAGCCTCCGCAACTTGGCCGCGGAGTTGCTGCCTCTTCGATATTAACCTATTCTACTTAGAATCTATATCCAGGTTTATCTCTGCTCGCTCTTTGCGATAGACTACTCCGTGTCATTACTCAGTTAAACGCTCGGCAGTGAGCTCCAGCTGCCGGCTGGCACGCGGCTCGCCGCCCTCACCACCATTGCGCTACAGGTCCAGGTGCGCCGGTACGTTCGTACTCGTACTCATAGGGGACTTCCCGATCCAAGTGGTTGTCGGGAGTGTCGGGAGCAGAGTCGTGAGTGGCTGGCCAGCCGATACTACTGGCGCGCACCGCTCGGCGAAGGCTCTTCCTAAGGAAGGCCGCGCAGGCCTTGCTGCTCTCGGTGATGATCTCGTACAGTTGGTGCTCCAGGTTCAAGCTGCTGGTGGTGAGCAGCAGCGGCAGCGGGAACGATGCGTTCATGATCACTATGTTACCGATATTAAGAGGAGCTGTTTCCCATTGTCAGACACCGCTGTTCGGAAAGCGTGGCGGGGGAAGCGGGGGCGGTGGTCTCTCCGGCTGAGCGGGTGCGCCGGAAGACCGCTCGGATCCAGCTGCAAACACAACTGTTCACCAACGTTAATCAGACGTACTCTACCCAAGGGCTGAGCAATGCGTAACCGCGATAGTCGCGTTTACCATTTCGTTAGTGCTAGTTCGGGCATTCACCTACTAGATATAGATATGTTAATGTATATACAGTTACGTATGGCTATGGGTTCAAATTCAAGAAGACAACACTTATTAGCAAGCTACTACGACCTCCTCCGGGGTTCGCGCCGAGTGAGCGAGCACTCGAGAATATGGTGCTCGTAGCGCAATGTGTCTCCAAGTTGCGGGCGAGCCGGGCGAATGCAGGTGCGAGCCACTCGGCGAATCGCAAGATTCGCAAGGACTTTAAGATCGCTCGTTGGAAATCGGTGGTATGTACTGAGAGGGTGGACTGTGAGTGGCTCTGTGCGTGTGGCTGCGTACATATACATAGTTATATTGGCTGTATCGCAAAGAAGTTACGATTGGCAGTTGGTGGTACCTCACCGAACGGACACAGGGGTGGGGTGACGGTGGGGACTGTGCGAGAGAGTGCAGTCATTACGTGAAGAGCTGGTAAAGTTATGAAAAGGAATTACCGTTTGCCAAGAGAGTACTTTCCCCGTCGCAAGTAATCACGAGAGCTGTTCGAGTGTACGCTACCAGCATCCTCGTGATTGAAGGCGCTGTTATAACGCGCTCTCAATCTGTTGGCGAATAATCGTTCAATGATGCGAGAGTAGGAATTAGTTAGCACGACTTTCTGTGTGTGAAGTGTGACGATGAGGTGTTGCCTTTTCTTTGTATCGCATGGGGCATCGATCGTTGCATTGCTGTGAATGTAGAGAATATCGTGCGCTAGAGCTAGTTCGAGGGACTCGGAGTGTGTTACTACGGGGTGTTTGGTACTACTTGCTCGATCGTCGAGACGTGGATGTCGGGTGAGCGATCGGCGAATCCTACGGCTCACCCAGATCTCAATAAAGTTTGCACTTACTCAAGCTCACACTCGACTCAGTAACAAGCACTAGGAGAAAAGAAAGTTTACGTTAAAATGCGATAGGGAGAACGAATGCCGCTGGGGGAAATCGGTCTCCACGATCTACGTAAATGTAAATTAGTTTCATGCGCACATGCCCATTGCACCACACATGCTCCAACTGCGAAACTATCCAGCCGAATTCGCTGTACTGCGAGTCGGTAATGAAACAAAGAATAACAGTCAATGTGACTTGTACGTGGTTTCTTTTCAAGGGCCTCGCTCTCTATGCACTTTTGATAAGAGTCACTCGCTCGGAACTGCGCGCTTTTGTCTTATCTTGTTCTGGAAAAGGACGATGTCTTGTGTTTAATACGCATGTAAATACCATGGGCTACCTCCTTGTTTAGACTACTACAAAGGCCAGTGTTAGTAGCGCATAGGTATTGGTATAACGTTGGAATGGAACTGAAGCCAATGGTGTCTGCTTTGGTTGGTGACTTGTTAGTATGCTCGAAACTATCGAGTCTCAAGTGTGGATGTGCATACATATGTACATCAGGATAACAGAGTGTCACACTGCACATAGATGGTGGTAAAGAGACATAGAGGTTTGCACGCAAGAGCTTACAGTACTGGAGCTGGGTGTTCACTAGTGGTAGTCATTCTACGAGAAATCCCGATATACCATAACACATATCACTGGGCTCACGAACAATAGTAGTCTTTAGTGTCGTCGCGCGTGCTCAGAAATATAAGCTCCGTTCACTGATAGAAGAACAGATTGGGGAACGCACTGCGGTGGCTGTCAACGGACAGTATGGTGTGAGAGTATTGGCAAAAGCGGTGTGAGATGTGAGAAGCTAAAACGTATCTACGATTGACGCTTAAAACAGAAAAGATTAACGTGAAATAGCGATGATTTTGACTGGCTCGCGATAAGCATGGCATGACTAGAAAGATTGTTTCCTCGTCGAAAAAGAAATCGTTTAACGACCGTGCGGTATACGCCAGTTCCTTATTTTATACTACTACAAAGGGACAATCAGTGCCACCGAGAAATTCGTTGCGATTTACGTTACAGGAGAGTGAGTTAACTTGCAGCGAATAATTGACAAGGGACCAGTTATAAGCAGGTGACTGTAATTGAACATTAAATCTCTATCGCAATTCAATTATAATACATCCTTAAGTAAGTAGGTGATAATATATGGTGTGCGGTCGGGAATAACGTTTCGACGGACAAGATTCCGCACGGTTTCTGCTGCCGGCTAATTTACTATTGTCAAGACGAGAATGTAGGTAGTTAGTGTGATATTGTTCTCTGCTAGGGCCACTCGTATGTCTTGTGGTAGCGAAGCAGCAATGTTACGTTTGACTTTCATATAATCAGCGGTTTGTGATTCCTCTGCGCTTTTGAATCATACTGAAAGCAGAAAAATAAGTGTTCGCAAATCAATGAGAACGGTATGTTCCTCTCGGCAATGAGAGCTACAAATGAAGAAAACTTACAGACATACATAGATTCGCAATATGGCATGCACAATGACAGGTAGACTCGGGGATAAGCAACGTAAGGCAAACAATTCTTCTTCCTCCCTGCAGTAGTCTACGGTTTTCTACGTCTATGGCTACTTGTCTAGTGGCAACTTCTAGATCTAGCCCCGGTTTCTTTAACTTTTACCAGTAAAACGGAATATACACTCGGAATGACGTATCGAAAAGAAAATGAAAGAGAGGTGAAAGAGACATAGAATAAGTAAGCTAGAGAGAGGGGGAAAGAGAGAGTGGGAGATAGAGAGATAGAGAGAGATAGAAAGATAAAGAGAGAGAGAAAAAGAGATAGAGAGAATGATTCGATGGGAAGAATTGTTTGCTCTCGAAAAGATGGTAATCGCAATGGTGATAGATGTTCGTGGATGATCGTGGTCAGGTTTTGAAACCTTACATGAATCAGGATGTGGCTTCTCCTCGGCCACCATCAGGGCTGCACTCTCTGCTGGCGGTATGTGTCCCTCTAATGCATTCACACAGTTTAGCATGCTCCTGCAAAACATCACGCGACTTGTCCAAGTTTCCGCTTCTTCACACATTTCTATTGAGTCTTTCCCTTCTGTTATTATAATCCAGACCATCGTCCTCCAGGGCATCGAATTCAGCATGCACCGGTATTATTATGGGACCGTGAGAGACCAGGGTTTTCCCGCGACTTTCAACGACACCTTCTCTCTCTTACGATGGCTATGGCTTTTTAGTTGGAAGAATTGGATCGAAATCGAACTCGGAATGGTACTCTGGCAGTTGCAGGGTCATATGCTCGAAAACAAGTCCCTCAGGCCTTTTTAAGGACAGTGCTACTCGGATTTAAGTTACGCTTCACTTTTATCGTTTCGCCCCTACCCTCTCTATTACATAGAGGACATGATTGAACTCGGTCATTTGAAAGTTTAGTCCCTTATACTTCGTCGATCTTCACATTTCCTTAATTCTGCCTTACACATTATGCGATACATCATTTCACAGTTTCTAGCCTTGTACGATTACAGCGGTTCACTGGCCTGTGTAGTAGAACTGAGACATAGTATGTATATACATATATTGTATATATATATATATGTATATATATAATGCGTAGGTGACTGAAGCTCAATTGCGAAATCCATCATTGCTTTGGCTTTCGGGAACACTTTCGGCACGAATAAAGGTACGAACGGCCATTATCTGCCCGACATGGTTGAGGAGGCTTCTCTCAGCCGTTGGAGAGAATGCAAGAAAAGTTGGCCGGGGCGCACGGTTCGAGCGGGATAAAAGATAAAAGTACATCGGGTCTGATAGTAGCAGTGTGGAAGGAGATCGAAGCCGAGAATTAAATAAAGAAACAGATTTATTTTACAACACAGAGCATATGATTTCATTCGGTGATGCCGAAATATTCGTCACCTTTTACTTTCTCGAGTCTCGGGCGATTTACGTGTATACCACGAAACTCAGTTACGGTGTCAATTATATACTTGAGGGCAACTCTCGTGCTACAAGTTGCCGCCTACTTGGTAACAATATTATTCTTGATAACAATGTTTCGTGTGGATCGATTCGACGTTATCGGGAACTATATCGCCGTATCGTTTAATGAATGTCGGTCAGTTATTGTTTCGAGATCGTTTCGCATGAGATTAATATAGTCTTTTTTTTATGGTTTGTCAGTAGCGTGGTTATGGTTGGCAGTGGTGGCGTCAGATAGCACGGTCTCCTTGCTAGAGTTAGTGGCGAGCTCCTCTTCCCTGCAATATAATAATGTTACATGCCCATCGAGCCTCGTATCTCTTCATTTGGAGTTTTAGAAAAATCGTTACTTGGAATGGCAAGTGATATTTCCTCGTTATTTCATTCGGACCGCGTTTCATAAATCAACAATTTGTCTCTCCCGGGGTATCGGGTATCTCGTGTCATTCAGAAAGTTACTCTAGGCAAACCATTCTCACGGAGGCTCTTAAGCAGTAAAAAGTGGCAGACATGTAATGTAAGAAGAGATCGATACCCAATGCCGATGGTGACCAGTAATAGTAAAAGACCACGCAAAGACTGACTCTTGCGCGAGGCATCATAAAACAGTCTTATCGCGTAGACGATTTCGCAGAAATCTGACAAAAGGAATTATCCTCGTCTCCAAACGGAGATACCAAACGAGTCATACAACAGCTGAGAAATAGTTTGCGCAAGCGATAAATACGCGGCAAAAATGCAAACTCCCCTAAGGGATCAAACTAAATCGCGTCAAAGCGCAGTAATACGGAGCTCACCGGCGTTTCGACAATTGTCGCTGGTGCGGCCCAATTGTCGAGACGCTCGAACTAAATTGTCCCAACCAGTTTACGGGCATGAAAGAACTCAACTGTACACAGTCACAAATTCGTAAGTAGCATTCACTCGTTCCTGAAGGCAAAGAGGTAACGGCCGTGTACATTAACTCCGTGCCACTCAGCTAACGTGTACAAACGGCGGAGGCAAACCAACGAAATTGGAGGGAAAACTCCACTAAATCACAGGCAAAGAGGAGGCCGACTATCGGACTCTGCGCTGGCTAACGCACGTACAAGAAGCTCGCAACAGTCTCCCGAATGTTTCGGCAAAACCTCATAGTCCCGCTCGCAATTCATAATCCAAATCGAAACGAGAAAGAAATCCCGAACGGCGCCGCGACGGCGGGTAACGGAGGGTGGAAAACGTAAGAGGGTCGCACCGAGGAAAGAAAGAAAGAAAACGGGCGTCGAAAGTGAGTTTGGCACGAACCTCCTTCAAAGCCGAAGTCGCGCGCGACGCGCGCAATAAAAAAGGTAATTATGCGAAGCGGCAGTTGGTGCGCTCGGCTGTCGAATAAAATCACTCCTATCGAATGACATAATGTTGTCGAGAAACTCCCGAGATCAGGTAGGTTCTGTACGGCAAAAACAGTAATAGAAGCATACTAACGCATGCACTCGCACAATACAGCGCCATAAACTCGTGCCAACTATCGACATGGAAGAAACTGCTTGTCAAGACTCGTCAGTCGTCGAACATTGACTGGGTAGATTGTAGACTAAGAGGAGCATGCTGTAGAATACAAGGCTCCAGAAGGAAACCAAACGATATATATCGGGGCTGTTATGTATCGCACCTTACCGAAGTGCCATGGTACAGTACTCTCTCTCTTTCTCCCTCTCTCCCTCCCACTCTCCTTGCGTACGTTATATCTATAGCTTGCGAAAGCATCGGTACCATTCACATAATAGCCCTGAGGAACTATTAGAAACTGTGAAATGTATCTCCACACAGCAAAAGGTAAACGAAAAAAATTGGTATACTCTATATCGTAATGAGTCGGTTTCATGCAGTAGTCGTTGCTCCCCTCGGTTAGCCTAACTGACGGTGCCGGCACGTGATCGATAGTCGATCAGAAAGAATGAGTCGATAAGTATAAATGGTTCCGATTTGGCAGGCCTTTCTGTCCTCTGGGAACTTCCGAGGGGACCCTGTCGTTTTCGAGGACTAGAGAATGCAGAAGTTGAGTGTGAGTGTCGCCTCAAGGCTAGCTTGAGCTCGTACACTGAACTGAGTAATCGGCAGGACTAAGCTTATGCAGAATATCTCGCCAGGTATAATGTAAATAGCCATCCAATATGTAGTAACTACACAACGCTCAAAAGTGTCCCAGGGTAAAATGAAGGTAACGAAGCATAGAGTAAATAAGTAATTATCTCTAGTATCGGCTGTTAGTGTTACCGGTCATATGTTTATGTTCATGCATCAAGTAACTTTCGTAAGAGCTGGTAGAGTATATATCGTAACAAAATTCACCACAGTAACTGGCTAGTGCGTAGGTAAGACTCACCCATAAAGTCTGCTGTCCCGCAAGCTGCTCCTGCTCCGAATAACACAGAAAGCAGAATTACGACACACGGTCTATAGTCTCACGTGTATGTACACATATACCATGGAACAGAAAGAAGTCTCGTCGAAAAAATCAAGGAAAGCAACGAAAATCCAGGTACCAGAGGAATCTTCAAATAATGATTTATTAAAATCATACATATACAGTTGGAGGCGCTAAACAAATAAATATCTACAATATCCAATTTGCTCGGGGAAAACATACGTGACAATAAAATTATAAACTATCATAAAGCTTCGAGCTCGACGTAGTGTTCTCCGCGACAGACTGCACTCGTAGATATTTGCGGAAAGCATCGTATCCGCGAAATCATTGCGCGGGCATGAAGGAAACATCGGAAATATCCTCCCGCGTTAACGCTACTTTACGTTTACACACCGGGGCGAATTTGATCGTTTGTTCCCTTAAGGTTTATTAGATCGACTATCTAACTAGGTAACAATCAAAAGGTGATAGCTGTCTGATGTTGAATCTCGCTTCTAGTATTTATTCATCTACGCTCACCAAGTACACCTGCCCATTCACTACTCTACGAAGCTTGTGTGTCGATTGCATCTCTCGTTGCCTGCGCGTTTCGCGAGACAAGAGGAAGGAGCGGCAATACACGCGGGGAAAACGCGATTGGCGAATGATTTCCCGGCACTAGTCGATATCTGCCTAGCTACGGTTGTCATGCGAGAAGCATCATGAGAGTAGGTTGCTTCATGTCGATATCGTTACATATAATCTCGAGTGTGTGTGTGTGTGTGTGTGTATGTGTGCGTGGCTGTGTCGAGGGTGTCGATTGCGTACTTAAACATTACACATCAGATCTGGAATTGTGCCTTATTTGCGTCAATAGTTCGATCCTACGGATCTGTGCGCGATTCTTTGCGATATGTATGTACGTCTCGAACTGTTTACAACGATTTACAACGACGATCGGCCGGGAGGCCCTTGCTCGGTCAAGACTCTGATTGGGAGAAAGATCCGCGCGTCCCCTAATGTACCGATGCGCGCGTCAGTATAATAAGGCGATTTTCTCTCCGGCTCTCGATTCGATCGGATGCCGATTTGTCTTTTATACGAGGTTTATCACAGATGAGCTCTCGCATTATCGCCTCGAGTAGGCTGTAACACGTGCCGATATCTAGTGTGCGGCATATATTGTACAGTGTGCCGTTAGAGTGGCCACTGCTCAGCCTCTCTAAAAAGAGGAACAGAATTGCACTGATGCCTCGTCCAAGCAATCGAAGCAATACATAGAAATCAGTGAGAGTTGGGGAACATGCCGTTTTCAGGATTGCGCGCAGAATTCAAGATAGCTCTAGCTGCCCGATAACCTGTTCCGAATACAGTATAACATGTTAGTCGGGGAGAGGAGTCAAAGGCTGCATCCCGGAATGATTGCAACTTTTTGGAAAAGCCTCCCGAAAAGTGTTTCGAATTGGTCGGAGCGCTTTCTCACAGATTGCTATTTGTCCAATAATTGTCTCGATTCTCTACGAATTTGCGGCTGTCGGTAGAATAGAAAAGCGACATTGTTTTCAACCTCACTGTCGGGTTTTTGGAAATTATGAATTATGTACATACGCACTATACACATCGAATATTTGTAATGCCGCGTATAAACAACTGATCGGGCGGATGCGTGGACGGATAGAACAACGAGTATTGTTGTGCCGTAAATGCATTGGAACGGATACGGTTTTCCGACGAAGAAGACAATTACTCGCACTGCCCGGTGCTGATCTTTAACTGTAGGTAAGATAAGCGACGGAATTGCCTTCGGATTAGGGTAACGCAATCAAAGAGGCGAGCAAAACGAGTAAAAGAAGGAGTTGAAACTTAGGATCATCTTTTAGGATTTATTAATATCTTTGATAGAGATGATATTATTTGGCGTTTGGATTTCATACCTGTCATTACCGTGCCTGAATAAAGCTAGAATTTCTTCGAACGTTTTATTCTTGGTCTCAGGAACCTTCTTGTAAGTGAAGATCCAGAAGATGGCTAGGAATGCACTGAACGGTAGGAACGTATAGTTTTCGAGGCTAGTCTGTAACATACAGTGTGTATTTGATTAGTTTGCTGCCAAGGAAAATCTTCACAGAGAAAAGCACCCAATAAATAAAAAATCCAATATTAATCCTCCCATTATAATTGTCATCTGACAATTTTTTCAAGTGTTTATAATTATCGAGACTGTCACGATAAGGTTTGTGGTAATCAATCAGCAAACGCAATGTGCTATGTCTCGATTTGACTACATCGTTAGCTTCACACCGGCTGGTAAGACATAGTTTACTTATGATTCTAAGTGCAAGATATTGTTCGACATACGTACCTTCATACTTGGAAAACCAATGCCAACCAAAAAATTAGCCATCCAATTGACAAGGACCGCAATGGACATAGCGGCCGGTCTAGGGCCTTGCGAGAATAACTCGGCCGTGATCATCCAAGGAATGGAGCCTGGGCCGACGGCAAAGAACACGACGAAACTCAACGTGGAGACAACCGAGAGATAAGACATCCAGTCAATCATTTCCTGCACATAACCGAAGAACTCCTATCAGGGAGTAGAATCGTGTTCTTCTTTCCTGAGCAGCTGGAGGAGTCTCAGGATATAACATAATCCCAACGATCTACCAACTCAGTAGAACCAAAGAGAATATGTCACATGTTCCATGCACTGTGCAGCTCAACCCTGTGTATACGAGGCGATGACGATGCGATTGCGATGATGCGTAAAGTGCGACTCTATTTACAGTAAAGTTACTCTTTTGTTTTAAGCGATTAAAGCACGATACACTATTCTCTTTTACACAAGGAATACTGGCCACGCTGATTATACCTCGCTCTAAGAATTCAAGATAGTAATACACCTCGAAGGATCTTAGTTCTTTCGTGTTGGCGGAAGAATTCCATTCACAGAAATCGCAGAGGAACGCGCGTTTATAAGCGCGATGAATAATTACATGTAAGTTGGCTCGCAGAAAACTCGATTCTCAATAAAATCCCGAATGTACAATATTTCGATCAAGAAACGATGCTCTATGAAATCTCGTTAATATATTCTGATCACGTTTGATTATGACTCGATAATGAGAGTACGTAGCATGAAGTAAGAATGAAACTTTGAATGGACCGTTGCGTACTTGACCGGACTTGCAACGCAATGTGGCGAAATGTGACAGGTCTGAGCCAAATTGACTAGAGGCTAATAATAAAGGGAGTAAATGTCTCCTCCAGGCAGTTCACGAAAGAGGCCATTGATGATGAGGGGAGGGGAAGGGGGATGGGTGGAAAAAGCACAATTATCTAGTAAGCGAATGCGGAATTGAATCGCATGCAGAGCGCAGTACTTTCGTGCTAGTCAGTTTTAGTACTTTTCTCCTAACATTCGTATTGGCAAGAGTCAAAATGTAATTTGACTTAAACACCAATTTAGCACAAGTACAACAAGTAGCATCTAGCGTTCAAGTACTGCGTGTAAAGACGCGTCCTAAATCGCAAAGGAAAAATAACATGCGGGTTCGGGAAGACTTATTAATTAGATGAATGGTTGGGGTGAACGTAAAATGCTGTATCTCAGATGCAAATTCATATATAGGGTAAGTGGTGATCGGATTCTCACTGTTGGTGCAGTGCTGCACTCCAGCTGTGAACAAAGTATTAAGTACACCTTTGCCGAGGTGTGTCAAGTGCGAAAGCACAAAAAGAGGCTATATACAGTCCACGTTCTCTGTGGCGTAACACGCTGCAGGAAAGCTCGCGATCCTTAACTTTGTACACTAGCGCGCACAATTGTTCCCTAGCAACTAGATTCGATCCCACGAACGGCGCGCGAGGAGGAAACTTTGCCGACTAATCTTACGTGACTTTAAATAGGGAACAGGGAGATTCTCAGTGCCTATTAAGTAGTGTACTTAGAAGGATTATGAATTCGGCCGGTATGACTTATTGTAGGTATGTCGCAGAGAAGATTTTGTTGGGTCGGATAGTCGAGTTTTGGAGTGGAGGAAGAGGAGGCGACGGGGAATTTCAACTTACCTTTATGAGGAAAGATATTGTGATGAATATTGAAAAGATAAACATGCCACCAAGACCATACAAGTGGAGCGTACGTCTTCCGGTCCTATCCATGAGCGGGATGGATATTAAGGTCATACAAACCATAATGGCACCGATGCCAATGGTTGCAAACTTGGCACTCTCGTCTGTCAAACCAGAACTAGTGAACAAATTTGTGGAATAGTAAAACACCTGAAACATCGAGGAGGAGAGCATGTTTAACGAGGGGCGAACTTTCCTATTGGCACTCTAGGTGCAGATATCGTTCCCCTGGCTATAGGCGGGTTGCGGATGTTACTCACGGCATTGATGCCTGAAAGCTGTTGCGAAAGTTGCATAACCACACCAATAACGAGTGGTGCTCTCAGAGTTGGGCTACATATGAGCTCCGTCATCGAAATTGTAGACTCAGCTTGTTGAGCTCGCTCCTCCGCTCTCATCTCTTCGATATCTTCTTCCACTTGGTTGCTGGCTCTCAACCTTCTCAAAGCTTTTCGCGCCTCCTCCTCCCACTGCTTGGTTATGAGCAAATATCTGCGAAGGGAGTTGCTTTTTAGCGGAGATCCAGACCTCGAGGTTGGAGGGAGGTAATCTCACATGGTTAGTGAAATGTAGCTCTCACGATTACGCCAGACGGTCGGAGTGTAGCACATTTACACCGAATCTCCATGGCGAATGTACTACCTTCGACCTTCCGGCAGAATCTTGAGATCCGTACACTCTAAAGGGGCACAATGCCTGCGCCACTCATAGAGCATCGTAGCCAAGCTAGTTAAGGGTCTAGAAGTCGTGATAGAAGGTGGTTTGCCTGGCTAGAGCAACTTTCTAGCTTCTACCTTGGTGATTCCGGGCAAACTGGAAGCAGCAGTAACTGTAGAATGGCTGGGCAGACAGCTAGCCCTAAGAGAACCGGCCAACCCTCATTCGTTCCAAGGATTTGCTCGATGCCCAGCACCTGGGAGACCAGGAGGCCCACCGTAACAGCGAGCTGGTTCACCGTGCCTAGGCCGCCTCTCAGGTTCAATGGTGCTATCTCCGATATGTACATGGGAACCAACGAGGTGTTTAAGCCACAATTGACACCAATGATGAACCGTCCAAAGAACAACATTTCGTAAGCGTGAGCAATCTTTGTACAACCCATCAGGCACGCCCCCACGATGCCCAGCACGTTGTTTAGCAGCAAGCCCCCCTTTCTGCGGGTAGATGGAAAGGAAAGAGACACTTTAGTCGATCCACTCCAACACTATCTTCGATTCTAACTACTTTACAATTAACCTCGACTAGCGTACGCATAATCGTCGAGCCGGCATGGCTAGCAAGTTATATGTATGTATGTCGAACTGTAGCTGGTGGATGAGTACAAACCTGCCAAATCTGTTGGCGATTATCCCACCGCTGAAACCACCTAGCATACCACCAATCGCAAATATGCTTACGGCCACTGAATACAATTTCTTAACGGAGTCGTCGGATATATCCTCCCCATACCTATCCTTGTATACGTCTTTCATAAAATTTTCTATATTCTAAAAGGCAAAATCGTTCACGGTAAAACATGTTCTCACTACCCCCCCGGGGCGGGCAGACTCCTTGGTCAGGGCTCATGATAGACTGTTGAAAAGATCATACCACTTCGGGTGCATTAATCACTCCGGTGTTGTATCCAAACTGCAACATTCCTAAAACTGCTGCCAGTATTGCATACGACAGGAAGAGCGTCAGCCCCTGAAAACACCAGTCCGGTAATGCATTATGAAGCAACTTATTAATATTGCATGCAACACCGTTACGCTTGGAAACACAAACAGCCGCGGCGGGTGAGTGCATTTTGAAAAACAATGTTGGTAGAATGGCGTAAACAACCACTTTTGCATTAAAACAGCAAAGGTAATGAAGGGAGCCTTCAGCTTTCGATGAGGCCAAATTAAATGAAGGGGTAAAGTAAAACAACAAACAATTTGGCTGCTCTTTATTATTGCATCATCAATATTCTATGTAGATCGTGCTGCCGCGAGTTTCGTCGAAACAAAAATATAAATACGATTAAACGCAACTTAAACAAGCCGGGAACGAGCAATAGTAACACAGCGAGGGACTTAACGAGTAACATAAAAGTATGATAAAACATAACGAGTAAAAAATACAGGATACATGCATCGCACGACTAAATAAATCTCAGTCGAAAGAGACGAAGCGTCACCTGTTTCAAAAGTCTAAGTTTCCGTCGATGGGAGTGCTCTTCTAATCGGTCCACGTACTCACGTAACTCCTCTATCTCTTCCTTCACCTGCTGTACCGTATCTAGTTCGTGCTGCGCAACAACGGGAAGAGGAACTTAGCATTTCGATAATTGGCTCGATATCCGCGTACATCGTCCTACGGTCTCCAATCTCTGTATACCCGCGTTACAAAGTAGGAGACCGTATTCGATATTTTACAGTGGTTCCCGTGCGTTACGCAGCAGTTCGACCTTTACCAAGGTTTCGCGCGACCTTTGGAAGATCGAACTGGCGGCGAGCGAACGGACAAGAGGATGGTGGTGCTCGTGAGTACCTTAATCGCGACCATATCCCGTTTGACCTCGCTGACCTCGCTCTGGCAAGACTCTACGCTCTTGGTGAGTTCCTGCAGCTGCGTGCGGATTTCGCAAAGGGCTACGGTCGTCTCCAGCTGGCGGTCACCCCGCTGCAGCTCGTCCAGCTTGGCACTCAAGTTCATACTCATAACGCTGACCTGCTTCTGCAGACTGGCCACACACACACACAGAAACCGAACGTGAGTTCAGACGCTGGCTCGCCCGGCATATCGTGAGCATTCGACAATGTCGAGCACATTGACACACTAGACGATCAAGGCTAAGCTAGTGCCTAGTCCCTAAAGGTATAAACCGAGAACTACCCTCGCGCGCCCGCCAACTGCCGAGCCCTCGGGTTATCGGTATCGGGGCCTCACTTTATGATCATCCGATCATCCTATAGCGAACTGGCACGGATTTTTATCAATTTGAATAAGGTATGTGGAGGAACTCGACAAGAAAAGTCTGGTTCTACTCTTGAAAATCGAGGAGCTCCGGCTCGGCGGCTGAGGATACATCGAGCGCACGAGTTAGCTTGTAAACAGATATCACACAAATGAAAGTTTCATTTCTTTCTATAGGGACTTGGTCGACTTTTGAATCTTCATATATATCTATACGGACGTACATATAGATATATCTGAGAGTCGTACCAAAGTTGAAAAACAGCACATACAAAAGTACAAACGCCACTAAAAGCACGTCTAAATAATATGTGTAGTAAGTGTCGGAGGGGTGGTGAGGTGGTAGTGGAGTGGGTGGAAAAAACTCTACGGTGGTTCATATATCATATACATATATATATATACAGATATAATATGTACAGATAAAACACACGTCCCGGAGCTGTGCACATTAGATGGAAGTTTGTGAGGGTGAGAGATGGAAAGTAGTTTCTTCTCCGTACATAAGACTAGACATTATTACGTGTGTATAGACGTAGAGCATCCCCTTTGACGTCCGGACTATGTATACATACAATTTGGTAAAGGCAAAGGTCGTTCCCTCGGCCTCGCAAGTTCTTTTCTTTTTTTATCGCACACGCAAGGATCTGGTGGTCTCGGGCAGACGCGTGATCTACAGGCACGATGCGGGAATGTGCAAATGGGTAGAGAGAAATGACGCAATGCTCTCGGTATAAGAATCGATATACGTATGTATATGTATGCGGCATGTAGCACGGGCAGAGTGATATGAACGGCTAGAGAAATCTCTCGTTTGTGGGAGATCTGGCAAACTTGTATATCGATGTGCACAGCCAAGCAGATAACGTGGAAATCAGTAAACGGTGAACGAAAGAGGGAACAGAAAGAAAGAGAGAGAGTGAGAGAGTCCGAAAAGGGTTGGCAAGGCATGTTAAGTGAGTGGCGGGTGAATAGTGAGAATGTATGAAAATATGTTGCGAAAGAGCGAGAAGGAGGATCGACGGTCACGAGGGAAGGAGAAATCAAAAGCATCGAATCGAAAGAGGGCGAGAGATGGGAATTGAATAAAAGAGTGATGCAAATGTGATACGAAAATATGTAAAGGAAAGTGAATAATCGAAATTGATATTGCAAAATAGATGGTGATAGAGATAGAGAGAGAAAGAGAGAGTAACGTGAAAGTGATAGTGAGAGATAGAGATAGAGCAGTGATGATGTTGCCATGTACCTGGGAGGTAGGGAGACCATGGCTGTGTTCCGAAACTACAGTAGCCTCTATGCCTCCCCACTCACTCCTCTTGATTCAGTATTTCGTCTTATTCTCACAGATCTATTTGTTCTTTGCTTTGTTCGCACGACATATGTACGTACGCTGGATTATCCACCAAATCCAATCAATTGACTCTGAACGATTGCACAGCTTGTTGTCAAGTGGGTCCACAACCAAATGGCGTAGGGTTAACGTGCGGCGGGGGATTTAAAGGCCGACGACGCCCGCCCCTGCCTCTTATCTCACTCACTCTGTAAAACTTTACCTAGTTTGGAAACACAGTCGTGGTTCAGTCTCAAATCATGTCATATAATGGTTCATTCGCTCGCATTAGTCTTTCTTTGCTAAAACCAATCAGGTCCAATCTCTTTTTTTGTTCCCCGCCTCCTCTCCGAAAGGCAGTCACGCGAGTGTGCGAGCGGAGACTCATACGTCTCTCCCTGTTTTAATCATTTCTGCCTTTCCTTTCGCCTGCCTTTTTTGCTTTTCTCGTTTTCTACCAATCTTTTGTATCACGCGCGCGCGCGCGCGCTCGCATCACATCAGCTTACTCACCCCTGCCTAGGTCGCCCGCGTCCACAAGCGAGCTTGCAATTTGAACGGCCCCATCACTTTATGCGGAACGAACAGAGTCGGCAAAAATAATTGACAAAAATCAGCATGATCGTCATGATGCGTGAACAACAAGAGGCAGGCGCACAAACTAAGGGCCGATGGCACAGCCAACGAACGGAGGAGAGTCATCCCTTCATCCCTTCACTCGCTGCCGCTCTCTCAAGTTCTGTGCGCCTTCCGGAATGATCGGTGATGATCGGCGGATAATGATCGTGCGCTCTTTTGGGCGAGAGATGTATGTTGCAATGCCTCCGCATCGTGCGCTCCCATCGATATATATATATATCGATATATATCTCGACCCTTTCGATCGGCTCTCTCTCTCTCTGCGTGTACTACGAGTAGCCGGGGCAAATTCGCACGGTGCCCCCCGGTGCCCCTGAAATCCTCGTCGGTAGCCAATTGGATCGTCGCATGGAAGGATGTGCTCGTACGTCGCTCGCTAACAGTTTTGCTCGGAATCGCGAGACGCCTCGTCGTTCGGCGAGTGCCATTGGACGGCTTGTTTGTGCGCCCGGCCTCCAAGAGGGATGTTATGTTACGTGAGAGATATATAGTTCCGAGTGGAATGAGCAATCAGTGGTAAGCCTGCGAGCGCCGCAGCCAAAGAGAATCTGACTGACAAGAGTTACACGTATATGTATGTATACCTTGGTGCTGTCTCGATGTTACTCATTGTTATGACCGAGGGTGTATAAGTATGTACAAGTAACAGGAGCTAGAGCGAGTGTGATTAATGTATAAATGATAAATGGCACGGCACAAAGCCTTGCATTGCATTCTCCGAATACATAAAGAGTTGTCTAGAGAAATCATAAGCAGGGAAATATGTTTCGCTTAATGTGTTGTACTCGGATAAGACAAAGCCGCCGCCACTTAGGCCGGGAATTACCTGGATGCATTTAGCAAACGAGAGATAGAGAGCGCTGTGTCGGAGAAAAGAGAGAGAAAGATCATTGCGCGATAGTTTCAGAAATTCAAAAGAACAATGTTTAGTGATGGAGAGAAAGAAAAAGAAAAGGGCACACTGGATAGTCATTGTTGCCAGCGAGGGGGAAGCTGTGATCGATAAGTAGTGCTATCGATCAAAGCACTTCGGGGCGAATAATAGAGAGCGAGGAGAGTATCCTCTTAATTGGTATGCAAGACTCAAGAGCCCATACACGTTGCTCTACTCAACTGCCGTGGCACTAAACTAACTCATTTCACAAAACCACGAGTGTAAGACCTTTCAAACTCTTAACGCCAGTACTACACTCCGAGCGACTTTGAGGGCCATTCTAGAGATATTTTCTACGAGTTTCAATCAATCAGGATAGAAGAGATAGCAGCAATTACTAAAGAACAAAGAAACCTAAGAGTAATTTCACTAGCATTTTACAGGAACCTAAGAAGAGGCGCTAATCTAGAATGAGAAAAGGTGAATTTGTCAAATTCGCAAATTAAGTAGGCCAAAATCACTGTCTTCTTGTGTGGCTCGGTACCGTTTACCGTCTAAACTAGTATTTACAATATGTCCGTAAAACAATTGCTCGCGTGGTTTCGCCAAACGACAGATTATTCTCCGCGGTACGATTCGATGAAGCATATGCGAAATCAAGAGTGAGAAACGTCCCATTGCAGGGCTCGAGAAAGGGAACCGTGCCGGTTGGGCATATCACTAATCAATCGAGAAGTGTGCAAGAATCCAGATAATTCTCAAAGACGTCGGTGGCGAGGCCGAATCGGGATCCTCGGCTAACACAGTGTGTAAGTCAACATAAACAACCTGGCCATGTATAGTAACATCATGGTGTCTCTCGAACGCCGAACTGACAATCGCGGCAGTAGCCGATAGTCTCGCGTGTATGAATCAATCGATCGATCGATCCACGCGGCATTATTGACGCAAGAGAGTGTTATACGGAGGTGGTCAGTTTGAGCGAGAGAGATGTAGATAGATAGATAGATAGATAGATAGAGATAGAGAGATAGAGAGAGAGATAGGTAGATATAGAAAAATGCGGCTCGTTGATGGGGTACGCGGAGAACGTACCTTACAAGCAACTCCCGTAGAGTGGCTTCATCATCCTCCTGTATCTCTTCCTGCGTCTCATTACTGAACGCGCCGCGGCTGTGGTGATGATGCTGGTGGTGACGCCTGCTGTTCGACCTGCCGGTACCACCGGGCGGATACTGTCCGTGCTGTCCGTGGTGATGGTGATGATAGTGACCGGTGTTGGTGGTGGCGGAATGCAAGTATCGGGCGACGGTGTTGACTTGGCGCCCCCTGGTCAGCTTGGGACCGGTAGCAGGAGGCGGAAGTACGGCGCCTGTACCGGCCTCCATGTAAGTTCTGCGCGTGGCATACTGATCCTCCTCCACCCTGACGATGTTCTGTCGCGCACCCGATGGCCGATCGGCCGATCTGCTGCGCGATCTCGCGCTCTTCCTTCCGTTGGCACTTCCGGCCTGCTGACTACTGCTGCTGCTGCCCTTCTCGGCCCTGCCGTTCGGCCTCCACCAGCTGCTACCACCGACCTGCGCGCCGAAGTCAAGCCTCCTCGTCGCCACCGCCTCTTCTTCCTCCTCCTCTTCCTCTTCCTCCTCCTCCTCCTCCTCCCCCTCCTCCCCGACGGCCGCACCAGCCGGGCCCGGCTCCGTATCCTGGGACCCGGAGAGTCCCGAGATTTCCTCGTACAGGCACTCTGAATCCGGATCCGTCGACACTGCCGCGCTCTGCCACAACTGGTTTATTGGCTTGAAGCCGCGTGAATCGGCCATTGTTTGAGCTAACCCGGGACACAGACACAATACCTGTACATTCGCCACTCGGCCTCATCATCCCCCCTAACGCCTCTCATTACTCATCGGCCTCTAGTTCTACCGCGACTATCGGCAGAAAGCGGGCCAGTCGCGCGTCCACCACCCTCTCAGGGAGGTGGCCGCTCCCTTGGACTTTCGCAACTAGCAGCAGCTCGCCCACTCTCAAATAATTAGCGAATAGACGGCTGATTTTGGTGATCGGAGGATCGCAACTGTTCGCCCTCGAAATTGCGGGAAATTGGACGGCGATACGGTACTAGTGCGAGTAGTTGGAGCGAGCTGTTTAGCCGGCTGATAGTCCGTCCGATCAGACAAGAAAGGACAATGGGACGCGCTGAATTAATGGGTAGGTTTCGCATGCCAATTCGTCGGGAGTCCGACGCGCCCGTCAGAGGAGGCGGGTTGATTAATTCACGCGAATCTGCGCGCGATCCGCGCACAGAGAGTTTTGCGACTAAAGCGCGCATATACACAGAGCGTGTCCCTTGGTTCGTACGCAGTAATTGCAACTGCTGACCGCGATGCAGCAGCCGCGGTTGCGGCGGTAGACGCCTACTGCTGCTAGTCGCGCTTTCATCCATTCCCTTCGTTTGCCACCCTGTCGGCCTCAATACGGCCTTTCTTACTGCCTCACTGACCTGCACAAGGCAACAAACTCAACTGGCCAGGTTCAAATGCACCTTGCGCACCCGCGACACAATGAATGCCCGGGAACATTAGAAACCGGTTACTGCAGACTACGCGTAACGCAGTTATTAGTCGGATATGTGTACGTAGCGTGTACGTTCGAGCTCATTACATAAAGTAATCTCGCGTATTACTTCAATTTATCCTTTAGTGGGTTAAAAAGTAAAGTTAAAAAAGTGTTACTTTTTTGGCTTTTCTTTAGGTTTTGCACAAACTAGAACAAGACCGAAAACTGCCCGGGTTTGTGTATCTGGTTTGATGTTCCCTACTTTGATCTGGTCAAATCACTTAAGAGGAATTGGAATAAAGAACTGCGATACGCTTTCGTTAAACGAAATTTCCAAGATTTAAAGTTTGAACTGATTGCGTATATTGCTGCGCATCTGTTTTTATGCGGCGAAGTTTGACAAACAAACACAGAGTGTTTCCACCCGCGTCCAGTATACTTCGGCATCGATTGCTGTTTCACCTGAAACAACAGGCGACACTGTCAGCCTGGAGGCTGAGCGCTGAGTCACTCTAGGCGTTTGTTCACTCGGTTGTCTAGCGCTCGAGTGCCGCATCGAATTCCCATCAATTATCGGACTCGATGCGGCAGCGGCAACTCGCCAATCACTCATTAAGGAAAACCGTCGGTACAGAGTGTACATCAACAGTACTCGGCTTTCATTAAACAAGTGTTCGACGAAAGGACTGTCTTTAAAATTTCTTTACAGCGAACCATCAGGAACCGTCTTCCGCCACCAAGTGCATAATCGCACCTATTACCACCGCGCATACACACCAAGTCGAATCTTACGGCTAAAAGCATGCAGGACACTCACCTTAAAGCCTTCGCAAGCCATTGTGCTCGGCGATGATATACCACACCACGAGATCTCTCGGGTCTTCTCGCTCGTGTCTCGCGCGGTGATGCTCGCGACTTGGAGCGCCCCGTTCACCGTCAGTGATCGGGGAATCGACGATTTCGTGGGAAAAGTCGAGGGAGCCTGCTCCGGCCTCTCGCCCCTTGCAAACTGCGGCAAACCGACACGAGGAATCAGTGCCCCAGGCTCCGCTCTGTGTGTTTCTGTGTCACTGGCTCGAAGGAACAGTCACCCCTTTCGCCCTCTCGGTCCCTCCCTTTCCTCTGCACTCCGTGCAAGACGCTCGTGGACGTCTAACCTGCGGCAGAAAGTTGCGGGAGAAATCGTTAGTACGGAATATCCCTCTGATAGTCCCCGTAGGAAGCTAGTCCTCGGCATGCCAGGGGTAATTAGCCGGAAAGAAGATTATCGAGCCCTGATAGCGGCCGGATTCTGTCACACTCAAAACTCCCGGATTCTTATCGAGCCACTCGTTCGAATTACCGCGCAATTACCTTAAACCATTAGTACATACTCGAGATAATGGCTGGTGATGATGTGTTTCGAGCGTGTATCGGCCAATCTCCTGTCTAAAGAGGCTCTGATACGCGCGGTTCGTGTAATCTGTACCTCTCGGTTCAGCGTGTTTTCGCCTCTGTGAGTCAAGCCCGCTGGCCCGATGTATAATCCCTGTTCGTTAACACAGCGCGAGCAACATCCTACCTCTCGGATAATATACATCTAATTGCAGGCTCGCGCTGCAATTTCCAATACGGCCTTGTCTCCTGCGCGCGTTACATCAGCCGCGAAGTTGGGAATTTCGCGCTACATCCTCCAGTCGACGTGGGAATTCGCCGGTGCTAATGTCGTATGAATTCTATAGCGATTCGCGGCATTAAACCTTCACGGGAACTCGGCTAACTGAGCCAGTTGCATTAGCAATGACGTTCTTTATCACCGCGGCACGGCTTCCTCCTGTAATGCTTGCATTATTTAGCGGCTGGCCGGGCAATTAGTGGACTTTCAATGCACCGGCTAAAGCGGGACTATATCTTGTTGTTGGGCCTGTCCATTGCACTCATTATTGATTGCAGATCGGCGCGAAGGTGAACGCTACTGAATAAAGCAAACCGGGTGATCAGAGCCCCGTTGATACATGATACTCTCTCACACAATGCGGAACAACTGCGAGACAGATTACTCACAATGAAAAAGAAACGACGAATTTCAGATATTTCTGTCAGTTAGCCTTCGCGCTTTTATTCCCCTTTTTTCTTGGAACCACTGTTATCGCACTCATCCGCATGGCACCCGAGCTCCGGCATCTCCGCTCGAGATTTCGTAAGCATACGCACAGCTGCTCACCGACGCTAAACTCGTCTGACAACTGTGCGCCGCGACACAGTGCGTATCCCTGACTTTGCTCCGGAGAAGTAATCAATCCCTATTACCAAACGCGCCGCACTAATGAGCACAGTCTACTTAGTCATTCCAGTTCACCAGTTATTCAATGCCAAGCCGCGCAAGGCTATTGCATTCCAGTGCATCATTGACCGGACAGGTTTGTTTTGCCAAGTGCACGCCGTTGTTCCTATAAAGTATTGATTCGCACCGGCAGCTTGTTCCCGACTGCCCTACGGAGACGAGTGGAAGCAGCGCGTCGTATCTCGGCAGGGTCACGTGTGCGCGCTTCTTCGATACGTTCGCTAGCCAAAAGGCTCGCGTGCGCTCGCAACTCCGCCTATGGTAAAATGGCAACAATATTGTATGCTCACCTAGAGTCGAATCCTCGCGAAGGCCGTGCGCCGCTCGCTTGACGCTCGGGAACGCCCGAAACGCAGACTGGCGGCGAGAGAGCGCGAACCGAGTGAAAACTGAAAAGGCGCGGATGAGCGAGTGAGAGTCGGCGAGGAGGAATCCGGGGAGAAACCAAGTATCGGCGGCAACGGTCGAGTTCTAGTGCAGTACTAGCAGGGTTCTTGAGCGTGGAGGATTAAACGAAATCCGAAAGACTCCTCTCTCCCCCTCTCCTACGTATTCGAGCGGTGCTCTCCGCTCGATCGCTTTCATTCACTGTCCCCGTTTGATCCAGCAGCAACACTCCTCTACGTACATATGCGCTCCAGGCTCCCTCGTCTCCCGCACTTGCCGCCTGCGTCTCGCGTCTCGCGACTCCCAACTTTCCTGCTAGCTCCACTTTCCATCGGCTCCCATCGCGCTGCAGAAGCCGCTCCTACCGCTGTCGCGTCGATACGTACGCTTCTCCTGCCCAGCTACGGCTGTCCGGATCTACTGGCGGATCGGCGACCGCTCTGCGCTACGCATCGACCACTCTACCGAGCCGCGGAAAAATAATCGCCGTTAATTGTCTTTGTTTCTTGGAAGGCGTGATGGGATATTACCGACAAGGAGGATTCACACGTCTCAATTGTTATGTAACGGAGATCCGCATTGAATTATAACTTTCCACTGATATTATAAATGCGCGAATGGTATATGGGAGCACAGCGCGCGGATCCAGCGAGTAATTCGAGATGACAATGAAAATGACGCGGGGGACTCCATTATCCGGCGAGAGTTATTATTTCGATGATAGTCGAGCGGGATAGATGTGGAGCTAGTGTTCCATTTGCAGTATTTGCTCGGGAGGTTTCCGCAGGCCGCTATAAATCCCGGCGAATGTCTGCAGTCCCCGGGCAACGAAAGAAGAGTAAGAAGTTTCATGCCCCTCGACTGCTACTCCCATTTGCCCTCGACGTATGTCCCATTTAGCATGATAAATAGTCGGGACTCGTCGAATCCACGTATCCGCGAGCTAGCGCGAGGCGCAAACGCAGCCCGAGTCACCTGGCGCAGTGAAATCCTAACGGAGCTGAAAGGGCGAGGGAAGTACGAGAGCGCGCGAGAGTTACTCTAACACTTAACATTCGAAAATAAGATTTGTCGCTACACGCCTTCCGAGCGTAACAGGTGTGTAACCTAGATTCGCAGGGTTTATGCCGCAATGGCCTTCAGAAATCCCTCTTTCCGATGGCAGCTCGTTAATATTGCAAAAGTTGAATCACAGAGCGCGGATGCGAGAGCGCGTCAGTTGCCAGCGGGAGAATTCGTTTTCCCCCCCGCTTCTCCCCTCGGCGAGCCTTCTTTCTCCCGCCACAGCTCTCGGCTCATCTGGCGGCTATAGACCGATTGGTCATTGTGAAGTAAACGCTTTCAGCCGAAATGAAACAATGAGCGCGCGCCAGTAATATCACCGTGCTAAACCGCCATTATTGTGTTCGCCACCCTTCCCCAACAAGCCCCCGTGCAACGATCACGGTGAATGCATTAAATAGAACGCGTAATACCGAGTCCTCGAACCCCTAGTTGCGAGGATACTCCCCCAATAGCCGTGTCAATATTTGACCGGCACAATAGATCGTAAAAGAATACAATATTTGCCCTCTCCTCATCTTTATACACCAGCAGTACCATAGAGGGAATTCCCGCCCGACGAATCCCACGGGTAGAACGTGTGGCGCTTGCGTATTTACCTTACTCTGAATTATCAATAGCGGCACATATCTTTCTAACAAGGACTTTTACTACTTCCTTCACTCCCTTCTAAAAGATCGTCTTTTAATGTCGGTCCACTTTCCGCAAAGCGTCCAATGCGCGCGACTCCAGCCGAAATTCCTAAAACTCCTCGATTCTCGAATAGTTTCTCATCGGGGAATTATGATTGATAAGTCTCGGCGAAGAAGTGCAGCGGGAGGATTGAGCGAGGGAGGAATTTAGCTTAAAGAATATATGTGTGTGTGTGATCGATCAAGTAAACATGGAAGTAAGTAGGTCATGAGCGTACGCTCGTCAAGCTAGACTTCTTCCGTGGATCTTGCGGAGAACTTCTCGAATTTACTCGAAACTTTCGGACTGCTGTCGTGCCATGGAGATTTATCGCGGAATGCGCCGCGATGATTGATAGTTTTCGGCTCGGCCGACCTCGCATAACGTACCGGCCCAGTTATATCCCAGTCACTCGCCAGCCGTATTAAAGTCTGCCCCCCCGGCACGAGAACTTCCCAACTGCAATGCAACGGGAAACTTTCGGGCGCCGAATTACTTAACAATTTCGAGATATTTTTCACTGCTGCAAGTGCGTCGGGCGGATGGCAAAGTTTTAATAGGGCCGGCTGTTTCTTGATCTCGTTAGTCACTTGCCTGCTGACCGGGTGGGAACCATGAGAAATTACATGGTGGGCCGCTCAAACAAAACCGTGTCACCTTAAGCTAATCGCTAAAGTACACAGGTTTACACCTTACTGGCGCGCCCGGCTAATGCAGGCACTAAGGCAGCGCAATGTATGTACATGTTGCGCGCTCGTAAGTACAGTGCCATACTTACACGAAGTACGCGCCCCTAATGGCTACGTTATACATAGCTGCGCCAGGGGCGAACGGCGGAATAAGTAAAGCCGAAATGCAACGCTATAGTCCTCGGCGATGGTATCCGAGTTACGGAAGATTTGCCAATAAGTGAGGGTGGCGGAGAGCTTTGACGCATGACCTATTGATCCCGAGGAGAGGCCGAGGCTTCCCCTGAAAATTTCCTCCCGTAACTCTCTGGCGGCGGAGTCGCGCGCGCGAGACCTCCCTAAAGGAGCTCTCGTACCGCGAGGCGTGAATGCAGACTTTTCGGGGGCGGCGGCGGCGGATGTCGAGAGTGTCGACGTAACAACGAGATAAAGCAGCTATAAATAAAGGCGAGAAGATGGGCCGCTCGAGAGGCGCGTCGCTTTTTCGTGGGATACACGAGAGCTCTGCTCTAAAACTGGAATGGCACGTGTGGCACAGAGCGCCGCCAGGTAGAATCGCCCGATGACGTGCGCCGGCGATCGAAGAGAATGCCATAATGTAGCACGAGCCGCGCTCGAGTGCTACAACCATCGATGCACTTGGACCGCTCGCCAGTAGAAAGAGAGCGACGGTTTACTGCCGCGTTGATTATTTCAGAGGAACGAGAGCCTCTAAAACGAGGGGAAAGCCAGCCGTTACTCGCTCCCTTTGGCAGAGAAGGGAGCGCGCGGAGCTTTCGCGCTTCCGGCGCACAACAATTTCCCGGCATTGATTCGACGACGAGGCAGATATGTCGGATTATTCTCGAGTAGGAGTATTATAGCTCGCGTGTAGATAACAATACGACAATAGGCCGCGCAGGCTGCGCGCTCCCGCGACAGACGTACGACCGTCTGAAAAGGCGGGGGCGCACTCGCTAATATTCAATTCATCGGCATAAAACCCCTAGGGAGGAATTCGCCCGCGACGATAAAAACGAGAAATCGCATTTGAAAACTCGCGATCCCGTTCTCGTTAACCTACTTACTTTATTCAACGGCATTCATTCATTCGGTAGCGTGGAACGCACGTATATCGCCCGCGGGGGGAAGGGGCGAGGGGGGCGCACTGGCGTCTATGCAGAATCAAAACCGCTTTATTACCTTTCGCACGCAAATGGCGTTCGGAAGGATACCAAGCTGCGTCGACGGGCGAGGGAGGGCCGCAGGGGCCTATTCGTGGGTGCAGGTGCAGGGGCGCGCCAAGTGCATTAGCGCGGGGGGAAGGAGCTTTCCGTCCTGGCTGGCTAATCCCCCGCTATCTAGAGTTCCACGGGTCTGACCTCGTCTTAATTATCTCTGCTTAAGCGTCACAGGGGCATTTTCAGCATGGCGCCTTTCTCGAGAGCATATCGGGCCGTGGCCCCGGGGGGAAATTGCAATTGCTGCGAGGCGGGAGGAGGGAGGGGGGGCGATCTACGGGGAGATCGATCGCTCGAGCGAGCCGCGACCGCTCCGAGGCCGCGGCCGTGTAATAATTTCGTGGAAAATCGATGCTGACCAATTAACATGGGCGAGGTTGAGACCGCGCGCGTTCCGCGGCCCCGAAAGAAGGGAGGCTCGCCGAGAGTCATGCGATATGCCCAGCGGACAAGGAGGCACCGTCCCCGTATGCGAGTGCGAACTCGACGCGAAAACAGGGCGTCTGACCAATGACAGGGAGCTCGCGCGTACACGTTTCCACCCCTCGGCTTTCTCCAAAGATGAAAGAGGCGACAGCCAGAGCACACGGCTCGCTCGCCTCTGACCGCGCTCTGCCCAGGAAGAACGGACTAGAGCGGTTCGATCGGAGCTAGGCCGATCTTACCGAGCGTCGCGGCTGCTGTCGTCTTGTATTATCGATTGACGAATGTTATGTGGGGTCGAATCGCTGGGGAATGGTGATCGCGAAGAAATGAGGGTTGCGCGCTCATGGATTTCATAGAATTGCACACACATGTACCGCTCGCCACGGTTTACTGAGTTCCTCTCGTCCGGAGAAGACTGGCTTACTCTCTCTCCCCCGCCCGCTTGTCTTTCCTTCGTTGTTTCCACCTCTCGGTACACTATCATTGCCCATAGTGCAGCTTTCCTCCTTCTTATATATATAGATATACGTAGATATATGTGTCTGTGTGCGATATATATAGCTACATATGCACGTACATAGAAAAAGGTTCATAGTTATATATCTCAAGTCAGCCCGCACTCTTTCCCTCTTCCCTCTAGCCGCGTCCCTCTTTCCCCTTCACTCTCATTCCGTTTCGCTGTACGTACATACCTACCGTTCTACCCTCCTACGCACTTCATTCTCTCTTTCTCCCACAATCGCCCTCTTCCTTTCCGCCTCACTCGCTCCCTCGCTCTCGGCCTACCTCTGAAACTCTTGCTCTCCCGCACCCTCTCGCACTCGCGTTACGACACACGCACACACACTCTCACAGAGGCAGAGAGAGAGAGAGAGAGAGAGAGAGAGGGGGAGAGGGAGAGGGACATACACACCCTCTGGACGACGGGAAGAGCGAACGCGCCCTTCCTTCATCTCGGCGGAGGAAGATGCATAGGAAGGACGAGGTCTCCAGGGCTGGTCCGGACGAAGCGCAAGGTGGAAGGTGGAAGAGAGCGGCAGCAGCTAAGGGTACGGGAGGGAGGGGTGGCGGCGGTAAGGGGCTGCTAGGCGATCGGGATGCGAGGAGGAAGGCTTTCGGCAGCACTCACCCTTCAGGGGTGTTAGACCGTCTGACGGCGGGCGATGGAAGCCTCTTTGGCAGCAACGGTAATCATGCTCGCGTCCTCGAGATCGGCAGTATTGGCAGTGGCGGGACTGGCGGCGGCAGTCACGGAAGGGTTGGCGGTGACGCTGGTGGTAGCGGTTGTGACGGCAGCAGCGGTGCTGACGATGACGACGACGGCGGCGGCGGCGGCGACTATGACGACGGAGGCAGTGGAGGCAGTAGCAATGGCAGCAGCTAGGATTACGTCAGGGTGGACGACGTCGCAGGGGTCCGCGGCACTGACAGTAGTATTAAGAACCGAGTCACTTCCTTTCGAGCGATCCGGGGACACCATCTCCTTGCTCGTCCGATCGCGTGCACCGTCGACAGCGATGCCGACGCCCGCACTGGCCACGACACACCGTGGTCGCGCTACCACGAGTACCATCGTCGCAGGCTCATCGTCGTCGCCGTGTCTGCGCGCTTCCACGACACACCGCAGGCCCGCAGGACAAGGAACCGGAGGAGCCGAGCTCGGAATATGCGCTGGCGGGGCTACAGGGCTACACGAAGAAGGCGGTGGTCGTCCCCCGATCGACTGTACGACACCGATGCTCGATGCCAGGAGACGCCCCAACGCGGGGCACCCAGTTCGACGTATGCCGAGCGACGGCTCACCCCGCGATCCCTCTGCGCTCGGCCCGAGTCGCCCAGTACCGTATCCAGAATGGGTGTCTACCACCCAGGGAGCCCTGCCGCTTCAACCCCCATGCATCCTTACCATCTCCTACCTCGCCCGAACCCCTCTCCTCGCCTCTTCGCCCCTTACCCCTCGTGCCCCCTTACTCTTGCCAGAACCTACCCCTCTAGTCGCCCGCTGCCTCTCTCTCTCTCTTCCTATCACACTTCCTTCCTTTCTCTCTTCCCTTCGGCCGCCCCTACTCGCCCGCGCCCTTCCTGATTATCCTCCGACGGCCACTTAACCGCGAAACTTTAAAGCACGCCTTATTCCGAACGCGACCAGCCTCACTTATGCCACCCCTTGCTCTCCTCATTTTCTCCCTACGATAATCCCTCGAAGGGAAGCGCGATCCCCGCGCCGCCCGAGCAAAATGGTCTTATTCCACTCGTGCAGGATCTCCCGGTCAAGCGATATCTATGTGGATAGTTATAGCGGGAGAAAAGGCTAGCGGCAGTAATAGGCACGATGGGAGTTCTGTTCAAGATTCCCCTGTCAGCGGCAGCAGTGCGGCCTTCATCAATCGTTTCATTCGATAGCGTACAAGGAAGCTCGCGTGGAAGGGGCGGGGGGCTGCCGGGGTGGCTAACGGCGGTTGGGCGGGTGCGTTTTGGGTGTAGGTTTCATGTCGGGAAGTTGGTGCTGCGCGTGAAAACGTGCGGAGAGCCTCCGCTGTGGTAGGAGTAAGCGTGTGTGGAATTGTTTTAGTCGCGGGCACCGGGAGCCCTTTGGGGTGACCTGGAGCCGTCGGCCACTCAGCGGCAAGGCGGGGTGGTTAAGGAAGCCCTTGAAATCAATAGCCAGCCGCTACTGCCGCCGCCACCCTGATCAGGCTGCTCTGCTCTGCGCTGCATCCGTCTCTCCACTCCGCTTCGCTCCCTCCGCACCCCACCCTCCACCGGCCCGCTTCGACGATCCTGATTTATCCGCGCGTCCTGCCCCGCGGACGCTCACAACCGACTTTAGTTCCCAGTCAAAGCTGTCGGTAACAACGTCATTCCTCCAGTCTGACTAGCCACCGACTCATACTACTTGCTGCCCTTTGCGGGACCCCTCGACGCACTCAGGCTGCCACGTGTCACCTGGGAGCGCCTCATAAACCGTGCGCCCTGCATATTTCTTCCTCGTTGAATACTCGCTCAATTGATGTCTTGCACACTGTGTCAGATAATAAGAGCGAAATGAATGACAGAAACTGACAAGCTGTTGGGTAGCTTTTTATGCAGAAGTAAAATCGAATGAAAGAAATGTTTGCATCATTTCCTATCGTGCAAATATATAACATCTAATATATTTTACTATAGGATACAGCAATAACACTGTTTCCTGTTCTTTTTCATTTCACAAATATTTGCAGGTTGATGCGTACTTACTGCCTTCTATAGTAATCACGAATAAAAATTAAGTTATTTAACTTCATAATAGGATTCGGATTAAAGTAATTATAATACTTTCAAGTTATATGTCTAATACGTGCGTACTTTATAGAAACATCTGATCAAAGGATGACCTATACTACTTCGGAGAATGTGGATTTCTTTCATATACATTTTTGTCTCACTCTTTTGTGAAAACACATGGAATTAGCTCTGGGTAAATGCCTGTACATTTGACGGCATCGTATTTGTTAATGCCATTCTAAATATAAAAGAATATAATTGCTAGTATGGTCGCGGGGTTTGGAAAGAAGAGTAATATTTCGAGCAGCACGTTTGGGCAGTATTATAGTTGTATTTATGCAATGATAAATACTTTATTGCACTTGAACATCTCAATGGTAACATTAATTATTTAGTAACATTTCGTTCGCAGCAGAAATTGCTCATGACAGAGAGGCCTTGCACAATGGATCAAAAGTATTTTTTAGTAATCCTAAATACTTAAGCAACATGTTGATCGATGATCTCATACATGAAGATACCATTTAATAGTCTTTTATTGGGCGAAATAGCTCCATGATGTTCCTATCTACCAAAACTCGGTTTAGGACTGAAATAAGGTGTACTTTAACTAGGAATGCTCCTTTCGGCAGAATATACTTTACAATGGTTATACATATTACAGCCATAGAATAATATTAACAATATATCAAATAGTCACACCTTGCGAGTGACCGAAAACATGTAAAACAATGAAATGCTGATTTGTAGTGTAACAAGTAAGTAGTGCGTTATGCAACTATTCCATACCATAATTCCCCTCGCTTTCACCGCTTTCAAAATTGCTGATAATTTACTTATAGGATGTGCTCTAATTGTTCTGCAGAGACCCCCAGAGAATGCCATATGTTTTGTTTAATCAGAGGTGTAAAAAGTGATGTGTTTTACAGTGCGCCATTCATGCGTGTACTAGATAATCCCGAGACTGCTGTAGCTTTTGAAATCAATGTAATAATATAGTTGTATAAACCTTTAAGCTTGTATGTGTAACCCGTGCAATTCATTCCGATCACAGGTGGTATAGTCTAGAATCAATACAATCAATATCACTAACCACGGAAAAACAACTCCTGGTGTAAAAAAAAACACTATTTGTATAAAAGTTTGAAAACACAATTCATTTCTCCTTCGTCGTTCAATTGTATCGTATTGTTGCAGATTTCTTTATGCTCAATCTCCCTATGTCGTGTGATCTGTAATGTTCGATTCACTCACTGAAGTCACTAAAAAGTAATTTAGATTTTTCGGTAGTATCAGGATACAAATGTCATCTGAGACTCAAATATATTAAAATCGACTTTTAACACGCCGCGCGTCATCGTAAAATATGTTTTTTTAACAATTGTTCGACACTCTGAATTAGTAGAGAGGTGCAGAATTACAAAAACCGCGATACATGACATCCGAGATATCTTTATTTTGGCTTTTTATAAGACAAACATAAAGAAATAAAAATACAGTGAAGCATCAAAAAATTCAATGCATTAACTTCTTACATAATAACCAATGCTGGGTAGAGCCAGCTCATGTAATTTCTGAATGTCGCACCACTACTAATTAGCCGGCCCCCCTTCCCTCGTGTGGTTCCACGTTACATATTAATATATATCTTCAATGAATATATATTATGTACAATGTTTTATTAAGTACGTCTTCAATTATACGCGGTAGTATATGCGCGGTAAGGACTCTGTTTAAATACTCGGTCCTTGTATCAGAACAAAAAGTTTCTTGCGAAGCAACTGAATTTACATTGGTGTCTAATTGAAACATACGAGAATTACTCAAAAGAGCTGTATTTGGTTAGTGTTGCAACTGACATATAATTTACTTCATCTCGACTTAGTTTCAAAAATAGAGTCACTTGCAAAATTGTTAAGTGAAAATCCTTTTATAAGAAGTACGGAAATTCAATCGATGTAAATGCAGAGATATTATTATCTGATTTTTATTCACAATAATTAAACCAAACAACAGAAGATTGTGACATATCATCTTAACAAAAGTTACTATAAATCTCTGCACCACTGTTTCACCTTTCACCGTATTGACGGTGTCAGCGTGACAATCATTTCTTAAAAAAGGATTTAATACCGAAACGCTTCACCAAGTTAAGCAAACTCCCATGAAGAACAGCTCTATTACTGCAAACCACTACCGTTCATGTTTATAGCATTTATTATGAACAATCGTATAACACGATGACTGACTTCGGCCTTTCTGATCAGTAGGTGGTATCACTGATAACAGGGGGGCAGGCTAAAACACATAAGGGAAGAGGGGGGATGTGCCATGTTATATTATATGGTAGAGTAGTGGCTGCTCAGAACATTTTTCCCAGCAGATAGCCTACTATAACCATGACAATTGCAATGAGGACACTGGTAGTAGATAGAGGCATTGGATTACTGCTTTGCGAGGGCAAACCTTTGGCCACTCCTAAGTTTGCATTATTTCCAGAGAATAATGCATCTCGTAATGACAGTAAATCTTCCTGCAAACGAACAAGGGGTTTTAACTTTCTGTTCAACAAAAGAATGGAAGGTTTTGATTTGTTAAATGTCTTACCCTCAGTTGAAGGTTTTCCTGTCTAAGGTTACTCTCCTCTACCCTAAGCTGATGCACCTCTTGTGCTGCTTTCATCAATTTCTCTTCGGCTTCTCCTAGTACCTAGTACAGAAGAATGTATAAGTCAAATTAAGAGAATAGAGTACACGCTTTTTTTCTGTTCTATATGTACATTTCATCATGAGAGTGAAGTTTATTACTAGTAACCTTTCATTCTTTCACTGCCGAATATATATATATTCCTGTGATAAGAGGCTCTGTGTTAAGGTTCTTCCCTCACGTACAGGAACCAGTGTAAAATGAATTCCAATCAATTTCTAAGAGATGGGTCAACATGCCCGCAAAGTTTGAATATTCTAAGTTTATAGATACTGCAGAACATAAGTGTTTATATCCCAGACAAGCCACAAACCATCTCTTGTGTCACTTTACACAGTAACTACTAAACTTGAATAGTATAATGATCAATGTAAATTAACACAATAAAATTGCATAATCAGGCTTTTAGAAAAAGGTACAAAAACAAACATTTATCTACAGCAATGGAAGACATTAGGATAGGAAAAGACTACCAATTATAGATAAGTCATGCAGCAACAAGACAGAACTAATAAGCTGTAACATGTTCCGTGTAGAAAAATTGAAAGTAAGATATGCAAGTATCTCTAAGTTATAATCCAAATTTACGTTTTCTAATAGCAAATTAACTTATAATATTCCTAGTTAATATTTTCAATAAACAAAATACAATTAATATAGGCTACATGAAATTCATAAGTGTATGGGTTTAGCATAGTGCACATGCATTTCACAGAATCTATTATTACAGTTTCAGTATTAAAAGTATTACCTTTGGAGATGACTTGAAAGAATCACCAGAAGCAGTGTTCTTTTCCTGATTCCTTTCAGTATCTGTTTTAGCAGCTGCAGCAGGTCGAGCAGCTTCCGTTGTTGATGTGTTAGATGTGTTGGATACTGGATTTTCGAACACACATTTGAGTTTAGATTCCATCACTTGTTCTGGATCTAGATCTCTCCACTTGAAAATAAAATACTCAGTGAAATATTATGCAACTGCTACTATACTGTATTTAATATATTTATGATTATCTTTTTTGTCTGTGCTGATGAATTTAACATACCACATCAGTGTAATCAGCATTATCATCTGTTGCTACTACAGATTGGACCATAAATTTGTGTTTGTTTTTTTCCGTGGGGTCGAAATCAAAAGGTTGAAGCGTCACTAGAAAATAATGTTTTGTCAATAACAATGACCTTTAAGCCAGTAGCAAGATACGAGTTCATTGAATGCTTGGTATTCAAAACATACCTGCTATTTGAGACGATCCATTGGCTTTGAGAATTCCAGCATTTGGCCGCACGCAATATCTTTTTGGAGCTGTTGTCTTTATTTTAAAATAAACTCTGCGAACAGTTGGATTAGTTAACTTGAGATATGATGTTACAGATGCTCCACTGAAAGGTCCTAGAAAAAATAGCATAGCATCACTATTTTATCAATGTCTTCCTTGGTGTTGGATAAAATAAATTAAGTAAAGTCCGATGCTTTGTTCCCTAAAATTGAACGGGCCGATTTTCCTGATACTCCACATAAAAGATGCACAGATTCTCCACAGACACAGTTATTTCGGGCGAATGAAAAACTACGTACAATCTCTCCTTGACTGGTCATAGTAATCGATCGAAATATTATTGGTTCTCGCGCATCGCATTATAGAATAACCGTACAGTGAAAACCCGTGGAAACTGGAAACACTCGACATGACTGTGCACGACGATCATCGAGAGTGAGCTCGCTTGCATAAATTGATGATTTTTCCAGGATTCCTGTCCTCTACAAATCCGTAAGAAATTGAAACATGTGTGCCTTGCCGCACGATATATTGGGGTGGGGGTCATATTATATCGGATAATGGAGGGACGTAATTAAATATGCAGACGGCGGATAAGTCCGATGGGGACAGAGGTAGGTGCAAAGCTCGTATGAAAAATGAGCGCGAGTCAATGCAGCAGGTAATAAAACGTGCGTAAGGAAGAAGAAAAGGACATGTGAGGAACAACAACCAAGTTGGACCAAGAACGGAGAGCAAAGTCGGCAAGGGAGAAAGAGAGAGAGAGCGAACGAGAGTGAGAGAGAGAGGGACGGCCGGGGGAAGGAAGGGAAACGAGTGTCGGGAACGTACTTAGGTTTGACAGCGAATGACGTATGACGAATTGGGTTAGGTACGAGGAATGAGCCTCGAGGATTTCGAGAGGAGCGCCGCGCACAATCCTAGTCAAGAGTAGAGTCTAAATGCGAGAGAATTGGCCAGCGGGGCCGACCTTACGTCATTTTGACAACGTAGCGCACCGTGTGCAGTTGGTCATCGCGAATGAACAAAGCACCTGGCTTGTCAGGTTCTGAGAAGAACACGGCTCAAGCGGAAGAGAAGCGAGAACGCGTGGTTGGAATCTACATTAGAGAATGATTCGTCGGTCGAGCGTACCCCTGAACCGCAGTTCGTGCGGCTCGATAATTAATATTTGCTCCGGCTTCGTCATTCTCCTTAGCGGCCGAGCTAACTCGTACGGACGGATGCCCGCGACACTAGGAATCCGTTTCTATAACGTTACCGGGCCACGCCTTTTGCCAGGTTATTCGGCCTTTCTTGCGATTTTGTTCAACGGCACCGCCGTCTTTCGCACTAGACACTTTCCGGGATTCCGTTGGACTAATTCTGATTTTTGCTCCGAATCGAACACGCATGCGTCACGGCGGAAATTATCAGGCCTCTCTCTCGCTCTCCCTCGCACTCTCTCCCCGCGCGGCCGTTATAGGTTGGAAGGTTATGCGAAAGACTCCGCAGGAAGTGCGATGGCGTTCGCAGTCCCTCGGCTACGGTGGCCAAGGGGGGTGAGGTGGTGCAATGCATATTATCTGTTCAGCAAAGATCCAAGCCTTGGCTCGCTCGATCTTGCCAATTTTCATATTCAAACTCTGCTCCCCCAGTTGCCAGGCGACCGCACGCTCAGATGTTTCTTCGGCTGCCAATAGAATCGACGCTAGCACCAGCACTTCCGGCGGAGTTTTTCGCACAACCCCTTTGACCCAGAATAACGCTGCTATATAGAGATACGTCACGACCTGTTTATATACCGCGGTAATCATATTCGTTACTTCGCTAAAGAGGCAAAAACTCGAAACCCGAGAGCGATTTTCTTAAATAGATCAATATAGGCACCACGACGCTGGCTTATTTGGCTATAGTTGCGTGTTGTGTAGCAGCAATTTCCCTATATGTCTTCGATCAATTGTAAAAGTTTTATACAAATCTAAAATAAAAGATATAATACAATTATATATTTAAGACAGCCATATAATTTATGCACCTTTTCACCTATGGGATAATCCGTGACAAAAACTGCACGATTCTCAAGATTTGATACAGTTCTATATATATAATTATCTGCCACTCACTGCGCGCGATTTAAATTGAGAAGTGATGGAAGCGATCAGCATCCATCAGCAGTGATCATATAGCGCGCTATATGACATGCATGTGTGACACACACAGCTGTTCTACATGCACCCATCAAGCATATGTTTATTCGGATGCGGCTTGCACTTACACACAATCATACACTTCTTAGCATTAGGAACTGATAGGAACACGGAACACGCACTCCGTCATCCTGCACGTGTTGCGCGCTTGCACATGGTGCGGTTCCCTGCGAGGCTGTAGTTAATTATCGTCCAAACATCAAGAACTTCAGTGCGATTGTTAATATTTTCTCGATTATTTGTTAATACTCTTCTCAGTTACTGTACAATATTATAGAAAGAAACCAAGTCTCAGAGAAATCTAATAATCATGCAATCGTCAGTGCATCCGAATATAAACGCCGCTGTTTATAGAAACATGACAGCGGCAGATAGACCACCTGTTCCTGATAAAAACTTACAGTTTATATCTATTTACAATGGTAAACTAAGTTGTCTCATCGCTTTGCTTTTCCCTTTTGCTTATATTGTTAACGTAAGTAGAAATCTATGTTCTTTATGTTTCTAGAGGAGAGTGCGATCCTTGGCGGCAGTAATATGACCGACCGGTATTGGGCCGGTACTGTGTGGTATTACTCTGACATTTCGAATTTTGCTAAAGACAAGGCTTTCCTCGCGACCAAAACAGAAAGCGGCGTATGTGATGGAGCTTACCTGGCTGAGAACAAATTCGTTGTCGGGGAAGACAGTGGGGTCCTTCAGATCATCGGAGTAGCTGAGAATACACATTCCAATTTGAAAGAGTTACAGTGCTTGGGAAGTGCGTGCCAACATGATGATAGTCTCGTAACACTATCTGTGACTGCTAGTAAAAGCCGTGTTGTTACTGGTGGAATGGATTATTGGTAATTTAATGTGGGTTTCACACAAACCTTGATATTTCATTCAAATTAATAATGCAAACTCTCATATTCCAGCATAAAGCTATGGGACATAGAAGAGCTGATCTCTACATATTCCTTTGGATTCGCACATACTGATATAGTTACCGGTGTTGATACGAAGCCTAAGAGCGATTCAGAATTTGTTTCTGTATCATTAGATTCGGAATTGCTTATGTGGGATGTGAGAGAGTCAAAGCCAGCAAAGAGTATGTTTTCCTTCATAAAACTGTTGCACTGAACATAAGAAGCTAAGGTGCTTAACTATTTCCACACTTTCTCTTTAAGGTATTTTCAAAAATGACATTGGCCTGACAGCGGTATCTTGGAATCCTACTTTGGATCATATGGTAGCAATAGGTAGCCGGAGTGGCAATGTCACTTTAATGGACACAAGAAATACAGACAAACCTATAGAATATAATGCCCCAATATTCTCCAGAGGCGTTCATCGATTGAAATTTAATCCAAATACTGAGAGGTACCCCATTTTAATATTTTAACAGTGATGATTATTTATGTATTATGAACATTTTTATCATTTAATGTCTTGTTTTTCAGGTCAGACCAATTAGCCTGTTGCTGTGATGATGTAGTCGTCAAAATACTAAATGTAAATAAAAACCTATCATCAGTATATCAGAACAGCAAGCACACAGACTTTGTTCGTGGACTTACATGGCATAAGGACAACTTATACAGCTGCTCCTGGGACAATTCTGTGATAAAGCATACTGTGATCCCTGAACATGATCAATGATATTTATAAGCAAGTATAACATATTAGCTTTCATTTAAGATTACCATTATAATTAACTTCATACTCATAATTGAACTAGTACAATAAAATGCGACAATTTTGAAAATGCATCTTATTTACTCCTAAAACTGAAAAGTGTACAAAGCAGCCAACAGATTTTAATCCAAACTCTAGCAATAGTTCTTTTGTGAAAATGTAACTAAAATCTATGATCATTTTCATGTACAAAAGTAAATGGGTAATGTTACTTTAGCATGACTATACTATTAAATTTGCGACAGCATTTAGTCTTTTGATTCCTTGGGAATATCGCTTGTGAAATAAAACGCGCGAATGTTGCATCTGTAAACTTCTGGGAAACATGTTTTTTATTTGTTCGCTCATTGTTATTACTGATTTGAATATTATTACAACATGATTATAGTATCATCAAAAACATTTAATACAGTCAATTGTCAATTGCTCAAGATAAATATGCTGTATCAAATACAATGTCTTGTCATAACATACGCGAGCAATCCCCTTCTGAATCATAATCCATATTTCAAAATTACAGCACAATCAAAAACTATTCTTTTATTTCGCCTTATTTGCTATGTTCCCTTAGTGTATGTTGCCATGCTTTGTCTAATTTAATTCAGGGAAGTTCCATGAAAATCACAATATTTAATTACAAAACCATAATTAAAAGGAATCATACAGTAACTGTAGAGTATTGTATGATTTTGTTCTTCATTCTGTAAAATCTGATTGTGGCAACAGTCACAGCACATATTATTCCTGCACCACAGCTGAAAGGTATTTAACAGCATTTTACTAAAGTTATAAATCATACATGATGTTTCGAAAAAATTACATATCAAAAATGTTCAAAGAACTAACATAATAGAAACCAAGCATATATTAGGATTCTTCAGCTGACATGATTAACTTTACATTTGCGTTCAACACACTGTTCCAATCGACAAGTACATATTAGAGAACTGAGCAAGATGTGACTAGCCCAATTGCGTACGGATGTGAGAAAGGACAAATATTGGTATACAGCAAAGGTGCATATCGAAACTACTTATTTTTTCCCAAAACTACTATTCATGTGATGATTCCTAGTATCGGTCTCATATAGTTACAAGTAGTAGAAATGGCGGAGCATCAATATATCTAACACAAAATGAGAATAAACGTTGCAAATCGCATGCAAAACTCAGCCGATAAATTATGCCGAAAGACCTAAATAATTAACTTTTCAATACACTAGAATATTATAAAAACAAAAGTTTTGAAGTTTTTATCATAAGAAAATTTGTTGTTTATCCTGTCCGTCTTTCATTCTTTCCAAGTAGTCTACCTCACTCGCTTTAACATAGCATATCATATGAAAGGATTTACTGATGCTACTGCCAGTGAAAATATTCTGATATACTTTCGTGATATGAATTTGTGTTTAGCTAAATGTACAGTTATGTAAATGTTTTAACCACTTACAGAAGTTTTATACAACAACTTTGAATGTTACATTAACACACAGAGAAAAGTAGAGATTTCATAAATTGCACAGTACTGTAAATTAATTGCACATAGATACTCAAATTATTCTGCTGCTGACATAGTCAGAATTCGGAAATAAGTAAACATGATTCAATGCAGCGTAAATACTAATGAATGATAAGAGTATATATTATGCCACGTGCAACGCAGTTTTGTTCAAAAATTACATCAATTGATGGATTTCGTATGTACAATTCATTATTTTATGCAGTTAAAGATAATTGCATTATAATCAATGCAACTTGCAACTCTCGTATGGACATTTATTATTTTTCGTAAATCTATGTAGTAGAGTCTTATATATTTATTATGCAGTTCATAACATGATGTCTTTTCCCTGTATTGATCACTTTTCAACCAGTCATTGAGCAATTTAAATCAATTATGGCCAATACTCTTTTTCGTCATCCGCTCGAATATCACCGTATGTCCAAATATTGCGACGGTTATGCTTTGCGTCCTCTTCGGCCTTTTTGTACTCTTCCAACTAAAACGCGATAAAAATTTGCAATTTTAGATAAAGTCATGCTTCTGCATACTTTGTTATGAGGATAATACTTACGAGTTTCGTGAGTCGTCTATCGCGATGATGTTCGACCAGTAACAGTCCATCTGTGATTAAACCTGCTACTAAATCTTCATTATTCGAAGAATCCGCCAGCGTTACAGCTGTTACATTACCAGTAGCTTTGTATTCAACATTCATCAACAAGACTTTTGATCTTATGTCCGAGTTAAAAGCCTCAACGGCATTCCTTTTATCATCAGGCTAATGGCAGAGGGAGATACATAAATTATAGCAACGACTTTTCTCCACTACCATTAGTAATTTGAGCGAGATAATACTTACGTCACTTGGAAGTGCTGCGCATGCAAGAACGTGTTCGTGCGCGTATGCTTTGTCTGCTGCAAAACGCGTAGGTAATTCTGCAACTCTTGTGACACTAATAATTTCCCTATTGCCATAATCAATGTAGAACACACTGACATTGGTTCCAGAAACTTTTTCCACCTTAACACGGTACCATTCATCATCTCCAGTGAACTTAGCAACAGCCAGCTCACCCCTGATGGGTTTGAAAGCCCCAGGGAGCGGTGGATTACTAGCCAATTCTTGACGCATTTGCAGGTGCAAATTCTCTAGCATACCGCGTTGATGGATGTATTGCGTATAGAAGTGAAGATCATCATTCACTACAGATACTATTACCTCTTGATAATCAATTTTCCTTTCTGCAACTTCCTTTTCATCTTCGACCTTGTTCGGTTCTACTTCCACTTCCACGTGGTTCTTCCACATCTAAAAAGAATCATATATATCGGATCTAGCTGAGTTTACCGCATTATGTATACAATATAAATTAATGATAACATACATTTATTTTCTTTGTTTTGGCACGCTCTTCCCCAGCCTTGAGTGTTCGTGTTAACTCGCCAAAATCGGGGAAAGTAACTACTTCAGCAAGGCCTTCTTCTACCAGAGCGATAGACATATTGCTGTCATTAACAGTGAGCCATCCAATGAAGCCACTTCCTTTTGTTTCTGTATTTTCAATCTTGATTTCTACATCCCTTTGGAAGCAATGTTCCTTTGTAAATGCAAGCGCCTTTTCTCCATATTCATCAGCCTTCATTACGCCACCGCTCGGCAATGTTCGTTGACAACGCGGGGTTCTGATTCCAGCCAAGACGAATGTGATCAGATAATCTTCTTTTGGCAAATAAATTTTTAATCGCGAGCCGCTAGTGACGAATTCAACCACTCCTCGTATGCCCTGCGCTCGTTTTAATGATGTCAGGAATGCTTTTGCTTTAGTGGGATCATTGGCTAGATCCACGAGTCGGTGCATGGGTTTCTCTTTCTTAGCGTGTAAGCCATGTTGAGATTTCTCGGCCTTACTTTCCGCGACTTGCAACATATTGTAATGGGATGATCTTTGGTCATCATTTTGTCTGTACTTAAGAACTGTAGCCAAACCTCGTGCAACTAGAGCCTCAGCAATGTTGCTGTAAGTAAATGAAAATGTAATAACAGAACATACACCACCGAATGTAAGTACTACATTTTGTTTAATATTAAATTATATAGCCGAACTTACGTCTTGCCACATGTAACAGTACAGCATAATTTCTCAGGGAAGTTGTCTCTGGCTGGTTGAGTATAATCTACTACAACTTTAACGTTCTTGCGGATGAATTTCTCACGCAAGAATTCGCGGGCTTCCAACATCCATGGAATATCATACAGTGGCCTGAAATCTTTTGGCCGGGGGGTGCTTTCCTCCCCAGCAGGTTTTTTGTCACGTGGTGGGCGAATGCTGCTCAGAAAGACTTTCTTATTTTCGCCATTCTGTGTCCTGATTATCAATGCATCTGCATTTATGATCTCAACTACTGTTCCAGTAAATTCAATTTGTGGACCAGATGGCTTATAGTCTTTCCACAAACGTAAACGTGCTTCCTTTGCAGCTTTCTCTGCTAAATAAAGCCTTTCAGCCCCTGCTCTGCTGTTGCTAATTGACCAATCTTGACATTTTGCAAAACCTTCGCTCAAAAGAATTTCCGCGATATTACCTGTTTAAAAAGATTTAAATGAAAAAGTATTAATATTTAGCATGTCAGGTGTATGTTGAAATGAGTTATTCTTAGCAAGACTCCTTTCTTCACTAACCTTTTGGATGTAGAACGCTGCCTATGAAATTGTTATTATTAACCGACTCCAATACTACTTCGACATCACGATGCAAAAGACGAGACTCAACAAAAAATCTTGCTTCGTCAGAGTAGGGGTCGCCGACCGAATTTTCACGCCTTCCATTGGGCCATCCGGGGCATCGCACGCCCGAAATCATCAAGGTGATATTATAGAAGTCAGGTAGTAAAAGAGCTTTCACAGTTGACCCATCAAATACAAATTCAATGATAGCTTTGATAGGCTTCTTGCCAAATTTCTCTTGTAACTTTCGATTATCTTCAACAGTCCATTTTACATTGCGCACATGTTCTGATACTGGTGAATCGGACCATTTCCCTTTCTTAGCTGCCTTTGCTGTGTTTTCCAGCTCAATCAAATGTGTCTGTTCTGGTGTGGCATTGCGAGTATCTTTCTTAACTGTCACCAAGCCTTCAGAAACCAATGTCTCGATCACGTTTTCACCATTTTTATCTGTTAAACAAACGAGGTAAGGACCATTGGCAAATGATAATAAGAGCATATTGCTCAAAAAGCATGATAAGTTGTATGAAAATTAAGCATACCTTTTCCTAGCCACACAGTGCCATAAGTTCTAGATGTATTAACAGATTTCTCAGTAACAAAAGATACATCTTTTCCAATGAGCTTTTTACGCAAAAATTCCCTGGCTTCCCAAGCATATGGTTCATCTTTACTCTCATCAACGCTGGTAACGAGAAAGTCAAAATGTTCATTTTTATAATTTTGCAATTGGGAATCTTTCATATATGAAATAATACATATAGCAACAGTTACCTGTCACTAGCCTTGAACTTTTCTAGTTTTGGAGCTGTAACGTTGCAGAGGGTAACAGTAATTTCAGGCGGTGGTCCACCAATTGGCTGACCCCGGATGACAATAGTATCACCAGAGATAATCTGTAGAAAAATATATGCTGTGAAACACTACATAAAATTCATTTACATTGAGTTAAGGAGACTTTTCTAAACAGATGGTCCATTTTTTAGAGCACTCCTGCACATTTTTCATACACGATTCTTATAAATTATAAAGCAGGCAGATCAACAATGTTTGTTGAGCGGACGATGAATAAATATCAATAATTTTTCGAAGCTACAGGATAATAAATGTTTTTGGAGTAATTCGGAAGGTGATGACTATTAAAGGACTCTTTGATATTTTCCGGCATGCGGCAAGTCTGTGTAGAATGAAAATACTGCGGCATGACGACCATATGTTTTACCGTACTGTGCACACACAGTCGTGGTGTTGAATGGAATTACATTAGTGTCAGACATTCAGTACAAATATTCTGGCAACGATGAAGATCGGAAGAGTATTAGGATGATGCGAGGATATGAAAGTCCGAGGTATTTCGATAAGAACGATATCTTACCTGCTTCACCACTCCGTTTCTCGGTTTCACTTGCCCCTGAGGTGCGCTCATCGTATTGTTCGTTTACTATGTTAGCCACCGAGAAAAATATGTGGGCTTCACCACCAAATGCAGCCCCAGCTAGTCCTCTCGCGAGTAGGAACGATTTCCACTGCAGTTGGCGATTTTCTCGCAGTTGCTTGGTAGCAATTCAAGAAAAATTTGACATGTTGGACCGGAGTAGAGAAACTCACGCTTTCCACGTATCGTGGAGGATGGAAGAATCGGCACGAGCGCAATCTAGACAGAAACATCGCACAAGCACGTTTGATTTGGTGGTGATGTGGCAACACGCGACACTTCGACAACAGCCACCATCGCCCTCTGTTAACTTATCCGCTCAAGCTGCTCCTACTTCTTTCAAAAAATAATCTTTTTACCCCGAGACATTTCGAATTTTCACCTATTTGGCTTTTCTCACATTTTCCTCAAGCCATATTACGTCATAGTAGATAAATATTACTTGATAAATTACTTATCTTATGTTTTATAAGTTACAAATATATTTATCTTTCGGTGTTATTAGTAACACCAAATTTGAATTTTACAAAAACTATTTTATTCTATCGACACTTGTCAACATTTTTAGTGGCACGGGAGTAAAAGGTATCGTATTATTGAATTGCAAATTATCAAGCAATAAATTTCGCATTTCCCAGTTCAATCTTTGATTTTATCATTCCAATGCTCAATCGTACGTCTTTTTATACAATGCTACATTTAGTGAGGAGTCAATTTCTCAAATTGATACTTGAAGAAATAATAATCTGTGCGCAGTAATAATGCACAACAGAACAATCTATATCGTACCCCGGTACAAAATTCGAGATTCTATAAATTTCTTGCGTGACAAGAAATAAGACACACAGGCAAGGTGAAAGTAAAGACTGTATATCTGAAATAAGTAAGGATACAACAATTTATTGCAAATTAAACTATGCTTACAACATCTCAAATATCACTTAGGCTACGCAATGGTATCATCGTGGAATGATGAAAGTATGAAAATGGTGAACTAAAAAGATTGAGAAAGAGTACAAAAAATTACAATAAATACGTAGCCGTATGGAAATAATACGTGCATAAAATGAGTATGATGGGACAGAATCAAGTGGCAGGTTTGACTTAAATAAGAGCAATACCATGAAAACGCATGGAACAGCTCTTACATCTTCGAGTTCGCATTTATAAAATAAATATGTCAGTACTCTTAACATTAATATCTTGCATACTCAATAAGCATGACACCTCACTCTGTCACATAATGAAGACAGACGAGAAAAAAAAATGTTAAATACTTTTCAAGTAAAATGAATTCATCGCAGTCTTACTAATGTCTAAAAAAAAGTCTTTGGGTTTCATCGAAGTCTTAATTGGCGGAACTTAGTCTACTTCTTCCATTCTGGATGCTTCCTCCGCTGCTCCTTCGAGCGGTGGCACTTCTGTGTCCATTTTCTCTTCTTCCGGGATCGGCGTGTCATCATCGTCGAAGCCGAGTCCCAATTTGATCATTCTGTGTATTCTGGATGCGTGAACTTGCGGATCCTCGAGGGCAAAGCCTGACGATAAGAGAGCCGTTTCGAAGAGCAGCATTACCAAATCCTTCACGGATTTGTCGTGTTTATCTGCTTCAGCCTTTTGCCTTAAACTCTCCATAATGGGATGGTCAGGATTAATTTCTAAGTGTTTTTTGGCAGCCATGTACCCCATGGTAGATGTGTCACGTAATGCTTGTGCTTTCATGATTCTCTCCATGTTCGCCGTCCATCCATACTGTGAGGTAACAATACAGCATGGAGAGTCCACTAGTCTGTTGGACACAACAACCTTCTCGACCTTATTATCCAGGTGATCCTTCATGACTTTGCAAAGGTTTTCAAACTTTGCTTTGTCCTCTTCCATTTTCTTCTTTTCCTCTTCATCTTCTGGAAGCTCAAGACCTTCTTTGGTAACAGAGACCAGCGGTTTACCATCAAATTCTTTCAGTTGTTGTACCACATATTCATCAATGGGTTCTGTCATACAGACAACTTCAAAACCACGCTTCTTTACCCTTTCAAGGAAGGAGCTATTGGCAACTTGATCTTTGCTCTCGCCAGTAATGTAGTATATGTGCTTTTGGTTTTCCTTCATTCTGCCAACATAATCTTTCAGAGAGCACATATCATCTCCAGAAGCCGATGTGTGGTACCTCAACAATTCTGAAAGTTTTTTCCTGTTTTGGCTATCTTCATGAATACCTAATTTAAGATTCTTGCTGAACTGTTCATAACATTTTTTGTAATTTTCTTTATCTTCCGTGAGCTCTTCAAACAGTTCCAAGCACTTCTTTACTAAATTCTTCCTAATGACCTTCAAGATCTTGTTCTGCTGCAACATTTCACGAGAAATGTTCAAAGGAAGATCTTCGCTATCTACTACACCTTTGATGAAATTCAGGTACTCTGGAATAAGATCCTCGCAGTTGTCCATAATGAAAACTCTTCTCACGTACAGTTTAATGTTGTTCTTTCTCTTCTTGTTTTCAAAGAGGTCGAATGGCGCGCGACGTGGGACAAAGAGCAACGCGCGGAATTCTAATTGACCTTCTACTGAGAAGTGCTTAACAGCCAGATGATCTTCCCAATCATTTGTCAAGCTCTTGTAGAATTCACCGTACTCTTCTGCTGTGATATCATCTGGGTTCCTTGTCCAAATTGGTTTTGTCTTGTTCAACTCTTCATCTTCTGTGTATTTCTCTTTAATGGTTTTCTTCTTCTTCTTTTTCTCCTTATTCTGGGATTCACCTTCATCATCCTCAACATCCTCAATTTTGGGTTTCTCATCCTCTCCCTCTTCTGTTTCTTTTGATGGCTCTTCCTCCTCCTCTTCGTCTTCGCTCAATTCCTTGTCTCTTTCCTTCTCAACAACAAGCTTGATTGGGTAACCAATGAACTGCGAGTGTTTCTTTACAATATCTTTGATCTTTTGCTCTTCCAAGTATTCAGTCTGATCTTCTTTGATGTGGAGAATGATCTTGGTACCTCTGCCAATTGGCTCCCCATTATCTGGTCGTACAGTAAAGGATCCTCCAGCAGAAGATTCCCAGACATATTGCTCATCGTCATTGTGCTTTGAAATGACAACAACCTTATCTGCTACTAGGTATGCGGAATAGAAACCAACACCAAACTGGCCAATCATAGAAATGTCTGCTCCAGCTTGAAGTGCTTCCATGAAGGCTTTGGTGCCAGACTTTGCAATGGTACCCAAGTTATTTACAAGATCTGCCTTGGTCATACCAATTCCACTGCAAAATAAAATCAAGAATTTGTGAATATTTCCTAGTTAAATCACTAAAATCCAACTGCTAATAAATCTATCGTAACAACATATAAATGAGATAGGAAAACTTACGAGTCAATGATGGTGAGTGTGCGATCATTTTTGTTGGGGATGATTTTAATTAACATCTCCTTGCAAGACTCAAGGGCAGAGGGTTCTGTCAGAGATTGGTAACGAATCTTATCCAGAGCCTATAATTGAAACAAATAACTATTATTTATACTATTGCTATATTTCCGCAATGTGTATCATTTGATTGATCTATACTAGAAAGAAGGAAAGAAAGAACGAGAACATTCAAAATCAATGGCATTTTCTGTGGCATAAGACGAAGGATGCTTACATCAGATGAGTTGGAAATCAATTCTCGGATGAAAATTTCTTTGTTCGAGTAGAAGGTGTTGATGATCAAACTCATTAGTTGTGCGATTTCTGCCTGGAAGGCGAAGGTCTCCACTTCGCCGGCATCATCCATGGTCACGTCCTCAGGCATTTTTCCTTTTAATTTCACTGCCGTTCGTTAATGATATTGAACTATTCTATAATCACAGAATAAATTGGTGCAATGTGCTCTCGTTCCTCTCTCTAGCGTATAATTTCGCACACGAAATTCGCTATGTAAACTGGTCACTTTGTGTATCACTGCGATCAGCCTCTCGCGCGGTCACTTTTCAGAGTATTGAATACTGGCGCGCGGTCCTTGCTTTTATCGAGCTTTGAAGATTCTAGAAGGCGCTCGCCGGAAGACCGTCCGGATTCTAGAACATTCTATCAAAATCACTCTTTCAGAACTCATTTTTGATCTCTTAATGTGCTTCCTGCTAGCAATTCAACTTTTGTAAATTCGTCTTGTGAATTATAAGAATGTTTCGTACTCGATCCAGTTGTAATAAAGGTTGAAATTGAATACTAAGTTCAACCTCTCATTCGATCGGCGCTGTATCCGGAAGTGACGACATGAATACGCATATCTAGAAACATCGCATTGCCGTCTGCCGCATAAAAGGAATCCTCTGCGTCCGATATTGAAGTGCAAAATATTAGATTTGATGCAGAAAGGCAGAATATACATAATATCCATGCGTAAGTCTAATCGAGTTCTTTATTTATGATCATCCAGAACTTGCAGGTTGACTATAATACATTCACCTCACGAAATTGGACTTCTGCTATATATATACCGTATTTTCGAGAACTTTTCGGTTGTCCATTTTCACCGCCAAAGTGCAGAGTCTTCGTAGGGACTCGTATACTCTTTCAAATTTTGCAGGACGCTCAGAAATTAATAAAGCACGACATAGCCCTTTTCAACTGTATATTAAAAATGATGGAATTTCAGTCTATCCCCGATAGAACTTTTAATAGGAATGCCAATAATGACATATACTTTTATGACATTCCAATAGGATCGTGTAGTTTTTTTCTTGTTTGTGAAACTAAAGCACTCATATCCATTGATCCGCAGTACCATAGTATATGACTCGAGCCTTTTTCTTCTCATACGGTAATAACGAAATTCCACATGTGATCTACCGAATCTAACAATAAGAGTTATTCATATGCCGTAAGTTATATACTACCGATGATATCTATTGTATATAGTTGGGAAAGGTTAGGAGTATTTGGAATTCGGTCAGGCGTATGGGGCAGATATACAATACTCGCAACTGCATTCTGCAAATACCTTGCTCTTCATTTTTATTTATACATTATTTGTATATAACAATTTTATATTGACATATGCTGTACGCCGCAGCGTGCATCGAATTGCTTTCTATCGACAAATTTGAATCCATCTCCATACAGTTTTGGTATATCACACACGCTCCTTTTGTAATGAGCGCGGAAAAGTAATGCGAACTTATGGAAATTCCCATCTCGCGAGGGGTGCGATTAGATACATGTTTTATACACGATGCCAACTATACTCCGGGCAGATGGTGTAGGTCAGGGCATGAACGTAAATGCGTAGAGCGAATGCAGAAATGAATACCAGGAGGAAGGGAAAGTCAAGTGGTTGGATCGCTTTGGAATAAAAGGACTAGGTAGGAGAGAATTGTAGATCACACACACATCGAGCGTGACACATGCCGCTACGTCCCGTCCTACGTCCTATTGTGAGTTTTCGCTTGTTTGAATATAACTGCGCATTGATCGGCCGGCGATTGCCACGTATTACGCCATCTACTGGAGAGAGTGCTGCTCGAAATACCGACAGCGTAACCCTCTCGAACTGGGAGCGCGGTTACCACGGGAGCAGTTTCCGTTAGATTCTGCACCTGGCGTGTTCGAACTTTGGAAAATTCCTGTGCAAGTTCTCATTGAATATGGAAAGTGTAGAGCAGTGTAGACCGTGTGCCATGCACGAGGAAGCGCGAAATGGACTGGGGCACTGGGGGGCTGCCGGGCGTCGCGGCCGAGGGATTATAGGAACGTTTGGTCGATGAATATGTTTTCGTTGCACGAGGGAAAGGGAGCAGATTTATTATTTACAAGGTAGGCTATTCCGTCCACAACATAATCTTTACTCACGCAATAAAAACTTTACATAATAATGTCGTATCACGAAGTAATAATTCTGTTGGTTATATCAATCATGCAACGCGACACACACCTTTCCGCCTCTCGGTGCGTCTGCGTCTGTGTGTGTTATACTTGTGTTTCACATAACAGCTGTATTCCTAGATTCGTCGCCAGTGGTTTATGCTTCGCGTACTATGTATATGTATATCTCCGGTGTGATTTCTCTCGCGCTTCGCATATATGTATATGTATTCGTTTGCTCGTCGCGGCAAGCGTATGCTGGCGCTTGCAATGCTTTCGCGAATACCACGACACATTGCGATCTATCTTATACATAGAGATCGTGATCCTTAGACAACGCATACGTCCATGGACACGCGCACACAATGATCCTCTCCTCGTCTCTTCGGCCAACGAATATATATCGTAATAAAGTACCTGTGGTAGATAATGCTAAAATATCCAGGACACATTTCATGGAGTTCTTTCGTTAAAGCATTGCTAGATGTAGGTGCAGCACCGCTCAGGGGAATCCCAATTATACATATATCATTTGGCAGAGCGCAGTATACTTACATAGAGACCGCCAATATCGACTTTCTTCCGCTAAAGTTTCTCTCGGACATACTATATCTTGTATTAAAAGTCTTGTTTAACAGCTATCTTAGCAGATCACTTTCTCATAGAGTGCTCTAGCATCGAGGAAGTCCGAATTCCGAAATGTAGGTGGTAAGTGTGGTACCAGCTTGTGACTCGATGTCGGACAATTGGGATTCCACCGGATATGCGTGCGACTGATGCCAGTACATTACAAAGCCACTCTCTGCACTATTTTACTGATTGACCGAAACCCCGAAATATTGATACGTACGGTAGAGTTACGTCAGTGTAATCCTTATATCGGTGCTAGTGAATTGTACCGGCCTGGTAATGGGTACGGCTTACGTTGGATAGCTAGGAACTTAAACTAGGTAGGTGCGTACAAGTATGTACTCGGTCAATGAAGGGTGTGCGCGTGACCATTGATGCGTATACGCCGCTCTCCTTACTTATTTGTACGTAAAATTATGCTTCATTATACTGATGCGTGTACCTAAACTCTTGTTTCTTACGAACGTTATTTATTTAGAATATTATTTCAATGAGCAAGTAACTAGGAGAGCCTCCGGTTAAAGACTGTTCTTGCGCATCGCTCAATCCTGCCGCCGGTTAAACGGCACTCTATATACGTCTTCGTTTTATTCGCGTGCGTAACACCTGTCGCCTTCTCGCCCGGACTATTTCCCCTTTCTTCGGCATACCTCGTACCTTTCTTGGTACTTTTGATAGTTTACACGCAGGCACACGAGATTCCCACGCGCACTCTCTCTCTCTCGCTCTCTCTCTCACTCTCTCCCTGAATACTATAGCATTTCTCACATAGCACTCGCACTCTTCCTTTCTTCATTCCCGTTTTCCGCTTGTCCTCGCGAGCTCTTACTCTTTCTCCCTCGGCGTCTGCTTCGGTTCCGCCTCTACATATGTACAACGCGCGTATGTAGTTCCTGGTGAATTTCGCGCTCGTGGACGCCAGTTTTAGCAGCTACCTAGTTCGATCGCGCGCGACAGACGCGTGTCTCGTTCGGAAGCGTGAAGTAGAGCGAGCGTGGAAGCAAGTACTTAAGTGGCATGCGTGATGAAAGCAAGAAAGATGCGAAAGGAAAACGAGAGCGGCACGGGTAACGGTGGCAGGGAGTAATTGTTCGATAAAGCTGATCGTTTTATTCAACAAATCGTGTATAATCATTACACATCGAGGGAGCTGCGCGAGCTTGCGCGCAGCTGCGCCTTGTCGGGGAGAAACAAGAAAATCGACGATGATTGGTATGCGGGCTAGCCGTGAAAGGAAACTGTAACTCGATGATCAACCAATGAGTCTCAGCGAAGCAAATAAACTTTCGGCATTCGATCGGCGGCGTGATGGGAATGAAAATCTTCGGCGAAGGCTCTTCTGCGCTGGTGGCCACGCACCCTCCGGTTCGCTGCGGCCCGAACCGAACCCTCCTGCTCGAATATATATGTATATATGTGTATATACATATATATATTTTGCGACGGCGGCGGCGGCGGCTCTTTATTTCACGCTCGCCGAAATCGATATTGCAGAGGAAAATGCCGAGGTTTGTGTGTATGACAGTCGAATTGAAGGCAGTGTCCGAAAGAGTTCCAAACTCAACGGTAACAATCTGGAAATGTAAATCCTCGCGGGCCTTCCTCCTGCTTTCTAGTGGCTACGTCCTTTATCAGCTCTCGCTCTCGCTAAGGTCGCGCGGGCCAGACGACTTGTTTGAACGGGGTGAGCGTCGAGATCCGGCGGAGAGAGAGCATTGGCTCCGGCACTTGCACCTAGGATCGTAGGATCGAACCGCTCGAATCTTTGCGACTTAGGTTGTAGATCGGAGTGGATCGGAGGTTCGCGCGCGCGCCCCGACCGCTCGGCGTCTTTCCAAACGGCACTGAGAGATTCGTGTAGAAGACGGCAAGAGTCAGTAAGGTTCGCCGGAGAGCGACGATGGTCTGCGAGCTGGTAGTATAGTCTCTCTGGGTTCTTGTCGACGATGCAATTTTATTCGGATCTTACAAAAGAACTGTGTGTGTCAACAGCGCGCCGCTGCCCGTGAATAAAGGGGGCGCATCGCCATCTGCCCGTTACCAACTCCAATTACCGCACTCCCAGTCGCGACGCTACTCTCCCCCGAAATCGCTGACGCTAGTACTTCGTCTCTCCGCTCTCTTCGGAGCGAATGCAACTCCGTCTTCTCGTGTTCGCGCTGCTAAGAAAAATAGGAAAGGATCACTAGGCAGATATCGAGGCACCCGCGCCAATCGGATAAGGTCTCTCTCTCTCAATCCACCCCCCCCCCCCCTCCCTCCTTCTCCCGATATCATTGTCTCTTCTCTCGCTATCTCAAGGAACAGGAACTTCCACAATAAAATACAGACCACGGAGATTCACGCACTTACTCGTAATGTGTCTTCTAGTGTAGACGCGGCACATCGCCTCCGCTCGACTCGCACAATATGTATACACGCATCGGCGACAGTCGCGCGAAATTCGCCGCTGTGAGACTGCGCTAGGTTTCTCTCTTACGCATTCGGATTTCTGCACATCTCTCTCTCTCTCTCTCTCTCGGTTTCGCTCGCTCTCGCATGCACGCACATACATACTCATATTCATACTAGTAGCTTTCCGCGCTGCGGCTTTTTCGCAAGTTTTCTCCGGCGCACTGGCAATCGCTTTCGCGCTTTTGCGCTTTCGCATCTCCCTCTTCCCTTGTGTGTGGGGTGTGTGTGTGTGTGTGTGTGTGTGTGGTATGTGTGTGTGTTATACGGTGCGCGCGTGTGTAGTATGTCGGCCGCTCTCCGTGGGCGGGCTTTCAAAGTGTTTGGTAGTATAGGTAAACGTACCGGGTGTACCTATATCTACCGAGTGCTGGTATAATGTATTTATATATTTATATTTAATTATACATTTATATAATCGCTTTGAGATAGTAGTCGCCGAACCAACGGGTTAGGCGTGTTCTTCCCCCCCTCTGTGTATATGTGTGTTCGCGCGTGTTCCCCTTTGTTCGTGAGCCTCGTGTGTTCGCTTGTAAACGTATCTATATATGGTTCGTCCTTACCGTTAAATTTCATCGTAGAATATGTCGCAACAGCGAAATGCAGAACCCGCCGCGCCTACGTGTACTTGTGTGTATACGTGTGCGTCTGCGGGTGTCGGTATTTATTTAATACAGTTTAGAATTTTGGTACTCTCGTCGAGACGACTCGTTACGCGATACTGGTCGTACTTTCGTTCCTCCCGCTTCGGTTCGAATGTCCACTGCAGAATATCCTCCCTCTCCCTCCCGCCGGGGAGAGCGGTGTGCGTGTGTGTGCGAGTGCGTGCTCCTCTCATTATCGGTGTATAGAGTCCTCTCGCCAACGCACGCAACAGGCACACACACGCAGATAAGCGCGGCCCGAGCACTCGATCAAAGATGTTTGCGGTGCGACCTATTAAAAAGTTGCTTGTACGCGAGGGGGGCGGCTCTCGGAGAAGGCGCCACTCGCCTCTCACCCTCTCCAGCGAATGTCGATGGGTGCTGGAAAAGTTTTGGGGGGAATTCGAGAGCTTATTAAAATCTCGGAGGGCGCGCGATATCGGCGGAGAGACGATGATAGTTTGCGATGCGCGACCGTGAAACATCCGGGGAATTGGTGGGAGCGCGATCTTTAAGTGGGTTAATTGAGTCATCGTACTTCGGGCACACTGATTAAGCTAGTTCGAGATGAGTCGGTGGCCGAGCTCCGTGTTCGCTCTCGAGTTACTAATGAAACGGCCGACATATCCAGTCCAACTTTCCCCTAGCGCTGAATACACACACCTGTCGTGTACTCCTGCTAACCCGGGGATTGGCTTTATTTGAGCGCCTCACAAAGAATCCTTCCACTGCGAAAGCAACGTAATCGACATTACCGAACGCCTAGGGGTTGAACACATTTGTACATGGTATCCGCTCGAATTTACAGAAGATCCCCACCGACGCGCAAATCATGCGGGAATGCGTGGGCAAGCATTCGTGGTAGTTTGAAAGTTAGAGACGCTGAACGCATAGGTATAGAAGAGATTCGACTAGGCAAGGAAGTACAGATTGATCCTGGTTCGAGCGTTCTCCCTCTCGCGCACTGATCGCTGCGCTCGCACCGAAACACTCGGCAATATACAATCTCTCGGAGCGGCAGACTTCCCGACATGCGTGAGCTCCGGCTTCGTTCCCCCTTTCTCTCGGCCGTCATCCCCCTTGTGAGCATATTCCTGCGTGCCCGGCGTGATTGACTAAGACGTATATTGCAATATGAAGTTGGCAGTTTTCGTTACGACGCGACTCTCTCTCGCTCCCTCTCTCCCTCTCTCGCGTGGTCTTCGCTCGCTCTCCCGGCCGCTGCAAGCTACGGAGGAGCTCGGACCTCTAGGGCTGCCGACGACGGCGACGACGACGACGACGTCAGCGACGATGATTGCTAAGCTAGCTGCTGGCTGGTGCACACACACACACACGCACACTCGGCTGTGCTCGACGACGGACTCTACGCGCGGACACAAGTTAATAAGAGCGGGGTGTACGTGGCAAGGAAAGAAAGGAAAAGATCATCATCCGCGGTCAAATAGGAACATTTCGCCCGTCGATTATCAGGCCATCGCGCTACGTTTACGTCTACACATTACATATGCGTGTTTGTGTGGTAGGACGTGTGTCGCACATCATCGAGCGCGCGTCTCGTGTCTCGCGGTGCCAAGTGTCGAAGAGAGGAACAGATATAAGACGTATATCCCGGCCTCGTGCCCTTTCCCGTGCACTTGTGCTCTTGTTCGTAAACGATCGGACTTCTCCTCCGAAAGCAAAGAAACGCGTGCAAGCCTAGAAACTCCTCTTCGCTCGCGTCTCTCCCCCTCCCTTGCTTTACTGCCTGTCTCTACGGTAGTTACATACACGATAATTAGGGGATTCAATAAGTGTTAGGTTTGAGCAATTTTACCGTTTACGAAATCCCTCCCGTCGACTCCCGGACAACGTACGAATACTGAAGCACTTGCGCGCAACAGCACCTGTGCGCGGGGGAAGGGGGGTGGGGGGCACGGGTGAGCAAGTGCGATCACTCGTCTTTGTTTTTCGGCTCGCGGCACCTCGCAGTTCGCCCGGCGCACGTATGTGTATATTAAATATCGTCGTGTATATATATAAACGAAAGGTCGCGCGCGCGCGGGCCCGCGTACAACACACCCGCACCGTGGCACCCCATTACGCGCCGGTTTCCTTAATTTATATAATTATAGTGATTACTGGTTAGATATTCGAGAGGACTAAGTTTTACGAATGGACTCTCTTTCTCTCTCGCCCGTGCTCTCTCACATCGCAGTCATCGTCGTCTACGCGCCTTTCAATGTTTCAATACGATTTACCCCCCTCCCGACCCAGCTACACTGACAATGAGCGTGGTCCTAGACCACTTGGATCGCGACTTTCCTCTCGATTCCTCGCCGCTTTCACAGTACGGAGGACGATCCCAGTGGTCCAAGAGGCTCGCATTTAGGAAGTGATTCGTGCTCCTTTGTTTCCCTGCGCGGTCCCTTTCGCCGATTGACACAATCGTAACCGAATGAACGAACGAACGTACGCATTCCTCTCACGTTTAGTCACCCGAGCTTTCTTCTTTCCTTGCACTCTCTCCCTATCTCTCTTTCTCCAGTCTACTTTGTTTTTTTGTATCTCTCTATACTTTTTTGTGTTTGTTAAAAGTGGTTTACCTAAATATGTGCGAACAGTCACATTCTGGTGTGCACTACATTTTGCGTTTATGTATATATATATCGTATTTATATATATATATAATATGTTTACGGTATGTATATATAATATTTATATATATATATATTACTTCGCAAGTAGGTACTCTCTGGTTTTTTCTTTGTTTAACGAATACAATCGCTCTGTATAAAACTCGTATTTACAAGATGATCGATTTGTATAGTTTATTAATAGTTCTCTCTCTCTCGCTCTCGCTCTCTCTCTCTCTCTCTCTCTCTCTCTCTCTCGTTCGCTGTCACCCACCCTTTCTCCCGTCCGTTTTTCCCTCAAATACTGAGGTGTCTGCGCGACGATGGTGCTCTTTGGTATATAACGATATATCGTTCTCTTACTCTGATAATAATACAGTACGCGACGTATTATTAATAATATATTTGTATATATATATGTATATGTACTAGGTACCCGCCGGTAACACAAATTTTTCGTTCCTTCCAGAGGACAGAGCGTCGCGATAAATCTCATCTCTCAAACGGTCATATATATATATATATAATCAATATATCCAATAATAATAATGGTAATAATGGCAATAATAATGATCGGCCGTGGTCAGCTGGAGGGTCCGGCGTATCGCGGCTCGCTATTAATAATAGATGGCGGTGGCGCCCTTGTCAGTTGCGTTGGTTAAATTTATACGCCGACATGGCTGGGAGAGTCCCGATATGGAGCGTACCTTTTAACTTTTAGCGGATTATTCTTGGATCCGGAGGGGGTTGGGAGCGAACGTGTCGGCGGTCGGGTGTCGATGCCAGGCATCTCGATGATTCGCTAGAACTCGGTCTATTTTCGCCAATAGACTCGAGTGCGGAAGAGAGCTCCTCTTGTTTCGTCGTCGCCGGGGCGATGCGCCGAACCCTCCGAGCACTAAGGCCATGGCCCTCGAAATGTTCAACGTAAACAATAGGCACACGCATATAACGTATACATACGTAGAAACATGTGGGGTGTATGCGTGAACGCACACATGACGACATACGTATGAATAAATGCATATAGAGATGCTATAGAATATATCACAACGATAAAACGCTAGTTCATAACCATCCCTCCCGTCCCGCCCTCCCGTCCCCAGCGGCTTTTTCCCGAGCTTCCCGTTCGATTCTTCTCGCTATAACAGAGACTCCAAGTAGATAACGGATGTACAGTTATATAAATCGTATATAATGCTTCCGGTGGGGTGGACGTCGAAGTATACGACCCTATATCGATATACTTCATCAATATGTGCGTGCGGAACGTGTCTGACCAGTGACGCGCGCGCTCTCTTTCTAATCGCGAATCTCTCTCTCTCTCTCTGCTCACTCCCAAATCCTCCCGAGGGAAGCACGATATATTGGCAAAACTAAAGCGAGCGGCATCCCTTTCTCTAAAAACAATCGCCAAACATGAGTAATTCTCGCGCGCGCATATTACCCGCCATGTCACACCCGAGCACAGTAATGCTACTGTGCACCGGAGGGACCGGCGGTTCCCGTTGACACGAACGACAATAGCGCTCCAGCCATACACGTTCCGCCAGCAAGCTGATTTGCCCCGCAGAGCCGTGGAACTCGGTGACCAAGGAGAAGATCCTCCGGCGAGATAATCTGCTCTCGTAAAGAATCCTCGCTCGGTCCGGCGGGCCAAGGGGTAGTTTTCTCCCTTATTGCATGGCGGGCGCGCGCACCAGAGCATCTGGCAATACGAGCTATTTGACGATCGGTGTGGAGCGAGTGGCGCAGAAGTGAGCGTGGCACGCGACGGCGGCGACGGCGGCGTCGGAGAGGAGGGAAAGACGTAGATAGAGAAAAGGTTGGTGAGGAGAGAGCGAGGCGGCGGAGCCGGAGAATGAAGGGGAGGGCGAGGAGAGTCAGTGCGAGAGAAGAGGGTGGACAGGGGGTGGGTTGGGCGTGTCAGCTGGTCGATATCCTGAATGGTAAGCTACGCGACCTAGGCTCCAGCCAGCTCTGGCGGAGAGCGTCGGAGACGCCGACGGAGAACGCGAACGGGCTTTAACGGGCCTGAGAGAACCTATAATACGAAAAACCATTTGGGCTATTTTATTCCTCGCGACCTCATAGCCAATCTTGGTCTTTGCTGGTTTCCCGTAGATTCAGTAGTTCCGGAGATGTTTCAGTTCGCGGCTGTTTTACCTCCACTTTTCGCTCCCTGAGAGTGAATGTCAGCTGATAAACTGAGCACGTGTGTAACGTTTCGTTTTTAAAAGCGCCCGAAAAGAATTTCACAAAAATGGGCGGGTGTGGGATGGGCAATGTCCTTCGTTAATTGGATCGAAACGGAAAGAATAAGAGAGAGAGAGAGAAAGCGTAAGAGAGGGGGGAGTTGCTGGTACGCGTGGATGTCAGCCTCTGCGTACAGTTATGTGAAACTCGCGGGAATCATGAAGGCTTTCTGGCTTGGTATGCACAGTGCTACCGCGACGGGGTGTGTCCGCGTGTCTGCCTTCCTAGACGAATACGAAGAACCCAGGACAAGGTCCACCCAAAAAGAGGGAAATGCAAGGGCGTGCAGTTGGCGTTAATTAAGTCAGGAAAACGCTGGAGTTAACGCGAGGGTGGAGCGAGCACAGATTCCTCCAACGTAAAGAGAAACGAACCGACTAGAGTGCACGAGGTCAGTCCGGTTAAAACTGAAAACCAATGAACAGGCGTCGGACACTTAATCCGCACTGTACTTGGAGAGTCCGAGGGGATAACCGGGCTAATACAATTAATAGAACCCCCAATGGAAGAGATTCTGTTGGGCTGCTCGAGCAGCCGGGCGTAAAAGATCTCGCGCGCTTTCCGATGGGATTAAAGAGGCCTCGGCTGAAAAGTGGCAAGGGAAGGAGGGAAGGAGAGAGGCGAATGTAGAGGGATTTATGGAAGGAGGATGCCGGCTTTCACACTCGTCGCTCGCGATTCCTCGCCCCTTTTCGCCGTCCGCTCGCGCCGGCTCGCGAGAAACGATGCTTGTTACGCCTGGAAAACATATATCTCTGGGAATTCACGCCCGCCGCCGCCGCGCAAAGCTGTCGGATTTCCTACTTTTTTCCTGCCGGATGAATGCAGTACTCTCTCTGTTGGGTGGAGAAGCGCCGAGAGCGCGAGGGTTCTCTCCCCTTGGATCACTTTCCACCTGGCGCTGTAACACAATTTCAATATCTTACTTCCGAGCTAATCGTACACTCCGGGACGTACGTCTACGTAAACACTCGCCACTACGCGGATTACCCGAAACTCAAGCTAATTACTCGACATTGAGCCACGTAGGACGCGTACACACGTGCATACACATTCGGAGAGAGGGAGAGAGAGAGAGAGGGAGAGGTAGAGCCGGTCTCGTTGGCCTCTCGCGAAAGTTCCACGATTCCGAGTGAAAGAAGGATATATAGAGCCGAGATGGAGGAGAGCGCGATCAGAAGTATACGGAAATATACAAAAGTCCTCTCACCCGCTCGGCGAGACATCTATCAATGGTAAAAAAGTGGTACAAATTCAAACGGACACTTAATCTTCACTCATTGCATTGGTGTAATAAAAAAGCCACTTGAAAACATGCTTCCACCGCGAAATAATGCGACTCTCGCCGAAAGCATCATCGATCTCGTCGTTCGCACGAGCTATCTAAGTAGGTAGGTGTGTATGCGTCGTAGGAGTGTGAACCATCGCGGCGCGCGCCACTTGTCACGCGTGTACCAAACGGTTCTCTCGCCCGCTGGGCCTACGCCTTTTGCGTATGTACGTGTGTATGCACGTAAATAATTCTCACGGGTGGGCACGTGTGCATGCGTGCGGCATGCGTCGGCGCATGCATGCACGTGTGCCTCTCACCCTTCGCCCTCTCTGCTTGCCCATTTTCCCTAATGTACATTGATACTTACGGGGTACTCACTTAAACGTTAAGTCGCACCAGTCTCGGTAGTACACTGATTTTTTCTCTTCGCTCGCAATAAAAACCCCTGCTCTCTCTCTCTCTCTCTCTCTCTTCACACCTTTCTCCTTTTCGTTCGCACTGGCGTTCGGAAGGTAACACACGCTGACTCGGCGCACTCAACTTTCGCGGGAGTACAGTAACGCACATGTAACGATGCAACACGCATTCACCATTCACGCGCTTCTCAGACACACACACGCAATCGAGGATGATACGCACGCGCAATTATCGCACACGCCGTCTCTCTCTCTCTCTCTCCCTCTGTTGGTTGGATGCTCGCTCCGGTATCGGCGAGCGCCGCTGGCAGCATTCGAGCGACGATGGATCCTTGACTTTCGATCAGTGGCTGCGCTGGCGCGGCTCTCCGTCTTCATCAGGTTGCGCCTCGCTCCGTCGCTTTGAGCCGACGAGTTGGCCGCTTCCCTTACACTTAATTAACGTTACTATATAGTGGTGGCTAAATTGACAAGTGTTTATATCGAAGGTATTCTCTCCTCTTTAAGACCTAGGTACCTAGACTGGCAATGTTTAAGGTAGTATGTATGCTCGTGGTATCTTCGCCTCTCTCCTACTCGTCCCTTTCTGTTCTCTCGCTCTCTTTCCTCTCGTTCTCTTCCGCGACGGCCTCTCTCTCTGGATCCGGCGGGCGCGATCGCGTGCACAGTGCCGGCCACCAGTGCCGATCTCGACGCTTCCTCGCCGAGAGAGACAGAGAGCGAGAGAGGGAGAGAGAGGGAGAGCAAGGAAGAGAGAGAGAGAGCACGTGGACCGTGTGGATGGACCTTTCAGCGGGGACAGTTATCGAGGATATATCACGTGACTCGGAGATCACTTGGTAGGGAAAGTACGTGGATCCGTGGATGTCGTGGTGGTTGGAATGTCAGCAAGTAGTCACAGCGCGGTTTAGTCGTACCAGCAGTCTGACCAGCGACTGTCGGTCTCTCCTAGTTGGCCGTGGCAGTCTCACGGTGTGCGGCTTGTTAAGCTCTCTCCTCTTCCGCCGGTGGGGAACTTCCTCCGGATGCTCCTCGCGCTACTTTCGTGATACGTACGCCCCTCGCGCCCTCGTACCCCTCCGCCGGGTGAACGCCATCGAGATAGTCGTCGCTGAGTCGCTCGCGGCCGGCTAAGTCAGCTTCAACAGTTGCTAACTTCCCTGCGCCAACTTTGCCCTCGCTCTTATTTGTTTCCACTTCCGGCACTCGCTCGGTGAGCGCAGTCCCAACGCCGCGGACTATCTATATGTGAGCTAGTCTGCTTCTCGCTGCTTCGCACCGCCAGCCGCAGCTCCCGTCCCCGCCTGCCCGTCGCTCTCACTTAATTTCTATAATGCTTCTTCTTCGCCCCGCCGCAAAGTAATCACAGTGTCATTTAGTCCGTAGCCGTGTGCCTGGCTACCTTCCGCGCCTCTCCCGCAGGTTATCGCCGCCGGTTTGCCCTTTATCGAGAATCGAGGGCCATCAGCCGGTACGAGTAGTCGTTGTCCCCTTGGCTTTCCGTTCTTCGTACTTTCTTTCCTCCCGCGTTCTTGGCTGGCTGTGGCTTTGGTGCGCGTGGCTTGGCCTGCTCCCCGTCGTCTTTCGTTCCCTTCGTCTGGTGGCTGGTCGCGTGCGGCGGTCGCGTCGGGCGCCAGTCTACTTGGCCTCCTCGAGCAGCACCAGGTCGTCGGCCACCACGTCGCTGATGTGCAGGTATATGATCCAGTACATTAGGTTGAAACAGACGAAACATACCGGGAACACGATGCGGGAATATTTGTCAATATCCGACGGCGTTATACCTGCGAAGAATTGCGAACGCAGGGAATGTTTAGTAGTTGGATGGAAGAGTGGCGGCGTCCCTTTTGACCGGAGTCAAGGGATGTGAGAGAATCAAGAGGGGGTGGGTGAAAGTAGGGGATGTTTTAAAGATGTGCTTACCATAAAGCTTGCTAATATCCTTGCCAGGATGAATGAGGTGTTGCGGTGCGGGCGCTGCCTCCTCGTCTGCTCGTCCGTTTATGGTGTTCTCGAGCGTCCCACCTTTGCTGTGTGCTTTTGGGTCGTGTACCTTGAACCGCACCTCCTGGACAACACGGGACCACTTACAAGAGACACGGCAGTTCGTTACGGGGTGTCCTTTCTCGAGGTTGACCCCTTTACTTGACGGATACGCATGCGACATCGAGGATCACGTGTACTTTCTTGCTTTAGTTTCATTAGCCCCCTTTCCCGCCCTTTGCTTAGAGACGGGACCTCTCTGGTATTGGGCAAATCTCGAATTGTCAACTGGCGCGGGTTCCTTTGTAATTGGACGTGCGGATTGGCCGGCGCATTAGCGCGTGGTAATTTTCAGGCCCGTTTAGCGTTAATGTCATTCGTACGGGCGACCTTAATCGCTCGGCGTATTAATGACATCAAGACAAATCTCGGATCTGCATATGATTCCTGTCGGCTGGATCTCTGCGCGATTTGCCTAATACTTTAAAGCGCCGGGTAAAATGGGGGGATAAAAGCCCGGCGTCGCTCGAGCAATCCTGTTTGCAGTTTGTGCGCTGCCGGGCTGTACCGCGCGCTGTATGCATGGCGTAAAACACGAATAATTAATTAATTGATGCCGGAAATTAATTAAAATCTCCTGTCCTGCCGGCGTTTTACGGGCTCGCGGGAGCATCCAGCGGAGTAAATGGCGCCCGTTCCACGCTACTAACGCCTCTGCTCGCTCACGAGGCGCGCAGAACCTGCTTTCTCGTATTTTTCATTCTCGTTCTACAATCCATAAAATTAAAAGGAAATTTGAAAAAGCGGCCTGGGTAGACCAGCGGGGATTCGTATCGCGGAAGCTTTCTAGCTATTGACCTTTCGGTCGAGTGGGTTTTCGGCTCTTTCGCCAACAGATATAGTTCGACTCTGCTCCGGCCGGCATTGGCCGGCGAGTGCGAATGGTAATCGGCCAAGGAGAATGACTCGGCGATGCTCGACACGGTGTACGTCGAATGTGTAATTAGTGCGGCATGCGAGTGTACAGATATACGGATAACGGAGAGCGAGTGATGTTTCTCTGTCGAATGTAGAGTACTGGGTCGGCCAGACTGGTGCGTGAGGGGTACGAGAGTGCGGTTGGGGGGTGGGTTGGAAAGAAAGATATAAAAAGGGGTTGGGTTGGGGGGTGGCTTGGCGGGCGTTACTCACAGTTTGCTTAGGCGCGTGATCTCCGTGATCACCGGGGACACCAGGTGGGCCCGGATTCTCCCTCGCGGCTTTCATACTTTCCGCGATTTTCTGGAAGCGATTCTTCCTCATTTGAATCCTCTTGGCCATATAGCCGACCGTCGCGTATTCTGCGGGGACAGAGAATCAACGGAGATATAAAGTAATAGGGTGGTGCTGGGTGCCACTGCTTGACTGCCTTGCTGTGAAAATAGGTAGGTAATTTTTCTCTTTCTCCGGCGTCTAGATATACATACATATATATGCATATAGATAGGTATATATATATATATAGATATATGTATAGATGGTAAATACGTAGTATAGGTATTCTCACTGCTCCTCCACATCGCGCAACTCGTATTGGTCGTACTTACGGTGCGGCGGCTGCGTCGTGATGCATTTTTGCGCATGCAAAACTCACCCCAGTCAAGAAAGGTCAAGTCGATTAGAGAGAGACCGCTAGAGAGCGTGAATATCCGCGTGACTGTGCCTCGCCCGCTCTCCCTCGGGATCCGCCGAATCGAGAGGATCGTCGAGATATCGTGAATCGAGATCGTGATGGGGGGATCGAGATGGAGAACGGGCCCACATAGGTAGGTATATATAGGTAGTAGACATTAGAGATTGGAGAGAGTGAGGGAGGTGGGGTTGTTTTGCGCGCGAGATCTCGGCACTAACACATAGTGTAAACAGCTCTAGGTTGCGATGTAAAGGTAATCAGGAAGAAGTACCAGCACTACGAAAGCCGGCGGCGAATGCGCGGTGTGGTGGACATAATGTAGTAGACGAGACGGCGAGACTGCTTGTTTTTGTTGGGACGGGCAACACACACAGAGAGAGATGCAAGACAGGGTAGGGTTGGCGGGTTATGGGGTAGGGGTTTAGGGGGTAGGGTGGGATAGAACAGAAAAGAACAGAACGGCAGCTAAACGGCAGCAATGTAGAGGCACGGAAGAGTACACGATCGCACTCACCGAGCAACGAGGCAAAGACCATGACGAAGCAGGTGCCCAGATAGACGTCGATGGATTTGACGTAGGAGATCTTTGGTAGCGCCGCGTTCGTCGAGGACATTAGGGTCGTCATGGTGAGCACAGTGGTTACTCCGAGGGCCACCCGAGCGGGGGTCGCGTTTCGGTTTAGCCAAAAGCTCACCCACGATATTATGACGATCAGCCCCGAGGGTATGTAGATCTGGATCAGGTAGTAGCCCATCGACCGTACGAACTGGATCTCGCAGGCCAGCCGCGAATAATTTCCTACGATTAAAAGATCGAAAGTCAGGACAGGGGGACGGAGAGGCGCTATTAAATGTCTCTTGATCTCTCTTTCTCTCTGTCCTTCCTTTTCTCACTGCTCGGCTATCTCTCTCGTTCTCCCGTTCTCCGGTTCGCTTGCTACTGCAACTAGTCTCTTCGCCTTTCGCTCTCCACTACCGACCCTTACTCTCCCTCCCAACACCTCCTCGCTCCCTCTCCCATATCCTCCCCGGAAATAGCCGGAAAGAGAGGCGCACCACTCGCCCGCTCGCCCATTCGCCCCCTCGAAACAATTCCGGCGACGCTCGACGTGTTCCAGCCGAGAGCGCGGGAATCCCTCCGAAGGTGCTAACGAGAGGATTCCCATATATACATTCTTTATCTGCGACCTCTCGCATCCGGCCACCCTATCTACATACGTACTCTTAAAGCGTCGGACGCGCGATCCTCTCGCAGCCGCACGCTGCTCCTCGGGAGAACGCCGCTCAATGATATCTGCGCACCGAGATCAAACGCGGAGGAATGCGATGATTGGCGAGAGCGAATTGCACTCGTAACGTGTGTTCTCACGCCCGTCGACATTTCGCTCTCCGTAAGGAAAATCCCTCCGGAGAGAGTTTCACGCAGAATCGAAGGCGGCGTGCGCGTCGGGGAGCGGCGGAACCGGTCGCGAAATCTGGACCAGTTCAATGGCTTTCGATTTGGATCGCCTATCTCGAGACCTTGATTAGACTCGACTCGACTCGGATTCTGGCGAGCGAGCGCGGGAGAAGAGCTCAATAAGGCGAATGGCGAATGCGAGATTATATCGGAGAGGAAGAGGTTCCCGGGGCCAAGTGGTGCGATGAACAATCAGAGATAGTCGTCGAATCGAGGAGGCGAATTTCACGAGTAGTAGATACAAGAAGATCAGCACTCGCACTCGAGGACGTGAACGGTGGAAATAAGTCGGCATCGATCTCTGGCAAAGGCACCGTGCCAGGATCGGCGCTCGGCCCTGCCGGATGCCGGGCCCTAGCAGCTTGCTGATTTCTGAATGATTAAAAGATTTCCTCGCCGGGGGGAGGGGGGGGGGGGGCGGAGGGGGGGAAGCGTGGATGTAATCGTTGGCCAAGATGCGGTGATGGTGGCGTTGGCGGTGGCGGCGGCGGCGGGGGAAAGCAACGCGGCTGGTCGAGTGACGGGCTAGATAGCGAGGCTAATTAGCGCTTAACACCGATTCACGGTTCGCCTGCGGAATCAAGCGAGATCGCGAGAAGGAGAGAGATATCGATCGATCGATCGGCGGCTGTGTGTTACACAAACAAAGATAAGAGAAAGGTCTCTTTTTCTCTCGATTAGTTTTCGGCTTGCTTTTCTCAGCTCGTTTCATTTTGGCGGCGGCTTCTTGCGAATGTAGGCATCGTTTACGGCATTACGTAAGATTAAATGCATGCGCCTGCGGACATCGGATAGCGCTCACGTGTCTCTCCACCTTACCCATACCGTTAAAAGCGAGGGTTGAATTATTTTTGTTGGTGGTTTTGAGGGTGGGGTTGGTTACTGTTCATACATTACCGGTAGTGAGACTAATCTCCATGGCCCGTTGACGATGACCGAGGACCTTGAACTGAGGCAGGGAGACCTCGTTGCTGACACCGACGCTGTTCGGGCCCTCGTTCCACTTGTACCGGATGTCCCTCATCGTGTATCCGACTGAAAAAATAGAGAGACCCCCCGCGGTTGGTACGTACCTTCGCGGAAGCCCTCAAATGCGTTTCAGCTCCGAGGGGGCCTCCACTTACCTCGCACCCCCGTCAAACCCCGAGTCCGCTCTCTACTACCACTTTCTTTCTCCTCCTCCTCCTCCTACTCCTCCACCTCCTCTTTCCAATCTTTACACTACTAGCTCTCCCTCTCTTTCTCTCTCGCAGGCATACACAGACACTCTCTCCCTCCACACATTCCCTCGCATTCTCACTCTCATTCCCGCTCTTGCCACATCCTTCCCTCCTCCCTCTCTCACTCCCACTCTCGCTGCAGCTCTACCTATCCATCTGTCCCACCTTCGTTCCTTCCTCTTACTCTCTGTCTCGTGAGTAGAGTCCCCTTCGCCGAGAGAGTGATCGAGGCCGAACGAGCGTAGAAGAGGAGCGTCTGAGCGATCTTCCTTACGTGTGTCTCATGATCGTGCTCGATGCCCCCCGCGACCGACCCTCTCATCTCTGATCCCTCTACCGTCGTCGCCGGTTCGATCGGCGGCAGGAGGATTAACCGGTGTCCGAGTGCCCGTCGTGTCCGTTTTGATTTGAGATTTGGATGTTGTGGATGAGGGGTCGTGGGTGAAGTCATTAATCGGTGACAGAGTATACATGGCCTCCGCTCCAGGAGCCCGCGAGCTCCAGGAGGAAAGTTAAATTGCCTGCGCCTCCGGACGAGCCATGGAGAGCGAGTCCCCGGCTCAATTAGCGGGGGAGACTCGATCGCTGGGAAATCGGTACTGGCGCGAGGACCGATCTCGTGAGAGAGGATCTCTCCAGTGAGGAGATTCGCCGTACGATTGGGATTTTTCGTGCGCGCGATCATTCCCTCGTGGACCTTAACTGCTATATCTAGATATCAGTGGTGGCAGGTGAGCCGGGCGAGCCGCGGCCCAGGAGTCCTTGTCCGCGTGGGTGCAAGCTCTTCCTTAATTACAGTAACCAAGTACGGTGGATCCGCGACAGGGCGGCATGGTGAGAGTGGTGCGTACATCGGTGCGGAGATTCAAAGAATGAGGAGAGGAACACAAGGCGACAGAGATTACGTGAAATCAAAGAAGTAAACCGCACTACCAGTAGTACTTGCGCATACATGTCGGATTGGTTGATGGCGTGTGGTATAATAGGCGCGTGATTCATAAACAGGTATAATATGCTTCTTCATACTTATAATCTGCGTGAGCTCTCTTCTGCGTGTAGCTCAGAAGGAAGAGACTAATAAGTGGGGGATATCTACCTGTAGATAGGTGTATGGTTGTCTGTCGTTGCCTGTGACCGAGCACGCGAAACTGCGGTAGTTCCACCTCGTTCGAGATGCCGACCGACTGTAGGCCGGCGTTCCATTTGTACCGAATATCGCGCATTGTGTATCCAACTGCCGGGAGAACAAGAACACAAATATCTTCGCTCTAACATACAATAATTAGACACTCAAGTTGTGATTGGGCTGCGGGGTCTGCAAGGACAAGGGGTTCTCTTGAGGAGTAGGGTGTCTGGGTGAGGACGGGGTTCTTTCACTAGTTCGCCGCGCTACGACGCCTACGACCGGTTGGCTAAGAGGCTAAGATCCTTGGCCTGGTAATCGGCGATGAGGGCGGCAGTGCACCGATCGCCGAGCACCATCGCGATTCCTATGAAAAGTATCCGGGCTGAAATACACTCGGTTACTAGAGATAGTCCGATTACCCGGCGCATTACAAGCCCCGAGAGGGTCTTGGACTTTTCATACGAGCTAATCGGGAGAATCTGATACGCACGGTATCAGCTGTTCGAGGCCGCTAACATGGCCGAGAGTGTCGTGGTGCATGGAGCATTTAGCAGGTGCAGCGCACGGCGGCGGTGGCAGCGGCGGGTAGAGACGGTGGTGGTGTAAAGTATCGCGCGGGCGGAAAAATGCCAAGTACACGGCTTCGAGCCGCTCAGCCGGAGGTTGTACAGGCCTTTTCTTCGAGTGGCTTTATCTCAGCGATAAGCTCTCGCGTGACCGTTTTGCTCGAGTTAACAAACTGACGCGCGCGCGAGGACGCTGGCGGATTTTCCCTCCTGGATCGATCGCTATAGGTGCGCCCTCGCACCTATTTATGCCCCCGTAATCCCTGCGCTGGAAGCCGGGGGCCTAGCAGCCTCGAACGCATACATACCGGGGGCCGAGAAACATTCCTCCCTAACTGAATCTTAGGTGATTACGATCGTTACACCGCATTCCAGCCACCAAAGTGGCATTCCATCGCCGCGGCGGCCACATTGCGCGAGCATCGGCGAAACGTGGATTAAGCGATCTCCCCTTCCGCCCCCCTACGCTCATTCGAGGATTAACTGCTTTTGTTTTTGGAGCCAGGCAATGTTGTGGCTCGCGCGCGCCTACTGTTGGCTGATCTGGTTCTCTGCATTTCGGGATTCCAACGCGCCATTCGCTCCTTCGCATTGCCGAATGCCGTCTGTTTATTTCCATTCCCTTTTCGTACTTTTGATCGAATGTCAATAAACCTACGCTATGCAAAGTGGTTCTTCGTGAAAAAGACTTGGATAAACGCGGACGCTGGAGAAAAGAGTAAAAAATGACGACGAATGAATTTCGCACGGTTCGCCGATGTCACGGGTGCACATTTGGCGTAGCGTCGGGAAATCGATACACTCGATACGTTTCAATAAAGATCTCTTGATTTGGGGTCGACTTGAAGCATCACGGGGGATCAGATTTTTACGGGAGCTCCCGACTGCATAATCGTGGTTGGTGTAGCTCGAATACTGTGGGAGGGATGTGAAAGGATTTAACGGCGTTAACAGAGTACCAGGGACTATATGATGGTGGTACCAAGTTCGGGTATAAGACGATAAGTGGATAGTGTACAAGTAGATATGGAGAGAAGCAAAGAAAAACCAGTCTCGTGCATGCGGGCATGAAAGTGGGGGGGTTTCAGGTGGATTAGGAACGCAGGATGTATACATACATATACACACAGAGAGCTAGTGATTTAATGCCATATAATTCCATGCTTCGTGCTTCATGCCTTCATGCCACATGCTTTATAGCCTCCTCGCTGGCACGAGTTCTAATTCGAAATCGAGCTCTTTCTTTCTGCTTTCCCATTCTTTTCCAACCGAGCTCGACATACACTTAACACAAGGTAGCCAAACTGCTACAGGGCCCCAATCGACACTGACCGAACTTACCAATTAATCGAGAGTCCCCCAGTCGATACCCTTAACGAGCCCTTGCCAAGCGAACGCGGATAATTGGCGGCGTTGTACTTGAGAAATTCGATCAGGCCTGGCCGGGGGGTAGGGGGTTAATCATGCCGGAGACATGCCGACTTTCCTCTAGACTTCGATTGCTCTATCACTGGCGGCTACTGTACGGGGAACGTGGCCGGGGGGATACGTGGGGTACGAGCACGGATAACAAGATACAAGTACAGTACAAAAACAGCTTGAAACTGAAATCGGGCAGTCCATTAACCAGATACCAGAACTCCATAGGCATACCGAAGTAAGAGAGAGCCACGGCGTCGGACACGTCGTCGTGGCTTGATATGCGGTCTGCAGTCCTTTTCGTTCGTTCTACATGCGCTTGGGCTAGATGCACAATGCGTTTTAATTCGGTCGTACCATAGTCGACACGTCGTTTCTGGGTTTAGCCTCCTTCGGGGCTGGCCGTCGTCGGCCCTTACTACGTCCCCGGACACGAGGCTCAGTGCTATATGTCGGAGGCTTTTTTTAGGGGGGGGGGGGGGGGGGGCGTAGGCACTTTAGTAAACTGAGAGTGAGAGAGAGTGATGACAGTGGCAGGTTAGTGATATATGCTGATGGTGGTAGTCATAGTAATAGTTAGGGGAGGTGAACTGGCAATTTTCGTGATGGTGGGCATTAGTAGCGGTAGTGGGCTCGGGGTACAGCATACTCTCGCAGGCGTCTTGATGCCAAGACCCGAGTCAGTGGTCCCATAGAAATACACTCTTAGGTGTATTTATAGTCGTGCGTGTGCTCCGTTGCCTTTAAGCACGACTTTCTCGCTTCTGCCTGTCCTTGGTTATTACCGGCCGCGGAAAGGTCGAATATTTAAGGGATTGATGGAATAAGCGATAAGGATAGTCGACTCATAAGAGGACTGATGGTTTGTACGATTGGTTCTCGGGAGTATTTACGAAGTTATAGTTGGCCGTCGAGGAGCACGTGCTTAAAGACTGGCGTGATAGTTCGCAGCGGTGGCAGATTGGTCGAGTGGTCACCCTCCAGAGGATCCTCCGAGATCTATCTATCTCTGTGTAGGGTAGAGGTCCTTGGCGCGAAATGCAATAAAAGCCATTGTAGCCACTCGTGCGGAGTCTCGGCGACGTTCTGGCATTCCGCTTTCTTTGATACATCGCTGATAAAACGGCCTGGCCAGCATTCCCTTCCCGCTTGTACGAATGCCAGGCCATTTGCTCTCGCTGTCACGTCCCGCGAACAACTCTATCTCCATACGAGGGCGAGCGAGCCCACTGTCAGTCCCTGCCCACAGCAAATTCCACGTACCGCCGCTACACTTTTCCAGCGGGACAATTGTTGATTGGAATCACGGATCTATAAGGAGCGGCACGCAGCGGCAATTATCGGTGGAATATTTACGCGAGTTTGGGGGGGAAAGCTTGTCAACGGCTGAAAGCAGATGACGATTAAACAGGATGATTGGGGGGCGATGGAGTCCGATCGGACTATCTGGTCTTGGGTGAGTCGCGAGCAATTAAGGCGCAGGGGAAGGCCGATCCCACTATTGGGCTCTTTCCTCGGCAAAGTAATCAAGCAACTTGGTCAAGTTAGTTGGATATGGCGGCTGCTACCCCTTCCGCTTCCGACGGCCTTTCGCCCTGTACTGCCACGAACGCGACTCGCTTTTAATATAGATCTCCGCGTCGCCTCGCCGGGCTGTTCGCCGAGTTAAGGCGAAACTTTTTCCATTGTCCCGGTATAGATTACCAAAGTCAGGCACGCTGTCGCCGATCTGATATAACCGACGGGACACCGGATGGACTTTACGATTCCTTCTCCCCCGGCACGCTCGCCCTCGATCATTTAGATATCGCCGGGACTCGACTACTGTGCCCGCTAATGCTCGCCGCTGCAAGCGCAATTATACCGGTGAAATATAATTGCGATCGAGCCGCGCTGCCGCCCGCTGGTTTGGCAAGAACAGTAACTTAATAACCGCTAAATTATTCGCCGGGGCGCGCGCGCAGCCGCCGCCGCGCCGGCGGGGCTCTCCCGCTAACGAATCGATCCGCTGATACTGCCTGTTAGTTAATTAATATTCGTAAACATTACCGGTAACGAGCGCGGCTGCGATGCGTTCTCGTCGACCGGCATACAAATAGCTGCCGAATTTAATTGATCGGCCCCGCTACAAATTGCGCACCCCCCGCGCCCCCCCCCCCCCCGCGCCCCCTGCCCCCACCCCCAGTTTTTTTCGCCTGGATGATTTGCCGTTAATGATGGAATAATATTACCGTCCCTCATTAGAGCGAGTGTTGGCCGAGGGAGGGTGGGCGCGGAGCCGGACGTCCTCTTTCGGCGATCGCACTCGACCGATGTTGCTTGTGTGCAATTTGTATGCAATTTCGTGAAGTCGGGGGGTGGTCTCGGACAGCTCACGCGCACACGAACATGTATACACATATGCGCACGGATACACGCAGAGGCAGACAGACGCGCGTACCCGCCGGGGTCAGCAGAGTCACTCGTGAAGATAGCTGATGAACAGTAACAGCGGTCCCACGCACTCGCAGACATACAGAGACACTCGGAGCATAGAGGCATGGGAGTAAAACGTATGTGTGTGCCACCGATACACTGGTGTGTTCTTTGCCAGAGGGGTTCTCTTTCTGGTGGTAGGCTCGACACACGGAGGTGCCGATCTATGCTCGTACCACTAGCAGGCCTGAACTCAGCGACTCGTCTAATCGAGCCTTGCTCACTCCATTCCTCTCGTGCCAAACTTAACGTTCTCTCCTCATAACTAGTAGAAAGTCAGGCTGAGAGCGACCCGATCCTCGCGGATCGTTTCGGTGTGTTTGACGACTCTCCCGTTGGGGTGCTTTGGTCGCACACGGTGCTTCCTCGTAAAGTCGGACGTCCCTTCTACTCACGCACGGGTAACGCGCGTGTGTACAGAGCGATGCGGTCACGTGTGAGTCAGCTGTGTCCATTTAACCCTCGGGAAAATCTTGGTGGTTTCCCGGGTTTCATGAATAGTTTATCGTCTCAAACAAAAGGCTCGCGAGATCGCGACGGATCATATCTGCACAGCTGGCTCACACGTGTGTGTGTCACAGTGTACACACGCCCCAAAACAATTTCCATCATTTTTCAGAATAATAGCGATTTCGTCAGCGATTTTAGAGGGTCGATTTCCTCGCAACGGACGTCCGCCTTTACGAGTTTTCTCACGACGTTACACACAGGTACACAATCCATCCTGAATGGACGGAAGAAAACTGAAGAAGAGTGTGAGTGAGAAGAGCGGGTGGTTGAGTGAGTGAGTGAGTGAGTGAGTGAGTAAGTAGGTGAGAGTCGTGAGTGGATCAAGTGAATGAGGGGGTGATCCACATGGTGCGTGGATCACTTGTGAACTGATATATATCGTGTGTCTCGGTGAGCGGTGTGTGAAGTGGCGAGTGACGGACAGACAGACAGACAGACAGACAGATAGACAGATAGAGAGGGAAAGAGAGAAGAAAGAGAGAGAGAGAGAGAGAGATAGAGAGATAGAGAGATAGAGAGAGAGATAGGTTGATAGATAGAGGCAGAGTGTGAGAATGGGAGAAGGAGAGGAGGAGGAGTGTCTCGGTGAGATTGGAGAGGAAAGAGCTAGTGGTACGCAAGGACTGCGGTTGCGTTGAAGGGGTGGGTTGTACGTGGTGGGCGACGATATGTCGCATGATCGTAGAAAAGGGGAGAAACGCGAAAAGTCTTTTTACTTGGGCGTGCCATCGAACACGCAAATCTATCGAGCGCAAGGAAAGGTGTCGATTCTTTTCTTTCTTTCTTCCCTTCTTTCTGTATGAATGTGTGTGTGAGGTGTGTGAGGTGTGTGAGGTGTGTGTGTATGTTCTTTTTTTCTTTGAATCTATCTGGAAGAGTGAGGTCTGAAGAGCGATGTACAGCTTGGGAGAGTACTGAATCAACGACAATCGACTCCTCGTCCCCGCTTGACTCAGACTGTCGGTCGATTCGTCATAGCGGGGTATCCGAGAAAGCGTCTCCTCCGGCGGGCGATTCGTCAAAGGAATCGTAGCGACCCGAAGTGCCATAAGAACCTGGGTGTGCGCGTACGTAATTGAGCCGGCGCATTTGCCGACACGCAGTCTTCTACCGCAATCTACATCGAGCAGGCACACGTGCCGAGAACTTTCTCACTGCCGCCTGGGAGTGTCAGGTTCGCGGCGTGCAAAGTCGATTGTCGTTCCTCCCAATCGATTGGAATTGCTCAGCCCGATGCTCTTTCTCTCTGCTATTATAACCGGCTTGGTTTGGTACTACGCGCTGTATATCCGTGTTCCTCCGTGTCCCGTGTCTCCTGTTAGTATGGTACATGTATCGCGTGTGTGTCCGTGTGTCCCGAGTGTGGAGGAATGTGTGCGTTGTCTATGTTGTGAAAATGTCCGAGCTCGTCCTTTCCGGCACGAGTCCTCTTTCGTGTTCAATGAGTCTCACGCACGTGTGTGTGTGTGTGGGTTTGTGTGTATGTCGTCTGCAGCTCTGTATGCACAGTTTAGAGAGACGCGTGTACGTGCGTACTTACAGCTCTCGATCTCGATATGGCATAGCTGTCGGTCCATGGGAAAGTACTGCAAGTTCATGGGACACGACGCTGTGATTGTTAATCTGCGAAAAGAACGACATGACACGTTAGCACACTACACTCGATCACCTGTCCCTTTCGCGATGCGGAAGGATGCGCCTCGATGTACACACAGTGAGGTGTACAGCGAGGCTTAACCGTCCGTGAAAGTGGACAGCGCGAGTACCGACGGTGCTTAACATAATTCCGATACTCCACCCCCGAAACAACAAAGTCGCCGAGAGATAACCAGGTTCGAAAAAGCGAGGCGAAGATGGATATCGGTTTTAACGAACCCCCCTCGATTATCAGTGATCTCGCACGGGATGGGATTCGCAGATACACCATGGCTCTACCTTCGATTTCTCTCGTGGTCCGAGAGCTTTTTCGCCTAGTTTAAGTTTACGGGGGCGACCTTGAGTTTCGAATTCCGGGAGCGGGTGTGACAGCGGGCGGTGCCGGTGGTCTCGTGGACGGCGGAAGTTAGATATGCATGGATCGTCGGAATATAGTCGGGCGCGTTAATACCAGAAGACGCCGCACCATTTCTGATGGGGGGGGTGGGCGAGATACCGGTGGGATGACCGTGCCGTGTCGGGAACGAGGGCGGCATGAGTGGGGGAGGACTGACACGGCCGATACACGGGAACAAATTTGTTGCCGCTGCTAGAATTGCTCCCTGAAGTGGCTGGGGCCGCTCCCCGATGGCCAGGGACATTCGATCAGGGTTCAAATCGCATCTGAGACTTGTGCGGCAACAATTCGCTCATGAAACTCCCCCGGAACTCGGCCCTCCGCTGCATTACTTGGCAGTGGGAGCCGCTACTTCTCGGGGAATACTCCACTCGCCGCTGCGATGTCGCTCTACCTACTCTTCATCGTCGTCGCGAATTATCATGTTTTCTCCATTGTTTACGGCTATGCTAGGATTATGCCCGTTGCTATTTTACCGCTAGGATCGTGCGTGTGATTTAGGTAATTTGTATTTTCAGGTTAGCACACAGGGGTAAGTTGGGAATCTCGTATATCCGAAAGCGTAGTAGACAGACTAAGCCTACTTGGCTGGAAGTTGGTCGATAAGGGAACGTGGCTAGAAGCTGGCCGGCTAGTAATAAAGATCGATGCTCGATACTCACCGTATGCTACGCGTGATGCTACCCGAATGATGAATACGAATGAACTCGTTACTGGTGGTCGCTATATGAAAGTACGACTGCTTCTCGTTGACGAAGAAGGTGTCCGGCACCCAGATGTTCTTGATGAACTCGGAGCCGACGCTGAGCGTCTCGACGCCCGTTCGCTTCTTGAACGCGAGCCGGGGGTCCGTCCAGAATTGCCGGAAGTAAAAATCCAGCGTGAAGTCCTGGTACAGGTAAAACAGTATTAGTCGATGCAATCGGCGGATGCGATCGGTGCGCATGGAAACAACGAGGACACGCGTGAACCTTATCGACTAAATTCTCGTGTCTCCAAAATTTCGTGTTATCCGCGAAGCGGAAGGGAAAAATAGAATAAAAAGCAAACGGCGTGAGAGAGAGGGGAAGGGAGAAAAAAAATGCGACGGTTGGCAGAGAATGAAACCGGTGCGAAGGGAAGTAGCGTTAACCCATATCGCAGTTAGATGGCCGATACCGGCGCGGCGGCCGAGCGGCTCGGGATCCGGCGAATAAATAGATTTGCATCGATTAAATTCCCGAATTTATTCGATACATCCACGAAATACGGGATTTATTCGACGGACGTGGCCATGCTCGTGCAGTCTATGTATGCGGCGACGTTCTCGCAAATAGGTATGCGCCGCTCTGTGTAGTACACTACCGCTACCTCCTGCCTTTCACTGTTTCTGCTTTTCAGCGACGAGAAGCGGCGAAAGGTAGTTTCTCGGTGTCACGGTGTGCCTCGTTTTTCCATGGTGCTACCGCACGTAAAAGCGCAGGGATAGAGAAATACAGTGGCCTTCTCAGCTAGATTGGGAAGTTTACTGTGCTGTATGCGAAGAAGGTCGCGTTAGAGAAACAGAAGAGACGAGCGAGATAGATAGATAGACAGAGATATAGTGAGAGATAGAGAAAGAGAGTGAGGAGGGGGCTGGGGTGGGTTGAGCGAGAGAAAGACAAGGAGGTCAGGGGTCGAATCGAAGAAGAGTTGTACGCTTTACGGGTCTGGCAGAAAGATACAAGCAAAGAGTGAGAAATTGGAAGAGAGAAAGAGAAAGAGAGAGGGGGAGAGAAAGTAGAAAAGGAGAGAAACGAAATGAAACGAAACGAAGCGCTGTTGTATCGGGTAAGATACGGATTCGAGGGGTAATAGGAGAGGGAGGAAATGCAGAGCTGAGATCGTGGACGTCGACAGGTGCCTCGGAGCACTTTATCGAGCGATATTGTCTAGCCCCGGTTTGCAGTATAACGCTTGAACCTATCGCGGTTATCGCAACACGTGAAATCGTCCACTCAAACGTTCGCGTGACCCCATCGAGGATCTCCTCTCCGATGTTCTACTTGACCTCACGCTGTGAGACGAGGCGAGGCTAATTCGATGCGGCGCGGCTATAAACTCCTTCGATGGAGCCACCGAGACCACATCCCTCCCGTTAAACCTGCCCTGTCACGAACCCTCTATACCCCCGTGCACGCTGTTTATTCTCGCCCACGTTACCTCCAACTTGGAGGAGCTTAGCAGCGGCCATCCGCCCGTCATCGGCCCATGGAATTTTACTTGCGTTGGCTTTTTCTCCGAGCGCGCTTTCTCTCCGGCCGGCGAGGCCCCCTCGCTCCATTGTCACGGCGAGCCGACAGATTTGTAGTTGGATGTACACCCGCGGAATAACCGCTCAAAACTGACGCTCGGTAGTAAAGTGCTGCTTGATATTGCCCTTTCATCGACTTCAGGCTCCCCCCGCACCCCTCTTGCCCTACTCTAAACCATTGTCCGCGCCCGTGGAAAATAGTACGCGGCATCACAATGAGAGATAGGGAAATAATGGGCGGCGATCTCTCTGAATAGTATTAGCGTTGTAGTGCGCGGGCGCATTGTCGCGTCTCGAATAAAACGAATCTTCGGGAGATCGGAAGTTCGGGCTTGATTTACAGTGGATTAAAAGCGTAGACGCTCTAACGAATTTCGTATCTCTATTTCGGGAGGTCGGAAGGCACGAAGAAATGCGAGAAGCATCCCTCTGATTCGAAGGATTAAAAAAGTCCGAATCAGCAACTCGGCGATGCCAGTGCAAATGCAATCAGTCGGGGAAGAATAGATGGTTTCATTGACCGGGGCGGGTCAAATTTGTTTGATTGCCTTGTGAAAAAGAAGGACCTTGCGGGGGCGGCGCGCCGGCGGGTATTGAAATGCGCGGCTAAAGTTTTAAGCCGCAAGGAGACAGAGAGGCGATATTAAAAAGCGATTCGCCGATTTCGATTAACACAGGGGGAGCCGAGTTATTAACCGTGAAGCAAATGCCTTCCTATTGCAGATTAAAAGTTGAAATATTGCCCCGACGGCAGTCAACTCGTGAATGACGAAGCCTCCCGATTTCTGGGGGAAATTGTTACGCGCGTTCCGCCCGGCGCAAAACCCGGCCGACCTCTCTTTCACTCCCGTCGCTAGGGAGCCCCGAGATAGCAGTTCGCGGCAACCTTTCCCTATATAACACGATATAACTGGAAATTACAGTTTCAAGTGAAGCGTAGCGCGCCTCGTACACGCTGCACGAGTATCAGGACCCCCTTCACCCCCTACCTTCAGCCCCACACCCTGCGATTTACATTCCTCCTCCGGTTCCTGTCGTCATAGTCGATCTCAGCTCTGTGGAGCTACGCGACGCGACACTAGACGGGACGGGGACGCCGGGGGTAATTCCTGTGTACACGCGAGACCGGTAAAGTGCATGGACCGTGTATATGGTGATTACATATCACATACACATACCAGGATACATCAACGAAATCAGTACGTGCAAGACATGCATAGAGGCTGAGGAATGCATCAGACAGCATGCGATGTGCGCGGGCACATGAAATAAAAGAGAGAGAGAGAGAGAGAGAGAGAGAGAGAGAGAAAGAGGGGGGCGGGCGCTCGCGCGCGCGCTTATAGGCAGAGAGAAACCAGCAGAAAAATGTAATACATCCAGTCAAACGCTTCCACCCAAGTGAGCTCGAGTAATATCAGAACGACTAATTAGCAGGCAAAATTCCTGACTTTTTCCCCCTTATTGGGGCGGCTTGAGTGCTTGACGTACCAGCACTCGAGTGCTTTCGGCTGAAATTAGTCGACGCTGCGACCTAGCCCTGCTTTGTCTTTCGTCCCACGCCCATTAGGATCGGCCGGTCGAGGCAACACTCCCAGTAAATGTGCCCTGGTACGCAGTGGGTTTGACTCGCTCGCGGCGGAGTCAATTTAAATAACGCTACTGCGCAGCCGAGGATGGATGGCATACTACAAGGGTCCGAGTCCTGCAGTTCTACTACTTGCTACTGCGAAGCCAAGCAAAAGGGGTCGAGCGAACGCAAGACTATACTGCTGCGCTGAGCTGGACAGCCGGGCCGTGTAAACGCAGGCCTATACTACTGTTGAGCCAGACAGCCTCGCCGCTGTAACGGTAGGCTCATACTACTGCGGAGCTGGACGGCTCGGCGGAGTAAACGTAGGCCTATACTACTGTTGAGCCAGACAGCCTCGCCGCTGTAACGGTAGGCTCATACTACTGCCGAGCTGGACGGCCGGGCGGAGTAAACGTAGACCTATACTACTGTTGAGCCAGACAGCCCCGCCGCTGTAACGCTAGGCTCATACTACTGCCGAGCCAGACGGCCGGGCGGAGTAAGCGTAGTCTTGTTCTACTGGTGAGCCAGCCGGCTACTCCGCAGTAAACGCAGGGCTATACTACCTCTGCGCCAAATAGTCGCTGTTGCCGGGAACATAGGCTTGTACTATTGCGGGATTCTCCTCTCGGCGGAGCCAATGTGGGAATTACTGTACTTGGCCGAGACACGCTTCTCCCCGCGGATTAAATATAGAGTGCGCCACTGCGAATACTCGACTCTCTCTCTGCGACGTAAATGTAGAGTGTGTGCTACTGTAATACTCGAGTGAGGCAGGGTATGTCGTGTATACGCGATACGTGGCCTGTACTAGCGAGTCTGTTTCCCTAGTGCAGTCAATCTCGTTTGTGGTATGTACCTCGAGCAACTCCGCCCTATAGAAGCAGCCGCGATTCCTTTACACGTGCTCGGTGCTGCTGTCACACGCGACGCCTGGAAGCGCGAGGGCTGCGTGCCGCTTTGGTATTGAAGCGTGAAAATGCGTTCGGCGCTGGCGGGAATTGCTGGCGGAAGCGTCGCGCACACGCCAGCCAGCAATTGGGCCGCTTACGAGGGCGAAAACGAGAGACGCGTCAGGCCGCGCGCTATTCGTCCGTGCGGGGCAGACGCGCGTAAACGAGAAAAATCAGTGCTCTTCTCGGGGAAGAGTGTTGGTGATTCGGCAACAAGTCGCTCACGGTGAACAACACACGGCGTAATTGGTCGACTAACTAAACGTATTCTTCTGCCAATTGGGAGAAGAATGCGCTTTGCTTCGCTTTAACACGTATGTACGCTCTGTTGGAGCGCGAGAGTGTGTTCGAGCCGAGCGTGGATTTTTCTGGGATTGGAGGTTTAATAGCGCGACAGTCTCGGGAAAGAGTGCTCGCGCGCGCATTGTATATGTAGAATCGGCTGGGGCGCCGTTCCGGCAGGCATTTCGGTGTGAAATATCTGGGAAAGCTCGCCGTGTAAGCTGGCCATTTTACAGCTCCAATAACGGGCGACAGTGAGTCGCGCGCGGGACGAGAGAAATTTTGCACCCGCCGGGGACGCTTACTCCTGTCATTCGACACGACCTGCATATCCCCGGGATGGAGAGCCGAGATATTTCTATCGTTTCGCCTGCCAGAATGTACTCCGCTCTTAGTATTCATTATACTAGCGTGTCGATGAGACATTTCAGGTCAGCAGCGCCTTCGCGCGCTCTCTCTCTCTCTCGAATCCTCCGTTGTCGAAGGCGAAAGGTAAGCGAGACTTAATTCCACGGCGCGTACAAGTGTCAGTTGGACGAGAGAGAGAATTGGGAAATAGTACGAGTATCGGCCGATCATAAACACACACTTCTGCGGAGAAGCGAGAGCTGTGAAAGGAACATTAGCTAAGTGGTTTCTGAATTATCTTTGTTGCGAAACGTGGCGTTGATATCTCTTCGAGCGGAAGTAGCCACGCTGCTGGCCCAAAGTTTCCCTTCGTTTGGCGCCACTCCAGGCGCACTGCGGTTAAGTCCTGATGCTCACCAGACGCCTAATTTATCGTAATGTGTTTTACAACTGCATGTGCGCCCCGGCGGCAGTCTGTAATTCCGAACTTTCGAATTCCCCCGCTTTTACGGACTCTTGACTTCTTTCTGCCGCAGAGAGAGAGAGAAAGAGAGAGTGCGACACGAGGTACACTTGAATCTTGAATCCCACAACTTCCTTTTTCTTTCGAGCTCTCACACCTCACAACTTCTTCCCTGTGTCTTGCGCCCCGGAGACTTTCTTTACGCGCCTCCGTTTTTTTCACCCTTTTGATCTCTGTGCCGTCAAGTGGTCGAGCCGTACGGTCACTCAAGTTCCAAAAGATAGTCCGAGATCCCCGCGGACCTCTTCCCTTCTGCTCTCGTAGGCGGAGAGCGAGACACACGTGTACAAGTAGACATGACGAGAAAGCACAAAAACGAAGCCGCACAGAAGCAGTTTGAGCAGAAGCTTGCAAAAGCGAATCGAGCTTTGGAAAATAAAAAGGAAATGTCGGAGAGCACGTGTAGACGTGTGTGTATTTACGATCTGTGAGGGAAGCCAAAAGAGAGGCTCGTACGAGGACGCGCTTTGGCCAGCATTAGATTGTCTTCCTCCTTTTTTAGCGTCCATTGCGCCTCGACGAGTACAAATTAGTGTGTGCTGGTGCACGGAATTTCTGATACAGGGTACGATACGAGAAATCGAGAGAAAGAAACAGAGAGAGAGATAGAAATATGGATAGAAAAAGAAAGAAAATGTGAGCGTGAAACAGTCTGGACAAAAGAGGTACAATATACCAAGCGGGCGCACACGCACGCACACTCACATTCACACACAATAATAATAATACCAATAATAATAATGTATATATAGATATATGGCATCGTGTGATTTATAGCGACCAGAAGCGTACTGCACACACTGACAATGATACAGCTTATATAGGTGTCATATTATATATCCATAATGTAATACAAATATATATATATGAAATATAGAGACATATTGTATCTATGTAGCCTCGATATTGTAGCAACGTCGCACGTGCTAAACTCTTCGTTCATACGAGATCGTCGGCAGGCCAGGGAACTCTTTCGGGAAACAATTGGATCGGGTGTTGCTTTTCAGCGGAATTGGCAGGACAGGCTCGTTACCTTTCTTTCAGCTTTCCAGACAGGTTCGAACATTTTTCACTATCAGTTACTAGGAATACTGCGAGCTCAGTAAATATATCATCATCTGACAAAGATATAATGCAAGGCAGAGAATATATGAGAGAAAGGCAAGTTGAACCGGACAGTGGTGACGGTGAGCGGGCAATCGAGTCTCGTTAGAATCGTAGAAGGGAGCGGGTGGGAAATAAGGGCTCCCGTCGATCGTAGAGAAGGGCGGAGACGGGAAGGGAGGAGGATTCGGAGGGCTGTGTAGTGGCTCGCCAACGGAGTAGAAAAATCGCGCGTCACGTCCCAGGTGACAGTGTCGACTTGATTTGGTTTCCGCACAGGGCTCAACACCTGGGGTCCAGTTTCGTGCATTCAGCTCCAAACTCGTACTCTGGATCACCATCTCGGGCGCGCCATGCGCCCCTTTTGCGATCTCGATCACGGTCGGCCGAATCAGGAAGCGAGAGGAAGCGACAGGCATCAAACAGACAAACAGAGACTCTTGGAATCTTTCATTGCCGTTCCGACGACAAGTATACGCTTTTGATGGCGGCGACGGCGGCGGGGCGATAGTTATATTACTCGAGATATCCCATAGACTTTCCCAGCGCGGAGGTATGCGCGGCACTTTAATTACGCCCGAGGAAGAGAGAACCAGACCGACAGACACGGCTATCGCAAGTTCATTGAACCCATACGCGACGCGCCGAGGAAAGTTCTCCCGACTTGACGGAGACGCCATTCTCATCCCTCTGAACCCATCCCTTATACGCATTGATTCTCGCCACGGTGCATTCACGGTATGCTGCTGGCCGAGAAACATTAAAGGCTTCATTAGTATTGACAACGAGTGGCCCTTTGCCCGAGGGTACGACAATATCCTGCTAATTCCAAGCGACGGCCAATCGTAACTCAACTATTTGCCGACGGAGAAGGACGATGACGGTCCTCGGAATACGTGGGCGGGAAACCGACAACGCGCACTCACTCCCGGATTACACGGGCCAGTAAATAGCACGCGTATACAGACGCGCGCGCGGGGGGCACATCGCATATTGCCGTGCGCAATGAATTCGCCCCGGCGCGCGACGGCGCTCGCGATCGCGCGACTCGACAGATCCAGTTTCATGCCAGTTTGAAACTGATTGCAGATACCGGAGCGAGTGTGTATATATATAGTATATATATATATATATACCTTCTGAGTAACTACAGCAGGTTGTACGCATTACACAATACGTTTTATGATTACGCTCTGTGTATCGTATGTATATAAGTATACATATACATATAGAAATAGAGAGTTGTAGATTATATGTATATACGTACGAGCCCTAAACATCGAGAAACGATTGGAAATGGAAACTGCCAACACCGGTGTATATATCGAACATATATACGCGTACATATATAGATATAATCATGTAATATACGATATACGTGACGCCAGATACGCGCCATACACGCTCGTATGCGCGTTTCACCAAGATACGTGTACGACTACGCGTATATTGCGTGCCTCAACGTATGTGCGGCCGACGCCGCTCGAATCGGGATTCAGACACGTAGAGAATCAGGGAAAGACCGAGGCGGGCCAGAGTGCAATTGGATCGTGCGCGTCGAAAGCATTAAAGCATTTCCTCTCGAGTCCGCGGGCTCGCTCGTTCGGCGTCTGTTGAACGGTATTCATTCTACGCTCAGTTAAGGGAATCGCGTTCTTTTGCCGGGAGGAATTAACGTATCTATCTGGCGGGCTGATAGATAGCACCACGCCGCCACGACGGAGAGAGGATCGAGCGCGGCCCACCTTTTTCTCGTGATTTATCAGTGTCCCCGGGGAACAAATGGCCGCGAGGGGAGCAGCTACGAGACACGGGGGATCGGGAATCGTACACGGGCCAATTGGAAGAACGGCCAGCCCGCTTTTTCACGCGTCGCCCCCGCCGTGCGAAGGAGGTGTACTTGCTCCTCGAGGAGTCGGATAGATCTCGCGATATCACCGATTCGAGCGGCGCGGGTTGGGCCATGCAACAAGAACATCGCAAATCGAATGAAACGACTCAACCATAAACCATAAACGAAGTAGACAGGAATATGTATCTTGCGAAGACTGTGGAACGTAGCAAGGTTCCCTTGTAACAGTTCAGCCAACCAAACAGCTGTGACGAGCTATAAAAACGTAGGTTAGTACGCCATCCTGTGTGTGTACACGGCAATGTGTAGGCTGTAACGCGTGTACATCCGTGTCTGTGTGGCGTGTGGGTGTCGTGTGTGTGGAATCTCCGTCTGTCTGTTGGTGAGAGTGCGGCTATGGGCAGGTACGAGATAGATAGATAGATAGATAGGTGGAGATAGAGAGAGAGATAGAGAGAGATGGAGATAGAGAGAGAGAAAGAGAGAGAGATAGAGATGTGTCGTTGGTAAGGTTTGGCCTGTAAGTACGTGTAAATGTGTACGAGCCAGTATGCCCCTTGGTTCCCGTTACATAGATATACATAAATATTGCCGGTTCGCAGACGTCTACGTCTCCCCAGGGTGCAGCTTCTCGCGGCCAGGTGTCAAGGAGTTCTTCCCGATTTCGATGGATTCCAATACCAGCCGTCTTCGCCCCAGTTACTCCCCGAACATAGCGAATTTATCCCACTAGATAGACTTATCTCCCTCGTTCGCGATTTCCCCAGAAATCAAGTGCTATCGCGATGATGCGAGCGCGCGCGCGTCCTCGCATTAAATACTTCCGTCGGCTCCGGGTGTAGCGAGTTTTTTGGAGCCGCGATAACACCGGTCGCTCCGAGTTTTATCGGGACGCGCATTGTCGAACGGCGGACTTTTATGCGGCCGCGTGCAATTACATGAATATTGATGGGATTAAATACGTTCACGCGAGTAATGAGCGTCCGTTTGTTTCCGGGGGCATAGTGGCGTATAGTGGTATGGATGGTACGCGGACGAGGGGCCTTTACAGACAGATTTATCGAACCAATCGTCGCCGCGCTACGATCTCCTTTCATCTGTCCAGTCGTTTGTCCGATTCGTTTTTGCCCGATTTTTTTGTCATGATTTTTTTCCCCCTCAATTGTTGAAGTAATTCCGGCGCGAGCAGCCGTGGAAAATAGTCGCATCTTATAACTGGATTTGGCAGTGATCGATCGTACCGGCGCGCGGCGAATGATCTCCTCGATTCTGGAGCTGGTTGGCGCGTCGAATCGGGTTTGTTTCCCCATGAATACGATGAAACGCGATGGAGCCGCGCGTGAAAGGAGCCGGGGAACGATTCGGGGGTGGAATGCGGGAGACGAGCGAGGTGGGAATGAATGGAGACGACTGTCGATTTGTGAATTTGTATGAGTTTTCAATGCAAACTGTACCATCAACACTTCGGACACGGAGCTGATGCTGAGGACATACATGGTGACGCCGACCTCCACAGGTGGACCTGCAATCAACAAAACCATCCGGCCTTGGTCGCTCTGATTATCCGCTAGACTCTAGGAAACCGTCTATCATTATTGTTAGCGTAGATTACGTGGAGGTACGTAGTTTACATAGGTCGATTATCCGTAGATAGTGGTTACTGGAAACTGTCCTTTACCTCTGACTCACAAGGGAACGAGTAAGACTCTCAAGAAATCGGTTAATCTCAATTGGACTGTCGGTCCCGAGGGATAGATTCCGAGGTGCTGATTGGTTTTGGCTAGTTTCTCAAGACGTGACATTCGCTCGATAGAGGAGAATTAGCGGCAAAGCTGAAGAGAGTGGAAAGTAGAGAGAATCGTGGCGAGAGTCAGAGATAAAATGCAAGCGCACAAGTCGAAGAGAGCTCGCACCCTGCACGGAACCAAATCAACAGGACTCGTCGGCTACGTTGCTTTCCAAGCCAACCTAGACGGCTTCTCTTCAAACTTCGCAGACTGGCTCTCACCTCTAGATATGCATGTAAATGGCAGTACGTATACACACTGTTCACAGTCACGTACCAGGGTGACTTTACCTTACACCTACTGTCTCTCGTTTCTCAACACCCGCTCTCTTTTCGTCCGCGTTCTGTTCAGTTCATTCGTCCTCTTCTCGTCATTGTCCCCAAGCGTGGCCCTATCGTATTACAACTGTCATTCGCCTCGTAGCCTTAGCCAAAGTTCGAGTCGCCCCCTCTACTGTCGCACTAATCGTATGTGTCGCGCTAAACTTATACACGCCAGTGTGCCTCGGTGTCTGTGCGTGTCTATTCTTCTTGGTCAGTGCCGTGTCTTTCCTTGCCACGCTCGTGGCGCTTCGAAGCCTCTTTCCACCTGGCTTCCACTCACGACGCGAGGGTCGTGCGTCCACGAAAAAAAGGGGCCGGGGTCTCGCTCGGCGAAACCCCGGGTTGAGAACACCGGTCAATTATCAAGTATTTGCTGTCATTGTCACTGCGATCGCCGATTCCGGACGACAGTCAGATCAAGAATCTGCCAGTCTCTCGGTTTCCTGTTCACAACGCCAATTTGAAACAAGAGAACGGGAGAGATAGAGATTCGAGCAATCGGACGGACGTGTTGCGCGTCGCTTTGGCCGCAGGAAGGATAGTACTCCCATCATTGGCAAGTCTGCCATTGGGATCTCGTTTTATTGTGTCTTAAATTGGGATAAAGAAACGAATATGTGTTTCGTGCGACTTCTGACGAGAGGGGCGAGGGCGGCGGGGGGGGGGGGGGGTTGGAGTTGTTGATTACGGGCGGGCTGGGCGGGTCAAGGGGCAGTGGGGAAATATTTATATATATATATATATATACAGAATATGTATGTATATATATATAGTAGTAATAATTAACAATTAATAATAATAATGATAATAATAATAATAATTGTAAGTGGTGGCAGGCGGGCAGCCTCAGCAAAACCGCGGCATAGCAGCTAGGCGTTCTAAGTAAACTTGTCTAACGGGATGGTTCGTGCGTATATATGTAATAGATATAGATATATATATAGTTATATCCAAAATTGAACAAAATACTATTCTCCTACTGGAAGGTAAACCCAATGAAAGAACAAGAGAATATATACGTAGTAGAGTATGTATGCATTTATATATGTGTATAGTATAGTCGTCGTCTTCCTCTCCGGTGGCCGTGTGTCTGCTGCAGCGACAGCCTGGGCTAATCGTAAGCGACAAGCAGGGAGAAGTACAGTAAAGTCATCCGCTAATCCGAAGGAAATGCTAATGATTCCTCTTTGCCAAGGGAAATGCAATACTTTTCCCTTTCAAGAGAAATCCAATGAATTTCCCTCGGATCACCGATGCATCCTTTGCTGATAACAAGATTCAGGTCACTTGCAGTGGAACTCGTATCTCCAGAGAGGAGGGACAAAGAGAGCAAGAGAGAGATAGAGATAGATAGATAGAGAGAGAGAGAGAGAGGGGTTGAGATACGTCGTGGTGCTGCATCTAAAGGCTATGCATGTACAACAGGTACCAATTGTCTGTCGACACTACGTACACGGACCAAACGCACTTGAGTGAGATACAGAAAGAGAGATAGATAGAGATAGAGAGAGAGAGAGATAGAGAGAGGGAGAGAAAGAGAGAGCACAAAACAGCTACGCAAGATTCTCTCGGCACAGGCTACAAATCGGCCGGCACTGGTTCGCAAGACTCAAATATCAAATAGTACTTTGTCCATTTTTGGTTCTGGCTTGGGCACACTTTGTACTGTTGGCTGTACTACGTGTGAATGTTTGTCTGGAGTCGGGTGTTGGTTGTGTCAGTGATACAAGCGCACAGTCACTGTCAGCTGCGGCGAGGACAGTTGGACCAGGGTTTGGGATATCAGATGATAAAGTATGAGCTAGCCGGAATATGTAAGCGAGCTCGCCTAACTCCTAACTCGAGCGTCCCGAAATCCTGCTCGACTAAACCTCGCCTGATAAACGTGAGCTTTCAACGGTGTGGACTTTGCGGAGTAATAGTAGACGGCGGAATGCCACAGAGCACAAGTTGTAGCTCGTGTGAAATAATATCGAGAGAGAGAGAGAGAGAGAGAGAGAGAGAGAGAGAGAGAGAATGCAGGGTGAAAGTGATAGACGCGAAGTTAACATTCGGAGTGATTAAAATCGGAGCGGAGGGAGCTGCTAAGTGAATTAAGTAGCCAGCGGCGGAAGGCGGTAGCCGAGTTAATGAAGTGTTCGGTCGGCCGACACGTTCCGAATGTCGAGGAACGATCGGCTGTATTCAGCAATTAGTCGCATAATCGAGGACGGTCTACGTGATTACGGCAATGAAATCTTGCCCGATTAAGGAGCGCCAATTGGCCCTGGCTGTAGCGTGCCAAGAAATTGGACATTGAACCGAATCGAAGGAAGAGGCCTGCTGCCGATGGTACTCGGTTCCCCTCGGCTCCCGGTGCCACTGGTAATCGTGTTACACGATTGTCCCTCCTCTCACGAAACCAGCGGCACATCAAAGGAGCCAGCCCCTACGGCGATGCGGTTCTCTGCACGGCTGAACTCAACTAATTTCACCGAGAAAGCAAGCGCCAATCGTACCCGGGACACAAGGTAGCGCGCACGCTACCGTAACGGCGGCGGATCTCTCTCTCTTTTTCGCTTGGTCTGCGACGGAACTTGCTTCTCTCGCTTTTTATTGACGCGATAAAGTGACACTAGCTCGCTCAGCCTCCTGAGGGAGCACTCGCCAATTAAAAGATCGCCCCGTGAACTGCCATCTCCTTCCGAGAAATACCTGCGATCGTTTAAGGGCTCCGCGCGCTTCAAATTCGAGGACTCCGAACCTCATCTGCTACGATTTACAATATGTTCTAATGACCTAGCTTTTTCCATGCGACTCAAAATAAAAATAAAAACAAATATGTCATTTTGTCGAAAGAACGCGCGTCCGGCGTTATGGGCCAAAGGGAACGCGAAATAATGGATTCGTTGTACGAAGGTTTCCGGAAGATGAAGTCGAGCGGAATTTGAAGCTGGAAGGTCACCTTTCGCAGAGAGTTTTGCAATGGCGAGGCGAGAAAGAAAGGTGATTGAAAGTAGAAAAAGGGGGAGGGAGAGAGATATAGTTCCTGTGCGCGTGTATGTGCCAGGATGTATCGTCGCAGTGTATAGTACATTCGTAGTCTCGTGTGTCGAGTGGCATCGTGTACATGTATGTAGATGATCTGTGCATCCTGTGTTGTATGTACATCAGTTGCGTGTGTAAAAATGGCGGAGAGAGGGCAGGGGTCGACAATCGTTCCTTACATATTATGTAGGTAAAAAACACGAGCACTAAGAAATGATGTCCTCGAAAGAGAGGGTGGATGGCGGAGCGAAAGGGTGGCGGTGGTTTCGGAAGAGTGTGTGAGAGCGCTCGTGTCTAGGTGTATGTCTATGTGTGTGTGTGTGTGTGTGTGTGTATGTTCGTGTGTGCTGGACTGAATGGGCGTGGGTTCACGTGGTGTTTGCATCAGTTCGAACGGCGATTGGGTATAATAGCTATATATATATAGTTGTTGTAAGTCAAGAATCAGCGGTTATGACTGAGAAAGACCTAGAGGTAGTACCATTTTCACTTCGGATAGCGAGCTGATACTCAAGACGTACATGGTGACGCCCACCTCGACGGGAGGACCTGAAATCGAACGTTAGTAAGACTGAGTCCGGCCGTCTTCGGTCGCGGCCAAGCTAAACGATAGGTGAACTATGGTCTTTTGCTCTCTGATCGCTTATACTCTGCTTTGCCTAAGCTTTTTTTTGGCCCCGCTTTTTCATTACTGCCTTTTTCTAGCAGGCTGAATCGTGAATTTACAGTGAAAGTGTGGAATGGCATGGGAATTCTTTCTTTTTTTTGCATTTTTTTTAAAGTGGCTTGTCGCTACGTCGGATGGTTCGCTGAAAGTGGTAATTACTTTCGATTAGACGGCCACTAGTGATTGGATCACGTGGTTTTACGTGCGCTCGGTTTCCAGCCTTGGCGGATCTCGATCGATCTTTCTCGCCAACAGTGCTGAAGCAATTCCCACATTCCCTCGGATTTCGTATCGTGTTTCTAGGACTTAAAGAAATGAGAGCTTCTGACGGCGGCACCAGTGTTCTTGATACATTATACCGCCAAGTTTAGGCGAAACTTGGCTGCCTCATAGGGTAAACTTGGGATGCAACTTCCCATGCGTCTCGGCGCGCCGGTCAGGAACTAATGCGCGAGATTCTTGGGCGGATAGTTCGGTAGGGATTTCCAAGTTTTGCTCTTTAACGCTTAATCCCCACGGCTGTAAAGTGTAAACAGCACGCTGCGCGTCCTTCTTTCTCCTGCTTTTCCTGCCTTTATTACTCGAGCAAGTTGCCGCGACTAGTCTTTTTCACTAAACTTACGAGAACTTTATTGTTCTTCGAGACTAATATTTCCTTTCCTTCTGCCACACTTAAACGCCTATAAAACAAAAAGTAAGCTCGGTCAACCCGTATCCCGATATCGCACGATAATCCCCGCTACGATTTCATTAAACATCGCTTAATCCACAAGAAGAATGTACCTCGTAATCAGCAGAGGGAATAAAGAGCGGGACCGGGAGAAGGGGAAAGAAGTGGATGAGCGAGTCAGTGGTTAGAGGAGGAATGCGTTTTAAAATGTGATTTAAAAAAGCTGGGGTCAGAGAGGGAAGAAGAGGTTGGCGGAAAGGGGTTAGAAACCGCAAAGGGCAAAAGAGCGAGAGGGAATGGCGCTTGTACGGCCAAGCATTTTCGCGATAAACTTGACTCGTAAACAACGGGTCTGCCAACGGCATCGCGCACCCACACTCACCGAACCACGCCACTCGACCGATATATCTTCATTTCCATTTCTAGGATGTTTTTAAAACCCTCAGCCCAACCCCCAGGCCTGCGGCGCGCGCTAGAAAGTCCCATATGGGATACATATTTCACAATGACGGGCGAGGTGGTGTACTAGCTGGCGGGCGGTGCGGTGGCAGTGGTCGCGGGCAAAATGCGCATCCCTCGCAGCGGGTTAATTGAAACGCGCTGATACGCGCTTCTCCATGGGGGTATAGCAATCGCTCGCGAGGAGGAGCTTTCGAAAAATGAACACGCTGCCCTCCCGTGCTTCCTCGTTGGTCGGAACCCAGAGGTAGAGAGAGACAGCGAGGGGGCAAGGGAGAGGGTGAACAACACTAACGAACATGGGATCAAAATTGATCGCCAGCTCCGCTGTGGCTTTTTTCCCGATGTGATGAATCGCGCTGGGTGGAACGAGGTTCGCAGCATTCGCGCGCGCGTGTTGTATGCCGTAGTATAATCGAGTATAATTAAGCTCGGTCATGTGAGTTCTGTATCGGTGCCGACGCCGCGGGAAATAATTATGGTTAATGGATCTTTATATCCGAGCGAACCCTGCTCGACCAATCACTTTGCAAATATTTGCCCGATGTTCCGCGCGCGCTCCGGGTTCCCCGTGAGCGGCGCGATTGAGAGAGAACTTATTTAGAAATGTCTCGGGCTCGCGAATGCGACGACTTTTCGCGTAGAATGCCAGTTGTGCGGGAGAGCAGTGCGTTTCAATCTTGGAAAGTGGTGGGATTGAGGGAGAACTCAGCCGAGTTGAACGGTTCGAGTGTAGAAATATAGAAACATGTTATGTCGCGTGATAAGGAATCCTGGGGGTCGCCGAGAGTTTCGAGATTTCTGTTTCGAGACATTTCGCGTCTGATCGAGGCATCGAGGGTCGATATTGTTGGCGGAGCAGCGGACGCCATGAAACATCCCGAGCCGCGCTCGAGGTATGAATGCATCGCAAACAATGCGCGACACGTCCTCGGGACTTAGCTAGTCTTTGACCAACGACGAATATCCCGGCATGGAAATCCCTGGCGGCTCTCCGGCGAATGTCAAACGAAGGCCGCAGCGTCGTCCGGATAGCAACTGTTTATCCCGCGGATGCACGATATCCCCTGGCCGCTTTCGTAATGTCCGTCGGCCGATCTAAATTTTAAATGTTAAAACGCCCGTATCCCACGAATACCCACTAAATCCACCGCCTCTGCTCTCGGAGGGTTGGGGCCTCCGGGAAGAGGGAGAGCTCGCACGGGCCAGAGATATCGGCAATTCGAATCAGACACCCTCGCGCGCGCGATACTGCACCGAACAGTTTTCCCGAACAGCCGATACTAACCCAGATACCGGGGGCGGCGTAGACTAAAAATAAGGCGAGAGCGAATTTTACGCCGGCAAATTCACCTCGAATTCCCAGCGATTTCCGGCCCCCGGCGCTACCGAGCGTTATCTTACTTTATGAAATGCACCCTGGATCGGGCCAATTCCCTCCCGAATTGCTCCGCTCTCTACCTTCAATGAACTTTCCCGTTTCCTGCATTATTCTTGAAATCGGCGCGAACCTAATTCCATACGAGAGGAAAAGGGCTTTCGGCGGCGGAGAAGGGAATTGCTGTAGCGGCGTTAAGTACGTCCCGATTAATTACTGGGCCGAAACATTTAGGGAGCGAGGTAGGAGCGCGTAAATCCTGCGGTGAAAAGATAAGGCTGGAATTCGGATATTCCAGTGGTAAACGGCGGCCGGCCGGCGGATACTCGAATTCCATGGAATTGTCTGAGGGCGCCTCTCTCTTATCAGAAAAGAGCAAGGAAGCACAGTTGTGGAATGCTTCGGTGGGGTCATCATGGCTCGGTTCCAGCACAAGGAGTGAGAGGCCGCCGCGCCGGCCGCCGAGAGGAGGAGCAAGCGGGAAAAGCTCGAGGGGCAAGCTGGAACTGTCCCAGGCCGGCATCACGCTCGGAATCGAAATGAATGCACGTCCGAAATATTGACGAACAAATAAAGCGCTCGCGCGCGCGCGCGCGCCCCCGCGCGTGTTTACGGTCTGGCGTTCAGGGCCGGCCGACACGTAAAGCAAAACATCCCGGGAAGCCTCGCGCGCCCGAGCCTCCACTGACGAGCTCCGTCCCAGAAACAAGCCTGCCAGAAAATTCCCCGTCATTTCGCGGCCCCGAGTCTTTTCCCACCCGCGTTATATCCACTCTTTAACCGCGCGGCCACGTACGGTTCGCCGACTCGAAGAAAGCCCTCCGAGTCATTGCACTATCTCTCTTTATCATCTCCGGGCCGGATGAAAATCTCCTTGGTGTATTGTGAGGAAGAACAATTTGGGCCGAGAGAGAGAGATTCTCGGACGGCCTTCCGATCGGAAAGCAGGAGCCGTTGCCGGGGAGAGAGCTCGAGGATCGCCAGGGGAGATTAGAGGGCGGAAGAAAAGCGGTCAGTGAAATCAAAGTTGAAAGTGTAATCGAAGGTGAGGAGGAACCCTGGCAGGTTGTACCTCGGACGGAGAAAGAGGGAGCGAGAGGCTCGAAAGAGATGGAGCCAGGAGAGTGGAGAGTAAGAGACAGAGAGAGCGAGGATGCCGTTAACGGTAACCCGTGGCAACCCGTGGGGCGTCCCAGCATCGATCCAAGTTTTATCGAAGCGCTTCGTCCCAGCCCCGCCCTGCCTTCACGCTCGTGTGCTCGCCCCGAAAATTTGACTTTATCGCCAGAATTGCTGCTGCTGCTGCGCTCCCGCTGCTTCTCCTTCCTTTTTTCTCCGCGGCGAATTGAACAGTCTGCCGGCTCCATTATCCCGCGAGTGCTTTCGGATAATGAGATCTGTGCGAATCTCCTCGCGGCACATCCTCGTTAAGGCGGCCAAATCGCCGCGACACAGTTATACACGTATAAGCGTCGCGTAGTGGCCCGTTGATTTTCTAGGTTCGTCATAAACGTGTGTCTTCGTTCGGACTGGTGGTTCCCTGGTTCCAGTCGGCGCGCGCGCCCTTGGCTACTGCAACTCTTACTTACAGGAGAGCTTTATTACTTACAGGAGGTCTATTTGTACAAGAAAGTATACTGCTTGGCCGAGTTCGCCGGCACTCGTAAATCCGCCGGGACAGGATAGTTTATGGAATATTTGGAACTCCTTGGGAGCCGCGAGAGGGAGAGAGGGAGAGAGGTTGCTCTAGTGGATTGAAAGGGCAGAGAGAAAGGGCTGGCGGACGTGCGGTGCGATTTCTTTCCTCGAGGCCCAACCGGTGCCGTTTGTCGCGGCTCTATCGGTATTCTTCTCGCTTCCTCTCCCTCCTCCCTCACTCTCCTTTCTTCCTCCTCCTTTCTTCGCGAGTCATCGAGGATGAGCGGTGCGGAAAACAGCAAATTACTCTTTCCCTGACACCGAAAGAGGGAGAAAGCCAGGGGAGGAGGGTGGGAAAGCGGCCGCGACACAAGTTCTCATTCCGTGTTCGTCCCTGGCTGAGCTTTTTTAGTAAGGGAGTCAGGTACACGCCCACGAGCTTGCTCCCTATTGTTCCCAACATTCTTTTCTGTATCGTCCACGGCGAAAGACTAAGCGCCCTCGAATATATGTATTTCGCTTTTTTTTGCAAGCCCCTTCCCCCATTCTTTCCTGCGCTCGCGCATCCTGCATCTTCCCGTAGCTACCCGGCTAGCTTTGTTTTCTCTAACGGTGTTACGCTGAATTCGTTACGCGTCTAGCTACGTATGTTTGTCGAATTCCTATTCATATTTAACGGCGCTCTGTTAGCGCTGTTTGTAGCTCGGGAGGTTTTTGGCCGGTTCGTTGGGAACATTGTTTGCCGGGGAATTGCGTGATTGGCAGGGGCCCGTTCGCTTCTGGGGAATCATGCTTCAGCACTGTTAGCTCCGTAGTTAGTTTTGTGTCGGCAGTGTTCTCATCCGTGGCGCATCCGAGCCCACGTACAGCCCGTGGATCCTTCCTTTCTGCTCTCGCAGCGCACGAACGGTGTATACAGACATTTGACTTGGATTCGTTTGCGCGACCTTCTTTCGAGAATTGAGTTGCAAGGTCGAGTGAACCCTCGCATCTCGCGCGCGGTTTCCTTTCTTCCACTCGGGTATTCTACCAGCACTCGGTTCCCTTCCGCGAGGCTGCCGCCAGCTTCTCGGCGTCCTCCGTTCATTCGCTGCGAGAGCATGGACCTCGATAGAGCGCGCTGTCCGTGCAACGACCATAAGAAATGCGACGAGTAAGCGAGTATGCGAGGGAGCTCGTATATCGTAAGCAAAACTTGATGCTATCGGAACTCAGATTTCATGCCGGTCTGCCCTCGGCGACGACCTCTCGCCGCATAACGAGCCGGACTCCGATCCTCCCCCGTTGCAATTCAAATCGAGCATCGAGGAAGGAGCGTGTCTCCCCACTGTCCAGCAAGAGGTCATCTTCGCCTACGTAATATCCTTCGGATCGAAGGCAGCCGATTGATTGGACGGGGCACTTGAACTTTTCGAGAATTTCTCACTCAATTGGCATTACAGCGATCACAGACAGATCAAGGAATTTGCTTTCTGTTTGCTTGGTTGGCGAGAAAGTTTGGCGTACGAGAACGAAACCACCGTAAGGCGGTCGAATGATCGGAGATATCTATTGATAGGCAGAAGAAAATCGTATCCCTACTCACCTCCGTAGTTCGGCCTTACTCTTTTATCGTAACTGACGGAGAACGAGTCCAAGATTGCCGAGATGTTGACGTCTCCCAACATGCTACTGCGGGGTGACCTGAAACGTGATGCATCTGTCAAAACAGCAAATTGCTCGGCATCGCCACCCGCCATGCGGCGGGTTCTATTTCCTTTCACAGTATATCTGTACCCTCTTTCCTGTCAAATCTAACCTAATCACTACGCAGAGCAAATTGGCAACTGGGGTCAAACTAGATCCATTAAGTGCCCACTCCTTCTTGGACTTGCTTCTTTCGACCTTCATGTCAATTGGCGATTGACTTCCGAGGGTTGCAGGGTTTTCTAACTGTCAAATGAAGCTACAGTGGCTTCAATTTCAGGGTTCACAGGTTCATCGAGTTCGTTATCGAAACAGAAACTGTATGCGACGCGATTTGTATTTCAGGATGAAAACTGCCAGAAATACAAATTGACATTCAAGTTTCTCGCGTCTAATAACAAAACATCGATTGACAGATTAAACAGGGACACTGCATAAAACATTGAAGACCAAGGGTACATTTGTGGGTCAGTGTGACCAAGAGGGGGGTGAGTGGTGCACACTACATTAGTCCATGGGCCTTAATGGATTACTACCAAGGGTCTCATGCTGCCCAGCGTTTCTCGTGATCGTTGGTTCCGTCCTCCAACAGTAAATCTGGCTGGTGAGATAGTTTCTTACGTGCGACTCTGCCGGGCAGTTTGTCCGATGCAGCGGAGCCATTGTAACAGTACTCGAGCATGGAGAAGCGTACAAACGTGTGGGGTCAGACGCATAAAATGCAGCGGGTCTGGACTTGACTTAACGGGTCAGTAGATACGGTCTTGGTCAGCCAATCGAGCGACTTCGAGACCACCCCGCCCCGAGTCCGGAGACTTGCCCAGCCAATTCTCCGGACTTAAAAGCACCCTCTTCGCTCGTCGTGGCAGAAACACATGATTTTTGTGTCCTCCCACGGAGCGGCCACTATTACTAGCTCTATCGTTACCGATAGACACCCGATCAAGATTGCGCCCGGGCAATCTTCCGAGCAAATGCTGAATAAAGTGGTGCAGCTGTCAGACTTATCGGGGAGAGAAACCCACGCTGAAAGGGCTGATTGTCAGGGCACGGCAAGAGTGTATCGCGATATCCGAGCAGATGAGATTTTCTGCCTTTCAACTGGCTAATGGAGTTTGCTCCTTTTTCAATAAATCTCGTTGCCGTTACGGGTGCGCCCTCCTGTCCGACAGATATCTATTTGTCTTGCCAATCTCCATTAGGTGTGCGATTATTGCGAGCGATTTCGTTGGACGAACAGCTGTTTACAGACTTCCCACAGAAATACTGGCGGGCCTGCTGTCATTTACGTAAGAAGGCGGCAGCGCCGGAATCGAAAAAAACCTCATATGTCGGTATGTGGTTTCTGCGGTTAGTGGCCGCATAGTTAATCGGTATCGATGCTGCTGGAGTCAGGTTGTTATGACAACGCTGGTATCCTGATTAACTATACTGCCGAGGCCGAGCCGATAACACCCCCCTCCCCTTCCGCGGCGCGGCCTTCACCCTATTAGCCAATATTAAGCAGTTGATTACGAACAGGCCCGATTCTCGTTTACGCGAGTTGCGCCGCTCGATTTACCGCGATGGCCGAATTTGCGGGCGAAATCTTGCCGGGTTCGAGTTGCTTAAGGAGCGGGTAGTACCGATCGCGTTAATTTCAACTTCGACTTCCCGACTAATCTAGCCGGGACGGCTCGGCCCGCCGAGAACTTGGCTGTCAGTGGAGGTGGATTCTTAATTGATCACTCGCAGGAAGTTGGTATACGGTACGCTCGATCTTCGATCAAACAGAGAGGAAACCTCGCCGACCAAGTCGAGCGGGAACTCGGCCGAGATTTCCTTCCTAGTAACTGAACTGCGCCGTGGGAGTATTTTCTCGATGGAAGTGTTTCGATGTATTAATATATCCGAGGTTTCGAAACTCATACTCGAGGTCTAGCATTGAGGTAACTCAAAATTGTAGATAGGCAGCGAGCTATTTTTAGAAAAACCGTTTGAAGAGAGCGTAGAGGCTTTGACCAGTGGTTTGCCCACACTGTACCCACCACGTTCACTATGCTCGCGGGCGATTTACTCCTCAGCCACTCACAGAGGCGGCAGACCACGCTCTCTCACTGAACTCAATCTTACCGACCGATATCTCCGAAGAACTTGGCCGCCGGTCTGCCATAGGATAATAGGTCAGGGATTAAGCGTCTTGATTAGACGCGGATATCCACTCTCCGGTGGTACAAGAGTGCGCCCGAGCACACACTAGACACATGCGTTAGGGGCGAACCAGTTCCTCCTGTTTCTCGGACGCTTGGAAATCGATTCGCGCCGATTAAGCCAGGTGGCTCCCTTGTACCCCTGAATCTTAACGGGGTGTTATCTTGTCTCTGCAATGGATATGTCTGGCGAAGCAACGCGCGCGCGCGCCGGAACCTCGAGATATTAATTGCCACGGCCTCGAGGGTACGAGCGACTTTCAACTCTGCGTGCAAGCTGATCGATCAATTTCCACCAGGTTCGCTTCGCACAGTCTATCTCGGCGTAGGCTTTTCCTTCAAGAGAGTGTGTTCCGTCGCAGAATCCATGGAGCCACTGACGAGACGTCTATTCACTCGGGCGGAGATATCAGCTGGTCGCGTTCACAGGTTGTTATATACATTCCTTCGGCCTCATCTTTGAAGACACCATCTCGCCTTTCCAGTGCTTATCCGCTCAAGTGTGTCACCGCCTACAGGCCCCTTTTAATCAACCTCGCGCCGAGTGTGTTTGTACTTTGTACTTTCCCTTATTGCTTGCAAATGCGGGAGAAGGCGAGGGTGTCCCCGCCGGATGATGTTTGCGATCGTCTCGGACACGTATTGGATGTTCACTGGAGGATGAGAGACAGAAAGGGAGAGATCAGAGCGGCGTACGCCGAGTTTCGCTTACAGGGCTTTTGAGCAGCCCCCTTTTGAGAAGGAAATGTCATCCTGCACTTTTTCCCTTAGTCCGCGCGCGCCCTATATGTTTATCCGGCGCCGATCCCCTTAGTTAAATGAGTTTCCCTCTAGTATAGCTCGGGCGCCCTGTTCGCCGACCACGATCGGCTGGTTCCGCTCGTTTCCGCAACGCGCATGCAGAGATCGCGGTGAGTTAATGCCTCGATACTGGCTGACATTTAATAAGGGGTTGATTGTGTGGCAGAGAAGTTGCTGCCTGCGGAAACTTGAGTAGTAATAGTCAACGCCCTGTGATACCGGTGGCGTTGGGTGCGAGTGAGTACGTGGTGATTCGAAAGAGAGAATGGGAGAGAGAGACGGAGAGAAAATGAAAGAGTTAGACCGCCGGCTGGTAGGGACTGGTGTAATTGAAAGTCTCGTAAATAAGGAGCGTTCGAGCGACGAAGCGCCTCGAATTTCAATCTCTCAGATATCCAAGAGCACTTGACCCTCTAAGTCACAGTGTTTCCTTCCTCCACCACCGAGAGGAGGGAGGACCTGACGTCTTTTTCCTTCGCCCCGCCCCCCACCCCTCGCTCCTTTTATCTCCCCGGTCTCGTTGCAGTTCCGTTGCCTTCGGGGAATGATGAGACTCTCTTTCTCTCTATATATTCCCTCTCTTTCTTCCTTGCTCTTCTCTTTGCGAATTTGCTGCGCAAACTTACCCCTTATTTTTGCCCCGGCTGGCTAGGGAACTATGCAACTCCGCCCTCGAAACTTTCACCCCCTGCTTTTCGCCGGCTCTACTTACCCCTCGGCGAGGGTAAGTGTGTGTGTGCGTGCGCGCGAGAGGGTAAACCGGCGCTGCGGGTGAAAGCAGCTGCTACCTAATCCAAAGTCGATATGTTCCAGTAGCCGGAAATGCCGTTATCCGATCATTAGTCCCACGTAGGTCCACCCGCCGCCATTGACATCGACACGTTTCTCCGTTTGATTTGTCCGGCGAGTTAGGTTGAGTTCGCTGCTGAAGCCAGCGAAAATGCATAACTTTCATCGGGGGCCCTTTGTTATCGGATTTTTGTTTTCTCTCCCGGCGGGCCGCGGCATAATTCTCCCCAGGCGAATATGACAGGCGCGTCCCTGCCGGGGCGCTCGAATAGTTTCTGGCTGTGCATTCTTTTTCGAACCAACTATAAATTCCGGCGAGCGCGCGCTCTCCGCTCCACGGGCGCCGCGTGATAAATTGCCGATCAAGCGGCGCTCGCTACGTGAATTATTCCCAGGGACTCGTTAAATACAAAAAGGAACGCCCTCGACGAGCTCCCCACGCAAAGAGAGAGAAAGAGAGAGAGATGGCCGATGCTTGATTTGTGGCAGGTGGCGTAAAAGGTATGTCGGCGAAATTGCCCTGAAATATTCTCAGCCGGGGAATAAAGAAGCCGGGGCTGGGCTGGTTAGCGTGAGAATTAGCCGTCGATTAAGTTATTCCGGCGGTGTATCAGCGGCTCGATGAAGGAGATCGGGTTTCGGTGAGATTGTCAAGGCGAAGTGACAAGTGTCTTTGAAAGCCGGAGAGGAGGATGCCCGCCGGGCGAGCTTTTCATCAGGCGCTCCTCTCTCCGTGCAATTAAGAAGTTATCGACTACAGGCGGAGGTTGATTCTTCTGAATCGAAGCCCCGGCGAGCGCGTCGTTCTTGGCCGGGTTAGCTCGAGCCTTTCTTTTGGATGCTTCGAGTAGCGAGCCCCACCCAGAGCCACGCTCGCTCCTCCACTTCCCTGCCAAACATCCACCACTCGCGGGCTATCGGTTATGAATTATTCATGATAAGCGCACCGAGCTACCCGGCGACCAAAAACCGGGTTATATACTGGCCACCGGACGTCATATATTTAATGGAAGGAGAAGCGGCCCGCGCGCGCCATTCTAAACGTTTTACAGTGTGATTTACGCTAATTCCTCCAGGCATTTAGACGATCGGCAGGGCATCGCGCCGGGAAGTCGTAAGTACGCGAGCGCATCCTTCCGGTCAGTTTTCCTCCTCCCCTTTCCTCTCTCCCTCTCTCCCTCTCGTGGCTATGTGCATGCATCGCGTGTCCTTTTTATCGCATCCGGCCTATTCTCCACGAGCGGACAGCGCTCGCGCATTTCTTTCTCATGTTTCATCTTCCACATCGCCGTTATAATTGTTTTCGTGATTACCCGGCGTGTAGGGGCACTCGTTACGCGGGCCACAAAGGGCAATTTAATCCGCAGTTTAGCGCGGGCGAGCTTCCACCCCATGCAAGCGCGCGAGCGCCACTCTTTTTCTTCTCTTTTTCGGGGAGAGGTTGCCACTTTAAAGAGCTTCTGAATAACCTTTTCAACATTGCGCCTGGTTTCCCATGAAAAACTTCATTCACCCGCACTGGAAGCCGGTGCACACTTATAGCCATAGAGAGAGAGAGGGGTTGGGGGTGGGAAGAGCTGTCATTGAAGGGCGGCGAGGGCTTCTTCAACGGATCGTTTCTCAACGTCAAAGTATCATCGGGGCGGGTGCGGCTGCATTCGGCCCGTCCTCTTCCGCCTCTCTTCCTCGTGGACTGGCTGGTAATTATCTGGTTGGTCGTGACTGTTGATAGCGGATAGCCGATAGCCATAGCCACCTCGGTAATAAATAACGGGGTCGGAAGAACGCTCGTTTAGACGGCCTGTTGTGCGATAACGAAGGAAGCGCCGATGGTATAGTCGAAATGGAGCCAGCCGCTCTCTCTCTGTTGCGAAAAAAAGGGGAAGAGGCGAGCGGACACCTATCCGATGCTAACGCGACGAGATACATTTGACGCTGGAAGCTGCGATGTACCGATAGATCCATTTGTCACTGTCTCGCTATTCTCGCTCCAGCGTGCACCCCTTCCTTACTCTCGCCCTTTTACCCCCTTACAACTTCTCCTTGGCGATATATGGAGCAGGGTGGAAATTCGCCGTTCCTTCCGGGCCGGAGGATTAAGCGTCCGAAAATGCGTAGCAAACGAGTGGAAGTGGTTGGCAGCGGTGAAAGATGCGTTTCTTTAGAGCGGCGGGAGAGGAGCGCGCGGCATCGGTGACAAAGCTCCCCGGCGAGTCACGGTGATACTCGTTTATTCAATGGACTGCTCGACTGTCTGGTGAGCGGCGGGCGGGCTCCATGCCACTCGTACGAGAGCCGGCTTAATTTCTGCTGATTCGCGTCGGGTAACAAGAAACAACGGATCCGTCGCGCCGCTCCCGCGCCCCGGTGTACCTAAGAGTGGGATTTGGATCGGCGCCAAGGCAGGTTTTTCCCTCGAAAATTCAATTAAACCGGCCACTACTTTCCCCCCCGCGCGCTATGCGCCCGGAGTTTCGGAACTTCCATTTTTCGATCTTTGAATGTAAATCTCCGCCGCGCTGCAATCGCGCGAACTTTCCATCGGCGGTAGCTGGAATCGTGGAGCGGGTGTTTCGCACTTAATAACGTGTACTGATTTTACGCTCGGTGGATTATTCAAATTTACAATCTGCGGGATATGCGGTACTCCGGCTTCTGGGAGAGAGCTGATTCGAGAAATTCCGCAGTGTCAATTCGACAGCGATCCGCAGCTGAACTGGTGCGGCACCTGGGGCGTTTAATTAATTCCTTTATATCGGCAAATCAATCCCGAGCTTTGATTCCTGCGGCCGTCCGACGTTCGCCCGGCGACGTTCCAACCTTCCAACCTCTATTAAACTGCCGTCTCTCGTAAAACCGCCCATTGACTTCTTCAGTGAGGGCGCGTCGGCCTCTATGAAGTCCGGCCGATTAAGCGCACATGCCTCGTCATATGTTAAAACCTTTGTCAGACTCCTGGACAAAGGACACTCCCCATCGCGGGGGTCGCCAGGATACTGACCCCTGGGCTGTTTTCCCTTCGGAGATATGCGAGCGCCTTCGCCGGATGGGTGTTGGTGGAAAAGTTGGCGAGGAACTGTTTTATTTTCGGGATTGAATTGGAAGGGGGCGTGGGGGAGAGTGAATTGAAGAGGGTTGCATGGCTGGCGCGTTATAGTTCGGTGGTTAGGATAGAAAACCGGGATAGCACAGCATCTACTGATGCTTATCGACGCATCTGAGCTTGCGGATCTCGGCGTAGGTGTATGTGTGTGTGTGTGTTGTGTGTCCGCGGGCGGGCTTGCCAGCGTGTACGTGAGGGAGAATTTGACGTCACTGGGCACCCCGTTCCCCTACCCCTCTCACGGTGTGACGCCCTCTATGTGGGTTATGACGATGGCAGGGGATACGCGCTCGGTTAACCCCTCGGCTCTTTCTCTCCCTCTTCTTTCAGTCGACCTATCTCTACCTCCAACCCCCTCGTTTTCTCCTTCTCTCCCGCTCTCTATCTTTCAGCTTCTTCTTCCCACTCTCTCTCTCCCTCTTTCCCTCTGTGTTTGACTCAAGCTTGCGAAAACTGAGCATACACGATACGATGAAGGCGAGGCCCCAGTCGCTCTCTCGCCTCTTGGCCAGCTTTGTACCCGCACGCTTGTAAATGCGGACATCGCTACGAGGACGGAGCTGCTGTCGTCATTATCCCTCGTGGCACCTTCTTCCATTCGCGCGTCGCCTTTCGATCTCGTGCGGGGTCACTGATTCTCCGTGGGTCACTCGGATTAACCCTAGACCTCCGCCGACTCCCTCCAACCCCCGAGAATCTTCTTTCCCCTGGCCTTTGATAACCCTCCTGGAAGCGATGAATTAAACTTTCCACGGCAAACGCTCTAGCTCGCCCTACTTTCGAGGCCGGCTACTTTATTAAATAAAAGGATGATAATGAAAAACTGTGACGCGCGCCCGCTTTCACAGGGGCTTGCGTGTTGGCCGGCATTCTTATTATATTTCGTAAACTAGTGTGAAAGCTTTTATGGAAACCGGGCATATACGTCATCTCGCACCACTGTTTGGTTCTCAGCGGGTCAGATTAGAAGAAAGAATTTGCCTGGAACCAACAAAGATAAATACCGCTTTTAAAAAGCCAGCAACAAAAAACTAGTTTACCAAGATTCCCTTGGAGTGCTGTTTTGCAAGCACAACATTAAAAACCCTAATTCATAAATGCAAATTCCCTGAAAAGAAACAGCGACCACAATACCTCGCTGTTTTCCCAGCGCGTCATCCGACCTAATTTATCCAAGAAAAGTGTCAGCCCCCCCGAGTTGGGAGAATCGTCGAAAGAATAGGTCAGTCGAATCAAGCCGTTTTCAGTGGGCCAGTAAAAACAGCGGGGCCCCGTAACGTCGGGAAGAAGTGGAGAAGCGGAGTGGTCTGGTCGCGCAATTAGGGAGGGAACTCGGCCGGCCGAAGTGTAGGGCGGTAAGAAAGAAGTAATCTATCTGTTTTGCATATCCAAACTTGCCGGGCCGGGTACATCCGGCTAGCGTCGTCTCGTCTGGTTTCATCGTAGGGCGCGCGGACGACGGTGGGGTTGCGAGGGGGTAATCCCCCTTTCATCCGAGTTTCTTGTTTCGCCGCGCGCGGCTTAAGAAGAGGACGACATCGCGCGCTCGCCGGCTGCGAGCGGCGACGCTTTCGAGGTAACCACTTCCGCTATTTAGGTAAGCGACGACGTCGAGAGCCGACCGTGTCCGACCAAGAGAAGAGAAACGAGCTTCTGGCGGCGCTACAGGGCTGAGGGAGATTGGGAGAAGAGGTCGCCCTACTGAACGAGCCCGCGCCCCGGCGACACTTAAATCGCTATCAGTCTTGCCTTCCCGGGCTTCCCGATGCGCCCGCCAGTTGTTAACATCAGCATCGCTGCCTCACTCACGGCGAAAGCCAAGTCGAGCGAAAGAATGATATCCTTCGCTCTCTGAGTGCCCGTCCTAATCCATCCTTCCTCCCTTTTCCCTCGTCACTTGCTTTTTTCCATATAGCGCGTCAATAAAACGGCCCCATTCACATTATACCTACGCTCACCCTCCAGTCCTCCGCTCGCCACGACTCCTCTCTCGCAGCCATTCGAGAGTCACTTCCAGTACGATTTCTCTCAGTTAAGACAATGCAATCATTTATTTTTTCCTACCAACCCGACCGTACAGGGTGACTTGCCTTTGAATCGCCAATGATGGATGTAGGCCGTTGAAAATGTAATAATTATACGATGTTCAGTAATTTTAATATGAAAGAGATTTTGCCAAGTCTTTTCCACGCGTTGAAATTTATCTATAATATCAAACTTTACCAGTGATGGAAATATTCGAACTCGAGTGTGAAGGGGATGATTAAAAGGCAACTGACTCACCCTGTACGTGCAAGAATGTGAACTGGACTTTACGCGGAACGAGAGTAGCTTCCCCACGTTGGCCGTACCATTTTCATTGCCGTGCGCCCGTCTATTAATAAGACGCGGCTAATTCCGGCCTTCCGATAGCTGCGGGTCGATCGAATTTCCCGTGGAAATCACTCGGAGAGATGGAAGCTGCGGTGGGGCGCGGAGGCACGTTAAGCCATCTCGGGCGATGAAGGCGGCGGGCGAAGGTTGACAGGAACGAAGGAAGGAAGGACGAGGTTGACACGGATAGACAGAAATAGAGGAAGGGGGAGGATAAGACACGGCTCATTAAACGGCGACGTGTCCTCCCCCCGGGCGAACGGGCACAAGAGCCACGGGCCTGGAAATTGTTGTGCAAATACGCCAACATTTATCCTCCGCCCTCTTGGTCCGCGCATATATTATTCAACGGCGAGAGCTTGGTCTTTCTCGGGATCCTTATCCCAACCGACTGAGCGAACCTCTCTCGGGCTCCGTCAGTTATTAGTCGGCGGCTCTCTCAGTTAGAGTTGTATCAGCTCTGCCCGCTCGACGTCGGGAGTGTTCCGATTGGAGCAGCCCCGGGAATCTCAGCCGTGCAGAGATTCGTTGTCTGTGTCTGTCGCGAGCACCTGCCACGCGTATAGTTTATCGGACTCTTCGGGGATCATCCCTGTCGATAGCTGCGGCGCGGGATATCCCGGGCGGAAGAGCGATCGAATTTCCCGAGGTTTCCAACTTTGCCCCGGCGCGCGGCTAAAGTAAACGGAGGTCAACTGCTCGTCGCTCCGTTTCACTTCTTTATCCGTTGTTCTGGCGTGAGGTGCTGCGTGCGTAATAGGGGGCCTCTCTCCTTTTTCCCGCCGCGCTTAGGTATGCCAACAGACTGACGTCATCGCGCGCCACCCTCCGCATGCCCCCGTCGTTGCATTCAACCTGCAAAATGCCTCGGCCGAGTTTCCTCCCTCTTCCCCTCCTCTCGCTGGCCCCGCGCGCTATCCCTGAACTTTTTCCCTCCAGCCCCGAGATATTAGTGATTCCGCTTTATCAACGGCCCTGCGATCTCATTATTTCCGCCGGAGGAATCCCTCCGGCTTGGTTTGGCCCTTTCGGGAGCGGGTGGATGAGGTGGCTCTGCTTTCCCTCGCGCCAGCGACCACTTTACAAATGGATGATCAACCGCTAACTGCTCCCATAAATCGCCTTCTCTCTCCCAGCAGTATTTACAAACGCCCGACAGGGCCCGCGCGCGTGGGAAGGTGTCGAGGGATGCGAAAGTTCCATCGGCGTTCGGCCGGTGTCGATAATGACGGAGATACTTTAATACCTTCCGCTGCGAGCGGCCACTCTTCTCCTCGAGCGTACCACGTTCTCACGGTGAATCCAACTAATGAGGGAATAAACGGCGAGGCTCCCTCCGGGAGAAGGTAGACACAGGGCTTTAGTAACGAAGCCGTTCCTCTCCTCCTCTTTATCGCCATTCGTTGCTCCTTTCACCTAGGGCTCGTGATCACGAATGTCGGCGATTAAGTAAGATTGAAGATAGAAGGTCTGACACGACAATGACTAGGACAGTGACAGGGCCGGACTGCGATGAAGCCACCGGCTTTCCATTCAGCGGCACTACGCCGCCCTGTGCCGGTTGCCCGCTTTTACTTTGCTCGAAGGAAGTTCGCATTGTTCTTACTGGGAGAGCTGGCACCCCCGGCTTATCTGCGGGACACGCGATCCTCCACGATTCAGATAACAAGTTTCGCGCCTCGAATTACAACCGCGGACTTGGCGTCTTATTATTATTATTACGATTATTACATCCGAGGGTGAAAAACTTTTATTATCCTGGCCGCGTGCTCGTGGCAGATCTGGCGGTTGGCCTTTGGCTAAACTGGGTCTCTCTTAGTTACATGTGTATGTGTATCCAAGTATAAAGAGCTCTCGGATAAGCGGGCGACGATTAGTTCCTTCTTATATGATAAGCTTTCTTTCTGCATTAGTGTGTAATGAGGTTCTGCGGATGCAGGCTATCGGCTATGTTACGACGCTGTTAATTCCAAGCTGCTGCAACCCCTTGTGAGACCATGAACGCCTGATTAGAGAATTTTCTCGAAATAGAGCGGACTTTAGTAACGAAGTCGGCAATTATTTCTTATGCATCCCCGTCTCTGGCTCACTGCGCCAAGATAGCAGAGGATAGTCGTCCGAATTTCTCAGCGAGCGTTTAAACGCCTGCAATTAATGTCCGGAATACTTAGCGATAATGATTACGAAGTAAGAGTGGCCCCTCGCCGTTTACAATGAGAAATAAGAGGAGCAGAGCGGGCGAGCGGGACGAGAGAGGGAACGCATGCCAGAGCTTTTATTAGGGAAATCGCGCTGGAACTTCAAGTAGCAATTTAACGCGCTGGGGATCGGGGTATCATCGTAGATTCTCATAAAAGTTTGCACGAGTCGGGTCGACGCCGCTCCCGCTGCACACCGGCCACTTCTATTTCGCCCGAACTAAATTCTCGTTGTCCTTATTACAATTCGCGGTCGGCTTTGCCGCGCCGCATATGCGATATATCCGGGAATTTGGATAAGCATCTCTCGGCCTGGACCGCGCCCGAAACATGCGCACCACCTCTGCCCCTTCGATTTCGTGATTCACGTATATAATGACGCTGCTCAAGTGAATATTTAACGGCTCTTTTTACGCCCTTTTCTCGCACCCTACTATAATTCAGTTGGAAGTTATGAATGTCGAATAAAATTCTTATGGGGGCGCTTTGGAGTTAGACTACTCCGCCCATCGTAATGAAAGTGGTAATCCGGATTTATAACTCGTCTAAAGTAACACTTCTAATGAAAAGCGTAAGGAGTATAGGAACAAAAGAATAATAACTGGATCTTTCTACCTTTCACATTACACAATTCACTCGCGTGTGCTCGTGTGCAGGAATCAAGAGAATATACTCCAAGTTTACACATCACGAAAACAAGGCTTTTGCATTGGTCTATCCAGACTATTACTGCAGTTCGCAGTTCGCACAAGAGTTCCTCTTGGGCGCGAGGTGACTGCGCTCGTTTAGGGGGTGTCATTGATGTAGCCGTCGATTTATTGAATGGCCGAGTGTCAGGGCGAGTAATAAAACGAGCGGAGGAGGTGCGTTCGGTCTCAGTGGAGGTAGAAGTTATGCTCGCCGGTTTATGCTAGTCCGTTGCATCGGAGGCCTTCTCCGTTATTAAAGCCATTAAAGGCCGAGACTATAGCTCGTATAATTAACTAAGATCGATGATACGAGCGAGGACGACAACGAGGACGTCCTCTCGCCGCTCCGTTGAAACAATCCCCTAACCTGTAATACGCTGTCTCTCACTCTCTGCCTCCCTTCCTGATAGCCCGTGATTGACGCTTCAATACTGAAGCCCCGATTCCTTCATTTCCCTGCCTCAGCTGTCCTGATTACGCACCGGCTGATATCACGGCCGCGCCGCGCCGCCGCTGCCCTTTACAACTGCCGAGAATTCGACGCTACTTCGACAAACTCCGAGACGAGAACTCCCGACCGGAGCGAGTACCACGAGACTTCCAACCTTCCAAGTGCTTGCTGGGCACGTTTCGTCGAAATTTCAAGCAGCCTCTCTCTCCCGGCGATGTTTTAATGGCGACGGCAGCCAGTCCCGGAGCTTTTAGTCGTCTGCTAATAAGGACGTTCGCTCCTTCTCAGTCGCCGAAAGCTAATCATTTTCACTATGAGAGAGCTGTTCGACTCTTGTTTACCTTCGGCGGACTTGTTTAAATGCCTCTCCTTCTCAAATCTCTCACGAGTAAAAGTCCGTCGCATGTATCGTCGACGTAACACGTTTCGGTGGAGAATCAGTGCTTCACCGCGGCGTTGAAAAGTGTTGCGTTGCCATTATGGTAAATTGTGATATACTGATATATTCGTACATGTCATCAGATATACCGAAGGCCTGAACGAGCACGCCACTGATGTGTCACCCGATACCAGTAAATAGACCGTCGTCCCGAACGATTTTAAACTCAAAAGTGGCAAACTCTTAGCATTTCTCTCCCGATCCACTTATTCTATTAATCGTTGATATATCGGTCTAAGTCTGATCATTTCAAAATCTTTCAACAAGTAACCAACCAAGAAAATCTCTGGCCCTTTACTTTTCTAATAACAAGTAGAAACATAGTGATCTTTTGTGGTTTGCTAAATGGAGTTGTCGTTACAACGAGTGATACCGAGAACACACAAGTTTGTTAACTGAATTGGCGAAGGACCACTATTGCAGCGGGGTAGCTATATGTCAGAGATATGTATGTATATCCTGACTCGTAAGTGGAACTAGTCTCGCCATGGTGTTGCCGGGAGTCTTGGAGAGTGGTGCTGCGGCATACGGTGCTCGTCGCTACGGGACATTACCATTACCTAATGGACACGCCAGGAGAATGCAACAAGCCGTTATTCTTACGAGACGCGATGCTCCCTCGCTTCCTCTGCGCGTCCTTCTTCTTCCGTCATTCTCCCTTATTTCTCCCCCTTTCGCGAGAGAGGCTGCTTTCCACTTTCCAGGGAGGCAGCGGGGTGCAGCGCCGTTATTAAAGTTCCCTGTCGTTTACGGCTCGCGGGGAACGAGTCCCAGCCACCGGCCGGATTAGCCGGCAGCCTCATTTTTACAGTATAAATATGTCAGACGTTTTCGCCGCATGATTTGTGCCCGGCGTCCTGACCTCTCGCCGCCGTGGATACGAAGGAGCCTGGCATTCTCGCCGGCGCGGATATTACCAGCGACGATGCCCCATAGAGAGCTAAGTCCCGGCTCCGTCACTGAGCTGCTCGTTAATTTCGCCAAGTTCGGGAGCCGCTCGCTCTTTTTTCTCCTTTCCCTCCCCTGGAGCTCCACTGAGAGAGCTCCAGTTACAAACTCCGCGCGCCCCGCGACCTCCTGTGTTACGAGATTCCGACGGCTCAGTGTAATCTTCCGACTCCGTGACTATCGTTTACGGCGCATAACAGCGGAGTTCCTTTTGTATTTGCGTAGAGCGGCAATACAGTAGTGGACGCTTCGAGTAGATGTCTATATAAATTTGAACGTGGGATCGTAGTATTGTTTTAGGCGGAGCAAGTATTTCAGGATTAGAGAGATTTAGTCGGTGACTCCGGGGGTTAAATCTGACGGCGGCGTTTCCTCCGCATTACAGAGGGAAATTAGTGCCGCTATATTGTCTCTGACTCGAAAGGAACGTTAATCCGTTATTATGTGCTAGGTGATTTAAATTTGCAAGATTAGTCGAGCGAGTTTTATTGATCCTGGAATATCACTCTTGTTTTGCCAAGATTATTATTATAGTAGGTTGAGTGTAATATTTTCGGAGGGTTTGGTCGTTTCGTGGCTCCGGCCGGGGAACACGAGTGCGGCTTAACACGAGGGAATCTCGTAGTTCCGCCAGTTGGCCGATCAATCTCGAAGAATAATGGGCGAAATCGGATGTCAGAGTGGCGGGGGAGGTGCGGAAGCGCGCGGATAAAGGCGGCCGACTGTTATCGGTCAATAATGACGCATGGTTCCCCGAAAACTGAAGCGGGCACGCGAGGTCGCAATGATTTTCGACGAGAATCTGCGAAATCCGAGAGAAATCGATACGCAATAAGCAGTAAAATCGAGAGAGCCACCATGCCATGGCCTATAATGAGTACCTGCGCTCAGAATACCGGGAGAAACGCTCCGACTTTCCTGCGCGTGTACTACGCAAAGTCCACCAGCAAGAGACTGCAAAATAATTGTCTTGGCCAAGTACGACTTTAATCTAAAACTGGCGAGCGAAGGGCGTGCACTATTTTTCAACTCGAGCGAACAACATACTTTCCTCCAGTCATCCCAACGGTTATTGGCAAAGCTTGTGAAGTGCACTCGACACTTTCGCACACATCCGTGCCCGCTACTTTCCATTACTCAGACACAGAGTTGGAGGTTCTAAAGGAGCGTTATCGCGATAAAGGATCTGTTTGCGCGCTCACTGAATTACCAAGAAGCTGCCCTCGCTCGGGCGATAACAATTTCGAAAAAATGTGAAGTCCTCCGAGAGAGTGCTTCCCCGAGGGCTCGAGGTAGGGAACCGTGTGTGTGTGTGTGTGTGGAGGTGGAGATCGTTGAGAGGAATACGAAGACCCGCGCGCCTTATAAAGTTGGAAGGAATTGCGAAGTGCAGTTCCGCGCGCTACGCCCATCGCACTCGAGCGAGCAGGCTACCGGGACCTTGTCTTAAAGTTACGCTTTATCGTGTTCGGTAGGAGCGGCGAGCTTTTACCTGACACGAACACGCGGCTTATTCCTATCTGCCAATCACGAGTTTGACTCTTGGAAACACGGGGAGAACGACAGCGCGGAGGAGCGCCTCCGTGTCAGCAGTCAGCACACTGACAAAATGAAACGGCTTCGAACGATCGCTCTCCGCTTCCCTTTTCCCTCGAGGTCTCGTGCAAACCTCGACATCGATCAATTCCCCAGTTCGATCGCATGCACATCCAGCGACAACCAACCCCACCGCTCTCCCCTCGGCATTAACAAGTATCTTGGCTTCCGGCGAACGGTTGCAAATTCTCCAGGTCCACCGACGTCTCTCAAACTTTCGACTTACGACCCCGTAACGCCAGGCGTGGGATACCACTCGGAGATTCGGTGGTATTTATTACGCTCGAGTTCCGCGACGTCGGTTTGTTGGTTGGTTTCCGGCGGCGCGAATGCCTGGAAGAAAAAGGGAGTGCGCGCGCGGCAAGTGTATCGACCTACTTCCGATAAGCATATTACCGCAATTGTTCGCGGTCGGCGCGGGCAAGGGCGGCAGGGGGGCGGCAGGGGGCGGCAGGGGGTGGCTCGCGCCGAGACGAGGGCACAAGCACGCAATGAAGATCTGCGTCGACGATAGCTCCCACTTCAGATTCTTTCCTCCATTCTGCCGTGCTCGCTATCTCCGCATTCGTTTTACGCTTTGACGAATACCCATTACAATTCGCCTCGGCCACTGCAGCTCCGACCGATTGTCGCGGCTTCCGCCGGCGCTCGCCTACCACAGCCGCTCGCAGACACGCACGCTAAATACAAAGCGATTCGCCGGCGCTCCGGGGAAAGAGAGAGGAAAAGTGGAGCTAGAAAATTGCCGGGCTCGATTGTTCGGGCGATCCTCGTGCGTCCGGAATGATTCTTAATCGAGGGCTGCGCCGCTTTAATGGGACGTGCGGTGCACGCCGGTCTCGGAAGTTCGGCCCCGCTCGGACATCGATGCGCTCGAGTGCTGGCTCGTTTAACGTCGGTCGAACGCTGAAAATCGGCTTAATGCCGATGCAAACCCGAGCCTGGCCTATGTGTTAGTAATGCACTTTCCGATAATGCCACTGTGCCCGCGCGTAATCTCACCTCGGCTCACCACCTGTCCATAGCTCGGGGAGGCTGCCGCAAACTACCACTGGCTTTCAGTATGCAACAGTGAGGTGATGATGACGAAACACGTGCTGCCTGCCAACCAGCAGGAGATAACGATCTCTTACTCGCTCGAGGATTAGTCCGATCTCTCGGTCGTCTGTGCGTCTGCGCGCCACTGCATTCCGCTCGCCGATTGGCCAAGGAATTAACCGTGGATCCTTTGTTGAATTATGAAAATAGCTCTCGGATGGAGAACAGATTTTTCCGCGGCATTAGCTTGATAGGAAGAAGCGAGCGCGTATTATTTGGACTTGAAGTTCTCGATGGGATTACTTAGACTTCTCTGGTACACAGGTTCCGCACACTTGCCCAGGCCCTTCGTTCAACCTCTCGTTCTTCCGACAACGACCATCTATTTTCGCCCATTAAATCCTTCCGATTTCAGTAAGTTGAGTAACTATCCGGATCTCGTTACTCGATTCGAGAATCCTAATGCGGTTTGCGCGCTGACGCAACTGCACCTGCCGTTCTCTCGGTGCATTTCATTGTGTGCGGATTTTCTAGCCCTTGGCGGCTCTGCTCCCTGGATTATAGTTCTCATATCATGCATGCGCCTCCTAGGTTCGCCGTAGTTCGTTTGTACTGGGTGCTCGTGAACGAGGAATTAGCGGTGGATTTACAGTGAGCTGCTCGTCCGGCAGGGAGAGATCGGTTTCGCTCGGCAGCAGATTAGTCTGTGTAGAGCTGGTGCGTTTCCTCCGAGCGGATTTACATTCTCACTTCTTGTCGTACGTGTGTACTTACATCCGACAGTGTCCCCCTGCGAGCTCTACAAGTAGGAGGAAAGTTGATTTTCGAGCGTGTATCGAGGAATACGCGCGAGTGACACAGCCCGAGGAAAAGGCTGGTAGCCTGTGCAGGAACCCAGGAACCCAGGGACCCCCGAAGGATAGCTGGCGTGTACGAGCGTCTCCTTTATGCTGGTGCTTTGCCCATATTTATTCGGCGCACTCACGGATTTGGCTTGAGGACCTCGCGAGGAGCGCAAGAGGGACCACTTTAGTCAGCTCCATATTTCCATATTTCCCGTGGCCGAGGAAGCCGTTCCACTAGGCCGATATCGGCCAGGTCATACCGCTGGATCGTCGCTGGGGGACTTCACCGAGCGAGCGTCCCCTGACCCATTTCAAGCCCGGGGATAAAGCCGAAAATATTTATTGTCCCCGCTCTCCACCACGAGAAATCCTCGCCAATCGATGTACATTAGGACCCAACGCCCCCTCTCTCTCTCACCAACTAAGCGACGATTTATATCGATTTAAACACCACTCCTCCTATCTCCCGCCAACACTCCGCCCAGTGGACCCCGAGTGGACTCCTTTTGCCGCGTTCGACCTCGATCTCCAGGCTGCCTTCTTTGTAATCAACCTGGCGACATTGGGGGGTGGTTGCGCCAAGATTGACGCGTCCGAAAAGGCTCGATGTACATTGACGCTGGTTTCGGGCGCGGAGGGCGAAAGAAACGGTGAAAATGAGAGCGTCGCGTGTGTTTGTGGATGTATTTAGCCGTGGGTGTGCGCCGATGAAGCCCGATATCAAAGCGGCCGCTGGTTGCATACGTCGGTGGCAGGGGCTATTTTTATGCAAGGTATACAGCCGTGGCGACGCTGCTGGCAGCCCTCGATAAGAACGCAGCCAGGTATAGCAGTTAATTATATCAGTGGGCCATTAGTATGCCAGTATACCAGGAGATTGTAATGGGTTCTTACAGAAGCGGGAGGGAGGCCTCGAGTTCTCTCCTCCGTTGGCCGCGCGCTGTTGCTCGCTGTTGCTCGCTGTTGCTGGTGTACCGATGCCGCCGGAACGCCGCTTTTTTCCACCTGGCTATAGAGTGGGCGAGCGGAGTCTAACCGGGGCGAGCGAGCCCTCCACTCTTTCACTCGTCTTGGTCCGCGAGGCCTGCGTAAATACGGGCCAGTAATTACGTTCCTGGAGGGAAATTGCCAGTTACCGGGTTGCCGGTTGAGTTTTATCCAATTAGAGGATTGCTTCGAGACCACTACTACTGCTTGCTCCCTTCCTTCCTTCCTTCCCTCTCCTAAAGCCCACCGTTCTCTCCAACTCATCCCTGTCCCTTTCTTTTTCTCATCCTCAGCCTTTTCGCGATGTGTACTCCGACGAAAAGCCTCCATCTCGATGCCACCGACATTCGGAGCTATTCGTCCAATCTGCTTCCTCGGCTTCCTCGTCCCTCGCCACCTCGCGTATCACAGTACAGCAGTTCTTCCACTTCGCATCAATATTCCTGCGTGTAGCAGAGCTTTGTTCATTTTGCCACCGGCGTTTTCCAGCCTCCAGAGATCTTCCTGTCTCCGAGGCTCGCTTCTGCGGCAACTGACAATGCAGGGGGACTGCGGGTGGCGTTGTTAGTCGGCGGTGTCTGCCGCAGGGTGATGCCGTGGTCAGGCGTAATGCGTACTGCGGGCATTCGCAGCCATCTAAAAGGGTATCGGTGTGAGTGGGCCTCTACTTGGCGGCTTTTGCGCGCGAGAATTGGCTGCCGATTGGGTTATCGCTGGCTCGACGTGCAATTAGGGGAAACTGAATTGTATCGCGGCCCAGGCCGTTATTTTGCAAAGTGACCGCAGCAACGCGCCACCAGCAGGCCGCCGGCAATGAATGGACCTGGAAAAAGCCGTCCGGATGAAAGGTGACTATTTGAAAGTGTAATGCCCATATCTGCAGTTACCGACTTAACGAAGCGCGCCCCGAGCATTCCTCCTTCAAATAGTATTTAGAGCGGTTTTCGCTTTGGCGCCCGCGTTCCGCCGCTTTTCACTTCTCGTTAACTGGTGCGCCGTCCTGGCCCGCAACCTCCCCAATCGAAGGGATACATACACTTGACAAAGGCCTATTCCTGGAACAATGGATGAGTAGTTTCTATGTTGTGCTTGTGATTATTTGGATGATCCAGTAGGCTCCGGCGGTCGTTGGGAATTGTTGGGATGTGCGCGTACTGCGTAGGTCGATGGAGGGTGGTTTTGCCGCGAGATTCCTCCCTAGTCTGCCGCGTACGCAAACTGCATAATTGGAAGAAAGCACTCGACCGCTCGGAGATAACACAACCTTGACATAGACGCAATCGATCAACAAAGGTACGCGCTAGAGTTGCCAACTACCCTGGAACTGTGAATGGCATTCTAAATCCGACTTTTGCGCGCTTTCGCTCGATATTCCTGCCGCGACCGTGCATTCTTCGGTAGTTTGTTACTTATACTTGTGGGTAATTGTAGGATCTTCTTGGCTCTGGGTTATTTTCGAAACTTCCTACCCTTACGGAGTACTAATTAAATATACATACTAAATGTTCTTTTTATGAAATCGATCCAGAAGAAACTTTTTTCCACCGATCGTCAGTTCGTTTTCCTGATAAAGACTGTTTATACTTGAGGACATTTGTCCGATAAAGAAACTGTCGATCCATCACCAGCAGGAAATGCTGGTATCGATCGAAATTACGACATTCGTGTAGAAGAGGAGGATCGTCGGCCAGTCGGTAGATTGACGCATACGCTTTCAACTACTCAACGTCGAGACTCTACCGAGTCTCCCGATCAGAGAAATAAATATTTCAGTGTAATCCACTCCCTTTGTATCACGAGCGGCCAAGAAACCTTTTACTAAGCACAAAGAATCAGCAATCGGTTCGAGCAGCCGAAACAAATTGCCCCGCGCACCCTGAATCACAAATACCCGCATTCTCATTGACTTTCAATTAATTACAACCTCCCAACCACACCATCACACGCAGTGTTTTCAGCATCGCACTTTCCTCGTCACACGCTGCCCGCCGTTAATCAGCCCGCGAGCTAGTTCAGTAACTGTATATGAATTTTGTGAATTATTCGCGGAGGCCAGCCGGCCAGTCAGCCGTCTGGCCCTGATTCGCACGGCGGCGGGAGAAATTGGCTTGAATTATAATGAAACAGCGGGGCGCAGCATCTCCCGCTCTGTGAAATTAACATTTCGCAATCTCCTGGAGGAGCCGCGCGAGAACAATGCTGCGTTGCGCGGAGATTTTTCGTTCTCCATTAGAGAGGCCGGAACCTCTGGAAAAACCAACCAACAGAACCTGGGGGGTGATGGGTGAGGGCCAGATAGATATGAAGAGAGAAGGAGAAGGTTTCTTGGGATGGGATGGGGTTGGTTGGGGGGAGGAAGAAGAAGCGTTAAGGTGATAGGGACGATCCGAGTTGGCCTTTTGACGTGTGTCGCGAAGAGTGAGAGAGAGAGAGGGAGTTCAGTCACTCCGTTTTGTTTGGGGGTTCGCCTAACTTTTCAGGCTGCGCCGCCGTTCCGCACCGGCACGCGGGCGCGCCTTGGAAGCATTACGTTAATGCGACCCAGAAAGCTCTTTTATTACAGGCCTCCACACTCCGCTGCGGGCGTATACGTGTGCGTGCATGTACACATCCCGGCCGCGACTACAGAAGGCGGCGGTGCCGCGCACATGCACACTCGTTCGCGCACATTATGCCGGACGGCTGCCGGTGTACGACTGCATTCGGCGGGCCAACGTTTACTCAGCCGCACGCTCTCTTTCTCTTTCGCTCTTTCTCCCTTTCTCTCGGCATAGGCACAGGACACAAAAGTGCAGGAGGCTTTCCGATCCCATTGCTGTGCCAGATTGGAAAAAACGCACGTTTCTTCGCGCCCACCCCCCACCCCCTACGAATACAGTGCCGAACACACACGGTATTTTTGGAAGCGTCAATATCTCTTTCCTTCTCTCTCTACCCCTCTCTCTCTCTCTCTCTCTCTCATTTTTTCTCTCCCTTTTTCTCGCGCGGCATAGCAGCGAGCGGTGGCGCGGAATAATTAACTTCGTTCCATTTCCGAGCGATAAGAGCATGTCGGGTAGCCCGTCTCAATTTTGAGACCTAATCAAGCGCCGCGATTCTATTTCTCTCGGCGAGATTAAAAAACTTCCTTGCTCATCTCCTCGTTCTCTCGCTGGCTTTCTCTCTATTTCTCTCCGTGCTGCGCACTCCTGTCGAACGCTGTTTCTATGAATTCCCGCTGCCCGCGAGACGAATGTAATTGACCTTGCTCCATTATGCGCCTTCTCAACCGGCAGCCACCGTTGGTTAATATCGAGTTCGTGGTCCGGCGAGATTTTCCTCTGCTCGCCCGCTTCTATCCGGAGTACCAAGCGGGATAATTATACGGCGAAAGTTTGGCAGGGAAAAGAAGCGGGCGAGAGAAACGCGGTGGCTTGAAATCGGGAAACCTCATGAAAAAGGGAGCAGCGAAGAGGTGAGGCAGGAACTCATTTGACCTCGTCGCACTGTCGTCACGTATCACGAGAAATATCCAACCGTCGCTGAATTCGCCGAGTCTGAGGGAGCGAGGTGGTGAGAGAGAGAGAGAAAGAGAGAGGGAAGGGTCACCGCTCGTGTTTCGGCATTTTACGAACATTGTGAATAATTAACTTGGTTCTATTTTCGGAGGGCGAGGCCTGCTGTCTCCAGTCTCTCGCCTCTTTACACACGTTGCTCCACTTCCCAATGTAACCACGGATCAGACCTTTCCCTTGTGAATTTAATGTTGTAGAATTGCTATCGATTTTGTGTAGAAAGAATTCGCGTGGTCCCGCTACTTCTTAACTGGTGTTCCATTCTGAGTCTCCAGATTCCAGTATGTTGTACTCAACTTTAGTCCTAACAAGGGGTAGGAACTCGATCACCGATTTCTACCCCCTACAAGTCCACTGCTATATCGTCCAGGACATATCTATCGTCGAAAGCAGTCCGAACTAAGGTTTTCAATTTAGAAGACGAATTCAACATTTCCTAAATTAACCTTCAGTTATTCCTAAGGGTTGGAAAGCAAGGGATATGCCAAAGGGCCGAGGATACAAAGATGATCTTGATAGAAACTGCATCCGAACTCGGGCGTAGGGTAATCGGCGCTTTAGCGACGGTGCCCTGGCGAACGGACGATCAAGGACGCAGACGTTAGTCGTCGTCGAGGGTGATGTCCTCGCCATTGATTGGCAGCTCCGGCCTCTCGCGCTTTCTCGTCAAGGTTCCCCGGCATCCCAGGCCACACATACCTATAGCTATACCTCTAATCACGGACTCACCCCCGGGGGCTAGTCGTGATTCATTTCCACTCTTTGTTCCTGAGCGCGCGCCCTTTACATTTTCTCCGGGCAGTAATAGGGGGAATCCATTTCGCCCCGGCTCGGCCAACCTTTATTCACATTATGAATCGGCCGGCGCTCTCCAATGGTTTTACTATTGTCCTCGTCGCGCGGCGCTGTTTCAAATCCGGCGCGCCCGACACACTTATCCGTGTCGACGCGTCTTAATTAGCCAGCACACTCTACCGCTGCCATTTGCGAGTGCGGGTCTCCTCGATTGATCTAAGGCTCTCAAGTCCCCATTCTTCTCTATACAACCCGCGAGACTTTAATTGAACTCGATCGACCAGCCGCCCCCCATCACGCACGCGGACTCACACGCGCTCCTTAAAATCCTTTCGCTGCTCCGTAAATAATGACGCGTGTCTCGACCGAGGGAAAGCCGTGAAAATTAGAAAGTCAGATGAAGAAAGTTCCTCGTCCCCCTACAGCTTTCAATCGAGATCGCCATCGTGCCAGGGGGGAAGAAGCGAGGGAGCGGGAGGTGTCCAACGTTTCCTACCAAGTGTCGTTTCATTTCCTAACTATCGGCGTCGATGCCGTCACTAGGACAGACAGTGGGACAGACGGTGAATCGAGATCGTGGCATCGAAGGTGCGCTGTCGTCTCTCCCTCCTCCCCCCTCTCTCTCTGTTGGTTCGAGCGAGGCCGATAAAAGTTATCATTGCGAGAGCGGACCAAGTGCTCGACGAGAGTAGCAGCGGCAAGCGATCGTTTTTTCGAGAGCTCCGCGGCAATCTCTTCTACAATTTAAATCCGGCCTCCGCTACATTGACTGGAGAAACGAACGCGAAGGGGGGGGGGCGACGGCGGCAGTGGGTTGCGGGAGGATTGAGTGGTTGGAGGCGAGAGGGCGAGGGGGTCGCTTACGGGAAGGCGGGGCGACGTGTTGACATTAATATTCTTCGGGGGAGAGCGAAGTTTCCTCTGAAACGGACGTAATCTTATCCACGTGAATAAGTCTGCTCTCTGCTCTCGTCAGTTCTCGGGGCCCGATGGCTGCTTCCTGGCGCATTCACTAGCCCTCAGTCTTCTTGCCAGAATGCCCGCCGGGATATCTCGGCGCAATGTCGTGCGGTCGCCTGCCTCCTCCTCGAGGGATCCCAGCGGGCCGCGTCTCCGCTTCACGCTCGACTTTCAATGCACGTCGAACGGAAGCGCCGATCTTTCCAGTGAGATTCGAGAGCGCGCGACAGTCTAGGAACTGACACCAATCATAGATGCTGCCTCGGCCTATCGATGCGACTCGGCTCGAATAAACGATCGCTTCATCGACCTCGAGATCGTTGGGACGATAATAACATAACACGCGCGTTTCCACCGGTTTTTTGATGCTTCGTGTTTCGTCTTGGTCTTTCTTTTCTGGATCTTAGCAGCATCGAACCCGGAGATGGTAGATTCCGGCGAAGGGGCAGGGTAGGATAGGCACGATCGGATCTGCGATCGATCTTCGCTCGGCAAGGCGAGTGCGAATGCGAATTATGGACGTAGGCCGTGTGCTCGGCTCTGCTGACCGAGTTTGCGTTAGCGTTGGAGGTCCCATTGATTTCCTAGCCCATGTCAAGGCTGCACGCGAGGAACCCCCCTTCGTCTCCAGCCACCCACAAGCCACCCCTCGACAACCCCTTCAACCGCCTGCGACCCCTCACCTACGAAAAACCACCAACCAGCCCCACCAACAATCTCCCACCCACCCCCTCCCCCCTCTCTCTCTGTTTTCTCCCTTTCTTTTTGTCTATTCTTCTCCAACCTCACCATTTCCAACGATACTCCGGGTCGACTGCACTCTTTCCACTTCTTTCTCCATCGCGTCCTCTATCAATAATCGCATACGCACACTATCGTTCCTACTTGTGCATGCTATTTAGAAAGCGGTGTATTCATACTTGTTCCGATCGCGTCGCGAGCAAAGGTTCGAGAGGAACGCGCGCGAGCCGATCTGGAATTCGCCGCGCTGAGCTGTTCATTCAACTCGGGGCGGGTGTTTGCATTCTCCGCTCGCTCACTTTTGTGATTCGGTTGGCCCAATTTCCCTGATAAGATCGACCGACCGACCGACCGTCTGGAGTATGAGCGCTCGCTCGTTGGTCCGGGGCCGTAATGGTTGCTCGGTTACTGCTGCACTGGAATTTATTGATTCCCTTGTTATTCCCTGCCTCCGTGATTTCCATGGATCAGCGTGTGCACTTTCTCGGCCAATCCTCTCTATCGTTGTAAGGACGCTGCTTTCTTCTCGGCGTCTGCTGTGATTCTGGAAACTGGGGTTTTCGTTTGAACAGCAAAGTACGACTTTATTCCTCTTTTTCGTTGCAATCGTAAGGAAGTTAATCTTTGAAGCAATTGTGTATATCAACTACCAATCTCGTAGTAATAGCCAGTGAGTGAAGTGGCGAGTTCAACAATAGAATCATCAACTTTGATGTTCTTTCTATTGACTATCCATCAGCTACCTCTCTTCTCCACTCAGTTTCATAAATGGATTCTCCAAACGCCGTTTACATTTCCACTCGTGTGCTTAGCCGTTAATGGCAATAAAAAAGAGCTTGCCACTTGGCCACACCTACTTGAGTAAAAACCTTCATTTTACCTCCTCTCCATCGGCCTCCGTCGAAATAATTATAATACCGCCGAGCAATTAGGTGACAGAGATGTGTGTTGGTGTGTCGCGTGAATGGAGCATTTACTTCGCCGAGCCGAGTCTCCGGATAGCGTGCGCCCCCCGCGCACTCCGTCAGACGTGGAGGTTTAACTCGGCCTTTTTAGCGGCTGAATAATTCGGCCAATTTTTCTCCTGCGGCGACATGTCGCGCGTCGCTCGCGAGGAATCTCTGAATTCGGCTAAAGGGGTTCGCTCTCGCCAGTAATTTGGCTAGTAGTCATTTGGTCGGCGACTCACGCTCGGGCCGAGCGGCATAAAGTACGGCTAGGCGAGAGAGAAGCCACGAGGAAGAGGGGTTGGCCGACCGCATATTAATCGTGACACCTGGTCGCGCGCGCGCGCCCGCGCGCCGCACGAATTTATGGGGCTGGAAGTCGGCAGGGTTACAATCCTGAAAGTGGCCGGGGGAGAGCGTAGAATCGCGTGATTCCTTGGGCGAGCCTTCATCGCGATTACGTGACGGAATCCTATAGCCAGCCTGCTAATAACTTGGAAAGCTTGCGTTTACCTTTGTTGAAAACACGAGAGCGCGAAAGAAAAGCTCCTGTAAATCTGAGCTGAGTATTCTAGCGAGATAGTGGATCTAGTCCGTGCGAAATCGCGAGGATCATTATGGCAAGAAGTGCACGAGGCGCCACTTACTCAACACATTATTGATCGGTTACTTAGCGCAAAAACTAGCGCGTGTCATCGGTTATTACCATAAATGAATAAAAGAGTAGCCGAATCTAAGTGAGCCTCGGCAAGTTTATCTCAACATCATTTGCGCACAGTGAATAATATTCATAATGTTGTACTTTAATAATTGCATAGACCCGTAATTTGGTAATCGCACAGACCTGCAAAAAGAACCACATCTGTGTGCTCGATCGACAATGTGTGGAGCGTCGGCGAAGAAAAAATGCCGCTGCCATTATAAGGAGAACCGGTGTTCGCATGTCAACAGTGGAGCCACTGAAAGAACATTCTATCAATACGTCATTGATGCGACAGGGCTGTGTGTAAACAGATCTTAAAAGAGACGCGTAAACTAAAGGCAACAAAGACGACAATAGCGCTGGTCTGCGGCGCCAGCCAGTCGACGTAAAGCGTGGCGTCCAGCTGGCCGAACTCAAGAATCGAACTCGTGGAAGAACTTTCCCCAAAGGACGTGGCGATCGTGCTGAAAGGCTCTTATTTCCTGTTGTGCCTCCAAGAATCCACGTCAACACGGAAGCACCAAGAGGCCAAAGGAGCCTCGACGGTCGATCAAGCCAAGACTCTTCAATTGTTACCCGCAAACATTGTTTTCCTACCGTAATCATACCACTCGTACTGAGCCGGCAAAAGTTAGAACCAATTTCCAATATAAAGCACATATAAAGGAGATTTTTAGGAGATAAAGGAGATTGATCGATAATGTGTAACGGAAAGGGATGAAATTCTGGGCTTCATTTGGTACAGAGAGAGGGAGCGATGCACGCCGGGGATCGGTTCCCTGTAGGATATGGAATTTGCCCGGCCAGTGGAGTAGCTCCATGTGTAATCAGCCGCGCTCGCTCGGTCGGCTCGATTCGGGTGGACTGTTGCGCCGCACCGGATATTACAGTCAGTGAAGAATATTCAATTTCCACCTACTCCCCGTGATTCATTAATTAATTCGTCTAGTTCCGTTGATTTTCTCAACCACAGTGTCGCACCCCTGGACTCGTGTTAGACCGCTGTATCATACACATCGCAGAGCTAGTCAATTTAACGACTTTCTCCAACTGGTTTTTCAGGTTTTACAATTTTTGTCAAATTCCACTTGTTAAGTTATGTCACCGTTAATATCTGACCGAGGTACTTTACATAGTGGTCTGCCTCTTTTCATATTGCCCTATCTATCCAAGAGGTTCACGAAATTAAGTGGTTATACAAACTTGGAACTTTTAGACTCAACAAATCACTCGGACCGAACCCAAAAAGCCAAGATATGTATAATGCGTCAGCCAGTAACTCAGAAAGAAAGACATAAACGGATTGAGTTGAATTATTCTGGCATATTCTGCACATATCATTCACGCACTATAATATAGATGCGCATACGTAATTTTCGCTGAAACGCATTAAGTGCTTCGAACTTGTTTTGATAATAAAGGGCTTTGCGTGCCGCTAAGCATAATGGAGCTTTGTATTTATTCAGTGATCAATAAAAAGCCGCGCTATTACTGTTACATATTTCAGTGAGAGTAATCCCACGTTTTGGTTCGTAATCATTGCGTGTCAGAGAAATGGACAGTTCGCACCGTCACAATACCGCTCCAACGACAATTTGCGAAATACACTCGGATGCTTCTAGAGAGATGAATATTTGAATGGGGGGAGTTCGAGTGCCGCATATTTCCCAATAATATTGCGTATTATCCGGTGCTATGTGTTGACTTTTACTGAATGTGGATTCATCCTCGCGTTCGTACGGAAGTATGTACCTAGGTAAAATAGGTTCGCGCGCGGTCCCATTCTTATTTGCATAGTTACCCTAGCGCTAATCACGGGACGTATGACTTTACTTTTCCATTAACTTAGATTGACACACCCAAGATTCTGCTCGTACCATTTTGTCAAACTGTTGCATACTCATCGCTCGCAATCCACTGCTCCAATTACTATAGAAACACAGTCAACATGGAACTATTTCTAATGAGCCAAATATTACGTTTGAGGTAGTTGGAACCTACCTTGCATTACATATGCCAAGTGGGATATGCTCAATCTCAATTTTTCAATATATATACATATACATAGATACAAGATGCATTTGCGACGCTTTACCTCGCGCGATTCTGGCATTCTAGTTGTGCGGAGTATGAGACGAACCGAGCTCAATTCAGGGCACGTACAGTTTACCAAACACGAGATATCTCGTGACCTGTACGTAATGCGCTACGATTATAGATTAACACACGTTTCGAACGGATAGATCTGGCTGTTTGGCTGGCACAGTGTTCCATGGCAGATTGAAAGACACGTATCAACTGCGCAGTCGAGGACTGGATGCTTCAGCGTTCCGATTATTACGGTCTTCAGCGGACTGGGCTGGAAAGCGTTGAAGTCGAGGCAAGCGGTGTACGTGTGGGAGTAGGGTTCATCAATCACCTCTCCCGGTAAGCGCGCATTAATAATCGCCCACTATTAAATATGCATTGGTCGTTTGCAAGCACGGGCCGTGCAAGCGCCAGCGGCTCTCTCTTTCTCTCTCTCTCTCTCTCCCTCTCGGGGCGCGTGGCATTCCCTCCTTCCTTGATATTTCAGCTGTCACCTACTAATCGCTTCGGCAAAAAGTTGTTTTTCGGAAATTGGGTCGACACAAGCGGCAACCTCCTCGGCGAAACGACGCCGTTCTTTCTGCCCACCGCGTCCTACTGTCCCATTGTCTGCCAATCCACGTAGAGATACAAGCAAAAATCACTCGGACTTTTACAGCAGCTGATTCTCTTCTTTCTGTTGCAATCTGGTTTTCCGAAATTTGCAGATTAGAAAGTTGGATAATTTGTTAATTCTTGACAGTTGTATTTTATACTAGATCTACGAAAATCAATTCGTCATTTATCCACGGTTGTTCAGTTAAAGAGACCTTATGACTTTGTTGCATGTGTTTGTCAATTCATGTTAGGAAATGTGCAAATATCGAATCTAGACGATGTTGTACATTGAAAGCTTATCCCTGTTTCATTTGCGGGCATTAATATTTTTGGTTTCCGAGCTTCGAATCCTATCACCTCCCAGCATTATTGCAGATTCACTGTTACCAGTTAGATTGTCTGTCAAGGTAGTTTGATATGTCCGTATACATTAATATCTCACGGGGGCACCGGTTGTTTGACGTCAATCGGTCGGGTTGCCGGCGCATCCAGGGCCACTGGGAGACAAGCAACAGTGCGCAAGGCAAAAATAGAGGGGAATACAAATATTTCATAACTCAGCATTGTGCCAGCCAGTTGACCAGGAAGAGATCAGGCCATTTTATTTCCAATAACAATAAGTCGCGAAAAGAATTGGCGCGATGCGGTCTCGCACAAACGGACAATAGTTGTCCGCGCGCTCGCGGAACAAGTTGACAATTCACAGTGTCCTGGCTTTTCGTCACCGAGCTTTGGTAATTGGAATTCCGATTACCGCGGCTGATTCACTCGCTCTGTTGTGTGTTTTAAATTAGCGATAATTATCCGGCGCGCTCTGCCGAACAGCGAGAAGAGCCGAGAGCCACTGCGTGTCATTATGCGCAAAAGCCGAGAGAGAGAGAGAGAGAGAGAGAGCGAGTGTGTGCCTGCAGCGGGAGCCGCGCTTTCCGCAATATCGGCTTACGTCATTTCCGCAAGTTACCCTGCGGAATCGCGATACGAGTCAACAGGCATCTGGCATTGAAAACGATACGCAAAGAGCGCACGAAGAAAGAAGACACGGCAGAGGTACGTGTCGCACCGTGGCGGAGTGTACTCGCTTGATCTCTCCAGCGGATGCTTTTTGCTTCGACTCTGCTTCGGAGGCCGAATCTTTCAGAGGGCAGAGCGCCTTTTCAAACCTCGTTTGATGCGTTTACTCATTCAATCTACCCGGCGAAAACTCTTCCCTCGGCCGCCGCGCGCGCCCGCGCCCCTCTGTGCTCGGTTTCATACACGCGACGCATTCGAATTTGAGTCTTGAATAGCGCCATTCGCCGCTCGAAAATAAATGCGAATTCCCTCTCATTCAAGTGCAATTTTATTCCGCCACTTTCAGCTATAGCACTGTCTAGCTCAGTTGCTCTACTGGTCTTCCCTCGTAAATATGCCGCAGGGAAATTATCTGTTTCTTGATGAGACGTGGGCGATTAAATTGTAATAGTTTCGTATATGTCAATTCGTAATTAAGTGGGATCTCTTAATTAAATGGCAAATGGCGCCGTTTTGAAGCGATGCCAGCACCAGCCTCGAACTATAAATGGCAACTTCTTTTCTAATTTGTTCAGCTGAAATAAATATTGAGAAATATTTGTTTCTGCAAAGCTGCGTAGTTTTCTAAATGCTCTCACAACCGTGACACCACGCGCTTTCATGCTTTCAAGTAATAGATCAACGTCGTCCCGTATCTCATCGCTAAATTAAATGTTTGCATTCATAATAAATCGGATCGCATATATTATTTTCTAGAGTGAGTTGTGCCAGGCTGATATTTATGACGACGCACGAAATTCACCGATGAGTTTTTTCCTGCCAATATTACGTGGAGAAAGTTGATTTATTTCTGCGACCCGATTACCGTTTATTCCGTCTCTATCCAAGATTTACGGAGAGTAGAAATTCTTTATGCGAATATCGACTCATCAAAGCCAATGCATCCGCAATATACGTATAAGAAAAATAGATTATCAAATCGATTGTATATTATAAACTTTATGCTTAAGGAATGCTATTAATCCAATCGTCCGAGCAATATCCAGAGCCTAAACCAAGCCTTGAATGGATTTAGCATTGCGCTGTTAACCAGCCAACTTAACAGAGAAGGGTTGGAAGGAGTCAGTCAGATATGGATGATCGGAATGACCCGTTTGACAGTTAATATCCCAGCTTCTCAAAGCGGCGCATTGGCTCACCATAGAAATAACCCTGTGCCTCTGGCGACGTGCTATAAGCGAGAGTAGCAAAGCGTAGTTTGTCGAATTACACGGTCCAAATGGACTCAAGTGAACGTGTGCATCATTGCACAAAGGAGCTCAGCGCTGGGCGGATATATTGGTCGTGTCTGCCGAAAGTGGCCCAGGTTGGCATGTATGACCATGTGGCAGGACGAAAGGAGGGTGGATGGGCGGTGGCAGTGGGAGAGCGGCTGGGCAGAATGAGTCCCTTGCTCTGTCTCTGTGTGTCGCGGCGGTGGATCGTCACAAAGTGCACGCGTTTTACACTTCCGCGAAAAGTGGGTCGCTCCGAGTCGAATGACTTGGCACGATTTCTTCCATTTCCGTGGGAGAAACGATCTCGCCCTCCACCCTTTCACAGCGAGTCCGCGGACCCGGCTAGTTCTGGCCCCGTTTTCAATCCAGCTTCCAGCCATTTTTCTCCTTTTTTTCTAGCTTACATATCCTGGGTTATAAGATTGACTGATAGGAAGGATCGCGGATCCTCGGCGTCCAAGTGCTGGTGGGTTCTCATCGGTTCTTAATGAGAGTCTCGTAATCCATCGCCGGTGGAAATGAAAGACAGCTGATGAGACGGGACTTGGCCCTTTGATCTCCGGCGCGCTATTGGCCCGCATTACACCTTACCTCGTCACGCGCACGCAAGCATTGTAACCGGCGTTTAACGAGCGGGGACGGCTGTCCTCCTTATATGCTGGCGCGGGGACACAAAGGCTCGACACCGTCACCAATCAAGACGCTCGGGACTTATGCTGACGTCTGGAGAACGGGCAATCCGCTCTGCCCCTTTCGCACCACGAATTTTATCGTTCCTCCGAGCCCCCATCTCCCATTTCGCCGGGAAATATCCCATCTTTGTCGACGCTGCGCCGCCTTGCACATAATCCCGCGCACCCTTAGTGCGCGGAAACCTCCCTTTCCCAAAGAATTCTCTAACCTTCTCAAAATTAAACTCCTCGGTCACCCCATTAGTCTATCAACCCTCACAACATACCAGACTACAGTACACAATTCCCATATTCTTCCAAGTAATCTCCCACCCTTCATCCCCCTTCCTAAACGATTTTTCCATCCTCTTTAAAACACCGTCACCTCACCGCGCATCGTTCCCTTTCTAATCCGAGCCCCGAGCTCGCAGCAACGTTAGAGTCAGACTCCGACGAAAGAGCGAGTGGTGTCAATGAACTCGGGGGGGAATGGGAAGGATTGCGGGTCGATGTCGAATCGGGTTGACCGGGGAGCGAGCGAGAGCTGAGCATAGTGCGAATGTCTGCGCGAGCGAAAGAGGGAGAGAGAGAAGACGAGAGTAGTGAGTGGGCATTGGAGGAGGAAAGTAACGCCGGCGGCCGCGACGCTCGTCGCCGACGAAGGGTGGCGGTGTTTGGCGCGATAAGGGATGGGACGTGTGTGGCGACGGTCCGCAGGAGCGGTGCTGGCGTGCCGAGGAGGCTGGGGTCGAGCAAGGAGGAGCACAGTGCGCTGCTGGCGATGGGTGGTACGGGGCGTAGGAGGATTTGGAGCTCTGCCACGTCGGGAGCACCCTCCTGCTCGAGAGCTCTACTGCGATCACCGATACCACACTACAGAACGTCCGCGGTTGGTACTCGTAAGGGTTTGGAGGAGGCTACACAGAGAAGAGAGCCCGGGAGAGAGACGAAGAGAGAAGGAGGGACACGGCTCTCGAGGAGGAAACAGGTGAAACGACCTAGGCCGCCGAGCCGCGCACCGCTTGCCGGGAGAGCGTAAATATTGATAATTCCCTTGACTATACCTAACTACCCTCTTCTGCCAGTCCCCGGATTAGATCGCGCGCTCCTATCTAAAACAGTTTGGCTATCAGCCACCCCAGCCACATTTTTTCCTCACTTTATACCGGTTTAACATGCTCCTGCAACTACTCTTCCGCCGGCGCCTAAATTGAAATCTACCACGTCCGCGGCGAGTGGAAATTCTAATGCGAGATCCCTGCAGGCTCGCACTTTTCCACTAAGAAACTTTCGGGCCCCAGAGGCCAGGATTTGGCGGAAGCTTGCATTATTCGCTTGGGTCTTGTATCAACTCACGGCTGCCGTTTTCGTCGACGCCTCGCTCGGCTGAAACACGTACAGCACGTATAGGATGCGCGAGCGAGCGGATACCAGGGGGATTGGCGCGTGTTACAGAAACGTTTGTGGATTACAGACACACACATACACAGACGGGTAGAGGCGGCCGAGTGAATCGCGCGTTAATGCGAGAAGGGCTGAGCTGGTATAACTAATTTCAGCCACGGCATTGTTCTCGGGCAGTGGCGCGCTGTCACTCCCGAGACGGCGCACCGAGCGGAGCGAGTACGCCAGCCGTCTGCGCGCTAAGCCTTATTAGACGTAGCGCACCTACGATCATATTTATTAACTGGGCATATCCCATCGGTCTCGTGAATGCCCTCGGTGCGTCGTTCAACTTGTATAATCCACCTCAACCCCCGCCGTTCAATGGAGAATTTATGCGGAAGCTTTTGTGTCACCCCGACCGTTGACTGCCTCTCTTGCCTCCTGTCCGATCCACATTCTCTTCTCCCTCTCCCTCTCTCTCTCTCTCTCTCTCTGTGATTGTGGTGCAGGATCTATTAAATTCCCCAAAGTACAGCTAATGACCCAGACAATGGCGATAATAATAGAGAGACAGGTCTTGTTGGCAAAGCGTATCTCTGACTATGCACTGAACCCACGGTCGAGCAGTGTTTATCTCGAAAAGTCGCAGCGGTCGCTTTTTTCTCAGCTTTTTTATAATCAAACTCTTTCCAAGTCCGAGGAAAAATACGATGCGTCGCTTGAATCGAGGACATTTACTGCGGCACTCGATCATTTTATAGCGAAATAAGACTAGAAAAGTGGGAAAGAAGACGGGATTCTCCGTCGAGCAGAACGAGTCTTGGTACGACGAGGGGCGAGGGCGTCATTGTGATCATTGAGAGAGCGTGGGCGCCATACACCCTCGCAGCGCCGGCGCTACGTGCGCCCGGCTATGCAAAGTAGCTGCATGTTTCCGCTCGTTTACATGCGATCATGAACGTGCACTGAGGCGTCCGTGGCGGAGGGAGTCCGACGGAGACGGAGAACAGTACTCGCGCCGGCAACATATTGTCGGGGAGCCTCGGACTCAAAGATAGATGTCCGGTGCATATGCGGTCTGGCCTCGCACGTGGAGTTCAAGTCCCACTGATCAGGGGGCAAAAATTATAATCGAGGGGCCAATATCGTCTATCGATGGCTTTTTCGCCTAGTTGTCCCATTACATCGATTTATTGCCGCCGAACGCGCTTATTGACCAATCGCTCGAGCTCTCGTTCTGGTATAGCTGCGGCCCATACCGGCCGAATTTACGATCGAAGCATAGCGCCGGCCATTAATTAGTACTGCGCACCCGCATATTTCTGGCATAATTAGGGACATTCCTTAATTTATGGATATGCGTTGCGGCCGTTTTACCCCCCGCCCCCCTTTTTCCTGGCCACCGATCTATAGTATTAGTATGCAGAGGCACTTAGCACCGCAACAAACATTTCGAATTCTGCTGCGGACGCGCGCGCGCGAGCCATCATACGGATAAGTCGCATAACAATCCAATGTTATTGACAGATTCGATCATCTCGAAAACAGTGGGCGCGTATCCTATTGATTGGCGCGGTACATATCGTAACATGGGGATGGGGCTATTTTCGCCTGATGAATGCGGAGGACGGAATCGACGATCACGAGCGAACTCCGCTGCGGAGCATTTGGCTCAGCCTGCTATTGTGACTACTCAACTACTCGAACGCACTACTATCTAGAGTTCTACCTCTGGGGAAGGAGCTTCTGCGACGCACTATGCGCTCGAATCTACCGTGGCAGCGATGCATAAGGCAGTGGGGTAAGGAGCATCGCCGTGGGAGTATTGCTCTCCTCCAGCGGATGATCCAGCGTGACGATGCATGAGGGGGGGACTAGTCTAGTCTAGCTGTAGCAGGCTCCAGGGTGAATCGTACTTACGCGGCATCCGCGAAGGACGAGCGCTGCGTCGCGGGCAGCAAGGCGATCGTCGCCACCAGGAGGGCAAAGCTCCAGGGAGCGGCGTGGATGGACCTCATGGTATCCTCGATGACGGTGCGTCCTCGCCGGGGAAGAAGCGCGCAGCGTCCAGCCGAAGCTCCGGGGGAGGAGGCCACGACGACGGCGACCACGACGACGACGACGAGGACGTCGTCGGCGAGGATGTCGACGGGTGTCCTCAGGCGTTGTTACCTGGCGCGTTGACCCGGCGCCTCTCTGCGTGCCGTCCGCGTCTCACTCACCCCCTTGGCTCCTCCGCCACCACTACTACCCTCCTCCACCTCCACCCTCCGAACCTCTCTCCCTCCCGCCCCGCCCTCCTACCTCCGTCTTGCTCTTTCGGTGAGTTCTCGGACTTTTCCTCTCCACTCTCCTGCTCTGCTTCTGGCCTGCTGCTGCTCTACGCAGCTTCGCGAGAGCAGGTCAGCACGTCTCTCTCTACCCTTCCCTTTAACTTGGCTCCTCTACGCTTCTCTCCCTAATCTGTCGTCTCCCTTTCCCTTGCTCGACTTCCACCTGGTCCCTTTTGCCGTACGACACTGTCACTCGCGGTACGCCGTAGAGGAAGGCACGGTCGCACGGTCGCACGGAGTCCCACCCCCCATCTACGTGTGTCGGTTCACCTCACAGCTCACGCGATTTCCCGTGTCCCGACGGCCCCCGAGAGAGACCGGTACTCCCGAGCTTTCACCGCGCGAGCTGGATTCTCCGTGGCCGCAGCTGTGTCACTCGCTCTCTCTCTCTCTCTCTCTCCTCGCGGAGCGGAGACGCACGGCGCGTTCACCGCTCGGTGGGACGTGATCTTCTGGCTGGAGCTCGCGGAGTGGCGAACCCAGGCCTCTTCTCCGTCGGCGGCGGCCGCTCGATTCCTTGGTGTTCCAGTGGCGAGGGCGACGTCCGCACGACCGTGTCGAGTCCGGGTGTCTCGCGTCGGGCCGGAGCCACCCCCGTGTGCCTCGGTGGCGAGTGGCTGCGCGAGTTCCCGCGAGCACAGTGTCCTCGGAGGCTGACGCCACCTCGCTTACCGGGAAGGGTGCGAGCCCTCGGGACTCTCGGGACTAGCCGGCACGAGGACGGAGAGCCTGCCGGTGGTAGAGATCGGGTGTGGAGGGTGACGGGAGTGGAGGTCCTCCCTGAGATGTGCTCTCTCCTGGCTCTGCTTCCAGTGGCTCTGCCCCCTCGGCCTACGAGGCTGGAACCGCCCGACTGCCGGCGGTGTCCTGCCGCAGGCTCCGCGGCCAGAGGATTCTCCTTCCCGAGGTGGACATTCTTCTCTGGTCTCGGCAGTCGTCGGCCCCTCGGACACAGCAGCTCTCGTTCTCTCCGCCGTTCTCTCGTCTCTTCTCACGGGGACACTCGGTCAGCACCCGCGCTACACCGCTACACGCTCGGGAGTGGCGGCTCTCGCGTCTAGCCCGGCCGTATCGCCGCGCAAGCGCCCTTTCTCCCATTATTCCTGCTTGCCTGCCCGCCCGCCTGCCTGCCTGCCTGCTTCCCTGCCAGCCCCTGCCCACCCTCCTCCCTGGCTGGCTGCTTGCTTACATATCACCCCTATCTACTTCACCCTGTATGACTAGCCACATACCTACTGGCTTCCACCTGCAAGCCTACCGACCTACACTCCTCTGTCGTCCGACTAGTCGTCTATGTTACTACTTGATCACTTGTCATCCGGCCTGACTGCCTCGCTGTTTGTCCGGCTACTTACCACCTTCTCCACTCGCAGCCCCACGAGCCCACGAGCCTCGCTGACTCGCTCTTCTTTTCCTGCGGCCCTCGCTCTCCCTCCCTCTCTCTCTAACCTGCGCTCGTCCAGCTAGTACACTCTGTGTTTGCATTGCTCGCAGCATGTACGTCGAGCGCGCTTCCGATCTGATTAGTCAGCTTTGCGGTGGCCGATTCGACGGCGCGCTGACGTCGCGGAGCTTCCTTCCCGGTGCATGTTTGACTCCACGCTCAATCAGCCACTGGCATTGTCCGTCGACATTGTGTCTTGGAGGGAAACGCGGCTGGCCCTCGTTAGTGTGCGGATGTGTGTCCGCACGGATTCGCCATTGGGCCTTGCGCCGTTCATTATGCGTGACACATAGCGCCCTTTCTTCTCCGGGCGGTGGTAGGATGTATCGTGGGTGAGAGAGAGGTATCATGAAGATACCTCGATTCCCGATAAGAATGCAGCGCGAGAGGACCCTTAATGAAGAACGGGCACCGGTGCGTTGGCGCCGCCTTTGACGACTAATAGGCATTCATGGTTAACTAATCTGGCCTAAGGACACGCTGGCGATATTTTCGAGTGGCGGCGAGCGGGAGGCATGTACGCTCGTTCCGAAGGCCTACGTTATAGCGGGCTTTATATCAAAGGGCGTGCACGTAATGACGCAAGTAAAGAGATACGATTGACGAGGAGGATGACGAGGGCGACGACAGCCCCAAGCGTCGTCCCCGCCGGCGGCCGTCCAGGCTCATCCAGTCTAGGATCAGTGCAGGTGGAGCTAATGCGCACTCTTTCCACCGCGTGATTCTAAATCGAACTTCTCCAGTCGTCGGGCGAACTTGAGCTACGTCGTACGAACATGCGTCTGCGCGCGGCTTTCAGCAGGAGCTGCCTGCCCTGGCACGTATCCTACATAGATATACGTCCCGCGTAGCCGCGCACACCACTCAGCATGGCCTCCTATTATCAAGTGGCAGGGGGCTTGCTTTACCAGCAACTGTAACTTAATATCCTTCGAATCTCTCTATCTCCTCAATCAGACTCGATTGACTTGTCCTATCCACATCTACTGCAGCAAATCCGCCTTTGACATCGATCTCTCCAATGATTCGAGCAATGCCAGATCCAAATCTACCCGCCCCACTCTCTCTGCTACAAAATCCTCGAGCATGCCACTTTAAAACGACCCAGAAACGGCTGCGGAATTTATACTTTGTGCTATTTATACCGTGGGCACGGATTTCCTGTCGATTGATTGTTTAAGGAATTGTAATCGCCGTTGCTCTCGTTACCCAAAAAGCGAGTGCGCGAATTATTAGTGTATTTACTGTCCATGTAAAAATACAAAACCAGTATAATTTATGTTATCGGGCGAATAGTCGATCAATAAAGTGGCGAGTGTGGCTCGAGTTGTGGCTGGGAGAGAATGATCCTCGGCGAAGCTACAGAGAGTCCTCGAATTAATCGAGCGCAATCCTTGGCCCGTTCGCCCGTTCGCCCGGTGGATTGCTCCTCGCGGCTGACTGTGCAGGGCGTGAATAAGGCAGGAGAAAGAAGTGGCAGTAAGAGTTGAAATTCTCGAAAATACGACACGCGGAAAGACTGGGCTCCGTGGGAGCGAGAAGGTGAGGACGCAGGGGGCGTCTAAGGAGAGACTGGGAGAAAGGTGGGCTCAATATTACGGCTTTCAAACTATCCCTCCTGGAGGCACAAAAGTTCCGACGGCGATTTAGCGGCGGCACGGCATTGCTAGGGACTCGAGAATCCCCGTCCTCGCGTTCTCATTGCATATTGGGATGATCGATAGTCCCTTGATCCTCGAAACTGAAATGCCGCTCCAAGGACTCCGTGGGTATATCCTGCGTCTCTTTTATCCAAGTTTCGGGCGGGACTATCGGCGCGGCCTCGGCTTCAAGCCGGATTTTGCACGCGCAATAATGAACTCAAGTAGCATGTAGCCGGGCGCCGCGCGCAAGAAGCCCCGGGAAACTTGGCGAACTTTGGCATAGATAGGTGCGGCTCGCCGAAGTATCGCATACTAATGATTAATTATAAAGGTACGCCTGGGGACTTTGCTAGTGAGGGCGCGCGCGCGCGATACACTGGCACTCGCTCTCGAGCTCGAATGTCGCCCCCGAGAGTTTCGCCTGTTTTTCGTGGGTGGGTGTGTGTGCGTGTCTATAGCAGTGGCGGGCTTCGGCGTGAGTGGTACATTCACCCGCTCATGTCGGCCGATGTCACAATTAATTTCTGGATCAGTTACACGCTCCGCCGAGGAGGAGGAGGAGGAGGAGGTAGGCGGGCAGAGCGAACGTCGAGTCGGCCGGGTTTTCGGTGGCCCGTTTTTACGCCATAAACAGGATGCCCGCGGCCAGGAAGGGGACAGTAATCTGGCAGTAGGGCACATTTGCAGATCCTGAAGTGGCTTCGCGTGGGCTCGAACGATCGTTGACCTTTCCGCAGTACACATCGAATGCGCCGAGTTATTGCGGCTCAGCGCTGCTCGTTTTATTTTTCCGCCGGGCTTGCATTTCCGCGCGGCCATTCTCCAAAAGCCATCGCTTGCAACTACGCCTGCATCTCGTGCCCCCTCTCGCCCTCTCGCCCGAGTCTGCCCGAGTACTTTTCTTCTAGCGCATTATGGCTTTTGCGTATTGAAGTTTAAGAAGCAGCCGCTCAAATTCGTCAATCTCGCCATTTCGACGCGTTGCATTGCGGGCGGACGTTGATGTCGTTGACGCGGTCGGGTTGAAATCCTGTAATTGGATAAGCCCCTGTACAAATGCCGCTCCCTAAATACACTGTTTTCCTTGGCGAGTTTTCTAAAGGGCGGCAGGGAAGCGAATCGTCAACTAGGGCGGCGAGTAATTCAACATTACGGGGACGTTGCTAAGCGAAGAAAGAACGGAGGGCGGTTCTTATTCTACCCAGCGTTCTGCAAAACAGGCGGACAGTACAGACTACAGAGTACACCACTAATAATACATGAATCACCTTTCCATAAATTACATTGTATTCCACATTAACTGCTTCAATAACTCGAGTTTTTGCTCGTACAATTAGTCAGCAGTGTTATTTTTACATTTGCAATGCTGATTATCCGCCTTGCGGAAAGCCAGTGAATTAGAATCTTGCCGGAAAGATATCTTGTTACTGCGAAGTGATTAAAAGAAAAAGAAAAATGGGGACGCGAGCTTAGAGGGATTTGCTCGGCGGCTTTGACTACCCCAAACGGATTTGTGAGTCGGTGGGTGCGGCAGGAAAACATTTGGGCGGCCTAAGAACGCCCCAGTGAGTTCGGTTATGCGGCGAGAGCGAACGAAGAATTGGACGATAGTTGAAATAAAGATCCGCCACGGTGGTTATATCCTCGATCGGGCATGGGCCTGAGTGAAGGGGGATAGGAACGATCTCGCATGTAAAGCTCGAGGGACATCCGATCGATCAGTGGCGCGGATTCACAGTTTCATTTGAATGTACGTGCTCGACAGAAGTGTCACTCGGTTGCTCGGCCGTTCGGTATCTGCGCAGCATCAGCCGTTCATCTCAGCTGCCTCCATGTTATTAACCGCCCTGGTGCAGTTGTTCCATCGAGCATGCTATTTCCTCGTCGGCTGGAAGACAGGAGTGCCAGCCAGCCAGCCGGCCGGCCGGCCTCTAGAGAAGGGACACGAACTAATTAAAAGAAAGACACCGGCCACCCCTTTCACAGCCTCCTCCGGTAATTACGTATCCAACGTGTCGCATTTCACAGTGTGCCCATTCGCGAAACCTACTGCCCCAACCAAGACGTTAAACACCCGGATTCGTCTGATTCACCTTTTCGAATAGTATTACCTGCGCTATGCTCCGTATTTTATTTTTATGATGGGACAAACAATATAATAGGTACCGACTTAAAAAAGAGACCAGATATTCGCGACCTTCCGAAGGGTTTTTGATGTCGTGAACACTATACTGTGTCGAGTGTCGAGGTTCGTCGCACCGAGTGCGAGGAAGGTGTGTAATTTAATTTCGGACACTTATCGCTCAGCATCACGATTTATTTCAAAAGCCTCACTCGCTAGCAGCTCGCGGCCGCTCACGTACATTAAATTGTCACGCATCGGACTGATCAATCATGCAGCAGGGACTCGAAGAACGAAGTCGAAACAGATTAGCTCAAACTGAGGTGGCACGACATACTAGCCAGGTTCGTCTGACTATCGCCGCTGTTTGAGTTGGAGCGATGAGGAAGGGTGGCAGGCCCAAGGCAAGTTGTCGAGACCGAAGTACAGCATAATGAAAAAAGTAGCGTTTCATTAGGCAAAGTAGCCGCGCTCTTGTATCAGTCTTATATCACCGCTCGCGGAAGGTGAACGGGACGAGATGTGCAATTAAAATCGCCGCGACACTCGACACCTTTGCCGATCATTAGCCGGTGCAGTGTCGATTAGCCGGGTTTAAGTGTACCGGGCACGAGCCGTTTACAGGCTGACACGCATCATCCTGTTTAGCGAGGGGCAACACGTGAAAGGGCGCGCAGCTAGCGTGCGCGTTGCTGTGACAGGGTTGGATTGGAGGATCGGAGGGCGGCACATCCGGGTCCTAAACCCACGAGATTCTCCGCCGCGCCGTTCTGACGAACGCCACACATGCGCGGGTCATTTCCTTTCTCTGGCTAAAGGCCTCTTCTTCCGAGCGCTTACCCTCTCCTGCCTTCTTTCCCACCGCACTCACGGGCTATTTGCACGCCACACACTGCCCCTGCGCACGCACCCCCACACTTTCACGCAGCGAATCTCTAATTTCTTCGTGGCCGTATGCTGGCAGGGCTTCTCGCTTTCAGCCCCCTCCCGGCCCTCCACTTCTCTTGCGGGATTGCTAATTTCGTGGATGAATCTGCCGGACGCTTAGCGCGGCGCTCGCCGGCGCGCACCGCCGATGTTAATTGTTGTGCTCGGAGATGGGTGGGATAATAGGATGGAGATAAATCGGGCCCGGACCTGCCGGAGTGTCGGTAGTTGCTTTAGAGTTACATTAGCGGCCGCGGCTGGACTCGGAAGTGGTAGAGGTCAACGTATGGGCGTACCAGCTATTTCTACTCGGCTAATGGCAGGACACGGTGCTGCCGCTGTGTTTCGATTACTAGGGTTCTGCCCTAATCATTGTTTCATGATGCCACGGCCTAAAAGCTTCTCAACGCTCCGTAATAAACCACCGGCAGTTCCTGAGACTGGCGAGACCTCTTTCACTTTCAACAGAAAGGATGCGCAGGGAAAAGGACGAGTGCCCGAGAATTTATCCCTTGCGCGTCTGGAATGTGCAATGATTCGACAATTATTTATTGTACGATTGGCAAAAGAATGCGCGGCTTCCGAACTCGGGGGAAGGAAGTTAAGTAGAGAAGAGCCGCGCGGGGTCTGGCAGCCAGCTTTAAGTAGTATAAGTCAACGTGCGTGGCCGGCAGCCGAGGTAAATCGTGGATACCTTTATTATTATTATAGGCTGTGCCGTCGGCGTTATTACAAGCGGTGGCCGGTCTGTCTGCAGATATATATAGAGGGGAAGAGAAGACGTGGTGGGAGCGCTTGCGCAAGAGATCAAAACCAGCGGGCTCTCTGTCGCCTGGGATGATGGCTCGTGGCCCGCCTATTGATCTTGGCCAACGTTGCGCGCTACCGGAACGAGGAGAGCTCGGCTCCTCTCTCTGCTCTCCCGCATATGGCGATTCTCGCCTATCCTCCTCGCGTCCCGTCTCACCGCCAGCGACATTCTTCTTCTCTCCTCCACGCGGATCGCTCTCCTCTCTAGAAACACAGAGTTTCTCCTCGCCAACGCTCTCCCGAAGACTCCGTGCAGAGAACCCGGAGAGCCGTTTGCATGAACCCCGCCGGCGACGCCGGCGACACTGAAGCCAACAACACGCCAGGTCTCCTCCTCGCGAGCCCTCACCCCTGTCTATCCTTACTCTCTTAGTTTCCTAGTGCGTATTGATTGAGCAACGTGGATCTTTCAATAGAGAAATTGCGGTGACCGTTTGTTACCTTCGTCGCCCGTATTTATTAATGTGTCTAGTCAATCATTTCTTGGGAATTTATATGTAAAACTTCTGCACGTAGTTTAGTTTCTGTTATTAGTTTATATAAGCAGAGTGTCAGTTGCTTCTTTCAAACCAAAAGAAAAGTTTATGAAAATACATTATTTTGGTGTACCACAAATGTTAAAATGAGAGTTGAACGAAAGTCAGGGATCAGGTTTGCTTAGCTCGCCCCCTGTATCTAGGCTAATGATCCTTGCGCGCTCTCTTTTCCATCGCTGACCAGGTAAACGCATCGTCGAGATGAATGCGTTGTGGAAGGCGATCGGAAGAGGCCGTGTTTTCAAACGCGCGCTTTCGTACTGGCGGCCGTTGGTCTGCGATCCACTCATCCTTTCTGTTTGATTGGAATGTTAGCAGGGCAATCGGAATCGTTTCGCGAATTTTTACCTCCCTCCTCCGCACCCCCCTGCCGTTGCTTGATTGCTAATTAAATGCCGTGTGAAGTACTTCTTTGCCAAGCTTTTGGGAGAAACAAGAGAGAGAGGGAGAGAGTAGAGGCGCATCGAAGGTGGCGGGAGAGGAAAGTTTCGGCTCCATGCGATCTATCCGTAGATAGTAAATGGTTTAAAGCTGCAACGCGATAGCCCCGGTGTTTCCGGAGCAGTTGCCGGGGGTTGCAGGAATTCCTGCCACCACCCTCCAGTACAAAGTTGCCGCCCTAGCGATGCTGGGGGTATATCGTTTTCAGGGACAGGGGTTCACTCCTGGTCTCGGTGCTGGTGGGTTGGAATCGTGCATGTTCAACTATTAGCCTTCCTTCCTTCCTTGGTTTCCCGGGCAAATGCTTTATCGACTGTCCGTGAGTTCAGTTACCACATCGGACCCCATCGGATAGCTTCATTTAAGGGGCCACCCGATATTCAGGGAATGCGTGCGAACTGCTACGATGCGCAATTGTACTCCGGACAGATCACGGACTTGCTATTCCGCGAGCATAACTCCGATAAAGTAGTTTGGAGTACTTTGTGGGAGCAGCTGCGCCGCCGCAAAGGGGACGGCGATGGTAGTCGTCGTCGCGCAACTGAAGAGCGTTTGTGTGTCAAATGTTGAATGTTGGCAGGAATCATTATTGGTTCTGATAAACAGTGTGCCGACTGGACTGTGTTAAAATCGGCCGCGGGATCGACAAGTTGCCAAATAAATGTTAGTGTCCGCAGCAGCTAATCAACAAATACTGCGGTCGGCTAACACTAATATGTAACTCCGCTTCCGAGCAAACGGACATCGGCATGTATGTGGCAGATACTCATGGCGAGAGAGCAGTGTGCTTAAAATGAAGTGGGTGGCTGCGAGCTGGCAACAAAAAATTAGTGAAAGAGCAGGGATAAAGTTGGCGAGCCAGGCTTCAGCTGTCGCGATTGATTGATTTATTGCAGTGACCCTAATGAGTTTGACGGAAACGCTACAGCTACGGCGAGAAAGCAAACGCGCGTAGCGCGGTCGAATCCGTCAAACAAATGCCCCGGCAGAACAAACATTCGTTTGCCCGTCAGTATTGACTCGAAATCTAAAAATCTTTCTTTCCCACCGGACGCGCGGCTAAAAAAAGGAGGGAAAAATGTGCGCCGTGTGCGATCTATGACGTCTTTTACAACGCGATTCGCCGATACTGGAAAAGCTATTGATTGGTCGTTCAACGGCATAAGGGTCCTATCCCTATGTAGTATTCCATTCAGACTGGGCGAATGCTTGGTTCAAAAATTCTATGGTTATCGAAGCGTTAATAATACAATTCTGACTAAAGTAGATTATTTTCGAAAATTTTAAATTTAAAAAAGTTTTTCAATTCCATAAATTGTACATCATTTCACATTTTCCACCAAATACTGGAGAGGATGCTGGATTATAGTTTAAAGTAGATCAACCATGGAATGAAGCTACCTTTTCTTTCGAGATTTGGATCATTCGGGATCACGCAGAATTGTGAGGGCCGTGTACGCCCGCCGTATTAAAGAGCGCGCACTAGCAACTAGAAAGCTTTGTCCACATTTTGAAAAAGCGAGTACACCGCCGAGTTCACACGTAATCGATCCCGACACACGCATTCACACCGACAGCGAGTGAGGTTTTCTTGCTTGTCAGCTCTCGGACGTAAATCCCTCTGATTGCTTCCCACGGAAGCCATTAGAAGGGGTAATACCCGCGGAAATAATTCTCGCCGGATTCGAGGCCCCGGACAATGAAAGTCCTCGCCTGTGATCTCCGAGCAGCCGAGGATTACCGGAGTGCGCTTACGTGCTAAATACACTTTGGACAATAAACACGAACCTCTTACGTGCTTTACGACCCTGAATTCGTTAACAAGCAGAGGCTCGCCCATCTCCTCTCCTCCAATTGATTAACAAGCCCGCCCGTTTAGAAAGCTTTCCTTGTTTACGAGTCCGACTGCGAGATACTGCATTTATTTGACGTAAATGCCTCGCGAAACGATCCAACCAGCACGGGCCATCGATTCCAAGCGCGCGCGGAGGATACAGTGGTTTTAATAAACACTGGTAATTATATCAGACGCATCTACCGATTATTGGTTGATCGACAGTGAAATTGGTAATTGGTAGTAGAGATTTTGTCTATTGGGAGTGTGATCGTTGAGGAAGGTGAATAAAGAAAGATAAGACGGTGGTTTGTCGTGGCGTCGGTGTCGGCGTCGGCGGGGGCGAGTGGAATAGTATCCGATTGCATCTGCATGCGAAAGAAGGAGTTCTGCCGCGGCTAGAGCGGAAGTGCCCTGTACAGAGAATGCAACAGGCATGACAAGGGGCTAGGCCGACTGCTATATGTGCTGGCGGTTGGTCGCTCCCTCAGTCCCTGGTCCGATCGGCACCTGGCTCGAATCGTAGCGATGATTTTCCAGCCTCCTCTCCCGCTCTCGTGGCCCCTTTGCCTTCGCTTTCCTTTCCCCAGGGCGTGGCGTTCAACAGGCCTGGCGTTCCGCCAATTTTCCTTCCCCGTCCTTTCTCTCGGCCCCTCTTCCGCCCATTCTCTCCGGCGCTCCGGGATCCCAGGACCTCCAGAAAGGACCAGCGAGCTAAGGGTGCACCTTACTACCCCACCAGCACCCTCCCCAACGCCCCGATTTCGCTACACCTATGTATATACGTACTATTTACCCTTCGTACCCGGAAATCCACATTCACCAGTTTCTAATATTAATGAAAATACGCGCCCTCGATTCTCATCCTACACAGAGCTGTCAATCGTATCTGCTTCCCCTCTCTTGCCCTTTCATTAAAGTGAATCGCGTGTATTGTCAGTAGTGTTTATAGATTGTGAAAAAGTTGTGCGAGCGAAAAGGTAGGGATCGCCATGTGGTATTAAAGGACGACACGTAGACCTTTTGGACTGTGAGAACGGTCATGTGCGAGGCCGCACAAAAGCCTCACTGCCACCGCTGCCCACTGACTGCCTTCCTTAGTCCGAACTGTCCGAAGCCCCTCGCGCGCCACCCGCAGTTGCCTACGGAAATCTCACCAAATGCGATTAACCATGCATCCTCGGGAGCTTTGTGCCCAAGCAACATTCGAATGAAAGTTGAAGGAGGTTCTATCCTCGAGCTCTGTATTATACACGAAGGGTGTGTTAGCAATGTGACACTACGCAGTTTTTCCTCGGAAATGAAAACCTAATACTGAAGGCTTTTTCTGTTTGAGAGCAGAACTAGTCCGAGTTTCTTCCTTCACCCAGGAGTACTTTATTTTCAGGAACGAGATTTGTCCGAGGATCACGCGGTGCCGGTTTTGTCGCGAAAACTCTGTAGCTTTTCTACCTGGAAGTCTGCTAGTTTCACGAAGGGGAAGCTTTCTTCTTTCTTCGCGGCACCTGACTGGCAATCGTCGGTGCCCTATCACCATCTCTTATCGTGATTTCATATCGATGAGTCGGTTGGTTCGATGAGTTGAGTATCGCGTGCTTTTTGCGATAGCTTCCAAGTCCTCCTCCCGCTGTTACTGTCGGAAGCGGATACCGGCAATTTTCTAGACAATCAAGATTTCGACCGATCGTCTAGTATAACTCATAGCCCTCCCTCATCTTTCGCCATTCGCTACTTTCTTCTATCTTCATTTCCTCCGCAATAGCACTGACGAATGAAACCTAGTACTCCGGAAATTGAGTGGCAGAAATGCAAAGAGACGATTTGTTTTCGCGCATATGCAGAATAAGATTCGTCGGATGTTGAGCGCGCGCGCGCGCGTACGAGTCGAGAGTGTGCGCGATACTGTCATATTACCATGAAATTCTAGGTCGGTGGATGTTAAAATGGTCCCGCGGCCTGATGGGATCCGTGCCGTTAAATGTGCCGGAACACTCGCTGTCGGCGCATTATGGGAGACCGGTTCCTACATTTGAAATCGCCTCCTAAAAATCAAGAGCCAAGAAAGCCAGCTTCCGTCGCCGCGCCGCTTGTAACTCGATCCCCCTCTGCATTGCGTCTCTTCGAGTAAGTGCGCGCCGCGCCTGTCGTACCACCGATCTTACCTTTCCCGCCCGCTTTTCCCCAGCACACGTTCGCATTATATTTGCATCAGCCCTGCGGCCGAGCAGTCTTGCGAACATTTTTAATGCCGCTCTGCATGGATTTCTAAAGACGGTACAGGAACTGCCTAAGGATGACAATATTCATTTACCCTGCTTTGACTTTAACTTTTAGTTGAAATCATTTATAAATTTGCTTCGAATTTTTTCTTTTTAAAAGAGAATTACTTTAGTTTGTATTAGTCCTTTATTAGTATTTCGATGAGTGCAACTATAATGAATTGTATTATCAATTTAATAAACACGGTTGCCTTACAACTTTGAGAGGAAGTCCGAGTGCGAGTGGTCGAGAGCAACACATCTTATAATTTCGGTTTTAATTTCCAGGATCCCGCGCTCCAGTTTTCGAAAGGGAGTGCGCATTTTCCCAGCGATTACAAGTGAATAAGATGATCCCCGTCTAATGGGAGATTGGTGCGGCCGCTCTAGGAAATGGCGTGCAGCCATCAAGGTGTGTGGGTAAGTTGGGCGCCGCGATCGGAAGACGCGAATGGTGTGCAGGGTACGTGCGCCGAGGGCAGGTGGTCTCGTACGGGTGCGAGGGGGTTCGCTGCGAGAAAGTATCGGAGGAAGTCGGTGATAGATCGCGGGCGACTTCAGAAAACGCGGAAACTCGTTAGAAGGATTTTACGCCGGAACGAGGCGGCGGACGCGCGCGCGCGACGGCGCAAAGTATCGAGCTATCGATTTCACGGCTCGTCGACTCCTCCGATAAGGTAGCCCGCCCCCCTCGCCCTCCTCCCATTCCCAGCTACCTTCTACCTTTGGTTCCTTTCGGATCTCTACACCCCCTTTTCTTTCGACCCACCTCATCCTCTCTGGCGTCGCTCGCTCGTGTCTTCGACTATTTGCTCCTCGCGTGCTCCAGTGATTTTAACGTGTCGGTCATTAGCACTGAGGCTCGAACCCCTCTCCACTGGCTGCGCCACACTCGCCTCGCCAAGTCGCCGATGACGGATTCGTTGCTCCTCCCGACGACTTCGTCGCTTTGAGTCATGTATTGCCTTAAAATTCATGTATATATAAATGATAATGAAATGAATGATAATAAATGAAATGAAATGAATGAAAGTTATTATTACTTGGCCAATGATCCAAGGGAACGAAGCTAAGAAATGAAGGAATTCGAGTTAATTGTTGGCTAACATTGTTATTTCGGGGTCGATTTATATGAATACTTTGTAAGAAGTAGGTTAAATGTACTACACTTCCTCCTGTACACAGCATTCGGTTTACCATTTCCGTTTGCGCGACTTGACCAGTTTCGTTCTATGGCCACAGCGATACTCGAGCGGGCCGCGACGAGCTTCAATCTCCCTCGAGAGATTTAATTTTTATTTAGCAGCTCGTCTCTCTCTCTTTATAATTAACTAATTACGAATGGAAAGATATTATTCAGCATTACATTCAGCGGGACCGAAGAAGACAATGGATATGATTGTTTGCGAATATGTCTTGGCGGATGTGGAGGGGAGGATGGTTGGGTTTAAGCCTCTTTCATGACGCAAAGTTACCGCTCATGCCGGCTTAGTTTGCGGCCATGCAAGCATACAAGTCTATGTAGCTGCATGTCGTAGACACGCGGATAACAGTAGGCGTATTAGAACGCATGAACGGCAAAGCACTACGTGAAATTCCGCCGACGACTCGAAAACGGAGAGCGACCGAGTGTCAGCGAAATAGAGGGAGGAAGAGAGTAGGAGATATAGCCTGAAGGTGAGATCAAGGTGAGAATGAGATTTAGGTGTTACGGCTTAAAGCGTGCTTCACTCGCACTCCGGACGAGCCTCGAAATTCTCTAAACCAATTCCACGCTTCGAAAACTCGTCGCCTGTAGAGAGCGAAGAACGGCTAATCGGGGGTCGGCAAAATGGACCGGCGATATGCCGAAAAATCCGCGAATACCGTTGCGCAGGTGTGAAAAATGTCGGGAAACATTAAAGATTCATCGAGCGGCCGAGCGAAGCTCGCAGCTTGACTCCAGCTGACAGCTGGTTCGAGGAAGAGTGGAGCTTAATGGAGTAAGATTCGCAGAAGTCCCTCGACGTGTGTCAAGCAGGGTTGTGGGCTTCGGGCTCGTTACCTGTCAGGGTGCCAGCCGCACCACGAAAATACCGTCGGATTACCGGCGCGTCTGCATACGTGTACAGAGCAGTTACGATCGGCGCGTGGTGCACTGCGGCGCACCACTCTGCGCCGCCCTGCCTTCGGATCGCGTGACTCTTATTTTCCATCCGACTTCCATCCAGCGGAGAGCGCACGCCGGCACACTTGCCGACCATCCGTTTGCGCGTTCGCTTCCTCGCCTTGCGCCACTCGAGCGTAAGGCCTAGCGTTTCGCTTTCTCGCTTTCTCGCTTTCTCGCCGCCCTCGAGACCCGCTGGCCTACTCGCCTTGGTACGCATTAACCTCGCACTTCACCAATCCCGTGCTAGCGAGCGCCCTATCAACTTGATCCCTCGGAACTAGAGAAAGTTAGTCGCGTGTGTATTACACAAGTTATATTTCACCTCTACGTTCACTACTGTCCAGCAGGACGTTTTCCTCGAATTTTCTCCGGCTTTCCCTACTATCAAGCTTTTCGCCCTTTTCTTCCTTGAAAGAAGCAGCGTTTCGTCTTCCTGTCTGGAATCATGGCGATCGGGGGTAACTCGAGAAGCCCGAGGATTTCGCCGACATTGTTATTCGGCGTGGGTGCTCCTTTGTATGCGGCCCCCAGTCGGCTGATTACTATTGGCAGTATCGCCCTTACAGTTCCTTGCAACTGCACCACGCGGCCTCCACCCTCTCCCCCTCTCTCGCCACGGAGATCTTTGTCTCTGGTACACGAGAAGCCGTGATTCACACTGGAAACTGGAGTAACCACCGCGCGCGGCTCCCTTTAGAACGGAATTGGAGCCCCCCCCCCTCCCTTAATTAAACTTAATTGTCGGCTTACCAATGAAGTTTTCCGGGGGAATTCCGCCGGGTGAAAAACAGAAGAAGCGTGCGCTGTAAGGTAGATAGGGGTGGATGTGGAAGCTATCGAATTGGGAAATAGCTGCAGCCCAACTTATGCAAATCACAGCATCGACTACGTGACAGCAGCTTCCCCCCCGGTTCTCGGGGTTGTGGGGGCACGGGGGAGCGAATGGCTGTGTACTGCACTGTTCCGCGAAGTATGTTCGTCGCACACTGAATCTCCCGGCGACGCGAGCGCGAATTGCACCGGGTAACTCGGAAAGCAGGAGTGGCACGCACCGATTGAATTAAAATCGTTGCTGGTTGCTCCAGCGAGTATTTACTCATTCATTTCTCGAGGCAGATTTTTTGAACTGCTGTACCTGTCACGTGAGATTCGCCGCAGTACAAGTGGCCGAACGGCTCGTGCGAGTGGGTAAGTCACTGCGGTGGAAGAGATTTGCAAGTCGTCTCGAGGAAGGAAGAAAGAGAGACGAGTCCAAGAAGAAGTCTGTGTCGACATCCGCTCGGGAGACGTATTCGAATCGAAAGGGCTTCCTGGGGCTTTCGTCCAACGCGGGGCCACGGGCGGAGTACTTAAGAAAGAGTTTATGGCTCTGCGAAGCTACATAATATAGGAAGCGCTCGGCGTGCACGCTCGTACAAGGATGCCGGCGGGCAAGACTGCAGTGCAGTAAAGTGCATCCTAAGCCTAGCGCATCTGTGACCACTCTCGGGGTCGCAGTGCCCACTCTCCCTGTTTATTATTCAGCCGATGCAACATACGCTCCTAGACCGAGAAGCCGCCGCGACTCCGCCGACTCCAACTATCCCGTCTACCCTTTCCCATCTATAAGTGCGTAATTATATCACCCGTTTGGGATTCCTTCGGCTATCATCGAAGCTATGATGCAACACCTCTATGTATACATCAATGCCCTCGAGCGAGATGCACTCGAATTATACGTGGCACTCGACGGACCCTCGATCGAACGTAACCCGAGTGTAAATGTTTACCAGCTTCCTCTCTCCCTCTCGCCCTCTTTTTCTCGCCGCTTTCTCGCGAATCAGTCTGACGATGGCTTTTGTACTTCCACTTAGGAGGACGCTCTTTGAGACAATGCCTGCGTGTACTGGCCCTAGCCCCCACCCCTCGCAGGGTACCATCGAGTACTCGTACTTGACTGAGCTCGGCATTAAGGATCTGCCAGGTAGGAAACGGGGAGGTCGTGTTTTTCATTGGGTTTTTTCAGTTAGCACGAATGGCGTCGTTATAGCTGCCTTATGGGAACGAACTCTAATTACACTCGAAAAGAGGTCACTCCGGCGGATTGGCTCGCACACCGTTTTTACTGTTGCATTGGAACTGCACTTGTACTCGATTCTCAACACATTTGTCGAGAAAGTACTCCGCTGCTTGTTATTACCACGCGTTTTCGCTCGCAATGACTGAGTCTATGAATGCAGTGAGTTAACTCGATATATTTCGAGTCCTCACATATGCCGATTCGGCATTCCTCCGTGCGATCCTGGCCGAGAGAAGTCCACGAGTGTGTGCGAAACGGTTTCTGGTTACAGTGATAGGCGGTCGGGAAATGTTGGGCAGAGAGTATGGCATAAAGTTGGGTTGGACTGATTCGGTTAACTAAGAGCCGTTCGATTTGGGAAATCAAGCGAGGCGTGGCGCATGTGAGTGAGGAGAAGAAGAGGGTAAGAGGCGCAAGAGGGGGAGGGGGTGGGGGTGGGTCCGCGATATTCGCGCTGGGTTGCCTTTCCCGATAATAGGTACATAATATACCCACTGGGTATTCTAGCGTGAATGCATCGAATTGATTTAAGCCCCCTCGCTGTCTCGGGCCCGCTTGAAAGCCATACAACAACGCTTTACTCCCGGCGATCCTATAGCTGCGGGCGACTTCTCGAGTCAATCGAAAGTTTGGCTCTCCTGCGCCTCGAGCGCGCGCGCGCTCCAAACCCGGCGAGAGTGTCCCCGGGTATTACCGGATCTCCTCTGATTCCGAAATCCAATTCTGCCCGCGAGTCGGAGAACTGCGAGTCCCCTCGCCCTGGCCGCTGCGAGGCCGATTAATGGGAATAATTGCCGCACACCGACTCCGAACCACCAACGCCTCGGGCCGATGAGTTTCTCTCAGCACTATGGTAACATAATGATAACGAGAGTCCCCGTGTACCGGAGGAGTGAGATTATCTCGGCCGCGCTCTGCAATTTGCCATTTGAGATGGAGAATCCTCTGTGCGCGTTCTGGCCCGCGGTCCCACTTCCGAGCGAAGAGCCATCGCGTATCTGCGTTGCTTTTATGGTAATGCGCGAAGATTGGAGAAAGTGTGGCACTCGATGCTGCTTGAAATCGATTGGAAAGTCAGAGTTAGATTTGATGAAATGAAATTAGTGGTTAGAGGAGGATGTTGTCGCTGGGGGGTGGAAACAGTGGAAACCGCAAGAGTGGAGGAGTGGAGGTTCGTGTAAGAATAGTCATCATTGCTCAAGTCTCACTTGGGAAAAGGCGGGCGAACGCATCCAGTCAAGAGTGATGTATCTGTCTCGCGTGTCGACAAAGATGAAAAGCACGTGTACTAATGCGCGTCACGAGAGAGATGGGAAAGGCTGGATACAAGTGTCCCCGATTTTTACGAGCGACACTGAAGACAGCACGAATGGTCGAGAAAAAGTTGTCGCTGTCGCATGTTACCTGTACGTGTCTGCGAAGCTATGTCGAGCTCTTGCTGCGTGCTTCCTCGGCCAAGTCGCCGAACAGATATAAACGGAATAAATGGCGAATGTAAGCGTGGCTGTATAATCCCGTCTAATTGCGATCGCTCTTGTACATGCGACGCGGGCACGTCTTAAGCCTTGACCCGGAATTACGCCGGCTCCGAGGGAAAAAGGCGAAATCATGCGAGGTGAAATTAATTAAAAGTTAATTAAAACCCCGGCCGCCGTCCGCTCTCCCGTAATGCGCTCATTCCTCGTGGAAGCGTGGTGCTCGTGTGTCATTCCGTTGACTGGGCTCACGCGACTGACTGACATCCCGTTTGCACGAAAGGAACAGGTAATACCCCGGAAGGTTTGGCTGCTCGACATTTAGCAGATCGGCTGCAGAGAGCATTCATTTTAATCCCGTAAGCCGTATCAGCCTCACGATAAAGCGCACAAGTGACCTTTTCCGCTCTTTCTCTTTCCCCCTCTCTCCCTCTCTCCCTCTCTCCCTCTCTCCTCGCCTTGAAAGGTAAACCCCGATTCTGCGATTTACCTTACAAGGCGAATCCCTTTTACTGTCGATCGGACGAGCGGCGGCTTAATGCAGCTCGCTTACAAATTGAAAGGTCAGGATTCGGGATCACCTTGACACCGTCACGCTGCCGCGACGCCCGCGACTCCTTCTCCCTTTCGCTTCTTCTTTCCCCCTCGCCATCTACTTCCGTTAAAAGTCGAAACTCGACTGCTCGAGGTGCAGCCTTCGAAACATTAGGAGCCAGGCTTCGATAATTTGCGCAATTACTTAAAGTTTCGGGGCGCGCGGCTGCCGCGACTGCTGCTGCCGCGAAGTGCCGGTACTTTCTGCTATCCGGCGGCGTATAACTCAGCGCAATGAGTTGGAAGCATGCCACTAACAGGGTAGGTACATTTCACCTACCTAGCCACCGCCCGAGCGCCAACCCCCCCCCCCCCCCCCCCGCGCTACCCCCCGAGCCCCCCTCAGAAATTCCATCGCAAGAACTCGCGTAATTATTTTGCTTATTGTTAGTCGGCGACCTACACCTTGCAAATAGTAACCAAGGACCGAGCGAGCTCACCATTTCCCCTCTCCTCGAACTTGGCGCTGTATTTTTGACAAAGGCGAGATTGAACGATAATTTCCACGGCACCCGCGGCGACCGAGTGTAGCAATTTGTGTATCGCTCGAGAGAAAAGCGAGCGCCGGTAATGTTTCGATCGGGCTTAAGCTCGCCCGTAAATAGTCGAAGGTACTTCGTATGTGGCGCGGGTGTGAGGCGCGCACGACGCTTTAAAAGATTTCATTAAAAGATTCATACCTCAATTCGCCGGCAGTGCCGCGGCTCGACCTAGAATTTGATTTAATGAATCAGATATTGAACGCGCCGGAAAATTCTCAGGATGCATCGATTGCGAGAGGGACGATTATGTGTATATACATATATAGGGGGGGCTGTTCGGTTGGTATTTAAAGATAATTTCGAGGGATGACGGAACGAGCAATCGGACGTGTAGCAGGTAAAAGAGAGTGCTGACATGCTCGTAATTAATTAATAATTGAGAGCTGATTCTAATCTCAGGCTTATCGCATTCCAATTGATCACCAGCGTTAATTCTCTTTAAACGTCTCGGGATAACTGGTGAATACCAGAGGTTCCTGCCAGTCGGAAACGCATTCGCGGGATTTATGTGCGCGATGTGGATGGAGTTGAATGAAGCAGCGGTCCAATCTCTGCCGCGCAGAGCTCGTTAACGGTATGCCGATCTTTAATGCAGAGAACGGTCGGGGATGTTTCTTCTCGCGCGGGCGCCGCTGTCGCTCCATAATACAAGCGGGACGAAACTACACCCTTAAACGCTGCAGTTTGCAGCTCATTCTGCTTCCCGAAAGGGTCACTTTCCTGCCCAAAGCCGAATAAATCTTATACACTCGGCTGGGTGGCTCGCTGGCGCTCCGGCTGGCTGGCTTACGATTTGCATTCAGTAGGTGTTAATCAAGCACCAGGCAGGGTTGCATAATGTGCGAATCAGTTAGTCAGGATTCCCCGGCCTCCTAAGGGAGACGGATGAAGGCACCATTAATCACTCACAGCCATGCATACCTCGAAGAAATTATCTCCGATGAGGCGTAATGCAATTCAAGTTTCCAGGCGATAGCTCCACCCGCTCACTCTTCAAACGGCTTTACTTTTCACGCGTGGAAACTCTATTCACCGGAGACCCGACAACCTCAACTAATCACTCTTTCCACTCGCTGATTAGTAGAATCATTGTTGAAAACTCAGTTATGCGCTTTGATCATAGAATCCGATAATTTCCCGTAAGAAACGCGATGCCTCGGTTCCTTGAGTCGAGTCACGAAAAGCCCCGAGAGCCATTTTCCTCGAGCGTGGAAAAGCGGTGCTCGCGTCTTTGAAAGTTTGGTATTCGCGTATAGCGAATCACGGCAATGCAGTCTGGTGTGTTGGTGTGTTGCGTGAAGACATTACCGGTAATGGCAGTGCGATTTGCTTATGCTGTCGGCCGTGGACGACTTTCGCATAGAAGTGTTAACACTCGTCCGAGCATTACCCTTCTAAGTATAATGCCTGTTATTCATGTCTCTCCTTGGCAGTGCCGCATCGCGACTCTGCAATGGCGGGAAGCACGCACCAGGGGAATGTAGCCCTATGCAGTCAGCCGGGCATCCTACCTGCTCTGGAAACGACAACGCGCACTGCACACCTATTCATACTATTGGAAATTTGAATAGAATCGTTCCGCTCCTTCCGAGTGCACCTAGGTTCGAGCTCTTCTCCACTATTCCAAAGAAATACCCCATGCAACCTGAATGCATCCTGACTTAGTAGTATGGGTTTTCAAGGATCTGGTTAGTTGCAGAGGTTGCGGACGTTTAATATATCGGTACACAGCATTCTCTAATAATAAGACGTACTAAATTTGATATGGAGGGGACGAAGGAGCTCGCCAAGATCTTATTCTAAGATCTCTGGAATTAATTAATTACGAGATTCGCATTCATAACGCTAAAACTTGGCGCGTGGCATTAAATGTCATACATTCAGATTTCCTTAATTCCGAAGAGTTAATTCAAGTGGAGAGCGAGTGTTGACAGTTGGTAACTGAAGCAGGCGAATTCGATGACAGGAAGCTACTGAATTAGGTTGGAAGGTAATGGTGAGTGAGATTTGCAGCGACACTGCAAGCCGAAGGCTCTTACGAGGTCCTCCTTTCGCAGCACTCCGTCGCCTTTTCTCTGATGGCCGCGTTGAGGCGACACAGGCTCGATTTCGGTCCTCCTGTCTCGTTCCCGTCCCACCTCCAGCTACCTCTTTCATCGAAACTCAAGCCGCTCTCCCTCCACGCGCGTTTGTGCACTCGTCGTTTCTCTCCCTTTCATCCCGGCATTAATTATACCCTCTTGCCGGCCTGGAATTTCGACGCTCGCGTTTTCCCTCGGCTCTGCCCGCTCCGCTTGTACTGTGGTCTCTCTTGCTCCATTGACAAAAACCCAGAACGGATTCTCCTTAATCCTTCTTCCCATTCCAGTATTCCACTGGCTGCAATGCTTCTGCGCGAGGCTCTAATATCCGGCACATCTAATTCCCGAGAAAATTCCGCTCCTTCGTATAGATAAAACTGTGCGGTAAAAAGGCTCTTTCTTATAGCAGCTATTCATAAAAAGTGTTGAATGAGAGGCTACCGTGTTCGAGGTTGAAGCTACTCTTCCCGTTCCCGCATCGATACGTTAGCCTGATCCCGCCGGGAGTGGCGTTCTCTCGGCAGCAGTGTAAAGCGATAAAGATGGGCCGCTCTTAACATTTGTGCAGTACATCTATGGAGTCGAAAGCAACGGCTGCTGTCAAGTGTCTTTGTCGAGGAGCGAAATCGTCGGAGCTCAGGATCTTCTCAATAGGAGTGTGAGCGCGCGCAGAGCAGTCTTTGCCAGGGTTCGAGTAAACGCAAGGTACACGTACTACGTCAAAAGCGAACAAGCAGTATCTCTCTATGCCTCGACTCAATGCTCCCCCTTAAAGCTGAGCGTTAAAGGGTAATAGGTTTATCGTGACTGGAGCATGAAGAAGCCTCGGAGTATTAGCGGCTGCACGTCAATGTTATCGATGAAAATAATTATAAATAAGCCCGTCTGGGAATAGGTCGCCCGTACTATATCGGTCCGGCGCAGTGATCCGATATTGGGCTCACTTATCGAGATCATTAGATAACCGAGGGCCGGTGTGCGAGCGCACGCAAGTGGTAGTCGCAGCCAGCGGATCGCGCGTCCTATCCGGCGAATCTAATTTTCGACCACAAAACAGCCGGGATACTTGATGCGGCCCGCGGCACGTAGGGTAAGTGCGGGCGAGCGCGCGGGCGCAGAATCGCATTAGCTCGGAAATATATTTTCCTCTGCAGCGTCATTGCGCCTGCGGAGCCTATCCGGGTCGCGAGGAGGCGCACCGTGGTAATTGCCAATTAACTGTAATTAATTCATTGAGCCAAGTGGCACGATCAAGCAAGCCGTATCTCCGTCGCCAGGAACCGGCACCGCCAAGACCAGTTCGGTAACTAATCGAATTTCCTTCAAACACCCATTCGCCCCCCGCACACTACGCCTTTTACCGCTTCGATCAGAAAAACTCCAGTCGGATATTTACACGCGCCATTTTCCACGGCCATTTTTTCATGGCCTCCGATTATTGCAGCGGAAGAGAAGTTCCTCTCATGGGAACGTTGACTATATTCTATTCATTTAACAATCCCCGGAAACTTGTATTCAGAGCTACAAGAGATGAGTTCATTAGGATCAACATATCCTGTTGGAGCAGAATGGCCATGCACGCAGATGAGGAACTTCCACGACAAGTTCGACACTAATCTCTTATTTATTCTATGTTCAAGTCCCTTGTCTTGGCGGCCCGCTGACGGTCACCGGTCCCATTACTCGGTAATGAGCGCCGCGTCGTCGGCGAGATCGATAATTAAATGATATATTAATCGACGCGGAGAATCGCATCGTTCCGTCGCCGGTCCCTTTGTTCCGGCTGATTCCCGCGTTCGTCGGGCCATGAATAAATCGCGCTCCTGGGAAAAGTAGTTATTCCCTTGAATTTTCCATTTGACACTTCGTTTCTAATTGGACCGGAGAGTACCGGGAGCCCGCCTAGTTACGGAAAGAGCTTTGTCCGATTCCTGCACTGGGACATTCGGAATACTGTAGCGCGGGAAGAAAGGGCGACTCGGAAAATAGTAGAACGTGCAGCCACGAATATATCCCCCCGCCTCCTCCTCCTGCACCTCCTCTGCTCACCTCTTATTCCTTCGCAGCAGCGCGCTCTCGCTCGGGTTACTCTCGCCGCCCCCTCCCCATCCCCTTCTCTCTCTCTTGCCGCTCATTCTTTTCATTCAACTCCTGCGATTCCGCTGGTCCATTCTCCGAGCGGTGTGTGCTGTGCAATGCAGCATCGTTGCGCAGCGCCCGATAAAGTAGGCATACTCGAAAACCTGCAATGCCGCCAACCCTTACAACGCTCGACAAGATAGAGAGAGAGAGAGAGGCTGAGAGAGGGGCGAGGGGGAGGGGGCGAAGTGGAGGGAAAAGAGTGATGGAGCGTGCGTCTTTCGAAATTGAATGGCCTTTGAAAAAGTCATTACGCTGGCAAACGTTAATCCCATTTGGCGGATCCCAGAGTACGTACACAAACATACGCGCAGAAAAAGAGTGTGCGAAAGAAATAGAGACGCCGAGCGCTACTCGCGCTGCACTATACCTCGAGGGTGGGAAGATATATTACGGCTTTCTTTATTATTTCTGCCCTCCGACTTCCTCTTTTTAACTCGACCATTTTTCTTCCAGTTCCCTCTCGCTTCCTCTGCCGCGCCGTGTTTCCAGCTTCCCTCTTGCTCTTATTCTCTCGTATTCCCTTGTACCCTTTCCCTCCTCTCTCACCCTTCCCTCTCGCCGTCTCGCTCTCTTGGCTAAGAGAAACAGAGAGAGAGAGAGGGAGGGGGAGAGGGGGAAAGGGCACGCAAGCAGTAGTATTACAGGAGCCTCGCCAACTCGGCTAATTATTTCTTCCAAGTACCGATTATTTTTTCAGCGTTTACCTAGAATATCTTGATCCTACTTAGCCCGAGAAAGGCCGCGCTCGACCCCCGACCAGGCTGGGGCTCCACTTTCAAGCGGGAAGCCAAGGCTTGCTCTCCTTTCTTCTGCCTGCTTTCTCATTCTACTTGGCCCAGCACTCTCCGTCTCCGCTGCTCCGCTCTCTCCTCTTCACCACGCCACGGTCTGCGGCCCGTTCACCCCTGCACCCCCCCCCCCCACTCTATATTTCCGTGTGGTCCTTTCTCATTTTTCCTCGAGAGGGCCTGCCGGATAATTGTCGAGAGGGATCTATCATCTTCCTCCGGGGCTTGTTTCGCATCTCTCCGCGCGTTGCTCTTTCCTCCGGTCGCGGCTTCGACGACGACACCTTGGCCCTTAGTAGGGAATGCGCCCTATGCCAGAAGGTCGCACGCCCCTAAGTAAGTAGGCATCTCCGCTAGGAAGAGCGGCCGGGTCGAGCCGGCCAGGATGGCAGCTATGTAAATAGGCCAGCGGCATAATTTATATCCGTCATGAGGGGCTGCGGGCGAGTCTCTCCCCGAGCCTCCTCTGCTCCCGGATCCAGAATCCAGACACTGCTGCCGTGCTGCTGCCGCTCCGCTCCGCTCGCTCGCTCGCCCTACTCCTTTTCTTCTTTCTTCCTCCGCCACCCTTTTCCAGGTCCCTTCGCCGCCGGCTCTTCTTCGTGCCGCCGCATCTCCCGGAGCCCTGGCCCGCCGTCGCGTGGCTCGTATAGATTTTTATTGCTCAGTCCGCCGGCCGCGAACGTCAGTGCGACCGTTGGCGATGAATCTGCTTTTGAGGTTTGTCGAATCTACTGGCCCCTTTATCTAGTCTCCCCGATTCACAAGATTCCGCCATGCAGAATCTTTTAGCTTGAGTGATAAAAGCAAAACGGTGGATTAATCGAATCAAAAGTGGATGAATCGTTGGCTTGGTAGCGAGTCCTTTGGTGCATAATAGAAAGTCAAACTTTAAGAAGACGTATAAAGGGAAGATCGGTGCTCGGAGTGGTCGGTAAGCGTTTTCCATGCGAGTGGCCTCGTACTCGGGCGGACCTGATCCGATTGCTCCCGGCAGCGGGCGAAATCATGTGAGCGAGGCATAAGAAGGCGGTGGTGGTGGTGAGGGGGTGTGGAGCGAGCGGAGGCGAAGAAGCGCGTTCATCCGCGGCGTTGCGCTAAGTAAAGCGCGGCAGAAGAAAAAAGCGCGGGCCGGAGCGAGGCAGCGGCTCTCGCCGGAGGGTGCCGAGTGTTCCATGAGTGCGGGAGGGGTATGACGGTGGTGGAGGTGGTGGTGGTGGTGGCGGTGGCGGTGGCGGCGGGAGGGTGGAAAGATCGTCGCAGGACGAGGCAACAAACGGGCCTAGGCCGGGGGTGGTGAAAGAGAGGGCGCCTGCGGGTTATTCGAGCGGGTTGTAGCTAGCTATGACGTCACTAGGAGCGTCACAGAACCACCCCTTCCACCTTCGATCAATGACGCGACCTTGCTGCCCGAGAGCGAGGCCCCTGCGCGCCTCTCACCCCCGGCCCGGCATCCACGATCCTCCACGTTACCCGTTCGGGCCGAGGCGAAGCGCCCCGGTACCCAGAGGGGCGGCGGCTGTTTCTGCAACCTGGCAACCCTGTCTATCTTTAGCATCCATTCTATCCCGAAGCACCCCCGCGCGCCCGACCGCGCTCCCTCGCACACCCACCCCGATATCAAACTCCCTTCTATCTCTCTGTCCCTGGCCGCTAGTGTTTTCCACCCCGTATTCCAGCGCTCCCTGTCTTCTTCGCTCTTGCCACTATCTCGCACCAGCTGCCAGCCCGTTTTACCTCCTCTTTCCACCACCCCCTTTACCCACCCTCGCTCTCTCTCTCTCTCTCTCTCTGTCGTGTGGCTGACATAAACAAGGCTGGTGCGCCTGCGTCGCGTCGCTTTCTGGAGGTGACGGCTCCGTTCGAGCGATGCTCCATCAACGGAGACGCCGAGAGAAAGAGAGAGGGAGAGAGATGTGTCCGGGTATTATGAGGACCGGAGACTTCTTCCAAGTCATCCTGAAATCGACCTGCTTGCTCGATAGTAGCACAACAGCGCGTCTCACGCAGCCTGGCCCGTTTCCTTGCTCCTCCTGGCCGGATCACCGGCCCCCCCGTCCCACCACCCCCCCAACACACCCAGAGGAGCAGCCCGTGTACACGCAAACTGTGTGCACACGTTCGACTGCACTGGGTCACTAGGAGAATGGAATCGATGCCGCAGGAAGTCGCGAGGCCTTCATTATTTATTGCGATCGGCAATGAATGGGCGCACTACTAACGCCTCACCCCTTTATCATATTGTCAGCCAGAGGCTTTTCATGTGCCGGCCATTCTATCGCGATATTCCAACTAGCCGCGAAATCAGCGACTCCCCTCCTGTCGCAACGGTAAATGATTATAATGTTTTGCGATATGTGCCTGGTTAATGTGTTTCGGAATTTCGGATACATGGCTCTTTGGTTGGTCCCGCATTTCGGGCTGTTTGTTTGCTGGCCTACCGCTGGCATTGGATCAACTTCATGCAGGCTCGAAACGTAGGCGAAATTCCGAAGTAGGAGATTAGTGACTTCGCTTGTGGAAGTCTCAAATCTGGGGGTGGTTTATGATTGAGATCGACGAGTACGAATTAACTAGTGTAAATATTCTGAGTAATACTTGCGCCTCTTCTATAGATATGAGTTCATTAGTACACTTGCAGTTGGAACATGTTCTTTAATTTTTAGATTCGAAGCCTAATCATGGTAGGATTTGACTAGATGGGAATTCAAACCAGGCTTCGATTACAGGCTGCTCTAACAGAGCAGGATAATTCGAGCTAGAGTCGAACGATCGTTTACACGGGTGAATATGAATTGTCCGGGAAATCCCTGCCAGTTCGAATTCAGGCGTGATTACCTTGGCCTGGCCGTTCCGGCACGCAGGTAGCCGAACGAGTCGATCGATAGGTATTCTTTCCATCCGGAGGAAGTTTCTTTAAATTCGCATGATTAATGTTTATCGATAGGCTGATAATAGTTCGGTTTGGGTGGCGCGAGCAGGGATGCCGGTGCGGGTTACCGGCTCGAAGGCGGTGTGGAAGGGTGCGGAGGGCTGTGTATCCGTGGGTATAGGTGCGGGGTATAAAATACATCCCTCGGGCTCGTGCTGGGCCGCGATTGGGCCAGATCGATCCCGAGGCCGCGCTCGCCGTTAGCATGTGAATGAGGTGGAAGCCACTCGTTCGAATTCAGCTCTCGACCCGCTACGATGCCGCGATGCCGAAGCGGTGATAGGATCCATCGATCACCGACCATTTGGCTCAAATAATTCCAATGCAAATCCACGGGATAGACAACCGGGCCGGGACGGCGACACGGCGATCTTTACGACCTCGGCTCCCGCGATGGTCAGGCTCCCCGACCTCTGCGCAGAAATTAATTCTCCTTCTCGTTTAGCTTGCTAACGAAACTCATGCTAACTTCATTCGGCCCCTTAACGCTATTACCTCTCCCCGCTTCTTCGTGCTCCCTTGAAACCCTCGAGTTCCGAAAGTACCCGCTGCGAGGCCATGGTAATAATACTAGCCATCCATAAGCGGGAGAACAAGATGCGCTCGGTTCGCACGGAGATAGTCATTTCCATCCTCATCGCCGCCGCTGCTGCTGCTGCTCTCCTTCCCCCTGGCCTGCGCGGAAAATTACCATTTTTTCAATCAGACCTTTTCTCTCGTGCAATTTTTATTTCGCCCCATGCAACGGGCCTTCTCCCCTTTCTCTGCTTTTCTTGGTCAGCGATCGTCCTGGCTTTGAGTGGTGCGCAGGCCAGCAGCGTCCCTTCACTGCTAGATAGCCACCCTTAGGCTACAACGACTGGCGGGAATTTATTTCCATACTGTAATTACACTGCGGCGACGCCTTTTGTAATTATAGTCGAGTCGCCCTCGGGTAACTGTCTGCTACGGGAAGCTCTCGGGTAGGCCATGCGCTCGCTAAGTGCAAGGTGTTCTTTTGTTATGGCTACGGGACTCGTTTCTTTACTTCTTTATCATGGATTTTAGGCCCCTCCGGCGAAATTCCTCATGGATTGCGTGTTCCTTCCTTGAGATCTTCTCTCAACTTTTTCATTCTCTCGATGGTAGACATTTTCATAAAACTGCGCTGCCTTCTTTACATACCTTTTGCTGCCGCGCGGTAATTGGGGTCGCGTTTTACTTTGCTCGCGCTTTATATAACTACTAAAGTTTAGGGTACTGTTAGCTCTTTCTTTGGGCTTCATTTTCAAGAACCTACGTAACATCGTCTTGGTCTCGTTTTATCTGGTTAGTAGAATGTCGCGGCAGCGAGGAGGCCTCGCAAAACCATTTCTGGCAGAAATGTGGAAGAGGATAATTCCGGGATAAATTTCGACACTGTTATATTAATGGGCGATCAAAGTTTGTATTTGACTTATCTTCAGATTGAATGGAATGAATACAGAGCTATACATATTGTGTAGATAGTTTATTACCATCGCTGGCACGCGAGAAACAGATGCTTATCGATACTGGACATAACTTACCTTGGGAGATGAGGCGATCCTTGGGAATCTAGGTGGATGGTTGTCAGGCAGGTAACATGTTACATTTAAATAAACGATCCTGTATTGTGACAAATTTGATTGGTATACAACGGTTTACAAGGGAATTGATCGTATCACGCCACGGGATGGTACGAGAGGATGACGAAGGATACTCGAATCGAGGTACAAGCGTAAGTGGAATGCAGCGATGATTGAAAGCGCAAACTGGAAGACGCTGTTTTTGTTGTTGTTCGCCCTCGTCGGGAGAGACGGCGATTAATCCTCGCTCTCCCGTCCACGTCTCACCTGTCTCGCGCGTACGCGTGATCACGTTGCACTCCTTCATCTGGATCTCTGGAATTTCTTTAACCCCCTAGCTTCTATCCCGCGCTCTTCTCTCTCCTCTCGGACACGGCTTTACACGCTTTACGCTCGCACGCTCGCTCACACCGCACATACACCCGGCAGACCTTTCCTCACCTACAACTCTCCACTATACATCGTCCGGCCAGTAGCAATGATTCTCCACTGGGTCCCTGTGAGCATCGCTCGCAAACACTCCAGCAGTAATATCTCCCACTGATAAGCAAGGCTAATTTTCATAGTTTCCGTGCGCCCGACTGTTGTCTCGAAAGGCCCGACGCACTTTCGCATTGCGACAGTTGGAGTGTTCGTTTTTATAAAATTAAAAAAGTATCCTCGCGAGTCGCCTTCGCGTATATATCTGTCTAAAGGCAGTCTCTCCCGAGCTACCCTCGCCCGGGCGGAGTCCTCTTTATCTTACGCTTACAGCTAGTCGTATATTATCCTTATATCCCGTGGTCGTAAATGAAACTGCGATATCGAAGTGGACTTAACGAAAATAATCGGTGATTTTTGGTCTCGTAGAACATCTATTCACACGTGTGTCTCGGGAAACGTATTCACAATAGTCCAAGTGTCACCGCCCAGTGCGCGGTAGTCCCGCGGGAGAGAGAGAGAGAGAGAGAGAGAGAGAGAGAGAGGGAGAGAGGGAGAGAGAGGGAGAGTCTGCCTTAGTATTTAGAACTCGTGCGGTGCAATTGCTGACAGCGACCCAGGGACGCGCGCCGTCTTTCCGAGGATGTATTCTGTAAAACCACATACAAAAGGCGACTGAGACAATAAGAAATCGGGGCAGTGTGTGTCGGTGGGTGAGTTGTCGCGGAGCGGTCGAGTGAAAATGGGATCTCGTGCGCTCTTGTCGTTCCCACTGCGGCAACGACGTCGGGACGGTATGCGTCGGGGGGGATTGTTACACCGTGTCAGACGCTACTCTCGCTCGCCTTCCTGTACCGGTGAATTCGAGGATAGAACAAGTTTACGATGAACATCAACACGATAACGTTAACGATGACGACGATGACGACGACCATGGATACCGAACGAACACCGCGTGCCACTTGCACCCGGTTTCGCTGTGTATCGAGTCGAGTATCGCGCGGCTCCGACCTCGACGATGCTGGGCACACGAGTACCTGCGACCTGCCACGAATTCGATCTCGCTTCACCCACCACTGGATGAGGTACTCGGTCAGATTGAATTCGTGAGGAAAGCAGATTCCCTTAGGTTTCCCTCGTGGGCCCGGCAGCGTGGCGCGCGTGTCAATTACGCCAATTATACGTCTAGGGTTTTTTTTTGGTTTAATCACACTGGTTAGTCAACGTAGTCGTGACAACGTGCAACCCCATTCGCTGGGGGCCGTGCCTGCACAATTCTCTTTCGTGAACCGCACTCCCTTCTTCGCGATACTATGTACCGCGTTTATCAGTATCCATTAGTTTCGAGTTTTAATAACGACGTAATACCCGACACGCATTATCTATCGTTATTAGTCGCTGGTAGATAACAATTAGTCGTAATAAGAAAATTTGGCGATATGATAGGTAGATCGGTCTCTTGCGCTGCCACGTATAAAACTCACTCGCCCTCCCCCAATCTGCGAGTTATCGCTTTTGTTTTTTCCTGGACTTCAAACTCTACTCTCATCGAACTACCAAATGATCTCGGGTTCATAACTGATTACTCTTCAACGGAAACTCGAGCCGTAAGTGGCAAGTGTCGAAAGTGGACCTTATCTTTATAAGGTCGACCGAAGACAGAGCACAGAGCACATTCCACTTGACGTCCATCTCATCATGTCAAAACTTATTGAACGCATGGTGCCTACCGTCCTACGTCTTGTATCAGAAAACTAGTTTTATACGTCGCAACTCACAGTTTGTCTTTTGATTCCTCTCCCGTGACATCTAGGTTCCAGTGACGTGATCGCCCGTGTTTTTAAGCGACTTTCCTCGCTCGGAGAATTCCAAAAGAATGATGCTCGCTACGAAATGACTCGCTAGTCTCTGCTTCGGTTGAATCGTTTAGCTATTTCATATGTACATTGACGAGAAGACGGTAAATATTAGGAATCCGTAGGATCTTGGGCGCGCGGACTCACTGGATACCGTAGACGGGGGACATCGTTCTCTCCCTTTTGGCACGAAAACCCTGGCCATAAACGCTGCTCTTTCTTTGGGCCAAGTTGCGGCGATCCACCGGCGAGTTCAGGAGTACCGTGCGACCACCTAGCTTATTTACGCAAAGTGACTGTGGAACACGATTCATGGGGGGCACAGCACGATATCTCCCCTAAAAAGATCGGCGCAGACCGCCACATCTTGGCGACATGATAGGTACATATTAATGCGGTTCCACCATAAACCTACATTTACACTCGCTCGCACGGATTCGCTTCTCATGCAGACGCACACGCACACTCGCACTCGCACCACTCGCTTGCTTTAATAAACGTCTATACGTAGGTATAATATTATGTTCATATGTATATATATATATATATATATATATATTTGCTATTGCACACACAACATTCACGCATCGATGTGATTATACACGAGTGTAGTTAAAAAACCCATACTGTCTCCGACGGTCGCGTAAAAGTCTCTCGCTCGCTCGCACACCCGACAAAATAGTTGCACCGGTATACCTGTGTATGTTTAATTAATCGTAATTCGTAATCGTAAGAACTAGTAATAATAACCGTAATAATCGTAGTAATAGTAGTTATCATCGGGACGATCGACCGCCCTCGGGAGATGGCGAGCGCTTTCGATTCCGTGTTCTCCGTTCTCCCAGCATTGGCCGCTGGTGGTGACGGTATGCTCGGCTTGTTCGGATGTTGCGGGCCGTCCGGCGGTCGTCGCGTCCCTTCTACGTAGTTCTTCTAGCACGCGCGTCATCCGCGTACGTTCCTCCCGAGTTCTTCGTGAAAATGGCAGTAAGTAGTACAGTATTTGAGTTTGCTGGTTGCACATGCACCCACCCCAGGACCATCATACCACTATCGAATGTCGGCGTGGCGACTTCATCGTCGCCATGCCCTCAGTGTTCGCCGTGTCGCTTGCTCTTGATTCGCCTTCCAATGCAATTACGATCTTATTTACAATGTACAATTTCATGGCGGCGATCGACGGGGCGGAATTTCGCGTGCGAGGCCAATACCAAGCGAAATGGTTTCGTCCCCGTCACGAAAATCCTCACGGCGACCTGTGTATGTCGTGACTCGATTCCATATTCCCGGGGAATTCCCGGCCGTCCGGATTCCGCATAAATGAATCGGCGAATGCGAGGAATCGTTTTTCGAAAGGCCTAATCACAGGAAATGAGCGGCCTCCACGACCCCTTCGCCTCTGCCATTTTTCCCTCAAATGTCAGACTATATCGTCCCCGGTGTATGTACCTTTCGTCGCTCGGCATGTTAAAAGAATAGAACGGCGCACGATTCTACGGAGCCCATTAGCGGGAGGTAGAGGAATCGAGTCGCGAGCTTTCGATATTATCGGCAAACGCGGTTGTCGGCTACGGATAAGGGTTGCGGGACAGTGACTGGATACAAAGTGTTTCTGCTCGATCACGGTGGACGAGCTTCCTGTCGCACAACTGCTCGCCTGCCCCTCCGAGACTCCCCTCAAGATCAAACTCCTGCTTACTTACTTCCAAAGAAACGACCCAACGCCCCAACAAATTCAACAACAAAACATCCCCCCACTCTCAGATATCTCTACAAGAGCAACGGGCACCGTTCTCCCTAGATGTCCCCAATCAAAGCCCCCAAGGAAAACCCCAGGTAAATCTCGGGCGTGTGTGTAAGTGCGATGATCAGCGAAGCCCGAACATCTTGGTCGAGGATGGAGGATGGGAAATTGGCGGAAGGAAGAGAGAGTCGTTCACTTGACGTATTCCGGCTTGTCCTCGCCGGCGCGGCCACCGGTCCAGACGCGTGGCGATGCCGGCGTCCAGGGGACCGCGACGTCGAGGGTGGTGATGCTCGGCCGGCGGATGAACGGCGAGAACCTCGGTCGCTTGGGGCTCTTCGGCGGCGATTCCGCGAAGGTGACGCTTCTCCTTGGCCGTCGGGGCGGCGGCGGAGGCGGTGCCGGCGGTGATACGGGGATTACGGGCGGCGGCGGTGGCGTGGGCAGGGAAATGGCGGGCGATTCGCACGGGCTGTCCTCCAAGTAGTTTACACCTGGGTATGAGTATTGCTGTGTACCTGATCGCCCTCCGTATTGCCAATCGCGTTTGCCGGAGCGTAGTACTGGAAACCGAATGCACACCCTCCATTATCACCCCATTGCGCGCTACCTCCAGTACGTGACGGGGTGGGAAGGTATTGCATAGTGTGTAGGTGGTATACAGTCGGATGGCTGTCGTGTTTGTGTGTCTGTGTTGGTGGTGGTGGTGTGTGTGTGTGTGTTGGTGATCAGTGTTCCGATTGCATTGCCGCTGATTATGGGATTACGTGACTCGTGGCAGAGTGAGTGTGTGAATCTGTGTGGCGGTGTATTGTTATGCGGTTCTTTCCTGTGCTCTTAAGCTATCGCACTATCGTGCACCGAGCACGAGTGTGGGTGTACCGCGCACCCACTGCGCGGACGTGGGTGTACATTTCTTTCAACTTTGTCCTTTCGCTTCCTTGGCGCCGTGGGTGTGCGAGAGACGTGTACGTCGTATTGCTTGTGACTCTTATGTTATGTGCATGCCTTGCTTGTGTGAGGATGTGACGTTTTCACAATGGCGTTGCTAATTACATACTGTTCTAGTCTACAAGCTGCATTCCTCGCAGAAGCCTCATGCAATTCAGCAGGCTACTCTCGTCTTATCGAGCACTCGATTAGAAAGTCGTTCCAAGCCATGCTCACTTCGCTCGCAAGTCCAGATTTCGGGATAGTTACCCGACGGAGTAAAGGAAGGTGGAAATGTGGGAGTTTCATGGTATAGAATGAACCTTCATTGTTACTTGAAATAGGAGGGCAGGAGCGGATGCTTGCTCAGAGAGTATAAATCAGGTACCCATATTTTTAAGGCTTTTTAAGATTTGACGGCATATTTCCTATCGATATATTTTCCCGACACATGAACGAGACAATGGATCTCCTGTCACGAGAGAAATATACCAGTTCCTTTCAAAAAGTAGTCTAACAGGATTAAGGCGCTGGGGGTGGAGTGTGAGGAAAGTGAGAGGATACCAGAAACAATGATAAAAAGAGAAAAAGAGAGTGAGTGATGTGGGATTAAAATTTGGGATGAGAGAGTACTCACATATGGTCCCGGGAAAGGCGCATGCATCCTCCGTCTAACTCTGCAGTCCGTACCACTAGAGAGAAAAAGAAAAGTAGAACGAAATCGCGCGAAAAAACGGACGGATTATGCCTGCCGCCCGATCCACCAACACGCAGGAGAGACAGAGAGTTGGAGAGGCAGACAGAACGATAGAGAGATAGAGGTAGAGAGAGAAAGACCAAACCAAAGAGACAGAAAGATAGAGCTCAACACATCCAGACAGCCGCACATTGCACGCATTGTTTTAAACGTGGAAGTTCATCTTCAGACAAATGCGCAAACACTGTGATACGTTACTGTCAGACCACGCACACAGGGACAGACACACGCACCGGTGCTTTCTCGGCGGTCGCACGCTCTCGCGTCCTTGCGGGAGTAAACACATTTACATATGGTGTGAGCTTGCATTGTCGGGAAGTATACAACCCGCAAGCCCAGCTCCATCCAGTCTCGGGAAAACTAGCGGAAGTGTGTTCGAACGTTTACACGCCGCTAACTGCATGCCAAGCGTACTCTATTGTATATATATCTCATCTATATATGTATACATCTGTATAAGTTTATATGTATTTATATGAGAGAGAGAAAGAGAGTATGTTGAATGTACGATGACCTTATGTTAACGAGAATATGTTACATGGTACATTGGCGAGTCACTCTTGGCGACAGGTTGAAGGTTGAAGCACGATCCTATGAAGTGGGAGAAGTGCCTCGTTAGCCAACCACGGGGAAAAGAGACTCGAAATTTTTCGGGAAAGAAGAATCTTAATCTTATTACGTGCCAGAATATGAATAAGTCAGTTGGATCGAAGCACTTCTCCCTTTCAAGTCTGTTGCCAAACATTTTTCTACGGAAACCTGTACTCTATGCGTGTATGCGGTATGCGAACGTCAGTGACAATGTAGGAGGTATGCATGTGTGGTCAGTAACTCACCCGTCCATTGTCGAAATCGCGACCACCACCAATGGTCATTCTGGCCTTCGCCTTCATGGCATCCGACAATGGTATCTGAAACAGGAGAATTTGTCAGGCTGTGATTTCGTTGTACGTAAGCATGGGCAGTCGCTTATTGAATTCAGCTCTCCACCGCGTTACAAGAGGAACAATAACAATACAGGTACTAAGTGGTGTATTTGAATTTTGATTACCTTTGCTCTGGTAGCCTCCGAGTGGGATTTATAGCAGAATTCCAGGAGGGCGACGGCCAGCGCAAGAAGGAGGCCGCCGATTAGGATGTAAAATATCCCCGCCACATTACTCAGGGATAGTTCATTCCTGGAGGCGTCCTGCTTGTCGCCGTGCCGGCACTCCGTTCTGTCGAACCACCATCGGTTCACCAGCTTCGTTAACTCCCCGTTCTCCTTGAGCGACAGTACTGCCAAGTTGATCGGGTCACTATTGGATAAAAGGGGAAAAATATAAATTTATGGTTACGAATACTTTGCCTTTCGAATATTAGTTGCTGCGCGCAAAAGCGGACGAATTTTTTAATGAAACTTTATCTGATCTTTTTATTACTTGAGAAGTAATAATAAGATGGGACGATTTCATGGGGTTCGAATAAAAGATGGGAGTGGTGGTGGTAGGTAGTGGGGAATAGTTGATGGCCGGGATCGGAGAAGGACAGAGAATGTCAGGTATAGAGATAGCGGATACCAAGCTTTTTTTCCAGTACGGAGGTAATGGTACGGAAAAGAGGCTGCATTGGTTCTTCTGTGTTAATGGCGTGTAATAAAGCGCACATTCTTTCGCGGAAGGGAATAGCGGGAGCAGAGAGGGGAGAGGGTGAGAGAACGGCTCAGGCACTGGAATTTCGTTTCGCCCTGATGACGACAAAACCTCGTTAATTACGCGTTTGCGAGAGCGAAATGGGTCGAGCACGTTGTAAAAGTTTCACTGTGTTTCCTCGCATTTTCAGATCGCCTCGACGAAGCGCAATTTGTTCGGTTTACGTACACATGGTTACTGCAGAGTGAGCTGCAATTGTTAGTTAAGTAGCGAGTAATGATCGGCTATCAATTGTTGTTGTCTGCCATCGAATCTCGCGTACATACCTCGCACCCTCCGGGAAATTATACGTAAACGATGTGAAATTTCGCGTCCGATAAAAAAAACAGCTCGGTGTATGCTAGAACAATTTGAACTTGCGAAAGATTGGTCAAGAGTTTAAAAGGGTAGAGTGTGGTTGGCTTGTGCGAGTATCTGTGAAGCGGGGCGGAAGAAAGGCCATCATTTAAATTGGTCTTGAGGCATTAATGAAAGCATGGGAAGGTGGTAAGAGAAGAGTTATGGTGCCAGCTTACCGAAGTGGAGATCCAAGGGGTGTCGCGACCCCGAAGCCTTTGGCGTCGAGGTTTCGGCCAACTTTCATCGTGTCGCATGGTTCCCTTTCGTTGATATATTCGTTCTTCGGACTCTCGATCAAAAGGGCGTATTTACCTTTGCTCGTACGTACTCGCCGTATACCCTCGTCGTATGTCTTGACGAAAACGTGCTTGTGCGAATTCATGAACTCCCACATTTTGCTGTAGAGGCTGATTTGCGATTTCTGCGCATTCGTGAAATATATTCGATTAGTTTTCTGGCAGTTTGATCATGTGAATCTTGCACCTAAATGTCTTGGGATAATTCTATAGGAATATATGGTACATGGTCCTCACGCGAAAAAAATCCCAGGTCGATCCGTGGGAGAGTGTGCCATACTGTACTTCCGTCTGAGACGCCAGATCTTCTGCCGAATTAATGGGAGTGACCATCCTCTCGACGGTCAAGAACGCCGCGAGATTGGCGGTGTAAGATGATATAAGGATCAAGGTGAAGAACCACCAGACACTGCCGACTATTCTTCCTGATATCGATCTGCGATGGAAAAAAGTATTTGTCAGCGAAGATCGGCAGAGACGAGAAATTGCCTTCTCCTCCGGCGAAACTTTGGTAATTGGATCACGTAGCCTCTGGTAGGACTAGTATCATTTGCGGAAGATTTACGTGCTTCCACCGAACTGGAAGCCCCGAAATAGCGGCTAGTCATCGTCATAAGAAGCGCGTGGAAAAGGCGGAGCGCGGCCGAAAGAGACTCGAGAGGTGCAACGGTAGGTCGAGGAGGGGCGGTTGCCCGTAGGTTTCGTGAAATTTACAATTCATATTGCGCAACGCGAATATTTAAACCATTAATCAAGGAGTCTACCGTGCTGGGGTGGTACGCTGGATACGGCAAAATGTAAATTAATTGGGAGACCTACTGTTGGAATTGCTACGGGAATCGTGGCCGGTGATTCCCCGCCAACTACTTGTAAATTGGCCTCAATTTTCTCCCTCGGAATGCCACGAACATGCTTGACAAACGCGATAGAACCAATTGTAAAACATAGGGACTGGCATAAAGTTAACCTTGACATTCATAAATAAAATCACATTATTATTCTCACTCCTTGGTTTCACGATCGTTTTTCGGATATACCAAGTCAAGATAGTAAATAGTATGAAACTCACGTGTATTTAATAGTTATACAACTGATTTAACGGAATGCCGTGCTGGTTTCTATCCGATTTTATAATTCGATACGTTGTCTACCTCGAGAAACGAGTTTCGAGTGCCAAAAACACCGATGACCGTGTAAATGGAAATCGTAGAGAGAAGTGTCCTTCGCGTTTAGACCTCACGTGACCGAGTGTGCGACACTAAACACAATGCAGAATTTAAGATCCGAATGTCATAGGCTCCTGGAAATAAAAAAGGACGACTGGATTCGACCAGCTCGGAGCCTAATCACGAACTTAAGGAATTTTCAAGGGAAAAGTTAAGCGCGAAAGCGAGTGGCCACTTGTCGCACCGAGACCGAGCCGTCCACTAATTATCGAATACTGGTCTTTTTACTGCGGCATAAAATACTGCATGAATGACGTCTCCGCCACTGCTTCTGGAAGAAGTATTTCTCCACTGCCGGAAATACAGTTCTTTGAGTTTTCGAACTTTGACCCACTATACTGATTGATCCTCTCTTTGCGAGCTCTACGATTGACCTGCTCCGACTTACGAAACCTTTGCCACCACTCATTATAATTCGATTTTGTGAGTTTGAATACCAATTCGTATCGTTGTATGTATGATTTGAATATCATGATTTACATTGTTACAAGTTTGCCCTTTAACATACAATATTCACGTTTATTTTCTCTATACCAAATTATTTTTCGTATTTTCCAGCCTTTCACTTGGCACTGCATCGCGAAACTCGTTCGGTCCAAATACTCAATATTACGAGTATTATGGTAAGTGGCTATTACACTTCTTCCAATCTATTCAAGATAGTTCATTGAGCTCGGCTTATAGCGTAACGTGCAAGCAAATAACTGCACTGCGTAATAGTAAATAGGTTTGTACCCGAAGGGAATCGCTGCCATTGTTCTCGTATTCAAGCGCGATTGAACGAGAATACGCTTTATTATCAGTTGAATTACCTGGGTGAAATATCGCAGCCCTGTTGCATAAATGCGGCGAGGGAGAACCATAGGCTGTTTACGATACTGAAATCATTCGCCATACTTGAGGTCGGAGCGCCCGGCGAGCCCTGCGGTCCATGCGGATGCTGTAAGCTTGGATCATTTCTCCCCGTTATCGACGAGTCCGTGCTGCTACCCAGGGTCAGCACCCTCCACTCGTACGGAGAGAACCTGCGGGAGTACAAAGCGCACGGCAGCTTGCGTTAATTCTATCATTCGACCTGTACATTTGACCATTGCATTCAGCCATGCTAACTCGCCAAGTTTTACAACAATGTTCTATTAATAACAGCTCATTTCTGCGGCTTTCGTTCCTGTACATAGTTAAGTCGATCTAACATTTGCGATAGGCCACACATTATTCTCTATACATATAACTGTCTAATTATACGATTCATATCACCAGCCTGCTTAAGGTCAGTCAGGGACAGCTAACTTTCTTCTAAGCAACGCTATTGTCACCCCACTACAATTAATTCCCTCGATTAGACATTCCTGACATTACCGATTTTTAAGCTAAACTAAAATCAACCAGAGTCAAAGAAATTCAATTACCAACAGAAGCAAATATTTTAAGGCGTAGATTACATTGTCAAGCTTCAACGATTGTGTCGAGAGCTATTGGAATCTGGCACTCGCCAGAAGCTTATGAATAGTCGTCGCGGTGGTAAGGTAACTAGAAAGCACGATTTTATCAAGAAACTAACACTCTGTAGCTTTTGTTATCAGGCGCATCGCGACGGCGGGTGTGCACGATTTATCGAGTAGATGATCGGCTAGTCACATTCGGGTCGGCCGGTATCACGTGAGATAAGAAAGGGTAAATAGAGCCAGGCGGCGAGTCCCGGCTACCGCGTGTAGTTGCCAGCCGAGAATAAAAGCAGCGAGAATTTATCGCGGCATAATGTGTCCAGGGAATCGCGATAAATGCACGCATAATTGGCAGGGCTCTCGTAACACGTAACTGCCTGCCTACATACTGGGCTCGCAGCCGGCGCAGTACAGCGCAATGAAAAACGGCATTGCGTAATTATATGTCAAAGTAGCTGGATACGTGAATGCGCCGGAGACGCTGGGCCCGCGCCAGCCATTTGCGCCACTCCAATCAAGCACGAGGGCCGCAATTTCTTTAGTAATGAAGTGCACCGGCCGCCCATCTACGTTACTCTTCCTCCCCCCACCCTCTGCGCTTATTTTGCTCGATTTTTCGGCGCGCATTCTTTCGCCGGTTCCTGTCTGCCAGCGAGCACGCGCTATTCATTGCGAGAAATTAAAAGCCATTGTGGACAACTCGCCGCGCGGAATGCTCGCGAGTAACTACATTTGCGCGCGAGGGACTGAAGTAACGTATGCATTTTAATGCTCTATTTGGACTTTCTCAGGCATGAGTTAGAGTAAGCCTGTGCAGCTTTGACCACTATTTCGCATATTCTACGCTTCCGCACTGCACTGCGTTCTATGAGATTAATAGGGATTATTGTTATTTCAATTTCAAAATCTACCAGTTTTTGTTTTAGTTATGAATGTGCTTTAAAGTGAATGTTAAAGAACTACTGTTGAGGAAAATAATGAAAAGCGAAAGCCGTTCGTTCGTAATAGTGGTAGGCAGTGCCCCCTGTTAGCTGGCGCTGTCTGACCAGCGGCTGACTTGGACTACTGGCGCGCGTCGATGAGTGAGAGCCCTAGAGCTTTAGTAGCGTTATCTACGCTTAATAAAGGAAAGGGACGTTTACCTGGAGACGATAAAGAGGACGATGGATACACCTATGTACGAGAAGATGACGCAGACCCAGATTTCTTTGCTCAATGGATTAAGGAAGCTGAAGACTCCAGGCTTTTGCTTTATAGGCTTCTTTATCATGATGCTTATGCCCAGCGACATAAAGGGCTTGCTGAAGTCGATCACTCGCTCACGTTCCGATGTAATTGTCATCGGAGCTATCGCAATATCTGCTTCCTAAACGAACAATATTTATTATTACTTTCGTAAGAATATCAAATCAAAGTTCTATAGTTTGCTAATTGTGCGATAATAAGGCCCTTCTGAGATTGTAGAGCGGATTATCAGCGGTTCGCGAATGAAGATCCATACATTGGAGATATGCCAGCTGGATTTCTGTTATCCTTCATGATTACGCAACGTGGAAATACTCCCATCAGATTCTGTTAAGGATTCGCGCATTGAGTATTGGCTTTGAAGTGCACCACCGGATGCAGCGCTGCGTGTAACCCTGCTACGGTCAAAGGACTGCAAGCTCCAGGCCTCTAGTGGAAAGCTCTGGTAGCTGGGAGCTCCGGATAAAACAGCTCATTCAGCGTTCATTACATTCTCGAGTCCCACGATCAATAGTCGCAGTCTTTCGAAAGGCTCGCTCGAATTACGTGAATGCACTCGGTGCATGGGCTCCTTTTTACGGGATCCCACTTTTTGGAAGAGTCCTACGCCGATGGCTCGACGCGCTGTTTTGAAAAGACGCGCTGGTTTTGATGATGCTCACCTTGCGAATAAGTTCGCCGACCATGCCGTCCCAGCCCCCAGGGACATCCTGATTCTCGGTGCCGTACTTGCCGTCCTTCACTATCCGCAGCTCGTCTGAAAATTAGCGGGCGACCAATAGAATCGGATAAGTGGCCCGGCTGCGAATTGACCGGCGGAAGTTTGTTGATTATCGATTTGTGCGATTTGCGGGAGCGTACTGGCGAAGGGCAATGACCGAGCAGGCATTATTTAAGGGCGGGGTTGTAAAGATTGAGAGGTTGCTATCCTCGGATATCAATCTGTCCATGTGTCTGTCGCGGACCATTTTAGAGAGTCAACTAATTATTCAATTTAATGAATTGTACTAAAGATTAATTAATTTTCGTGACGGAAATTGATTTTAATAAGTTTTGATACTAACATGTTATGCCCAACTTCTTAGCGATCAAATCAGCAAGGTCCTTGCAGTAACCTTCGTAACTATCGTTCCCTACTAGGATTTCTCCTGATTCGGACTTCTTCTTCATGATGTAGGGCTCTTCCTGGAATTAAAAGTTTCGTAATAAGAATCCGTATAAAAAATTAATATAATAAAGTATAAAGTACTGCAAAATCGTTTACGCACCACAATCGTGGTGACGATATAAGTCTTGTTCTTCTCGATCTCCGTGTGCGGTCGAAGTCGAATGTACTTGGCTGCGATCGATTGGAAACCGGCTACGTCCGTCCATTCTGCGACCTTTGAGGATTATAACAAAAGCAATTAAGACGCAGATTTTTCAAAGGGAAGGAATGAATTAAGTCGACTGTGACGGTCGCAAAGGCAACCGTTAGTCTAGGAAAACAAATGAGATGAAAATGACAATAAAAAGGAAAGGTAGACGTCTGGCGAAAGGGACAATTACTTTGACCATAGCACTGTTGACTGTCATCTCGACGACGTGTAACGTGTAATTCCGCCGGCGTCCGTCGTCGTTGAAGCGAATTTCCCCAGTGAGACCCTCGATCTCGACCTAAAAGTGAACATGATACAGGTTCCACAGATACAATTGAAACGAGGCAGAGTAAAACCAAAAAATGGTTGCACCACAGTAAGACAGAGTGGGCGAAAGAAAAGAAACTTGACCTGATTGTAATTCAGCAGGGGCTGGAGCCTCGGAAAAAATCAAATTAAGAAAACCACAGTGGTTGCATAACGCACATGTATAAAATATGTATATATTCCAGCGCATATAGCCTAGTTGCATAAAAAATTTCATTTAGGAGAAAATAGGGGGAAAACACAATTCTCCGTTTGGTCATTTCTTTGAAACTTGACACATTTTTTAATGTTTCCGTATATCCCTAGCGAAAAAGGGACTTTCTAGATCCGAAATACTTGCTTTCGCAAAGACTAGCGAGCATTCTGACGCTCTCGTTCGATTTCGCGAGGGAGCTGTGCGTCAAAGGCTGGCAGAAAAGGATGTTTACCGTGTAAGTGTAAGTACGTGTAGGCAAATCGCCGCAGGAGCACGGGAGAATACTATTTGACGCGGACATAGGAATTCCGTCGGAATCGGAATAACCGCCAATTACTGTCAGCGGCAGAGAGAAGCGTCGGAAGGGTCTCCGGCAATTTCGGTTGCCATGGTATTTGAAATATATCGAGTAGCCCGTCGCTGCTACACGTGCATCAAGAATTTCCGAGCGTATATTTCGCTAATCCTCCATGCAGGGCTTCGCCCGTTTCAAAGCTTCATCGGACTCTGCAAATGGGATGCCAGCCCGAACTTACCATTAATCACGAGCGTATATTTCAACATCCACCAAATTTTTTACACGAATTAATTAGGTGCTCACGCGTCGCCGCAATCAAGTACCCGTCAAGACCGATGTTTAAAATATTTTTTACATTTTTCAGCCGACGTCTGTAAAAATCTGAACTGTGGTCGGAATAATTTTCACAGCATTCGCATTTATATCTTTCAGAGTTTCTCTATTGAATACAGCAGGGTATCGGGTGAAAGATTTCGGAAGGTGTTCGCTGGAACTCACCTTTCTTAGAACTTTGAAGAATTTCTCGCCGTAATCGAACGGTGTCACCCAATCCCGACTGCTATTGCAGTCCAAACCCCTGGTGCCGTTCGTCGGTTGACTACTACCCTGAATTCCCGTCCTTCGAACGTTGCTCCTGTCAGGTTTTTTTCTCAGAAACTTGTTGAGCGCTTCGACGAGAACAAACACTGCGTCGTACATCAGTGCTGCTTGTGCCTAATGGTAGAGAGATTGTCACATGAGCACTGGAATTCTTCAAACAATACCCAACTGACTCGAGTGTACAGAAGAGAAAAGAGGCGAATCTCGCGAAATTGTATATTTCCCTTAAAAAGTTTTAACGACAATTCGGTCATTTTAGTTCCACGATATAGAAAGTATAGAAACTGGAAAAAGCTTCTTGTTAAATCAGGTTTGAGATCTTACAGTGGGAGAGATCTTGTGCGCAAACGAGAATGTAAACATGTAAAGGATCGGCGGCGCAGACCTACATATCAGGAGGGTGGATTCGGTAGCAGAGAGGAGGAGCGTTTCTCCTCTCTTCGAAATGTACGCTGATTCGCCGCGACAGAGTTAAATCAGGCACGCGGCCAAAGTTGAAAAGCCGCGCTCGTATTTGGCGGGCGGTAATAATCGGCCACGATAATCGTAGCATTAGAGTGGATTCCTTCTATCTCCGCATCCCGAATCCGCCCGTCTTTTTATCTTCTCGGAGTTATTCTCCTGACGGCGCTCCCCCGCCCCTCCCACACTCCTCCCGCATTCATTGCACATTGGTCACTGGCTCCTCTCTGCCGAGCTCCTCTTTCGCGAAAGGTCCAGACAAGTCGGTCAATATTTATTGCACGCCGGCCCATAATGAGACCACGTGGAATGTTCTCCGGGAGACAGAAGTGCTTCCGGGCAAACATGGAGCGCTGCCTCGTAATTTGACTTTAACGTATAACTTGGTGCATGCGGGCGGACTTGAAGGTTCCCTCTTTAAGTTACGGATCTTCCTATCTTTGATTTTCTTCCCTCGAGTTTAAGCTTGCCCGCCCGTATTTCGCTCCGTCTACTTGACCGTGTGTACCGGATTCTCAAGTCCGAGCACTCTGAGAGACCACTTGGAAACTGGAGTAAACTCCTGTCACCGGCCGCGGCATCCAAACACTCGAACTTATTCGTTATTCCTTGTCGGGTGGAAGGAGCCAGGACTTTTTGAAAATGACACGCGGGACGTGTATGATCCAACGTGGGAGGAAGCGACTCCTTTAAGCTGACTCGAGTTTGTTACTTGAAGCGGGGAAATGAGAGGTTTGCTGTATAATGGCTATCAAGTATCATAAGTCGGAGTTATCAATGGCGAACAAATAGAAATAGTTTATTTATTTTCCGATTCTTACTGTAGGAATAGTTTTGCTGTTGAGTGTACGTACGGATATGGACTCGCGGCCAGCTCCTTGAGAAGTAGCAGGATCCAGACGATGCCATCCAGTTAGGAAATCCTTGACGTGAGGTCGAGTGGCATCCACGATGCGAAAGCCGGTGATGTTGATGGCACCGTACTCGATCACCTCGCTTTCCCAACGGTCGTCCATTATCTGATTAGACGAAAACACAGATGCGAATACGTACTCGAGACGATGTAAGACACGCCGACATCTACAAGGGCTCAATCTCCTAGGAAACACGCTCTCCTCTAAGTGCTTACGTTCCTGCACCGACTGAAACTTCTCTTCCAGGGATCATTAACCGCAATATTCATTCCACGTGTTATCTCCCGAATTTTATTTTCGATCTAGCACTTTCGTGCTTTGCCCCAGCGAACTTTGATTGCTGACATAGTTAGTGCGAGTGAAGGAACGAATGGATCGCTGTATTATGAATTTCAGTATCTCGATAATCGCGCTGCCGAGGAGGTTGGAATTCGAATAAACGCGCTTTCGATTTCGACCACTGATTTGGACTAAACTAGAAATTCCGATAGGAGCATAGAGAATATAAGACTGGTATTGCCGTGGTACCAACATTCCACCGAGCTGATGAAAGCCATTCATCAAATTGGCTCGTTTCGAATCCATCATTCGAAACGAGCATCGCATTCAATTTGCTTTATATCTAATAATTTAATTTATTGAAACTAACTGTACACGAGCATACGCGTTGGAATGCGCAGCAATGTGTTAAGAGTCGCAATTGCGATGTTCGTCCGTCAGAATTCAAGAGCAATTGTAGGAAGAAAAGCGGATTCCCTGACTCATAGTACTGGTGTTGAAACACTCGGTAAAGAGGAGGAGGGAAATCGTTGTCGGACAGATGGATAAATGTGGCTGGTTGGTTGTTAAGATGCAAGGCAGCATGTCGCCCGCCGATGTAGGGGAAGCGGAGCGGCTGTGCAGAGTTGCTTCGCGAACATGGCGATGAATGAGAATGGGCCACGTAGTACAAACGGAAGTGGCTGTAAATGAAGGAGTGTCTCTTCTCGCATCTTCCCAGGGTCACCGAGACATAATGGCTCGTGTTCCTTGCCGCGCTCGCTTTCAAACCGCAGGGCATAAGCCAAACTGCCACCAAATGCCAACGGCCACTGCTACAAATTCCCTCCTTTCCACCTAAGCGCGTGTGTTGCTGGTTGAATTCGAGGTCTCTCCGCCCCGAAATTTCCTCCCAATTTACCTCAATTACACTCCCTAAGGGCGAAGGCCGACACCGGGCAAATTCTTCGCGACAGTTACAAGTCACCGATGGCTGGATAAGCGCTCTCCTTCAAGGGAAACTCACCAATCCGCTTAGCAAGTAGTGGTACGTTCTCTTTCCCAGTGCGACGTCCCTCACGTGGGCCACCACGATGTCCTTTGCCATATCAGTCGGGCAGTCTAACACCACGTACTTATTACTCCACCTGCAGGAAAGAATCCATCATCTCTTACTTCGACATCATTCTTTTGCAGACCAACACCTCTCCAACATAGAATTAGTTAAATGTGTAAGCACAAAGGGCGGCAGGAAATTATGTTATTTGGCCGAAAGTCACTGCAGTATTTGGTAGTCGACACGCATATTGTTTCACCTGCCTCTACAAAATGATTTAAACCGGTACAAATATACGTAAGCGTACTAAAAAAATAGGACGAGAGCGTGGTTGGCTAACACGGCGAGCGAATGTCAAACGAAGCGAGAGCGAGCTCTGCGCGCACCGCCGGTTCGGAATAGTTTCGTTCTGTTTACCGCAGGTGGAGTGTCCCCTCGATCCAGACTCATTGTCGTCGATTGCTGTTGATTACCTGGGGAATCGTGTAAATGGTTTGCCGCCCGGTAAATTGCGGCGGAGACACACGATGACCACCGGTACCCCAACAAAAGCGCGATCCGTCAGATTGTCCGATTGCGGACACGCAATTCGCCCGCCCGAAAGTAGTAACCGCGCTAATATCTGGCGAGCGCTTCACCCAAATTCCCTGGCTAATAAACCCCCGGCGAGCCTCGCACTCTTCGCCCTTTGCAACCGATGAGCATCCTCGCACTCAATTTAATAGGGAAATGTTTACGGAACATGAACCAAATTTTTCGTGAGCGGATCGATTGGTTTTATGACGTCGAATAAATTATTGATGGTGGAAGGAGTGAGGATTTTATATGTTTGAAAGATTGATATATAATGATTGCTTAAAGCAGACGCGAGCGCACAGTACTAAGATATTTGCATGAGCCTACGCCCAGAGCGGGCGGTAATGATGTATGATAGCAGGACGCTGGCTGATGCGGAAACTACAATGATACTCACCGGCTAAGCTCTTCGAGGCTGCGCAGGAAATCGATAGCCTCGGACATGTTCTGTATTCTCCTGACAGTCTCGACTTGAAAGGACTCGTTACCGGGCTTCAGGCTTTGGTAAATCTGCTGCAGTCGTAGCAGACCTGTAACAAGAAGGCAGAGACGTGTGCGCCATATAATTACATAGCTTTGACAATTTTTGCAGAAAAAAACCATCGGCAGGGAAACCGAGGAGGATAAAAATGGAGATTCTCTTCCGGTATGAGTGGAATGGGATATATATTGGTCTTCGGAGAGTTGGATTGGCACGATTTTCCCTAGGACAGACCGAATCGTAATTCATTGGCGGAGTCTGTTTTGGTCTGCGGTTTCGCGCTCTTTCTCTCGCCATACGTCTCTCTCGACTGCGAGCCGAAAGATTACCAGGGTTAGAGCTGTCGCGAAACTGCAACTGATCTCCTCGTTGCGCGACGTAAATCGCTTAAAGGGTCGAGGGGAATTTTGTGGTCGGTAGATATATCGAGCTCGGTCGCGCGCCCGCTCCACGAATTAAATAATACCTCAATCGTGTCAGGAGCACACGTACCCCCGCCCGGTACTTTTTCATCCCTCGGCCTTTTGCCTCGTGGCCGCTCGACTCTCGGCCGGCTTTATTTTCAGCGAGGCTAGTGATGTGTCATATGCCATTGCCCCCCTTTTGCCACCGATATTTTGTTATAGTTTGCCCGGCTGCCGGCACGATCTCTTTCAAGGGGATATACTCGAGTATCCTTTCGTTAAGAGACTATTGAGTTAAATGTCGCTGCTCTCGACAATCGTTACAAATAGATTTCCGCTGCAGTTTTTTTCGGTAATGAAAAAGGCACCAGCCGACTAAATATTGTCACTAGTGAAAGGTATTGTTTTAGTGTTGCTGAACCACTCGGCGTATAGCAGTGTCTCGCGCACGGTAAACTTATTACGGAATATCCAACTAGCGGCCTCGAGAACTGCTCCTGTGCATGTACGCCACGGGGAAGGGATTATTGTGCTGCGCAGTCAAGGTGATATGCCGAGCAATTAAGTTGACTCAGTTCGCTGAGCCTCTTCGTATTATCCTCAAAGAGTACGGTTTTTATTAGCATCTCCCTCTATTGTGGAAACGTCGAAATGGTTTTCTGTCTGCTCGGTTCGCAATCGTTTGCAAACAATGTCAATATGATTTCTCATATTCCCAAATCGAAACGCGATTGCAAAGAAAAACTAAGTGGAAGTTTAATTGTATGAAATTGTGATAGTCAGTGTTTAATTGTAATGAAAACATGTTCTGCAGTCGTCCGAAACGTTACTACACAAATTTATTTATTGTTACGTATACCACGAAGATTTCACCAATTACGAGTGAAAAGGTAGGTTTTGCGGAACTTGGTGCGCTCGGTTAACCATAACCGATTTCTTGCCGGTTAGCCAACTCTTCAACCGCAGAAGATACGCTTCAATTATTCCTTATTTTTACGGTCTTCATCAGCCAGTGACAGTAGCGACATATTATGGCGCTTTAACGTATATTGAGAGGTGAAAACTGACGTTTCGGAAATTGAGTCAATGTTGGAACGAAAATGGACTTTTCTTGATTAGCGCGATTCTCCTCTGAATAAATGGATGAATAGCTGTGAAAGAGGGTTACTAGGCTCAGAGAAAATAGCCGAGTTGATAGATTAACGTTTCAGACAAGGGAGGATAGAGTGGGTCTTTCCGGAATGAAGTGGCTGGAAAGCAGCACAAGTGACAACGAGGACTATGTCGAATACACGTGGGCGCTCGATGCCTGTGCTTTATTGGAAGGGCACATAAGCCGAGCTCGTTACAACGGGCCTGGCGTACCATGTGGCCGGGGTGTACACGATCCCTTTAGTTGTTCCAGCCGAGTTCTATCAAGCAAGCTCTGTAATTGTGGCAGTGGCTTTGAAGCTGCGGTTCATTTGTAAAGCACACACTCGCCTGCGCCAACTTCACATACTCTATTACACACGGGCAGCCGCCTACGCATTCCTACACATGCATATTGTCTAGTGTAAACGTGTTAAATGAAGGTTTATCGACAAGTTTTTCAAACATTGTCTGAAATCCCTAAGGTGCCCGGCGCCGACTCAGTCCCGAATGGTGATAGACAAAGGAATATGTGACTGTTAACTAAACGATAATAAATTTAGTAATCACGTAACAGCAATAGCTCCATAACTGTAACTCTTGCGAACTTAGCACTTTACATTTATACTACAATATCCCATGATTCTATCTGTTCATAGTTTCATTTTTTCCTTTGCCGCAGAATTAAAACTGAAAGAATATTCTACATATGTTTCCACCGAGCATGAACAAACACTGGCCGTATCCTGCGTTGGAAATTCTTCCTGCTGCTACCTTGGCAAACGGAAGCGAAATCTGTTTTCCCTTAATTAATTATAATTAATTTTCGTTATTTCAGCTTGTTCAACGTCAGTCGGAAGTCCAGCCCGTGGTCGTTTGGTTTTTGCAAACATTCGTTCGATGGGCGAGTGGCAGTAAATCAAGCAATGATTATTCAACTTTCAGCAAGTAATTCTGATCAGATTTCACATCTGACGAGACAATTTGTTTTTAATTACAAGGGTAGGAAATATTACCAGCACGTCGTTCACGCCCTGAGAATTATTGACTGGATCAATACAGTGAATCTCAGGGAGCGTTTTCCCCGAGGGCAGCTATTTACCGGATTTACCTAATGTATTTAGCGGAATACAACTCCGCGTCACCGGAAAGTCTCGTGCTAATTCGATGCATTCGAGAGAAGTTTATCGCACGTAGCAAAGTCCACGGCACATCTCGCGCACTGCATTCATACACTCATTAATCGGACTCGGATTAATGCTCGCTGATCCTTAACCCCTCAGCTCCCACTGAACCCAGTGCGGATACTGATAAGAACCTGCATTCTTTCGACGCTTTCACCGCGCTATTTTCGCGTGAAGAGAGAAACAGAAATAAACGTGGTCACCGAAACAGCGTAAATTATAATTCGCTCGCACTCGAGACGCCGACTATTCAAGTGAAATCTTTTAATGAAAACCATTCAGTTAAAACGCAGCCTGGTCGCTCGGGCATTTCGCGCATCCATCGTCCCTCAATGGGTATTTCAACGTAACTAAGAAAATGTCGGGGGGAATAAGCGGTTTTCGCAAAGAATCTTAAACCGACACCTACGCTTAGAGCTCGAGGCGCCGGGTGCTTGAATACCCTCGTCATTTCCGCCTTATCAAGTTTCATGGTTTCACTTCTTCTCTATTGAAATTTTATAGAGCGATACAAACTAAGCGGAATTGTCTTTCTCATTATACCATTTATATACCAGTCACGATCTTTATGGAAACTTGTACGTAGTGTAGAATTTTTAAGGTAACGAGTCACTACTTACAAGTGGACGTTGTCCGTCGGAGAAAACCCAGCTACCATGCATTTTTCCCCCCCGTATAAGCACCTAAAGTAGGCCTAAAGTCTCTCAACACGTTTGGATACGTAGCGTTAATCCAGCAAGCACCGATTGGAACGATCCCCGGCACTCTCCCCGGATTTTCCTTTATCGGCAGATGCGTCAATTGTCTTTTTACTCTTGTTGGCAAGCCTGATAATTGGATCTCGACTAGCAGTGCCCGCCTGGCCGCGTTCTTAGAGCAGACGCTGCTCCGCCCGAACACCATCGGTTTAGCCGCGCCAATTGTCCCGGTCGACGTGTGCCGAAATACCAACCAGTTGTAACCCAATTTTCAAAATGCCCTGCTACAGACATCCTCCGGCCATTTAGTCGAGAACCTCGGGAACCTGCTGATCCAAGGAGAAACACTTGCTCCCCTTCTGATGATCACTCGACCGTGCCGGTTCCGACGCTACTGCACTTCCCGGCAGATTACTACGGAAAATTGTCGAACTCCTTCTCAAGTATTATACGATGGAGTTTGCTTACAACAGAATTTTCTCGATTTTTAGCTCAATTGAATGCATCATGGTTCAGATGTTAATTTGAATTTCCGTTAGAGTACTGAAATTCTGCAATTTTCTGCAATATCCGATTGCCTCGTGACCATCATCGAAAGCACAATCATGCGGAAGACGCGCGCGCACCGAGTATTTTCAGGCGTGAATCCAACGACGAACGAGGGGTGTGGATAGCCCGAGGGATATGCACCACATACTAGGAAAGGCTTCGTTTGGCATGGTATGCGAACAATCCTGTCTGCCATCTCGCAGGACGTGCCAGTGGTTTCTCCAGTCGTATAACTGCTAACGGAAATGGCACCAGGAGATTGTTGGGAGGAGTAACAACAGGAATGCAACATTGCTTATTGACACTGTTTTCACCTGCACCTGCTTTTTAATTCACCTCCACTACCTGCACTCATATCAAGGTCCCATCGATTCGTCCTTATTGACAATCTTTACATCAGTGGGGACATGTAACGGGGCAATTATCGCGTGTTAACACTCGATGTGGCACAATGATAATGCTAGACACGCCTTAGCAGTGGCACTTGGGGCACAGATAGGATCGAAGCCCGCAAGGATTTGTTCTCGGGAGGTGGGCGCCCGGGCCGGAGTCCGGAGAGGCCGTTCATGACGTTACTAGCAGTGTCGACAATCGATGATACAGGTTAACGACGTATCCGTTTATCAGTAGGAGCATTGACAATCGAGGAGAACAATAACATTGCCGATTTGAGTTTCCCTAGTGCGCCTGATGACGACATCTTCCATCACTAAATCTATCGAGGAAAGAGTCGCCAGCCGAAAGACTCCCAGCACTCTGATTAGTTGGAGTCTTACGGGCGGGAAAGCCGGAGGGCGAGGGGGAACTGATTAGCGCGACCTATCTCATCATTGTCCTTCCGGCGATTCGCAATAGCCCGCGCGCTTCCGTCTAATCTCGAAAGAGAGGAGCCGCGCTCCTCGTGCTTTAAGACTTGGACTATTAGACTGGCGGAGAAAGATTCCGGGGGACTGGTTGGTGACGCTTGCGCGCGAAGCGAAGGGCGGACAAAAGTCTTGGGGAATTTTTCGGGCCTTTGTTCTACCCGGCATTCGTCACCATATCCTCTCGGCCGCGTCGCAATGGCAAGACGCCGCTCGGCAAATTGGCAGCTTCGCGGAAAGTTTCGCCCGCAGATTGGGCTACTTCTTCTTTCTCGAGCCTCTTCGCTTTCACGAGCACCGAGATGAAGTCCGCACTCTTCTCGGACGACTGTGCGGCTGTGCGCCGCCGCCAGGTATTGTCGTTACCTCGCGATGGAGTCGGCGATACGATGAGGTGAGATTGGCCGATAAGGCACTCACGATTGATTCAGAAGGAAGTCTGCTTTCTTGAGGTACTACTTACATAGTCCGGGCTCCTGCTTAAATAACGGATTTGCATTGAAGGAGAGCTGCTTTCGTTTGTATTGAGATCGCATTGTGTCTATTGGTAGATTGTTAGAGTACGCTGTAATTGCACTTTTATCTTGATGAAAGTATTTCTTCTTTCGCTGTAATCGCCGCGTTTGAAGTAGTTGCCAAGACCAAAGCGAATTGTCGAAGAATCATCTCAATAATCATGCTGCTTTTAAGCTATTCTTTCCCTCTCCTCCTAATTTTACTTCGCTGCATTTCAATTACTGCAATTAACAACCGACTTGAGAAATATATAAATTAAGGAATTTAACTGTCGCTATTTCGACGCTAAGCACTCAGGCAATCGACCTTTATGCACAAAAAGCATCCGACCCCCTGGAATCTGCACTTCACTTATCAACAAATTCACCGTCAGATTTCTTCATCTTGCCGATGGCGTTTACATATACCACGTAACTGATTGGCACATACCCACATCACTTTCTATCTACATTGACGCGCGTTTGTGGTAGGTTTGGATCTCGATTGATCCATCGGCACTATTAGCAAAGTGTCGATGTAAACAAGTCTCTCGAAAGTGATACCTCGTCAGTGGGAAGCCAGTATCGACGCCGTAAGTACTATTCTTTGGAGCCGTGTGAATGCGGCCGGTGAGCTTCAGTATTTCAAGTGCGTCGAAATCGATAATTCACACTGGCATCCGAGTGCTAGTCAGCAATCGAAATGTGGAATGCGCGCGGCCGTTCGGCCGTTCGGCCGACTGGCCGCCAGTCGCTTCGGGCGTAGCGATTTCGACCGTGCGATCCAATGACCGTATTCACACGGTATTTATCCTGCCCGTTCCCAGCCTTATTTCCGATTCACGCTTTGTTATGCGTTTTCACGTTGTTCTCGACAGATGCTCGATCGTATACTCCTCGATTTTCCACCCGGCACTTTGAGCGAAGGCGTCGAAGCTACTGAGCTGCTTTATCACTATCATCACAGCGATGACGTGTACCGTTAATCCTCTACTGGTTAAATATCGGAGAGTTTTCGGGGCATATCGGTAATTAGTTTCAGCAGCGAGCGACGAGGCCGCTACGCCGACACAATAGGTATTTAGATGAATAGAGGTCTCGAATTACCCCACTGGTAATTAGGCCCGGCAAGCCGCACGTTGTAATCAGGATGAAGCTGTATTACGTTTCACGGCTCTTCCTTTGCCACGCTCACCGAAAACCATCCCCGATTTAATCCAATCACTCTCCCATTACGACCGCAGTCAATCTCAGTCGCGCTCTGCTATTATTGTCGGCTGTTGAAACTTCTGGGCGTGGAGAATGATTTATACTCGAGGAGACACTTGTCAGATAAATAAGAGGACACCGGAAATTTTAAAAGAAATCCTTTTTGTAAAACTGTGTGTAGTATATAATTCTGTGTAAAGAACTGTGAAATTGCCATTGTTGATTTTGTTCAGGGCCTGTCGAGAATTTGTCGCGTTACTTTAGCGGTCGATTTCAATGCTCCTTTATATTGTAGTCGGCGCCATTAAACGCTCGTATATCAACTCCCTTTTCCACCCACTATTCTAAAACGCTGGTATGGGAGCTAAGAACCCAGTCAATACTATCGATTCTTCCTTCCTATGTCGTACGATACAATGTTTCACAGGTGATTCAGTACTCTTGCAGTTTTTAAGAGACCCTTGAAGATGCATTGGTGTGGACGATTCGCGTGATTGCACGTATGGATGAGTGTTTCGGAGCTGGTCTCATCAGATACACCCTTCCCTTGAGAGAATTTATCGTTGGGAATCGACATAACAAGATTCTTCGTTCGCTCGGGATCCCCTACTTCTACACTGCGATTGTGGCTTGTTGGCTCGTGTAATTTTAAACTGCGAGTCTTCCTCGAGAAGTATAAGTATTGATTTACCATTTGTTTACTTGACTGGAGGTGATGTCATCAATTTTTCCACCACATTTCATCTCACTTTCCTCGCGACGAAAAAAATTCGTGAGTTCATCTAGATTTAATTAAAAAACTTCATCACGTTGGAAATAAAGTGCTATTGTAACGAGCGTTTTCTTTGTATAAATGCCAATCCCTCGGCAAAACTGGTGGGAAAATACACGATAATTCTGCTCGCTGTAAGAATTTTGCTGGCAACGTGGAAAAGCACTCGAATCGTCATAATTCGGAAACGCTCTTTCCGCACGAGTTATCCGCAGCGGGAAATTCATGGATTTCCAGTATCGGCAGCAGGATGGCCGGACCGCTGGAAAACATTCTTCAAATGTGCGAAAGCGCTTGGCAGCGGCTCGCTCTGGAAAAAGAGGTGCGATTGGAAAATATAATGAACGCCGCGAATCGCAAGCGCGGCGGCGGCGGCAGCGGGTTTGCTGGCCGCACGGCCCAACGGATGCATTGTTACTTTTTCTAGCCCACGCAATAGTTACGTGCGAGTGAATTGAAACTGTGGATCGACTTGGATACCTGTCTGTGGGGCTGCTGACCGTGTTCGGGCTCCACTGGTTTACGGGAAGCAGGGTTAAAGCCGGTTAAGCCTGTGTTAAATGCCATCGCAGTCTGCCGGTATTGTCTCCCGTTTAGTATCCCTCATGAAGGCAAATAGAATATATACCGCACTCAACTCGAGCGGGATCACTTGCCTCGCTGGCAAGCTAATTCCACTTACACCGGCTCACGGAAGCGCACCGTCATTGGGCCAACCGATGACTACTGTTGCATTGCACCAGGATTATAACGCACTTTCCACGTTTCCACACAACTCCCCTTTCACCTCTCACCGCGTTACCTCAAATCCTTGCATAATAAGTCGAGAAATAATATTGACAGTGAAATAATAATAAACTCAATTGAAAATATAACGTCTGTACTAACATATTCCCTAAGTTCTTGTTCTAAAAGTTCTTGCCGAACTTACGAAATTATAATAGTTTAAAATTGATTAGCTGTTACGAAGTAATGGTATTATTCTACTGAGATCAATTATTCATTGCGAATGAACGTGATTATAAAAGAATAACATGCTCTAAAAAGAAACTCCTAAAGACAGCTTATTCCCAACTGCTTCTATAATCCGGTCACAGGTTGTGAACACACCGTGCCCCTCTAGAGCTACACCACGTGTTCGTCAAAATGCAGAACCACACGCGGGGTTGTAGGTTGTAGGTCACGCGCAAGGAATGTGGAATCGGGGGTGCGAAGCGCCCGTCGAAATGAGGAGAACCCAACGGCCTCCTCCTCAAGAGCAAATCAAAGAAAGACCTGGAAAGAAAGGGACGCAGCAGCAGTCGAAGAAAAACAATTTCTTGCGGGGAACTCTTTGTGTTTCCGCTCGATTAGCGTGATATCCCGGGAAGGGTGATTGGAAGGGTTGTGTCGGGTCGAGCAGCTGGAGTCGGACGGAGTGGCTCCACTCGTTACGAATTACCACCGACCAGTGGCACATTTGCTCTCGGCTGTGCCACGCAGACACGTCCTATGTGACTTGAATGCGAGAGGAGCCGCAGCCCACGACTAATCTCGAGCAGCGACGAGGCCGATTTGCCCCGATCCTTCTTCACCCCTCGGTCTGTTTGTCTCCGCTCGTGTCGATATCTCAAACACCAAAATCGCCCAATCTCGACATTCTCCTCGTCCATAAAGTGCTCTGTAAGCTTTACACCGGAGATTGCTTCTCAGGGTGTGTGTATCTACCTCGCGCCATGACCATAAGAAAGAGATTGGAACGCAGAATGCGAGGCGATTAACTGCAATAGAGCGCGCGTGCCACACACATAAAAGCAATCCTCGTCAGCGAAGATCGATGCATATGCCGTACGCGCTCCTGTGCTTCCGGGCTTATAAGGGAGCTTAAATATTTGCTTTACAATTCAGGCGAACTCCCGTACCAACTCAATTTTGTCGACGGCCACCAGGAAATTGAAACTGACTTTTCTTATTGCTCGATGTAAAGCCCGGCTGTCGCTTTAATATATAGGAGCATACACTCGATTTTTCCATCCGGGGGCAAATTAATCGCGACAAACACTCGAGCTCGAGGCCGCCGGGTGCGGCGTGGGGTTGAGGCCGCGTCGAGGGTGAAGGCGAGGTGGTACCGGGTTGGGCACCGGGTGGTATTGGCCGCATGTGTGTACACGGTAATTCCGGCGGAAAATAGTCGACGATTTCGAAGGCTAGTGGCAGCAGTAATTTAGCAGGAGCCAGCGGCAATCGAGAAATCTAGAGGTGTTGGTGGGACCTTCGATCGAACGCATCCTCGCTGGCAGCGGCTCGCTGCGCCCGGGAGATGTTTATGTCCATTTGAATTCCAATTAATGGCACGTCGAGGACACTTTGGAACGCGTGACATATCGCGGCGCATTGTTCCACCGGAAACTCGGCTGGCATCGCCCGGAAATGCTGGACGTTCAAAGGGAAGGGTCCTACCCCCGGGAGAGGTTTGTGTCATCAGTCCTGTGCGAGCTTTCACTCGAAATAGAATTTCGCAAAGGATTTTGCGGAAAGCATCCGTGAAACCTTTAACACCTCTTGACGAGTTTACCCTTCGCCCGAACCATTTATCAGATAACTTTGTTTAAAAAAATGTGAAAATGGAGCGCGTGTCAAGTTATTTCAATTAAATGTGTTGACGCGAATAAAATTCGAATAGCCTCTATCCCAATATCCTACCTTGAGCAGGAAATTTAATATTATGTGAATTTAAAATCATTTTAAATTTATAACACATTAAAAGCTTTTACAGTACGAAAAATCTGCAATGCAAAGCTAAAAGGGTTTTAAGAGCCGTCAAACGACCGGCCATAAAACATAAAATAGAATATTACAATAGATTATTGAAAGGTCTTTCTGTATTCCTAACCCGCGGAAGATGGAACTAAGACCTGCTTTTCTTCTTCCTGTCTGTTTGTCAGATCAAACGGACGGACCGAAGGTATTGCCACAAAATAAACTCGGAAATGTTCTGTCTTAATACGCAGCCCACGTATACGACGCAAATTGAAATTCTTCTTTCGCTGGCACACATTTGTCGTCTTCGTGGCCGGATGGATTTGACAACAATACTCCGCGTGCCCTTATTGCTCTTGCCGGGCAAAAACGATTACTGCTTATAGTGGCGAGCTTACAGATAAGAAGGTTGCGCCAGTGGTGTATAAACGCTAACAACTATTATCGCCCATAAAAAATCCTTCACTGTTCAGTAGCGTACCACCAACGACGAAGCTTTTTTTAAACCATTGCAACTTGCAACGGAGCCAAACTACAAGGTCGGATATACTTTATCACTACCCTATGGAAGTTTACTATCAGGTATTTCATACCGTCACAAAATAAGCATTAATAATACACCTTTCATAAATACTGAATTATTAATCTCAGTCCACAGTGATAGTAATATTCTGCTACGAATACTGCAAACCCAACGAGTCTCTCACACGAGCTGTACAACCAACTGTAGACGAAAGCCAAAAGAGTCCGATCAAAGTGGACGAGCCCGGTGTAACGCAAAAGCACGGTTGTATACTTTAATTCTTGGCATGTACTACACGTTTCATATTCGGAAGCGGCAAAAAGGGGGGGTTGTGGGTAGATTAAGGTAGGGCTGTGTATCCTGGCACAGGATTGCAGACAGCGACCAACGAATAACGAAGAGCAGGATGGTGTTCGGGGTGTTACGGTGGGAAGCAGACTGCGGGGAATGAGGGGGGAGGGAACAGGGTGGAATGTGGCCGCGTGAGTGGAGAGCTTTGCATTTTCCGATGGTCAGATTCTTGAAAGCAGCGGTTTCGCGAGCCCACCACTAAAGCGAAATATCATGCAACCACCGAATTTTTCGTGTCATACGTCGACGATGGCTTGGGAAAAAACGTCCGACGAGCTCAATGACCGTTTTCGATTCCTCGAAATCTTCCGAGCAAAAGCGCGTTTTCGAGCGAACCAGTGAGAGCCTATAGATATACATATAGCGGCATGCTATCCCAAATCCAAAAAGTGCTCGGGGCTAAATTCACGAAGGACCCCGTTCCATCGGAGCGCCGCTCGGATTTCGGCGAACGTCGGAGGGAAGCGCGCGGTAACTGGGAAAGAGCGAATTTCAAGCTGATTTTTTTCTTTCCACGGATTTGCTGATAGGAAAGCCGGGCAAGAGGTAGGAAGGATTTGCCGGGGCTCGCTCCGCCGGCGAATCGCCCACAAGGATATTAATGAATAGGGGCTCGATAGGCGTGCGATTACGGTATCGTAAAAAACGAGGGCGCGCGCCAGGGTGGACGGGGGGAGGGGGGGGGGGATAAAAAACGAGGAAATTCGGGAGGCCAATGGACGAGGGGCGAACCCCGCTGCGGAGCTTCCACCGGCGTGATTGCATTTCGTATATATCGACGAAATTTAATCGGCCTCATCGTCGATTGCCGAACGAAAGTGGTCCGACGCGCGAGCACCGGGCCTCGAGCTTGTTTTGGCATCCCATTATATTGGAAGGCTTGCCTGCCTCGGCCCCGCTCTGTATCCCATCGGGGCGATACAGGCGAACCTCCATGTTCATTCAAGCACACCCGCACACCACCAAACTTTGACTAATAATTGCTTCACTTCTGGGATATATCGTACGGTGTGTTAAACTGGTAACAAATTTCGTGGCGAACCTGTCGAGGTTGTTCTGGCATGATCATAATGCAGAGCCTCATTTAAAACGAGTTTTCCTCCATTCAACCCCATATCTGCGGTCACTACGATTGTTTTACTGGACACTTTATGGATACCGCACTTTACGTGTACACATGTTAATGTCAGACTACGCTCCATTTGAGAAAAGTACATTTACTACGAAATAAGGACATTTTTCTTATCGATGTCAATCAAAACTCGTCAGAACTGTATGTAGTAAGCCCATGTACTAGCGAGAGCTCTCGCCATAAGCAGACATCGATCCAGTTTTGTCGGCATCTGCACCACGAGAGAGAGGGACGTGTATTACTGCTGATTATTAAATTCCTTCCGATTATTATCTGCGGCTTACGTTCGAGCCGTGAACGACAGTCCAGGCGGTCGCCGGGAATAACAATGATATACGCCACGAATGACGATGCCTTCATTACTCCGATAATTGCATTACTCCGAGAGTCCGAGGCGATGATCATGCCGAGGGTGGAAATCGGCCACGCTAATTTCACTATTAATCCCTATTGCAACTGAACCGCATCCCGACGTATGTAATGCCGATGGAATCTCTGTTCTACTATTCGAAGCTATCGATGAAGTACTCTACTTGGAATTCCCGAGTAGAGCGAAGCTCAAGCCCATCACGTACTTTACACGCGAACGAGATCCTCTTGACAAAGTGTTCGTTGTTGCCATGGTAAACTTTTCCAATTAACTTGATCTTGAATCGCTCTCCCATCTATTACATTGCGCGATCTATAACCAACCACACACCTTTTCTATCATATCCTTTTATCATTTTTCCTGATTCTATGCTGAAAATCATTCCACTTTCTCAACCCAGAAGCACTGTTCCGTAGAAATAGAAAAATTAAACAAATATTGTTTTCGTTGTAACGAACAGGTACTTGTACGTATTTCACCTGAGCCGATCGGAAGATACAGCGAACAGATCCGTCACTCGGCCAGCCGTAAACTTTTGTCGCGTGCAAGGTGGAGGTCGATATTTTTGTTGCTCGCGGGACGGTAATAATTGGGAGTGCTTGTTAGTGGCTGCGGCATCGCACGGATCGCGGGACACTCGCTCGCCGTTTGACGAGTGGGACTTGGAGATCGCCTCGAAAATATATGAGGGTATATGTATACGGGTTGGCGGCACTAGATAACAGGCCAGATGCATCAGAGGAGAGGAACCGCGTGTCATCGAGCAGAAATCATTGCCGGCCAAAGTGGCCGAAACGCTGAAAGTTGCCGGTTTATTTGCCATCGCGGTCGAGACTTATCAGTGGATTCATGGCCCAATTAATGGCCTAAATGTCGTGAAGGATTGACGAGGTATGTACAGTTTCATGACGAGAAATCATATGGTATTATGGCTACTATCGCATTCCATAGACAATTGCCGGACAACTACGTCGAGTACGAATGTCATGACATTGGAGGAACTGAGGGTAGGTATAGTGATCGGTTTATTGGTGTTCGATTGACCAGAGTGGATCAGAATATGAATTGCTTAGCTAATTTTAATTAAGTTGTTCTTAGTACGAATGAAGGGTTTCAGTTTAGACCGGTTTCAATATAGGAAGTACTCATTTCTCATAGCTTGAATATTCTGCCTCGAGAGCGAAGCCTGTCTCGCGCAATACCTTATTAAGTAATGTCAAACCCACTAGTAAGCATCCCGGCTTTCGTCTGTTCTTTGAATAATTATCTTACGCCACGCAAGGTTGCTAACTGCACATACGCAATTATCGAATGAACTTAACCAAGTGAGGAACTCAGCACAGCGAACACATGTTCCCAATTATGAGTCGACAAGTATAAGTGGTCTTGAAGTACGTGGGAGTATGTTGACGCAGATGAAATGGGGCGCAAATGGAACCTCTACGATTATGGCAGTACACTTTACACTTCCATCGCAATGCTTTCCTTCTTGCATTCACTCTCCTCTCACTCCGACCATTTTCCATACCAACATCCTACTACACATATACCACAGTCATTTAGAGAATCACTTTCTAATCAAGAGTCTCTTCTTTGATACCCCGCGTCAAAACCGCGTAGCAGTCATGACAATAGACTTTTAGAGACGCATTAGCTTGGATGGCATTCTTTCTTCTTGTTGGTTTTACCTACATCAACTGGATTCCTGTTAAGATTAGTTCGGAGTAAAAATATTTCAATCCTTTGTGTTCTCCCACCAATGTAGTGTTTATTTCCTTCTCATACTATGGAATTCGTGGAGAAGTGGAACTTGCTGTTGCTGGTACAAACAAAAACAAGTGGTGTTGATGGGGTTTTCGCGGACCCTCAATTTCTCGATGGTCCAACGATAGTCGCTTGCGGTATTATCGGAAATATAAGTTTCAATAGAAGTTAACGGCGCGTACTTGCTCAAGAGCCGTTTGGATCGGTGAGAGTTTTGTTGACTGGCTGGTGCACTCGCTGTTTTATAGCAGGTGCCCGCTTAGATCCATTCTCATATTTATGTGAGCTCTATCTTTCGTTTGGCTCTCGCAGTAACGTTCGGTGGTAGGTTACGAGTGGCGGCGGCGGTTGGGCGTGCGGCTTTCTTGACTGCGCCATCGACCTGACATCACCCAGCTACGAAGGATTACAATGGCCGGCTTGAAAGCGGATTGACTCCTGACACGGCATCGCCCGAATCCGCTTATACTTCCTAGTCGCTCCGTAAACCGTGTCAATTCAATTTCCCGCTGAATCGGAAATCGCGCACCTCGCGAATCTCACTGCAGAGCAAGAGCCTTTTTCGATCGGTCGAATCGGAGTGCAGCGCCTCGAGTGCGCGATGCAACAGATTGCACCAGCCAAGATAGCTCGCATGCATTTCTCAAGTACGCATTTCTCTAGTCTGACACTTCTCCTATAATGCTGTGCGAGACAGGTAAATATTAGGGTATTAAATATTGTCAGAAATTTCAAGGAGTCTAATAGGTAGGTGTCCAAAGTGAACATTGTGCGATTTTGCACCTCTTCTTCACCGTTAGTTATTCCATGTGTAACGATCTAATACTTCACTATTTTATTGTTTAATTAAGTTTAAGGGAAACAGCCACGCTGGATTTCAACTGGTTTCAATTGATGCATATAATCTTATTTTAATTAAAGATCAAATTTATTCTTTAAATATAATTCAATTGTTCATCGACCTATGCTCAAGAGAGATGTAATAGTCAATGTCCTAAGGAAGCGGTCGCTTTGTATTTGGATAAAAATCTCGATTCCACCTATTGGCTGTTCACGAGCAGCTCCCAATTGATTCTTCTCGGTGGTTAGCGATTAGTCGCGAGCGACCATGCGGATGGGTGGCGAACCCATCGATTGCCGGCTTTAGACGCCGGGGTACAAGGAATTTCGCAGTGGCCCCCGTGTCGAGAGGTTTACGGAGCTGGAAGGGAGAGTCGCGCCGGTTTCGGACACAGGTCGGCTGAGCTCGAGTAAGAGAGGCGTGAAATACGCGGAGAAGACTGTGTTTGATCTAGCAGCCTGGATAATTTGCCATTGGAAGAACACGATGTATCGGTGGGCATCTCGGTGCTTTGTCGGCGTCGCGCCTTTCTGCCTTTCCTACTAGAGAATTTATCGACATCGAGCGATCCTGCCGCCGCGCCGCCGCCGCCGCCGTCTCACGCCCAGGCCGCACTCTCCCTCGTGGCTCGTCTCTCTCGGCGCCGCATGCAAAAGGGCGCATGAGGAAGCGGCGAAATAATGCAGGAAGGAGCGATAGTGGCTCCGGCGGAAGCCAGATAACGCCCTCGAATTCGGCCGAGAAACAAGAGTACAGGCTGCTTATGGCCTTGAGGAAGACAAACGAATTTCGAATGATTCTTCGGATGAATCTCTGAAAACGACACGATTGATATCTGCTCATAAAGGCTTCTACAATAAAGGCTTGCTGTTGACAGGGAATATTTTCTTTCATATATCGAGGTTCAAACGCTTTAAAATCTTCTCGCTGTTGACATTCCCAAAGAATTCGGTAAGATCAATAACGAAAAGGGAGACTACTTGCAGTATGTTTGCTCGGAGGCAAGAAGTAGAATTTTCTTGGAGAGCAGTTTATTCAGTATATAAAAGACAGACATAAAACGCATATTCGATCAATGCGGAGCTCCATGCCAGTCCTTTCTTCTGGTATATTCCCTCCAATTGGGAGGAGCATTTCGACGGAAGTTATACGGTTTACACGAGTCATTTACCCGCTTTCCTATGACGTTTTCGCTAGTAATGAAGAACGATCGCTGTGATGTATCAAGCGCAATTACGTCCGTATGCTCGACACGCGAGAATGGATGGGATTAGTCGATTCGTTTACGTGCAAAGCTTAACTCCCATTCGCCCGGAATACTTAATTCCTTCAGCGTCCTTCGCCGTAACGAACCTCTTATTTTTGTGCAGCGGCGGAAACCAGACACACCTCTGTAGCCTGAATGAAAATCCGGCGATTCTCATAAATATTGATTTAGTATAACTTAGCCAAAAACGTGCCACGCGATGTCATCAGACCCCGACGAGATCTTCCGAATTTCAGCCACATGCTTCGCAGGGTACAATAAATATAAGTTAGCTCCTCGATGTTAAACCACTCTAAAAAGCACATTTCGCGAACACGGCTGTTCTTTGTTCCAATGTACTATATGTATGCGACGTCGTCAGCGGCGGCAGCCACTGTTACCGCGGAGTTTCCTTCTTCAACAAACCTTTTCCTATTTCCTTTTTGCGCAGGACGATTCGTAAAAAGTGCTGTAATATTTCCTAGAGCACGGCCAGAACTTTGCTCCCGCAATAACAGGTTTTCAGGCCGTGGCACTTGGACGCTTTAGATACTCCATTGACTCACACGGTCAGAGTGATTGTTTCCCACTCTCCATTAAAAAATGTTGCATTGTGCGAATCTATTCATTAGCGCATGACTACCAACCTCAAATGCCCATTGAACTATTTCCAAGCTATAGAACCAACCGAGGTAAACCTACAAAAATTTGTTTCGCCTTTGCGCGTTTCTGGCCCAGCGAGGAACAACTACCAGCAAACGCTGTTTATGTACTCAGGCAATTACACATGACTAACCATGAACCAAACCAACCCAACGCCAGCAAAAACTCGATCGAGCAAACCACCTTGTTTCCCAGGGTCATTACAAAGCGGTTCCGCAATAGAGCCCTGGAGGGGACAGGGAAAGTTACCGCACACCGCGGGGCCCGCGCGCAAAATGCCCCCGGGTACCAAGAGATACATGCTCACACTATTTCTGCACGCCACTATATGTAAATAATGCAGTGCAGGCAGTCGAGCAGCCCAACTATAGCACAGGCTACTTGGCATCGAGTCGTTTAGCGGAGAAAGCACACGCTATTGGGTGGGTCTAAAGAGGAGACGAGGGGGTTGTAGTGTGAAAGGGGGGTGGAGGAGAATGTGGAAGGACGTTCGCAGAGTGGTCGATTAGCAGGATTCACGGGGAGGTGATTGAGAGGGAGTGGAGGGGGGAGAGGGGCCGTTTCCTTCGCGGACAAGTAGTTGCCATTATCAGGATTGCAAGCGCGCTGCATTAGGTAAGACCCAGCCAGCCCGCCTGGTACACGTTCTCATTGGGATAATGCACCGCTAAGTGGATGCTCCGTATGTGTGTACGTGTTGCGACTATCTAGTAGCCTATCAATCTTGATCTCGCGCCATGGCAGCGCCCCACCGAGCGACGCCGCCCCGCCGCCCCGACAAGCGTCTCCTCCCAGCGCGAAGGGATTCCGTGCAGGAGCCACCGGGATCCTCGCGCCAACAACACCCCGTTAGCCAACCCCGACGCGAAGCAGCCATCGAATGCGTGTCTGCTTAGTGCCAGCGAGCCTAGTCTGACCCTGAGCGCATCACGCAAACGCATTATCACTCGGGTACTAGTCGGCCTAGTGGCTGCACGTGTTAGCCGAAGCCCTAGCCGCCGCGTACCTCTTACTTGGGATGTGTGCGGGGATGCGTGTCAGACTAAAGCCCGCCCGCCAGTATTGAGGCGCTTTTCGTTAAGGAGGCCACCGGGTAAATAGGATGCGCGCCGCCGAAGAGAGCATGTTGAATCCAGCCTCTGCTGCCAGTGCTGCTGGTGCGCACTTAGATTGCGTAGAAGCTTTGTCCTAAGATGGCTATGCATAGAAAACACGTAAATAGACGTAGAGCAGTGGGGGGTGAGGGAGAGGGAGAGGGGGGGAACTAGACACATTTACAGATGCAGGACAACAGTGTAATCCACCCGCAGCATCTAGAACTTTCAGCTGTGAAGCCGCGATTACGTGACTCGTGTAACCTGCATTTTTCAGTTGCGCATTTCGAGTTCTTATAATATGTGTAAGATGCCGGCAGGGCCGCGATTGGTATACAGCTATTGTTTTGCGCAGCGACGCCGGCATCGTGCCGCTATTCCGATGGGAGGAAGCTTATCACGCGTAAAAATGACTTTTTATGCCTCGGTCCTATGATTGTTTGATGGTATACAGGGAATTCCGAGCACGATGGGTTCAGTGGCTTTCGGGAGAGTATGTATGAATTTGAGGAGTGAGTTTCGATGCACGCTCACCGCCGAGTGCGTAAGTGGGACTTGCGGGGTTCCTCGAGGTACCGGCATCTACCGCATTTTCATATGCTACCGGCCAACTTTTGCCTTTTGCCCCGGTTGCGCTTTGGGACCCAAAAGCGAAGTCTCAGCCAAAAGAGTACCGAGATATTTGTATTCTGCGTATTAGGTGTTGGTTTTCGAGGTAGATTGCGGCGTAGAGTGTTGTTAATCAAATAAAGTTCAACGCGGTACACTTATCGAGTGATTACTTAAGGGAGTAAACGAATTCTGCGAGGACCTTTGGGAGGGGAAGGGAGAGAGAGCTCACGAAGGAAGTAGTTAAATGACGTTATGGGCAGCTTTTCGGTGAAACGCAAATGCCCGAAGGCAATCACGGATTTGGGAGTATTTGATATCTCTAGTTAACAATTCTCTTGGTAGTCTCGAGACACGAACGAAACGCTCTCACTCACGTTCCCAAGGTTTACCATATCGGAGTTTCGTCCAATTCGACGAGATTTTATCTCGTTCTATTGATCGAGTGTCCTTGCAGTACGCCACTTCTCGCAAGTTAAGGGAATTGTTACAAGGATTTGAATGGGCAGGGAGTATTTTGGACGCTTACTTTAACAAAAATAGTAGACTTCTCTTTGTATTTAAACTTCATAAATAAAAGATATGTACACGATAAAGGTATCTTAATCATAGCTACCATAAATACTGGATGTTGTTTCCTAAAGTATCTATTATAACACTGCTAGATATAATACAACTATTTCCGAGCATTCGTCAATGTCGAGTTGACACGTACACGACGAGCTGCCTTATGAAAATGAGGAACAACAAAAGGAAACTGGAATCTCAATTATCTCGCGGGGACTTGGAAACCGATCGGATGACCGTGTAATCTCTCGTCTAATTCCCCGAACTAAGATTGAGCAATGTGAGTGCAGCTACTCGCTTCCTTAACGAGACTTGTCACACTTTCCGGCGCAGTTCTATCAGTATCTCCTCCAAGGTCTTTCCTTCGGTCTCGGGCACATAGCGATAGATCAGAATCCATATGAAGGAGGTGATCGCGGCAAACATCAGAATGGGCGTGTGAGTGCCGTAAGACTCTTGCATGACCTGCGAATAATGGGATCAATCAGGACACGTTATCCTCTCGCGACGATTGGCCCGCGTGGGGCCACGGAGAGCAGCTAATCGTTCGCCGCGGCAATGACTAGTCGACTTGAAAGGACAATGCCGGCGCAACCGGCTGGCCAGCCGGAATGCACTAGCCTTTCACTTCTTTAAAAGAAACCTGTTTAGCGTGTCAATCATATGCTTTCGTACCTGATACACCTTGACTACGGCAGTTGTAGCGAGGGCGTAGTACAAGGCGGAAAATATCGCTCCGAGTACCTTCATCTCGACGTGGAAGATCTCGCCGATGTAGGCCAGGGGAATCGGATTCAAGGCGACCCCGTACCCGAGGACGAAGATCGTCACGAAAACAGTGGGCACCCACTTGAACTGGGAGACGTCGCTGCCGGCCGATTGGAAGGCGAAGAAGCTCGCGATTATTAGCAGCGCTAATACGCAAACAGGCGTGGCGAACATGAGCAAGGGTCTCTTCCCAGTCCGCTTCACCAACAAAACGCAGGTGGATCCGGCGATGACGATCGCGCAACCCGTCACGACTATACTCAAGTCGGTCGATATATCGAAACCGGCTTCCTCGTAGATGTAGGATTGATAGGCGAGAATGGGCGCAGCACCAGTGAGGGTGAGTGCACTCATAAGTATGAGAGCAATCAGGAGTGCCCTTCGATTCTCCGGTCGGGAGACCTCCCTCCAGGGCAACTTGGGGCTGATTTTGCTACACTGCTCCTCCGTACCGACGATCCTTCTGATCTCCTCTAGCTCCTCTTCAACATCGTCCTTCCCTAGTGACCACTTAAGCGTTCGCTCGGCGGAAGCAAGCTTATCCTTTCTCATGAGGAAGACGGAGCTCTCGGGTAGCCAAATAAAGGTGAATAGGAAGGTTATCGGCATCGAGAGTGATATCATCGCCATCGTCAGTCGCGAGACCGAGAGACCGATCGCGTAAGCTAATAGCATGCCGAGGTTTAGTAGCACCGTCAATAGAGTACCTGCGCCAGAATGGACGGTTTCATTTATCAGCCCTGCGATATACTACTACGTATACGCAACTTCCTGATATTGGTTGGTAATTTACGCGGATCACTGAGTTAGTTATGTTGATTTATGCTAGTTGTTCCTTAGTTAATTCTCATTTTCTTAATTAATTCACTATTATGATTTACCACACAATGCAGATATCAACATAACTGACTCACTGATATACGTATTTTTTCGAATTGATACGGAAGACTCCCTGAAGGAAAAAGTTATGATAAATGATTATAGGTCATCCTGCCTAGTATACCGTACCTAATGGACCCCTGGTCCTCTTACTAGTCACTTCCCCGAGATACATTGGCATCACGGAGTACGTGATTCCACATCCTATCCCCGCGATAATTCTGCCAATGTATAGTTGCGTAAAGCTATTGGCCACGCCGATTATGATCCAACTTATGATCTTGGGTATAGTCGCAAAGAGCAGCGTCCCCTTTCTGCCGACTCGATCCATGAGTAGGTACGGGACGATCGAGCCAATGCCGACGCCCACGTACATTAAGTTGACAACCCAGGCGATTTCATCGCTCGTCAGCCTTAAAGGGTCCTCGCGATTGAATTTCGGTATTATCGGAGTGCTCCATCCCTCGTTCATGCCGCAGTCGATTAGCAGAAGATTGCCTATGCAGAGTCGTCAGGTGAACGCTCATCCGGGTCCTCGTTTACTTCTCAATTCCACCCATCAATCGTCGCTTGTGCATGCTTTACTACTTACACACGATGCCGATCATTACTTGTCGAAGTATACCGATATCCATTTTTCCTTTTCGTGTCTTTTTGGTATTCTAGGTCTACAATGTGCAACGTTCCAAACGGAATTCATACGTGGTGGACTGCAACGGTTCGCCGGGAGCGGTCAGTGGGTGTGGGGAAAATGTGGAGGTTTGTCTAGACCCTCATTCTTCTCCCCTGTCCAGATAACTGAAAGTAACGCCAAAAATAAAATGCATATAACAGATTAACCCCTCGTGCTGGAATTTAGTTGTCCTAATGGTGTACTCTTTCTTTATTTCACTCTTTTAAGTCAGAGAGATAAATAAATGAAAATGTACTTCCAACTCGTTTCTTATCATCATATGTGCAAGGGTGGCTCTCAGACGAAGCCAAGTGTAATGTCTCTAGTGAAAGGCCAACGTAAAGAGCAAATCAAAACATTGTAAAAGGAAAAGTAAACTTAAGAACAAGGTAAGGGGACAATTAGAAATAAAATTGACTTAGGTGAAAGAGTGCGCGAAGGGAGCTCGCAATTCTAGATGATAGACATGTAATTCTAACAGTAATAGCATGGTGTGAAGCACTCTGTGTACAAGATTGCCGCGGTGGCAGTGGATCGAGAGATTTTGGTGAAGCTTACTGAGCGTAGATAGCGGAAATAAGGGCAACTACGGACGAGTACCAACCAGATTCCACGGGGCACACGGGTCCTCGAATGCAAAAGGGTATGCTGTTATAGCCGGTGCCTATGTGCGGAAATAGCTCGGCTTGGACGTTTACTTCGGCGCCCAAGGGTTCTTGGCTTTTCGCTTTGTAACCGGCGATCATGAAATTTACACCTTGGCGACAGCATGTGCCCATGTGATGCGAGGAGCAAAAAGAAACGCGTCGAAATGGGAATTTATAATCTCGTAAAGGGGACTTCCAATTCGAAGGGATTATTCGTTTTTCCTTAGACGCGGCTTTCATGGGACGCCTCGAGTGGCTTTCGGGAATGCATGTAAAAATTGATATTGTGGGAACACGAGCGTGTCACTTCATGACTGAAATGACGGATGAGCGTTCGAGAAACTATCGAGCGGAGTTTATTTAATCGTGTAGTTACTTGCCGTCTTGAGAAGCGTGGCTTTAACGTGGAAATCATCAGGATTACCTTCAACGCGCGACTAGTTGTCGCGATGCAAACCGGGCATCCCTTAATCTGACCTTATCGCTCGCTCGCTCGCTCGCTTTCTCCGTGAATGACTCGAGTTAATTCCTGGATGACTGTTACTTTCACGAGAATGAATTTCGACAGCAGTTTGGAAAGAAGCGCGGAGACTGGTGAGATTCGATTACAGCACGCGTGTTTCCATCTGTGCAGCAGAAATAGACTCTGGTTTCGCTAGTAATGGACTTGTAACGTGACCTAATAATGCAACGGCGTTTATGCAGCACCCGTTGATTTTCATTTCCCGACACACAATTTCCACTGTCACGATATTATGTTAAATTAAGTCGGCCGATGTTGTCATGATGATACCTACATACAGAGAATAATTGAATTCCAATTCTATCTAAATTAACGTATATTTTGCCGCGATGATTTCTAATTACTCCATAACCATAAACAGAATGTTTAATCATTAACCACTGAAAAGAGAGCTCGTGAGCACAATCAAAGTGCGATTGGGAAAATGTTCAGTGACTTTGGGCAATTTTTCTTTCAGGATAATATTCACATTTCGTTGCGGATTATCGTTTAAGGCAATTGAAATTAACGTCGAAGCCAGAAGTTCCGGTTTACTGCGATATAATGGCGAGGGAGTCAACCAGCAGAATGCAGTTTTCAGCGTAACTCCTCTCAGATCGTTTCATAATGTTGATGGGCACTGCTGCCCAATAATTATCGTCGAGCGGATAATAACGCTCGGTAGAATTATTATTCAGCCAGCGAATTTTCATTTCGGTCCGACTGATCTGTACAATTCATTTCGACCGGTAATTTCAGTGGGTGTCCGGTCAAGATAATCTCGGCAGTTTCGTTATCAGCCCTGTTATTACAAGAAAGTCTCCTGTTTCACAAATATCAATCAAGTGCTTGAACGTTCTCCTGCCGAGAATGAGTATGAGTACGAAAATACTAGGAATGATGGGTATGCCAGCGAAATTGGCTTTGTTATTTATTCGTTATTTACTGATATCGCTCTGAGCGTGTTTCGATTTTCTGCACAATTGAGAGCGGCTAGGGTCTTTAACTTGTATTCGTCGTAATTTGTTGCCATTTCCGATTGTGATGTCAGCGTCCCAGAATTTTCTATTGTATTTTTAAAATAACTATTAAACTTGCGTTTTTGAGTTTACTTACTTTTTTGTATTCGTTAATCAGAAATGACAAAAGAATGTGTCATCGATATAGAACGGCGATAACACGTATGACACTGTTAACTAAATATTGTGCAATGTCTCGGTTCTATGGAATGTCGAATCGAAGAAGCCAAAGTGTTTTTTCTAACAGCATCAATCGAGATTACGTGTTCAGTTAATATGTTGTATTGAAACTATCAAGACTATTGGCGCGGCGAGAGCAAAAACGATTAAATAACGTGGAATCCGAGGTAGTTAATGACGGGATTACGTGAAACTGTAGCAATCGTAGTTAATTTGATATGTAACTGGATGCCAGGCCAGTTTCCCATTCTCCCTTCGAAGGCCGTGATCACTGTTCAACAACAGGTGAGCCCCAATGATTAGCTTCATTGGCAAGCATTTACGTGGATACGCTTTGCAGTAATTTTCATCCTGAAGTGTCAATACTAATAATTAACTCCGCCAGTTTTCCCGATGATTTGATTAGCGAGGTGAACCTCGCCATTGTAAACACCAACATTTCCTCGAGGTAAACGGAACTAGCAACGTCGGATTAATGGCATTGCATAAGGACTTTTATTATTCTAAGATATCAAACTGAAGGCCGAGCTAATTGGTGTGGATAATTGCAAACACACCGAATGGGCAGACTTCACTGTAAATGGAAACTGGAACTGGACGTTCACTTTTATCCGAGTAAAAGAGGCTTATTTCCATTAGCGCTGAAAATGTTATACTAAATTCGGCGTGTGCTCGTTAATATGCGTTCAAACAAAACAGCTCGATTCAGTCGAGCCTCTCTAGAGATACTCGAGTGCTCAATAATGGTAAGCCGATCTAATTATAAACGTAAATCGTTTATAAACAGTATAGCCGAGTACCTGAATCTCCAGTGATAATACCAGCTTCCAGTTCTCCGCGTAAAGTTATAAGAGAAATACAGTAAGCACTCTTTACTCTCAATATCTACAACACGTTGCTTGTTTACTCGAAAAAACCACACTCGTCGAGTATATACACGATTGATCCGCACGAAAGTCGACTCCAATGTCAACTTCCTCTCGTTTAAATCGTCTAGACGTGTGTGAATGATGGGTCAAGTGGACTGATTAAAACAGCATTATATCGGGACGATATTCAAGGTCACCAACGAGTCACCGGTCCCCGTGAAAATATTCCTTTCCGTGCCATTTACCAGACTCGAGAACTCGTCTCGCACCTCGAACTTCCGCAATCCGGAAACCACACGGTTCTCTTCCACCCGCTCTTTTCCTCGAGAGATTTCTTCTTTTGTTCGACGATCACCTGTCACGATCTGCGCGTGGCTCGGGGACGAGCGACTGACTAGCACCGATTGCGTGCACTCTCACCGCCGGACTCGACTACTATGGATATCATCCTCCAGAGTGGTCACAAGGATACTGAACACGATTGCCTTACGTAGACGCGTCAAAATCTTGGAGATTTTATCTCCGTCCCCTCTCACTCTCTCTTTCTTCCTCATTCGCCTCTGTTAATGTCCAGCTGTCTACGCGCCTGTCTACACCTTGCGCTACCTGCAACTTGGGTCCAGATGCGGACAGCGTTTTCTAAATATTGATATCACTCGTCGGCCCAGATGAAACGCGGTGGATAAGTGGTGCACGAAATTGGCATTGTTTTTTTAAAAAGCGTCAGTCAAACTTGGACGATCAATGTTTACTGTTTCTACACTGCGGTCGTATGTGCACTGTTTGGTTCGATAACCAAATACTATAGCGCGGCTGAATAAACAAGCGTTTCGTCGACTAAACTGAACTTGTTTTCTAAAATTTCTAAACCGAAGCCTCAAGTCGATGTCATATTGAGTCGAAGTAATCTAAACTGCAGTCGAAACTGATAAAAATGACATAACTTATTCTCAAAATGCACAGCGTTACCTGACCCGGCTCAGTTGTCGTTGCATCGGCAACATACATATTATGTCATTTATCGTCAGACATTGGCGGAATTCTTATCACTGCGTATTATAGTATATCATTAGTGTCGTATTAGTATAATAACCAGATAGTTAGAAACATGCCGCAATTGGACTAACAGACAAGTTGTAATTGCGTAGGAGGATGATACGCTTGGGTGAAGACAATCCTTTGTTTTCTTCAGCTGGCGGATTTCTTCCCGGTCGAATGTTTGCGTCTCCGTGGACTTTTTGTCGGCTCGCGCATTCGTGCGCAACCTCTTGTAACTCTCCACAAATTTCTTAGATTCCCGACGCTCGGCCGAGGTTTCCTTATGGACACGTCACTGATTCAGAGTATATTGCGGCTTAGGATCGCCGGGAGAAGCGCTTGCCGATACCTTTCATTATGCATCGTGTACCCTGTAAACTCGTGATCCGCTTTTCGAGGAAGCCGCGAAGCGGCGAATGGCGCGGCGAGACTGGTCGAATATGTGTGCGTCGCCTTGAAAGCGTGACCGACCAAACTGCATCTGATTGATATGCACGCTTGTGAAAGAGGGAAGTCCCGCGCATTCTTACCGAGCGAAAGACATTGAAACCGGAAAAAATTTTCGCAACTGTACCAGGAAGGAAACCTGACGGGTTTCTGGAATGCCGCAACCGCTCTGCATAATGTCCTTGTGCCGTTTCAGTCGCGGTGCTACGTGGAATCTATAATTCATATTAAAGATTTGCTGAGAGGCAATTTTCTGTTTCGCATAGTTGTTCGTTTTACGAGTGATGCGTGTGAAGTCGATGAATTTTCCTGTTGTGTTAAATGTTAAAGCCGCAGGATGACGGGCGTCACGTCACGGCCAGCTTCTCGTAATTTTTACCAGATTTCCAATGCGCGCAACTACTTCGAATTCATCGGCGACACTCCATCACTTAGGCTATTGCGTAGTCGAGCGTAAAGATTTCTAATGGACTGCTCAAAAAATCCTCTTACGCAGATTGAAACGGCTGCGTGCGCGGGAAAACTTGACTATTAAATTACCATGGAAATATTGAAGTTGGGAGATGACGAAAGTCATAACGAAAGAGCGAGTCTTCCGATCACCGAATGGAAATTTATTATTGAGTTTCAACATAGAGGACGGAAAGGAAATCCGTTGGATTAGGCAAGCAATGAGTTCGTGCGAACGAGATCCGGTGGAAAGTTAAATTTATATCGGGCTGCCTCTGCTCGTCTCACGTTTAATCCAGCTCCCCTCGTTTTGGCAGTAATCGAGGAAAGGTACGATTAAAGCAGCCGCCCTCTAACGAGACACCGGGAAAGCAGCGGAAATAGTGCATAAGGCTGGCGAGCATAGACCAAAGGGAAAGAGAGAGAAAGCGAAAGACGAGATCTGCAGCTTCTATGCGTTCAATGTGCAAGGAAGCGAAGAAGAGAGAGAGAGAGAGAACACGGCACTCCCTAAAGTATATTTGCATTTGCATTCAGTAATTAAACTCTCGGCCCATTTCCACGATACCAGTCGACTCGCTCCTCTTCTCTCCGGACGCCCTTTCTTATCGCAGCTCGTCAAAGAAGAGCAATTGCTCGGCCACGGGGATTCCAAATCATGCGACCCTGTGTGCCAAGTGTATGCCTGTGAGCGGCTTAAAGAAGATACAAAAGTATCGTGCGATCCCCGCTGATTAATTGCTCCTGGCGGGCGCACATTTTCCCCAAACTTCATTCAGTAATTAAATTGCCGTCACTCGCTGCCGCGTTTCACGAGCACCCCGATACCGTCGCTCGGGGTTAGTGAAAGTGATTAAGAGAGCGGTTCACACACTCTCGTTGAGAAGCTTGCGATTGCAGGGATCTTAGTCAAAATATTCAGAAATTTGTATTACAGTTTTTCAAAGCCGAAAATTGAATGTCTGAACACCCTAGCTCTCAACTAAGTTATTAAACTAATTTATATTTGGTAAAGAGATTTTGTCTCGTGTTAATTAACTTATTAATCGACATCGAAAAAAGAGGAGGTTCTCAATTGGTCTTGTATATTTTTTTTATTTTCATTTTGTTTACTCATCCAACACGCAAGTGGCCCGAATATGCCATTAATACTGTTCGATTTGACGCGTTTAAATGTTATCTAGCGTAGTCCTCGCGTGAGAGAAGAGATGATCCGCCTGTTATTTCCAGCGTCATTCCCCTTCTTTATACGAATATTTCGAAAGGGGATCTCTGTATACATATAGGTAGGGGGATCGAGTGAGATTCAGGTGGCGATTTGCCGTCGGTGGTAAGGGGGGAAAGTTGGCCACCGGAGACTGAGTGTACTCGGGGCGGTGGCGAATCTTGGGGTAAGGAGAGAAGGAAGGAAGGAAGGTCGGAGGAACGGGAATAAGATGGTAGCCTCCGGGTGCCCGCTGTAAAATGAGAAATGCATGAGGAAGCCAGAGGGTAAGGGGGACTTACCGTCGTGGGAGTCGTAGAGGTAGATGATTTTCTTCCAGCCGTAGTATCGCACGGTGTCGATGATAGCGCGATGATAATCCGGGCGCATGCTTATGGCGAAATCCAGGAGACCAGAGGATGGTGTCAGGACCTGGATGTTACACATACATAATATACATATATTGGCCCTCTTTCAACTTGAGCATTGAGATTTTCCCGTTAGCAAGCCGAGAAAAAGCGATTTCCTCGCCTATGACTTCACGCGTCGGAGTACCGTTGCTTCTGAATATTCATGACTCCGGTGGGATCCTACAAGGAGTAACCGATTGATTCCGGAATGATATCAACGGTCGGTGATTATATTAGCAATTTGCCGATGGGAAAGTTTTTCCATTAAGATATGCGCGTTACACTGTGAAACGGAAGAAGAAAATGCAAATCGGCTACTGGGGCAAGGACGAGCATTGAGATTCCTTCATACATAAAAAAAACAATCCATTAATCAAGGTTGATTCCTGCTTGAATTATCAAATGTTTCAATTCAAAACTATGAAATTCTGCCCCAAAACTAGGAATATATTTGTAATCTGTAGACTTTAAACTTCAATCCTTCTTGTTAAGTCTTATTGAGGTGTTTGTACATTTTTATTTTGATCATTAGTAAATTCCTTCCATTATACTTAAGGCGAGATTTGGAAAATGCCGTGAGCAGATGATGGGATGATGCGCAACTTTGAGAATACGTAACTGAGCGTATCAAGTAGGTGGCGGGTGTGGTCTGACCAGTGGCGTCTGAATCTCCTGCGCGGAACGTAGCTCGATCGGTCGCGAGAGAGGATACAAAATACAACAGGCTCGGATGGTAGGGCGAGGTTTAGGTAAAAGCGGAGTTCCCTTGGCAATTGAAAAAGGATTTTCTCCGTATAAATGGTCGTTTCGTTGCCGGGCGCAATTGGCGGGGCCGCGAAAAAAGGCGCGGACCGCGTGAAATCAACATTACCAGCCGATTAGCATTTAAACGACGTCGGCGTTCGTTATGTGGCAACGCGCGCACACATCGCCCCGCCCGCCACTTTCTCTATCCTGCGTTCGCACCAGAGAGAACCATCGCCAACACACATCGCCGCGGGAAAACGGCGCAGCCCACACTTACATCGAGAGCCCGAAACACTATAGGCCACTGGCCATTTATCCATTATCCAGCAGGGATGCGCCGGGACACGATATCAGCCGCGTGCCAGTGCCACGCAGCCACACCGATAAAATACGCGCGCGACCCGCCAATTCGTCGCGATCGAATAAATTTCTCGCGGCCTGCCCGCTTCATTTGCGAATTCGAATTCTAATATGTTTGCGCCCCGAGCCCGATGCATATTTACGCCCGTGAATTTATATACATACGGGAAGGTGGCCGAGGTCGACCATTAGGGAATTGACAGTACCGCGGTTTCATGCCGCGCTCTGTGCGTGTTAAGCAATCGAGGTGTGTATGTGCGAAAATGGAAACTCAGAAATGGTACATTCAATGGAACGCGTTAAGCCGTAATGTAGCCAGTGCTCGAAATATTTCGATATTAATACCAGAACTGATAATAGTCGAGTTCCAGACGAATTACAAATAGCTACGCGGAAAGCATTGAAGCAAGTACAGTTGACGTAGGAAATACTTCGACTTAGAAAAGTTAGAAATAGTCGTGGACAGGGGTAATGGTGCAAATACATTGATTATTTTCGAACAGATTTTTTAGAAGTCACTTGTATTTGTTTTAATTGATGGGTCACGGCGATTTTGAAAGTTTCATAATTGACAAACAGTTGGGTAAACATTATTTCGCAGAGTAGCGATGGATATATTTTAATGAATATTTGCTAGAGAAGGCAGGCGATAATTGCTGGGTTTTCCCGAGGGCGCAGGTGCGGCCCGTCAAGTGGAGATATAAGTAAGGGTGGACGATAAATAGGGGAGAAAATCCATAGAGCCTTGGACAGAAATAGGTGGGAGTATCTCGGAGGAGATTGTAATTTTCTCTTTAGCAGGCAGCGCTGGAAATGTGCTATTTACCTTCTCCGGAAACCAGGGCGTCACGAAAGGCATCCGGAATGTGTTGCTGTACGAGTGGAGGGTGTCGAACGAATCCGGGCTCACGGCTCCCAACATGGAGAACACGCCTCTGCTGAATTGACTGCAGACTGCAACACAAAACCAGTAATTCTCCATCAGCATATAGTCCTCGAGTCTACCAAATTTACATAACTAAGGTCCCAGCGACTTGAATATTTCGGAAATTCTATCGCGCTTAAATTCTGTGAATGAATCTGTTGAAATTTTGTTTCCATGCAACGACACGATCGCTCGATGCAAAGTTCATGAAGTGCTACGTATGGTAGGCGTCGAGGGGAAAGAGTACAAATACGAGAATACAAAATTTTTGTCTGTTTTTGAGCAAAAGGTCTTAACGCTGGGGCTCGAAGGCCGGAGATTCAAAAGTGGTCTATGATTAAATTACAAAATTCATTAGCCAGGGCTTCGGGTAAATTTCCGCTTCCCTTCACTGCGCTTCGTATTTCTTTCATGGCTGTTGAATCACTAGCGGCGGCTTCTATCGGAAAATCAAATCTGGAGATACGCCTTAACCGGCTTTTACGATTGGTTTCCCGGGCGGACGTTTCCGTATTTTTAGGTCATTTTTCATTCTCACCGGGGCGGCGCGTCTGCGGCAGTCCAGATAACCGTACGCTTCCTCATTAAAATTTGTTACCCTCGTGGATCCAATTTTTCGGAACGCGATAACGCAATATTTCAATTTCAAGCCAGTATCACGCTGGCCCGTACGTGCACACACTCCTTTTTCCGGAATTTTCTAAAACTCCTATCACCGCGGGATTACACGTGTAATGATGGCGGTAGCATACCGTCATGATCGCCATTTAAAGCGATAAATGTCTGAAGCCACAAATAATATAGTATGCTTTAAAAATCTGGGTATAAATAAGGATGAGACTGCTGATTTGCTATAATCCATCTCCATAATACCTTGGGCGCTTTTTAAAATCCATCTTGTTACAAAAAACATCCTGTATGATTTTGTTCGATAATAAGCTATGCAGGTTAACATGTTCTACACAAATTTTTTTTAATCCTATAACAGTGAAAAGGTTCCCTTGGATCTGTTTTTTTAACAGTGGATGACAATGCCACACTGGTTATTCCCACAGTGTGCAGTAGGCGATGGAAAAGTGTCAACACCTAGATGGACACCGATAAGTCCGTTTTTATTAAGCCACGGGAAACAAACGCGGTAAGGAGATTTCGCAGAATACGCCGGCGAACTTTTTAATATAGCGCACGCTATGGTTATTACAGTTATTACCCTGTCTGACTAATCTCCTTTTAAACGAGATCATCATACACTGGTTTCATGCGTTTAGTAGACATCATTGTCCCATTTACACAGTGACCGTCATCTTAAATGCATCGAGCTAAACGCATAGCTTCCATTGTCAACAGGCACCTTGGCCAATGCAATTACTTACTCAATGTATACACACTAATTATCATGGGGTTATACGCCGTACGAAGCATAGGATATCCAGCGCATTAGCCGTAATTCGTACACTCGACACATTGGTGTCCGCCAGATCGTCCCGGCGTCAAGCTTCCAAGATACGCTTTTATGGGAAAATGGTCTCGTTCAACTCGCTCCCGGCATCTTAAAAGCCCGTCGCGTCCCCGTAACAACGTTTACACACTCGACACCGGGCCCGCGAACATTGTCATCAAAAAGCTGAAAGTTCGCCGCGAAAAGTCTCGTGAAAAGCCCGAAACGCTGGCTGCGCGATGGAAAAGCGAACGCTTTATAAAAAGCGGCGGCGATGAAAGACTGGCGAGTGTGTGAGAGAGTGTTGGAGGCGGCGTAAGGGTGATAGTTTTTCGGGGGGTGGGGATGGATGAGTGGCCGCGAAAAAGAGTAAGAACGGAGCAGATATGATATCAGGAAGCAGTCGCTGGAAAGCGGGGCGACGCCGCCGCTCCCGGGGCCGGGGGCCGAGGGTTGGAGGGGGGCGGATTCGGGTGGCGAAGATTCAAACGTTTGGACGTGGTCCAAGGCGAAGGTGGACACTGGATAAAAGAGCGGCAGGGCTAAAGGAGAATCGGCCGGCAGCAAGTCGGCGAGTGCCCCGTAAAAGTTAATCGTCGGGAAGAGCCCAAGCAAGATCGATGGAGCCGCCAGATCACGGTCACGCGAATCCTCTCGTCACCGATATAGACATTCTCTCTCCAGCAGCCCCGGCTACTACCTACCTACCACTCTACCACTACATCGGATCGACGTCCGAATGCCGTGTCGCCTCTTGATAGCCCACCCTCGTAAGAATGAACTTCCTCCAGTGCCCCGAGTGGAATTCCTCGCCCAGTTTCGCTCCGGCGCGGGGCCGAAACTTCGAACAATACAAAGTTAAATGCGCCGATGCTAACCAAGATTTCACGACAATAATAGGATCCTCCGAAGACCTTTAAAGTCTCTGTTTGCAATTACGCTTGCGCCGACTTCCCTCTTCTTTTAGTCTTTGGGGAGAGGGAACGTTACCTTTTGTGCGTGCAATTAGTAGGGAAGCACAGAATTGGCCCTCAAAGTGCTCTCGCGCACCGGGAAAACCCTTTATTAACCATTTGATTGTTATCATTATCGCAGTCCCGTGTAATTTTGAAATTACTGCACCGAGCGACTGCCTCATTTTAATTATTCTTTTAAGCCCGTGCGTGCATCGGAGAGAGCACGCGTGCCGCCGGACTATTTAGCCGGCCAGCAGACAGGGCGCGGTGTAACGGGGATGGGGAAAGAAAGCAGACAACTCGCACAGAGGAAGAGGAAAAGCCACAGGAGAATAGAGATGAAGGTAGAAAAAGACAGAGAGGGAGAATCAGAGAGCGAAGGTGACGGGGGGAGAGAGAGAGAGAGAGAGGAAAGGCTGAACGTGCCACGAAGAATGGGAGAAAAGGTAGGAAAGGCGGCGCGCATTGCGAGAGCTAGCCGGGCCTTTTTTATCTTGGTGTTACTCGCCACGAGGACCACGTGTACGTGCAGCCAAGCAGAATTCAGAGATCCGGTGGTTCGCGTCGCGGCGTGCCGGCAGCCAGCATTTATTGCACCCCTGGCCAAGAGCGCATTTGTATTCATAAACGTAATGGGAGCGTAATGATATATAGATAGACATATACATAGACTATATATATACGCGTGCACACACTACTCTGACATGCTACTACGTTCTTTCCGCGTTATTACTTCCCGCGGACTCACTCCATCTCACCGGCCATGTAGAACTGTACTCCTCATCTTTTCCTAATTTTAATTACACCCTTTGAGCCTTCTCACACGATTAAATCGCTGCCCTTCAAGTGCGCCCTTTTCAATTGATATTCACTCAGCGAGGCCTCAAACGAGGGAGCCGACGTGAGAGAGTATCCTGCAACGAAACCCGCTAGTCAAAAGTCAAACCCTGTAATAGAGTCGCTCGACGTGCGCTCACTCACGAGGGAAACTTATAATTTTACGGCGACGCCGGCGCCCCGTAAAGTAAGCGGTTGCGCCAAGATTGGAATTCGTATCGCGTAAGGCGATCAATTACCAAACACGCTTTTACAGTATGTTCGCACCGTGGAACAATATCATTATCAGATGTTTGAGCTACCGGCTACGAGTCAATATCCCGGCAAGAGCGAGCCGAGACGCCGAGCCGTGTGGAACCGAGGCGTGTCAGCCGCGACTTTGTGAAAAGCTCTCTCCGCTCCCGCGACATCTCACTCTCACTCGAACACGCTCTGCTCTCTAATCGATATGCGACGCAGTGTGCTCGGGCCAGAGGGCAGATGCGCGAAAGTTGCGTCAAGACGCGCGGCGTATGCACGATGAAGAAGCGCCCGGAGACGGCGGCTGCAGGTGTTTATCAAGTGCGCGCGTGTTCTCGCGCCGAAAAAGCTTCTAAGCTCCGGCTGGGAATACCGAATGCGACACGGCGCCGCTGCATTCTTTCGCCCCGGCGAACATGCCTTTTCAATGCCAAACCGTCGCGCGCGCGCCCCACAGCCCCTGATATTCCGCGAACCACCTTCGCTACATCGAAAGCACTCAATGTTTTCGGCTAAGTAAAAGGTAGAGAGTTCGGGAGCTCCCGTCCTCTTTTGCATCGTGCGCTCGATCCGGGTGGTGGTGTGTATAAAACTAAGGAAAGCTCTGGCTCTAGCCCGCAGCCTCGCATAGCGGATAAGAGAGCTTCTGTAATATAAGCGAGCGATGTAATATGTGGGTCGACGGCGAGAAATCTTATCGGATCTTTGGCAAAGCTCCCGAGGGCCCACGCTTTTCAACCTCGAAGCCAATGACATTGTTGGCCGCGATACGTCTAATTGATTGTAAATAACAGGTGGTTCTCCGCTTTTCGGAATTCATTCCGCGCGGTGTGTTATTACTAGAGTAAATATTGACATTGTTCGAAATCCGATGAAGAGGAAGCTCGATAGCAGTCCGGGTGTCTAATCCCAAAGGCATTCGTCGGATTGAATCCACCGGTACAATAATATTATCTATTTACTTCGTGAAAGGCGAGCGAGGCATCGTGTGCAGACTGTTGCTCTGTAATCGATAAGCATTGCTTCGCCTATTGAGTGGAAGTGCATCGGGCTCTTGTCTATACTCGAAGCAAAGTTGCGTCGAGTGTATATAGAAGACACAGGTATAATCGGCCGGGGCACCAGATGGCCGGGCTGCTATTGACTTTGCTGCTTTGATATTCGTGCCAGCACAACCAAACAACTTAACGGCTCTATTATTATATGAACAGTATATGTTGACTAGTTGGCGCTAGCCTCCACCCTGGACTAATGACGGGAGCGGTGAAGTTTAGGCGAGGAACGCGTGTTACACGCTCCCATGCTGGGCCTTCACGTTTCCCTTCGGATAGCGCACTCTCTGCGACCACAGCTCCATCTCGAAAACCGCCGCCCTCGAGATCCGGTGTGCACGTTCGTTAAGTGACGTGGACAAATGGGAAAGCCCGATGGATATTGCCGTATCGTCGCCAACTAAATTCATTAGCGGCCGCAAGTGTTCTATGGGAAAACTGGGGGCTCGTACTGCAAACTTAATGCAGAGTGTATTGGCAGTAACCGGGTAGGATTTAAGATTGGTTGTTAGTCTGTTAGTCCAAGTGTTTCTCTACGTGAAAATTATAAATATTATTGTAAGTCTGTTGCAAGTTTTCTGAGATATTTTGAGCCAACTCGTAGAAGGATTCGCCGTGGACTTATCTGCACTTTAATTTCTCGCGAGCTCGTCGTACATTCTCCTGGCACTCGCCATACTTTTGCGAGGCGCGCGAGCGGCAAACCCTCTTTTACTCGAGAACTTTCGGGGTGAAGTCGCTGTTCCCAGCTCTCGCAGCCCATCACCGGGAACACTTGCCACTCAACCAAGCAAAGATTCCGGAGAAGCAAGGCGGCAAGAAAGGGCGCGAATATTGTTGGGCTAAATTATTTTTTCCCTCCGCTCCGGAAACTTTCGAGATAACGTACATTCGAAGTTCGTCCAGGAGCGCCCGGGGTTCCTTCGAGCGACGATGTCTTCTGATCGAAGAGGGAGAAAAGAAACGAGAACAACGGGAGAAGAGAACTTGGGCCAACAATTTACGCGGTGAAAGTGAAAAGTTCTTTGCTTGTCGCGTGGCCAGGAAATGAATCGTCAAATAGTATTCACTCATTTTCGAAGTACTTGATTAAAGCGGATTAGGAGTACCCGAGCGTTGAGAACAGCTTAGAGTCTAAGCTTCAAACTGCAAGCGCTCAACCAATCAAGTTTTCACTCGAGCACTCGGAAAACCCATAATCACGATTTCAACTTCCACAAATTCGAAATTCTCACAATTACCTACCTCACACAGCAGCCAATCTATTATCCCCCTCTTACAGAGCCAGCGGCAAGAGTGTTAAGACATTAATTGCATACGGCTAAACAACTACGTACTTCTCCACTCTAGTCGGCCGGAATTCTATCTTGCAACTGGGTAGCATCCAATTCCCATTAGCCTTCACGAGCCATTTAACTTGCTAACTTGTCCCATATCACGCATGTTCCTATTTGTCTTTTAACTGTCGTCGTCCTCGTCGTCGGACCGGCGACGCTCATACCCCGCGTATGCATCCTGCCCGCATCTCCTCTCATCCATGTGCACGGGGAATGGAGCGCGGCAGCGTAAATGAGCGAAGGATGCAACCTTATCAGAATTATCTGCGCGCCGTTTCGGAGCGCGGGCGCTGCATCCTGCCAAGTCCTCGCACACAATAGACAAAGTTTCTTCGATCTGGTGATTATCTCGGAGGTGAGGGCCGGAGGGGTGGCGGCAAAGTACAGAGGAGGTAGGCGAGCTCACTTGAGCCCGCATACGATTTCCAGAATACGAACAACGGCCGCGACGGGACAAGAATACAGGGTACTCCAAAGTGGATTCAAATTGAATGGCATCGTAGTGCTCTATGCGCTAAGTAAGACCTAGTTCTCGGGCGACGCTCTATTCTTGAAAGGCCTTCGGATAATCAAGGATGCACTTGGCGGACAGGCAAGTTCACATATATACACCCCCGCTATTGCTGAGAACTTCGTACTAGCGCTTTAATAAGATTACACTACACGAAAATAGTGAATCCGTTCATTTCGCTTAATTGGTCGAGCAGCTTCCCTTTCCCTCCCCCCTTCTGGCTATCTTCGTCTCTTTCCCTAGAGTTCCCTCTTTCCAATTGTTCTCGAGCAAGGACCGTCCCGTTGTCGAGTCTAGCCGTACCGAGAAGCTACATTAAAGCTTAAAGCTAGATGGAGGACCTTCAGGGATAAGGAACGATCGGCTCTCGCGCTCACGGGATTACAAGTATTACAACTCTCCCCGCTGGTCACTCGCGCTATTCATCTTGGAATGTATATTGTATTGCGAGGAGCATCGGACGACGCGCTTTCATTTCCTGCGTGGACGGCGCTCGGGCTATGTGGAGTGTTCGCCTAGAGCTTAAGGGAGTCCATGGGGCCGGAGGGGGACTTTTCATTTGGACGCTACGCTGAAAGTCACCGGAGGAAGCAGCCATTATTCTCAAGCCGCGATGTGTGCTCGAGAGAGAGAGAGAGGAGGAGGATCGTCGGGGCATAATAATATCGTGGAATTCTCCGTGCACCAAGTGCGCGCACCGCCTGTTTCCTGTGCAGCGTATGCATGTGGTCCACCGGACACTTTTCGGCGGCACTCGTGATCCTGAAAGACCTCTTCCCGCCCTCCAGCATCTGCCTTTCCCTACTTTCCCGCCCTCGTCGCTCGAGCGCTAGCCAGCCGGCTCTAACTACTCGCATTACGCCTCTCGAGCTCTCGACGATGCGCCGCATGCAGACATCGGCGAACGCGCCCGAAAAGTTGGCGCAGTCAAAGGAACGCGCGAGAGGATTATCGCGTTACACGAGATTCTCGCAAATTCGGAGGAAAAGTTTCCCTGAAGGCTGAAGCGCACTGGACAAGTACATTTATTGGTCGGTCGGCTGCGCGATGTGAAGTGTACGAAAATCTGCCATTTTTCCTCGAAACGCTGCTACTTTCGGCCGGGCTCTGTGAGAAATATGCTTTTCGTGAAAAACAGGTTTTGGTGAATAAATGCTGACCTCTTGGGATGAGTCGAAATTGCATTAAGCAATTTTGCACATTCAGATTTCCCACTTACTGTTAAGTGTTCGAATTTCATTGAACTTTATCGGACACTGGATAATAAATAAAGATTCGTATTTCGCTGATTCGATATCTAGATTCCAAATGGATTGTGGACACCTCAGGAAGATGGTGTAACTCGCGTAGTAGTATGCGAAAGATTGTTCCTCTGTATCGACGGGAATATTGAGTGACAAAAAGTAATTGATTCTTCGGAGGCAGTCGAGTCAGTAATCGGGGCCAGCGTCGAGCCCTTCTCTGTCTCGTTTTACGGGAGATCAGATACGACAAGAAATGGCCTGTACCTGACAGGATCCGATGGCGCATGGAACGAAAAGAGGATGTAGAGTACCTCAGTTGCGACGGCGCATGTCCTTAAACAGGCCAGCTTGATTTAGATCGAAGACTTGCTTCCATCTTAAGTGGCCAGCTGAAATTCGCCTTGGAAGTCCTTCGACAGTACATACTAGATCGAGGGATTGGCCATTAGGAGATTGGGCGATTCAAGCGGGTAATTACGGTCATTACCAAATAACAGTTTCAATTCGGTGAATTAGAAGTCAAAAGAAGAACACGCAAGTACACTCTACATAACACGATATCGCCAACCACATAAATACCGTGACAGATGGCTAAGTTGGACGTTTATTTATGCAAATAATTTATCCCCGGCAGTTTGTACTACCTACATAGAAAGAGAACTGGGGCGACATGGAGCGCATTTAACTTCGCCGTAACGAATCTGCGCGAGACATATTTAGCAGCAATACAAGTATGAATAAACTCATCAGGGTGCGAATCACAGATGGCAGGTGAATGCCGAGTACGATTAAGCTTTCTTATCACACCGTCGCACTCTCACGACCATAAAAAATGATTTTTTCCGCTCGAGATTTTGCATTTTAAGAATTAACGAGGGTCGAACGGGGCTCAAGGTCAGAGGTTTTCTCGCACAAGGGAGAGCGAGCGACGGTCAAACATACACACTATGCGCGATGCCAGCCGGTAAGAAACATACGCGAAAGATTAATTACCTGGGCGCCAGGCGGAAGATCGCGTGTGTCGTCGTTTTTCCGAGACAAACGAGCGGACTGGCCGCTTCGGGGGGCGATTCTATCGGTGCCGATAAAACCGTCGGGTCCCCTTGGCCATTCTATTTGTTAGGGCGGCCCCTCGTTTTTGTCCCTTTTCCTGCAACCGCCAACCCCCCCAGCCCCTACCGCCGCCGTCCCACTTTTCCGCCATTAGTCCCTCTTTCTCGCAGGGCGTGTGTCCGTGTTCTGATTTTCGACGCTTTCTCCGCCGCAGAATCTCGCCGACGCCCTTTTTTTCCCGCCGCACTCCCTTCATTCCCATACGCCAGACACTTGCTCCTTTGAGGCTGCCACTGTTCTGAGAAGCGGACGATTGGATTTGTAAGTTTGCTCGCCCGAGAGAGAAAGCCGGCGTTCGGCTGCCAGGGTATGGATACGAGGAGTACGTGCAGCCTTGCCGCGGGATAGGAAGCCGCCAACACGAGCCAACCGAGCGGGCACATTTGCCTCGAGGAGTTCTGTTTTCATTGGCAGTGTTCTCCAAGTTAACGGAAGGATGGAATCGCATTGGAAGTGCCGCTACGGATAGATCAGCCTGGGACCTACTTGCTAGTCAGTCCCGACGCGGTATAACTTGTTACCATTTGTCCATTTCACTCTCCGGTATAGATTTCTGTTGATTTATTCCGTTCTTGTCCGAGTATATCCTGCGTCAGTTCTCGCACACTTTGAAAGTCTATTGCCACCGCGAAATCGTGCAAATTAATTTGGAAATGCTCCCCTGCGTGGAAATACAAGGCCCCAGCCGATCGGATTTTGTGTTCTCGGCAATTATTCAGCGGGAACGGTAGTTTAGGAGATAAAGTCTGGTTAGCGTGTGCCGTTAAACAGCAGTAGAGGCGGAATCCCCGTGTGGGCAAAAGAGGGCTGATTGTCGCGAGATCCTGGAATTATCGCGACGGGAATCGGGCGGCCGAGGAGGGCGAAATCGGGGAAACGAAATTTTCGATATCCGGCGACATACGTAGGGACCCTTATAAGACCGTTATCGGAGTCGTTAAACCATTGAGTCTAGTGGCGATTGCGATATACCATGGAATGGTGTGGCAGGCTCCTTCGGGAGCAGAACCGAGGAGATCCCACCAGCCGAATACGGTTCCGCCGGTCGGCCGGCCAGCGCTTCACCCTCCTTCGTGGCCTGTCGCAGGATTTGCCGCTCCAATAAAAGGATTAACGGGACGAGGGTTAATCCTATTGGAAGGAGCGACCTCACACTCTTCGCGTTTCATCCTCCCCCGCCGACCCCTCGCCCTTCTAAACCTCTTTCTCACGCTCGTTTCGTCTATCCGGTTCTCCGAGCTTCTCTCTTTCTCTTCCTCCTTTGTCTCCCTTGCACTAGCAATTCCCCTCACACCCCCCACCCCTCTCTCTCTCTCTCTCCACCCATTGCCTCGTCTAGTAACCATCGTTGACTGCGCTGCTCATCGTCCACCTTTCCAGCATCCGGTCGATTCGTTGCTCTCTCTATATTGCAGCCTGATTAGCGGCCGGCCACCCAGCACCCTCCGGCTGGCAGCGACCTTAGCGCCGATAACGAACAATTATTTTCGGGCCGGGGATTAGTCGCCGCCGTCTGCTCAATATGACTCATTTCGACATGATTGCCTCTCCAATCCGCCGGCTTCTGGCCACTGGCTATGTGTGGATTGGCGAGGCTCCTCCTGTCCCGTTGAATCTCGACCTCTCCGGCCTAATACTGCGAACCCACCAGTCTCTGAACCTAGTGCGCGATCTTCCTGAGCGTTTATTAATTCATAGGTTTTGGTCCAAGCAGATTTTACCGAAGAATTCCCCGGGCGCCGCGGATCAATCGGTATGCCAGCCAAGTGCATGTACACAAACCCGAATGGGAGCATGAAATACCTAAGTGATCCGGCGGCGATAAATTGCCAGCGCAGCCGGCTTTGCTCTGTTAAATTTCGGGATTATCATTATTGGGGAATATTTGGGATTATAGTCGTGTTGCATCGATCGCCCCGCGCATTATGGGTACAACTACACTGGGAATCCCGCGGTTTGTCGGGCCCTAAATACAAGAGGTATTTTCAATTAATTCCCTCTCAATGGATGTAATATGGACGGGATACTGTTCAGCTTGTCGGTTGGTTGCACGCGTAGTCAGATACTAATATTGCTAATTGACGCTTTAGAGGCCTACCAATACGATAGAAGCGCGAAACTTCTTGGGTGTTTTACACAAATGTGTTAACAATTGTTCTCCTCGTTTGAGATCGATTTAACTGCAATGGTACAGCGGCGTATACAGAAGGATGAGGATATTTGAAATTTGAATGTCTCTTGGAAGTTGTCCCTTCATCGGCAAAACCTCCGCATTTCTGGAGAAAGAACTTCAGTTTCTCCCTTGATAAAGGAAACTGACAACTCTCAGCGTCGTGTTTTCCCTCCTCTATAATACCTCTTGCAAATTGTACGCTATTCTTAAATCTCTCTTTGTCCCGTCATCTTACAGAAATATTCTGTTTTCAGTGGGAACTTCAGCAATAGTTGTTGCTGCATTCGTTTTTCGCTACTGCCGATTGACGGTCCTGCAGGCTTTTCCCCCGAGATTACACGCGCTCCCCTTGCCATTGGTTACCGGTTACCGTTTGACTCGGATGTAGTACACTCCGCGGACGCAATAGCGAGGCGCAGCGGGCCGAATTTTGCCACATTAAAGGGAACACTCAACTTCTGCGAGAGCGTCACAGGGCCAAGTTGAAAGTGGTGGTAGCAACATCGCGGGAATTCGCGATGTAAATTGTACTCTGGCGGCGTCGGAAAAACTAAAAAGGGATTTCGTGTCAGCAGTAATGCCGCGCGCGGCTCTCTCGCGGCACTGTGAATTCCCGTTAAGCGCGCGGCTGCTGCCGCCACTGGCGCGAGATTGCATTACAATTTTTTACGAGCCTAATGGGGAGAAACGGGATGTGTGTACGCGGGAACCCCTTTCTTTCGCGCACTCCGCTTCTACATCGAAACACACGGGCCAAGTGGACAAGGACTGTGCCGGAACGTCTTTACGAGCGATCCTCAATCCTTTTATCGCCCTGTCGCAGAAAGCAACTACCCTTTCGAGCGAACGCACCGAGGAAATGGTCATGCGACAATACAGGAATTATCTCGAAGTTATAAAATATTCGAAGGCTAAATTACAGATCGGATCGCAGATGTTTCCGAGGACGTAATAACTGGTAATAGAGAGAACGAGGAGTTGAGCCATCGAGGTGCAGGAAGCCGGGGCAGGAGAGAAGTTGTAAATAAAGTTGGATTAGATATCGGGCGGGGTGCTCGTGTCAGGGAAAGCGTAAATATTTCCAATCAGAGAGTTGCTGTTGATTTTGGGGAGATGGCACTGTCGCTCCGAGGGTGGAGAACTTTCGCCGAGGGGAACGGGCTTGACTGGTGGTTCATCTTAGAAATGCACTTCCGGGGGTGTCGTCAACGGTTCTTCGAGCCCGCGGCAAAACTTGGACGCACCACCGTCGCAGCCCGCCAACCGAATTCCTTCCGCAAAACTTTTCGTCGCCCGCTGCCATGGTAAATGCGTAACTCCATCGTTCATTTCCATAAAGCCGCAGCTAGCAAGTTCCCCTCACGTCACTTAACCCACTGTGCGCGCACTAGTTGATTCATGCGACTGATGCGACGTGTCTCTTGCTAGAATGTTTAGCCTGGCTGGACCGCGCGCTACTCTTGGCTGGGATTCTTCGTCACTCATTCTCAGGCCAAGTTTCGCCTTGAAAGTTAATAATCCCTTCGAGTCAACCAGCGTAAACCTGACCCAATGCAAGAAATACCTTGGAATATGACAAAGTGATGCCCGACATTCTATCAGTCAAAAGGCCAGGATTTTAAAAGCGCAAGAAATGTCATCTGTGATTAATTATTTTCGCGAGAAGCAGAGATACCTAACTTTTCTGGAGGAAAGAAACCGAGTGCGGATGATCCGGTGGATTTTCATCCGGCATACTTTTCCGCATACGTACGTGTATCGCGGTTTGCGGCGTCTCCAGTGTCGCGTTTGTCTTCATTCAAGGAGTGCTGGCGCAGTTGATGGGGGAGTAACGTTACGGGGGCCGAAGGAGGAGGAATTGTCTGGAAAATAGCCGGAAAAATGGCCGCCTTACAATTACCGGCTAAGAGAAATAAATCGTGGCTGCGTGTGCCGTGCTTTATCCGGCGAGGAGCACTCGCTGCAGTAATTCCGATCGATCTCCCGCTCTTTTTCTCATCGCCAAGATGAATTTCCCCCCGCGAAGGGATTAACCAGGCTTTTTCGCTGCTCTTCTCAGAACGACGACACTAGGAAACCCCTGCGCGTACTCCCCCCCTCAATCTCATCATTGGAAACTGTAGCACGTGAGGAACTTGGAGAAGCGAAAAAGAGGGAAAACCGGAAGTACAGGTCCACGAGTATATCCTAATCCTTAGAGAAAGTATAGTGACGAAGAAATGGCCAATCAGCCGCCCACGATCCCAAACCCGCAACAAGGACGCAGACTCGGTGGAAATTATTTAGTCCAATTTATCAGCGGATGAAACTCTCCGCCCTGGTCGACGAAGATAGCAGAATAAATCGGGCAATAGGAGTTCGAAGCCACGTGTTATCCAACAACAGGCTACTCGCCGGGAGAGCACCGATACGACAGGATGTAGCGATGCAGAAACCGAGTGAAAGAGTGAGAGATGAGAGTAAGAGAGAGAGAGAGAGAGAGTAGGGAGGAGGTAGGCGTGTGTGTCTGACGAAGTTCTGTCATTTTTATCGACGAGTCACCCTCGCAGCTTCGTTAAAAAACGAGTCGGGCCGGGAGGACTCGTCAAAAGGGATTATCGGCTACGCGTCAGCCGGACATTTATTCGCAGTGCATCGGAAGCGCAGCATCCGCTACGAGGAGCGACGATAGCCGCGTGCCCAGTTAAATTGGCATGCGAGCACGCGCACGGAAGCGCTGCTGGCTGCCTCTCACGCACCTCCTCCACTAATTTCATTTCCATCAGCTCTGCAAAGTACCTACTACCTACCCTCCCTGCGAGCGCGCTGCCGCCGTCACGGACAAAAGGCGTTCCGGGAGGCCGACGACAACAACCACTGACACGACGCGCGCGCGCTTTAATCGATGACACGGGGAGGAAAGCAGAGCAGGGCTCATCGGCGACTGGCCGAACAAGAAGCAGTGCCCGACGGCGTATGGTATAATTAGCGCGCACGTCCTCCCCTCTGTCAGTCTCGTTAGCATAGAAGAGTGTACGGCCCCTCATAAATTAGCAGAACAATTAGCCTTAACGGCTGCCGCCACCGCCGCCGCCACCTCCGCAGTCTTACGGCCCTCGGAGAGAGTGGCGCGTCGGGACAAAATGCTTTCCCGGACTCCTACAACTTCCGTGGAATTCGCGTTACGTCCACCGGCTACACACCGAACCGTCCACCCTCCCGGTCCACCCCCGCACCCCGGGACATTCCAGGTAGGGCGGAGGAGTTCCCCCGATAAAGGGGATGGAAACTAGCGCGGATTACTCAGCAACGCTTTGCCCACGGGGTTGCCCGGTGTCGCTTCTGGCCGGGCGGGGAGTGGGAGAGCAAGGAGGAGTTGAAGCAGCGAGGTCGGACATTAGAATTCATACGGAGACATTTGCGGTCCGGCTCCTAACGACCAACTGTAAAAAGCCGGCCGAAGCCGCCAAGTGGAAGGCGAGGCTGGCGCGGGCAAGATAGCCTGCAATGAAAGGGGTGGCCTGCCGGAAGAGGGATGGTTATGTGGCATGAATAAAAAATCATTGACCGAGAAAGAAACCAGGGGTTACTGGTTTCTTCTTGCGGCACTCGCCGTGCGCGTACTCCCCGGGTATTTCTCGATGTGCGAGGGCGGCTGGTTGCATGGATGATCGTTTGCGGATTGTGACCGCGTGATTATCCCTTTCGAATCGACCGCTGAACAGTGAATGGGACTTTTTTAAAGCGCGTCCTTGCTTGAAGGATTTCGGTCCTGAGTACACGCAATGACGTCTATCGAGCGGAGAATTGGATTAAAAGTTGTTTGTGGAGGAGGATCTCGAGAAGTCAACCCCACATGGGTTCGCCTGTAAATAAAGTGTAGTTTTCGTTGCGCAGTTTCATAGTTGGAGTAAACAGAATTTAGATCGGGTTAAAATTGGTAATATCGGGACATCAACTCTGATAAATTAAAACCCTCGTGGTTGGAGTGTGGAGAACAATATTTTTAAATTCGGACATCAAACTTTTACCACAGCCCTTGCCCACCACTCCGTGTTGGTACACCGTGATCAAGTGTAATTAATGGAACGCGTAATTCGCCTCATCGAAGGAGGGATCAATTTTAACTTTAACAAATGAGTTTGCGACGTCCTAGTTGCGAGAGTGGGACAGACAGAGGGTGGGGGGCGAAAATCATTGGGAGGGTGCTAGATGCAGGGGTGGTTTCCTCGTTAACTTTGTCGCAACGTTATTATCATAAATTGGCAATCCACGTAAACGGGGACGCGCTGGATTATTAGCGATTACCCATAAAGCGTGAATCTCTCCGCCAGCGGCGGTGGATGCTTCGATCGCCATGGTAACTTGGAGGTTGAGTATGTATACGCATTACAAGTCTCCACTTTCGCCGCAGCTCCTCTCTCGACAACGAGAAGGAACGAGCCGCACGGGAGCGGGGAAGCGGCCATTCGTCAAACTGGCATTAGAGAGACGAGGCTAGAATTATTCGTCGGGAGACGACGTCGCGTCGGGGCCAGTGATGATTTAGCTGAGAATACAAGAGGTAAAGTAGGGCGCACCGCGACGCCGGAAGTTAATGCGATTTGCACGTTTGAGAAAAGAGCCCGGCTTGCATTAACAAAGTACTGCGAAGTCCAACTCCTTCCGTTCACCTCGACATTTAACTCAGTCGCGCCGACAGGCGGACGAAGCACGCTCTGTAATTCCCTCGCTTTAATACATTCCCGGCGATTTATCCTGTTTGCGCGCACGTTTTTCACCGCTGCAGGTGCGAGCTGCACGAGAAAGCTATACGGCAAATCGGCCTGAGTAATATAATATCGGACAGAGGGGGCTTTGTAATGACCTCCTGAGCGTAAAGGCCGACAGAATTTTCGGATACACCCATGGCCCGAATGCTCTCGTAAAAAGTTGATACCGTGGCGCAGCTCTTCACTTACCCTCGGCAGCCTCCATCCGTCCTTTAAAAGCTTTCCTCACTCTCATCCCCGCCTCCCTCTCTCTCACCCTTTTACACGGGCTCTTACAGCGGCAGCGAAAACTTTATGGGGTTGCGCGATTCGTAATTCGAAATGAAAAGCCGTATCCGAGAATGGCAAATGCTTATCACCGCGCGGTTAAAGTACTGGAAAGGTCTTGGGATTGTTGGACGCGAAAATCGCGATTGCTCTAGAAACGAATATAATAGGCGATCACTTCACTGCCACGCTCGGCCAAGTTTTCAACCCTAGTACTTGACTGCTTCGCAATAGAATCGCTCCATTCCGGCGCAAAATCATCCTCCGCGCTCGACGTGGCGATATTCCAGCCAGCAGTTGTGCGGCCAAGTTCCCCTGGAATTTGCACTCTTCCCTGATTAAGCGGTCTCGTGCGGCTCCGCTTTGAAAAAAAGGCTCAAATAAAAGGTAGATGAGAAAGCGCGCCGATCGACCGGATGGAAGAGTCGATGGAGAGTCCCCATTGGCCGGCTTCTCCCCGAGCCGACTAATATTAATACCGATGAAAATTGATGACCCGCCGCGCGGCGTACTTTTTAATCATCAATATTAATTAGTCCGGCGCGAGTCGAACGCAAATTGAGAAAGTTCGGGAGACTAAAAGGCATGGAGGAATCTTGGCTCTAGTGGCCTCAAGCGATGGACCACACTTGACGTCGGCGAAAGATGGAACTCTTAACTCTTACTATTCAATTTCTTATATTGACTCCCTGGAATGTAAAGTTTGCCGGCCGACTTTTTCGAAAGGCAACTTTTTATAGATTTTTGGTGGGACCTCGATAAGGGAGAGGGCTGATTTTTTTCCGTTTCACTAGGCAATCTGCGCTTCCTATCGATTTCTTATTACGTACGGTGACATCCTTCTCCCCGGGACTTATTCTTTACTTTCGAAGGCTCCTCCAGTCTCGGGGGTGTCGTTACACCGGCACGTTTCAACCCCTTGCTAATCTCCCCGCCGGCTTTCCAGCCTCTGTTTTTCCGATGTCAGCGAGTTCTCGCGTGAGCGATTCCTCCCACTTCGAGGAGCGAGAGAGAGAGGACTCACCGGAAAAGTCGGCTAACTCGCATGTTATCGCGCTCGGGTTGTCGTAACGGCGACGATTCGACATCCGCCCGCTGGCGCACGCCCGCAATCGATCCTTTCGCAAAACGGTAAGCTGCGAGGCTCGAATTTCACCGGCGGGCGAAACTTGGAACAAATGTACTGGCCGGCGGAATGCTACCAGCCGGCGGGCTAATAATTCTTCGTACGGCAGATTAATCGGTGACAAATTATCGTCGGCAGAACGAGCTTGAAATACGACAGATCGATAATTCTCTCAAATCATCTGGAACTCCATGGAAGTCGACATAGGAGGGAAGTTGGGTGCCGGCCATAGCGATGGCCAGTTTAGATTTCTGGAGACTAAAAAAATTCACTGCGAAAAAATCATCTCAAAATACTAAAAGTAAAAAATAATGTCTGCGATATTTCTACTTAATAAATATGTATATTCCACATACATATAACATTTGATTATCATAGCTAGAAATCTAATTTCTATATTAACCAATGTGTAATTAATCAGCCTTAAAAACAGCTCGCAGTCTTTCCCCCATGGACTACCACAGTACTATAGTATAAGACAGATTATACGTCTTCCACGGAATTACCAAACTACTATAATCAAGCGTCCGCCCATGTCTCTTCGAAGGTGATACTGCCAGGTGGTTAGGCATTAAATTGCGCGCGTACATATCGAATTTCCAATAGACTTAGACTCTCGACGGTCGGCAATAAACGTAAACGGGCGCTCGTAACTAAGAAATGTAAGGCTCGCTATGCGGCTTTGCCGATGCTCAAGCGGCGGCGAACATATATTGCGCCGAGGGATTTATAGAGTCCACTCGAGCGAGAATTAATCGCGGGCCCGGAATTTTCGCGTAAAGGGCCAACGAGTTCGCCGGAGGTACAAACGATCGGGAGCGGAATCCTCGCGAGACACACGGGGAAGAAGGTGAGGCGGAATCTGGGTTCCGGGAGGACAAGTGCGGCAAAGGGGAGCAGCGACAGTCGTTTCTTGAGAAGGCAAGCCGGCTCACCGCCAAACTTTTAAATGGTCCAACGGAAACGGACGAGGACTCTGATGAGATAGAGCGAGAAGAGCGCCGGGCGCGAGGAACGGCATTGCTTCTTGCAATCTAATTCGAAAGTTTTAAATCGAAAGCGTAATGACCTCACGCTCAACACGCTGATCGCTGGGTCGACCTTCGCGTGGCATCCTTTTTCCACTCACTCTCGCTTCACTCTTGACATCCTCTGTATTTGGAGGAAAATGTCGGCGAAAGTTTCAGTGGCTTCAATCCCGCGAATTCCAAGTTCCGCATGGGGTGCGAGCTACATATAATACTACATTCTCTAAGTGCCGGGGGTGATATGCTGGGTTGGTTCACTCTGTGTTTCTCTCTGGAGAACAGTATGTCGACCTCGTTCCAATGGGAGGTAAAAAAGAACTTTCGAAATGATTGCAATTCCTATGAAAATGACAAAACTCATTATGCAATGACAATATTTCCGACGAGCCTTAAGTGGGACTGGGGATGAATGTGGTTATAGTAAAGACTGGCTGGCGGAGTAGTTGGCTCCAAGAGCTTTCTACTGCATAGCTTGTCAACTCGACGATAGAACAATGTCTGCTCCTGGATAAACCACGTGGGAATTGAAACCAGGGATTCGTCTCGCGTCCGCCTTCTCTTCTCCCCCTTTCTCTCCGCTCCCTCTCACTGGGTTGGAACGAACATGCGGCAAGGGTGCGAAGGCCCGGCGCGACAAGAACGGAGAGTTGGTCGCTGACAGGAGAGAGAGAAAGAGAGTGCTCGGGAGTTTCCAGAGGAACATCTAGCCGAGAGAGAGAGAGAGAGAGAAAGTGGGCATGAAGATCGGCGGGGAGTTGTGGAAGGATGCAGAGAAAAAAGGCGGGAAATACCCTCGGGAGCCCTTGGCAGATTTATGCTGGCCCTGGCTGCTTGGCTTCTCTGTGCTGGCGGGCAAACTGGCCGCCACCACACCCCACGCTACCTATATCTATATACATATACACATATATGTATACATATATATCCTCTACACTCTACCTTCTCGGGGAATGCTAGCCCTCTAACCAAAGGACTTTGCAGAATATTATACGATATTATGCACCCAAACTTGATAGATGGCTATTACGTTCCGCTAAGACGAGTACACAGCTTCTTGGAGGACTTTCCCAGTCGAGCAAGGGTTGACGCTCGACCACCATCCTTCTTACTCCGAGTTCCTTCTCGATCACATTATCTTTATGGATTTTTAGCATTGCAACTGAAGCATCCTCCTACTGTCGCTCAAACTCTCCCGGTCTCCCTGTCGGGCCTCTTGTCAGCATGCCAGAGATTATTCCGTCGATCGGCAGTTTAGTGGATGGCGCAAATTACACTGGCTCAAACGAGAGGAGTTCGCATACCTGTCGACTGTTCATCAATTCGAGAAGGGTATGCGCAACTGCTTTTTGACAGGCTGTCGAGCAAGGATCGGCAGCAGGCCGCCTGATCCGCCAATCGAGCGGGAATCTCTAGTGGGCTTCTGGCTTGAGTCATTGCTCGCACTAATAGCGCAAAGTTTGAAAGTACGTAATGAAATAACGAAGCGGAGTGAAGCACAGAGCGGGCACCGGCGAATGGCAAACAGAAATCTCACGATGAATCTCGTGATAACGCGGCGTGCATTATCATATTAGCCGCGGCGGCGGTGAGGATTCCGGGAAACGTATGGGAGGTGCAGCTAGGCAAACGAGGACTTATGCCTGGACTAGCATCCTCTGTGGCGAGCTGTACATAGTTTTTCATCTGTTCGCCGGGAAACACAGGCTTTTTTCTCGCCGCTTGCGCTCGCGTGTGTATAAAATCTCCTCGGCGAGAGGAGCCGGCGGAAAAGGACCAGTCGTGGAGGCTGTAGGTTTTCATTAACGTTCGTGAGATTGCCACGAAAAAATGCCGCCTGCCAGCTGGATTGCAGGATCTCAACATCCCTGCTGCGAGGAAGGGAGGACTGGAGGAGGGAGACTGGGCAAACTATCATGGCTCACACGCCCGCTCTGGCGAGCTTGGTGCGTCTCTCCACTGGAAAAAGCACTGGATTCGGTTTTCCAGTCCTCGCCGACAGCCGAGGGTACCAATCCTAGCGGCTAGAAATATTTAAACCCGACGAACCAGTGGTAATATGGTCTAGACTCTAGTCCACTGGCATGCACCGCACTCGAGTTGTAACAGAATCTTAATTCGAGGTGAATCAATTGGCATTAACTTGTTAAGTTTTGATGCGTTGTTAAAGTAACTTAACGTAGATTTATGGAAACATTGAGATTACATATTGAGAAGCCTCAATATTATGACGCCAACCTATACTTTTTCAATATTTAACTTTCGAAATGTTAACTACTATAACTATAATATCTTTGTCCTTATCACTGGAAGAGGCATTTCATAAATTGATTCGATTAGAGACGCGGATTCTGGCGGGTGCGGTTAAAGGGGCCCTTTATCCATTCTTCCATTGATGGTTTCGACCCAAGTGAACCAAGTTCAAAGGACACCAGCCAGCCCTCTGCACGATTGGTCGCGTTCCGAAGCTTTCAAGTGCCAAATCGGCAAATGTTCCGATGGACCACTCATCCCACTTCTGGTCCTCTCTCTTTCTTTGCCTATCTATCCGTTTTGCTCTTCACCCTATCGCGGAATGGAGTTGAAGAATTGTGTACCTAATGTACGAATAATCCGCTCGGAGCTGCTCCACACGCTGCTCTTCAATCATACAGGGTTAGTTGGTAACCAAGAAAAGCGATCCAAGACAGTTGGTCCTCTTGATCAGAGTATCGCGAATCTAACAAGTAGTTGCCTTTGTTGAAAGTTCTCGCCTACGGCGATGGCGAGACAGAGGTGCAGATATGATTCGGCTGCCAAGCTTACTGGGGGCCGACACAAAGCCGAGTTATGAAAGTGCGTCGCCGAGATTGCTATCGGGCGCACAATAGGAACAAAGCTATACTTATTTCATAGATCGACCGCACTCCAACGTGCCAGGTGTATGCCAATATCGAGTGCCGCCAAATCTTCAATAAATGTGCAACCGTACTCCTGCTGACATCACCAAGAAACTGAACATTGCGATATTAATACAATCTGATCTATACTCGGGAGACATTTCATTTAGAGTCTGACCTCTATCTATAAACTTTGTATTATAAAGTCCGAAACAAGTTGAAAAGATACGTGTTTCGCCGCTCTATGTAGGGTTGCGTATGCACCAACCGAGTGTATTGTATCAGGAAACATGGGCTACAAGACTTTCGAAAAATTCAGTAAGAATACTTCGACAGACTGAATACGACGGTGTATGTTCGCTTATTTTTCCAGTGGGATATCATAAGGATAAGGAACGGCAGGAGTAAGCAGAGAAAGCTTTTTACTGGAAGAATTTGGTGCGCCAGCTTTCTCCGACTTTGTTCTTAGGAAAAACTATCCGGGCCAGCACGTACCACACCGTTCAACTCGAGAATTGTTATACATTCGGCGGCGGAGTTCAACGAACGGAATTTTACGCTTCTGCGAGAAGAACTCGTGGTTGAAGGTGGGCTCTACATTTCCGCGGTACATGCCAAGTTAAATAAGAAGTCTCACGCGAGCTTGGCGAAGTAATTGCATGGCACTCTCAGCACCAAGGCGCGTTAGTTTCGAGTCCGAGCTCTAGGTGTATGTACACGTTCAATTGTCTTTCTTAAGTTTTCCCAGACGCCGCGCGGGCTCCGGTTAATTTTCAACTCCACTCAGAGCCCGGCGGCTTGATAACATCGAGCTCGACTTTTTATTATCGGAACTGACCTAATTCGATTACGTTTCCAACGTTAACAGGATTGATACTATATTTCGAGATAACTACAGACAAATTCTATTATAGAATTATTCCATTATAGAATATGCACATCATTCTGTTCCAAATCAAACGTAAAAATTAGAAGCAGAAGCTTCTTGTTCCTCGTACAAAAGTGCGTACTAAAATGATCATGTCTCTATCAGAGCCGGACAATAAAAATGATAAATCGTGCGATATCCTTAATTAGATCCTTGTCGAAAGTACCCAGCAACTAGCACAACATGAATCAGAGCAAGTTGCTCTTTCTTAGGACGTCACGCGAACGACAATCACGCGGGATCGTCCTCGTTCGCTTTAATTAAGCACCGTGCGTGCGCACGTAAAAGGAGATGAACGATGTGCGCGTCGGAAGATAGCAGGTTGGCAAAGGGCGGCAATGCCGGTGATTGTGGTGGTCGCACCCGGTTGAATCGCATGACAGTGATTCGTGCAATTGCCAAACTTGATACTCACTCAGGCGAGATAGCTTGTAGGCATCCGCGGTATTAATTACATCTACGAAGGCCTGCAGCTCAAATTTCCGAGTGGTGGTGTTCTGGTTATGGTTGAACATCGCGTATTTGAAGGCTGACTGAACTTCGTCGGTGCCTTGCTCGAAGATTGCACCTGAAAGCCAACAGAGGAACCAGTGTTAATGAAATATATGTTGCTGCTGAAACGAATGCGTCAGGCGGAGAGGAAGAGAGGGAAGCTGAAGGACAAAGAAAGGTCATTTTGGTTATCCATGCGTTAAATAAAGATGCCTTTCACACCTGGGGACAAAAGCCGCTCGAGGAGGAGCTGGTGGGAGATGAGAGAGAAAAGATTGTTGCTTTGTGTTACTGAATTTAATACATTGTCCCCGGGAAATGAGTACTTAACTTCAGGATACTTTAAGGAGATGGCGCGAGCGGCACACGAAACGAGAGAAGAGGGAAACAACGAGAGAGTGATCGAGCACTCGCTCTTCTCGCCGAGGGTTATTCCTACGTATCGCCGTCGATCGACAGTCAATCGGTCCCCTTGACGAGCAGCACTCCGGCCATTTTCAAGCCAAGTGCCGTCAAGCGATTGGAATACTAAAATGCCGGAATGTTTTAATACCGTTATCAAACCGGCCGCCCTCGGCTCCCCCAATCAAATGGAATAATAATTAATCACTCGATACAGATTGCGCCGTGTGTTCGGTCCTTATCGGACAGCCAGTAAGCCGCTGATGAATTATACTCGTATACAGCCAACTTAAGGCCCCACTTGTCTCATCCAGACAGATCCTTCACGCTTCTGTGTATCGTCGATAGCTATATTCCGTTCCGGTAGTCATTTTGCAGGTAAATAGTTGTACCAAAATATATTGCAAACGACACCTCTGCTTTTAAGTGGAAAAAGAAAATTGAGGCTGAAGGTATGCAATCTCTCTTATCGGTATTGAACACTTGTTATCAGTAATATATAAAACTTGATTCATACATATTAATGGCACTCAGTATTCCATCCGGTCATTTTAGAGATTTTATGACGAAGCTGGAGTAGAGTAAGGGATCATATAGGTAAGCGAGAAATTATTATTAGTAGGAGAACTTGCAGTTCGGTGCAGGTGGTTAGAGTAACGTGGTTTACCGTGAAATTGAGTGTAATAATACGACAAAGTGGAACGAGCAGTGGGCTGCCCAGGCGCCCGCTCTCCGGATCATTCGTCTGATTGTAGGTCTCCGTTTACTACTAGCCCACATACGCCGCAATACTGTGGGCCGACGTCTGCACAGCCAGCAAGGTTCTCTGGTGTAATTACGTCGATCCGCTCGCCGTTAATAGTCGGTAATACGTACCAATATTAATGCTGCCTACCGCCTATCCCATGGTTTACTCTAAACTCCCCGTACATCCGATTCCCCTGGAATTCCACCCTGCAATTCGCAATCCCTCTAGCCACTCTTTCGCACTACCGATTAACCTCGGTCAACCACGAACCGTCTCTCAAAAGCCACATTGTTACTTACGTCGATTCTTTTCAATGTTAAAATTAACTGGAACTTTGAGCTGTGACGGCCGGAGTTAATCCTGCCAGTAAACATAGAATATCGAATTTGTTCATTCGGGGTTTCAAATGTATGTATGTGTGTGTGTGTGTGTATTTATTAGATAAACCTGAGTCCACGTTTGATTTGATGTTTCAATTTATCCGCACATGAATATGGCTGGTCCTATCGAGCTTATTAAGGGCGTCCATGTTGCTGTCGTGAGCGATCAGCATCGCACGGTGCGGTACTTATTCCACATGCACATATACATATGTATTATTGGCCTAGAAGTCCCAGGCAGTTGCTGCTAGCTGCGAGCTGCCCGGTGTCCTATCATTAAACCGAATAGTGGGCTATATCGTGCATTTTATGCGGACGTAACAAGTCCACGCGTCGTATCCGATAATCCACGCACCGTGAATGCCCGGCTAAATACCTCGCTGCCCGGCGTAAAAACGGGGCCAGCCGTTCAATGGATTCGTGCAAATTAAATTTTTAAAACCGGCGCACTTTGAAAACTGCTAGCTCTTTTGCGACGCGCTCAATGTCCCGATCCGATGTCCAATATGCGCTCTTTATTCCCTTTAGAGTCGTAATGAATTTTATCCTCGAACACACATTGGAGATTAGTGATAATAATCAAAGCAATTGAACGACATAAGACTCATCAAATTTTTTCTATTCGAATGTATATGTATATGCGTTGAGGATTAATGATATTAATCAGTACAGGTTTGATGGAAAAAACATAAATATCGAAGTATTAATCCTGTAATCTGCACGACATCCAGGACCAATAAGTGAACTGCGGAACTTTATGGAATTAGTTTGATTTATTATCATTTACTCATTCGCATATAAGAGTACGGGCAAATATCTTCAACTTTCCATACATCACAGAGGAATGAAGCATCGGCCACGACTAAATGTGGACGTTACGGATGAAAAAGTTATTTTCCTTTCGACCTTGATTCCAAGAGTACTGAACTGTGCGACAGTGCTTTTTCCTCGCGCTCGATTGGAGAAGTTTCCATGCATCGCGGGGGGTACGTGCCGAGGTGATATGTAAGATTATTCCAGAACTCCGTCTCATTTTCTTCTTCCCTGCCTTGCGACCGCAGACTCGACGATTTTATGGGGAAGCCAGAGTTCTAGTAACTTGAAAGAGATTGTTCACAAATAAACCGATTGACCCACGCTAGAGACCGGGGAAGACATTGCAAGCATAAAAAGATCCTCCCCTTTTTTAGTACAGTTTGTGGCTTTATAGTGCCAACAACATTCACTAAACATCAGAGGTTTACTAGTTTCATCAAACAGAGTAACATTACATCACTCTAATTGACTAATTTTCAGTATTTTACAATAAACCGAAAAATCAAAAAGTTAAATTCAGTTTAATTCCGTAGAGTTAGTTTTGTTATTCCATTTTAAAGTATTAAATTCCCAAAAAGTACTTTCGTTTTCCCTGTTTTAAGAATACACATATTTTCATAACCTATCGGGGTGACTGGCTTTTCTCCTGGCTCTTGTCGAGGCGACCATTGCCACTGGTCGTAGACTGGAAGCCAGGGAGTCCGTAAAACCGTATCAGAAGAAGCTCCATTATAATTCATCCGGGATTCCGCTGAACAACCAACCTGTCCCACCCGCTGATCCCGGTATTACCTTACAAAGCCGCAACTAATTTTTATCCATTAAAATTCCGCTAAAATACCAACGTATCCCAACCCCGAGAGCGCCAACTTCCTTTCCTGGATAAAGTTATAAGTAATGTCACGTGGGCAAACTCAACTTTTCTATTCGCTCCGAGCAAATATAAGTAATTATCTGTGTATTTGCCTCTTGCGCCGCCATAACTCTGAGTCTACAGAACATAGATTGCACTCTAGTGCCAGTTGACAGTGTGCAGCTCTCGCCTCGCATGCGACCGGGAATAACTGGAGGAAGAACTCGCCTTCAACTTTGCCGACCAGTGAGTGTTTCGTGGGCACGTGAGTTCTCTGTAATAGCGAGAGTACACTGACACCCTCGTGCATCCTGACTCTTTACAGAATACCAAACCAACTGGATTCCGACATTCGAAAGTTTCTCGTGTTACGTCACTACTATCGTCTTCATACCGCGAGGGTAGTTGGTAAGGCAAGAGTTAAGTATCTCGAGCGAATATTATAATTCAAGCTGAGAAGCGGACGTAAGTCCAGTGATGAAGTATTTCCTCGAGGAAGATCGAAAAGGGAGCTTCCCACGTATGGTAGCGAGCGGTAGCTTTAAATACCAATCTAGACAGCGCTGTTTATTTCGGCGAGCGTTGACAGGTGGGGCGCCGCCGCGCGTCTATTGATTGGTGCCCAGCTTCCCCACCCTGGGCTCTCACCCTCACATCGATTCCCCTTTCCACCGGTCGGAGCCCTGCGCCTCTCAGTTCCACCGGTTTCCTCGCCCTTCGCCTTCTCTCTCGCCTATCTCTCGGACTCTCCCTTTTACCCCGTGCTTTCATCCCCACGGCCACCAAAAGCCCTACCCCGAGAGCCTCCCCTCCCCAACCCCCCAACCCCCCCTTGTCCCCTCCCCTTCCTCCACGAGGCACACTTTTCTTTTGCTTTTTCTTTCATCGTGCTCTGGCCTGCCTACCCTGTTTTTCTCTTGAGCGACTTTTCTTGGCCTGGCATGGCTTGCCCCCTCGTCGTCCCATAGTCCGCCCCTGTCTTTCTTTGTCCACGATGTTCTATGCCGCTTCCTCAGTCCCCGGACCTTTCCGTCTCCTCCTCGTTTATCTACCACGGCTCGTTTCTTCCTCCTGTTGTTTCCTCCTCCCGCGCTCGCGCCTAATTAGCCGATCTCTGGCCCCGTACGGCCATTCACTCCCCTCCTTCTCACCTCCGCACTATCAACCCCTCTGCCTCTTCCTCAATCGCTGTATCGCCATTCCTCGCGCCGGTCCCTTGTTAGCCAGGCTCTCACTGCCTTCTGGCTTCTTTCGCTCTCGGGGCACCCGGCATTCCTCCAAGCCGATTCAGTAGCAAGGGGCTTGCCATCCGCGCCGATTATCGCGCGGACTTCCGTGAGAGCCTGCGCGCGCTTTGGGGACGCTTGCACCGTCACTTTCGGATAAGTCGGCTGTTATTTCTTCTCTGTTCTATTTAGAAGAGGAGAATGAATGTCCGAGTGAAAGGAGCTTGACGCAAGCGCTTGCAATTGACATTGGTCAAAGTGCGTGGGAGACAATGGCCATGGTGATAAGAGAATTCCGAGACTATCGCGTTCGACTCTAGCCAGACGATTTTCCGCCCTCGCCATTTAATGCGCGACTTACGGCGAACTCCTCGCCACCGGCAATTACCTGCAACGACCGCTCGAGCGCGGCAAACTTTCGGTATTTAAGTAACGGAAAGTTTCGCGCGCTTGCCACGGGATCGAAATTATTTAGCGGAGGCCACGGCCGCGCGCCGCCGTCCTGTAAAATTGACGGCATTCGCGCGGCCGTCGCGGGGAATCTCGAGATAATAGTGATCTCAACCACCATCTCCCGAGGGAGATCGTTGGCATCGCATGTCTTTCCCCGCGATATCAATTTCTTTTATTAACTAGAATTATACGCATTTTTTATGGTTCCGGGATTGTCTATTTTACGAGAAATTTAAGGTATTTAAGACCCACGTGGTTGGCCATACATCCATAATACAACACAATGCCCTGTTTTGGCATTAAGCCAGTTTCTTCAATTGAGTCAGTCACATTGACAGCTCTCATTCGGAAGCATATCTCGAACCTTTTTTGAGAATATGTTTAATCTGCAAGAGGTGCCAGTCCTATGCAAAGAAGTATCGTCGCGTTTATTCTGTAAATACACGGGCGAAGAAATATTCTTCTATTTTATGTGTACTGATATGTAGTGTACATATATGCATACATGACTCTTTATAATAGTGGCGTCCTGTCTGTAGAGGCGTTACAAGATCTAAATAGGATAGGGATAATGGGAAATAAGCCGGAAAATAGTGCTCTCCTTAGATTCTCTATTGCGGGGGAAGTTTCCGGGCCACTTAATTCATCGGAGCACGATGCACCTTACGATTATCGGGGGACCGCACACGATCTCTTGTTTATGCCCGGGCCACATGCATGCCTAGTTTGCGGTGGCGCTCGCTTTTCCCTCGTGTACCCACGGATTATGAGGATGCTTGTGTGTACATCCACTCACCGCGCCTGCTTTTTACAGCCGAATACCTTGCGCCCTCTGCCTCCCAAGTTCCATGCACAAATTGAATTGCAGCGGAGGCTTTGGCGGGAGTTGCCGGCACCATTAAAATTTCCAAGTTCGGAAGTCTTCTCGCTCGATTACATCACCTACAGCCAATTAGCCCTTAGCGTTAGAGTGTGAAGTGCGCACCTTTGATCTACCTCGATCGAACGCGCTTTTGATGAGAGGCGAACTTATTTTTCGATTGTCGAATTAAAATGATTCAATAGGTTTTCTGGTGCAACAATTATTAGTATTACTCGTATTTCGTTATTGGCTCATTTTTCGTTGTAATTTTCGACGGTGCCCGTGTGTATTTCCGTGATAAAATTCCATGGTTGAGTTGTTTAATAATTCCCTGTTTGCTCTGTGCGTGTACCCTCGGATTTTGAAATGAGTAAACGCGTCAGAAAATGAACATTTCCGCAGGAACGCTATAATAATGCCACAAGATATAGCTTGTAATTTTCAAATTGAGAGGGTTCATTCAAATTTTCCACGTGTAAATCCCGACCGAATTTCATCCTGCCGTTGTTCCAATGTAACCCAATTACACTCTAATTGAATCCCAATTAATTGAACAGATGCTGTTATTTGACTTCTCCGATACAAGCATCATCTGCAATAATGTCCCTTCTAATGCCGGGCACTGGCCAACCTCGTCGGTATTCAGTGGCATAACTCACCGAACAACAGCTCGACTGTTTTCGAGATTAGTCCCGTAGTTGCACGACATCCTCGCAGTTATCGTGGCGAATCGAAAATATGAGCCAGTTAGACTTCCGAAGAACCAGTCTATAAATAAGACGTGCCAAGAGGGAAAGACCAAGTGCGGAAATGCTTACATGCTTACACATAGCATGTGTCCCAGATTTAAAAAGTTCGGGGATAAACGGCCCATCCTCCCAATTTTACTCGCATAAACGCTAGCCGGCCAATTTCGTCGCTGCGCGTATGGTCGGCTTGAATCGCAGAACAAATTGGGCAAATTCCAGCGTGCTGATATGGTTTTAATCGGAAGCCGGGATCCAAAGTTAGCCTATAAATTGATATAAAATCCCCTAGAAATCCCATTCCATTGTAGCCATGAAGCTACGTGGGAGAGAGAGGGAGAGCCAGTACAATAACGATAAATTCTGCCGATTGCGGTTTTACTAGTGTGTTTTGAGAAATCAGACCCGTATTTGATTTTCGAGTACTCACTCAGATATCGACAGGTAAATAGTCATACCCGATCTATTATTACATCTGCCAGCAGAAGAGCTGAAATATTAACTCTGAGTCCACAGCCTATGAGTCGAACATACACGTCGATTTTTCCGCCAATAACCAGAACCAACGGAAAGAGGATATACCGAACTGAGTGAATGGCCTTCCCCTTCCGACAAGGCTAATCGGTTTGTCGTCGGACTTAGAGAGTACACTGTGTGTGTCTATAAGGTTAGCGAGGTCTGTCCTCGCCTCGCCTAATCAACGGCTCGTCTCCGTGACAAATCCAATTCAGCGGGAATGACCTAACAACCTAACTCGACTTAAATCCGAGCGTCCAATATCCTTTCTAACCAAGCCGCTGACTGGCAGCCGCGCTCGTCTCTCCGCCACGGTAGCACGAAATCCAGCTCGCTCTCCGTCGGGGGAAGCTCCGTCTTTCCCCGGTGGATAGCTGGCTGGGGAACGACGATCCGATATTGTATCCCCTAAGATATTCGACGGATTTAAATTAAGTTCTTACCCGCAGATATTGAATCCACTTTATGTTAATGCCGAGTGATCCGCGCGCGGCCCCACTCCGGGATCGGGCGGCCCCCGGGAGTGAGAGGCCGAATAATTTCTGAAAGCTTTTCGGCCTGCTCGCCGAAGCGTAAGCTGCGCCGAAAGACGCCGAGAAACCTCACCAGGTAGCAGAGAAAGGGAGGAGAGGGGTAGATAGGGGGAGAGTGGCAACCAATTCGTTTCTTGAAGAATGAACTTCGACGATCAGCAGGAGGCTGAAGTCGTACTCTTCTGCGCTTGAGCTTTAGCTCAGTCCGTCGAGTGATTTGCTTAAGCCGCTTTAACGAACGCCGTCGCCATTACCAATGCGCCGATTCATCTAATTTGTAATGGAATCCCACACCTGAAAACTTCCCACCGATCATCCCCGCCATCTGAGGTGCGAATGTTGCAAGGGGAAAGTTCGAGTTTTTCCTTCTCAAGTTTCTTCCCTCTAACTTTCCAATCATGCGAGATTGGCGAATGTGGAACTCGGCGATAAAGTATTCTTAAGAAGATAGACTGTGATATACTCTGGTTTCAATGCCTCTGTCCCTCCCCGCCTCACCAGTCGCCGATCAGAACGAGAAAAGTTTTCCAGCGTGTAGCTGAAATTCGAACCAATATTTCTAGAATGAACTCTATAACTGGTTTATGCAAAGCGGACTGCTCCGATAACACGTTTTTCTAGTGGATACAAATTTCCGACTTATTATACAGGCTCTCAAAACTGAAAGAATTCTACGATATCAATACGTCATTACTCGAGCATAACAGTATATAGGCGAAATGCAAAATGTTACAGTAATTCCTAGAGGACTTCATCGACTAACAACGAGTCCTTTCAGCAGAAACACCTTTTCGAAATAGAAATAAAAACGTATATCAAGAAAAATATTTGTTCATTTATTATACATTAGCCTGGGGGAGAATTGGGGGACCACCCGCCGGCATTTGCCGATAGAAATCGTCAACACATCGTGTGTCGTTCACCTTGCGGCTCGCCGCAGGAAGAATGAGCCTATTCTCGAGTCGTCTCGTAGCCCCGAGCCAGTGACTCCGCACGAAAGGGTGTGTGCATATGTACGCATATACCGGGAAATATCGAACGGTAGGAAATGAACTTTTTCGCGCTGGAGGTTCGTCATTGCTGACGGGAAGCTGGAGTTTTGCCTGGCATTGAGAGGTCGTAGTGTGCGTAGTTCGACGCAGATATATGCTGTCGGTTTTCGCTCTCCGAAAGGAGACTGGGAAAAACCGGGAGCAAGTATCTTTTTGGTGGTCATGTGGTTCGTCGATGGTAAATGTTGAAAATTCATCGTAATAAGCTGATTTACGTAGTATTATCTATCGTGAGAGAAGCACGGGAACGACGACATACCTTTTGCATTCTACTCGAATATTACACTGTCGGTACAACTCGCTCCCCTCATCGCGAGAGTGCATCTGCCGATTATTGTTATCGCAGTGTGTCCTTTCTTTGCGAACGCGGCGTGCGTAGTCTGTTCCAGGAACAAGAGATTACCGGATGCGGCGGGTGGCTCACGAGGCGAAAGGCCTGGCTGGAGAGTCGAGGCTAGCTTTACCGCAGTATCGCCCGACGAAGATAAGCTGCGACAGGGCGGCCGTGTGCCTCGTGTAATTAACTAATAGACCGTGGCACGTGAGCGGAATTCCGTCTCACTCCTTTCTAATTACCATCTGGCTAAGCACCGCCTGCCTTAATTAGCCATCGACATTATAGTCGCGAGTAGCGGATTATTAGACCCACCGCCGTCACCCCGGCGCCCACTTCTTTTTCTTCCCGTATAATTCCGCCGCCCTCGCGCACGGCACATCTCGTTCTCACGCTAATTTTCCACTCGGCGCCTGCCGAGTGCACCTTGTAAACGGGAGGCGGCGCCCGAGCTCCCCGTGAATTTGTCTCCCGGCAATGAGGACTTCGATGCTAATCGCTGTTTGATGGAAAATTCATAGTGGCGGCTTGTTAGGTAGACTGTGACGGGATTTCCATGCTGCCGGATAGAGCTGGGTGGAGCTGCGTATCCGATGATTTAAGATCCGGTCACCCTCCAGCCATCGTTTTCCATGCCCGTTATTGCACTCGTGATTAATTAGGTAATTGGCTCTGTGCAGATATGATCTGAATGTGCATGGGATACCGATAATCAGAGGATCTCATGCTGCAGCTTTGAGAAACGTGGTGATGACAGGTGCTCGAGGAAATGATATACCAAGTCGGATTTGTTGTCTAACACCTAACCGCGTTATCAAGAAGCTATTAGTATTCTCATGTTTGCACGTACAAGCACTTGTGCGATTCATAAATTTGAGTAATGAACAGCTAAAGTTGTCTGTTAAACTTGGCGGAATGTTTATTTAATTACGAGTGAAGCCGGTGGCAAGCATTAATTTAGAGGGTAATAGGACTAATCAACAACGCGTGAAAATTGCAACACGCGTGCAAGTTCTTGGATCTTTTATTTTGAAATTAGGAGAGAAAGGCTAGAGCTTTTTCTCTAGCATCATCATGTTTTATCGTGAGAGTTAAACCGGCCGGTGGGTGGTTTCATATTTCCCATTTCATATTTAGTTTCCTAAATTTGAGAGTTGCTTTTTTACCCGGCAGCGAGTGTAACGAGCAAAAACCGACTTTGGCATTTCGTGCAGTAAGGTTTTGGAAGTAACGATCCATCGGCATTCGAGCAATTTTGCTTGTTGCGTGTACGTAGATATATCGTCGATATCATGTACATTGCCAAACATTGCCAATACTTTGATGTTATGGAATTTCTCCACTGCAAATGCGATGGATATCGGCGTTCAGCGGCGCGAACATTTTTGCCACTGGCCAATGAAATAATTCTTCCCTTCGCCCTCCCTGTTCCCGCGGGGCCCGAGGGGGCCGAGGTATCGGGGAACACACGCAGAGACCTGGAGCACCGGGCGTGTGATTAATAGAGTATGACGCGTGACCAGAAAACCTGATAAAGCTCACCGCATCAATATCGAAATTTGCTTATAGTTGTATCCCAATGCAACGGCCAATCCGGAGCCGGCATCGCTAGCCCGTCGTTGCTCTGCTAACTTTCCGCGCTAGCCATTTGTCAGCCAAATGACTTCCACGCCAGCTAATCGCACGCTGCAGGACGTATTACATATTTATAAAAGATAAAATTGCGAAAAATTCTTATTTAAGTAAAAAGCGGAAGTTTTTCAAATAAATTAGAAATGCCAGTTGTGCATGATTGACTAAAATTCGACTCAAGTACAAGGCGTGCGACGCGGAAGATTGAATATCTTAAGGTCGCAGAAACGCATGCGCCCAGGCTTTTCGCCAAGTAAGAGGAGTCGGAATAAGGGAACATTCTTAATCATGTAAAAGGGAGGCAGCACGCGCTAAAAGCCCCTTCGAATAATGGCGATGGTTCCGCCGGGTGAAAGATCTCGCCGAACCTCTTTTGTCCCAAGATTTACGAGCGACCATAGAAACTCGATGAAGTAGGCCCCGTTAAAAGTGGCCTGATCCGATCGTCGCTATAATACCCCACGAAAAAACCAAAAGCCGCACATATTTATTTGCATTAAAACCCTTTGCGGGACACAAAATCCAAATTAATTCTCAATGAAACAACAAGCTACATGGATGCTCGTGCATGTATACTTTAAATATCCATCTGACTGACTTCGATTTAGAGCTTTGTAATTTTCCCTAGTACTTAGGATACTCCCACCCTGACCTTGAGTTGTTGATCAGGAAGAACCCTCCAAACCCTTTGCTGTACGTGCAGCTTCTAAAAGGGGGTCGCTTGTTCTTTCCGTTTTTACTATCAGCCCACCGACACGACGTGCATTTTGGTAGAAATGATGGGGGGAGTGCAATGATGACCTAGCGAAAAAATCGGAGCGGCAGCCTTTAGATAGTGGCGGCGGTGGTTGCGGTGGTGGTCTTGCACCCCAGCCATTTTCCCGGGGAGCCGATTTTTCAGTGGGTAAGTAGAGGCGGTGATTTATAAAGTGGGAATGCAGCCCCGGTGGCCCCCCCTGCTAGCTGCTCACGGCCGATCCATTACAGTCTTCTTCTGCTTCGGGTCATAATATTTCCCTGCGCGCGATCCCTCTCCCGGCTCCCGGCATCTTCCTCGCCACTTTCACGGATCCCTTCCCCATCCATCCCCCACCCCCCTCACGCAGGGTCTATAGCCCGAGTTGAGCCATCAACACACTTTATGCATGCCAGGGACTTTCCGCGCCTCCCTGCCACCAAGCATATCCGCCAGTGAACATTATAACGCCGTGGGATAATGAATTTTGTATACCGCTAGACGCTCGATCCGACCGCGAGGTCTTTCTTTAGGCTACCACCACCGAGACAACGCCCGGCGACCTTCTCTCTCACTTTTCCTCTTTCGCCAACAAGTGTATCCGGATAATCCATCAGAAGTGGCTGCTAGTGTGTAAATACTCGAGGATTGCCCGCGTCGCCCGAGCAAATGAGCAACCCGAACATCAAACGCGCTTGCGCATTTACACGTGCAGGGTGAGTCATTTGCCTTTTAATCATCCCCTTCACACTCGAGTTCTAATCATTTCCATTATTGGTACAATTTGATATTATAAATAAATTTCTATGTCTGGAACAGACGCGGTAAAAACACGTTTCTATTAAAATTCCTGAACAGCGTATAATTATTACATTTTCAACGACCTATATTCGTCATTAGCGATTCCAAAGCAAGTGAATCACCCTGTACACTCGCATCTACCTTGTTTGCCGCTGGCCATATTAACGCTATTTTTACTCCACGTTGATTGGCACTTACCTCTCTGTCACATGACCAGCGACACACCACACTCCTAGCCCTATCGATTTTTCGGTGGCCGCCCGATGATTTACAGCGACGGAATTTGTGTCGTCGTCGCGCTCCCGCCGCAGTCGGGAAACTGATTGCCGCTGGGATAGATTGCCGGCCGTGCCCGCCGAGGAATAGTTTGGAGTTCGAGTGGAATAGGCGCCGCGCACGTCGGCCACGCTTATGGTCCGGGCGAGAGTGCCACTTTTTTCCGGGGGGGTTGCTTCGAAAATGTCCCCACTGGCGTCTTGATAAATCGGGTAATGTCGGCATCGTGAATTTTGCATGAGGCTCAACTGGTCATTCCGTGATCTCGCGCTCAAATCCACCCGTCGTGCGTTTGCGTGTCCGCTCGCGATGGTAACAGGTTTTTCCAAGATAAAGCATCGCGAGCTAGTGCTATCTAAATATTCATGCCGCGGCTCTCTTGCGAGGGACTATGTGTGTACACGGTCAGCCCTACGCTGCAAAAGCGGAAAAGCACATCCCGCGCATCTGGGGCAAGGCAGCGCCGAGAAAAGCTCAGCGAAACTAGCTGTTTGCTTGGCTTGCTCCTTGTTATCGCCATTCCCGTCTCCAATTTCGTCCGGTTTTCATTTCTCGACACTTGTTCCCACCATTTGTCGTCGACGCGAGGCTTGCCGCGCTGCCCCGGATTGTTATACTAGTGGAGTAGCGAAAGAGAGTGGTAGATTTCGAAAATAGGGAAACAGTCTTCCGGATTTTTCCACGAGCCAAGATATACATGGACAAACATCTAAAGCGGACGTACAAATTTCAAGTGTTTGCCGAGAGGCTATTAGACTGCTTGGCTGCAACAAATCCCGACAACTCCTATCACTCGAGCCCCCATGAGTCAATCTGCTGTCTTGGAAAGCAAAAGCACGAAGATTTTGGATTTCAACGGTGGCTGTGGAACGCGAGGCCGTAGAAATACGTAAAGTATTTCCGTAATAACGGATAGTGGTCTGTGTTGCTGGCGCCGAGCAAAGGTGGTTTATTGCTTAGCCAGGGTTTGCGAACCCTCTGCCCTCCACCAACTTCAACTACAGGCTTCCTGTTTGCCTCACTTCTTGGCCATATCGGCCAGGTTCACTTAAGTCTAACGGACGCTTGCAAGTGTTACTTGCAAGTATCTCTTTGTAATCGGTAAGACAACAACATAGGACCGAAAACTTGCTTTCCTTTTTTATTGTATTTTGTGCTAATGGATTTATATAGTCGTTATAGTAATACTTTTAGAATTAACAATTCTTGTCGGCATTTGTGTATCAGTATCATTGGATGAACACCTCTCCTACCGGTAATTGATAAAATAATTAATACTGGTTCCGCAGAGAGTACCCATCAATGTTTTGTTATTGGATTAAAGAGTCATTGAAATTTGAGCAAGGGTAGCTACGATCTGCCGCGCACGTTTAATTACCAGAGGCGGTTTGAACTCGAATATTAAACACTATGTGTAAATACTCCTGTGCAAGCTGTTTGCATTGGGGAAAAATATATGGATCGTACACACGAGCAATTTCTGCACTCACTTTGCCATGCCACTTTATTGAGTGTCGAATTTTCGAGCGCGTTCCATTTGGGTCTTTCAGGGCAAGTCGCGGTGGACTGTCATTTTAGCGAGACCCACCGCGCCCTTTGATCGATTAAAAATTCAATATTCCCTTTGAAAGGGAACTCTGACCACGATAAAGTAGCCGTCGGTAAAACTCAAACTAGAACGCGCGTGTTCGGGGCTGACCAATCCAACGTATCGAGACCAATTAACTCTTGGGGATTTCGGCAATCCTTGTAATCTTATGTTTCGATTGATGAGAGGATTATGCCGAGCATAAATATCGACTAGATTTGCGGGGTTGGCTTTGGTCGGGACGGTGTGGGTGGGCAAGGGACTCTCCCCTCTAGGTTCCGGACGAGTGAAGGGAGGAAAAAAGGGCTAGTAGGTACAGATGTTCCTGAAGGAACAGAGGCTCGAAGAGCGTGCTGGTGCGGGTACACGGTGGATTACGCCCGGTGGTGGTGGTCCCTCGGCACGTGAACGAGTTCGGTTCCTTTCATGGAAGAATGGCTTTTCCGTGTCACTGGATTCAGTGGCTGGCCCGCACAATTGCGCCACGTTCCGGCTTCGTTGGCGGCGGCGGCGGGGGCGCCGGCATCCGCCCCAAGAGTCGACTGGCAACGGAAACAGGAATTCAAGAAATGGGAAGGGGGAAAGGAACTCCCTGCGAAATGTGTGCGAGAGCCGAAGAAGCGAAGAGAAAAGAAGAGAGAGAGAATGAAAGAGAAACGGCAATGGAAAGAGCCCAGTATCACAGACTCAAGGGCAAGGTATAGTCAAGAACGGAAAAGAATTCCACGCTACTGGTCGATCCGATCGGTTCCTCCGGTGGCCCTAAAAGGTTCTTGACGTATCCTCAAATGGATCAAGTATTTTCCAAACTCTCCCTGGTCTGCGGTGCTCTTGCTGCGGGAAAAGCCCCCCGCCCCCACCCCCGACTTTCTTCCTGCGGTCTCCGGCCGTCCGCCCGCGTTCTCTCGATCGTTCTTTTCTTCTAGCTGCGCCCGTATTTTTATTCTCTTTAAGTGTTCCACCATCCTCTCTTTCTCGGCTTAGCCTTGTTCCTTCCAAGTGCACGCTACCTGCGGCTCGGCCGATATCACTTTCCGATAAAAGTCAGCTCGTGTGCTCTCCCTCGAAAGAGTTAGGGAGCCGATGCTCCAACGGCGGCCCCGAGTGTTAGATTCTCTCTATTCCTCCTAGCGACGGTTCTGCGGTAGTCGCCAACGACTGCTGACTCCATCGATACACCGGAAACGTCGGCGAACTTTTGTCTTCTCCGAAGTTTACTAGATCGTCTTCGCGCTCCTTCCGGATACACGAGGCTTCTATGTATAAGGCTGAGCTTGTCGGGAGCACCGGAGCGAGTATACTTCGCACGTTGTTCTTCCTCAGTCTACATTCTACTTCCGCTACTTCGCCGAGTGTATCTAGCCCTTTGAGGTTTGCGTATTTGGTGAAAACTTTGTAATTATGTATTATTAATATTACTTTTCCTGTCAATTGCAAGTTGACTAATGAAGAACCCGTTATACTTCATACTCTACCTGTACTTTCTAACTCGCGGATATTTTTCGACCGAGTCATCCTGCCACAGATCGCGACTACCCGATCAGTTGGTAAAGTGACAAGCGCCGCGGAAATTGCTCATTCGCATGATGAAATCGATAGAGGTTTCGTAACAAATCAATCGGATGAGTTCCCTGCAATTAAGCGGCGGGCCGAAGTAGAGAACAAACGAAGCGGTCACGATTTGCAAGGAGGAAATAGAGGGGGAGAGCAAGTGCTCGAAGCTCCAAGACCGCCGTCAGTAGAATAGGTCAACCATATCTACGCCGCTCGGCGTCGGCACTAAACGCAGTCATCCCTGGCCGGGTAATGTGCAGTAGGTGCGAACAGCCTTGATTGGATAGTGTCGACGAGATACGGACGGTTTTAATCGACCAACCCTAGATATGTCTGACAACCTCGTCCTGACGATATCCGATTATCCGATATACAATCTCCAACACCAGTCTAATCCAGTATGTATTAATGCTCTTCGGAATTTTATCTCTCAAACAGCCAGTACTCATATTTAGTGACAGTACAACTCGGATAACTGACGGCACAGATCAAAACCCTCTCAATTAGCAATTAAAGGGACAGTAAAGTTGAAACTTTAACACAGCTTGAAGAATACATTTCCACCAAGGTCCAATAGCGAGGGAGTCGAGTAGCAGGTCAAACTAACGGTGTAATGAAATCCTTCCGCGGAACAATCGTTAACGATTTCCGTGGCGGCTTCAATGGAGCCTGTCCCGAGAGCTGGCACATCTCGCAGGACTAACAGGCCGAGCTTCGTTTACCAGTGATAACGAGCAGTCAAAAGCTATATAATGGACTTGCAAAGGCGTATATCATGCTGCTCGTTTTGCGGTAGGCAAGACGAGCATGGACCCGAGGAAGGAAGGAAGGAAGGAAGGAAGGAAGGAAGGAAGGAAATGGCGGAGGTAGAGAGAAAAAAGGAGGCTAGCAGTAGAAAAGAAGGCAGGACGATTCTAGACGGGACCTGACTTACGCGACCCTCCAGCTTTCAGCGTGGAAAACGGCCAGGTGAAAGGACGAGGAGAGGTGTGGGAGGCCGGGCGGCACAATGTGCGGAGAACTAAAGAAAGAAGGAGACGGAGCCCTCTGTCGGGGTGAGTAGCCCAGAAGGAGGCACGAAGGGAAGACGATGCTGACTGAAGGAGGACGCCGGTGTTGGGGGCGGGAACCACGAGGTACTATCTCGGAAAATTATGTCAGCCCTATCTCAGGCTGAAAGCAGAGAACGAGGATCGGAATGGGAGATATGAAATAACCAGGATAAAAGGGAGAGTGAAAACGCGGACTTTAATACAGGACAAGCGACCGCGCCACCTACCCCCGGCCAGAAATATTACCATTCGGATAAAGTCTAGTAGCGAGGTTCCTCCTTTCCGGCCACTCGTTTCCTCCAGTCGGCTTCTCGGCCTCGGCTGTCGACGCCCCTCGTTTTTCCGACCTTACACCGTTCTCCCTCTCTCCTCCGTTTGACCAACATTTTGTCGAGATTAATAGTCCAGCCGCGATAAGTTGATCGCATTCGATTCCAACCAATCCCCCTCGGTTTCCTCGAGCCAGCGATTGCGATCGGTCTCCACGTCATAATTTGTCGACGTCAGCTGCGTTAACTCTTACGTACCTTCTCACCCTCTCCCTCGTGATTATGTTTGCAATTAGACAAACTGTCCTTGCATGCATCGTGATCGAATTTACCGTCCTCATAAATAGAATAGAAGTCGGGATAAAGTTGGGCTGCGCGCACGATTATAGGCCGAGTGCTGTACGCTTTTTCCTCTCTTTCTTCTCCTCTCAATGCAATTTCCATAAATTCAATTTTTTCCCCTCCTTTGGCGGGCACGGTGAACGGGCGCGGCGCGCTTCTCCGGGAAAATTCACCGATCCATTCCCGAGGATATCGGGATTATAACTCTTGTTATATGGTCAGAAAAAAGTATGCTCAAGAATTAAACGACTGTCCAGCCGAATAAAACTCGGAATATGGAAGCGTTTGTTTACGGTTCGGCGAGCGCGATACATATTTCTGTTTATTAGATTATATTACTTTAATGGAATGATATATCTATACTTTTACCATCACCATTACTCACTGTCTACTCGCACTAACACAATTGATGGTGTAAATTTGGCGGGGTAGCCACAGCGATAACCATCAGTCCCTTCGCGCGAAGAGGAAAGGGTAATAAGGCCCTATTACCTCAACATTAGCCGTCCACGTTCGATCGAGATAGCAGTGAAAAGCCAATTCAACAGCCCTGACACAGATCAGCCGGTACTGTTTGGGAGGGAGATTAGAGGGGAGTTTGCCGAGACTTTGCTAAGATCTGTTTGGTCAAGGCCGATCAGGCCATTACTAAAGTCGCGCTCGCTTTAGCTCCGAGCAGTGAGTTAGCTCAGAGAGATCCGACCCGTTCAACAACGCCCGAGTCTCCCTAATCACTCACCCATATTAAGGCCAACGCCCCAATTAATTATGTAGAAAACTTAGCGGTTCGCACCATCTCCTTAAGATTCTCGGCCCAATACGATACGAGTACACTCTATAAATATCCCAAGTGTAAACAGTAATGAACTGAGAGAGAAAGAGATACTCAAACCCAATGAATCTCGCACTAACAATAGAAACAGGTATTGGCCAACTATTATCCGTGGGTTCTTAACCGGGAGAAAAGCTGGCAGTGCAGTGATCCCCGGGGAATCCTCGATCCCCAGCGGTGCGGTGGCTCGGTGCTCGCCGCGAAGTTGCGCTGGTGCAGCCTCGAGAGAAAAGCACTAAGGTTACGGAATGGGTTTGCCGGTGGCACACAGGCGGCCGCAGAAGGCGAGCTTTCGGGCCCGTGGCTTTATTAACACGTCTTACAGGGGTAACGCGATCTCGTGCGCGTTAAGAGCCGGGTATATGGGATAGGCAGAGCTGGCAGCTGTTGCTAGCGCAATTTCAGCCCGATATAAATCCTCGGGGCTCGCGATATTGAATCAAACGATACAGCGGACGGCTTTATCCCGCTCCACCCTCCGATCGCACCTCCACGCTCTGCCTTTCTTCCTTCCCACCCCCTTCCAACTCCTTCAGCCCTTCTCCCTCTCCCCAATCGCGCGGCGTTCGTGTACAAACGCTCCCTAAGTTCGTTTTCTTCAGGTTGTGTATCCCGGTTCGTTCGTTTCTTCGACTATGTCGCGCGTTAATGGACGGCCGAGCAAGTAAAGCAGCGCTTACTGTCGGCGCTTAGAGTCGACTTGTTGTATTTTGCCGCCGCTGACTAACGCCAGCAAGAAAGGACGAAAACGCTGACAAGACGATCCATTCTAGCCAAAGTTTTCGCAAGCTACGCGCATACGTAACTAGGAGAGATCGGGAGAGCGATGGTGGTATTATTAATTAAATGCGCATGGAGTGCAGGGGGATGTTTGAACTAGTTACCGAAGACTGGTCCGAAAGTACGTCTTGGTGAATTATCCGCGGCTGGAGGGTGGAAAAGTCGGAGGAGGCAATCGCCGCGGAGATTGAAGGGAATGAAAAGGTGATTCTCTTAAAGGACTAAGCCGCGCCGAAGAAGGGAGAAAGAAAGGGAAAAAAGGGGAATTGGGGAGGAAAGATCCGTTAAACCGTAGGAACTTTACGGACTTAAAGATTTTACGAGCGTACCTCTCGCAAGCGGGGGCTCACGGGGGCGCGGGCTTTTGCGCGTCGAAGTTCGGCCCTGTAATTAGAAAGACGAGTTTTAAGCCGTCGAGATCGCTGATCCTGACGAAGGGGATGAACGCCACGGCTCGAGGAATCACGCTCGATCAAGGCCCCGACGTGTGAGCTTGCTGCGAGACACTGGGGGAGTAAAAAATCGAGCTCGCGCACCGACGAAATGGACACCTAGCTCAATCGAAGAATAGAGCAGATTGGATCGGCCGGAATAAGTCGTTCGGTTCGAAAACTTGGACCAATTGGCAAAAGAGGAGAGGGGCCAGCAGAGGGCCAAGACTCTCTCGCTCTCTCTCTCTCGCCAGCCTTTCTACTTTTCACCCTTACTCCCTTTCCCGGCGAGCGGAGGTACGTCCATTACTCTACGGACAAACGAGCTCCTGCGATCCGAGATGAGCCAGGAGGGCGAGTTTCCAGCTCCCACTCGACAACGAGTACTACCAGCTACCAGTCGAGGTGTAACACGCCGCCGGGACTGGAAAATCGAAAGCTCAAACCTCCTGCTGGGGAATTGAAGCATGGCGTACCTGACGCATAGACTAGCGGAAGAACACGATCGTGCCTTGAGACACAATTTTCTCGCGCGCCGAGTTACTGATTGCGAGGCTGACGTGCCGGGGCGACCAACATTCACACGTATATCCGCGCGAACCTACAATGGATCGAGTGTCCAAAGCTTGCAGGTGTTGAGATCGAAGGAGATCCGTTGGAAAAGTGAGACCTACGTTGATTACGTTCGAGGATAATTTCGATAATTCTTTCGCTTTTCCTAACTGGATCGGGAAACTCGGTAGAGTCTCGCGCCAATTAGTAGTACGGCGCGCAACAGCCGAGGATACTTATGCCGATGTCTAGCTGTTGTCCATAGTTAGCAAACTCTCTCCTTCATTTACGCGAAAGTTGCAACTCCAAAGATTTATTTATGATTTTTATATTTCCTTTCTGAATCCAATGAGGAAAGATTCAAGGGAATCGGTTCAGTTGTTCATTATATTTCCCGTACTGTCTCCCAACTACAAATCTGACTTTCATCATTCGGGTATTAACGGTGCTAGTTGTGCTATAATTACATCACGGGCTAAGAGCTCGGCAGCTCTACACCTCTTCGACGCTCGTACCTATAATTATTCCAGTTCACGTCCCCTTGATTACTGTCGCCGCTATTTATGTTATGCGCACACAATATGGCATCTCCTGCCGCTCTCCGTTTCTCTCTCCTCCGTGGTATACTTGCCGGGTGAACCCTTAACTTTACTTTGCGCTCTAGATTGCGTTCCACGTTCGCACACCTCATCGACAGCGCTGGCTTCTCTAATTCGTAAAGGCCTCTTTGCTTCTCGGGAATGGCCTTGCCTCCATTAGCGGCATTAACGGCTGATTAACTTCCAACTATATCGCCGCCATGTCATGAGGGTACATTCCGATACCCCAATTACTCGCTCATCCGCAGCCCCACTAGCTCGAGCATTTAAAAGCCGAGGATGCTTGGTCCACTTTCTACAAAGTCCCTTGCATTCAGACTGGCCAAGCGATGCTTTTCACCTTTCGTTCGTGATAACAAAATATTGTGGCTGCTGGGCTAGTCTGCGCTCGCTGGCATTATTTCCATTGGGTGTGATCAGGGCCTCCGCTCGAGGATGTGGTGTACATATAAATAGCTCCTCGTCGCGATAGACTCCGCTCTTTTCACGGCTGACAGGGTGTGCAGCTACTCGGCGTGTGTGGACGCGAAGAGCGTGCAGATAGGGCACACGAGGTTCAAGACAAAGCAGAGTGCCGAGGAAAACACGAAGTGCCGGTGGGTGGGCTGGCTGAAGTTACATTGGGAGGCTGGCTGTTATTGTGCCTCGCTTATTGAACAGCGTCGACGATAACAAAAGTTTCGACGCGGCTCGGCTTGCATCTGCGTACTCCGCTCCAACCCACCTCTACATATACACGTATGTACGTATAACCCGAGGCGAGCTGAAAATTACATTATCGGCTTCACCCGGTTGCCAGACTGCGCGCTGCTTCTTTCATTAAGCCTCGTTACGGGGTCCGCGGGGGTCACGCTAATTTTCTCCGCCAGTCGGCCGCCTGCTTTCCCTCCCTCTCCTCTCCCTCCCCTTTGTCTTTGAATTCTCCACCCTCTCTTTCCATTTAGCTCCTTCAGGAGCTCGAAATGAAAGGCGTGCGCGCTAGGGTTCGGGAATTCCGCGATACTTCGGGCCAACTTTACCTTTGTAGAACGAGCCAGACGGCGATCGTACGGTGTACCATAATATATGTACACACACACACACACGCGGCAATTCTCCGTCGACCATTACCGGCCTGTGTTCCAGCGACACTGAAAACTTGGCCCCCACGCTCCTGGCTCTTGATCCTCGAACAGGTTACCAGTTAGCTACTGGTTCTGTGCTTGCTGTTCCGGCGAACGATCCAAGGGTATTGGCAACATCTGCAGGTACACCTATATCCCTCCGAGGAGAATGGCGCGCCGGGTCGAGCCGGGATTCTGATTCGGAGATCGTGGCGGCTGCACGCCCCATTCACGGGATAACGTTTAGAACCTGCTGGATGCAAACCTTTAAGCTCGATCCACCGTTACGCGCAACCAGCCCCGCAATACTCGCCACCATCACCCAGGAAATTAAAGATTACCGTTCGATCCTTCCTACAGCGTTCCTCCGCTGCCGAGCTTCCTTTCAGAAGCTCACGTTTCTTGCTTACATTTATTTTTGGGGCTAAAACTGACGCGATAAGAAATTGTAAGCATTCACTCGGTCTTAGAGGAATTGGGTATGTTTGAAGGGCGGTTCAGTTGCACGGGCTTCTAATCTAGTTGCACACAGCCTGTGTTTCCAATTTCACCGAATGGGAGTCGTGATATTGCTGATGTGTCGTAGCATGACACACCCAATACACTTGTCGAGCACTTCGCCGTATTGAAATCATTCGCACGTACTCAATGAATTGAAAAGACTGTCTATTTTATAAATTATGTGATTGGCTCGAGGAAAAGAATTACACATGGAAAGGATGGTATCGACACAACTGACATATATGCAACCGCGTCGAACCCTGTATTTCGTAGCAGAGTACTCGGCGAATACAAGAGAAGACAGGCACCGAATGAGACTAGTAGTCCGACGCATAAGACAACGCGAGGCGACGGATGCTGGCTGCAAGTATCGCATTACACTTTTATGCTGGCAGGCTGGGTGAGGTAGCGCTCGGCATTACACGAGTATTCCTCGCAGCTCGATACACATGTAGGCTGATACACGACGGCGAATAATGGCAGGCGTCCATCATTGGCTCGGCGTATGCTCGGCGGAGGCGACCAGCTCCGTCCGCGCGGAAACACAATTTTCCCCGTTCGAGTTGAGCGACCACGGCTCGCAGGCTCCTACGTAGCTGGTCAGGAGAGCGAATCTCCACCGAGAGAGAGAGAGAAAGAAGGACCTTGGAACCGAAAGAACTGGAAAGAGGACGACCGGGAGAAAGGCGAAGACGAAGGAACTACTAGGAAAGTGAGTGAGATCTCGCCGGCGGAAAAAGCGGAAGGGGAAAAACAGGGAATAAGGGGATGCGAGAGGCCGATAGAATGCCTCGGTGAAATGCGGTGAAAGTTGAAACAAATATCGAATTTATCGGCTTGCTGCGGAAGCGGGGTATGAGAGATCCCGAGGAAAACCGGCCAACGGGGAACGGGTGGTACCGGGGTGAGTTACTGGCGGAGGGTTCGCACGGGAATGCGGAGGAGAGGAAGTCGACGAGCAGGACGAGGAATAGCAGGGCGACGACAGCGACGAGTACGACAGCGTTCGTTTCTCAGTGGTGTTTGAATTACGAGGGCCGCCGCCCGCTCGAAATGGAAGCCGCCGAATGGCGGGCATCACATAAAACCGGTGACTCCACTGGAATTCCCCGGGCCTTCTGCCTCCGCCGCCACTTGCTCCCATGCTTACTCCGTTCTTTCGGCGGACTTTCCTCTTCCTTGTCTTTAGCTCCGAGTCCCTGATATCGTTGCTCTTTATGACTGTTATGCGAGTCCCTTGATCGAACTACCAGCTGTCAACCGGGCCGAGACGTGTCCAGAGATCCGAGATTGTTTAAGAGGAACTGCGCGTGTCAGAGTTTCTACTTTTACGGCGCGCAGTAGTACCTCCTCCCACTCAAACTTATCCCGTTTATGGCCGGGAGTTTTAAGGGCAACGAGAGTGTTGGAGTCCGAAATCCACGGGGGTTTGCAATATGGCGGCGGAACGCGTGAATTGCGTACCTTGTATGGGTGTATCATGAACGGATATGGTAGATTACCGCGCGGGATGCTATCGCGCAATGCGAGAGCAATGATTTTTAGGCGAGGAAGTCTCTTTGTACTTAGTTTGTTCAGAAATTGAGATCGATCGTTAATGGATCGGCAATGTTTCATTTCTATGTTAACGCGCCCGTTTATTTACTGATCCGTGGGAGGAAAGTGTTTTTTTAAAAGCTCATATTTTCCTTTAAAGAGGCGTTCGATCGAGCCCGCGGGCTTCCATCAGAGTGCGGGGAGCACCTGATGTGCCGAGACGCCGGAGGCTGCCGGGCGTGAGCGCTCTATAAATTCTCCGCGAAAAGATACAGCACGTGTCGCGTCGCAAGCCGGTATATCCGCTGGTGAGAAGAGAGAATGACAGACTAAAACGGAGAGGGGGAGGGAGAGAGAGGCATAAAAAAGAGAGAGAGAGCACGCGTTCCACTACCCAAGCAAGCAGGTGGGTTAATCGAGTTTAGTCACGCAAACAATGTCGTTTATATTTTAAGCTTTCGTGCGTATGCTGGCCGGTGCCGCTTCGAAATCAATTTGCATGAGATCGCCGTAGAATTTCCCCATCCACCTTCCACCGACTAGTGAACGCGAAATACCCGTCCATTTCCCGGTTAAAGCGCTTAGTCTGTCGGAAACAAAATGTTGCTATTCCAAAATTCAACGACCCCACCGCGGTAGTCGTAGGAATTGTTGATATGAAATTGTAATCCTCAGGTCCACGTGTAACTTTTGAATTTAGCATCCGCGAGAACAATCTTTAAATTACAAACAATATTTCACTCGGGGTTTTATCGAATTTCAATATACGATTCGAGCGAAGGTTCTGTCATTTTACCGAGGAAGCGCGATTCAAAAAGCACTGAATCGTAATATTGTCGTCGCAGCAGCAAAAGCTTTCGATTTATGAATCTTGGCGCAAAAGGGCGCGAGTGCCGCGACAAAAAGGAGCGCGTTTTCCCCGTGGGAGACACGTACGTATTCGCTCGGCGCTGGCGCAAACATTTTAAGTTTCTTGCCGCTCAAATTCGCCGTGAATTAATTGGGTCGGCGCACGGAGTAAAAAAAAAGCTCGTTTGCGCCGACCCCTCCTTGGCTGTTCCCCCCGCTCGCGGCTGCCACCCCCTCTTTCTCTTTGTTCACGCGCTCTCGGCAAACATTGTTACCCATTACCAGACTTACTGTCAGCGGAACGTCCCTTTTGGTGCAATAAATTAATTCCGGTGGCGCGCGCGCGCGCGAGTCGGGCCGGGCAGCGGGCCGGGTGAAAAAGCTCGCTCGCGCTAGGCAGCCGCTCGAGTTCGTAATGGCCTTACGTGTAATCTCGACAAACGCATTAAAACTGGACCGCTAACTAAATCACACCCACACACACGTACGCCGCTCCTCCCATTATCCTCTCCCTCTCGCCTCCTGACACTTCCTCGCCAGTGGCGAACTCGCCAATCCAATCACTCCTACAACGATCTCATCAACCTGAGTGGGATCGATGAGACGAAATCACAGGTGAAATTTCCTGTCGAGATTCGTTCAATGGCTCGTAGTCCCGCGGTCGCAATCCACCCAGAATTCGAATGGAGACTCTTCCGGCAATAATAGCTCGTTCTTAGCCCTCGTTCAAGTAGTAAGCCGCATGCACGCCCTCTTCATTAAGATCGAGTGCCGCGGTCGAAATGAAGCAAAAAATCCGTTGTTCTTGATTTCGTAATTTTCCTTCCCCCTTTTAGAGGCATTTTCGTACTCGGCGTGCTGTGCTGGGCGAGGAGTTCGCTCCCGGTGCTTGTTATTAATAGGTGGGGACCAACAGTGGGACGGGGATTAGCAATGGGCGAGGAAGCTGGACGCCTCGAGCTGCTGACGGAGACGGAAAGGGAAGGGAGAGCGCGGTTGCCAAGACACTCGTATTTCAGATGTGGAGACCCGTCCACCTGGACGGGAATCGTGTCCGAGGCAAGGGGAACCAATGGGAGCGCGCATAGCCCGTGTATAACGAGGGGGCACTCTAAGTATCGCCACTTTCGCAAATTAATTGCTCCGCATTAAGCGATACTCACGTCACTGCTAATGCTAAACACCACCACCACCGCCACTACCTACAGCTCGCCTTCTGCTTCTATGTATTGTGCGCCCTGGGCGCCGCAACGCGCGCGCCACCCTTACGAGCCGCCGCCGCCGCCGCCGTCTTAATTAACGAGAACAAGAGGTCCGCGCCCGGAATCGATCGACCTTTTCACCCTCAATGGCAGCCACTGGATACTCGGCAGGAATGCGCAATCATCCCACGCAGAATTTCCCCGCTTGCTACCTGAATTTGGAATGCGGCTCGCTGCGCTCCTTCCCGGCAAATCTCCTGTGTGGTGAAGGGCCAACTTCTCTGCAGAGGTTCATTTGCTTCGCCGGTGTAATTAGTTGGCCAGGTCGGATGAGAAAGTACCCGCAGCCGTGGGCCGAAAGGCCCCTCGAATTGTGTTAAGCTAGTGTCCGTTTGTTGAGATGTGAGTTTGTTTTGTGCGAGGGGGAGGATATGTGTGTGACGAATGACACAAGAAGCGACGGGTGTGGGATATAATGGAGTGAGATAGTGCGATCGTAAGTGGGACAATTGCGACCAGAACGTCCATCGGTCGACAATCATACCCTCGCTTAGTATGTACAAAAGATGGGTGCAATCGGGGACAGCGATCGAGGTAATAATGTGGGTTCTTGTGGCACAAAGCGTTCCTGTCACGTAGGGTGAGGATGAGGGTGTCGTCATTACTGCAACGGTCTGAGCGAATTCCATCTGGCAAGAAAATATTGAGCCGCAGAAAAGGCTCAAGGAATGATTTATGTCTAACTAATGTCGAGTTTTCATCTTACATCATTTCAACAGATTAACAAATACCATAAATACCCTCATATTTTTCACTTTCCACTAACAGAACTCAGGTCCACCCCAGTAATAAGAACAGGATTAAAAGTACATTTCAATATTATTTTCTGCGCGTAACTCCGACGGCAGGAACAGTATATCGTACTGGTAGCGCAGAATAAACAAATTCCCCCTTATTTGTTGCCTGTATTCTTAAATCCGTCGGTGACTACGCGTGACTACTGCAGGGCGGATTCGTTTTAACGAAATTCGCCCGGCATAGTGTACAGGCGTAGACACCACTGACGGAGCCAGCGGGGAAGATAAAGAAAGAGGGTGACAGAAAGGGAGGAAATGGAACGAGACAGAGGCAGCGGTGCACTGGCTCGCCCGATGAAGGATTTATCGTGAGATTTCAAAGAGCTCCGCCCCCGCCGACAAAGCTTTTTATAATCTACATGCAAACGAGAACGGCTGGATAATTCAGTGATTTCTGGAATGCTTCCATTCCAGACGCTAGCCGCTGCAGCTAGTACCGTGCCTGGCTTACTTTTAATGTCACGAGCGTTCTTCCGCCGGCATGTATCATAACGATATCGTGCATTTTTCACTGTTATCCTCTCAGCATCCTCGCGATCTCGGCATCCTGAAAAATCTATCTGCGCGCCAACTGGATAGACAAATCCAACATTTCAAAGGTCCACTCGCACGTACTGCCGGCCGATGCTTATGGGACATTTCGCCCCAACCCTTGGGACTTGCGATGGCAATTTACGACGTCACCGGTTACTTTCCGGCAGTTTGTAGTAAATCGGAAGGTTAGTGCACTCTGGTTTATTGTCGACCAGTGGTTGGCGTGTTAATTGGTTCGAGTTTAGGTTATCCATGTTTTATAAGAGGCTGGTATACGCTAATGTAGATCCTCGAATTGCTCCCGAAATTCGACGGTATACATTTCACAACACTATACAAAATACTCGCGTAACATTATCAAATGTTATTCCTCCCGCATGAACAGTGCCATTAACTTTCATCAGAGAGCCATGTATGAAATCGGCGCTTGATTCTACGCTTTGCGGACCGCAAACCAGTTACGAGTAGGAAACAGCCAATTTTCATGCGTTTCGAATGTTCCCGTCCGCAAAGTAGTAATAATACGTGTCATGTGCAATGGGCCCATTGGTTCCGCAACGACTCAATCCCGTGACACACAGCATTTTAATACATTGCACTCAAATGTGCAATATTATATGCCATTAGTAGAATTATCCGCTAATTACTAACAATGAACTTCATTAACGACCAACAGGAAACATACTCGATTGTGACCTACAAAAATGAGCAGGCGCAGCGAAACAACGTTTATCAGCGAGTATGTATTTGCATGATCAAAGAATGCAGGTGCAGAGTGTGTAGCAATAGTCATCGCATTGTACCGGAACAAGGTGGCGAAGGTGCCCGGGGAAGAAATATACCGATATCGCGGTTCAAAGGAGTGTGCGGAGAGGTTGGACGAGTGAGAAAAAGAAAGAGAAGAACTAGCCGGCGGACAAAAAGGTGGCTAAAAGCATATTCCTGTCGTCCTTGGCTTTACGCAGACCCCGAGTAAGGCTCCCCCCGCTTATATTTTTATAGCCCCGAGGTACCAGCAGCCCCTGTACCATCTATATTCTCCCGGTCTCTTTGCTTGTGCGCGCGACCAACCTGCCCGCCGCGAGACCAACTACGTCCCACCTACATACGTACCAAGGTAAGGCGTGTACGTACACGTGAGCGGAGGGAGCCGGCCGACATACATGGAGGAACGATAAAGTCCTCGCTTTATGAGAAAACAGTTCTCAAGTTGAAAGAAGCTGATCACGCCGGCGTCGCTCTCGGGCTCTTTCTCTCCGCTCTGTTTCACGGCTGACCGGACTTACGAGTTTGCCCACATTTGCATGTGTGAACACACACTTCCATTCTATCCTAGGTGGAAAAGCCCTCACTTTCCACCGGACCCTTTTTACATGGCCCCACTCCCTGTTCTTTGGCCCCCGCGCCTTCCTCTCTCGGCTCCTTTCTCTCGCTTGCCAAAGTTCACAGTTTAGCCACCGGACCACTTGTACTTCATTGTCGCCGAATTCTTGCGCCACTTATGGAGAAGAGTCCTCTTGGTATTCTTCCCCACGAAGTACGCTTTAAGCAATGACCAAGTGGCTCCACGCCAGCCAACACACGGCCGCCTTACTTCCCTCGGAGTACTACTCGTCGCAGGGCCCTCTCTATTTTTCATGGGACATAATTTATTCGAGCAGTCAAATCCACCGGCTTTATTTGCTTTGCCGTTGAGAGTCTCGAGCCGTCGAGCGACCGCGTCGTCGAGCGACAGGGAGATGGCTCGGACAAGCGCTCGTTTATTCGCTGGATCTCGAATCCGAGAAAACGACGCGCCCGTGTAACTAAGAACAAGGATTATCTTTCCTCTCTTTGCTCATAGTCGTTTCCATAAATGGCAGCGCCTGTTACGACCACCGGCGTGCAACGACACCGCAGCAACTACCCGAGGCGAACGGTTCGAGAGATACACTCATAGAAGTAACCAGGTAGCCTCTCTCTCCTAGCATTCTTACGACTTGGCTCTTTTCAAGAAAATCTCCCTCTACCCGGCTGCTCCTCACCGTTTCAGGCTTTGCGTACCCTCGACGTGCCACTCGCGCTGGTGCGCAGCGCGCCCTAACAAGTCGCAAGGAAATACTCGCTATCCCCGATAGTTGCCTTTTTCGTAGATCAAACCAGCCCTGGCAAGAGTTTCTAGGACCCTTTCCGAAGCAATCGTTGTTCCGTAGCCTCTAAATTAGGCTACTATGATTACAGACATCGCGCACTCCAGTACAATCCACGTATCCGACGAGGAAACTTTTGCATCAAAGTCCCATTGAGCACGAGAGAGGGGGGATCCACTCAAAATCTTCTGTAATTGCCATCGAAACTGCCTCCCGTCCGCAGGAGCCAAGGAGTTTCGAGGGACAAAGTGCAAATTCCGGAAACAGTTTCCCTTCTTCCGGTCCAATTTCTCGCCGCTTCCGGAGGCCACGGGCGGAAAAAACGAAAGCGAGGGAGGGAGAGCGAGAGTGCGCGGCCGTGGTATCGCGGGAGCACGGAATAAAATGTTATTTGAATATACTCCGGAGGTCGCCGGAGAAGAAAGATAGAGAGGCGGAAGGGGCGGCGAACGACGTCCCGGAGAAAAGGTCGAGGCGTAGGAGCCATTCTATCGAAAAATGGCTGAAATTGGGGATAAAGTTGCCGAAACTTCAATACTCCGCCGCGGCCAGAAAGGACTTCCGATCGTAAAGGCAAGTTTAACGGCGTACGGCCGTACACCGAACGAGAAGCGGAAAGCGCGACGAATGCGAGCGCCAAGACCTTTCCACGATTTTCTCCCCCTTTCGACCCCCCACCCCCCACTCGAGCCTCTTAATAAGCTGCATATTGTAGCTTTGTAAATTTTAATAATGCAATCCAAGCAGAGAGCGGAGGAACAGTGATAGAGCAACTATCCCATCCTCCGATCCAGCCGGGGCAACAACCTGATAATGTTTACAAGAGCAAGCACGGCCTCAGCTGGGGGGCAGAGGATCAAGCGATGGGGCGTCGGGTGACGGGCGGCAAGCAGCAGTAGAACGCGTGCGAAGAATCCCCCGAGGGCTCCTCCCTGTTTATGAAGTTTTATGTCGGCGGTCGCCAAGCACCGGGATGCTAGGATACCACAGGGGGGGTTGGGGGGAAAGGGGGCCGCCGGAAAGAAAACAAGACCGCGCGGCTAAGAACGTTAGACGAGTGCCAGAGGGTTGGAAGGAGAAGGAAGGGGGCAAGCTAGGGGGCATCGGCTCCACTAGGGCTGTAGGAGCGAGCAGTAAAACCTGGCGAGGAAGCTGAAATGAAAAAAAAAAAGAGAAGAGAAAGAGAAGGAAAAGGACGTCGGGGGCTTTCAGGGGTAGGACGGCGGACGCGCGAAAAACAGTGCAGTTTCCTTCGAGCGACGTATCGAAGCCGTCGATGTGTTTTCCCCCGCGGGGATTCCACTGGACCCCGACGAGCATGTCTGCCGACGAAAACTCCGTCGGGAAGATCGTATTAATACTCGACTGGTGGCATTAAGCAAGGAGCACAATGGACGCCGCTGATCTCTCGCCGACGGCGATAGGGAAAACACACTTGACAGCCCTGCTGGTATTAAACGATAGTGGCAATACTTGGAGATAAATTGGGTATCAATAAAGCAGGATGGGAGAGGGTTTGGTAAAAAGAGAGTAGTTGGAGAGGTGTATTCAAATGGGAGAGTTTTATCTTTGGAGTGGCAAGAGTGGTAGCTGCCAATACAGAGAGCATCGGCGCGTTTCCTCGGGGGGATTCAATCGGCCTCGAGACTTTCAACTCCCCATTCGTACGCCACTCTCTCCTATCATGCCAAATATTATCAAGCTACCGGTCGAATTGGGAGAGGCAACAGGAAGGTACACAAGCCCAAAGACATTCACGTGCTACTTCAGCCACAATACATTCTTATCAATACACAAAGGGAGGCGGAGCGCGGGCCACGCCGTCGCGTGGATTTGACAAACTTTATTCGGCATACACGCGCCTTCGAGGATGTCGCGCGATCCTTTTCTCTGTTCTCGCCGACGGGGGAAGGGTCGCCCTGAAGGATGAAGGTGGTCGAAAATCTAGGAGAGATTCGTCGGGCAGCGCGTGTTGCTTGCCTCGAGAACGAACAATGGAATCCCTGGAACAGGATCCTTCGGCTCCGCCGGGCCAGCGGGCTTCCAATCAAAACTCCTTTCTTCACCGGTGGCCGTGCACCCGAGAAATCCATCGGACGACTAAAATGGAAACGTAACGCAACGCTCGCACGGAGAGCCATGCGTGCATCCCACATATCACGGAGGTTCTACCTCGGCGGAGGAGGCTGCGTTGACGAATTAGGAATCATGCTGCGTCCCACGCATCCAGCCGGCATTGTCCCACATGATTGGAATTCCGCACTACTTGTTCTCCATTTCTCCACTGATTCTGCCAGCCGCCCGATGCGCCAGCACTCGTGCACCCTTTTCGAGTAAGAACTGATTGCCTACTCAATTCCACGTTTCTGATCGTTATGGGTTTCCAGATATTTTTGGAGAGATAGAGGATTCCGATGGATGATTATATATTGTGAAGCGATTAGTATTCGTTTAGGGCATGTGGGTGCGTATTCTACGTCGCAGGCGTACGAATGCAGGAAGGCACGATATGGTCGGGCAAAGGTCAGACGGAGGAATTCCTAGCGGGGTTTGTTACTTTGCTAACAATTGACGACCTACCGCAAAACTTCTACTTCGTCTGAGGGAGGGAGAGAGAGAAGCGTTAGCTGGGAGTAGCAGGGAGGCTTGGAGCACGTCGCATTGCGGCTACTGACCGGACAATGCTATATTGGCTAGGATAACTGCCCCGTGGAATTGGTATCGGGGTCTCCTGGAAGACCCAAATCACCCTCCCAACGGTCTACATACCGTCTACCTCTTGTTTCGACTATTCCTCAGAAACCCCCCACTCGAGAAGAGACTGACTTTCTCACCATATTCTCCCGTTCGAGAGGACTCGCAAGAATATTGGAAATCGTGTGCCACGTTAACGATGCGAATCCCAGGCGTAGAATAGAAATGCCCTTCTTTCACATTCCTCGAGTTATAAGGAAACTACCTTTTTATTGAGTATATTCAGATCCAACCCGTTACAAGGACATGGTTAGACTGAATTATTTTTAACATATTCTTAAAGACTTCTTTATCTAATGCATAACACGCCAGCGAGTTAACCTGTATGTATTCACGTTGTTGCCTAATGTATCACCAGAATTCCCAAGCCAAATGAACAAGCGAAAGATCGTTCTCCAATTAATTCAGGACTTTCAAGGATGCACGGAGGAGTGCTCGAGCGGGCGTGACGTCTTAAAAAATCGAGGAGCCCAGCCGAGCATACGAGTCGACGTCAGGGAAACAGAGCCTCCTGCCCTAAGTAGTTCTCGAGCAGCCTCTCTGCCAGAATTTCGTCCGGCTGGCGTCCTCGCACACCCAGCAGTCTCCTCGCTCTCTGGCCGCATCACTTTGTCCAGGCGGAATTAAAAAATGATGATGTCGCGAGGACATTGTCCTCCTGGCGAAGAGGAGGCGTGCCGAGATTTCACTAGCAATGTACCAATGAGGAAGAGAAAGCGAGTCGAATTGCTTGGGCGCATTTTAAACGAATCGCCATTCGACGAAAAGAGAATTACTCTCTCGTTGACTATAATCACCCTGTCTCCACCTCTCTCTCTCTCTCTCTCGTCGCGTCTCGTCGGGTGTTCCATTACATCCGAAGCGACGGACGAGTGGCATAAAAAAGGCCCGTCCGATTCTCACATGCGAGCTGCTCTGCAACAGCAGTTGTTTCAATCACCGGAGCTCCCATTGCTCGCTTATCGCTGCCAGTTCCCAAGGGTGCAAAGGGTAGACTAGAAATGAGCGTATTTCACGTTTCATCTTGCGCAGTAGTTGCAGTGAATTCCCGTGTTTCTTTTAGTCGGGCGAACGTCCGAATGGCATAATCAATAGCACTCGTCCTCGCCCCCAGCCTCTGCGCTGCGAATTCGCGCGATAGATATTCACGCTCGCGCTCTCTATGTACTTGCTTCTCGTAAAGTGCCTAATGAATGATCTGGCGAGACTAAAAGCGGCCCGGTCACGTTAACGAGACGGTAAATTCTGACGTGCGCCGCCGGAATTAATATCGAAATCCCTGTTTAATTATGCGCATCGGTGACAAACGATCCTGGTCGATGAGCGCAGCCGATGCACAGTATGCGGACAGACGGGAAAGCTCGGACGAGCGCGATTGAATGTGCGGGAAACATTGGTGAAGAGCCATTCGGACTGAAATATCCAAAAAAACGAGCAAGGCAACAAACTACCACTTAAAAGGTGAACAGTCATATACAAACAAGCCTCCATTTCAATGTTTACCTAAGCCCAGTGTACTTCTCCATCGTTACAATATCCTGCAGTCATTAGCCAAATTTTCACGTCCACCCTCGTCAATCATCAAGCCGATGCGTTTGACCGGCATCCGGATTCACCCATACATGCATTTTATAATCGTCAAGAGTTTAATTACTTCTGTAATTGGAGTCACAAAACCTGCTGCCCGTTAATGAGGTACACGATTGGCTTTTAATTACTTTGGAAAACTATATCCGGAATTTGACCGCTTGTTCCTGATTCATCCCCCGCGTCGAAACTAAATCCATCCAAGTACCAAGGACTCGAAAATCATGTAACATTTCGAACTGAATCGCGTAGCTGGCCCTGCAGCGAAATCAAGGCAGCATTTGGAATGAATTGGTATTCCCACCTGGCAGTCACTCAATTTCGTATCGTAAGAACCAATGCCGGCTTCAATGGAACCGGATTGATTGAGATCCAGGTGTACACTGAATTGCAGAAGTTCTCGCGTCGAATAAACTCTATAGAGACGCAGTATAGAGAATGAGACGCGAGACTCGAATGGAGCTCCTCGCTTATTTAGTAGCTCCGGGGTAAAACATAGTTCCAATAACTTGGCACTCGAGTGCGTCCACCTGTTCCCATCGCCGTCAAAGATTTACTGTCCGCTTTGGTCAGCCGGAGAAACTACTTCCCCATGTGGATGTATCTAATGCCATCCCGCCAAACTCCTACGGCCGAGGAACTGTGCTACGTTTCTCGCCCTGAATGGCCAAGTGCGGCCACCGTCTGATATAGAATCCTTCGCACCCACGAGCTCAATCGTATACTATACACGCACGAGTTCTTTCTTAGAGAGTGAAACGTCACGCCAGGTCCTCGCAACAAGTAAATTACTTTTCAGAAGACTGAAACAAATTGCACGATCCATAAATCCTTGGCACAACGTAACCCGAGATCCTTGATATTAGCGTCGTGGAAGCACACGACTTCTAATATTTCAAAAGAACGAGAAGCCTCGGCTATTCTCTAGTAGCCGATCAATCTCAGTCAGATTTTATGTTATTCACACTGCTGTACTAACCGTTGTCTACATGGAAATTGAATGATGATGTACACTCTATACTAACATATTGGCATGATCGGGCCTTCCACGAAGCGAGAGCGGATTGCATGCAACGAGGATTACTCGACTGGTTCATAAATCAGTGAAAGGAACCGGGCGATGCTCCTGCTCCCTGGAAGAGCACCGTGACTTGCCATCCTCGAATGAAGAGCTTAACTTTTCCTCCGGACCCTACTTAACCTCCTCAATGATTCAATTCCCGCGTATATAATACACGCGCCTCCTCGCCTATCCCCATCCGATTATTTCGCTCCATTTTTCCGCTGTTACGATCTCCGCGAGGATCATGGGGGCTGAATGGACCCCTCCGTCTACTTCGACTGTCAGTCGATATATGCCAAGAAACGGAGCACTCTGCCTTCCCCTGGTGCTCGTCACTAATTGTACGTAGTCCTTGTTCACATCGGTAAACGGGAATTTGTCGTCCTTTCGCGAAATGATTGGAGAAAGCCGCTCGAGTGCTTCGACTGCTGCGGAATAATTACTGCATGTCAAGCGAATCCTCTTTTTTAAGTGGCTTTTATTGAAGAACTGCGTTCTCGACGTAGTGAGCTCCTGCGAGTTTAAAAGATTGATGCGATTCGCTCGTTAGGGTTGAAAACGATGCTTGGTAACCAAGTGCCCAAGTTGATAGTACTCGACGAAATCTATCTTTAACATTAACTAAATTGATTTTTCTGCATGAAATTTATATCTGAAGACGTTGATTTTTAGTGTGTGAATAAGTAGATTATCCCCAAGGCTCTGCGAGTGTACTCTAAATCCCTTGGTGGACTGATTAAAACCTCATTCAATCGAGAGAGGACTTTTTGAAATTGCATCTTTAAGATCTCAATCTTTACACTGAATAAGAGTTCGTCTAGACTAATATCTGAATCGAAAAGAAGTATTCAACGCAGAAGCTAGTGTATGTACCTAATACTGAGATTCTGTCTGACATACAACCTTCATTCCCGTGACACTTCGCCGTCAGCTCTCTACTTTACTAGATCGCAAAACGAAGGGACAAAAAGAAAGCCTAACAGTAATCAGTCTCGCCATAACAGCCAACTCCAGCAGTTCGACGCGAGGCGTTCAAATTCTCAAGAATTGGAGCGAAGTCGTCCCGGCAATTCCGGTCAGTAATTAAGATCGTCCCAATAAACACGGATCGTCAACAATCCATTCGTTAACAATCAAGGATCGGCCACAATCAATCTTGATGTGAAGGGCATAACGAATGAAGGAGGGCAGGGTCCCAGGACCACCAACCCTTTACCAACGAATTACATTCCACCTCGAGGAAACCTGCAACGTTGCCCCGGATATCAAATAACCAGCGCGCCTTAATCGAAATCTCGGTTCACGGTGCTGGGACTTTTTGCCCTCTCGATCGTCAAACATGGAAAATCTAAGAGAGCAACAGGACTTAAATACTGTCTCTTCGAGTCCCGCTGATATGGCGAATCCAAGTCGCGGCGGATTCCACTCGGCCGAAGACAGTAAATCGGCAAGAGGACTGTTTACTCGGCAGAAGACGTAATTCAATTGGTGGGGGTCGGTGCAAGGTATACCTGGCAGGCCTCCTCAATTCGGTCGGTTTAAAGGGGAGCAGGATGTTTTATTATAGCGGAGGGGTCTCGTCGCGGGAGGGAGTCCTTTAATGATTTCGCAAAAAGTAGCGAGCGGATCTTTACGGCAGTGGCGAGGTTTGAATAGTAAGTGGAAGAAAGGGGTGGAAGGCGGCTGAGAGGAAGAAAGGAATAGAAGCCCGGTGGAAGAGGCGTTCGAAATATCGATCGATAGAGCGGCCGGGAATAGATCAACGTTGACTAACGGGTTCACCTTCCCCCAGCGATCCCGGGTACATTTTCCTTGCCCTGCGACTCTGCCTCCATTGCCTCTGGCCCCTCGCCCTCCTCTTTCTTTTCTCCTATGCTCCATCGGCTTCTTCAGCCAGCCCTTGATTCTTTATTTCCTTTCCACCTCTGCTACTCCGCTGTGCTGCGCTCTCTTCTCGCTTCGCCGGTGAGGAATCGCCGCCGGCCCGGCATTCCGAATCCTCGCACGTTCCGAATTAGCCGTTCGACTCGGGCGCACATTCGATCTATAGTTTCGCAGTACCCGGAGCAAAATGCCCCTTCGATCTATCCGGCGCGGCGTTCTACTCTGCCGATATGTACTCTCGGCCAACCTGCACATCGACAACTGCAACCGTTTACTAAACCCCTCGGGACAACAGAATGAAATTCCAAATTCACAAGTAAATACTTGGAGCTGTAAGCAGAAAAAAACAGAAATTCTGTTTTGCGGAAATAAAAGTGAAAGTTTGCTATCGATCGAAAATCGCTGGACTTGAAGCTAAGGTTTCCTCGGCTCTCGCGCGTCATAGTATATGATACTAGTACTTGACGCGAGACTCTACCAAGTCACATGATCTTTATTGCTTCCGCTAGCACTTGGCTAAAATGCCAGGGATGTTAAAGCACTCGGTGTCTATTGTTAGTTCGATACTCTCAATGTATATCGCATAAATGGTAGATGGATAGGTAATGGTGATTGCGTGAATGGCGAACGCAACTCCAAGTGGGTTTATTTGGAGCAGGGCCTATTACGTCTGCGAGGTTTCCGTGGCCCCTTTGATTTGGCGAGGCCACACCGATAGGTCAAGAAGAGGAGGCCTTTCGTCGGGCGAGCAGTAAACCTACTCGACGGAGGAAACTCGAAGAAAAATAGGTTAATGCCGAAAAGCTCGGGATCTCCAGTTACATTACATGTAGAAACAGCGTGCGCATCTTATAGCTGTCGAAAGAGACGGGTATGGGCACCTGGTCGGACCTACCGCCCTCTGAAAGCGGATATACATTCTTGAGGATCTACAACACGCGGCTAATAAAAGCAATATGACCACATTAAAAAGAAGTACTCGCGGCCATGAAGCCCGCTCTCACGACAAAAGCGCTACTATGGGGAATCGTGTTTCTACGCTGAATAATATTTTCTTCGTATACTTATTTCTCGGGGAGCCGCTCAACCTTTAACCATATAAGCCACCATCTAGTGCTAAAGAAACGAATCCTTTAACGATAATGCATTCGCGTGGACAAAGTTATATTCATTGACTCCTCAATTATTATGCCATCTGGATAGCAAGTAGTGGTATAATAGTACTAGCACGCAACAAGCGAGAATACTTTTCCCCAAGTATAGTGGTTTTCGAACGTCATCAAACTTTCACCTTCATCTATGAAAAAGTTACATTTCCAAGGATTGACTTACAAATTTTGTAATTCCTTGTTTATTTGACAATATTTACACTCCGAGAACTCTTAATGAGTACACGATTTGGTTGCGCGTTCGCTACCCCATTGCCGTGTGAAGGGTAAATATTGACCAGGCTTCATCCTGGCCGCAACTTTGTAGATACGTGTACACATTTCTACAGAATAACTTCTACCAGTTGACACGAATTGGAAAAGGCGGTGAGTGGCAATGAAGATGACAACATCGATGTAACTGCAGAAAGCGAGTGTCACGGCACGCAGGCATGAGGAAGCTCGATTCCCCGATAGCCCGGACGAAGGAATCGAACAGCGCAGTATCGAGAAAAGTTTCGCTGCCAGCCAGCCAGACTTCTGCCCGTCGATTATCGCAATACACATTTTCCAACTTTTCGACATCCCTCTCCCGCCAGCAGTGTGCCGGTGAAAAACGGCCACGCCTATCGGCGGCGCGCTCTGCTCGACAATCGAGCGGACAACTTACTGCCGCTCAATTTAACCCGGCTAGGTAATGCGAAAAAAAATCGGTAATTAAAGCGCATTAAGCATTTGCGTTCATTGGCGGGCGAATTGCGCGGAGTCAGCACTGCTCCCCGCTCTACGCCCATCCTGCGCGCCCGTGTGTGTGTGTGTGTGTGCTTATGAGAGCATTTTACAAAGCCTCCAAATTCCAAATATGAATTTTCCCGTGGTCCGCCCGATATTACCTCGCCCCATGGCATCAGACTCATAATGCGCATTAGCATAACTCTCCAATAGCGGCGCGATATTAATTCCCTTGAACTTATAGGGCGACGCGGCGCTCAAGGTTCGGTTGGGCGGAAATTATTTTAAAAAATCGACACTAGTGCGTGTGTGTGTGTGTGAGGTCCGCACTGATTCGCGTTAGTCTCGCCTATTAGCCCGCGTAATCCCATAATCCAGGGGACGATCAGCGATCCGACAAGGCAGGCAACCGGCTAACGTCGTTCACTTTGGTGAGTTTATTAAGTGACGGTCTGCCGGTCGCAGGACGGCGCGCGGAACGGGGCCTCGCGTGCTGCCCGCCCGGAGAATAAAACAAAAATCCAGTTAGCTGGCTAATGGACAGCGCGAGCTATTAATGCAAATTCACTTTGACCGGTTTTCATGCTTCTCCTGCTCTGTCGCGTAGCAGCCGCCTCCGCTCTCCCGTGGCACATAGCGTGTGCGTTCACATCATTAAAAAAGGTCACCTCCAGCATGAGCAGCGCAGCACACGGCGAACAACGCACCAGCTGTAACGCTCTGTCGCTCAGACTCCCGCCAGAGCGACAGAGTCTATAGTAAACTTTCCTAATGGATTTAAACCGGTGGATTTGTATAGCGTCCTCGCAATACATCGCCTTTGCTTATCTCCATTAACTTGCTTCTTCGGTGCGTTCCGACAATGTCCTGTATTTTTAGAGACCGTTTTCACTCGCGCATTTCCACCATTGGCCGTCACCTCTACGTCGGATCTGCACAATTATAGTGGTCGAGAAGGTTTCCACTCTGGCATTATTATACATAATTAATTGTTTTGGAGACGGAAGATTTCGTGAAACTATGATCCTCTTCTGTTACATTACAAAGTTTGGAAAATGATAGAAGCAAGGCGACGGCTATAGCACGCAGTACAGAGGAAACGGAAAGCTGTCCGGGAACTCGATATCACTGTGAAGTTAGTCGAGCGGGACAATGCCGAAACATTGACCTCGTAAATATTAATATCACCGGCTACGTGAAAAGATATCGAGGTAATGGCCACTCGCAGTCTACCCTTACGGCCAGGGCCCTAAAGCCGGTTTATAAGGAAGTCGAGCCATTGTCTCGGAGGGTTCGTGGAGTGTAGCGTGCGGAGTAGCAAATGAGCGAAGAGATCCCGAATTCTGACAAGAACCCTTTGCCACACGCGCGTCCGAATCCCCGCAACAAACGTAAATAATGGTCGCGCGACACTGGCCTCGGACGAGCGGTAATTCGAGAAGGTTTGAGATCTCGACGTGAAATCTGACGATAGGACGATTTTGACAGAGCGAGATGAACGCGAATCCCGTGGCTTTTTCGAGAGGGGACGCGCCACGCGGTAATCTCACTTTATCGTTCGCCCCAAGATAATGATATTACGGGAACATCGAGGCATAGAAAGGCAGGGTGAAGCCCCTTTTCGTGAATTTCCCTTCGCAGAGGAAACTCATTTCCTTGACACAAGCAGAATGCCCGCCTCTGTCGCGCGCGAACGTATAACGCAGTTTCGTCACGTAACCATTGCCCCGCCTCGAAGACAACAAACTTTAAAACGAACGGAACTGTCATCTCCACGCCGGACATGACAAACCTCCCCTCGCCTAAACGTTTCTCCCCTCTAGTCAGCCAGACTCTTACACACCCCCGGCTTCGTCCCTTCTATCTGCGTCCATTATACATCTCCTCGCTTCTTCCCGAGATCCTTTCGATGCTAAGGATTCAAGTTCTGGCGAACACTCTCTCTCTCCCATTCACCATATTCGATGTCATGCACTGCGCACCTTGAATAATGTACTTTCGAATAATTACTCTCCAGGGCGAAAGGCTGCGCGTGAGACTTTCGGGGGATGACGGTCTGATTTACCGTTTGCCGGCTCACGAAATTAACTCGACTCTGCTCTACGTCCTCCGTGACTCGCTGCGAAATAACTGATCGCTTTCGAAGAAAACTTCTCCTGTCCGTCTTTCCTATCCCGTCGGAGCCAACGTGCGAACGATGGTTGGACGCGTCAGTCTTGCTGGTGGTAATTCAAAGAGTCCGCTCACTCCTGTCCCTCCACTTGGCGAGACTAATCGCCTCCGGTGAAGGGAATCCGACTGAGGAACGAAATCTGTAAAACGCGCGAAGGTGTCGGATCCATTTCGTACGTGACAAACCGAACCCGTCCTCCACCCTCGCCGGGTGTCTGTGTAGGACGGGGACTTTCAGCACTCGATCTCTTTGCTATTCGGGTGCGATCACAGCTTTCTCTTCGGCGAGTGTCATCCCTGGTTTGTCATGGGCGCCCTCGCAATCCCTCGGGGACGATCTCTGCGGTAGGTAGGACACACCCTCCTCCACGGCCAGCCGCACTCCGCCTAGTCTTGCGAAAAAGGCACCCGGACCTCGCCATTTCTCTCTCATATTGACTGCCACCCACGCCTTGCATATTAAAAGAGCGCGCGCCCCGGCAAGAGCGAGAGCGGTCCAGCAACTCACGGGGAAAAACGAACTGAGAAAAAGGAGCGGGGAACGACGCGCTCGGGCAAAGTGATCTCCACTGGGAAGGGAACTGGCATATTACGGCTAACAAAGAGTAAAGAGGCTGAGGGAGCAAACAAGGTTCGCCCCAGTAAAAGTAAAACGAAGAAGCGAACCATACAGGTTGCATAGTAGGCGAGGAAGCACCCTGACGCGAGTTATAGGACCGCTGGTGTCAAGCCAAAGAGGCTATTGAACGTGGACGAAGGTTCAAGAGAAGTATGGACCTTCCAGAGCATATGCGAGTCCGTAACTTTTCTAATTGAGTTCAGTCGTCCATCCCTTGCTTTTTTTCGCTGCTTCTTCGATTTCTCTTCGTCGCAAGCGAACATCCTTTCCACGCATGTCCTTGCGTAACAATAGTTTCGTCCCCTTTGCCCTTGAGAATTCTCCATTTACTTGTCTCCGAGTTGCAAATCATAGCAGAGACTCTACAATCGACGGCTGACGGCAATTTCGTTTGGAGGCTTGAAAAAAAATTGGATTTGTCCACCTTGGAATCCGGCGATATCAATAAAATTTCCGGCGAGCCAGGGAAGTGGTCCTTTAGGGTAATCCCTAGAAGCGCCGCTATCTACGAGCAATGCACCGCATGAAAAAGTCAAGCAGATCTATAAGGGCGAGAGGCAACTTTAGCGGACGCGGCGATTTTTATGGGAAAAGTGAACGGGGCCACAGGTGAACAGAACGGCCGACACGAGCTCAAATAAAAATGTACCCCGTAGCGAAAGGTGCCCGGTGAGTATCGGTGCGCGTTCGCCGTGGGATGTTCCGACAGACCGCGGGAAGGAGAGCGCGAATTAAGCGGAATCTCGATATAAACTGGGATATATGAGGGAGGATGCTGGCTGTTTGGATGTTCGCGCTCTTTGTTCGCGAAGCGCATTAAATGGCGCCCTATGAAAATGGAAATCAATAGCTCGCAGATGGCTAGGTATGGGCAGAGGGTGTGTGCGCTAGTGTGTGGGAGCATTTGCACGCTAGCAGCCAGCCCACCAACATCGTAATCCATGATTTCGGAGCGTGTTCCGGCGCGAATCTGCGTGGCTGAATTTATGGGGATTTTCGAGGGCGAAAGATTGCTTGGTGGCTGGCTGGTGGCGCAGAGTCAGTGGGGATGCGGCGGCTCGGTAGACCGCCCGAAGAGACTACTGTGACGCTGAGTACATAGGGAGCGTCGGAAGAAGCATGGAGAAGGTATAGCGGGACCTCAGCTATCTGGTATTCGCGCCGAGAAGAAGGTATTACTTCCTGGAAAGATAGCTGGTACCCTCGGGACCTCGTAAATCGTTGTGCTGCTGGTCCGAGAAACTTCAAACCTACCCAGTAGCTGCCGAATGCCCTTCGACGTCGAGGCAATATCGGTTGCCTGCGGCGGCATACCCACAATTTCATGTTTCGCAATTTTTCCCCTCTCTTCTCCCTCTCTCCCACCTGTCATGGACAATATTTTGAAATTACATGTGCAGCGCATCTACCGCAGCGATGCATTGTCACGCCTGTCCACTCACACAAACGTATCGCAACAATCCGGGTGAAAGATTTACACTGGGTCTTGCAATTGCAACCTAACAAGATTTTAATGTAGACTCTAGTGGAAATCCATCTAGAAACATAATGCTACCAGACAAGCATCCACGAGATTTACCGAGTTAACGCAATGATGGCCAGCGTAACTGCGAGAGGGGGCGATACCGTGGTCCGCAAGCAGTACACACTTAACCACCCGGCTACAGGAATTCAATAGTCGAATCGGCAGAGTCATATCGTTAAATCGAGCGAAGCACTGCAGTCCGATAACTTTATTTTCCCGCGTCGATCCGCCGCTACTGCGTGCAACGGTTTAGGTAGTAAAAAGGTGCTCCTTAAAAGCCGAAATAAATCCGAGGCATGTACACATGTGGTTCGCAGGAAATGCAGAGGAAATGCGCATGTTCCGTAGATGTGTAGGTGGCGCAGTGTAAAGAGGTTGGACGATAAATCCGGCGGGGCAACGATTTGTTCAATAAAACGGCGCATTATTGTCATGGGCATCAACCGCCGCGGGGGCGGCGGAGGGGGGTGAAGGGGGAGGGCGAGACGACTGGTGCGCCATATTTATGGGCCAAGTTGAAGCGGACGCCGGTATAATCGCGCGCGCGTCGAGTGTCAACAATGGCACGTATGGCCGACGTCCGGTAATCCGAGATTCCCTTGGCCGAGGAACAGACTGCCCTTAAAGAAGCGGGAAGCCGTGCTTTATCACAACGCAGCGCGACGCGCCGGGAGCTGGCAGCTGGAACCTCGGTTGAAGAGCGTGCGTGCACAGAACCATAGTTTATTGCTGCCTTCCGCATCCTCCGCCTCCTCCTCCGCCTCCCTTTCTCTATTACGTCTTTCTTTTACTTTGAACTTTACGGCATGATTTTACGAGCCAAGCTCCTCCTCGCGGCCCCCTTTACTTTCCCGTCGGGACAAGCTTGCGTATTACGCTGTAATCCCGCGCGGGATTGACCGGCGACGTTTTGTCCGGGACATTTTTACTGCCATTCTGACGGCCGGATAGAAATGGCACTCGAAATCCTTCACAGCTTTGCGCTCCTCTGTTGTTCGGTAATATCGCAGCTTTTTAAAACTACTTGCTAATGATGAATAACCTGTGCACTGGGGCCGTTTAAATCAATACAGTTTTTGAAGCACTCCGTTTTCCCGTTTTGGTTCGTTTTGTATCGGGAAATTCGCGTTAGTTGGAAGATATTTCAAAGAAGTTAATTTAAAAGAGAGTTTTAATCTTGTAACATTGATTGTAAGTGTTCGCTCGAAACAAGCTTAAATGAGAAACGATTGATATTCGAGAGTTACAATTAAGGGTGAAAGTGACCATTGTGTATAAGAATCGTGAGTCGCGTAAACGATCGACCACAATACTGACAGTAGTCTAACTGCGGTGTCGGCCAATGGGGGTGGGACTTGTAGGAGGGTGCGTGAGTGCGTGGGTCATCGAAAAAAGGCGGGATCACTCTGCGGCACGTTTCCAAATCTATTCACCGCGTCGTATCCCCAGCGGAGGGTCGCACCATTCTATCTGATTCACGGCGAAACTGCCTTTGACGAATCTTCCCGGGGGACTAGAGGGAGCATCGAAAATTCGTCGGTTTACACCGAACCGGGAGCAACGCGTCCTCGATCCTCCCTGCATTGCAGTCAATGCCATTAAATACTCGTTTATCAATGGCCTTTTACACCGTCGTATAAAGCGCGCGTACGCCATCTAAGACCCCAATCGATTTTATTTATTCTTCCTTCCTTCTCCTTACGACACCGCCTTTCACGCTTCCGACTCAACTCTGCCTGTTTCACAGGCACGTCTCCTCCACAACCCCATCCGATGTGTGCAAGTTTTATGGGGATATCATTTCCGGTGACATCGGACAGAGGCTCTTGTTGTGCAGGTGAATGTTGTTTAGGAGGTCATGCAGGTTTCAGTACCAATGCAACTCCCCATAAAACTTGCACGCGTCGGATTTCTCAAGCTGATTTCTACGTCCGGTTGAGATCTTTGACATTTCTGGTGTGACTTGACTTTTGTAGTTTTAATGCCCCTTCAAGGAAGAATTTGTAGTATCTTGTTTGTTGGGACCAGTCTAGCGTTACTGCAGAGGTTGTCATTTGCTGTACCTTTAGACTATTTGAGAGTGTTTTTGTTGTTGAGTGTTCCTGGTAGATTGTAAGCGTACAATTGCTCAACCGAAGTAAAAGCGCAGCATTAGAACGCTAAACTCGGGAGGGCATTCAGTCTCGAATGCTGGCGAGCTATAATGTAACGAGATGTAATCTGTCGGGTACGAAACGCGTTGGTCCATTTGGAGCGTACGTTGCGTTCCGTTCTCGCAATTTGCAAGTCCGGGCGGCGTTTCCAACTAGGTCAAAACTCCGCTGCGCACCAAGTTTAAGCGAGAGCTTATGTTTTAGACCTTATGTTTGTTTAAGGAGTTGGCATGCTGCCGCTCTTGGGGACGTATACGTACGTAGGTACACTTCGCATTCACCGCCGCGCAACACACCCTCCTTCGCCGTTAAGAGACGAATGTGTTACCCCACTCCAGCGAGAAAAATTATTCGGCATGAAACGAGTTGCCGGCAGGAGAAACGCCTCGTTAAACACTCGGCTTAAACTATACCGCCCTAGTCGAGCTTACATATTAATTTTCACACAACATGCTTATAGTTGCCGGTGAGTTCGGCGAGGCAGATACAAATGTGGCCCCAATCCAAATTCTAACAATGTCTCAACAATTCTCTATACAACCAAAACAAGTAAACGAACGGCTTCTTGCTGGAGCGTATTATCACTTGCCGAAATTCTGTGGAAAAAATGCTCGCCAAGTCATTTCTGATGGAAGCGAGCGTGGGGGCTGTGCCGAGTGGGGTCGGCGCATCGACAGTCCAAGTTTCTTGGTTCTTGGTTCCTGGCGCGCTCGATGCACTCGCCATGAAAAAGACTGGCGAGAAAAGTATTATGAAGGCGAGGAGGAGCGGGCGACGGGCGAGACCCGGTTGACATGGCAGACACTCGCCCGGAAGGGGAGCAGTAATCGCGGCTGCCCGCGGATGTTTCGAGGTCGAACGAGGACAAAGACTGCTGGCGAGGTTGGAAAAATAGTGAGTGCGCATCCTCGCGGCGGGAAGACAAGGAGCGACCTTTATGAAAATGAACCTGGCCCACCCCCTCGGCGTCGCGACACGCCAGACGCACAAACACACTTCGCTCACACGCGCACACGCATCTCACCCTTCCCGCACCCCGCAGCTTTCTTTATTCCTGACGCTGTCTGGCAAGTAACGGCGCTCTTCCCCAAGGGTGCGGCGCGTCGACAGTCATCGCAAAACTATCTCAGAGAGAGTGTGAGGGAATGGGAGTGAAGAACAAGGGTGGAGAGCTACTCGTCTTATTTTATTTGGAATAAACGCGGCAACCCCTGATCTAAACCTATCACACCACCCTGCTGCACCATAACATTCTCGATTCATCAAGGTCTTTCTATAATGCGTCGCAAAAAATTCGGAACCAACGGGTTATTTACATCGGAAATAACATTATTTATGGGAATAAGTGTTCGATCTTTTTAAGGCAATGAATGTAAAATAGACTGTTCTATACAGACAATCCAAGTACACTGTCGTGTAATTCTTCTGGATCTCATACAATAAAGTGTGCTGCCAAGACACGCAGCAATAAACGTACGAACAGAGAAGGAGAGGAAGAAAGCGGGAAGGTCGGGGGTGATAGACTACGCCGGAAGAAGCCGAGCCGATTCCCAGCCGATGAAAATCGAGTTGGTCTGAAATACCGCGGCGTTCTCCCTCGTATTACGTGGCTCCGTGCACCTCGGCATTTCATTCAGAGATATTCGGTGGAGGAGGAGTGGTGTGCGCCGGTATGTGCGCGCACGGGGGTAGTAGCGGTCGGCGAGGGTGATCCGGTAAATCCGGAAGAGGCGGTGAACTCGGATAGCCCGGCAGTGCGAGTCACCCGAGCCGACGATGCAGGCGCCCTCGACTTGGATCAAGGACCAAGAGCTCGCGCGGTCGAAAGAGCATGGAGCGCAATACTACGAAATAAGAAGGCAATTCTTTTGTGCGGCTGGCTACCCCAGGGTAACCTGAATAAATCGTAGACCTCGAGAGCGATAAACTCGATCTTCCGCCGGTCATCGAAACGGAGATCACTTTCCTCGGGGCTCGCCGAAAGCCCCAGGCCTTTATGCGGAGCCTCGCGCTCTCTGTTATCATACAAAGAACAAGTAATCCGACAGTCGGCTCCGGTTCACGCTCGTTTCGGATTTTCCCCACACTTGCTCGCTTCCTTGCTTCCCACGCGGATGAATACAGCCGATAGCCCATTCTTATTCAATAACCCCTGCGTGCGAGGCACCCACACATACACAAGCCGCATTCGAATCTATTATCCGGAATTGCAAATGACGCAATCGGCCGATATTCGGGAGCAGTGTCGAATCATCCGCGCAGAAGTACCCGGGCGCAATATTGAATGGGAAATATTGTATCGTCGAATGCGACGCGCGCGCGCGCGCCTTTATAACGCGGCTGGCAACCACCGGCTCCTTCGCCGCATGTCAAATCAATTTTATCGATAATGCTTACCAAATGCGTCGAAGCGACCGCGGAGCAGAGAGGCCCCGATAGAAACACTCGATCGGTGTGTACGCAGCACTCGCACGGTTTACAGAGGAGATAGGGGAATTTCCGTCGATCGGCCGGCTTCGAGACACAGAAGCGACAGTGCGTTAGCCGCGACAGTTTCACGTGCGATCGCCTTTTCATCCCCGCAATCTGCATCCATTTGTAGGGAGGAGAAGCCCATTACCTGCCGGCCGAGCTCTCCCGGGTGCTATCACCGTGCGCTCTCGTCTATACGTGTACGCGCCACTAGACTGAGAACTTGTCTCCGCGCAACCTAAAAGCTCTCAGCCAAACCTGCTCGACGCGCAACGACTGGGTTGTCTATGTGTCGATAAGTATATGGGTCAGCAGAGAAGCGCGAAATGGGTCTCGGGCGAGGAGAAAAGAAATTATTGCACCCCTGTCGCATCCGAAATGACGCGCTACCTCTGCTGCCCACCCCCCTGCGAGAGAACAACGCGACGCTCGATCTCGGCAATAACGACGGCGCCTTTTACGAGTTGAGTTGGCAGGAGGTGTGGAAGAACGGGGCTCGGTTAACTCAATATCATCCTCAACCCCACCGGGAAGACACTGATTTCTGATATACTCGGCCTGTCGGCTCCTCTTTCTCTTTGTGTCTCGCGCGTCTCACGGCGGGACGCGGATCTTCCGGAGGATCAAGAGTTCCGAACAAAGGCTCCCGCTCGTTTTGATGAGACAAGCTTCCAAAGGAATAAAACGCGCGAGCGCTATACTAGCGCCGCTAAAGATCCCATGATAGCGGAGCGGCTGTAAATAGAGATTACTCGCATATTATCGGGAGATCGTGCGCTCGGAAATGATCAGCTGGATCCCCGAGAGCAAACAATCTTCCGCGAGGCGGAAAGCTACGCTTTGAAGAAGTAGCCGAGGGGAGAGGGGGAGGAGACATAAAAAAGTTTTTCTATCGCGTGGGTAACGTTATCAGGCGCGGGCGTCATCTTTTATGTCCCAATTTACGCCTTTGGGTCTGGAGAAGAAGGGAGGTGGAAGAGAGGCCGCGCGGCGCGGTGGCTTTGCCAGGAGGAGGCGGCAGAGTAAAGGAGTAAAAGGAAGGAGAGCGACGAGCTCGTTGGCGCAGGAGGAGAGTTCGCCCAAAGGGAAAAATAGACGAGACGTCCTAGTGCGCACTCGACCTATCCATGAAGTTTGATTATGTTTTTAGGACATGACGAGGAGCCGATCGAATTTCGCAGGCCGCTATGGCCGAGCTCGACCTATCCCAGTACCAGTTTCCTTTGCCCGATGAGTCTAACCCAATTCTTTCGACTTCTCTTACCCCTCGGGGCGCGATCGCCTCCTCCCTATCGATCTTATCGATCGACAGCAAGGCCACTTCGAAAATAAGCAATCTTCCACGGGGAAATCTTATTAAGCCGCAGATTGAGTTAAGCCTCGCACTCCATTCACCGAATTGTCGTCTTATTGTTAGTGACTGATCTCGTTTCTCTCGAGCGTTCAATAACTCGCCAGCCATACTGAACAACAAGAAACCAGTTCTCTCAAATACAACACAACTTATTATGAAACTATAAAGGAATTATTAGTCCACGACATATATATTCTTACTACTTATGCGTACTTGGAAGAACCTTGTAAGGATCAAGGAGTTCTCAGAATCTCAATGATTCTTTCGACAAATGTCCGTTTATGAATCTGTCGTTGGGTTTAACGTGCTTTGATATCAGACTCGGTCCAGTGGACTTGGGCAAAATTCAAGAAGTGTGAAGCGTCGCGCAGCGCTCGTGAAAGGATTTCAGGTGCGGCTGAGGGAAGAGAGAAATTGTATTTGATCGTCGAGTCTGACGGCCCTGTGGGAGAGAAGCGGCCGAAAATAATCGGACGCGCATGCATATATCCACAGAGGCAACGCTTCGGACTCTATGAGTCTCTGTCGGAGAGGTTGGAGAATTCCGACGCGTTAGATCCACACTGTTTAACGAAGATACCGGCGCGCGCGCTTGTGTTTGGCCGCATTCCTCTTCCACTCTTCTCTCGCTCTGTTCCTCTCACTTTCTGATTTCACCCGCGGCGAGTATCGCTAATGGTATCCCCGAGGGTATGATCGATCTCTTAAACCATGACTTTTTGAGAATATCAAATGCTTGAAATTCGCAGGCGACCCGCCAGCGAAAGAATGGGCACCCGGAGAATATCTCAACTCGGCTTTCACACTGTCGCTTCGCCCGCTCGTTCAGTGAGCGCCGGAGAGAAAGAGAAAGAGAGAGAGTGTGTGTCTGTGTATGAGACGCACGCATGCACACACACAGCTTGTATGTTCGTATATAACTTTCTCGTTATTTTTAAATCCGGGCCTCGAGAGAACGGGCGAGTTTTGCTGCAAAACGTCTATTCTCTTTTCGTTCCGGAGTATTTTTTCCTCTCTTTTGTAAAAAGCTCCGGTACCCTGACGCGCCAGGTCTCAGGAATAGCGAACTAATAAATACTCCAGAATGAAGCGGAAGTTAACAGAGACCAGTTCAGCGAAACAGTGCTATTCGCAGAAATCGAGCATCTCGTCCAAACGGATTATAAGATTCTCTCTCTTTCTCAACATACCGTGCACCATCGAAGTTAAAACCGAGAACGTGTGCGAATAAACACAAACCGTTAAGCTAATTACCCCAAGACTCATATCTATAAGACAGTAGTTACTACTATCAAAATGTCAATCAGTTCCGCATTACTCCTCCTATACGTCACAATACTTGCTCACCACGTGGCACTCGGCAGATTAACTTTCTCAAATCCCCGAAGCAGCCGGTATTCCCGGATTGCGTGTGTCGAAAGCCTTTATCGGCGATATTCACACGGGGGTCAGGCTGTTGGCCAAGGAATTAGTCGTTAATGAGAGGGTGGCTCGATGGCGGCTGGCAGTGGGACGTGGGTGGGGTGGGGGAATGAAAATATTATCGGAGGCTGGGGTGCGAGGACAGGGGAGTCCGGTGGAAAGGATTTCATGCGATTTACGCTGCGGTCATGGCTCCCGTCCGCATTGTTGGCCCTGTCAACTGTAGGTACGCAGCCGGACTGAGGGATGCGCGCCTACACGCGAGCCTGTTCATACAGGCGCGCGTGTGTATGCTCGCAGAAACGATGAATGTATAGTCGAACGGCATACAGAGACATATACGGAGTGGCTGTATCGGCAAACTAACCCGGCGACCCCAACTGGATTAGGGCTCGGCGTGTACACACATTCGCACTCATCCCCGCCCCGGATAATCCCATATAGCCGATTGACCGCCGATAAAATTCTCTCCCTCTGCCTCTCCATCGCTCTCGCACGTCATAAGCCCTCAGCCGCCAAGCCGCCAAGTAATTTCGCCGTCACTCCTCCTTTCTCCCCCCGCGCGCAGACCCCGACGCCCGACACACCACTCGCAGCGCCCAGGGAGAAGAGAAAGGAGCTGGTCGACGCCGATATAGTCTATTGAAATAATCTGCAAGCACCGCTGACGTGCCTGACCAGGAAGTCTTATACTACTCTCTACGTGATCCTCCCTCCTGCTTCTGCAATCTATATCGTTCCCACTATCGCCACTATCCACTCCACTTTCGCCACTTTGCGCGCCGTGCTTCCTGCCACTGCTACTCCTCACTCAATCCTCTTCCCCCTTATACACACAAAACGCTCGAGCGATTGCGGTTAGCTGTAACAGGAGTTATGGCAGGGCGTAAACAGTCAAATTTATTTTTCAACCTATTCCATTTGTGCTGCTCTATATGAACTGGATGGATGTAGTACATGTACTATATCTGCAAGCAATACACAAAGCTAACACGAATCGGTCGCGCTGTTTCACTCGAATAGGGATATTACAATATTTATAGTATTCGACTTTTAGTTTATTCGAGCCGTTCCCCTGTGTCTGAACGAGGCGAGCCATACACCGGGGGATATAATCGATCCCTTTTTCCCCGAAGCGATTAAAGCAGACTCGCGAAAACCTATCGGCGAGTAATTACGGCAGTGGATTATTTTCGCCACTTAGTCTCAGAGGGGCGAAAGTAGGCGTTGCTGTTCGGTGGGGAAAGTGGAGGATTTCAATTTCTCGTGGCCGGTGGCCGCGGTGGAAAGAGTGTCGTCCTATTTAACGTAATGCGCGTCGCGGCGGCGGCGGCGGCGGGGCGCAAGTAGATCCGCCATTCTCCGACGCCGGTGTACTTTGCGCGGCGATCGCATTAACTTGGGTGTAACCCTCCCCCGAAGGCACGTTTCCTGCATAGCCAATATCAAGCGGCTCGTATGCGAGTATGCATGGGGCGGCGCGCGGGTGCACACCCTCCGGCAAATAATCGGACGATACGCCAAGTATAGCGGCTGCACTATCGACTAAAACGGCTAGCGCCGCGCATGCTAATGCCCCGGATCCAGGCCGCTCGTACACGCGCCTGTACACATGCGAGTCACCTGCCGTGCACCCTCTACGCCACCCCCCACCCCCTACTCCTGCAACTCTATTTTTCAGCCCCTTCCGCTCGATCCGTCGCCCCATTAGTGATAAGAGAAAGAAAATGTGGTGGGAGGACCATGCGATGTTCAGAGAATAAAACTAAAGAGTACAAGATATATTGTGCATTGTACTCGCCATTGGGCGTGCAGCGAATGATTACTTCTAAGTTAATGAATTCACCATCTACTCATCGCACTCAATTATGCACAGTTTACCTTATGCCAATTGAAATAAGCTGTTAAATTGGTGTTTAATATCTGTTTAAATTTTTACTTCACTGCTATTACCGTGAAACAATGGGAACCAATCTTGGAGGAGGTCGTAGTTGGCCCCGGACGAGTGCACGGGCCTCAAACTCATCCACCGGCTTCAGTGCGTCGTATTTCGCGGAACCGGATTACATTTTATAATTACAGCGGCGAGTAATGGGCGCGATAGTCGCACGGTGAGTGAGCCAGGTAGGCGGGTGAGAAAAATTCAACGCGCTGGAACGTCGAAATTGCAAGATTCCTAGCTCGAAATTACGGAGCGAGAGAAACGGTGGAAATTGTACGAGTGGTTTTTTACTCCGGTCTTGCTTGGCGAAATCGTTTCGCTGCGAGAGATTAAACGATATTTACACGGCGATTGATTTCGACATTTGTTAACGGAGAGTAAATGAAGGGAAATCTGTAATGACGATATGAATATCTCCTTTTCTTTTGGAGATGTTGCGTGGGTTTTCCCCGCACGCCTTTGCCAGTTGGCAGAGTTTGCGGGAGTCTGTAATAATGATGGTAGGTATCACCTAGCAACCGCCTTAGCTCCCGGCAGCCGGCAACGCCAGCGAGACTTGAGGGAAGTCGGGCTAATTTTGAATAATGAGCGAATATTAAATTCCACCTGAATAATACCGGGCGCTACTTCTGCGAGCGGAGAGCTGTTTGCGAAGAGTTGCCAACCACCACTCTTAGCAGAGATATTCCCAGCTAAGCCAGTGGCTCCTGTGGCTCCGCCTTTATACTCGGGATGGGACCTTAACCGGCTTTAATCAACTGAAAACTTTTCGGGATGCCGAATATTACGTTTTGCACCTTGCCAGCTCTTTAAGCGGAGCAGCAACCAAGCGATCCCCTTCCATCAAAGGCGAACGCTGCCGATTAACTTGCGGAATGTAATAATCGGCCCGCTTAATTAGTCTCTGCCTCCATCCCTTTCTTTCGCCCCCCATCTCCCCCCCCCTCTCTCTCTCTCTCTCTCTCTCTCTCTCTCACCTTTTCAATCTTCCTTTCTACAGTGTTTGGTCCAACTTTCACGGTTGCGGCGGTACCAAGGAACCGTGAAGCTCGCAAAGGGGTTAGCCGGCATTTTCGCCAGGAGTCAACTTAACCGACAAAACGGCCCGACTGCCGGCGAATTACGAGAAGCCGGTATCTTAGTGCTTCGAATTCGGCTAATCCGGAATACATACAATTATCCGTAAAACTGAGCATGATCCACGCTCCGAGTTTCCACCCAATATTCTAAAACCCTGCTAATCAGACTTCCGTGTAATCCGCCCTACGGTAATCCCCGCAAGTGTGGTACTTTACGAGGGACGTTTTACGTTCTCTTTTCCAGGCGATATAGTGGAGAATTAGAGATCTCGTTCGATGTCACGGGTTCTCGAAAAAATGACAAGTGACATTACCGGGTTGTCTTGAAGCGAGAATAAAATAGCGATAGCGGCCGGAGAATCAACGCGAGCGAGGGTGCCGGGAGGTACAAGGGAAAAGGCAGCGCAGCACTCTAGTAAACATCGATTTATCGTCGAAACTAATAACAATGTGCTCCTCGCCGCTATCGCGTAGCTGTCGGGCTCCGCATCGGATATCCCGGTTGGTTCGTCTCGGCTTACTCTCGTTCTCGCACACATCGCCGCGGGCGCGCAGGTAAACCAACAAATTTTTTCGTCGACAGACAATATCGGACAGAAAGTGGAGATAGGCAACTGCAAAAAGGCTGAGAATGGGAGGTGCACGCCGGCCGTTTCGGCGATCGTGATTGTCGTCCTCGCCCGGCGACGGAACTAATGCGATAAATATGGCTCGTTTCGTTTCGACCGGCCAGACACAGACGCTTGTTTCCCTTTCTCTTTTTCTCTCTTTCTCTTCTCCTCTCCAGCGTAACGTCCTGTTATCGAGTATCGGATACGTGAAAAATTTCAAGAGCACCGGTCATTCCTTTGTCCTCCGCGCGTACCACTGTTTACTCTTTCTCATCCTATCGCAGATGTATCTATGTATTCGAGAAATTTGAAATATTAAAACGGCGAAAGGTTATTTGCATTTGTCCAGCCTGGACGGATATATATTTCAAGCTATGTATGTCATTGACACTGTAATTGCTGCTAAAAGGAAGCTCACACTTTACAAACTTAGCATTGGGGGTTCATTCAAGCTAGAATCCAATTGGTACTGACATATTAAATATCAATGGTTGCGCGAAACTAGCAACACGAACACAGTAAGCCCATCTACCAATCATAAAACTATACTAGCGCATCGATTGTCGGTTAAGTCTCTTCAATTCCTAACGCATTTACTCGATGTCTGACCAATAGTTGACCTATACTACTGGCGCTCGATACTGCGCCACACCGCGTCCACATCGCGCCAAGCTCTGCTTCAAACTTAAAGAAGAACGTATGTAAAAGAGCACAGTCTACAATCCTACCCAACCCCCCTCTCCAGCCGAATGAGATTAAAACTCGACTTCCCGATCCGCGGGAGCAAACGGAAATTGGCCGAAAAAAGGGCAGAGGCGTCGGAGGCGTGGTCGAAGGAGACGGAGTCGGGCGCGCGCGGGAAAAAATTGAGCAATTTCCTATGGCTGTAGGTGCAAATCGCAGCTTAGCGCAAGGCACATTTGGCCGGCAGCCGCGAGAGTAGGGACGAGGCAGGTCGTTGCAAGCGGCATTAGTGGCGAAAAAGGAAAAGTGCAGGAGCGATTGGCCCAGATTGCGAAATCGAGGGGCATTAGCCTACAGGGTTTACGCGAATACATCTGCGCGCATAATATGTGCAGGCGTATATATTGCCCGCACTCCGGCAGAAAGGAGGATTCGGCCGAGTGTAGGTGAGTATGTGCGGTGCGCATATCTAGGGAGGCCGGCAAGGCAATTGGGGGATGGGCGTTTTAACACGAGCCATCAGATAGGAGGTGTGCGCCACCACAATTCCGTAGCAGTAGAGAGCCAGAAAGTGCATGAACTGTAGTGGAGAGCACGGGGCAAGGAAGACACGCGGAAGAGTAGGAATTGGGATAAGTGGGAGAGAAGAGCGGCGGAAGAAAATGGAGAATCACGGGATCGTGGAAAAACCTTGCTGATTGCCGGAGAACTCCAAGGCTTTTTGTCCTCTCTCACTCTCTCTCTCTGGTAAAAAGAAGGGAGCACCGAACGGCTGGTCTCAATGGTGCTACGATCCTTATTAACATTTATTCCGTATGTGGAGCACGCAGAAACTGTTCTCCTCCGTTGGTGCCGCTAAGAAACATGCCTGCCTCGGGTAAGCCCACCGATGCCTTCGAGCCTTTTACTTCGCTTAAAGGGTGGAAGGAGCATGAACACTAAGAAAATGAAGCTACCTTTCTGTGGTAGGTCATGGAAAAGAGAGATGTGTAATTGACTGGGTGACAGGATGATCGGACGCTGATTACATGCTTCCCTCTGATACTCATTACCAATGCTGGCTAATAACAAGTGAAGTCAATATTGTTTGGAACTAGAAGTACGTTCGGGGGTATAACCCTTTTGAAAGTTGAGAGATAGAATTTTATCGATTTACTACAGCGGAAAGTTGATGAAAGAATTGCTAATAATGATGTTACCGCTCGTGGTATAATCCTGACAGGGCTACGAATTTTGTTGGAAAATGTTCGGTACTAATAAGTACCACGGCAGAGGGACCGTGCGCTCCCGTAAAGCAGTAATCCCCGCTCCCCTAATTAGTTGTCTTTGAAAAGCACGATAGACTTTTCCAGGACAAGCTTTCCCCCCGATAATTACAACTGGGGGAATAAAACACGGGCGATCTTAATCATTATAGGGAACAGTGAGCACGAAATACGATGAATAGCTGGAATAAAAGGGCAGCCCAATGCATAGCTATCCCGTTTCACGAATAATGAGTCGTATTTCCGCTTTGAATTAAGTAATCTAGCGGCTTCTATTATTCAATAGCGAACGCTCCAATAGGGTGCGTAGTGAATGGCGAGAAATCAGTCGATTGGCCATTATTAAATTATAAATATTTCCAGGGAAAGCCAGTCGACCACATTACTGTGCGGTGGTTAGGTGAATCGGTCGCTCTTGGACACGGCCGCACACCGCTACTGCCCGCTCGCTGTCACCAACAATTTCATGGCTAGGGAAATTGTTTTATTGATGCCAAACATAGCTCGGACGAGTCGTGTTTGCGCATTGATGATCGCTGAGCATATAATCTCGTCGTTCCCCTTCTCCGCGGAATTGTATCTTTGCGCAATCGAAGAGAACTTTCAATAATCATAGAATAACGATAAAACTCGCTCGAGGATTTATCACCTTCTCCCAAATTTTATCACCGTTTACCAACTTTTCAAGCAACTCTGCATGTGCGTTTTCATGACCAAAATACCCAAAGAATCGGAAACAATTCGATCCAATCTCTCAGTAGAAAATTCATATATTTAGTCATCACTCAATGCCCTTACCGCAAAACAATAACAATTTGAGAATAACGTATTCCAGGTAACCAAACATGTCGAGACCCAGACCGAGGACAATCAGCTGCAAAGCCCGAGCGCTTTCCCGGCCAACACCATTCTCTCGCCCGTCTAAAACTTCTCGGGCGGCAGCGGGCGCCAATTTCGGCGGCGCAGTGAATCTTCGTCGGTAGTTTTGGTCATTAGGCCCAGCGCGCCGATGAGGGAATTCTAGCGTGGACGAGACGACAAATGTGTCTTAACTCGACTACACACCTGCAGACAGGGAGCAGCGCGTGTGCGTCACACATCCGCTGTCGACAGTGAGGCCGCTACTTTGCATCGATTTACATAACGGATAAAACGGCAGCATGGGCCAAGTACGCCGACTGCACTGCCAACCGGAATGATATTTTCGCAGCCTCCATCGCGGACTATATTCACATTCAAATATTTTGCGGGCCAACCGAGGCTCAGCTTGATGCGCCGCGTCAACGGCGGACAATGGCCCTTTCCCACTAACAGTGCAGCCTGCGAGGAACGCGTTCCCACTGATATTCTCCTGAATGCTTTATCGTTATTGGAAACTCTTGCGCATCGAAAATATCGCCTGATACTCTCGTCCCCTCAATAACATTGTGACGCGTTTGAGTGTAATCATTGGCACGCGTGGGGTGTAACTGGGTTGTTATGACGTAGGTGATATTTTTGCGAGGATATCTATGTTTCAAAAACCGAAGAAATGACGGACGTGCACATTGGTATTTATAGTCTTCTTTAAGAATAAAGAAACACGCGTTTTATCATTTTCCGACAATCCAGTTAATACGTCACAAAATTTACCCAAATGTATGTGTTTGGACGTAATCAACGACAATGCCAGTGAAAAGTGTTAGCAAAACTCCTCAGGGACGCTGAAATATCCAATAACTTTTTAAATTGAAACGTTATTAGCATACACGCGAAATGACGTGCGGGCGGAGCCGGGTAGACTAGCTATTTCATAAATGCGTGTATGTTAATATATTGTAGGCGAAAGCCTATCAAAGTTCGCTCGGTCTCTATTTTAGACAAACAAAATTAACGTTGGATGCAACGTCGCAAGCGATGCCGACGCTCTACTTTTCATCTGCCCCACTTTCGACCGTCCAACGGTTACCGCGTATCAGGAGACTCGGTAGAGTACGGCGCGCGACAGTCGAGGATACTTATCTCCAAGTGTAGCGTTTTTCGATCGATACCAAACTTTCACTTTGATTTATGAAAAAGTTCCAACTCCAAGGATTAATACACGAACTTTGTATTTCATCGCTTATTTCTCTGAATCCATTGCGCCAAGAATCAAGCGAAGCTAAGTATACATACTTGGTAACATGAAATCTACTCACTGCTTATTATCTGTTTATTTCTCAGCTTTGTTTACATGTTCATTTCGAACAGAATGCTTCGAGCAGACTTCACACACCACAATATTAAAGCAGCCTAAATTGGATCAATGCAGAAGCGCTCGTATGCAAGTGAGTCGAATATAATCCCACTCGCTACTCGCCGTCTCCTCGAGACTAACAAACGCATGCGCTCTAATCTGTATCCGGTCAAAGTGGGTCTACACTCGCATAGCTTCATCAGTAGCGATAACGAACTGCACGCGCCGACGGAATGTATTAGCGCGCGCGTCTATTTTATTATTTCCATTTGCAGCAGGGAGCGAGACGCATTCTGCGTCAGAATGGAAAGAGCGGCGCGCTTGCGCGGGCCTCAAGCGCCACTGGAACCCCGCTTTCGTGAACGTATGCGTTATCTGCATATTCCCATTCATTTCCCGTAATCGCGCGCATTTTTTCGCGGCAATGCGAGAGTGCACTTGGCTCCGGCGAGGCGAAACCAGAGCTAGCTGCAGCGGGAGACAGAGAGACGGACAGATAGAGGGGCCAGAGAGAGAGAGAGGGGGGGAGGGAGGTTGGAAGGGAGGTTGTAGAGCAGAATTACTGAGACCCGTGCCCACGAACTAATTACGACTTGTTATCGCGAATCGGCTTGCATTAGCGTACAAATAGGGCTGTTTGCAAACCCCCCCCCCTTGCCCCCCCTCATGCCCGCATCAGTAGACTTGCTCGTATTTCCCGGGACTCCATTATGATGCGTTAGGGGGAGCAGTGTGTGCGGCCGAAAAATCGGCCAGGTAGAAAAAGGCGTCTCTTACCATTCGACGTTGCGCGCATTGCCGGCCATTAGCCCGGATTAATTGTATTCAAACATCGGGATGAAAACAGGCGAAACCACAGTAATGCTGCATTAAAGGCTGGAGAGATCGAAAGAGCAAGGAGGAGGCTGCGCTATTGATGGAAAACACGGCGAAGAGAGGAGAAGTTGCGAGGTAGATAGGGCTAGGTTGCGGCTGACCCGAATCCCTCTGCATTCAGCCACCACCACCCTCTCTCTCTCTCGTCGGCTGTCGTGCGCGCACCGTGTAGCACGACGGCGCCGCACCGCGAGAGCCCACTGAAAACTTGCTGGCGCAGGCAAAGCTTGGCTGGCGTTCGAAAGGGATGGGAAAAAACAGCGCGGAAATTCAGAAAATCCTGCAATCTTGCGCGCAACCCCATTTGTACCCGCGACCCCCGAGAGATCGATCGTTGGAGCGCGCGACCTATCCGTCGTGATTACTGGCGCGTCGGCCGAGGAAAGGGAGAGTGCTGAGGGTAATGTCTTTTGCTTCTGGAACTTGGAAAGACTTGTTGGTCTGCAGGCAAAGTAATTTCACTACTGCGATATTTGGTTGACGATGGGGGGTGGTAAGGGAGACGCAGAAGGGAGGAGCAAGTATCTTTGAGTGGTGTATTTCGCGCTTAGGGGTATGGAAATAGCGAAATGAGATAAATTACGAAGTGTATGTAGCTCCCTTTGCGCGGCTGAGAGGTCACTGGCTCTCGTGCAGCGACTCCAGTACTGGGTAGTACTAGAGTAGGCTATTAACTTCACTTGACTCTATAGAAGTGCGGTGTACCATACTAGCCAGGGGGGAAGCCCTTCACATTTCTGACTCTTTCGTGTTTTTCAAGGAAAGGAATTGGATAGTTGCCACGCAAGGGGAGTCGTGTCACAGAGAATTGTCGTACATCTCCTCTCTTCCCGAGAATCAGACGTGGGCGAGTGGACAAATTGTGACGGGGGAATCGACCAACGGATGAATGACACTACGAGTTCAATACCGCGCAGTTGAACGAGTGAAGACATTTGCCTGATAGAGAACAGATGGGATTTATGGCTACTGCGGTATTACGTTCTGTGCATGTGTGCTCGCGCGCGCTGAGCTTGTGTCTCCGCTGACGCTTTAATGCGACATGCGGTGTCATTGTCGAGATAATTTTATACGTGCCTGTTGCAGCCTCGTTGCGGCGCGTGCGTCAGTGTGTGAGACGCTCGCGTAAAATGTTTATCGCTTGGTGCACATGGCGCGATTTCCCTCAAGAGTAAGAGGTGTTGTGAAAACCGCGGAAATCATCCTACGTAAACATATTTACGTAAATTAATGTCGGGCCGGGATGTCACCGGATCCCAATAGTGTTATAAATGTATGGACAAATAAACTTTGAAACTTTGACATCCGAATCATCAGTTCTATGTTGAAGCTAATTGAAAAATGTGTAATCAGCAATGAACTGTTCATTAAAAGAGTTTCACATTAGAGTGAGCTAAACAGCCGCATTTCTACTTAATTTCTTGATATTACAAATTTAAAGTGCCAATTTACATGTGCAACGTCAACACATATAATATTGTACTTTGGTGCTTTGAATGGCACATGTCGATACATGGGTACACATGTATACCCTTGTAACTGGTCGCCAATCTATTCAAACGTGAGCCAATATTAATCAACACTTAATGAAAACTTGTCACACAATATTATCACACAATATAACCCCCGCGCTTCGCATGACCGAACCCGAACGTTCGTCGAGGGCAATATTTCGAGGAGGGCGTTTCTTCCAACCCAGAGAAGTATTTCGTAGAGCCCGGCCAAAACAAGATATTGGGCGAGCGCTCGGAATCAGCGGGCGAAATAAATTCACTTCCACAGAAGCCGGTGGCGAAGCAATGGAGAAGACGTCGCTGGAAATCCACGCGCTCGCACGTACCGCACTGGCTCTCCGTACAAGTGTCACGTATGGCGAGAGAAATTCCTCCGGAGCGGCGCCCGCTCTCGACAATGGGCCTCCCGGGAAAATGGAATATTGTTCGAGGCTGTCACTCGTCTCGCCAGAAATTTTCGCCATCCAATCGTAAATAGATGCGTGAAAGGTAGAGCAGCTCGCGTGCGTGCAATTGGTTGCGCTGGACGGAAAAGGTCGGATGTCGCCGGCCGATATCCAGCGAGGATAAGCCAGGGGGAAGTGGCCGATGATAAAGTCTGAGGGTCTATTACGAGGTGTACGTGAGATACGTGAAATTTTCGGGTGGCCTTGACCAGTTGATAGAGGGTGGACTGGGGATGGGTGGGAAGAGAGCCGATGGCAATGCGCTTGCAAGTAGACTTCCATCCAGGCACTATGTTTAATCGGGCGATCCTACCCGGATCACGTTCCTCTTTAATTGCGTTTGTTTTGAACGTGTGCGGGGGGAGGGCCGAGGCGAGCGAGCCATTTTGTATTCTCTATACGAAAGATAGGTTAGAGGAGGCCAAAGAGCCAATGCTGCAACTCCATGGACACGGCTATTCCGTATCCAGCGATATACACGTGCCGGCAAAGAGTGGGATCGTCTTGTTACTTTTACCCTACTCACTTCCGAGACGGATTTTTCTGAGTAAAGGCCGCGATAGCTCCGCGCAAAGTGCAAACATTCCTGCACCTCGTTATGCCGTCGTTTCACCTGGAAGCTGCTTAGTGCAAGCAGTGTTTTCAACTTATTTGCTGCGAGCGATTCCTCTCGCCTTACACGGATTTTCTCTCTATACAACTCTCCTCGTGCAAGTCTGACGTCTCTCTTGCTCCGAGAGATTTATGTGTTTAGCTATGGATATGCGACAAGTGCGATAACTCGGCAACAATTGCACAGCAGACGTCGGCAAAGAAAGCACCAGGCAATTCAGGTACAAAGAGTATAAATAGTCGAGAGATGTCACGCGTTTCAATTAGCAGCCACGTAAAGTCACGCAATGCCTTTGGCGCGAAGCCGCTCGAGAAACCGTCTCCAATATGAGAGAGAAGTTTGTCTAACAATATGCCTGGCACAAGAGATAAGTTTCTCATTGACATGCCGTCGATCGTCGAGCCAAAGCAAAGGCACCAGTTTCACAGATATTGGGAATCGGCATTCTCTTACCACCGCGATTTGCCCTATTTCCAGCAATTGGCTCGGAATTGACACTCGAGGCTTATGTACACACGCCAGTGGTATTTACGTGGTAAGCGAAAGTGCTTGAAAGCGAGTTCCCTATGGACAGAGGAGCGAACAGGGCAGAGGAGCGCCGAGGAGTTTACGCGGATGGAGTCGCGCACACGAGGAGACTGAATTCAAGGCGGCAGTGAGAGTAACTATTTTCCAGCGTCTCTCCAGAACTCTCCGCTCTCCGCGTGCCAAACGGTTTACCGGGAAGGCGATAGGACCGCGCTGCAAACGTCCCCTCCCATAAAACAAGCCATGGGAGAAGTAGCTCCCGGGCAGAACGGCCGAAATTCTGGTGGTACGCGACCTCTCGCATCCACCCACCCTACCAAATACATACACTCTATCCATGTACGCGCTCATGTACTACTCGAGCCAGTGCTCTGCAGCGCCGGCGGAAAAAGAGTGCGCTCGTCCGAGAGCGGCTCTTCAGAGCCCTCGAGCCGGTGCGAATCACGGAAGATTTTACAATTTTCGTCATTGACCTCTTTCCCAATTGCGCCGGGTGCCCGGCGACAACGCCGACAACGCCGGCAACCCGCGCGCCCGTATCGTCCGTCTGGCGTCGAGACACATACTACTGATCGCGCCATCAACGATCCATGCGCCGGTTCCGCCGCGAAAGGAACCTGCAGCGTGGATGTTTACGCGGGCGTAATTACACGGCCGGGAGGTAGGGACCCGGCAGGATTCTACGCGACGTATGCGCCAGCGGATAGGCCAACTGGTGCGCTGAATTCGCGGCAACTATTTTCCAGCCAGTCTCTCCACCGGCGTGGCGTCCCTGCCTCGAGCAGCGACCCCTCGGCGATGTGTGCACGCGCTGCTAACCGAGGCCGCACACACGCTGCGCAGACAGTGCACACCATATGTAAGTATACTATGTGCTCTCTTTCTCCAGAGCGCCGGCTGAGCAGATGGCAACTGGAATTTCCGCGCGACAGCGCGCCACAACCGACACACACGGAAAACTCACCGCCTGAGCATTCTGGACGCATAGCCTATGACAGACAGCGAGCAACAGAATGGAGGAGAGCGAGAGGCTGGGAGAGGGAGAGGGAGAACAGAGCCAGAGGAACTACGGACTCGATCCGAATGCTTGATTTTTCGGGGTACGCGTTGCGGTTTACCCCGCTCGAATAAGAGAATACCTTCGGGCAGCGAGCAAATGAAGGAATCCAAATATTTTATGTTGATTAAAAACATATGCAAATTTTACAAATATTTTGGGAGGAAAAGAATGCTGGGGGAGGAGACGCTTATTTTATATTCGAGTTACTGCTATTACGTATATTAAATGCATTCATGTTATATACATTCTTTTTGTATGTGTATATAGATTAATAATGTCGTTACAGAAGGCAACGAAAGTTTATATTAACTTTATTAACCAGCTCTCCCGCGTTGTATGTATAGCGCTCCAACATCCAACGTATCCAACGTATGATCCTAGCGGATACGACATACATGGAACGACAAACTGCAATGTAAAGATTGTGCATAGTGAAGAGAATATTCTGATTGGTAGGATTTCGCGGTATTCTTATACAAATGTTAGCACTGGCTTCAATGATTTGGCTCGAAAAACAATGGATTGGCGTAATTTAGATATGCCAGGGCGCAGTAGGACCAGGCGAGCAAGAGCAAACGTGACGAAGTACACTCTCCGCAGGCTCGTCAATATTATGCGACAACACGTATTCGCCATTTGAAAATAGGTATGGTGGTGGATGAGAGCCGGTGCGCAAACAGGGGGCTTGATTTTGTTTGGAGGGTTTCCGTTTCTCCGCGCTTCAGCGCGACTTTTCACTAAATTCGTCATGAATTTTGTGCCCGATCAACCAGGGAAAACACGATTCTCGCGGTAGGCGGCTGGCCATTGTTCGTAGAAGCTCGCTGGATATACCCAGTGGGCGAATTAATGCCGAGTAGCATTACGTCACCCGTGCCCACTCACCTGAACACAGGTTCGAGAGAGTTGGCACAATTGAATATACTGAATTAAGAGTTTTATTGGACACGCATTAACGGGCTCGGTCCAAGTCCGAGTGCTCCGGGCATGAGAACATTTTCGAAACTTGTGTCGTAAAGTTTACGAGCCTCCCATAAATTCCTATCCCGACTTTCGGGATGGATGGCGCAATTAAATGAAGGATTTCTCAAGATGTACGGGTTACCGATCCAGAGATAACCAATTCCAGGATAGATCGATTTTGACCATAAACTCCTCGATTATGAGCGGTTTTATGTACCTCCGTGCCCTCGTCGTTGAACCAATTAATGTTACTTGGACAAACAGTTTCGACTCGTATCCAAACGCGCTTTCGTTCTGTCGGGATGTTCGAGGCAGCCCGAGCAAAATGCTTGGAGCAATTCGCAGGGAGTTTGTCAAGGCACGGAAGAGCGATGGAAAAAGCCTGATGGAGGAATTCGGGAAAACATTGAACCGAGGTGGTGTTACTCGCTCGCCTATTTGTTTCTCGGGGAAATGCACAGCGAGCGAAGCTTATCTGTTTGTTGGCAGGATGCTCCACGTGGTCCATCGTCAACCTTCGCACCCCCCTGTCGTTCGGCCCCATCTCCGTAAATCCGGCCGAGTTTCGAGCATACTGACCACTCGTTCGCTGTTCCGCTCCGTCCCGAAATACAGTAATTTTTGAACAGCCAGCCAAAAAATGCGCAAGTACCGGACTGCGCCGAGCGAATTGCTAATACCGTTCGACCTTCCCTGTCCCAGTGGCTGTATTGTCCGCGTATTATTCCAAAACGTTTGCCCTGAATACTCTACGTTCCCCGAAGGATTAAAATAAGGAATTTAAATAAGAGTAACAATAAAACAAAATGGCAGATCTTGGTCGATTGTAACATTCAAACTAGAAGTACACAATTCGGACGAGGGAAGCTCAAGATGGAATTTCCCTTGCGCTCATGGGTTAACAAAGCCTCCATGGGAAGGCGACGTGTTAACACAGTGGCGCTTTCCTACAGAAGAGGCGCGCAAATTGCCGCTCGCAATGAGGAAAGGGAATGTACAGTGATGTTGCAGGCTCCCTCGGGATAATTATGGTACGCGCCCGTAGGCGTATATAGGAGTTTGTAGCAATGCCATCGTAGACGCGACAATCGCTCCTAGCCGATGTATGCACCTGAAATGATCAGTTCGGGGAGCGAAAGCCAACAACGATGTCAAAGACTAACCAACACCGCCTTATTATCTGTAATTGAATTGAGGTGCGAGCTACTGGCTACTAGGACGCCAAATGATCGTTACCTTAATACTCCTGTAATCGTTTGTACGTTCGAGTCAGCCCGTAAATAGATCAATCTTGCTTAATCACAAGGTCGACTTCACGCACTGCAATAGAAACCGCGGCGGCTTCACAAGTTTTACAGTTTCTAAAGCATCTCACTAAGCTTACGAACACGATCGACTAACTGGCGAATAAGAAAAATTAATCCTCTAACTGCAGTAACGAATATCATGACTGGTTCGACCATAATTTATTCGAGCAAACAACCCTTGATCATTGAATTTGCATGAAAACCTTGCTTCTTCACGGATAGGTCATAAGAAGTGTGCGCTGGTGTTAGCGTTGCACGTCTTCCAAAGTGGAACGCAGAACCATTAAATTATTCGTGCAATTATCGCTCTGAGCGGCGCACACTGCTTACGCGAAATGGAAGTTCTCTCATTTCCTCAGTCCGGTCGACAGCCACTCCACGCGATTCAGCTTCCCGATTTACTGATGAATTAAACAGGCACCTTAGAAGAAAAACTTTCGCCGACTGCGAAGTAATATCCTCGGATAATATGGATTTGGTGAAAAATCCTGTGGGAAAACTGTAAAGTTCGTTTGCGGTGAAAGACAAAAGATCTACATTAGAATCGCCGTTTAAATTATAAAAACCCGACCAATAGCAAAATCTTTTTACGCTACTGAAAAGAAAACTCGTGCCTTTTCTCCCTTGGAGAGCAAGGAAAGTCGTACGTATATTTTCAGTCGAACAGTACTTGAGATTCAGTTTTGCACGAGTAAATCGACCTGGATTAGAGACACTTTTCCCTCAGACAACTTTGGCCCATAGTTATTTCTTTAACTGCCAAGAACCAAGTGAACCTCGTCGAGATTTCAAACCTCACACAAAACTTCTGCGGTAGATCCGTCAACGGTCTAGTCTACCCGACCTTTTCGTTTCATCCCCACGATAATGAAGTCGACCGGGGAATCCTCGACTCTGGCGGCACTCGGTGCAGGTATCAGCCCGTAACAAGGCCGTGCCTCTTGGTAAACAGGTTTTCTCTCTTTTTCAGCGACTGGCCTATTGATCGCGAGAGAAGCCAATGACGACTGGCTCAGCGAGCGGCTGTCGAAAAGCCGTGGAGTCGCAGAGGCCGTGGTATAGAGAGAGTGTGGCATAATGTGCGGTAATCATCCGGTTTACCGTGTTGCCAATGAAAACGACGCGGACGCTCTGGGGATCGCAAGGTCCCTGAGCGGATGGAGGTGCTGGTCGCGCTTAATTCACTCATTGACGCGGCGAATTATCTTGGCCGAGCGCGTTCCGGAACACGCATCCATCATCGGCCCTGCCACTCCAGCCTAGGGATATAATGACGGATCGTCTGGATTCGAGATCCGCGAATAATTCTCTCCCGCTCTTTCTCCCTCCAGAGCGGCGGCTGCGCTCCCCCGTCCCCGCCGAGGGGAAGCCGGTAGCCCTGTTTCCTGCTAGTTAGAGCCGCTCAGCCGATTCTGGTACGCACGGGGCTGTCGCAGTTTAGCTACTACACAGGCGAGCAGGGTATGTGTCGACCTTTGAAGCACTCGCTATCCTCCCCGTGATAGATTAGAGGAATTCGTGCGCTGGATTGCAGTAGCCAGCGAGTGGATCTCACTCTGTGAGAACGGACGTGTCAGTGCGACAGTGGCGCACTGGGCCGCGTGACCAGTCCAATGTGTCCCAGTGCCAATCTTTCTGCGTTAATATCATTCGTCGACCATCATTCAATTACGCGGGGGACCCGCTGTGCTTGCCGTCACACGCTATTGACGGCTACTGGGGGAGAAAGAGAGAGAGGGGCCGCTGGGGGGAAGAGGGTGAGGCGGGAACGGTGACAGAGAGAGTATATTCGCAAGAGCCATCCAGTCGATTCAACATGGATATTATCGAACCAAGCGCATACTCTCCCGTGCAATTTATTGATTACAGACGCGGCCAAACGGGGAATTTCCGGCGCCGCCCTACGAATCCAAGCCGCGTTGCGCTCGTTCTGCCACACGTAAATCTAGGCCTCTTCTATTTCAATCCTGATGGACTCTAGTTTCATAAAAAGTCTCTCCGCGACAGTTTACCAGCCCCGTTCATCGCACCTCTGAGACACTCCGACTCTTGAGTCAATCGATGAACCATTGCCCACCCTATAGTTCCCGCGGCAGAATTCCCGCTCTATGAAATGACTGTGTATCTCGACAGCGAGAACAGAATCTGAGTGCAGCCTCGTCGCGGGCACTTTTTAATTACCAAATTGCCGAATTTCCTCGGGTACCAGAAATGTGCGGCGAAGAGAGAGTGTGTTAGCGCTGAGGGGAAAAAGCCAGTGATTCGTGGCAAATGTCGTTCTCCCGCGAAAGCTGAGGCTCGCGCGCGTGCTCGCTCAAGTTGGCGCAAGGACATGCATAAAGAGAGCAGAATAAATGTGCATACGTAACTGCGCGACAGAACTCGCAGAGCGAGCGGGGAGAAAGAATCGTCTAGGAGTCTCATTGGCCTTTCTACGAGAGAGAGAAAAGGGATCATTGACGTGATACGGGAGCCAGCTACGATGTATGTGCGCGTACAATGGATAGCAATCCATTGAATATTTCCGAGGCCGATGGTGCTTTAAGTCTTGTAGGATTTTTAAAAGAATGCATCCGGGGCATCCGGCTCAATCGAGCGAACTAAAGTTCCGCAGCCCACAGAAATAGGAAGAGTAGTTTCTCTCCTCGGGAAAGTGTAAGAGAGGGAGAGAGAGAAAGGGCGAGGCAGAGAGAAGAAAGAAGGAGCCCAGTAGCGGCAGCATAAACATTTCGTTTTATTTCAGCCTCATCGAAGCGAAGTTCGCGTGTAAAGCTCCTTGATGCGACCTACGTGAGCTGGATACCCTCGGTTCCCGCATGAAATTGGGGCGAAACTGTATAAAGAGTGATACCCCTCTCCTATTTAATCCACCAGTAGTGTGCACAGGCTCCCTCTCTCTCTCTCTCCCGCCCACTCTCTGTCTCCCTCTTTCACTGTATTCGGGGAAGCGTGCCACTAGAATACGCAGCGGGAAGTGGGAACACCATTGCGCGACGAATTAACCGGTGAATTAAAAGGCAGGAGTGCGCGCGCGCGCAGCCCCTGAAAGAGAGCGCATTGCAGAAGGCAAGCGTTGCCCGATCAGGAACAAAACCATTCGTGTAGTCCTCACCTAATTGTAAGTACATTGTCGAGTGCAGATGCCGAGCCGAATCCTCGTAGGAGACGCAATCTTTTAGGTAAAATGCCATCAGACCTGTATCCAATAGTATCCAATAGGTAATTTGCCAATAAATCTTGAATTTGACATTCTTGACACAACCCGGCACATTATATAATTATCTTCCAATTAAAACTGGTTTCTAGATAAGACTCTAGATTCATTATATTCCAACTCTTAGTTGTTTTATTCTATTAATCCGATAATTGCATTTTTCCGGACTATTGTATTACGTTGGCTCCTCAGTCTCGTATAACACAATTAGAAAAGAAACAAGACTGCAACATAATGAATTGTGTTGATCACAAGATCACTTCGATCGCAGAAGAATCGTTCATAATTCAAGTGCGCAAAGTCTTAAAGTGCGCGCGCGGCTGGCCGTTACGCAGGAATGATTTCACGGGAAGGACGCGTATCGGCATTTAACTTGCAGATGCCCTGTAATTCCGGAATACAAACGCTGATTGCTCTCGCACGCCGGGAAAGTTCGTCCATCACGACGCGTATTTTACTTGCAAACACGCTAGTGCGCCCGTCCGCCCACTCCCAATTCAGTGAGCGGTCTGCTCTCTGCTACCGGATGATGGGAATCAAACACAGGGCACCGAAAGAAGAAGCTGGTAAGAAATTAGTACAAGTAATGTCGCGAATTGTCAACCATAGATCTGCCAATGTTTAATAGACGATCGGTGCATATCTGATAATTCACGATAATTCGGGCGGAAAGTTAGCCGAGTAAAGAAACCTTCGTAAGAAGCCGACTCACTGGCTCTCTGATTTCTGCCGGGAAAAATTACGAAGCGAGCAGTTCGCCCGCTGCCGCTGAGAGTAGAATGGGCAATAAGAAGTGGGATTTTAGTCCTGAGCTCTGAATACCGAGACGATCATTTTTCACCCGGACTCGCTACCGGAACACGGTCGACTTGTACAATCCTTTTAACTTGCAAAACTACGTGGCCAGGAGGCACTGCGAGCGTTAACATTCTGTTTGTGGTCAGCGGTCACCAATTAAAATGCATGATCGAACAGATTAATGAAGAACTCATCTAGAACAAGACTCATCACAACACAAAGCTCTTTTGAGTGTAATATTTCGGAACAGACGATTATTCGCTAATTTCGGGAAGAAAAAGGATGCTCCCAGCTGTTCGGGGAGTCTGCGCCACAATAATAAGAGTGGTAGGCGGCTTAACTGATCTTTCACCTTCAAGTCAGGGACGGCGGCTTTATCAGTGGAAGGAAGCAACAGCAGCGGGGGAGAATCGGCCGAAGGCGAACGTGGACAGAATGCGGGCGAACGGGGGCTATGTGATGGTACGTCTTCGTCGATTCGAATCATTGGCCACCAGTCTTCGTTTCCCAGCGGTATTATGCTGAAGAGAGCGGCGCACGTGCTGAAGCGCGAGCAGTGGGAGAAGTCGTGGCCCGAAAATGCACTCTATGCCTTCGAGATACGTGCATTTATTCCGAGGCCGCCGGAGCAATTCTGCCTGGCAGGAAAAGTGTTACGTGAAATGGATGGGCCAATTTTCTATTTCACCCTGCCCCCGGCACACCCCCTCTACTAACGTCCCCCCACTCCCCCCGTCTAGGATTATGCATATACTTCGACTACCACCGTTCAGATATTACAGACATATATAGATGTATGTGCATACACCTACCCGGCATATCCAGAGGGCATCGTTCGAATATCGAAACTAAGTTATAGGAGTTTATTTGCTATTATGTTCCAGGCCCTTGCATTTTTAGGTATTCATTAGAAGGTGCCCGATCATGTATTGACTAGAGTTTTATACGGAGTTTCGAGGCAATTTCAAGAGAGAATTGGATGGCTTTCGCTTGTGAAACGTTTACTTTGGTAGTTACGACTCTGAGATGAAAATTTGATCGCGGAAGCCTTGCATATTAAGGAAATCTATTTCCATACTAATTGTGTTTAACCCATTGAACATCAAACATTTGTATGGCTACATTGATTATAAGTACAAGTTTTTAGATTATAGAAACAAGTTATAAAATTAATAATGAGAACACGTACGTGTAAGACTGTAAGGGATATTTCATCAACATAGAGTTGTAACTTTAATCCCTGTATTTGAAATTGAGGAAGTGTCGGAGGGCTAGAGAGTTGGAAGGAAGCCCCGGCATCGGCGACGTAATCGCACTAAATTGGAGCTCATATTTTCCCTCATTTGGAGGCTGAATTGCGATAGTGGGTAGATTACCAAACTTTATTAACACTGGTGGAGAGCCGGCTCGAACTCCACCGCTCGCATCGTCGAAGGTGAATTTCCAAGGGTTCGGTCGAGCAACTTATGGCACGTAAGCCTGACTTGATAACGGAAGCATTTACACTAGCCGGTGGTCATCAGAAGTCCAGGCTGCTTCGAGGAACATTGGCAGGGAGAGTAAATTGTTACTTTGCCGGCGATAAAATGATCTCGGAAGGGGGCTGACTCCGATAAGCCGGGAATAGTAGTCCTCTTAGGAAATTGAGATGTGCTTAAACTAACGTCCAGTTTGCCGACCGACCACGAGTTCCCACTCTCCCTCCCACTAATTTGACCTTAATTGAAATTCGAGAGTAATTATTGCACTTTGGGGAAATTCCCTACGCGTTATGTGCGCAACGTCCTGGTTTCTTCACTCTCTCGCCGCAAGTCGATCACTCGCTAGAGTTCAAAGCACTTTTGATCGAATAATGATTAGGCGGTCAATATTAGTTGTCTTGGTGCTATTCTCAAATAGTCTTTAAAGTGTTAAACGTATTCGTATTAATGTTAGAGCTGTTCACTTTTAAGAAAGACTTGCGTAACTCTACATTCAAAATAATAATCAGTTTGCATAAATCGTGAGGGTCGATTTGAAAGGTATAGCACGATGGGAAAATACCGATTTGGCAAAAGGGAGAAACCAATCGCAGTGGATTCGAATTACTCGCAGGCATTCGGATCAGGGTACTCGATAATCACGGAACCCACACGTAGTTCACTACAACTTGATTGCCAATTCAGGGCGTAACTAGTTGCTTTTAATACTGATTGAGTCGGCTACGACTTTATTGGCGCAGATTATTCTAATTGCGACAGCAGCCGGGCGATAAAACTGGAACGGGAGCGACTCTAAGTGCAGCGCGTTCCAGCGTGATTAGCAATTCGAGCCGCCAGATTCGGCCTCCAATTTCCTCGATAGGCATCCGATAAAGCGACACGTTTGCCGACATCGCGCTGCAAATTAATTAAACAGCTTAGCACAAATCTACATTTGTCCACCTCGCCGGGCACACGTGGAGAATTGTAATGCGGATTATTGGAGTAAGTGCGGCGACAGAGACGTGTGTGCGCGGAAGCGGCTTTGAACTTTGACTTTAATAGCTGGGGAATAAACGTCGCGACGCCCTGGCAGAAAGCTGGACGCTGAGGTTTATTTATCCGGTTTCCCTTGGCAATAGGAGTTTCCCTTTTACCAGCAATTTGCCGCCAACAACGGATAATCCTCGGGGGACCTGCGATGCCGAAATGGCTTCTTTGTTTGACGTCGACTAATTCGAGAGCGTCGTGTGAGAAATATTCCCGTGAAACCCAAACAATTTACACTTATTGTCAATCTGAAATAATACCGGAAACTTATCAAGTGTAGCTTTTCAAATAAAGCACAATCAAAGAAGTAAAACTCATATTTATAAAAACCAAATCGCCACTGGCTAAACGATTTTTCATATGCAAATTCTCGTATGATTTGTAGAATTTGTGAAAGCTTTCGAACGAATCAGTTCATTCGCCAACTGGAGGACATCTAATATACATGTGGTTATAGCAGTGACCCGGAAGTGCAGCTCGCAGCATTAAAATCGCATAAATTGAAATTAAAATCCTCGTGACAGTGGGTCGGGAGCGCCACTTTGCATTCAGTCGCACAATGCTTGGCGAGATGAAGGACGAAATTGAAAGGGAGCGGGGAGGGGGGCCTGAAAAAATAGAGTCTAGCGTGGGGAGGCAGATAAATGAAAGTATGACGAAAATCGGGGAATAACGTAAACTCGAGTGTCGACGGACAAGGGGTGCGGGAGATAAAAACGAATTTCGATCGATGCTAACCGGGTTTCAAGGGGCTCTTCCTCTCGGGCGGCTAAAATTCACGTTTTTTCGAGGACAGAATGAGCGAGCGGCTTTCCATGGAAATAATCAAACGCTCGGCCTCGTAGCGACGTCGAACCACTCCCGGACACTGTTCTCGCCCTGCTCGTTCGAATAATGACCAAAGTGTTTTCGCTATCTCTTCCACTTCCTTGCGCAAATCTATGATCACTGCAAATTCATAACTGAGAATATCCAAACAGACACCGTTAAAAACCACTTCCCGGCAGGACTTTCACTAAAAAATATCAAAATCTGTCGGAATCTCGCCTCCCGAAAGAGTAAAGAGAATAATCGTAATACACACTGAAACTTTCAAGTGCGATTTATATCGAAACTCCACAACAAGTAACTCGACCCGAGTATCAGACAATCGAAATATCGTGAGCGACGCAATAAAGTAATAATAAACAACTGCATGAAACTAAGTTGGGCTCTCGACTCAACAACGTCTATTGCGTAGGGGGGACGCAAGGAGTACAAGAAAGAACGCGGCGGATGGTGCTAAATGAGAGTAATTATAAGACAAGTTTTCGGTACCGCGACGCTGGACAATTCCTTGTCCTTTATTGTGCCGGGCTATCTCTCTCCTCTAAATAAGCTCTGACGAGTAGACCCTCGTAAAAGAAGCACTGCCGACAGCCGACAGTAAGGGGCGCAACGGCTCCACTCTCAACACTCTTTCTCTTTTGACTCCTTGCCGAGAGAGGAAAGAAGATGTGTCAGCCTGCTCCCTTTCTTCCGAAGGCCAAAAAACCCACCCTCAACTTTTCTAGCCAATCTATTTAGCCTTTTTTCGTAATTGGTTCGAAAGATATCAAAAGTGCGAGGTCGTGAGTGATACTGAAGGTGGAAGTTGAATTAAATGTAACTAGTCGAACTTGAATGTTACGAAAGGAGAAAGTGATGATGAACGAGTGGATAGCACATAATAAAAGGACCTCCTACGAGATCTGACGTCCCATATAACAAGCTTGCATTACTCGGACACTCGGGAACTGGCCGAGTAAGCCGAACATTAAAAGAGAGTCAGTGCACAATTCTCACAAATTGGGTAATTAGCCCGTCACTTTCGCACTTGCAACAGTTTCAACAGCTCGTACAAACACGCGACCCACCTGCGGACTCTTTGCAGGACTCCAACAGAAAGTGGGGAGAAGAATTAGGAGAATAAGCGCATGGAAATTTATCGACAATTCATAAAAATTCCTAGGTAGATGTTATTCCCGTCCAGTCACACTGCGAATAAAGCGAATGCGGGCGAGATAAATGGGAAAGGAAAATTGGATATCTCGAAATTAGTTAGGTAATTGGCGTTAATCAAACGTGAAAGTTTGTCGCATTCGAGGGATTGAATCAGCTTCCCTCTATGTCGAGCTCGCTCGCATATTCGCCCGTTCTTCTATCGAGCGCGTCATTGAATGTTGATTTTAGCCCCGGTTAGCCATGCGCGCAGTTTATTTAGTGTCCCGCACCAAACGTGTTGCATCCACGTGTCCTCCTCCACTCATAGCCGGCATCTCTCCACTCCCTCTCTCACTCTTCTCTTTCAGTATTGTCGCCTTCACCATAAATATCATTGTGACAAGCTCCCCCCTCTCGCGACATCCTTATGAAAAATCCGAATATTTACTCCTAAATAAAAGAAGAGACTTGACAATGATTTGACCGACTCGAAGTTGACCCTGAAATGTGGACCCTTGATTATTGACAATTGCTTGCTTTTCCGACAGACAAGTCATGAGTTATTAAATAAGTTACCAATAGAATGGTCAAATCAAGAGATAGCAGGCGCAAGTCTTGGACCACACAAATGCCTGTGATTACATTTAAAACGTACAAGTGGCGATACTTTGCAGGAGTTATCAAGTGGCAGGGAAACGTCAGGTTCGAATAAGGAGGATCAAAGAAAAGTGGATGTGAAGGCGGCCAGTTGAAGAATACTAGAATTCTCGGGTGGTTCTTTTAAGAGGTTGGCTGCATCAACATTAGCCCCGACAACACGGCAAAGAGGAGAGTGGTGTGGGTATCGCTCTCGGAAAAAGGAAGGTCGGATGCCGTTGACGGACGTGCTCACGGCCCCGTCCTTCGTTTCGGGGTTAAAGGGGGTCACGTCACACGCTCGGGCGTTAGAAAAGTTTGCAACGGCGAGTTTTTCGAAAGACCGCCAACCCCGACGGAGCCAGTGCCCTCAGCGATACGTATACATAGTATAGTGGACGCTTCACGACACACGAATCGAGCGCGTCCTCTAAAAAACTTACTTTATGAAACGAGCGTCCTGCTTGGTGGCCACTCCCGCGAGAAAGATACCAGCCGAAATTACACGAGCTCCCTCCAAGTTCTCTATGCACCTTTAATTACTGCCAGCTACTTCTCCGGAGGGCGAACCGCGGGCGCGCTGTCTGGAACGTAGCTCAGATAAATTCGAAATGTTTTCCTTCCCATCCAATCTGCAGCTCCTCGCCGAGACATATTCGTCGTTTTCATAGTGGTAAGAGTAGCTTTTGAAGGATAGCTAGTTTTTCTCTTCTTTTTCTCTCCATTAATGCGTCTCCCTTCCAGTGAGCCGTCGGACGCGGTTGCGGCTAGGAAAAATTCCAAATGCACCGATGGTTTTGTCGTTAGATTCAGATTACCGCGGCATCGACAGTGAATGTATGACCGAGACGCCTCGACATTCGGTACTCTTCGGACCCTCGCTTCTTGAATAAGTTAGATACTCATGAATAACTGGAGAAAGAGTGCGCGCCCCACCAGGCTATCATGCCTTCGCCCCAACCCTCGTCCACCACATTCAGCCGCTCAAGCTTCTGCCTCGAGAAATATTATTTACCGACGGATTCGCGAAAATGACATTTTACGATCTTAGCCCGAGCACGTCGATCCTATACACCAAATGTATTCCTAAAATCGGCGTAAACACCGGCCGCATTCAGAGTGCTCTCTCTGTACCCCAAGAGTCTCGGATAGGGCCAGCACTTAATCACAGACGCGCGCACCAACCCTCTGGCCCTCGGGAGGAATCGGGGGGAATTTCAGCCGTCGTGGAAGAATATCGAGCGACGGCGCCGTAAGAGAAATGCAGAATAAATAAGCGAAGAATAAGCCGGTCCGCGGGAGAGACCCGATAGAATTTAATTTTCGAGCATGTCCTGCAGGAATGCGACGTCCTCCGGCTCGGTCTCGCTCCCGGCGCAGCGCCCCCCTCTCGTTGGAACAATCAGCTGAATTACATTCGCCCGTCGTGTGCCATCCGCTGGTTGACTGCGTCCAGTCAAATTGCGAAGGTCGATGTGCAAACTAACGCGGCATTAATTAATACTGTATTTACTCGAGCGGCAGAACACCTGATGCATTTTCTGCCACACTTGTCCGTCGCAGCGCATAACGAGCGCCGTTCTTTCTTAAATTCCGCGAAAGAATGAGGGGCGTTTTACTATATTACACGGCGAATTTCTGCCATGTTAATATCGAAGTACGCAGAAGCTACCGGGGAATATTTATTAATTAAAATGAATTGCAACAATTTAAGTGAAAATGATCGAAAACGTGTTATAAACTGAAATCCTTCGCTAGGGAGGAAAGAATAGAGATTCCATGGCAGAAAAGCTGAATTCCTCGCGACCTTAGGATGTCGCACACTTATTATCCTGTCGAAGAACTGTCGGTGGCACGCTTTAATGAATATGAAAGAGTGGTGGAAAGTGAGATTGTAACAGAATGTTCGACCCCCGTGGTGCGCCGGTGGAGAAAAAGAATCGCCAAGTGTCCGTGCCTTTTTTCCGGCGACTTTAAACTTCCCTGGCCTCAATTCTGCGCGGATTTAGCATGGAATATTCATCCTGCTCGAAGAAAGGGAGAACGCGGTGCCTTTCTCCTTCTCTCTCTCTCGCTCGCTGGTGGCTGGCGGATCGCTCGGCCGCTTTTGCATAGGACGCGGTGGGGATGCTGCAGTCAGCTTCATCGTCGAGTTTTCGGAGGATCGACATTAAGCCCAATGTGAATTGGCGTAGTTTAATCCGGCGGCACAACCTAGCTCCCTCGTCAAAAGCAAATCATCCGCTCGATATTATCGAGCACAAAAGCAAAGTGAAAGCCGGTGTCAACGGTTTCGTCGGAATAATGATAGCTGTGGACAATGTGGAGCTAAGAATGCTGATGTCGCCCGGGATGATGCAGCGGCCGCAGGCCTCTTTTTTTATGTTTTTAATCTACGCAGACTGAATTTTTATAGTCTTAAATTGCGTCGCCTGCGCGCGACAGCTTCAAAAAAACGTGCTGCCGGGCTAGGGGACGTTTCATCCGTTGGTTAAATGTAACGGACTCCGCCAAAATGACACTCGCTCTGTAACGTCCTGACCGGGCTGCTGTTTTTATTTTCGCCGTCCTCCGCCTCTCGCGGGACACACTCGCCCGCATATTTGTCATGGCTAGGCTCTGCGTGTAGCGCACACTTACCGGCATGAAGTGTCCCTCTCTTTCGTATTCAGCCAACAAAGCTCGTCCCCAGATTAAAAGCAAAATTGGAATCCCGCGCAAGCACCGGCATACCATGCACCTCAATACTCTGTGTATATATAGAAGGAGAATATGCGTTTTGTCCCAGCCATTTTCAATATATTCCGGATTCAACATCCAAGTTCCTCTGCCACCGGAATACCCGTCCCCCGTCCCCCGTCCGTCGTCCCGCGCCACCCAAACAACCTGAACGGATGTCAACACATCCGCACCCGTACAAGAATTATAAATAAAGAATTTCTTAACGTGAAACAAACCGATACCAGCCATCTTTTCTATTTATGTCATTCCATGTATTATTCTATATATTCTATGATTTATCGTCCCCAATGATACCCAACACACGGCAATCCTCTACGGCAGCTATTTCACTATCACTCTGTGTGTGATTGGAAATGACAATACTGAACATGGAAGCATTTTACAATACATTGCTAAAACACCATGAAGTCCTTTACCATTAGCAGACAATATTAGACTATCGCCTGGCTAATAGCAACCAATTACAATAAATGTTCGACGAGATGCTACAAAACGTTCCGCAACCCACGTCAGATTTATCTCTCGCAGTGATAGGCATTCGGTGGATACGAATAATTAATGCATTAATGAATGAACACCGGTAGAGTGCGGGAGGCTGTTATTCATCCGGGCGCCGTCAGCCACCACCTAGCGTCCAATGTTTTTCTGAAAGGCCGCAGCGGCTCTGCATTGCCCGTTAATGTTGCAGAGCCTCAAAGCGAGCGGCTCGCATTCACCCCGCAATTAATTATTCGCGCGGCAATTATGCGCGCGGGATTAGGACGCTGTTCAAGTTACCAGCGATCGGGTTCTAATTAAATAACGCCGCCGCGAATGTGTGTACGCTCTCCCGTGCACGCATCCCCCGCCACGTGTAATCGCCTCGCTTGCCGGTGACAAATAGCGCGCACCGTCCGAGCGGATTTCGCCGGTGCGATTTACCGAATACCGATAAGCGCAGAAGCCCCGATAGTTGCACACTCGTCGCCGTCCGCTCCAATTAGTGAAAGTCAGTTCGGTGATATTTTTTGGTTCCTCCTCGATCGGGAGAGCTGGCACGCCGTGAGGGATTAGATTTCTAAACAGCGTACTGTGACGAGGTGACAACTGAAGCGAAACATTTGGCGCAGAAGTTACAAGTAATTTCGTGAAAAGTGAAAGAGGTTGACTAACTACATGACGAAAGCCTCTAGGAGTCAATTCTTTTCCAAGGAGCCAAGTAACCAGAAAATCGTGTCCCCTTCATTATCCATACCCCGCAACGCACCGCAGACCGAAATACCTTCGAAATCCCATACCTTCGACTCTCCTAGCAAGCTATCATAAGGCATGCTGCGAGAAACTCCGGCAAGTTTGTCATCGCGATCCGGCAAACTATACAGAACCACGTAGAGAACGGACTTACGTCACGTCCAGAAGGTATTACTCCTGTGTAGGTGGGGCTTTAATGGTGTCCGTCGGTCCTGCATTCACCTCAACACACACCCACGCAGCCCACAGCTACATCCCATCGCACATATATCCGACTAGAGGAATTGCGAGTACATGGATTCGGTGCGGGAAGAGGCCGCCTCTAGGAAGTGCAGAAGGTACGTGCCGTGCTATGGCGCAGCGTTCACCTTCCCATCCCCTTTCTCCCTCTCTCGCGCGCGCGGGTGTCCTTCGCCTTCGCCCGCGCACACATCACCACGGGAAACTTTAACCAGGTGGATGTGATTCGAGCGGGGGCTACCTGGTAACTCTCGTTAGTGTAAAGGTAGATTGTTCGACGGGGTGGTCGAGGCGGGCGAGCATTTTGCCGAAATACAGAGAGAAGCAGTAGATCGAGGGAGGAGACCGAGCCAACGAATGGCTGACTCCGAGGGAGTCTGCCCTCGGACTGGAGCTCGCATAAGATAGGGTAATTGATTGCCGCGCGCTCTCCTACCTAGATTAATAATAGTCACCGTTATCATCCTCCATGTACGAGCAGCCTTCAACCCGGCTCCATGTCCCGTGATGCACGATACTTGGCTGCCACTGACTCGAGACACGTTTAGTCCCCGCAGCACCGGGCCTCCAGGATACGTCTATATCCATGCATCTGTGTATTCCTATACGAGTGTACATATAGAATAGATGCGCGTATGTGGGATGCGCTATGGAGCCGGCTTTTAGACGGCCGGCTACACCTGTCAGCGAGAAGTTCAACGCCAATCAAAGTTGTTCTGTCATCGTCAAGTGCAACTGGTGTCTGTCGCATTTCTAATTAGCTGCCAGCGCGCACCACCCGTTGAAGCGAGGATGGCTATTTACTGATCGCTAAAACCTACTTGCTTGAATAATCGGCGGACCCGTTGGCTTCTCGGATTTAAGAAACGACTTTGACTGCTCGCTGGGTCGAAAATGTGCATGGTGTAGAAGTCGATGAGGATACGCGAGGTTTCACCTGTAGCGCGTCGTGATTGAGCGCATAAACTGCGCCACCGGTGACAGTTTAATTGACGAAAAGCGTGGAAACTGCCGGAGGTGTATTTTTCACTTGACGGAGTAGTGGTGGTTGTACAAATAACAAATCGTTCGATCAATGGTATTTATAATGTTAGCGATGGAATATTAAATTCGCTTGCTCTTGTTCGAATGAGGACTTATTTACGAGTAAAAAACATTTTCAAGAGCAAAACAAAGCAGCATTCGAATTAAAAGTACAAATGTGGTAATATTTTCACATGCTATAAGCAAGTAATTCAAAATCACTTGAATTAAATATTTATTACGAGGGCACAACAACTCCGGACGGATCTATATATTCGAAGGGTTCGATTAAATAATAATCGTTCACTAATTATTCAGTGCAAACACACTCATTTAAATCGAATATTACGTTGAACAAATAACGCTGAGAGTTGTCATGTTAAATCAGGACGTGATATCAGACAGTGTATAATTCAGGTGGGTTAAGTATGGCGGGCACGCGGGGCAAATACATATCTAATTAATTATATGAGGCCGACACCAGGGACGGGACAGTAGATCTTGCCGCGCGTGCGGGCATCTCGCCGGGCTAGCAATGACTTGTAACATATATTGCATCAAGATCAAGCAGCGCCCGCTGGAAATTACTAGTTGCAATTACACTCGCAGTTGCACTACCGGTTACGCGCACAATAGCCGGCTCGGCGCAATTAATAATAATCAGCGGGCCGCCGGGAGATCCCCAAACACTAATCCATGATCGTTACCTACAATTAAGATCGGCCTCGCCCATTTTCCTCCTCTTGGCTCGAGCGCGCCCGGCGCCAATGGCAAATTTCGGGGGGAAATTCACCCCGCGAAATTATTACTTTGCGATAAGCCGAGTGTGTAAATTTGCAAAGTCCGTTTAATCGGGAGCTGAGTAGGCTGCTTTTGCAGAGGTCTGAACAATAATAAATTCGCCGGGGTCTTTATAGTTAGTTTGATTAAAAGTGCGAGAAGGAGAATTTTTATTTTAGTATTTGACGAGGTTTCCTATAATTAAGCTTCCTTTCACGGAAACGAATCTGCCGGGAAGATTTCAAAGTGGTCGAGTAGTGGATTCATCTTGGTTTGCTTCGCAAACTGTTAAACTGCTGTGATTTCGTGGCGCGCGAGCCGTGTGATTACTCGAAGTAAAACAGAAATTCGACCATTCAATACATCGAGCGAAAGATCAGTCGACTACAAAATCAATGAGCATACAGGTCGCCTCCGATATCGCTCTTTGAATCGCAGTTAGCGTGGCGGGACTTAATATTTCAAGCGCGCGCGTGGCGGTGTCGCCGGCCGTCGAAACTTTCGCGAAACGATTCCGCGTGAAAGAGTCTTGGTGGAAAAAGGCCGGTGCGAATGGCCGATCGGTGTATCATCATCGACGCACCGCTTAATCGAGCTAATCGGGCCGGCGCGATTGCCGAAAGTTCGACTCTGCTCGACAAACGCGAAATATCGATGCGGAACTTTGCAATTTGGCGCGGCAACTGCCACATTTCTATCGCGTCGTCGAGCTCGATCACGCGGGCTACGCCTCCCGAAATGATTTGACTGCTCAATGATTCCGGCGAATAGTAATGCGCATCAACAATGTAAATATATTTCTCGCTTACGTCCCATCCCAAAGAGAGCACGAGCTTTTTGACAAGAAATGTTCGATATTGGTTTTCCATTGGATTACTAAGTAAAACCAAAGCCAACTATCCAAACGCAAGTCAGCCTTATTAAACTGGGAGTAAAACGGCGGAAATGCTCTATTCCTTCTAAGACATTAAAAGATAACGAGTTTCAGCAATACTCTCGAATACCAGCTCGAGGAAGCGCTTACGGAGACTTTACGAATTTACCTCGTTTAGAAAGGACCCTAGGAAGGAGAGTATTACGTAGTAAATGTTTTAGTATCCTCATTCACGATTGACCGAGTACATTCGTTCGAGCGGTCTCACGTCACCGTATAATCGTACAGGGACCTTATCAATCTCCTTCTTACTACGGCATTGAATTGCACTAGGAGGAAGCGAGTGCCTCACTTCTTCGAACATTCATTCCCAATTCATGGAATATTAAAGAATACTCAACCTGATAAATACGCTCATCAAAATCGAAGTACACTTAAATAAAAAGCAAGTCATCACTATAAAGAGCAATATGTATACATGACAAATCGAGGTTTGCCAGCTAAATTCGTCAGAAGCATCATCTCTTCATTTCTTCGCAACTCCCAATTACGAAAGGCATCGTGAATTAAGGACTTTGGAAATGCAAAAGCGTTCGACTTTCGGTCTCCTCGGGAGCATTGAGAGTGTCGAGGGTCTACCCGGCAAATTAGCAGTGTGCTCTAGTGAAACGGGCCCGGCTTTGTGCGCGAAGGTACACGTGTAGGACGTAGGGAGTGCGGCTGAGGGGGAACGGGGCCGATGATATAGGGCAGGTGGGGCTGGATTCCGGGACACGTACGGTCAGAATACACTCAGCAATGATTACATCAAGCCGTGTGGAGGAGGAGCGGGTGGCATCGGCACGGACGAGTTGCTGTCCGAATGAGGGCGCATTAAAAGAGGGATGCTTGATGCGCGCACGGCGCCGCATGCTCCCTCGTTATGGTGCATGTGTGCGGGAGAGTGCAAGCACTCGAGCACGGGACGGGTACATTGGCACCCAGTGAATCAGGCAAGACGAGCGAGAGCGAGCTGTGTTCTTCGAGGGCTCCGAGCGAGAGCGAGCCGCCCGCCCTACCGAGGGACTCATTTCAAAGTCTAATTACGGGGACAATAATAAGGCGCGAAGAACCGGGGCATCGGGCAATTGGAACGAGCGGCGTCGAGTCGAATGCGGGCCAAATGCGAGACAACGTCTCCACCGTCTCCCTCCCTCTCTTATGTCCCTTCTCCGTTCGCCATTCGCACCGAGTCCCTCTATTAGAATTCCAAATTAATTCCCATCCTGCGATATTTCCACCGGCAAATTCCCCGGAATACTTTGGTCCCCGGCTCTATTATCCTCGCGTGCTTAATGTGTTCAGTGATTTTCAATTCCCCGCGGACCACCGGTTCCTAGCCGTACGTCCAGCTGGGAAGCTAGTGAATTAATTATCCGCGTGCTGGACGGTAATTACTGGTTGAGTCGAGGGTTCGTTCAGCCGCCCTCGTACTTGGTATGTTCGCCGAGACCAAACACTTGCGAGAGCTGCTCGAGAGCTCTGAAAGGGGCTACATTGGCAAATACTGTCACGACGAGTCGATATTTCTCGGGGAAGGTTCCGTGTGCAGGCTGGAAAGTGCAAGAAGGAACTTTATATTGCAAGAATCGACGAATTCTCTCTGTAAGTAGAGGAGAAAAGGAACGCAATACCAGACACGTGAAACTGGGTAGCCTTTGCCGAGCTGCGAGGCTTTTTATCGTACCTTTTAGCTTGGCCGGTTAAGGTGTGGTTTCTTTAGTTTTAATACCACTAAGTTAGAAAGTCGCGCTAGGTGCGCGCAAACTTCACCACACATCAGTCGCACGCTCGGCCAACGGGGAGTATAAGAAGCGGGGTCGCGTGCTTTTATTAATGATCGGCGGGAACGAGGTTGCAACTACGTGGGAAAGCGGGCGCAGGAAGTCGTGGCATTACCCAGCCGCGCGCTCGAAACTTCGCCTTTCTACCGCATTCCACGGTACATTAACTTTGTATGCTTGCTAATTATTACGGAGTCTCGGCATACCTTTTGTTCCGGGCGCGAAAGCTCTAATGTATCACCGGAAAGTAGGGGAGTGGGAGATGATAAAAATGAGGGTAGTAATAAGAAAGTAGGAAAATGGATTTGGGGCAGTTTCGACCAGGCTTCATATTTACCAGTCAGTCACCTTTGAAAAATAATAGTGGTATTAATTCAGACGTCTTTCATTGAGGTTTTGATAACATGTCCATAGTAGCGACAATAGAATTTCGACGCCAAGTAGTTTCAAAGCACATACGTCAACCGACTGACCGATCTACCTTATCAAACCAGTCAGTATCAAACCGCACTATAAGTGAGAATACACTACTTCTACTTTCTCACTCACTCCCACTTTTTTAACCCAACAACAAAAGATTTTACAAAAAATCAGCAGTAAACTTCAACTCATCTCTACCCCCCTCTGATTTCAGAATCCAAATACAAATCGAACAAATCCGTAGCCTGCAACCTGACAAAAAATACATCTACGTCTCCAAAGATAAGTAAAGGTTCCAGCAAGCTGGTTCAAGAGTCGTCCATTGATATCCAGCTAGGTGGTCGCAGGCGGCATCATAGCTCCCAGTTTCATCTGGGAACTTTGCGCGTTATCGCCCGGCGCGCAACTATAAAGTGGCATTCAGACAGGAAGGATAGTTAACGAGTGCAATTTGTAAGTGGCCTTAACATACGGTGCACCTGCTTACACGACATGTATTTGAGACAGGAGGCAGGCATGCACCGGTGTTTCCTGGATGAGAGGGGGGAGTCATCAAGCAATTTCCAGCTGTAAAGTCCTGACGTGTTGGTATGCGCGCGCATTTCTGCATAGCTGTCACAGGTAAAGGGCGGTGGTGGAGTGCGGAAGGCGGCGTAATGAAATTTAATTATAATCTACGGCGGGGGGTGATCGCTCCTTGCGCGTCATCTGCATCCTTTCACTCAACACTCCTGTCCTTCTGGCACTCTCTTCGCCAGTGGTGGCTGTCGCTTAACGAGCGGACCCGCCGTGCTCCAGTTTTCCTCTGTTGCTTGCGCAACTTGGGCTCCGGTGGCCGGACCCTCGAGGAAATCTCCGCGCTTCACTGGCCAGCGATAAAAGAATCGAGGGGCTTCGACCTGCGCGGGCCGAGAGAGATGCCACAATTAAACTCACTGAAAGGGAACCTCCTCTCTCGGAGCGGCGATCGTGGCTTTTTGAGAGAGTGCGGTGTCTGCGACGGCACACACATTTTACGTATAATTGCAAAGCGCGAATGTCCGCCACTCTTTCTTTCGGACGTTTTTTGGTGATATTTGCTGGGAAAGACGGAGAGAGGCGCAGGGAATTGTGGAAGTTGGCCTTTCTTTCTGATGCCGCAAAACTTTACGATTTTCCTTGTGACTTGCGCTACAACGGTATAGCGAAGAGATGCAGGTAATGAGGATTTAATTTATTTATTATAAATCCTCTCACTCTCCGCCGTGGTGTATTTCTTTTGGAACGAATGTTTAATAGTTTCGGAGGCTCATGCTGTTAGAGAAGAAAAGTTCAGAAAGAAACTTACCACGTTTAACATAAACAAACCTACAAGCCTCAGATCCTTAAAAGCGCGAAGGACCATCTAAAAGTTCAATAGAAGCTAAACAAACTGATACATACGTAACACGGAGTTACTCGAAGTTGCTATTTCCCTACAGTTTGATTTTCCCCACAATTGACGTTCGATAAGTGACGCTTTCAGTGATTGTTTAACCGAACGCCTCTTGCTTAGCATTCGGACAGCCTGAGGGAGTAATTCCCCCCTCGAAGTGGGAGGGGGGTTGCTGCAAGAGTTTCAAGAAGATTGCTTAGCAGGCTGGCCAGGGCAGGGGAGCAGTCGAGAAAGTTCGAACGAGACTTCGCACTCAGCCGCCGATTGCTCGGAACGTATTTTCTTAAGAAGTTTCTTCGAGCACGTGTCCCCAAATCTCTATTCTCCCTGGAGTACGCGCGATGCTCAATTCCTCTGCATATGAAATTATGAATCAGTAATCCCTGGAATTCAGCAACAACTTCCTTCTGCTTTCGAATAATTAAAGAGTGGGGAATCAGCCGCCGCACTAATACTTGGATGAAAGTTAGCCCCTCGTAGACTAAACATCCCAACATCCCCGATACTTACAGCGTTTGTTTTCATTTTTGACAGAGGGGACGGCATAACACGACGATTATTGCACGGGCCTTTTCGCTCGCGCGGATTATCGACGTCGGCAGTCGGCCGATTTTCAATTGGGAAGATAATACGATTACACAAACGATAGGGCTGCATAAATTCGACGTGGTTCGGTCGCGCTCGAGCGGGCAAATCGTGGATATTCATTCATAATCCGGATGAGTTTTTCCCTCTAACGGGATATAATTGACTGGGCACGCGTTTCCCACTGGCTTATCTTTTCACGCGGGAGCCGCGCGAAAACAACCCTATTATCGAGCGCCAGACTCTCGACGTATGACAATGGCCGGCCATAAGAATTAGCTTTAATCAGCCAACACAGACGCAACCGCGTCAACATTATCGTCGCCCGGTCAATAGGATTGGCTGCTGGCGCAGAAACAAATGGCGCGAGGGAACGGGAGCCACTTGGTTAAATGTGGGAATATTAATTTTTCGATGCCGCGTGCGCTCGACGCGCATTATATCCGGCTTCAATATCAGAGAGACAGTGGGAGGGCAGCACTGGCGTCGGCGGGGACTGCTGTTCCCGACGGATTTCCAAAGGGCAACAAATCGAGGGTGGATATGCTGCTCCGACGCTGGTCTCTATTTACTGGCCGACACGCTTTGTACCCGCCGGCCAATATTTGCCACGCCCGTCGGCCTCATCGTTATTGCAAGAATTAGCTGGAAAAGTTCGCTCGATCAGACGTCCCTGTTATACAAACGCTCCTCTCACACGCACGCACCCCCGAGTTGATCGACACAACACGGCGTATATACACATGGAAGGGATGTGTGCCTATATTTAAAAAAAAGGGCTAGCGGTTTCGCTGTGACGCGCGACGATCGTGATGCGCTCCACTTGGCACTTTACCCCGATATATCCCCAATAATCTGGAACACGAGCCTCCACCTCCCCCACCACCCACCACCCACCGCTCGCATCGCTCGCTCTGATTATCGAGCTAATATCATGCTATCCAGGAAAAGAAACGATCACTGCACCCTGCTGCTGCCGCCACAGAGACTTTCGAAAGCAACGTATTAATCCTACACTTCATAACATATTGTCCTCGGCCGATTATAATTTTCCTTGGTTTGAAGAACACTAATCTTTTTTTCGTTTTGAACCTTCCGACACTTTGTTGGAAAAACAATTCTTGAATTCTCATACAAACACGTCCTTGTAACTTAAAAGGAATAAAACGTGTCCGAATAAGAATGAAAGAAGTGCTGTTGTCCATGCGTATTAAAACTTTTAACACGAATGGACAAAGCGAAATAAAGGGGAGAAATATTACAGGAATTGTAGTCGGTGATTGTGCTAACTCATCAGGTATCCTGCTTCCGCCGAGCGAGGAGGGTACAAAAGGCTTTGTCTTAATGGCAATCAGTCGTCTCGCGATAGAAGATTCGAGCTAACAAGAGCCCGACTTGTATTAGCTTGTCTAGCCGTTGGTTGGAGAAGATGCCGACGGCGGCGCGAGGGCATCCAACTCGAGTGGCTGTATTGCCTTTTTATTTGGTGAGGCTGACAGCCGGAGAATCGGCAGACAGGCGGGAGGGATCGAATTTTCCTCGGCGGCGCCCAAGGCCTTTGACACACAGCAGTCACGGAGCATCGTCGAGCCAGCACTCGATTACGGATTTGTCGTGTCGGTAGGTTCGCACTCGCTCCTTCGAATATTACTACGGTTATAAGCTGCGCGCTTAATACATGCGTCTTACTGGCCGACCCCGCTCGACCCCCTATATCTCTATGTACATAAGACCGTCGCGCACTGAGCCACCCCGTGCGCCAGCCCTCTCTCACGCTGCACATGGATAAGTACATGCATACGTGTCCTATGTACATTGCCGCGACATAAAATGAGATGTCGCGCTTGCTTTTATGGGGGCTGAATCGAGATTAGATTTACTTTACTCCCCGGTACAGTTAGGCGGACCCTTTCAATGCCACCGAATCCTCCGCGTGTGGAGATCGCGGCACAGCCCTCCTGGTATGGCTATCATTTTCACGGCATACCTCCACCGCCGACAGGAATTCCGCGGGAATTCCGGTTACCGCGGACGCATGGTCGCGTTCCATTATTTTAAAGTCGCGAGTAGTCGAATCGAATCGCTATTGTTGGGATCGGCAAGGCTACCCCGACGATTCATCAATCGCTGCAATACCTTGTTACCGAGGGAAGGAAGAAAGAAGCAGAGGCTCATAAAAGGGAAAATGATGCTATGCAACAATGCTCGGCAGTGGCATCGATCATGGGAGATCTCGCAAGTCTTGAACGGCAAAACAGTGCCGGATTCCATCGAGCGGTGGTGGGAAGGTGCGGAAGGATGCAGCGACCGAGGAATGTTCAGGAACCAGGAACTTCTATATTCCCCGGGCGAGCAATACCGATGCAATTCGAACGAGCAATTTAAAAGCGCGAGGTACTCGCTCCACCGCCTTTTTTAAAAGCATTCCAACCACGCCGCCACGTGCAGGTGTGAGAATAATGAAAAAGAATTCTCTTCGCGATTGAAGAGAGGTTCTTTATCCTGGCAGATCAGAGCGAGGGAAATCCAGTCGACTGGCGCGATCAATTCCTGCCAGGGCCGACCTTGTCAAAACAATTCCGGCTTCCTCCTGAATCGCGCTGATTTCAAAATCAAAGCGCGCCGAGCGCCGACTGCAAACAGTCAACAAAATTCCCCGGGGATCATATCTTCGAGCGAAGAACAGCCGGAGAAATCGGTTTCTCGTTAGCAATCGAGGGAGGCTGCAATCCTGGGAATCGCGAAGGCGTGTATAGGTCGCGTGCCATTCCGTAAACACAATTATCGTAAAATGAAACCTGTCTGTCATAAAAGCGAGGGGAGGAGGATCGCGAGAAGGAGAGTGAGAAGAGGCGAACTGTCCGAAAGTGAGAGAGACTGGGAAGAAGGCAGGCAGGCAGGCAGGCGAGCAAGAGGTGAGGATAAAACAGAGGGAAAGAAGAGGGAGGAAACGGTGGAACCGTGCCACGGTAAGTGGCGCGATTATAATTTCCAAGGCAAGGAGAGAGGGCGAGAACTTCCCTTCTCTCCTGCAGTTTGTGTTCCTCTGGACTCCTTCACAGCATCCACCCTCCTCCAGCCTCGCTCGAGAGCGGTGGCACTTTCCCAGGCTGCAACTCCGGCCCAGCCCTCCGGGGCCCCCGAGATTCTCCAGGAAGTCATTAAAATATTCATTGTGACTCCTGAGTGAAATTCCTCCACCAAATAAACATTCCGATTTATTATCGCGCCACCTTCCAGTCGCGGGGAATGCGCGCCCGCTCCTTGTATCGAACGATCCTTCGGAGAGGCTCCGCAACTCGCCGCGGAGGAAGGAGGAATTTCCGGTACCGATGCTAATCGCACTTTAGTAACAGCGAAGAACGCCTGCGGGATTAATCCTCGGAATGGTGTAAGCGGCGGTGTTCTCCGGGTTCGAGTATCAAGGCCAATCAGTATAGAATGGCCTGGCACACTTTCTACAGTTGGTTCGAATCGGAACTTAGGTCAGGTCACTCCGAGCTCCTCTCGATACTTGGACGATTGTTCGCCACTCCGAAACTCTCGGGCTCTTTTTCCCCTCGCGCTGAAATTGGCCAGCTGGCCCAATGAGGATTCGCCGTCTGGAGAACTGGCGCGGGAAGCACACGAGTCCAGATGCTTCGGGGGCGAAGAGGCGCCCGGTGTGTACAGTTTTTCTAGCCGGGTCGTTACTTTCTCATTTGCTAGTTGACCTCATCTCTTAGGAAAGCGTCACCGGAGCGGCAGTCACTTCGGAAGTTCGCCCTTAATATCGCCGCGGCCGCCAACCCCTAAGCGCCGAGGCGCTTAGCGAACTATGCGTGTCGGGTGAATACGCGCTAATCGCCCATCCCCTTAAGAATCTCGCTCCGCTCACCCAATGCCGCTGAATAATCGGCGATGATAAGCTGCCAGGAAGGGGGGGAAACTTTGACGGCTAACCCCATCGAATGACATACTATCCCGCGATAATGAATTACCGTGATAGGTGAAACCATACCACCAATGCTAACAATCACAATTTTTCATAAAATGCAAGTATTTCGCTTATTACTAGAACGTTTACAATTCACAATACAGCTGTCTCTAACTGAAGCTCTCAGTGCGAGAAACACTTCAACTCTCCCTATGTGGGCTCATGTGTTTCGAAATGCTATTTAACCCCAACGTGCTTTGCGCCCGCAGAACTCCGAGTGGAAACTCGAGAGAAAACGGATAGGCAGCGCGGCGTGTGTACCCGCTGAAATGCACGCAACCCTCTGCTGACAAGCGGCTTAACGATGGCCAGTTACATTTGAATGCGCAAGATTCTCCCGGAAAGTAGCGAGGGAACCGCCGCCGGAATACAGCGGCGGCCCTACATTTTTCGGCTCTAACGCGAGGCAAGTCGAGGCGAGAGGACGTTGATTTTTCCCTCCTAATTTCGAGCGAGCGAACGAGGACAATATTGCGCGGAGAATTTCCAGAATTCAGTTGGCTTCTTCTACTTTTATTGTGCGGCGCCCGCGACGAAGAACTTGCAAGCAGTGCGATTCCAAGTAAATTCTTTCCACTCCCTTTGCTTCTCGTCTCTCGCCCTCTCAGACATCTTTCAGTCTCGCGACCAAAGTGTCACGGAAACACGTGAAAGGGAAAGGCGGTAGAAGAGCAATAAACATTAATTTAAAGCGTTGATTTAATATCACCGTGAAAGCAAAGACGACTACCCTCTAATCCGCCGTCAAAGACAAACTCCCCCCACTCGTGGATCTCAATCCTTTTTAGGGACAGCGACGGTGTCATTGCTCGTATTATAGAGAGTATGCGTCGAATGGGCGTGCGCGCGGCCACATTTGTCTCCAACTCGACCGCCGGGCGCGACACGGGGGTTACTAACTCTTTTTCCCCATGGCACTCTGCAAATCTTGCTGGGCCCGCCGGCAGAGACGAGATAACCCCCTTCCTTTTATTCATCTTCCTGCACTTCACGGTTTATCCTTCCATTATACCTAACGAGAAAAGCTGCACGTTTTACATCCACCTTTTTTCAAGCGCGCGCACGTGTGCCGGCCGTTAATCTTGTTACGCGCACGGGGCCGGGTTGCGACTGTAATGGGAATTTTTGCCCGTGTGCTCCGCGAAAAGGGTGGAATTTCTAAAACACACGCACGCTTTTCATTCAATTAGCTGGGACCCTCGACATTCGGCAGGGAGGATTATTTCCACTTGTCTCGTCGTTCGTGCGGACTAACACCTATGCCTTAAGCGCGATAGTCGTCTCCTCCCTTCACCATGTATCGCTGATGATGGATATAGGTCGTTGAAAATGTAATAATTATAAGGTTCAGTAATTTGTATTTAAAGGAGTCTTTACTGAGTCTTTTCCACGCACTGACATTTATTCATAATGTCAAATTGTACCAATAATGAAAGTCATTGGAACTCGAATGTGAAGGGGATGATTCAAATCCAACTGAATCACTCTGTACAGTGTGGGACATTTTTTTTTCAAAAGCGATGTTGGTGTGACCGAGTGTATGGCTCGGTTGGATGTAACACATTACACATTTTCGAAACGATTATCTCGCTGCAACACAAATAATGCGCAATGAGAAATGTGAGGAGAGTGTTGATAGTGGACGAAAAATAGTTGCTGACTCCGCAAGGGAAATGCATCACCCTATACGCGTGGAAGTCTGGAAGGTAGGCGGTAGGACGCGCGAACATTCCTCGAGCAATGGAAATGATTAAGCGGCGCCGTGAGTCCCAGCGAAGCCGCACTAATCCGACGTTAAAGGCAAAACCACAGTCAACTTTGGGTCTGTAACTCTCGAGTTGCCCTTTCCCATTACACGCAGGAAACATGAAGCGTAAGACGTGAAATGCGAGGCGCAGCTCCCCCAACTACATACACGCGCGCACATAAAGCACAGTCTCGCGTCAGTTCACGCACGAGCTTAGAATCATTTCGCGTTCCATGCTTTCGCCAAGTTATCGCAGCATTAGAAATTGAAACTATGCAGCCTGTAATGCTGCTGGAAGGTTGCCTATCATCACTGTGCGCTCGCGGCGGCGTAATCTATGCGATAGTCTCGCCCGCCGTTTTCTCTTTATTCAATGAGATCAAATGGGAGATTGTTTCCATTATTTCTTCTTCGGTGTTCGGACGATTGTGAGAGTTTCCGATAGCTGTTCAGAGTACAGGAACATGAGACTGTGAATTATGGAGGAAAGAAAGTGTAGTTGCTGTATAGATGATTCATAAAACATTATAATGCGCGTAGATTAGACTTGCGTAATAATCATATATCTTCTTTAAGCAGAATACCTAGTGATTTAAGACACGTCGGGAAAATAAGCGCTTAAACTGAATTATCCTGTCATCAGTGAATCTTACAGGTGTAACGCAAAATAAAAGGGATAAAAGAATCATGAAGCAAGACGCTCCACGGGATATCAAAAGGGGGCGCCACCGTCGGGGACCTCACATTTTACGAGTTACGTAGTTTTACGGTATTTTAAATAAAAGTCCCGAATTTACGGGCCACGCCTTCGCAAGGAGATACGGCGCGGGTGGGGCGGAGGGTAAAGAGGCGCTGTAAAAGTTTATAGAACGCTTTAAATGCAACCATTATTTGTCACACGTGAGGAGTCCATAAAGCGATAAGTATGTACATAGAGCCATACTGAGGATGCATAAATGGAGTTTGGATGTAGATAGGGGTCGGGAATTTGTGGCGGGGAGGAATAAAACTCGGTCGCGTTTGATTCACGACGCGGCGAGCGAGCATGCGTTTCATTTCATGGCCCAGGTACGAGAGCTTCCAGAAAAATATCAACCGTTGACTAAATTTCCCTTGCCCTCGTAATAGTGCATCAACATTCCCCAGCGAAAGAGGCAAGGATCACCCCAAGGAATACGAGTTCTTCGATTTTCGTATGATGATTTTAAAAGGCAAAATGACGTCGAACGCTCCTGAAAATTTGCGTCAGGTTTCTTGGCTGACGCGACACAGGCGGGAAAGCCCGCGTGATCTTTATTTATAACAGTCCGACCAGACAGAACCGCGATCCCCAGTTTTCTGCTCCTCTTCTCCCGTAAGCTACCGTTATTATCCTGACGGGGAAGGACAGAGTTCGAGCGGCCGCGGGGGAGGAAGACGCGTGCGCCCTCTTCAGGCGCTTTCAAAATAAGAAGAGAATTAATGGGCCGTCGGATCACGCACGCTGAGCGATAAAGCATCGCAGGAAATATCCGCTGGCCGGCGCAGTGGACCTCACTCGAAGCGCGCACGTACATGGAATTCACTCCGGAGGTTATTTACTCTCTTAGATAATCTGGCCCATTAAAAGCCACCGAGCGAATGCTCCTCGGCTTTCCACGCCGCGGGAATTCCCGCGGCAACGAATCCAGTGCGTTTGCCCTGCCAATCTCCCCTCGCCATTGACATTCGACAGGAACTCACCGAGCCGGAAACGTCCGGGGCGTGTGAAGCCAACTGGCAAATTTCAACAGAGTAGTACCAACACGCGGATTCCCTGTGATCGCAAAGTGAGCCGTGCGAGATTCTGATCCCGTGGCAGAGGCTGTAAAGGCGAGCGAAGTTGTCGGAGAGAGAGAGAGAGAGAGAGAGAGAGAGAGAGAGAGGGGGAGCGGTAAATTCCGGAATGTCGTGAGATCAAGTATACGCCCTGGCAGCCGTGGTTGGAGGATAGGGCGCGGACTGGTGCTATTCTTTGCGGAGTATCGCGCTTAAGTACGAGTGTATAGAGAGCTGAATAGGAGGGTGGACCCGGGAGAACCGGCGCGAAGATGGAAGAGACAGCACCCCTGTCAAGTCCCAAAACCGCAGTGGTCTGCCAAGTGGGATTCTGCTCGTTCTGCCAACCCACTGGGCTCGCTCGTAACAGAGTCACCAAAGCGGGGAATTACGGCAGGGGCCAACCATTTCCCCAGGTTTTTGGGACGTTCTTCTTCACCATCAAAGCTACCACTCCAACGGCACACCGCACCGGCATTTGCCGCCCGCCTCCACAAACCACCCCAGGATACCGACGAGGATAAATAAATATTAATATCACCAAGTTTGCGATCATTAAGGGGAGCCTTAATGCTTGCGGCTTAGTCGGCAAATATTACTTTCGTCATATGATCGTCGGATCTAAGCCCCTGTGAAGTCGAGCTTCCGCCCACCATTCGTTAATCAAGGAAGTGCGCACCCCTCTATGCTATGGTGCATTCAATTTCAATGTATTTCGGATATCTGACGCGCCGATACAATCGGGATGTCACAGAGTCGATGAATCGGCTAATAGCGCGCGGGGAACTTTTTGTTCACACTTTAATTAAAGCTCGCGCGAAGGATCGGAAGGAAGTAAGGCCAGGAGAAGTTAACGGTGAACATGGTAGAATGTGGCTCGAGCTGGAGGCACGAAGATTTTAATAAGCGTCGGAGATCCGAGGAAGATGAAGCCGGCAAATGGCCGCGCGGCGTCGCCCGGTGGCGGCTGTGGAAGCCGAATGGAGAGAAGGCCATCCCAACCCGACCGAGTCAAGGATCGATCCCTCTATCTCTATCCCGTGCCAGCCTTCTCCATGGAGCTCGTCGCGCCCACGGCTCCACCGAGGAGGTCTCTTCTTCTTCGGGCCAGTGTCTCTTTCTCAGCTCGCCCTGCCGGAGAAAACTGCACTCCCGCCCTCCGTCGCCCACTCCCATACACCTTCGCCGCAAACCCACAGCCAGCCCTATCTCGGAAAGCTCACACGCATCTTGCGGCAGTTCCCTTTCCCCGCCCTGTCGCCACATGGCCCATAGTAGCATGCCAACATTTCTCGCGACTCACTTCTCTTTTTTCCTCCTGCGTCTCTACCTCGCGCTCTTATCCTGCACCCTTGCTCCCTCGCACCTCGTATCTTCTTGACTCGCGGTATTCCCCTGTGGCCGGCTGTGTGTGTCTGCGCGCCTACCCCTTTTTCCTGGACCGAGCAGCCACCTACCGTCAAGCCCATCCCTCGACACTCTCCACCGATCTCCCTCGCTTCACCTGTGCATCCTTTGCCGCGCGCTCGCCGGAAGCCCCGTCGAGATGTCAGCGTCACGACATTACAAACCTCTTCTTCTGTATAGGTAAAAGCGCGCGCGCACGGCGCCGCTTTCGTTCGGAGTGTTTAAGGCCTGCCCTCTGTCCCGGCACTCGGCCCGAACACCCGGCTGCACTCCGCGCACTCCGCGCACTCCGGGCTCCTTTGCGACGTCGTTTTCTTTGATCGGCTCACCCGAGCCGGCTTTTCATAAGCGCGGCTCTTTCGGCCGCTTAATTATGAGTGCGGCCCCGCGGCGCCGCTCCGAATCACTGCGATAAAGCAACAATTATTCCCTTCCCACCCACCGCCACCTACTCTCTTCTTTCTTACGCGCGATCCTCGCCGCGCCGAACCCCACGCGTTTCGCCTTTCGCGAATTTGATCCGCGCTTTTACCGAGAGAGAGAGAGAGAGAGAGAGAGAGAGAGAGAGAGGGAAAATCGAGAGGGGAGGAAATACGTGGCGTTCCACGCTGCCAATCAGGTGTTTGTAATTTCTGCTCGGGGAATTACGGCCACAGGTACTTTGTCAGCGGACCTATAGAAAGTAGATCGAAATCCGGCGAGCCGACGGAATGAGTGGGAAACAGGAAGTCGGAGAGAGAGAGAGGCCGGGGGGTATAAGCGTGGAGAGATGTCGGAGGTGGTACGACACGTCAGATAGACGCGCAACGAAATATATCATTGGTAATACGGAGAGAGAGTGCATCGACTGCAAAACCCTCGGCGGATGTCTTCCACGAAGACATACCATCTCTACGTGGAAAAGCGGCTTGGTAATATCGGATTACTCCCGGACGTCTCTGATGCTACTAGCATCGAGCCAGTACCGGGGCGCATCCCTCGTAATACTAGGTAGATAGGTGGATTCCTAGCCTGCTACTTCCGCAGGATACGGGATGGAGAGAGCGGCATAGGAAAGGTGGCGTAACGTCATTTCCCGATGCGACGGGATCCACGCCCCATCGACATTGATGCGACGAGCGCGCGCCGCGCCGGCCCTCTGACACTCGAGTACCCAGCATAAGGTAACCGTTAAATGCAAAATGTAAATATCCCCGCTGTCTCTCTACGCTCGTACGCTTCCTCGCCCGCTTCCTATCTTCCCTTTTATTCGGCAACTCGTCATTAATATTTATACCGGGACCGTTGTCTCCGGCGTGTTATCAGGCAGTTAATATTTAGATGTTGTCAATTTGCATTTTAATCCACCCCTACCGCTCTACCTATCCCTGTGCAAAAGGAGGCTTGTAACGATGACACCGGGCGCCGCCCGCGGCAAGTGCACGCTCGCCGTCGCCTCGGTGAGCGTTACACATATCCTGGCGGAGGTGCGCCGTGTCGGATTCTCTGGAAAAGTGATATGACCCGCTCGTTCAAACGCGGCTGTCGCGGACATTCATGTGCACCGGGAGCAGGCGAGAGCAGGCATCGCGAATCACGCCGATGTGCAAGAGCACCGGGGATTCTTGAGAGTATCGAAAGTGGCTGCTCGACGGGCCGGGGTGAAGTGTACTAGATAGGCGAGCGCTCCACCCTTCGGCTCATTCATGAGATATATGTATATGTATTGTGCCACAGAGGATGAACTCGAGACCGAGCGATCTCTCGGCTTGATCGCGGATCAGCCTGATTAACAGACACCCTGATCACAGTAGCGCATCAAGCACTAATCGCGAGACTAGTACCAGCGAATTCGGCAATCCCGATCTCTACATTAATAGAAGTCGCGAGTGCCCGGGCGAGGGCGATGATAGGAGCAGTAAAGCGGCAAGAGAATGGGGGCAGAGAAGGACGGCGTGTTTGAGCGAGCGCATCGAATCGCCAGGATGGAATACGCCTCGATGACCATACACGAGCCAGCGGTTTTGTCATTCTAATAGGCAGCGGAGTCGATGCGATGCATCAATTATAGAAACACAGGCCGCCCTGCCAGCCGGCCTCTGCCGCCTCGCATTACATGCGCGCCCGCCGCGAATAATGCGGCGCGATTCCACCCGATTATGGGAACAATAAATTGGCAGTCCGATGCGCCCTGCTTCGTCCCGAGATACACCTATCTGCTGCCACGCTCCTAACCATCAGTACCCACCCGCTGCTAATAGCGAGCCTTTGTACAAATTAGAATAATCCGAAAGCGCCGGACCAACTCCGACGGAATGCCGAGGGTTTTTAGGCGCGCGCGCCTCTGTGTTTCATTAGAATGAGCGGCTTAGGTATCAGAGCCGGGGCAACCTTGTTATCATCGGCCGGTTGCGTGGGGGCCGGCACTCGAAATTTTGGAATGTTTTGCGGACGCTGTGCCACTGGCGCCGACGTAAGCGCTCGGAGATACTACTGGCCACCGGGTACGTGTGACCTGCCAAAGGCTAAACCACTGAGTCGCCGTGTATGGCGCGCGCACCTACTGCCACATTGCGCACACTACTGGCCGGGTATTAGCGCTGGCCTATACTACTGGCGCGTCTCGCCGGCGACCTATACTACTGTATGACGGTGCAAGTACAAGCGACCCGCTAGGGCCGCGTAATGTAATACATAGTTCTATCGTGCGCACACTTCGGCTGTGCTACTGGACGGAGGGTGCTCGCGGTATCTCGAGATCTCGCAGCAAGGTGCACTCGCAATTCCAGGTGAACACGGCGACCGTTGCGAGATAAATAATTTTATGGCCGAAGCTTCGGGTATAGTGGTAGTATGCTGTAACTGGCCAGTTGGAAGAACGGAATTGGTTGTGTCCTCTACTTTGTAGAGTCTGCTGGCAATCTGTACGCTTGGGTACCGTTGCATCTATATTATACATTGATCGGCGTATTATTGGTCAGGCTCAAAGGCTAAAGCGTGAGCCGAGTAAAGATAGACTGTAATTGATTCTGCTCGACTTCGATCGAGAACTAGAGGGAGCTCTGTCTCAGTATAATCGTCCTCAAGAAAGAGACACTGTGAGACAGATTAGCCTTTTGCTATCTCCGAACCACTTGACCCGACTATAAAAATCGATTCTCTCATCCTAAAACCTTTTTTCCCTATATTTTTATTTATCTCCGTACTCGCGTATACATATAGACAACTTTTCCGGCGACATCGCTTTCATTGGGCGTTTGCCCGGCGAGGCGATGACACGCGGCGAAATTCGATTTCCTCTCGCAATGCGCGCCCTCTCTCCAGTAACGGATGGTAAATTCTTCGATGTGTGCGTTGGCAGTAGTGGCGGGCATATGGACGCGGCAGTTCCTGTCGCTCTTGTCTGTTGGGAGCGTGCTATTAATCGCGTTAGTCGGACGGTAGGTCGCTTAAGTGGTAGGTGCCCCTAGCTGCCTTCACAAAGGCATCCTGGCCTCGGTGTCTCCACTCTCTCTCACTCTCTCTCTCTCTCCTCGATACTACCGAGATGCTACCCGCCAGACAGGAATCCTTGCTTCGCGCTCGATCGAACCCTCACGGAGCCAACCTTCGTCTTCGTTTCGTACGCGCTTGTCGAGAGGCAGCTCATCTCTCCGGCGCCCAATCATCAAATTTGTTTGCATCCGACTACAATTATAGCGATGCACTAATCTCTCTTGACAGAACCTACACGTCAGTCAATTGAGTGGTTAGAACTCAGTTTCTAATAGACCTGTTTTGTATATTTCATGGTACATTTTATCGCAGATTCTGGAGACTACTGTCCATGAATACCAAATAAACGGTGATGCACGGTTCAACGTCCTTTGATAAACGTGATTCCGTGTAATTCGGTTAGATAATCCCGCGCTGGCCGTTACGAGTAAGACGATTATTCATCAATACCATTCTATGTTTACCCTTCTGCTGCCAATATCGCATGGTGTTCATTAATTCGGTCGATTTACCATTCGCCGTGTTGCTGGATGGACGGTCATCGCCATTCGGATTATTAATTATTTATATATAAGCTCTAATTATTTGTATAGATCTCATTTTACATGTGACGGACTTTTCAACCAAACGATAACTTTTCCCACGGGTCAGTAGAGCGCGAGGATCAGGTTCTTGCATCAGTCGAAGTTATCACTATACAGTTTAATCTTAGAGATACTTTCCTCTCCCTAAGATACTGTTGAAGATCATGTATCCTGCCCGAAGTAAACGTGCCAAGTACACAGTAGCATACAGTAGAACACCAATGGTTATCTATACCACGAGTACACAGGATATTCAATCGTATCCATCTGTAAACCGCCCACGTTAATTGAAACTTCACTTGACCCGAAATATATTGCAAGCGACAGCGAAAAACTATTTTACTTTGACGCACCGACATATTACACACATGTTCATTCTACTATGAACCAGCTGCAGTTGGCAGCCTTTCGCATGAATTCAGATTAACACGGCACTGTTAGCAGAATATTCGGCTCATTTGCACTGGGGCTAAGACTCGGTGGAAAAATTCGGCCTACTTAGCCTGGAGGGCAGTGGGAAGGCAGACAAGCCCGAGGAAACGAGGGTGTGTTTTGCGCGCGGGGCTTCCGCATACTTCGGCAGAAACGTAGAGTGCGAGTGGCAGTGAAGTGCGGGTAAGGAGAGTTCGAGTGGGAAGGAAAGGCACACACAGCGAGGCCGGCGCGCGCTGTAACTTGCCGAGGCGGAGGGAACCTTCGCATCCATCCTCGTCCCCATCCAGCCTCACCGCGTCGCGTCACCGTGGCCGTTGATGCTACGAGAGCTACGACCCTCCCCATATTTTCGTCGACTTACCCGCCCGCTTTTCTCCATACACGTCTACGCGGAGACGAGCGCGCGAGTACGTACACGGGGACGCGTGCATAGAGACGTATAGGTGTGGGGAGGCGTAGGTGGAGTAGCGAGAGAGAGAGAGAGAGAGTAGGTGGAGGTGAGACGCGAGGATTTCTATAGGCATTCATCATTCACTCCTCGCTCAACGTCGCGTTTCCCTCTCATCCTCACTCTAGCCTGCCTAGGCGTCCCTTCTTCTCCCATGATTTCGCCAGACGCTCTCTCCGTCGGGACCACCTCATCTCACCCTCTGTTTCTCCCCGACTGTCTATCATCCCTCCCTCTCTTTCTCTCCTCTCTCGCATACACTTTCTCTTCCTCTCCCTCGTCCCCGTCCCTCCCTGCCGTCTCTCGCGTTTTTTACTCTTCGAGTCATCCCTCTATCCAGCCCTTCCCCACTCGGCCGCGCACAGTCTTCGCCCTTCATCCCCGCTACCGCCCGACGTCACCACTGTCATTCCCTCTGTCGCGCTCCGTAATAATTTCCCGCCAGCTCCGCCGCTGCGCCGCTGAAGCGTGCATCGATGGTAATCTTCCGGAGGCTTTTAACCAAATATCACGCATCCACCCCGCGATTTTCCTCCGCCAATTTTCGCCCGCTGGAAACCAGAGGGGGAGAACTGCACGCTGTCTGAAAAAAGTCGCCGGAGCTTTTCGGCTAACCGCCCGCACTTTTTCTCGCTCTAGTTTACTTTCTTTATCTGCTGCTTCTGCGATATAAATGTTGCGTATCGCGAGAGCAGGCTGCTCTGTTTGTGACGCGCCGCCGCTTTAAACAAAAGCAGCCGCGTGTTTTGGAGTCGGCCTCCTGTGTGTCCGGCGAGTCGGCCGCGCGCGCAAGCTAACGAATCACCGTGGCTCTTGCAGGCCGCGCACGCACGTCCGAGTTACTTTTAATTCGCGGCGTTTAATGCCAACATTAATTTGACCCGCGCTTACCCACGGCATATGAATGCATTTTGTACATTGCCGGTAGTTGAGCCGAGAGTCCGTGCGCCATCGGCGAAGAAATTCCCTGTTAAACACCTCGCTTTAATATTTATGCACATTGTTGATATAACCGGGCGGATTTGCCGGTTTATTGCCATTTCGAACGAGCTATCTTTTCGCAGCATTCGAACGTGGAAGGCGAGAGTGTCTGCACGCGGTAATGTAAAGCGCGAGGATTGTGATTTAATGGTCAAATTGATGGGATCGCTGAACTAAGCATAAGTAATTAGATATTCCCGAATAATGCTACTTCTGTAGTTTCTTGGTAAACATCAGTATATTAATTTATTAATCGTCGAGATGCAATGTGTGATTGGCTAATTATTATTTTAATTTGCACGCTACCAATAATGCGTCGATTACAGTGTAAATACCTTATTATCATTGTATATTCACAATTTGTTTTTTAAAAGCCGCTTAAAGCTGCGTGTTCTGTAATGGATCGTTTCCTGTACAGGCAAGTACTTTAAAGAAGCAGTTGGTTCGCGTGCAGCAAACATTTACATTGATTAATGGACATAGAGAAGTGCCGGGAGGTGAATATTTATTTAACTTCATTCACTTCCCTCTGTCAATCCCATTAAACATGCTCAGACTAGTTTAATTATTTATTGGTCCGCTCGGGAGTGGCAAATGAGAAAATGGATAATCGCCACTCTCTACATACGTGCATATCCATAATGATTTCGCCAAGGTCTCTTTCGATTAATTGCCCCGTATTCCCATAAATATCGGCGCCAATCGCCAGCACGGCAGTTACGCGTTTAAATGAAAAAATTGCCACATTCTGACCATCTCATTCGAACGGTTTCGATGGGAGTTACGCGGCAGGGCACAGCAGCCCGAACTTTCTTATCGTTTAAATATCAATTAGCGCGGCGCGGGTGCCTATTTGGCTAAATGCCGCCGACACACATTCGCCATAATTATTCAGGAAGGAAAATGTTTCAGTGATACTTGGACAAGCAATGAAAGCTCTCGCACATAAGCGGCTATAGCAAATACGCGCCGGCCAACACTTAATTAGAAATTAATGTGTAGAATAACTCAAACCTCGGTTAAGCGAGTTTAATTGAATTCCCCCGTCTAAATCCATATGATATCAGGCTATAATCGTGAAAGCTCGCGGCCCAACTATCAAAACAAAACCGGCGCAGCTTCGATTACTCGCGGAACGGAGCTGATAGTTGCTGTTTGCACTTCACACTATCAAGCACTTTTTCCGGTCAAAAGAAGCATAGAGGGGACAAAGGGCGAGACGTTCGTTTCCGCGGCCGAATGGAGCGTGTTTATTCGCATCCCGAAGCCCATTGTTTCGTTCGAGGGATTAGCGAGCATTGGAAGCGAGCAGTGGAGGTATACGAGAGCATTACATGCTCCATGGTGGAAACGGCTGGACGTCGTTTCAGCGAGAGAAGTAGAGGGAGAGAGTGAGAGAGAGAGGAGTGGGTGGGGTATCCCTCGTGCAGGGGCGAGCGAGTACGAAATATTTATTTCCCTGGCTCCTAAAGAGTTCTGGCCCCGCCGGAAGGGAGTGCAATAACCTCCGGCGAGCTTTTAAGGGTGGTAGCGGAGCGGATAGCCGGAGCTCCGGCCTGATAAATCGGCGAGCGAGAGCGCGCTCGCGTTGAGAGTGACGATCATCATCGGCGATAGTGGTGGGGAATGCCTGTGAAGGAGTGAGGAGGTATGGAGCAGTGGAGGGTGTTCGCACTCACCGATTGATATCTTGTCGGGTAGAGCGGCGGGCAGAAAGATCAGCACGAGAGTTAAGGCCGTGATGAGTAGTCTGGCAGTGGAGGCTGGCCTGCCGATCCAAGTAGCGGGTACTCCGTTGATGCGGCTGCTAGTCTCCCCAAGCATCCTAGACACGGCACCGAGAGAACGCGACGCGCGACGTCGCCGTCGCGAGGACGGCGGCGAGGGTGGCCCACCCGTTCCGTGAACAACCGGGAGCATCTTCCGTGCTCCGTGGTCTGACGCAAACTGCCGTACTCCACTTGGCGTGAACTCGATCTCACTCGAATCGCCCCAGCATCCCTTTCTCCCTCGGCCGCGTTACCCACCCGCTACGGACCTCCAACCCTCTCGAGCGCACCAGCCCTACACCCCCCATCCCACAGCATCCGCCAATCCCCCTTCCATCCCCACTCACCCCCGAGCCAGCTTCTATTCTGTCTCGTCTCGACCCACCTCGTCCACTTTTTCGCATTTCCTCCTCTCTTCCTCCATCGCGCCCTCTCCCTCCCTCTCTGCCACGCGCTCTCCTCCGCGTTCTCTCCACCCTCTCCATGTATCTGTGTCTTCTCCGTCGACTCCTACCCTCCGTCGGCGTCCTCCTAGTTACATGCCGCTCTCCTCATTTCTCTCGCGTTGACGCGAGCGTGCCTCTCGGTCCCTCGCTGTTGCTACCCCTCTTAGCCGCGGATCCCGCTGTTTGCCACCCCCGAGGCCCGCACGCACGCTCGACAACCCTCCCTTCCTCTCTCGCCACTTTCCCCCACTCCGCGTCCACTCCCCTGCTTCTCTTCCCTCGCCGGTCTCTCGGCCCCCGCGAGCGCCCTCTCTTTCCCTCCCCCTCTCGCTCTTTTCATTTGCCGCGCGCGCGGTTCTCGCCCTTGGCTCGAAACACGCGAGCGCGCGCGCGCATGGCGCGGCAGGCGTGCGCCACCCGCGCCATTCACATCGGATTCGAGGGCGAACTTCGTGCTCGCTGCATCGCGACTCCTGGCCACTGCCAGTACTCGCGTTGGTATGCACGAGCCGTTACCGAGGTTCAGAATTAAAAAGAGCGATTGCATTTAAGATTTAACTTTCGAGATTGTTTGTCGCTGGTTGTTGTTTTATTAAGCAGAAACGTCGACTGTATACGCTTGCCATAGGAGGCAAGGGTGAAAGCATGACGCTTTAATAATAAAGAGGACGTCAGAGAGCGCGGTGATTGTATTGTGGTGATTAACGATATGCTATGTTGAAGAAATCCAGTTGAAAAGATTTTTGAGTGAAGCTTGACTAGTGTGGATAAAAGGGTCTCGGGTAAAAGCGGCGACGAGCATTGGAAAGCACAGTAAATTCAACATATGTAAAGCGAGGAGGGAAGAGAGAGTGGGAGGGGGGTGAGGAAGGTCCACCAAGTGTACGTGACAAAGTGGCGTCTGGTGTGACCAGGCGACTTTTTAGCCAGCGAGGAATTTAGTGGCCGAATGGTTCACGACGTGGACCATAGCTTTTGGTGGTCGAGCGTGGAGGAAAGTGGCGGCAGGGCCACTTGTTCGTCCAAGGTTCGACTGCCCTTTGCCCGCGAAGGTCGTAATGTCGAACCCCGCGGATAGAAAAGTTTCCTTCACCCAGCAAACGTCTGATGCACGGGCTCTCGAGAGGGAAAGGACGTGATGGTCACGAGCTAAGAGCCGCGAGGCAAAACGTTCCAACTCGATCTTTCTTAGAAACCGATTGTTCTTGACTATTTTTGAGAAATGGCCACTTAAATCAAACCTTGGTTCAACGCAATTTTCCTTGTTTGCATGGCGCGGAGAATACGAGAAGTACTTTCAATGGGAGTAATTCAAAATACGCGATTTTGCTTTTTCACTGTTGCCCACCTACCGTAACATATATATTCCAGAATAGGAATCTTTCTCATATGTTGATTCAAATATTCGAATCACCACATCAACTATTATTAACACATCGTCGTACCTCTGTTTGATATACTAATAAAATACTCGATACGCGTTCTAACCTGTTAACTCTCCCAAGAATTGTCTGCCACGACAACCCGGGTACCAAGTAAGTACTTCTGAGCGAAGATCCCAGCTGGCGGCATAGTAGGTAATAATACTTGGCCGCGTGCGGTTGCCGCTTCGCAGGCTACATGCACCTCGCATCTCACAGGATTGATTGTCTTTCGCGAACTTTGTACTCCGCCGCGGGCACTTCCGAATTTAAAACAGCCACCCTCGCGGCGTCGCAGCGTCGCAGGACGACGCGAACCGGTGCAAGAAGTTGGACGCCCGAGGGCGCTGCGGTTCCGAAGCAGCGTACTATAGTTTTACGCATGCACAGTGCCGCGATGCATACTGTGGCCGCGATGTTGTTTTGCGTCGCGCTGCCGACGAGCCAGGGAGGTTATGATGTCGGCCCAGTGACAGTTGTTCGATTATTAGGATTGAAATTGATTTGAACTCCCTGTGGTGGAAGCTCAGAAAGCAGAATGGATCCGGCACTTCTGAGGGAGCGAGAGCTCTTTAAGAAGAGAGCTCTGACGACACCGACGTAAGAATTCTAAATTCATTTACTTTCTTAACCTCCAACGTCTCTTATTCTTTTATATATTTGAAGTTTACAATCGTTACATTATGTTTGCTACCTTGTGTTTACTGTTTTACTATTGAGCTCTGTGCTGCACTACTGTACAAGATACATTGGTTTCTTTAATCTTCGCTTTTTCTGTAATGATCTTTGGATTTGAGGGAGATATCCCCATTCCTACCTTTTGTATGTTGCTGTGCCTTTAATGTGTCATGTAAAGACATGGAGATGCACTAATTGTGTGGCTATGAAACACCTTTCGACACAGTGTTGAAAAGAAGAAGAAGGAAGTAGAAAAAGATACAAGCCGTGATGACTCGCTTAAGAAAAAGCCAAAGCCCTCGTCGGTGTCTGCCAGTCCAAAATTGGACATGGTCAACTACAAAACCATGACCGGCAGTTCCCAATACAAGTTTGGTGTATTGGCAAAAATAGTGAAACATATGAAGGCAAGACATCAAGATGGCGATGACCATCCTTTATCACTGGAAGAAATTTTAGATGAAACGAATCAGCTGGATGTAGGCTCCAAGGTAACACACATAAAAGACACTGTATAGCATACATCTTGACAGTAAAGTATATAAGATTGCTTGTATGAACAGGTAAAAGCATGGCTGCAAGCCGAGGCACTAATGAAGAACCCAAAAATTGAAGTCAGTCCGGAGGGTAGGTTCTCTTTTAAAGCTATGTATAGGATTAAAGATAAGAAGTCCCTGCTGAGGCTTCTAAAGCAACAGGATTTGAAGGGTCTCGGCGGTATACTGCTGGAGGATATTCAGGAAAGCTTGCCACACTGTGATAAACATTTGAAGGTACAGCAAGCAAGCTTCTTACGTGTACTATAATCTGTTGCAATCAACAAGACACTCAACTCCAAAATGTTCTGTAGAGCCTGCAGAATGAAATATTATTTATAACAAGGCCACTTGATAAGAAAAAGATAGTCTTCTACAATGATAAGACAGCACAGCTCCCCATTGATGATGAATTTCAAAAACTGTGGAGAGCAGTTGCTGTTGATGCCATGGACGATCAGAAGATCGACGAATATCTCGAGAAACAGGGTATTCGGTCGATGCAAGACCATGGTCCAAAGAAACCTGCGCCGATGAAGAGAAAGAAGCCCAACAATAAGAGGAAACAGTTCAAAAAGCCTAGAGACAATGAACATTTGGCCGATGTATTGGAGACGTACGATGACTCAAAATAGTTCCATTGAAAACTTTTTTATAATAAATCCTATTTCTTCTATAAAGAGTGTGTACAAAGGAATGTAAATTACTTTCATTGCCATGATCATATTATATACGGATAGAAGTTGAACCGCGTTATAGTAAGGGGGGGCTTTGTTGTGCCCTAATAAATCGAGACGAATAATAGTATTATATCTCACGTTACTGTAATAAATAATTAAAATATTTATTGTCACAATTTTCCACTGTAAGTACAAAATAAATATATAACGGCTATGATCAGCATCGAAAACTATCTAATTCTATGTGTTTCCGCGTAAGTCGTTTCGTTTGCAATCAGACTTACAATTAGTTATCGTATGAACAGGCCCCGCTTCTACATTTCGAGTCCGAGCTCGCGGTGAAATGGCAGATTGAAAATCTTGGCTCAAACACTTGGCATTATACCTGAAATTTCGAATTTTTCACGGCGAGCGTCCACATCACCTCGACGCCAACACCGGCAATTGCGAGGCGCGACAGTGATACATTTTTGTGGCGCATGTTACGCGCAGTTACGTCCCATTAATTAAGTCACCGATGTAACGCATACAGTCTAATCTTTGGCATCCACAGTTTTGATTATACCACACGAATACGTGTGAGCACAAACCTTGCCAGATATTATCCCGATTTCAAAGACGACGCGACGCTAGAAAAGAACGGCGGGAAGAATCCCGATCGCTTGGAAGCTTGGCGGGACTTGCCGCAACAAGTTATTTGCGTGTGCATTAGTCCTTTGGAAGCGCCGAGTCACTCTTCCCCCGTGAATAGACGCGGGTCGCCTTGCTACCGAGCATCCGATCTAGCAGCGACTGCTTGTTTCGCCTCCTCGCCGCCAAGACTTCCCGGCACAGTTCGTGGAAGCACTCGGCTACCTGGCCAACCTGTAACAATCACGATTTATGACTCACTAAACCGTCCATTTGCACGCGGATCTCGAAATCAGAAACCAAGCGCACACACCCAAGGGAATCAAACACTACGCGCTTGGGACTCGTTCAAGCTAACATATCTAAGTACAATAATAGCGGCATCTGCATAATAACAACCTGTTCGGCGGCAGTCACTTCGCTGAACCAACACTCAAAGTCTTTGGCCAGTATCTCCCCCTCCTCGGTGCTGACTTGCCTCAGGTGGACCATGTCAGCCTTGTTGCCGACAAGTGCGAGGGGCATCGTCGCCTCGGGATCCGCAACCGCCAGAGTTCCTCTGGCCCTCCTCACGAAATTGAAGGAGCCCCTATCAGTGATCGAGTACACCAGGAGCAAGCCGTCCGCCCACTGCAGTGTCTCCGTCGACGGCATCTCATCCTCGCTCTGAAAATGCCGGTCAAGATCAGCCTGGAATCTCTCTCACCTTCCAGAATATCGGGGCAAGACAGACTGGCACCGAGAGTCCCACACTCAAGTGGTTGCATCGTAAAGAGATTACCTTTGGGCAGGTGTCCAAGATCTCGAAAAGAATAGGCTCCCCGTCGACGAGCACCTCGTGCTTGTATCGGTTCTCTAAAAAAAAGCACCAAGGTCGCATTTTACGGAATGCCTGCGATAATCCGGTGCGAGGGCGGCCGAGACCGCCCGCGCGAGTCGGAGCCTTGCCTTCCAACTATACGGGATACTCGCTCGTAAATTCTCCCGGCGAAAGCAAATATAGCTGCCCCGAGGGATCAGGTACTTATTCTCCGTTCCCTAGAGCTAAGTAGATATCTTTTTGGGCCCCGGCTTTCTAGTTTTAGAGCGCGGCGCGGCGCGCGTCCCGGCGCGGCACGTGCTCGCTCGCGGAGCTCGGACGTTGCCGCCGGCAGCGGCGACAGCAGCGTGCCGCTTGTCTCCCGTCAGCGTCTGCACTCGTACAAAAGGAGAAGCTTTTCTCTCCCCGAGTATCAACCCCGCATTAGTACCCGTCCTGTCTCGTGTCAAATTCGTCTTCGATAATTTTAGAGCAGACGTCGCCCGTGCTATGCGACGCGTGCAAGCCACCAAGAGCCCGCGCGCGCCCCGAGAGCTTTTCCAACGCTGCTGGCAGCTTTCAGAAAGCGCGTCATTCCACTGTCGCTCGTCCATCAGATTGTCTATCGGGCGTCTCGATCGTGTCCCCGTCCGGTTTATCGCGCCTAATCTCCGATACACGCGGATATATCTGCTATCGACTGGTAAATCGAGATGTCCTTTACCTGCCTGGTGATCATATTCCCCGATATACCTCCTCGTCAAAAACCTCACGGTTAGTGCTGAAACAGAGACAACCAAAACATAGACAAGTGATTTCCTATTGACGACTCTCTCTCGCTCGTAGCTATCGCTCCCACTAATGGACACGTGTGAAACATCCGTTGCAGCCGATCGCTTACACTAACAATGAGCCACGTGGCTTTCACATTAATGCGCCAACCAACAGTCTAGCCATTCAATAGCCCAAGTTGATGTTTAACAAAGCTCTCCGCAGGCTACCGTCGAGAAAGCTGGGAATTCTCTATTCATGAATGCGCGTTCGAGACTCTTGTCAGCCGAAAACTATACGGCCAGCGCACGAATATAACCGTAAAGTTGAATGTCTCCTGTGAATGGCGGCGAAGCACAGACATATAAACACTAGAGACGCTCTGATTATGGACAGTTAAGAGCACCAGGTGGCATCATTGCCAAGACGAAATGGTCGAGTGGTGCGCTCGTGCATCGGAGAAGGGGTTACGTGTTTTGCGATGGGAAAAGAGTCCGAGTGTGCAGTAGGTTCGCAGGGGATTCGCAGGACGTCGGTGAGGCAATTTCCACCCTGTCAGAGTGAAGGCGGCGGCGGCGCCGGCGTCCCCGAGGTATTTGCGTTGCGGAGCCATCGAAGGAAGATACGCGATCTTACTCGTCGCTCTCCTCGCGCTACATGCATTCGCGCGCATATCACCATTCGATCAAGAGAAACGCGAACCGCAGCCTAGTGACCCGCTTCGAGGTAGACCGCACTATTTTTACCTCCAACTCGAACCTGCCGCTGCGCCCGTCGGCGCCGCAGAACCTTGCTTGCGCTCTCGCCGCCGCGCGCGCGAGAGAGTATTGGAGAGTATAAACTACAAACTATAGAAACTCCACTGGCCGACGGGGCGCAGCCCTCGCTTCTTACTTACTTTATCGCGAGAGCGCTGAGAAGCAGGTGCGCATTAAAATAATTCCTCGTCCCAAAGTTCCGCGATGACTTAGCGGGGCCGCGCGCAAAAGTTCGCCCAACACCCTCGGCCGAGTTAGACCCTCAACTCCGTCCGGCTTCCCCCGCGACCGAGAGCCAACTCTACCAAGTACAAAGAGCTCTCGCGATGAGATTCGAAAGGATTCTCCCGTATTAAATGATTCTCGGGACCAGCATCGAGCCTGGTGTACGTAGAATAGCGCGGAGGGGGCTCGAGGCCTGTAGGATCAATAAGTAGTGGCGGCGCCGAGATGACAGAATTAGAAACTTATCAGAGCGTGTCCGCGAGCGCGCTAGAGACAAGATCGAGCTTGCGGTATCTGGATTTCCTGATTGACAGGGCCGCGTGGCGGCGCGCGGCTAGTGAGCCATTTGTTAGCGATCGGTATATTTACATTGGAGCCTCTAGAGCAACAACATTCAGACGCCCGCTTTGCCTCCTGTTGCTCATTAAAAGCGCGACGCTTCCTGTGCCAATTTCGTCCCGGCGATCGCGCGTATGTGCGCACACCTCTCCCGGGTGTCGGGTTCGCGGGGAGACAGGCTTTCGTCCCGGGCGGAGAAGGAGATAACGGAGAGATTTGCTTTGAGGACGCGCGCGCGCGTACATCGACGGTTGCCGGGAAAGGCAAAACAAAGATATTATCGGGGACATGCGGCAGATGGGAGTTGGTCTCATTGCATTCTCGAGACACATGTCGTGAGCGGCTCGGCTCGAGGAATCCGAATAGCAGGACGACGCGAGGATGCTCCCGCTCGAGGTTTACAGTAAACCCCTTATAAATAGCGCCCACTGCCCCAGGCGTTTCACAGTGTGTACCCTAGCCACTCACCGGCCGACCAATTATTCACTCACCTATGCCTTTGCACGTGCCATAACAAAAATACATGCTGCACCGAGCCCACTCTCCTCCTCTGCCACGTTCCTCGTGCAGCGCGGCGCATGCACGCATATCTATCTCGGAAGCGCGGACCTTCGTCACCGTGTGTCACGTGCACTTGCACTTGAATTAAACTGGCCGACACTCGGACCATTTTTCGACCACCGAACCCCTTGCCACTTCGTTCCCGCCACCTCCCCTAAATCACCGCACGCGTGTCACCTCGTGTCTCGTACGCATAAATTCGACTGGGATCATCTCTCCTCTCTCTACTCTACCATCTTAATTACCGAGCGCGTAGCTCGTTGGCTGCCAAATTAATAAACGCGAAGCTGGCACTTCCGCTTGTAGCTCGAGTCGCAGACACCGTCTATTTGTACGTCTCCAGCTCGACCGACGTGCGCGAGAAGTGCACTTCAGCGTAATTGATTGTTCGGGATGTTAGATACGCGTGATGATGAGATAAAAGTTGGGAAAATATGTGCTGGTACCTACCACTTTTGCCGACTCCTGGCGCCCCGATCACAGCGACTTTCACCTCGCAGAGGGAGCTCTTCTTCCGGCGGATACCCCTGATCGCATTGGACGTCATACTCCGGGCATTTGTCACTGCACAGAGTATCATGAGACACCGGGGCACCGAGTGCGCTTATGTCTAGGAGGACGCCGGGGCTAAGTGGCGAGGGTGTGAGTCAACAGCAACCGACCTGTCACGATAATATCTTTACTTGGCCGCGTTCCACCGGGTACGACAGTGACTTCGGGATTTCGGATTAAATGCGAGAAAAAGGGAGGGCCCGCGCGCGCACCTCCGCCGACGGCCGCCCTTGCCAAGAAAAACACACACGCCCGAGAGAACCGCGGACGCGCGCCAGCGTGCACCACGTGAGGATCCCGCTAATAAATAGGGGGCGACGGGCCACCACGTCGGCCCTCTCGCTGCCGACTGGAGGAGATTCGCAGCGCGTGCTTTTACCTCTTCTTCGTCGCCGTCTCGTGCGATGCTTCCCTCACGTCCTCACGATGTTACGGGTCGAGCGCGATCTTTCCGAATACGCAGCCCACTCGAGCCTCCATTTACCGGCTGGCTCCTGTCTCTCCCCCATCGAAATTAAAACGGGAGCATCTTCACGACCGAGAGGAGAACCACTCCGACCACTCTCTCTCTTTCTCTCTCGCGCGCGCGCGCTGTTCTCTCTCGCGCTGAGGAAAGTTTAAATATGCCGCACTCCTTTTCTTCGGCCACCGGAGCCGAGGCGGCCGTCCAAGTGGCAGGAAGGGGCGTTCGGCAAGGCGAGAGGAGCGGAAAGAGATCTGATGGGTGTATGTACATTAATAGAACGGTTCGCATATGTCGCGGGGAATCTCTGGAATTCACTCTCCTTACGCTAACAATGTCACCGGCGCGGTTCGTTATATACTTAACATATGTTACATATATAAACTCGCCCCTTCCCCTCACTTTCTGTCGATTTTCTTCTATCTCTGTAACCGCGATCCGCGAGGGCAACGATTCTCCGCTTGTTATCCGCGTGTTTTCGTCTCGTCGCTGGACCCCCGACGCAACTCTCGTCACTGTCAAAGTTCCTGTTCGGTGACATGATTTTCGTTAGGCAACTTCTTTTCGGAAGTCTGTCATCTGTCGAGATAGAAACCCGGCGTCTTTTCGACTTTGATGTTAGTGTCGTTTCGGTTGCTGTCGGTTACACCCGGCTTCGATATCAAACGAAGAGCAAAGTGGGTTAATAAAGCACAGAACATTTCTGTTTTCTAGCTCTACTTACCCCTGTTTCGAGCAGCGTCCTATCTCACACCTTCGGTTCAGCGAGAGTTATTCACCCGATCGATTCATACGTTGATCGAACATTGCGAGAAAGCGATTGGAAAAACTTGGACTTGAATTTCTTATAAATTGAACAGTAATCGGCTCGCAGAACCAAGTCCTCGGTTCTTTGCAAGGCCAATTAACATATGTTACGAAAAAGAACTGTGAGCAATTGACCAAGTCAAGGGACGAAGTAGGAAGAGATGCAGATATCACTTATGCCACGTGGTGCTCGAGAATTTGGTGGATCGGTGGTGAGATCCGACGCGTATCTTGGTCTCGGCGCGACTGTCTCTCGTCTCTCCCCATTCTCTTCGGGCGGCAGCTACCGCGGCAGCCAGCCTGCTTTATTATACTCTTATGCCCGCGCCTGCACGCCTCTGATATCTGCTTCCGGTGCACGCGGGTACGCGCGCACCCGAAGGTCGAGCTTTCTGATCGGCGTGCGGCTTCCGGCGCCGCTTCAAACTCCGCGATTCTTTAAATGCCCTTCCGGCATTCGCCGTCGACGAGACTCGAGCAAATATTGACTGCGCGATCGGGAACGGGCGAGGCTATCGCGCCGCGCCGCCGTGAAAGCTTCCAGGAATATGCGCTTTAATTGTAATAAGCTCGCGCCGCTGCGCGAGAAATCGCGAGCCGATTTCGTAAGACTCTATTCTACGGAGTGATTCGGCATACCGGAAGTGTAAGTTAGCAGAAACGACGCGCAGTGTTTCGGTGAAGGTCGAGCTTTATTGCGAATTGGGATTTAGATGTGAGGGAATTGCGGCTCGTGCGAGCGCACCTGGCGTCTTGGTATTTTATCGGGTGGAGGTGATGTCTGAGATTAATTGATTCGAATGCGGAGTGATATTGGTAGGCGGAGGCGAGTGAGTCGGTCGGGTACAGCAGTGTTCTACGTTAACCAATGGGTCGAATCGAACGCTCCTGTCCTCGTTCCAAGTTGAAAGCGGCGGGTTCGAGCTAGAGGAGCCACCCGCTGGTTACTCCCTTGCTCTCTTCCTTTCCGACTTTGATCTGCTGCTGGTGCTGGTGCTGCTGTCGATCGGGTGGTCTCGCCGCTCCCGGGCAGCTTCCAAACAGCCAATCGACTGCTCGCAGCAGTGTCGGCTTCGTGTGGGCTGAATTCAGTAAAGAAACCTTAGTCGCGACAAGGTCGCCTGCTCAAGCGAATTAAAGCTTTCGGAACCGGAAATTCTGAAAGCCATCGCAGCAATTAAAAAGAAGAGTATTCTACGTACGCATGGATGTGTCCAACTCGCAGTCGAAAATGAGTTCGTTCTCCAAGCTTTTGGCGAACGCTGAACTCTCCCTCTCGGGCTTTTCGTCGAGATCGTAGTTCGCCGTGACTACTTCTTTGTACTCGGAAGTTTCATTCTCGCCCTCGTCGCCCGGCTCCTTAGAAAAGCTTCCACCAGAGCAGCCACATCCTGACACTAAGTTTTCATTTCCAGCACTTTTTCTCGATTGCGAAAACAAGTGCTCGATCCCTCTGGATAAGCCTTCGCTATGTTTTTCCTGGGGTTTGGATGGAAGAAATTCATTGAAATGACTGAAATATTTTGTCGAGAATGGCGAGCAAGTTGAGAAGGGAAACCTTTGTACTACTTTGTCGGGAGCTTGACAATTGATTCCTCTCTTTTCGCTCATTTGAATCGTACGATTTCATAGAGACGTAATTCTCTCTGGGCCTGTACTTACTACGAGTTTCGTTCCCCGGCGATCTGAAGTGTGCAGAGAGGAAAGACTTAGGTAATGATTAGTAGAGAGCGACTGGTGCAAGGTAATAACCAGTTATTGCGTTACTTGGCGACAGTAGACGTCGAGACCGGTGTGGTATCTTCATTAGCTCTTGTGGTCGCCCGTGAATAATTACTCACTTCATACTCCTCCGATTGATTCTGGCTCGTCTTGTACTCTGCGTACTTTGGATTCCTACTCTCCGCCGTTACTTTCGGCACGAACTCGCCACCTCTGCCTCTTTCCTCATCCTATTTCACCAATTTCCAGTTTAGTATAAACCTGATGAATTTGATTTTACTCTGCTTGCCGTAACAATTAATTACTGAAATCTTTTGAGTTTTCGGAGCTCCCTGCAGCCTTGTGGATTCCAGATGTTTGGTGGGCGCGCGGTCCGTCCAAGTATACGAATCCTTGAAATCAAGCTTAGAGGGGCCATCGTGTAAAATTACCAATTCATTCTTCGCGTACTTGTCACGTATTCCTCCCGCCTGCCACGGAGTCCTGCTGCACGTGCGAAACAGGTGTTATAGCACCTCAATCTACTTTCTGGAAATCTGCTTACCTTACGAGAATGATATAATTATCCAAATTAGCAGATTCGAATTCTTTCACATGAGACAATCGCGAGCGCAAGTATTTCTTCACGTCGACGAATTTCTCGGGACGTGGAGTCGCAGGCAACAAGTACTCCGTTCTCGGTCTCGCTGGATCCTTGATAACACTAGTTCTATCAGTGTGATCCGTTTTCCCGTTAAATCGATCGTCCCCCGTCAATTTGGAGCCGATACTTCTCCCCTCGCGCTGCCTACGAAATTTCAATTTTCACGCGCATTTTAAAATGCGTCGAAGTCAAGTGTCGCATGAACTTTAGTTTTATCTTTAATTAACGAATACGCTCATTAGTCCCACACAGAGATTACCTCGCTCGAACATATTGACTACGTACAAACTGCTATCAATTGCGTTCTCGGAGGACGCAGTGATTACTGTCAAATTTACGGGCCCATTAACTGACCTCGCATTAAAGGTCGCCGTTTCGACGGGCATTCGATTTCTTCGTGGCGTTTCGGGGTTCGCGAAGTTCTCGGGATACAGCGACTGCTGTTCGCCCGGACGTGTTGGCTCGGATTTCATCTCGCCTAGGAGATATTCAGCCTCGTTCGCACCGAGTGCCAGTTTTATGCTGCTGGCGATAATGTCGATCATTATAATGCAGACTCTTCGTGCATCTGTAAAACAAGATCACGTTATTTGCAATACAGACACATTCTTCGTGAGACTTCCAATTCTTATGTTAAGAAGAGAAAGAAGAGTTGCCGAATGGCGCAACTTTCGACAGCAGATTAGCAATTAACCCTCGGGAGGTTTCGCCAACTCGGGAAATAATTGTCCGCGGCCAACCAGTTTCCAATTGCTTGGACGTACTCACGCGGGCGAGCTTGGGGAATGTAGTAGAGGACGATTGCCAGGAGGACAAATGCAAGGATGAACATTCGCCGGAAGTAGCTGAACCATCCGAGAGTCCAGGTAGATTCGGCCGCGTAAGCTGGTGATCGAAGTCAAGTAAAAATAAGTCACTTGAAGTCTACCAACGCAGGAGGCACACTTTTACTTACTATCGGCGTGCCATGATTTTGCGGTCGCGCACTGCATCGCAAGTGCACTGAAGACAACGAAGAATTTCATGTTTGCCGAAGTAGAATTCGAGAGAGTCCGCCCGACTGTTTCCCAATATATCCAGTTCACACAGAAATCCACATGACGTTTCCCCCGGGAAGAGAACGACCTGGAAAGTACCGCACCGGGTAATGTGAGACTGTCAAAGGGCGGAAGACAACGAAGTGACGTTCGCTCTTGACCGAATCGAAAGCGAAAGCGAGTTTCGATTGATAGGACGATTTATAGTTTCGCGATACATGGTTTGAAATTGAGTCAAGCACAGCTGCATTTCTATTCACATATTATCTTAATTTTTTTTAATTATGTTGAACCTGAAACTTAAACACCGCGGGTTTAAGAATAAAAGTATCTTAAATGTTGGTCACATCAAACTGAAAGAAACTTCCATTCTCTTCAGCATTGCGAAGTAAGCTTCATGCTCTAAATGGGCAATTTTTGGAATACAAATTGAACACTTGTGTCGTAGAGGCAAGAAAGCGGCCCTCAAAGTGAAAGGATACACCAAAGTGAAAAGTGCGAACAATTTAAGATTCATATCTTAGATTTTTATTATGCTCTGAGTACTTTACAATATAATACAAAGGAAAGACATATCGCGGCGACACCGTCTTTAAACCGCGGTGCAAGGTGCTTGCGGAAGATACGTGCGCATCAAAATACATCTCTAAGGAAAGAAAGTGGGTATTTGCCATTTGGTACGAGTTAGCGATTGGGGGAGAGTGCAGGGTGCGCAAGCGAGGACTCGCACTAAAGACTAAACGGTGCCTCTCTAATTGCAACATTGATCGGTGACTCCGTGGAGCGAAGGTACTTAAAGACTTAACACTCGCGAGTTCTACACTCGATATTTGTCCTATCACGCATCGTGAAACGATCTTGCCTACTCTATGGTTCATGAGGTCGGTCGGTCGGTCTAGATGTCAAACTCAGTGATGCCATCCGTCGCGAGTTTCGAGTCGATATTCACGAGGCAGCTCCGAACGAGCAGTCTCGCCAGTATAGACTCGAAATCCAATTCAATAGAACTTGCCCAGGCTCTACCTGACATTAAATAAGGTGGGCGCGCGTGAGTGGTAATTTCGTTTCACCGGCAAACCGAGTGCATTGGCGCAGCCTATTGGACCCGCGGTTCGTCCAGACACCCGGAGGCCGCCGACGAGGACAGCATCCGGACCTCCCGACGAGACGCGGGAGCTTTACGTCTACTACGCTAACAATAATAATAATTATAATAATAATTAAAATAGAATAATAATAATATGCCGTGGAATAAAAGTATACAATACAATAGATGAGAGATAGTAACGCAGTATGGTGTGTACGCGTGCACGCGGAACTCGGCGACTCGCATCACCGAGCGAGACTGGCGGCTTCGCTCGCCGATAACCCAAACGATCGTTGCAGCTTCTTTGAAAAACATGAATAGCGAGGTATACCTCGTCGTTACAAGAAGAAACGAAAGAAAGATTCTCTCGGCAGATCACCCGTACTTTCTAATAAATAATTCGAGCCCGATTCAGCTTGGTGCGCTGCGGTCAATTTCCTCCGGATATAGGACGAGTGGGCCACCCGCTTCCAGGGTGCACGCGGGCACACCTGCGTTTACATGGATGAACGACTTTATACACAAAGATAGAGAGAGACAAAGAAGGGGATAGTGAGTGAGATTGGATGCGAGCGACGAGCGATGATAAGAATGTGTGATGTGCAATATGCGTCACCGAACCGGCCTATCCAAGCCTCCACCCCGTCCGTCTACTCATTTCCCGCTTCCGGCAAATGAATCGGATGGAAGCTCCTCGCTTTTCTCGCGTACTTGCGTCATCAATCAAATCTTACAGGGGAGTTGGCTAAAATTGGCAAGCGCAGTAAACCGCGAGGATAAGCGGATGAAGAGATTCGGTGGATCGCGTCAAGGAATTAACCGTAAATTGGATGAGCGCAGGCGCGCGACAACCGGCGGGACATCGCTCCCGATGGTTTTACGCGAAGTTTGCCTTGATTTTGTTGATGGCGTTCGAGAGGTGGGTCATCTCGGTGTTGAGCTGATGCATCAGCCCTTCCAACCTGACCACGGTGTCCAGGACCTCGACGCGCTGCGTGTGCGGATTGTACCTCACCTCGAAAGGTCGGCTCATTGTCGCTACCTGTAAACAGGACAATCCTCATAGAATCACTCATTTCTAACGGTCTTCAGCTCTAATTCTCTTTGTCCGACAATTTCATTATTGCCCAGCCTATTATTCAGTGAAGAAATTATCAAAAGTGCGAGATAAATAACTTGTATTAAGCAACCTGTATAGACTCAAAGTGTCAAGAGGTGCACGAAATTCGAAATACTCGAAGTAAGGAAGACGTGTCGAGTCTATCGTCTAAGGAGCGACGTGGCATTGAAGTCTCCGATAGGAAAGCGTACATACCCAACGGCGGAATTTCTCTTTGGCGTCTTCGAAGCTTTCAGCGACGAAGTATATCGGCTGGTATTCTTGATCCTGATACTTCTGGAGAGCAGTGGTCGAGGGCTCGAACGGCCGGTGCTCGCACTTGTCGCTCAATGCATGAAGGAGTTCGCCGTAGGCCGAGAGGAGCCCGGCACCGTAGGCCTTCACTTCCTTGCCCTCCATGCACAGGCCGAACTCGACTGTGAACCAGTAGATGGTCGACAGCTTCTCAATCTCCTCGTCCGAAGCACCGAGAGAAGCGAGACCGATCTCTTGGGAGAATTGGGCGAAGCTCGGATCGGCCAGAAGTGGCATGTGTCCCAAAAGTTCGTGGATGCAGTCTCTGTATACACGGGAGAAATAGCGTTATATTCAATGCCTGTGGAGACAAATTGGAGAATCGTATGGGATTTCGTTCCTAACTGGCCTCTGAATAAAGTTGAACGCAATTATATTTATGCAATGCGAAGCAATATAGAATCATTTTTTCGAATGGTCTCTTGGAGTAAGAGGATCCGATAAGCAAGCTATTAAGCAACCTAACTGAAAGTGATAGTTTACAGGAGTAAGGAACACAATTCCGAGACACGAGAAAATTGTCGTCGCGTCGATCACGGGTCTTCCGTTCCGGGAGAAATGAGTTCGCAAGCGGCCAAGTGAGTTATCAACGCCATCGTGTCGTTAAAAGCCAATTAGGGCTCCATTACGAGCTTAGAGAGGTGCGGTAATTCCATTATCATCGTTCCCTGTATACCATGGCCTGCCCCCATCATAACGCAGTATTGATTGGCCTGCCCTATCTCTCTTCCTCTCCTGCACTCTAAAACGGCCCTAAAGGCCTAAACTATGTTCTACGTAGCACTGAAAGGCGAAGAAATCTGACTGGTCCGACAATAGATAGCAATCCTTCGCGAATAAGAAAACTGAGTATTGGAGAGCAGTGTAAATTGGACCAGAATCTCCCACAATGGATACATAAAAATTGAAAAGGGAGACTTACGGTTCGGGCGTGTGATAGGGACTGTTGATGTGGCGGACATATTGGGTGCTCTGGAAGATTCTGAAAGCAAGGCTCGAAAGGAAGTCCCTGGCGGTGAGGAGTCCGGCAGCGGGTCGCAGGGTGAAGCCAGTGTTCTTCTTGAGGAAATCGCTGACCTCCTGGAGCTGAGGTATGCGGTGCGGCACGAAGATCTGCTCTTCCTGCAGCATGGTGAAGACGCGTTGGTACTCGATGCAGGCGTGTTTCGGCACGAGGTCGACCACGGTGTTGAAGACGCGGCTCCAAGTCTCGTTCTCGGTCTCGGTGTAGGGGATCGTGGGGATGGCGTCGCCGTACTTGAAGGCGAAGGCGATTTCGGCGATGATCTTACGACGCGCGCGGTACTCTTTGTCGGCGAAGCCGGGGTGGTTCATGTCCAATTCCGGCTCGTACTTGGTCATCAGGTGATTGCATTGGTCGAGCTCAGAAGCGTGCCGCGGGAACCAAGGATCCTTGATGCTCACGGAATTGTCTGCCAGCAAGGTCACGCCGTCGAGCGCCGAGCTCTGACGAAGATTCCTGATCAGCTGTAGCAGGCATTGCTTGTTCATGTCGACCTTCACCAGGACGTCGAACTGGATGCCCTCCTTCTTCGAGGGCCTCGACTCCACATGACTGATGATGCCCTTGAAATTCTCGATGGTTTTTAGGATCCTGGCCAGCGAGCTGATTCCCTCACGCAGCCGCAACACCAGGGCGGCCTTCTGCACGGTGTACTCGCTCTCCGGACTCTCGGCGATCGTCTTCGCCAGGACGACCTCCTCCTCGGTCAAACCAACGTCTGCGGATAGAAAGCAACCATCCTGATCGAGTCCCCCTTTCCTCCTCTCATCTCTATCTACTCCCGAAATCACAATGATCTATAAATCCCCGAGAATCGCGGAGAAGCTCCGAGGCTACAAATCAATTGCTCTGCTTCTAAGATCCATTTATCAGCGTGCACTTCCCCGAGAAGCCGTCGCGACGGTTACGAGCGTCTAAGTGGTTCCCGTGGGTCGCGATAATCGGGCAATTCGCCCCCACGCGGCCGCGGCCGCATTTATATGGACGGCGGCGGAATGCCGGAGGACCGAGGGAGAAATAAAGTAGCCCCTTATTGTCCGCTGCGAACGTGCTTGCTCTCTCGCTTTCTCACCCTCGTTTCTCCCATTCGCTCTCGCTGGCCGGGAGGGCAAAGACGGAGAAGCCAAAAGGGCATAACTCGGTTACACGCTCGCCGGTGGACCCGGAGCCGACGGGTCTCCGAGAACCGAGCAAAGGGTTTCCGCCAGTAATGCGATTCTAAATGCACAAAGTAGAGCCGAAGTACTCGAGCACGTAGCAAGGAGTGAAAAGCCTGTTAAAAAAGGGATGGAAGATCGGCCCCGGTAATTTCCTCGAGTGTCAAGCGCGAGGCTCCTCGCTCAGATATTATAGCCGAGGTATTTCACTCTCGATTTACCGCGCCATCTCCGAAAGTGCACTACCTTCCGCACTTTGCGATTGACCTATTGTAGTCCCGGGAGTTCCCCCCGCAATTCCCGAAAGAATCTCTGCTCGACACTTACCGTCATCCTCGTCGTCCGATGATGGCTTTCCGTCACTGTCCGATGATGTTCCTGCCTTTGCCTCTGTAAGACACAAATTCTCATGCAAAACACGACACTCAACACCAATCACGTGCGACATGTAAGAAAGGTCGCGAGGTGGAAAACTAAAGTCGCCTTTGCTCCAATTGAACGGAGAGTTCGACATTGAACTAAGAAAGGAAACTACAGTTGATGAAGAAACAGATCTACTAACCTTCGTTCTTCACCGCACACTTGAGCGTTTCTGTCTGCTCGTCGTCGCTCGATGAAGCGTCGATATACTTTCCTTGGATGTCGGTCTGATCTTGCCCGTACATGATTACCTGGTCGGCATTCGTGTCTACGTGACGGCAAACAAACACATCATGCAACACCGATCACAAGTATAATCGCAGCTGACAAACTAATTTCTCTCGAGTACAAAGCAGCGTAACAGTAGTGGCAGACTAGTAAATCAGATGATTGACTCAACAGGTACAAGATATAAAACGAATTCAAACTGAAAGTTAAACATCTAACAACAACAACGTGCGTACATCAAGAAATGAGGAAATTTGACTACAGAGTTCTATTTGTACTGGAGCCATGCAACTTACCATTCGCTCGTTGGCGAGCCTCCTCTAAAACGCTTTGTTTCGTCTGCTTAACGACCAACGTTTCAAAGCGAGCGTCGTCCACGAGAGAACGCCTCCTTGCCGGATAACCATTCTAAAACAGAAAGAAAGAGCATCCTTTACTAACCCGATCATTCTCAAATCAAACGAGTGACTTTAACTCGCGCGGTCCGACTCAGTTAACTAGGGAAAATGGAATCCTTTCTCTCGAAGTCGCCTAGTAAGAATCTCCTAAGGGCGGATATCCTGCTTTTCTCACGCGGAAACTGTTCGGGAGCCACTTACAACCCGGAAGAGCATCCTCTCCAGCTCTATTTTACGGTCAGAGGCTACTTTGTCCGACAAGTCCGCGGTACGGAAATTCATTTGGAATCAGCAAGTCCGGCTGTGGTTGAAGGATCGGAAATGAAGGCAACGGTTCGCTCAAAGCTCCGAGGGCCCAGCCAGCTCGCACCGTCACTTAACCAGACGCACAGGTAGGATCCTCCGCGGGGATTCCTGCGATTCTCGATATGCCGGCGGCAGGATTATTCTCTTCGGATTGGCGCGGGAGTGATTAAAGCAGCGGCCTTATTTCGAAAGAAACTGACGATGGGCTCCGCTGGAAAGAGTCCAGTATTACGAGAGATCATTCGAATAGTTGGCTCCGATCGCTTTTCCACGGGGATACTGAGCCGCGGGCCCCACTCGCCTTTTCCACCTGGCAGCGCGCTCGCCAGAAGACGTTTAGCAATCCCTTAACAACACGCAGATCGCGAAGTGGGCCAAGTACTTCTTCAGCTCTGCGGCATCGATGACCGATGACTATGCCCCGAGGCATTGCATCACGTACAATGATTATCCCGTAGAAAGGTGCTCGCGCACGGCGAACCGGCGATCTTATTTAAAAGTAGAGCCGACATTGGGATGCCGCGATCAATTTGGCCAGAACGATCTACAGCCTTGCAGCCGAGAAATCTAGTCCCGATCCGCGCTCGCGAGTCAAATTGATCGATTGAGACATAGAACGTGTGCGCGGGGAGATTATCGGTGGCGAACGAAAAATGGGAATATTTTGCATCGCCGGTACGTCCGCTCCCCGACAAACCAGCCGCGTACAGGTACCCGTGTGCCTCCGTGTATTTTGCATACTGATTCGTTGTAACGAAGGAACTGTAGGAATGCCGTTTCCGACCTTGTGGAATCGCATGAGGCTGCGGTCGAAGATGCAAAAGAAACGGCCTCGAGCCCGTAAGTCGAGTAATTACCAATCCATGCGTCTAAGATCCCGTGCAAATGACAAGCAACCAGCGGGATTGCCGCGCGCTACTGCCATACTCTGCGGTTTTAATTAGACAGGGAATTACACTTGCAATTCATAAATCCAATCTAACTAGAGAGAGCGCTCGAGAGGGAGAAAGAGGGAGGGAGAGGAAGGGAGAGGAAGGGAGAGAGAAGGTGAAGTGAGTTGCTCCGGCTTGGTCAATGAAAACCCCTGCTCGAGATCGGGTTCCTTTTTTATGCCAATGAAACGGCGTAATAAACCGTGGAAAATGTATCCAAGGTCGATCATTATTCCGCTATTTAAATTGTGACTGCGAAAGCGTAACGAGCCGCTATTACTATCTACTAGCACATAATCTACTATTTAGTCCACTTCGTCAGTATTTACAGCTGCGAGAGCTAGTAATCATCTTGGACATGTCAATCCATCGCCCATTGAGACATACAGATTGGAAGGTAAAGACTTTAGTAGATGGGCTTTGGTAACTCGAATCATCCGATAGAGTCAATTAGTATAATAGAGGTGCATGAATCTCGTATCTCATAAATTCGAAAATCCGATAAAGTTTCTCCAAATACCATGCTAAGTATTTATCAAATAATTAATATATATTTGAATTAATCAAAAAATGCATCCCACCGAATTTTCAACAGAAATTATCTGTAATTTTTAAGCCTATGGGGTCGTTTTGCGTTTGCTGGAAATATGTCTGTTCTAGTAAATTGGATGGCGAAGGGTTAGCAAAGCCGATTACGAGTACGATTTTTCTCGAGCACGGAGAGAGGCTTGTCTACCATGATAGTCGTAGAGAGGAGCGCACGGCATTTGAATAGACGAGGATTGGTGTGGTCCTGGACAGTCTTCAACTCAATGCGGCTGTGGTTGTGGCTGTGCTTTGTCCGCGGTATATATTGCAATTGATCAGAGAGTGACGCGGCGAGATAAAACTGGCTGGATGTACGTGCGTGTTGTCGCGCGCGGGCAGAGAGGCAGTGCGCGCTTACATGCACATGTGCATACGTGCGGCGAGCCTCCAAAGCCGAGTAACGGGCATCGGGAGACTCGCTCTGTTCAGGGCCTCTCCGCGCCTCTCAACTGCCGCCGCTCACAATCACTTCGTTCTCATATTTATAACATATTCATAATTATCATGCGCGAGCCCGAGGTCGATTGATTTTGCAACGCGATGTGATCGCTCGCGCCGAGCCGACTGCCACCGGGCGGCGCGATCGCACCATCGCGCCCGCACGTACGCGCTGCTTGTCGAGGGTGTCTTAAGTTAATTACCGCGATTTTGTAATAAATCTGCCGAGCCGCCTGGCACGCGCATTCAATTACTCGCTCCGGTTGCTAGCCGACTTTGCGCGCCCCAGGGAATCGCGGAGATCCAGATGTCTCGCGTTCCCGTTTCTTAATCCTGTCGGGGTAATTCTTTCTGGCTTTACTTCGATTTTTATTACGATCTTTAGGGATAAGTAGCCTGTGAGTTTTTCGAGAATTTTCTAGACTTCTTAATTGAATTCTTCCCATGGAAACTTAAACAATGAACAGAGGTTTGACAATTGCAAAAATGGACAATTAAGGTTTGCATGAGTTTCCCTAAGAATGAATCGTCACGAAACTCGACAATTCGAAAACAGTGGAAGTTGAATTGATCGATGATCTGGGATCCCGCATCTTTGCGCGGGCGAGTGGCGAGTCCGGCGAAAAGGAAAAAAGTGGGCCGAAGGTCGGGTCGTTTTCCATGGGCGCCCTCGTTCGTGCGCGGGAGCGAATGTCGATAACGATCGAACGAGCACGCGAGTAGCGGATTCTGAATCCGATCTGATATCTAGATCCGGAGTATAGAGGCGGGCGAGCGCGCGCGCGCGCACGCCAGCGTACAAGTTCCGTTCGAGTGAGTCAGAGTTCTCTCGTCAGCGACTCGACGACTCGCAGGTGGGCATTGTCTTGCTCCGGGTAAAAGTGTCCGGTGCGCACCAGTGCGCCGACGCCTTTTGCCCGTCCCGAGCCAATTGCCGTTTGTTATCCGACATAATTAGATAATGCGAGTGAAGCATGATCACCTGCGAGAGAGAGAGAGAGGAAAGTCGCGCAGGTGCTTTCCGACGATAGTCAAGGTTCCACGGTGGAGAACAGTCATCCGCCGCGACATCTCGGCGACGGTTCCTTAATGAGTCCAGATATCCGCGGGCTACTTTTCGCGGCCGGGAAACGAATGCCAATGAATGTCCCTATTCTCTTGCGCTCCCAACCATTCCGTATTCCGTTTACGGGCTGGCGTATATGCCCTGCACACGGTATCGCGGTCCCCCCGTCGCTTACGTCGAAACCACCGCACGTCTGCCAAAAGTTTCTCCGGCCACATATCATTTAACTGGGTAAACACGATCGGGGCCCGTCTACACATTAGCCCGAGATCGTCGTCCATAGAATTCGTGATATGCGGAGAAAGTAAAAGATTGACCAAGTCAGCGCGGGCAGTCCTCGAGCCACCGAGATGCGTGACCGAGGAATTTCGAGGTGTTCTCACGCTGAACCCACCTTGCATCAGATTTTTCGCCGACTCTCTTTTACTCTCCGATTTGTCACCGCTGGTCAGACTCTTGCCGGGAAAATAGAATTATTGAGCTTCCTCTATAATCGTTCATTTCTTCCATATTATTAACAATATTAGGATTTAAATATGTAGTTTGCTGTGGTCAACGGTTAGCAGAGAATACCTTTGGGAACAACAACTCCCAGACTGTCCTTAATGAACGTAATGCTTGTAAGGCGGTGAATGAAAAAACTTGATAGGAGACCTTCCAACGGTATCAATTAAGGCGAATTATCATGCCAGTTTTTAACCGGCTCCCATCACGCGAGGAATCACTCAGCGTCCTTGTAACGCCGAGACGCAAAGGACCTCCTCCAAGGAACAACACAAGCGTAATCAGCCCGGTAAAAAAAGTGATTATGCGCTAGCCGCGTACGCTTCAAATCGGGCTGACTGTTATACAATCTTCCATATCGATACTCCGATCGGAAAACTAGCGGAACCGATCTTGCGTACGCTCATTCCCACAGCGTCATCGCGGACTCACACCTTTGACTCCCTCTCTCTCTCTCTGGCGCGACTTACTTTCGAATATCGTGAAATTAAAGCGAATGGATTTGTTAAACAATATGCTGAAACTTCGACTTGGAATTATTGTGAAAAAAGTGGAATTGAACTTTTACTGCGACTTGGACAATGTACTGGAAACAACGCACCGTCGAAAGGGAAAAGGAGCAGAGTAAATGAGTCATTGGCATTGAATGTTTTGATATTCGTGGAACCTGATCCTCGGCCGAGTGACTTTTCCATTTTCGTGAGGATTCTACGTCGAGGCTCGGACGCATGTAAATTTATGCGCAAGAGCCGGTGTAATGTGTTTACAAGCGCACTCGCTTTATCACCTCTCGGCGAGGAGCATCTGAAAGTCTGGCCGACTCGCCGACTACTCTCGATTGCAATCGGAGCTCGTGGTTCATTCAAGAAGCAAGAATGCGAAGGTGACCAGTGCGATCTCAATCTTCCCCGGGCAGTTTTCGGCCACCAACTCACCAATAAACGCGCGTAAAATGACGGTACCGGCAAGGTCATTAATATTGCGCAAGCGGCGATAATCTGTGATCGCTCGTACTTTCTCTGTACTGGTTCCTTCTCCGTCGGCCCGAGCGGGCAATTTCACTCGGACGCGAGGAACGAAGATTCATCGGATTTTCTGACGTAATTTTTTTTCACCAATTACGAAATGTCGCCGAGGTGGTTGTTTATCACCGGAGCCACGTAGCCCAGGTGAAGCGCGTCCTCCTCTTCCGCGTACGAGAGCCGGCTAAAAATATCGGGGAAAGGAAAGGCCTACTTCCCGAGGAACTTGTCAGCTGACTCTCCCGCTAGTCGAATCTATCACGTACACGCGTCTACGCGAGAACCGAGAGATCGACGTAATCATCGCGTCCTGTCCGGCCTCTTTCCTAGTCTTCAAATCTCCCTTTCTCCCTTTCTCCCTTTCTCCCTTTCGACACTAATTAACTATCAACTCGACTCGTACCGGTCACTTAATATTCCTACAACACAGACTCATTCTACTTAAGAAAACTCATTCTACTTAAGGCTCGATTGCCATACTCGTGACTACTCTCCCGCGCTTTCCGACCACAGATTACACCGAGCGTGCTTCTCAACCTCGGATTACACTCGAATCAAAAAGTGCCGGCGACAAACTCTAACATTTCGCGAAAAACTTCGAATCTAAGACTCGAAACCCGGTGGATTGCTTGGGACACTTACCTCAATGCTGTAGGACTTCTTAATAGCGAACATTTCGCGATTCTTCTGTGCCGCTGCGACTGCCATCATATCCTTCCTGTTGCTCTTCTTGGTAGGAGAACTTCTCAAAGAGGAATCGGTGTCGCGCTGGAGCTTTTCACTGGCGTAGGTGAGTCGAAGGTGCTCGATGGGAGCCAAGGAGGGTCGAGTTCACCGGGGAAACTTGTGCTCCGATGGGATCCACGAAACCACGAAAACTATGTTTCGTCTGTAGTCGAGTCTCGAATCAGCTGGACTGTGCCGCTCTTCTTTCAAGGGCCGTACTGGCGGGTACGGGACTTTTAAAGGCAACGACAACAACAACGACGACGCTGATGACAAGTCTCTCTCTCTCTCCCTCCTCGCTCTCCCGTGTCTGTCCGCTTTAGACGAAGCGTACGAGCGAATGCGCCTTCGGGGCGGATTGCCGCAGCATATAAACGTTGCCTCCCTTCACCGCCGCCTAATACCGGAGTCAGGGGTGCCCCCACCCCACCCCCGTTTCGGGTGGTCCATCGCCAGCAGCCGCCGCCGTCGCTGCCGCCGCCACCACCACCACCACCTCCTTCGTCACCGCATCCACCACCGCCGCAGCAGCCGACACGCGCGCGACATTGCCACCGATCGCTTCCATCTGACAGCGGACCACGAGGTTCTTCTTTTCTCTCTTTCTCTCTCTCGATTCCTCTCTCTCTTCCTGTCTGCAGCTCTCGCTTTTTCACTGGACAGTGCGAGCACTCGCTCCCTTTCTCACCCTGGGTGCGATTGCGACCCTATGGGGGGTAATAGTGACACAGGGCTCTGGAGCTCTCACTTTTATCATTGTCAGAAGAAACTTTTCGAATGTCTCTTTTTGGAAGATCGTGTCTGTGTTCATTGAAGTGTTCAGAAGTTTTTGAGTTCGTGGGAGAAGAATTTAAAGAATTTAAATTCATGGATGGATCTGTGTCTTGACGAATTAAAGAAAGAGTGTTATGTTCGAAAGATATTCGATCGATTGTATTCATTTTAATCGATGCCGGACATAATTTATTCTCCAGCCAGTGGGCGAGAATATACCAAACAGGTGTTTTTCGACGCGCAGCATCGAATAAAAATAGCTCGTAAGGTTCACTAAAGGATAACGGCGACAAGTCTCGCGGTTACCTGTAATAGAAGGAAATTTTCCTTCGCGCTCGTTTCCATGTATGCCGCGCGCGCGCGCTCGCCGGCGAGCGCCGACGTCACGAATCCTACGTCACGAGACGCTCGAGGCGCACCGATATCTGGGAACTCCCGAGCGGTTCCATGGATTCCGACGATCCTTCTCGCCACTCGTCAATCCGGCTCTCCCGAGCCTGTGGATTCCCAAGCCAGGGGAAATTCGTCCAAGTAATCCCGGCCTACGTCAAAAGAGGAGAAAAGTACCGGTTCCCCGCTCAGCCCATTCTGGATCACCTGTTCGCCTGAATCATCCGGAAGCCGACGCTTCTGCTTTACGGATCACGTGCCCGATCGCAGAAATCATTATCTTGTGCAATATTCACTGTATTCGAATACGATGCAAATTTTACTTTCTTACACTAGGTGTAAGGTACACTAGAGAAAGTTAGTATTGACTTGCCACACTTGAGTTTTAACTTACATTCTATGTAGAAAAGTTAAATGATTCATTCGGAAATCGAGCGTTCGCCATTCAAGATTCAAATCATTGATAGCTTTATATCTCCCTTCACCTACCACACTCGGATTCCAGTCGCAAGTCTTATACCGTGAAACTAAAAGGGCAATTATCAAGTGTTTTATGAATAAACTTGAGAGTTGGGACAAGGCTCACTTGCTCGAATTCCCCTGAGAAATCATTGAAAATCATCAATTAATCAATATCCCCGCGGGCTTTTGTCATGTAGTCCTTGCCACTAAGAAACCATCTACCCAGATTGATCTCACGCTCCTTGAGACAGCGGTCATCGGAGTGCGAAGTTGGAATGGCGGCGGCGGGAGGGGGGTGGAGGGATACCGGAAGCCCAGCGGGCGACCTCGATATTATCCTCTCGAAAGATCCTGGCGTCGCTACAAGCGGAGCTCCACACCAGATAGAAGCAGTCTGCTCTATGATAGCCGAGCTAAACGGAGATCGCACGCAAAGCTCGTTTCCGCGAGCGGTGCATATTCCAAAGGGGACGAGATGTTACTTTCATGCATCAAGGCCGCCGCTACTCGCCGCGCCAGGATAGGCATAGACCGGTGCAGACCGAGTGGCACATGCTCTGCGTCAGGAACACGGCACTCCGGCCGAGAGAAAGACAGAGGGAGACCAGGGTGTCGATATGTAAAATGTAATCGGCCTGGCTTTCGTAAGCCGGTCGGGCTCTCCGCGATAAGTCTCGAGCGAGCGAAATTGATTCCTCGTCAAAATTGGAGAATTCTCTCAATAAGTTCGCGCGCTTTGTCAACAAGGCGGTTAATGGAAGTTGTTCTCTTTCGCTCGCGCTTTCCGCAGAAAATAAAGATGTGGACTCTGTCGGCTCTCATTATCGGCGCGTAAGGAGGCTTGAGGGGCTACTGGTTCACGCTCTGTGTACGAATTCTCGGCGCAATCGCTCGTCCGAACTGCCCTGAGGAAGTGGAGGAGTGTTCAGCGGGTGACGATAAAGAGTACACAGACACGACACACAGGCACCGCGCGAGGAAAACAGAATTTCGACCCCGAAATCGGGACGTAATTAGCACGTGACGCGAGGACGGTTCAATTGGTAGGGCAGCGAGAGTGATTTCGTATTCAATTAAGAGTCTGGCCCGTTAAACCTATCGGCGGCGCGAGTCAAGGTGGATAATGGTGGGAAAAAAAACGAGCTAATGAGCGCCATGTCGACCGGCTAAGTAAGCACGTCTCTCACGCGCCTTATGCGTGTCCGATCCTTAAAGGATTTTCAATTACGCTCGATCGAAGATTCCTCTGCCAACATTACATCCCGCGAATTTATCTTGCGCGCGTACGCCGATGACGCGCAAGACGGGGAAAAATTCTAAGCTGTGGCGAAATCTCAGGTAGGTCGCGCAACATTTAATATGTCACATACAGACGTCCTTACCTGACGTCGTCCTGCAAGAATGGTGCCGATAACATTCTTACCTGGACATTAATATATAATCGAGTTTTAGCGAAGGGAAACCACTTCGACTATTACTATGATTAGATGCCCCGATCTTCGCTAAAAATGCGCTCTCGTAACTCCATAATTTCAAGCCGATCGCTATATCGTGGACTGAATAATTGACCTCAGTAAGGAGTTCTTTCAAAAAAGCTTTAATGTCATTCTACATTGCTTCCGTTTCTGTAGATCTTAGAGCGGAGCATAAAAAATGGAACTTTCTCCAAGAAAAGCGCAATTTGTGAGTGTTAATATCTGTTTGACTGAGAGATTGTAATATTTAAACATTGCCAAGTGTCACCTGCTTAAGGCGATATCATGAGGGGCGGTGGCGAGAGCATTAAAGTGCAATTAATTAAGACCATCGATAATTTTTATTGGACACATTAACCCGAGGTTGATCCGCCCCGAATGTTCACAATAAGAACCGGTATATTCAACAGGATGAATTGATCAATACTCCTCCAGGGCAGATCCTCAACCAACTGCACTTTATTCAATATATACTTCAATCTTTTCGAATGCAGATATTCGGGGTTCGCCTGTACTCATCGTATGAGTTTGACCCATCAATCTCTATTATAAATCACGATTTCTATTGTAAGCTTCAAGAGAGCATAAGCGTGCGGTGTAGATCGTTTTCCTGGCACTGATTAGATCGTCCCGTCATAATCGTCCCGGTTTTCCTCCGGAAGGATCTATGAAAAAATTACTCGTACGAGGAAGGGAAATACGTTGTTACTGGAACATGGAGTAATTACAGGCCACGCGTTCCTGAAAACCTGTCTGCTCTTATGAAGGCGAAGTCCCGCGTGGTTTCGGCGTACGTGATTCAGTGTGAGAATGACACGGGGAATTACCGATGATTGATACGTCCGACAAAGCGCACTGAGTCCGTTAATTGCCTTTAAGGAAAGTGCGAAGGTGTCTCTTGCACCAGTTTCTAGCTGAGCGTATTGTTTGCTCGATAAGAAGTACATCCTGTGCCGGTATAAAGGTTGAAGGAATCGAAGGTATAAATAACGTTTAATGATTCAACGAGTTAATCTGGTGAGGGGTGAAAAAGTAGAGTGGAGACTCGCAAACAATCAGCTGGAGTACTAGACAAATTTGTAATGGGTTTGCTAAGGATAGCATGAGAATTAATCCTGATACGTACGATTTATGCAATGCTTGCGTAGACGTCTTAAGATAGTAAAGCCGAGATGTTGGCGAAATAAGAAAAATAGCGGGTAACGAGTGACGTAAGGAGTAATGCGTCGTAGAACCCTCCGCATAAGTGGTATGACGTGGACAAGTCTTCGGCCTGGAGCTCGAAACTTTCGGTGAGAAAGTTCATCAACAGTTAACACTCGCAGGTCTTCAACCACCACGTCCAACCACCTTCAAATTAATTAACCCAAACTAAACTAACGCATTTACCCCAAAAGTACTGAATTCGTCTTTGGAGCCGAAAACGATATTTATTAGCATTGCGAATTCAAAGAAAATCGCGTGTGCCAATGGGATTCGAACTTATACCACCAGACGCAGCGACGCCCATATTTTCCAGACGAGAGAGACGGAAATTTACATCCGACTCGCATTAGTGCATTAGATAGTTGATCGATTACGGGCAAGTCGGCTGATAATCTTTGCATTATCTCGCGGCGGCTTCTTGCACCGGATATGCACGTGCGGCAAGCACACACCCGCGATAAACGGCTACCATTCGTGATTGTGCGGGGATCGCCGTTTTTTCCGGTGCTGGCGGCGTTGCCGATTGGCGTCGGTTATCGGATCGAATGCTAATATCGAACACACTGTCTTATACAATAGCCGGATAATTAGTTCCTTAATGCAAATCGATCGATTAGATGTAGCGAGCCTTGAGCGAACGTGCGCTGCCGGCGGCGGCGGCGACAGCGAGGGGCTCGATTATGATAATTACAGCTGTAATAAACTCGTTTGATCAGCATCATCTTTTCACGCCGGTAGCCTGATCGAGTACCGTTTGGTTTCCTACCCTAAAATTAATTGCCATAATTTGTCTGTCAGCATTCTGATCCTATATTTCGGCGCGCCGGTCGCAACTTTATCATCAGACTTGAGTTACTTAAATCCGTTTTGTGAAAAATTTTACCATTAAATTAATATCAAGTTAAACTATGCGATTTGCAATGTTTTTAATTCAATGGATGCCAGACTAATTAAAAGGCATTATAGAACCTTAAATTTCCTTTTTAATTTTTCTAATTTGCATACTCAATACGTAGACGTTTGAGAGCGTAACAAGTCGTAATACCTATGACTAGTATAGACGTGAGCAGGAGCACTGAATCGACTGAATATTCATAGCCGAGGGTGTGTGGATCGGCAGGCATCATAAATGGCTGATCATTAATAATCGCAACTACAACTGGCGGGCTCGCATAAAACCCAGCACACCGGTAGCGGTAGTGTTTGTACTTAATTTGTTACTTAATCGATTAATATTGACACGCAAAGCAGACGATCGAATTACGATTTCCCACGTCACACCTAAAGACGCAACAACATTTTCGCCACTTATTGTACCGCTGAATATGAGGAAAATCCGGTGAGATTTTTTTCTTATTTATTCCTCATACTCTCCTGCACGCGCAGGCTGTTTCTACCTCTAGGAACGATTTCGCCAATAAATCAACAGGGCTCTTACAGGATGCACGTATTTTTGACACGTCTCCGGGAAATACAGATTTTTCTGTTGACACACGCGCGCTATTGTCATTGTTTACAATAAGAAGCGGCCGCTTGTTTTGGTAAATATATTTTTCTCGCTCTCGCTTGACAATACAGGATGAATTCGCCGCCCGTCCCATTCAATCACGTATTATTGCGGTGTACACGTGGCGCGAGCGGGAGCGCGTTATTATCATCAGGCGATAACCCTGGCCGCCCGAAAAACGAGTGCGCTTTACTTTCAAAACGAGGGCAATTGGTAAGCGCATATCTCGGTGGAAGCGTGTCACGGGTTTCTTTATTATAAATACTTTTTCAAGCACAACACGCACGTCGATTGAGGAAAGTCGACGCTGATGCAAATCCCGATGCTTTTTACTTTCCTCGGCTATGGGAATTAAAGATTTTCGAGGATTGTGCTCTGCGTGCCGAGAAGAAGTATATACTGCTCGACTTAATGTTTTGGAGGCTGGCCGTTTGAGGGTCAATGATGTTTTTCGTAAATAGACTCGGATGCGGAGGGGACAAGGTCGTCGATCGGACACGGCTTCCTGGACACGTCATTGGGCGACCTTTTTAAAGATCGGTCGGCACACTCGAGTGATTAGGAAAAACGGGAACCAATTATCTACAGGATGCAGCGAGGCATGAATCAATGCGCGCGATCGCTAAAAAGTAGCCTCGATCGCGCGGTGCCCGCTGGCACACGAGATATACAGCTTTTCCATGAAAGAAACCGAAGAACTTTTTCTCCCGCGCGGGAGGTAAGACCTTTCGGCGGTGGGTTCAATGTCTTTGCGACCGCTCTCTTTTCGCTGGCCGATACCTCGCCGAACACAATGCCGGCTTATTAGCGGCTCGACACATGCATCGAGCGCTACGATCACTGCCACCAGCCGAAACAGAAAGCAATTCGACCTCGACAGGAAGTGAAGTCAAGGACAGAATGTTCTTGCCGGCAAATTTGCTCGGTTTTACGCGATAGGAGCGGCGAGTCGCCGTGAACCGACAGGATTCCCTCCGCCGCGCCGGATTCTAGTTCCGCTTCCCTTGATGGACCACGTGAGACCGTTCCAGTTGAAGCTGGAGCCTTCAGCAGGATACACTTCAAGCTCTTTAATAGATTTTAAACTGATTGTGATGTAATTCTAGTTGTTCTTAGGTGTCGAGTGGAAGATTGTTCAACTTTATCGAGTAACTTGATGCATTTATAGTAAATTGATAGTCTAATATCGAGAACGATTTTCTATGGATATGATGAAGTTATGATTGGTTCGGCCAGTCGGAATATATATTCGAAGACCCGGTGACTAGGTCGAGAAGGGAAATACCGTTTAGTGTCAATGAACGGGAAGAATCGCATAATGGTAAAACCCTGAGATAAGATTTGCATCGTGTAGCCCCGTGTTGTGATCCGCTATAATTAGAAGTCTCTGGTTTCCTGAACGTCCAGATGATTCACAGTGTTCGAAACCGTCTGCGAATTAGCTTGTTCCGTGAACCATTTGAGCGGCGCATCTGCTTATACACGACTTCCCTCGTCTCTCTGTTTTGAGATAACGACCTATAACTTTTAGTATACTTTTCACACTTGTAAATTCAAAACACACTAGCACTATGACATACAAGCATAGTGATAATTGAATATATGGTTCATACATTATTTATTTAACATACTTAGATCAAACATTTTAATCGGATCTTCAGTGCAAGCGATTTTGTAGTCGATTTGAAAAATCTTCTATGTTGGCTACGACGAGCGATACCAAAGAATTCAGAGAGACACAGAGCTAAAAGTTCAATGGGAGAATGAGAAACATCTTGGTCGGTAGATATACGGACTAGGATCACAGACTACGAGCCCTCGCGCGCTCGAAATCGTTGGAGATTGACGTACGAACAATGCGTGTGCCATTGGCACGTGGGCCACTCTATCAACCGGCCAAGAGGATTTTAATAATTACGAGAGCTCCCCATCGCGCCCTGCTCAATACGAGAACGACGGTATAGTCGAAAACCTGCGAAATCCACTATGCTGTCTAATCACACTTCAATCTCTAATGATCAGACTTCGATCTTTAAAGGAAAACTGCTACCTTAACACTTTCACCGCCCAATCCCCAATATTTCACATGCTTCACGCATTGAAAATGTTGTTTCCATAACTTTCACTTACCTAACTATATGAGTGTGTGTGTGTGTATGTGGGTTGCAATTAGGTATGTGATTTGAAAGATCCTGAAAATATCAAAAAGATCAGTACAGCATGTAAAAGTCACACTCGCGCGAATTCCCTTAGAAATATTAAACTTCGCATTATATCCTTGAAAGAAATAGCGAGAGAAAGAGAGGTCGAGAAACTTTTTGGAGCGGGCGAGATTCGTGTCAATGTTAACTGAAGAAACGTGAGTACATAGTTGATAGTTGCTTCTTTTCTGGGCTAAGGCCCCTGCAGTTCTCCCATTGACTCATTGTCAAGCAGACCTCTCACTCGGCTCCGAAAGAACCTCTAGCAAATTCATGCCAGAATCATGACGCAACGCTCATCGTTCCCTTGTCATCGTTAAATCTATGACCAGAGAGAGTGATAATTGGCCAACTGCAAGCACAGCTTCCCTCGGCTTTAGGGGAAAGGCGTTAGGGAGAGAAATCATAGAATCGTTTCAGGGACTTAGCGGTAATTCTGGCAGTGGGTGTCCTGAGCCCTCGGGATATAATACAGTTTACGCTCGAGATATCCTGCTAAGACCTCCTATATTTTATGGGGATCACCGTTAAAACACCCTCACTTTCTCTGTGCTTGTGTTTCAGAGGTCACTTATGCTGGATAACTGACCGCATCTGGAATTTCTGATAACCGCTGCTTGCCTTTATAACACTTTATGCAGAATCGAAATCTCTACCTTGTTTTTTTGTATGTTTATTTGTTGAAAACTATGAAATCGGTTTTAATAAGATTTTCATCGTTCGAAACAAGAAGGTCCAAGAAGTAAACTGGTGTGTGTTGTAACGTCAGCATGCAAAGCATTGGCTATTTTTTAAATTGTTCGGGTGGTATACTAATTATCTTATTAGAATATCACCCAGGCGGAACCGGATAGAATTGCTAGTATATTACTTAAATGTGACTAATCCACTAGGCTGGTGAAATAATCGTTCATAAATCTTAAAGCCAGATTTACATTAGTCACTAGAACCAACCTACTCACTTAAATTCTATCAATACAAGTCACTTAACTTTTATGTGTTTGAAACTCTCATATAATTGAGTGGTTTTATATGAACAACTAGCATTTCCCGCCAGTCATTCACTTGAGGAACACCGAGAAACTTCTTGTTCCTCGTTGTTCCTCTATGTTTTTATTTACTATTGACATATGAAGAAGACACAGAAATATTTCTCGCTGCCAAGAGAATGATTCATCTTTTTATGAAATGCGAACCATCAACAAAAAGTTGGTCGTTCTTGCGCCAATGAGGACACAGTTTAACACAACACTGGAGTTACGCTTTTGTACAACAGTCACTTTTCAACATGTCAAGTCTCGTACCCTTATGATAAGTACAAAGGTACATATTCACCTGCGCAGATTTCTTTTACCGTTATAATGTTGCGAAAGAGTAAATGCATCGGCCGGAAACGGTGCTAAGTACTCCGGCCAATACATCGATCGCGATTGCGATAACTTTTTCTTTCCAATCAAAAACAACTGTCGAAGGGGAAACGGTGAGTAAATGATTTTTAGGCCTTGGTTGCCAGACAAAGAAATCAAGCGAAGGCGAAATCAGATAGGTATTTCTTCCTCGAACAAGATTGTGTAGACTCGGATCTACGTTAGTATGCATATACCACCGTAATCGAGCACAAAGTGACACATGTACTCACCTAAGTACAACTAGTCTAATCTCTACTCAAGCTTAGCAGCAAAACCACAATTTTTCCTATTACCTTACTGGATTGGAACATTGTTGCTCCGACATGCTTTTGGGCTTTAGATTTCTGAATTCCTTTACATAGTGGCTAAATATGTACCGCAGAATGACAATCAAACCAATTGAAGATCGAGCAAATTATATTAATTAATACCAATTAATAAGTATTAGATATTTATTACATAAGACGCGTAGATGATACGCGATAAAAGACAACTGCAGTTGCAACGCCGTCACACAAGTAGAAGAATCACTCGAGCAGCATGTGATATAACACAGCACATGTAGCGCGCGTGCTTGACGGCCTTCGCGCCGATCGCGAAGCAATCGGCAGCCTGAAACGTAAATCGTCATTATTAACAATCAATGAAATCACGAAATTCTCCCGGTGGAATGCCTCGATTGAAATTTCAACTGGATTCGAGCTCGTTCGATAAGTCAATGGGACCTTCTTACCCCGTTGCTTGCTCCTTCAAGCACACACTTACCAAGTCTTTTTATCGACGTGGATTGAATGCCATCAACGCGATAATGCCAGTGCAATTAGCCCCAAGTGTGACAAGAAGAAGTGCTGATCACATTGTACGATTGGACGATTGGGCAATTACAGGACGATACGTCCACATCGATAAAAGCAATTAAACGAGTTAATTCGCGGGAAGGAGGAATTCTGCGAGAAGATCGCGCAACGAAACTGTCAACCAATAGTTTTGTCCAGTTTTTACATTGGGATACTTAGTTAGCGCGAATGTGACAATCGCCGAGGTGGCATGAAAAACAGACTGAAAATTGCATTCCATTCGCATACTCCCCGCGCTGATGAGAATCCTTAGAATTGCTTGAAACGCCGTATCCCTGTGAGTGTTGTAATTAGTTCTAATGACAAATTTTCCGCACTTCAACAGCCCACTTCCGAGTGAGACTGTGCGC